>CM065595.1:155867464-157290797 GCA_033119425.1 Bufotes viridis
GTCCCACTACATGCCTTGCATGTACCGTTGTCCAGCTTTCTTAGGTTCCTGCAGATGCGGATGGCAGAATATGTGCTATCCGCATCCGTGTGCACTTTCTGCGGCCCCTCAAAAAAGATAGAACATGTCCTATTCTTGTCGGTTTTGTGGACAAGGAAACGACATTTCTATCAGAATTTGACAAAAATGGTGGGATCGGTGTTTTGTGGATCTACAATTTGCGGACTGCAAACAGACCCCCCCCCCCCCATGCCATTAAGGGCTCATGCACACAACCGTATGTATTTTGCGTTACAGAACAGTCGACCCCTAATAGAACAGTCCTATCCTTGTCTGTAATGAGGACAATAATAGGACAAGTTCTATTTTTTTGCGGAACGGACATACGGACATGCGGAAACGGAATGCACAGGGGCTAACTTTTTTTTTTGCGGACCTATTAAAATGAATGGTTCAGCATACGGTCCGCAGAAAAACAGGATGGACACAGAAAGAAAATGCGTTTGTGTGCATGAGCCCTAAAAAAGAAAGCGTCACTATTCCGGACTCTAGGAAAGCTGTGTGACATTCAGTACGGACCAACTACATCTCCTGCATCCAGCTTTCTTAGGTTCCTGGAAGTGAAATCTACCTGATTACGCAGAGATCCACCCAAGAAAGAATAAAATACCATTCAGGGCTCCAGGAAAGCTGGGTGTTACTTAATACGGGTCCACTACTACCATCATCCAGTTTTCTTGGGTTCCTGAAAGGCAAATCTACCTGGTCATGCAGAACTCTATTATCTATAAGCAGCAGGCTTATATTCAGCACAGTAGGAGAGAGTGACAACCCCTGTGTGAGCAGTAGCAGTGACTATATTGGTTGTCACCCAGCTTTCCCAGAAACAGATGAAGACAACTTTTAACAACTTGTCAGAAGCAGACGACCCGAGCTCTCAGGATTTCAGGGGAAATGCTTTTTGACCCCCGGATCCGCGGAGGGGGCTGAGGCAGGATGCAGGAATATCCTGTTTGCATTAGTGGGAAGATTGACGGTGCGGTCGTTACAGGACAGATGGGGAGCTAATTGAGTGTGATGGTACAATGTACGGATCCGTGTACCCCGAGCCCCAGGACTGTGTACATGGGAGGACGGCGGAACTAAACATACGGTGACAAGGGGAGCGCAGCATCAATTACCGCTCGTGGCGGCGCTCGGCGCATTTCTCTCCTGCTGACTTAAAGGATCAATAACCAAAACGCAGCAGCTGCTCTGAACATTGCGGGACTACGGCGGCAGCAAATGTCCTACACAGAACGGCTGCACAACAGTATGGAGGACTCACACCAGGCTTTGCAAGTTTTTAAAACTTGTTTCTTTTTTTTCCTCTTTTTTGGATAAAGCAGTCGTTGAGGTGGGGCCGAAGCGTGACCGCCAGTGAGCTGGTGGTCTCCTAAAATCCTCAGTTACAGAAAGTGCTTTGCAGTCATCTACGGTATTTTCAAGATCTACGATTGATACAATGTATCAGTGCAGCTACAATGTATCAGTCTGCTTCACTCAGGGCTGTCTAGGATGGATGGAATTGTAACAAACTCTCAGCAGTGATAAGCAATAGGTTCGGATGCTCCAGTTGGGGTGACCATAAAGAGCCAGCGTGAACAGAACATCTTGTAGAACGATCTGAACATCGCTACTGGAGCTGGATCCTGATCCTTTACGCCAGGGACGACCAAACTGTGGCCCTCCAGCTGTTGCAAAACTACAACTACAAACTACAAGCTGTCAGGGCATGCTGGGAGTTGTAGTTTTGCAACAGTTGGAGGGCCGCAAGTTAGGCATTCCTGCCGGGTTCACATGAGGACATCTTGTTTGTTGCCTTTTGGTGTTTTTGCAGAACTTTCCTTCACTGACTTTAACCCTATATATGGAAGGGGTTCTATGGACTTAAAGGGATATTCCAGTAGCAAGTTATCCCTTTTCCAATGGATAGAAAATAGCTGTTGGATCAGGTGGACCCCCACCCCTCATGAGAACTGGGTCATGTGTCCCCTCTTTGAATGGATCGGCGCCGCCCCATTCATCTCTATGGGACTGCTAGAAATTACCGAGTACAGACCTCAGGTATCCCATAGAGATGCATGGAGCAGCAGTGCGCATGCTCAATAGCAGATCGACTCATACAAGGACAACTAACCTCTGTTCTCAGATCAGTAGGGAGAGCCATTGGTCAGACCCCCGCTGATCGAACAGTTCTCCTCTATCCAGTGCATAGGGGATAACTTGTAACCGGAATATCCCTTTAAATCCCCTATTAGATTCAGATTCAGCTCTGCTACATGTTCAGGTGGGGATCCTATACTTTTTGCCATTCTGACTGTTTCTATCTCGGGTTGTCTGTATCAGCAGTGACAGAACCAGCATTGTCTTATCTTAGACACTCAGGCTCAGAGATAGATGCCAGCAGTGTACGGCGCCCGCCCCAGGATCCATCCCCGGACCTGCAGGGTTTACACACACAAGTCAAGAAATATGCATCCAACATGTCCTTGGGAATAGGCCATTTAAATCTGTATTTAATTAATTAAACCTGCAGAGGCTCGAGGCTCTCAGTACCTCACACCTCAGAAGATATATTACAGGAATTAAACCAATCTAGAAATATATTTGCTGGGTAATAAGTACAATGGTTATAGTTTGATCTCTCACAAGTGTTCTCACTCTGCTTTCCTTATTGTCTCTCTGCATTCCCAGTTGCCTCTCTCCTTTCCAGATCGTCACTCTGTTTTCCCAGTTGTCGCTCTGCTTTGCCAGTTGTCACTCTGCTTTCCTTATTGTCTCTCTACTTTCCCGATTCTCTCTCTGCTTTCCCATTTGTCACTCGGCTTTTCCAGTTGTCACTCTGCTTTCCTGATTGTCGCTCTGCTTTCCCACTTGTCTCTCTGCTTTCCGGATTGTCGCTCTGCTTTCCTGATTGTTACTCTGCTTTCCCCATTGTCGCTCTGCTTTCCCACTTGTCTCTCTGCTTTCCGGATTGTCTCTCTGCTTTCCCCATTGTTGCTCTGCTTTCCCCGTTGTTGCTCTGCTTTCCCGATTGTCGCTCTGCTTTCCCGATTGTCACTATGCTTTCCCAGTTGTCACTATGCTTTCCCACTTGTCTCTCTGCTTTCCCACTTGTCTCTCTGCTTTCCCACTTGTCTCACTGCTTTCCCCATTGTCGCTCTGCTTTCCCGATTGTCACTATGCTTTCCCAGTTGCCTCTCTGCTTTCCTGATTGTTGTTGTGCTTTCCCACTTGTCTCTGCTTTCCCGATTGTCAGTCACTCTTCTTTCCCAGTTGTCATTGTGCTTTCCCAGTTGTCACTGTGATTTCCCAGTTGTCACTCTGCTTTTTCAGTTGTCGCTCTGCTTTCCCAGTAGTCGCTCTGCTTTCCTGATTGTCACTCTGCTTTCCTGATTGTCACTCTGCTTTCCCAGTTGTCACTATGCTTTCCCACTTGTCTCTCTGCTTTCCCAGTAGTCGCTCTGCTTTCCTGATTGTCACTCTGCTTTCCTGATTGTCACTCTGCTTTCCCCATTGTCTCTCTGCTTTCCCCATTGTCGCTCTGCTTTCCCAGTTGTCTCTCTGCTTTCCCCGTTGTCTCTCTGCTTTCCCCGTTGTCTCTCTGCTTTCCCCGTTGTCGCTCTGCTTTCCCCATTGTCGCTCTGCTTTCCCAGTTGTCACTATGCTTTCCCACTTGTCTCTCTGCTTTCCCAGTTGTCGCTCTGCTTTCCCAGTTGTCGCTCTGCTTTCCCCATTGTCATTCTGCTTTCCTGATTGTCACTTTGCTTTCCCAGTTGTCACTATGCTTTCCCAGTTGTCTCTCTGCTTTCCCCGTTGTCTCTCTGCTTTCCCCGTTGTCGCTCTGCTTTCCCCATTGTCTCTCTGCTTTCCCCTTTGTCGCTCTGCTTTCCCCATTGTCGCTCTGCTTTCCCAGTTGTCACTATGCTTTCCCACTTGTCTCTCTGCTTTCCCACTTGTCTCTCTGCTTTCCCCGTTGTCGCTCTGCTTTCCCACTTGTCTCTCTGCTTTCCCCGTTGTCGCTCTGCTTTCCCCATTGTTGCTTTGCTTTCCCAGTTGTCACTATACTTTCCCACTTGTCTCTCAGCTTTCCCAGTTGTCGCTCTGCTTTCCCAGTTGTCGCTCTGCTTTCCTAGAGTTACGTAATGATAGGACGCCTGTATTTTTGCCCATCTAGGTAAATTTACCCTACAGTATTATGAGAGAAGGACAGGGGACCATGAGATGAACTGTAACATGGGCAATACTGGTGATCACCCAGCTTTCCCAGGAACAGATACCACATATTTTCTACATATACCCTCCAATAATCCAGATATTTCCAGCTTGGTAATTGACAGCCATGGTCTCGTTGGGATTTAAACCTGGAAATCTCTAGATGCAGCCTTGGCGCATGTTACCCTGGGTCAAATCTGAGACAGTGTGACAGCCCTGGCATGTGTCTAGAGTTTCGCACACGGCCTGGTAATTCTACACACAGATAAATCCCTCTGCACTAAGACCCAGCAGCCCCCTCCTCCTCCTCCCTGTATCTTGTGCTTTCAAACCTCTGTGAAATTTTGGAATATTTTTAGGACTGAAGAAAAAAAAAAAAGAAAACTTCCTGTGCCGTTCTGCGCTCCCTGCTTTATGTGTATTTACTGCCAGCTGGTACAATAAAGTCCGCTCCACATGCGACTGAATCAGCACTGGGCAGCAAGCAATGAACAGAACATCCTATAGAACGATCCGAACATCGCCACTGGAGCTGGATCATCATCCTTCACGTGATTTAGGCTGGGTTCACATCAGGACATCTTGTTTCTTACTTTTTGGTGTTTTTGTAGAATTTTCCCACCCTGAAAATACTGAAGAGCACGGGCGTGGTTTACACGTGGGACATTTTTAATCGTCTGTTGCTGAAACAGAATTGTAACATTGTAGAAAATAATAAAACATATACTTGATTTAAAAACAAGAACTGCAACATTGTTGCACCATGAAAAACCCACGTACACAGTGTATAATTCTCAGCTGCATCCCTGTGTGAAGGTCAGCTATAGATTGTGAGCTCCATGGGTGACAACGTCCCAGGTGTAAAATGCACGCCATATGCACAGCTGCCTGTCCAGATACCAGGCCCCCAATAGCATGTATCCGGGGTGCAGGTTAACCCTTTTTACACCAATTCTCCTGATTTGCACATTGCACAGTAAATGCTGATATTGCTCTTGCCACGTGCATTTCTGTCGCTGTATTTAGGGTCAACACAAGGGCTAGGCAGAGTGGGCAGCCTTCTAGGACTCATTACAGTTGGGGTACACAATTTATGGATTTACAGGGCTGCTAAACCTGCGCCCCACCAGCTGTTGCAAAGCTACAACTCCCAGCATGCTCTAATAGCTATAGGTGGTCCAGGAATGATGGGACTTGTAGTTTTGCAACAGCTGGAGGGCCGCAGGTTGGGCATTTGTGGAATAATAGAATACACACATGGACCCCGAGTGGACTCCGTTGTATAAGAATGCATGAAATATTACATGTACACGCAAAACGTGTGTTTAACAGAATCAAACATGCGTGTTGCAGAGTCACACCGGCTGTGGGCACGCCTAAACTTCTGCCCTGGCCACCAAGAGAATTTACCACATCCCTGGCAATGAAATAGTAGGGTCTGTGGCATTTTTGACATTATGATAAGCTGATTGGGGTCCTGTAGCCGGTGACATGTCACTCCACTGCCCGAGGTACTAAGTCCTCCATTGCAAGTATCGTGTCTCCATTCTAGTGCATGCAGCCTGTGGACTCGCAGGCTATACTGATACTGAATGGTAACTTTATACCTGGCAGTGAAGAGGTTAACGCGTGCTAGTGAGGTCATGTGCGCATCACATACTTACAGCTCGGAGCAGGAATACTCTCATCAGGTGTAGACATGGTCACAGGTCCCTCCTGGGCTGCTGCTGCGAGTGGTGGTGGCTGCAAGGAGGCTCCAGGCACCGGACTCCTGTTGCACAGTCAGTTTCCTGACCTCTGTAAAGGAAAAACATGTGTCAGAGGGTTGTGGATCATACAGGAGGGAGGGGCGCCCAAGTTTACAGATAACAGGAACTGCTTTTAGGCAGAGGCTGCTGCTATCAGGGCTGCACTTCTGCTGAGAGCCAGGGAGGCCAGAGAGCAGCAGAAAAGCAAAAAACGGAATGTAAAGTATGAAAAAAGAAGATACAAAAATGTAACATCAAAAGAAGCTTCAAATAAATATAACTGAAGCCTCTTTCACACGACGGTATAGCTTTTTTAGTGTTTTGCGGGCCGTTTTTATCAGATCCGTTTTTCCGTTTTTTGTTTCCGTTGTGTTTCCGTTTCGGTTCCATTTTTTCGCTCTGTTTTTCAGTATGGCCTATACAGTATACAGTAATTACATAGAAAAAATTGGTCTGGGCTTAAAATAGATGGTTCCGCAAGAAATGGAACGGATGCAGAAGACATACAGATGCATTTCCGTATGCGTTCCGTTTTTTTTTTTGCAGACCCTTTGACTTGAATGGAGCCACGGATTGTGATTTGTGGGCAATAATAGGACATGTTCTATCTTTGCACGGAACGGAAACGGAATGCACATGGAAACACTTCCGCTTTTTTCGCGGAACCATTGCAATGAAAGTTTCCGTATACGGACCGCATACGGAATGCAAAAAAATGGTCCGTACACTCGCAAAAAAAAAAAAAACCTTTGTGTGAAAGAGGCCTTACACTGAAATAAATGCAAAATATGAAAAGATACGATTGAAAAATGTGACCTCAAAATAAACATAAAAAATTGGTATAAAATAAACAAAAATGAATGCAAATGCAATGTAATATCAAAACAACTATAATGTAAATATAAACTAAAGAAAATGTGAAATAAGCAAAAAAAATGTTTGCCACCTGGGACGGTTCCTTTTTCTGGCCCCCCCTCTCCCCAATACTTTTAAAAAATTCTGTAGTTATGCCCTCATTGTGCCCTCTCACAGTAGTTATGCCCACATTGTGCCCCCTCACAGTAGTTATGCCCACATTGTGCCCCCTCACTGTAGTTATGCCCACATTGTGCCCCCTTACAGTAGTTATGCCCACATTGTGCCCCCCTCACAGTAGTTATTCTCCCATTGTGCCACCTCACAGTAGTTATGCCCACATTGTGCCCCCCTCACAGTAGTTATGCCTACATTGTGCCCGCCTCACAGTAGTTAAGCCCACATTGTGCACCCTAACACTAGTTATGCCCACATTGTGCCCCCTCACAGTAGTTATGCCCTCTCTGTGCCCCTTTCACAGTTGTAATGCCCTCCCTGTGCCCCCTTCACAGTAATAATCCCTATTGTGTCAGTTATCGGTATGTCGATATGCCTGATCCTCGGCTACTCATATTGTGTCATCCGTGCAGCTCATACCTAAAATGTAAAAAAAAAAAAAAAAAAATCTTCACATTTTATTCTGTGTTCTGTGCCCTTTAAACCCACAAGCGGTGAAATCTCGGGAGTTTCCTGAGTGACTCTGCACCAGTAACACACAGCTGAACAGCTGCTCTATTTACTGCCCAGGAAGGTTCCGGCGGGCGCGATAAGGCGCAGGAAGGCTGCGCAGAGCCGAGTAGTCGGGGAGGGGGCAGGGTGGCTGCTGCCTTGTTGTGCAGTGGGCGAGCCCCACATATTTGGAGAGTCTCAGTCTCAGTCTGGTCACAGTTGCTCTTAAAATTTCTCAACCCTCTCCAGCGACTAATAATATTACAGAGAGCCCTTCAACAGCTGCAGAGAGGATTAACCCCTTCCCTGCCTGCCGGGGCGCTCACCCAGCCTGACCTGCACATGACACACTCTCATCCAGACAAAGTGGCCAATGTTCCAGAAGGATCAACTAATATATAAAAAATATTCCAAAAAGAAGAAAAAACGTGGATCGTACATCCACATGCTGGGGGGGCTGATCTACTGCTAAGACCGCTCTGTCAGGACGGCCTCTATCAAGGGGGTCCTCACTCTAATTGGGTGGTAATAGTGAAGATTATGAGATCTGCACACCGGGTGTCTCAGTTTTGGGTGCTCATAGAGGACAAGAGTCACTGTAATTTGGCACAGCACCACAGGCAACTACCGCCGCCACAACACAGCACCCGCAGGCGGCGGGAATGGGAGAACCCGAGCAATAAACCAGGCACCCCCTGCTCTGAAGAGGGGAGGGTGTCGGGACTCTAGTTTGGCTTAGGAGTCCCTGCTCTGACTCCATATATAGCTATGTCAATATATGGTGACAGTGCTTGGGGACACCCAATGTATTTATATCTAATTTAGCCTCTATTTCTAAAAAGTTTCTGGCGGGATTTGAACTAACAACCTTCTACATTACATGTATCTCTATAGTGTAGTGGTTAAGGTTCTTGGCTGTAATGTAGAAGGTTGTGAGTTCAAATCCCACCAGAAACTTTTCAGAAATAGAGGCCAAATTAGATTTTAATACACTGACTCGAGCACACACAGTATTCGACCGCGATGTGGTTGCTTGCTCAACACTAGGCGGTGCCCAACAGTCCAAAAGCATCCATGTTAAATATGACCAATTTTCAGTGGGCTCCAGAAACTGGACTGAGACCAAGTATAGACCAATATACAAGAAATGAGGCAAAGTGCTAGAGAAAAAGTATGAGATCTATTATCTATCTATCTATCTATCTATCTATCTATCTATCTATCTATCTATCTATCGATACACTTATCATGTATCAATCTGTGGCTTGAGATTATAGTTTTTAACCACAGAGACACATAGATCGGCATAGGAGCTGTAAACTCAAAAATGTAACCTGTAACAAAGATTTGGATGGATATTTTTTATTTTGGAGGAATTGGAACATTTAAAAATGATTACAACAGTGGAAGGACAAAGGTTTTAGTTATTGGCTACATTACGGGTGGGGCGCACGTCCCCTGCGGATCTGCAGACTCGGGCCGGGTCTGCGCTTCCAGAGAAAAAGGTTAATTCATAAGTGGAAGTTATTTCAGAGGAATCCGCTGACTCCTGCACTTTATTCTGCCGCAGATTTCATTTTCCAATCAAATTAACCTCTTCCTAAAAGTAACTTAGAAGTTGTAAAACGAATTAATGTTCAATGCTGTAAAGCAGAGCTGATTGTGCGGGAGAAGGACGGGGAAAATCTCAGCTCAGACAGGAGAAAGGGTGGAGGCTGCAGGGTTAAAAAATATTAGGGAAGTCCATCCAGTTCCAATGTATTATACTTAATAACCCCGAGGATCCAGAAGAAGAAACCTGCACTTTATATGCCAGAGACCAGATTCACCGTAACGTTGGGTCTGTATATTGTGTTGTCCAGGGAGGATACTGACACTCTCAGCCACCGCCATATCCGGGGGCGTGCCCCATAACCTAATGGTTTGGAAAGCGACAAAATATCACTTCCCTGTAATCGCTGACCCCGCGTTCTGTGGTCTAAAAAACAATAATGTATAATACATTCCCCATTCAGCTTTCTCTCTAGGAAATCTCATTGCCATATGATAACCTTTCTTCTCAGCCGAGCTCTTCCATACCCCGTGTTATTCCGGTCGGCCGACTTTATCTCTCTCCTGATCTCTGAAATATCTTTTATGGACTGGTGCAAAAAACCGGGCTGCGAACTGAAGAAGGGGTCACACCGGAGCTTTACAAGGGGGGGGGGGGACAGAAAAATGTATCTTGTAGGCCCTTGAAGCAGCAGACTGGCATTGAGTGCTATCATTCAGTTTATAGACAACTACTACAACCAAGTCTTCCTCCATCGGAGACTCCACAATAATGACTCAATCATGTACCTATCAACAAGGAACCTCACCTTATCTATCTATCTAATCTATCTATCTATCTATCTATCTATCTATCTATCTACCCATTATCTATCTATCTACCCATTATCTATCTATCTATCTATCTACTCATCTATCTATCTATCTATCTATCTATCTATCTATCTATCTGTCATTAGTAGCTGTGTATAGGTCCAGCATATACAGTACAGTATCCTCTCTTATGGCAGCACACTGTTATTCATGCAAACAATTAGAGATAATTCGGGATCACATTGGCACTGTACCAGGAGAGGCAGATCCGTCTGCAGAAGCCACCTTGACGCCGGTAGATGGGCCTGACACACGTTGATCAAAAATGTGCGCAAAGAGCTTCTATTTCTCATGTTTCGTACCGCTGTAATCGAGAATAAACTCTAATCCCTAGATCTACTGTTTGCATGTCTAACAGTGTGCTGCCATATTCTGCTTGCTGTTTGTATGTGGCGCTATCAATGTGCACCTGCGACTATGGATGCGCTCGTCTACATTTTCTTGCAGTATCCTCTTAGTTAGCGACCAATTTTAAAGGCTATTTATCCCTTTACAATTTCATTATTCTTTCACTTTATCTGCAATGAAAAATATAGACATTTTTCAAATAGTTTCCATCAAAAGTCTCCTACCACTTTGCATCCACAGCTGGTGTGCAGACCTATGTGTCTCCATGGTAACAGACTACAAACAAGCCCTGTGTAGTCATCCTCTCGTCTACCTGTCCCCTGTATCCAGCTTATATGCCAAATGTTTGTTAGGAAGATGAAGGAGACCAGTGACAGCAATATCAGACTACATTATCTATCTATCTATCTATCTATCTATCTATCTATTATCTATCTATCATCTATCTATCTATCTATCTGTCTATCTATCTATCTATCTATCTATATTATATCTATCTATCTCCCTATCTATCTATCTATCTTCTATCTATCTATCTATCTATCTATCAATCACATATCTATCTGTCTATCTATCTATCTATCTATCTATCTATCATGCACAGAAGTATGTGCCCCCCATATAGCACTGCTCTCGGGGAGTTTGCTTATCTTGACATAAACTCTCTTGTTTTCGAAGCTGAAGGAAAGGGAGAGGAGAAAGAAAATCTTCTCACATTCTTTATGACGTTAGTTATTCTGGAATTTCCTGACTTCTCCTGTGAATCCATTTCTGCTACAAAAGAGGAAGCGTTTGGGAGTAATATCTCTGAGTATTGACCCGGTCTCTTCCTCCCTGGAGTCCATTCGCTCTCCCCGCCATATAATCTGCGCTGTGTGAATTGCGGAGCGTCAGCTTCACGGTGTGAGCCATACTCTGAACCAGTAGATTATTGGAGCCATTAATCCCCTCCTGTTCTGTCACCTGTAGCACGACCTCCGGTAATAACGTGATTAAATCGATCACCTCTTGCACTGCTCGGCACTAACTCATAGCTGTCCATGTCTAGATCAATATTTCCAGTACGCAGGAGACGGTATGCACTCTAAAAAAATATATTAAAAAGCCCCAAAAACATTAAAATGAGAAAAACTATCACTTTTCATTCAGCTCCTGTGCAGACTTTTATGTTTCCATGGTGACAGACTACAAACAAATCTTGTGTAGTCTGATTCTGTAGTCAAACTCCATTTCTACCTATATTTGTTAGGTCTCCATTTTACTGAAACACCAACAAAAACCTGTTTAGTTTCCAGTTGCCTTTAAGGTCTCATCAGTCCCTATGATAACTCTACTAGGACCCCCGCTTCAAGCCTCCATACATCACTTTATTTAATAATCACTGGTTATATTACATCACTGTGCATTTTAATGAATGTCAGAGTATCCTTTTAAATTTTGTTTTACATTTTCAAACTATGAATACAATGCAAGAACTACAGTGAAGACTGACACATGCAGAGTAAGTTAAAAATTTGCACATTATACATTGCGTTTGGAGAGCAGTACAACAATGGACAATGTGATGGCAGCCATTAGTGGTTGTCACTCAGCATCTGCCACCTGTTTGAGGGAGAAGACTAGGAAGTGCAGGGTGAAGGCTCGTCGCCCTCCTCCTCCTCCCCTGCCTCATTATTGTTATTTTGTTTGGATATGTTTAGCTTGAATGCATCTTAGGTAATCATCGTTTCTGCAGCACTCGGAGCGTCTTCCATGTTAATCCACTGTAAATTATAAATCTCGGCTAAATTACTGGAGACGTGACACTAATAGCAGGTAATGGAGGCTGCGAGGCTCAGCCGGCGATGGGGATTTAGCCACAGCTCATTATAACAATATGCACCGAATATCTGCAGGCAGCGGAGATAAAGGTGAAACGTTCTGCATTTCGAGCAAAGCCTTTAGCTCCAGCCATTGCCCTGAAAATACTGTGTATCTGTGAGGAGCATAAGGGGATCCATGGCTTTATTGTCTGGGAACATGTGAAAACCGCCTAAGAAGCCCGAAATCCACCTAAGCTCATTATCTGTGTCCAATTTAAAGGGCTACTAACTAACCACATAGTCTTCAAATTATTATTATTGTGCTGGAGCGTTATAAGAGGAGCGGCTGATATCAGTCATATATGTAATGTCTCTGGAGGTTATATCAGTGCTGGAGCATTATAAGAGGAGCGGCTGATATCAGTCACATATGATGTAATGTCTCTGGAGGTTATATCAGCGCTGGAGCGTTATAAGAGGAGCGGCTGATATCAGTCACATATCATGTAATGTCTCTGGAGGTTATATCAGCGCTGGAGCGTTATAAGAGGAGCGGCTGATATCAGTCACATATGATATAATGTCTCTGGAGGTTATATCAGCGCTGGAGGGTTATAAGAGGAGCGGCTGATATCAGTCACATATGATGTAATGTCTCTGGAGGTTATATCAGCGCTGGAGGGTTATAAGAGGAGCGGCTGATATCAGTCACATATGATGTAATGTCTCTGGAGGTTATATCAGTACTGGAGCGTTATAAGAGGAGCGGCTGATATCAGTCACATATGATGTAATGTCTCTGGAGGTTATATCAGTACTGGAGCGTTATAAGAGGAGCAGCTGATATCAGTCACATATGATGTAATGTCTCTGGAGGTTATATCAGTACTGGAGCGTTATAAGAGGAGCGGCTGATATCAGTCACATATGATGTAATGTCTCTGGAGGTTATATCAGTGCTGGATCGTTATAAGAGGAGCGGCTGATATCAGTCACATATGATGTAATGTCTCTGGAAGTTATATCAGCGCTAGAGCGTTATAAGAGGAGCGACTGATATCAGTCACATATAATGTAATGTCTCTGGAGGTTATATCTAGAGATGAGCGAATTTTTCACAAAATAGATTCACCAATTCACAAAAATCTGACAGATCAGAAGAAGGGTAAAATAAATTATATTGTCAGCCAGGCCGAAAGGCAAAATAGTGGCCCAGTCATGAAGTGGGGAGGGTGGGAACAGCATGAGAAGTCCACAGAGTGGCCCTATGACATAGTAGTGAGGTGGAAGCAGCATGAGGAGGCCACAGAGTGGCACAATGACAGTGTGGAGGAGGTGGCAGCAGCAGCATCAGGAGGCCACAGAGTGGAACAATGACAGAGTGTGGAGGTGGTGGCAGCAGCAGCATCAGGAGGAGGCCACAGAGTGGCAAAATGACAGTGTGGAGGTGGCGGCAGCATCAGGAGACCACAGAGTGGCAAGGGACATAGTGTGGAGGTGGCAGCAGCATGAGGAGGCCACAGAGTGGCAAGGTAACAGAGTGTGGAGGTGGCAGCAGCATCAGGAGGGCACAGAGTAGCAAGATGACATAGTGTAGAGGTGGCAGCAGCATGAGGAGACAACAGAGTGGCAAGGTGACATAGTGTGGAAGTGGCACAAGCATCAAGAGACCACAGAGTGACCCGGGGACAGAGTGGGGAGGTGGCAGCAGCATTAGGAGACCACAGAGTGGCAAGGTAACATAGTGTGGAGGTGACAGCAGCATGAGGAGATTACAGAGTGGCAAGGTGACATAGTGTGGAGTTGACAGCAGCATCAGGAGGCCACAGATTGGCAAGGTGACATAGTGTGGAGGTGACAGCAGCATGAGGAGATTACAGAGTGGTAAGGTGACATAGTGTGGAGGTGGCAGCTGCATCAAGAGGCCAAAGTGTGGCAAGATGACATAGTAGTGAAGTGGCAGTGCAGTGTGCCGGGCCGCAGGGGCAACACGTGAGGCTACGGTGGGCCGATGGGGGTAGTAGTTCATTTTCTTACGGTTAGCAGAGCCTCCCTGGGCCGGCAGTGCAATAACATAGTAACATAGTACATAAGACCGAAAAAAGACATCTGTCCATCCAGTTCGGCCTGTTTCCTACAAGTTGATCCAGAGGAAGGCAATAAAACCCTGTGAGGTAGAAGCCAATTTTCCTCACTTAAGGGGAATAAAAAATTCCTTCCCGACTCCAATCAGGCATCAGAATAACTCCCTGGATCAACGACTCATCTCTAGTAGCTACAGCCTGTAATATTATTACACTCCTGAAATACATCCAGGCCCCTCCTGAATTCCTTTATTGTACTCACCATCACCACCTCCTCAGGCAGAGAGCTCCATAGTCTCACTGCTCTTACCGTAAATAATCCTTTTCTATCTTTGTGTACAAACCTTCTTTCCTCCAGACGCAGAGGATGTCCGCTCGTCACAGTCACAGTCCTGGAGATAAATAGATGATGGGAGAGATCTCTGTACTGACCCCTGATATATTTATACATAGTTATTAGATCTCCCCTCAGTCGTCTCTTTTCTAAAGTAAATAACCCTAATTTTGATAATCTTTCAGGGTCCTGTAGTTGCGCCATTCTGGCCCAGTGGAGGGAAGAACAGCAATAAATCCTCCCAGGCACTCTCTATTGCAGGAAATACCAGCCAGATGGAAGTTGAGGTGCCCTTGATGGTAATGGGTATGCTTAGGGCGCTTTGGTGGCAGGGCCCCTGTGTTCAGGACAACAGCACCGTAAGGTGCAAATGTGGTGAGTATTAGAAAGGATGAGGAGTCAGTTGTATTAGAAAACAGTTGAACATTTAGGCTAGGTTCAGACGACGACATTTCGCAATAAGTCGCGCAACAAATAGGGCACAACTACACTGCAACATTTGTTGCGCAACATTTTGTTGCACCAATGTCGCTCTACAATTTTTATAATGGTAGTCTATGGTATTGCACTGCGACATGCAACAGTCGCAGAAAAATCCATCTTGAATGTTGCATGTTGCAAGTCGCAGTGCAACACCATAGACTATCATTATAAAAATTGTCACTCGACAAATGTCGTGTTAACCTAGCCTTACTGACTCAATCGTCTCAGGGCAGTTGTTAGAGTTCATCAATACGGCAAAAGCAATAATCTAGATGTTGGTTTAACTAGAATTCCTTAATACAGGTCTGGCAATTGTCAGTTGAGGAGTTCTCTCAAGACTTTAGTTTTAACAGGCAGAATGACCATTCTTGCTTAAATAGTTTTGCACTACATCCAATCTCTAGCACTCAGGTACTGAATCTAATGGTTTCCTTACTTTATGTTGAGCAATCCAGTAAGGCTGTTCTCCCTCATGGCAGGCAAACTCTCTGCTACATTATTTGATGTAGGATGCTCTCCTGAAGTATTCAGGTTCACTATGTCCCAGAAGGCATTTGGTGAAAAGGGATAATTCTGCGCACTAATCATCCAGTTGTGTTCAGGTACCTTTAAGTTCCTCCCAGTCACTGTTGCTTGTGAAGTCCCTTGGCTAGACTCAGCTCTAATCGTCACTAGACTTGCTTTATATTCAGACATAGACTTACTTGTCTGTGCTGTGCTGCGGTAAATACTTTGTTTGTTCTCTCTAGGCTTGATCAGGGCCCAGAGGAAAGAAAGGAGGCTACATCTTGGTCTGAGCCTGCTTTTCTCCTCCATACACTTCCGAAAAAAACGGTCTCTTTTGTCAAGGATTGGGTGAGGCGGAATGGATGATCTTATCTGATGCATCAAGCATTGGTGGGTGGAAATCCTGGCTGATCCACGTCTGATTCATCTTGACAAGGGTCAGTTTCTCCACATTTTGGGTGGACAGGCGAGTTCGATCCTGTGGTAACTATGGCCCCTGCCGCACTAAACACCCGCTTTGATGCCACTCTACTGGCCGGGCAGGACAGCTTTTCCAGGGCAAACTCTGCCAGTTGCGGCCACAAATGCCGTTTGGCTGCCCAGTAGTCCAGCGGATCTTCAATGGGGGGTGGCAGGGTGCCTTCCAAGTATGCCACCACCTGCTGGTTCAGGTCCTGCTCCAGGTCTACCTGCTGCTGCTGCTGGTGAGTAGTTTCTTCACTAGGTGGGTGAAGGAAGCTGCTCATCAGCTATTCTAGACTCAAGTTGCTGCTGATGGAGCTGGTACTGCTCTTGCCATCCCACCGCCACAGCAGCCATGGCAGAGGAACCTGAGCGCAGAGGGCAACCCCCCGGGTCAGACCTGAGAGAGGTTGGACGATTGTGCAGATAGGCAGCGGCCAACTGACTACATAGGATGTCTTTATAGCAGTTCGGTTTGTCCTCTCTCGCAGCCGGTGTAAAAAAGGCCCCATTTTAGACCGGTAGCGAGGGTCCAACAAGGGGGGGAGCCAGAAGTCATCCCTCTGCCAAATGGTGACAATTCGGCTGTAAATACGCAAGTAAGTGAGCATGCATCAGGCCTTTTGTGCAAGTGACTCGGAGGGATTCCCTGTTTCCATCTCCTCTGCATACTGCCACAATGTGTCTGGGTCCTCTGTCTCGTCTTCCTCATCGCCCTGTAGCTCCTCCGGCTGCTCCTCCTCTCCAGTCACCTGTGTAGAAAAAACACCCGTTTCGCTACACATTGCTTGTGCTCCAATGTCCTCCTCCTCCTCTATTTCAGCCCCCACAGGGCTCATGTGGCCGTGAGAACTAGGTGCCACTTCTCCAGTCCTCCAGATTTACCAGCATCTGTTCTGGGACATGAAGCAGTGGAATAACGTTGTTCATCCTGACAAATAACGTGGCCTCCTCAAAGGGCCTTAACAAACGGCAGGTGTTACGCATGAGCTGCCACTGGCTGACATCGACGTTACACAGGGAAGTACTTCTGTCCGCTTGGATAATTAAGAAATCGTTCATGGTCTTTCTCTGTTCGTATAGTCGGTCCAACATATGGGGGGTGAAATTCCAACGGGTGGAAACGTCGCATATCAGCCTATGTTGGGGGATGCCGTTCTGCCGCTGCAGCTCAAGAAGGGTGTGCTTTGCGGTGTACGAGTGGCTGAAGTGTGTGCAATGTTTCCTGGCCATTTTTAGGATGTCTTGCAGATGGGTGGAAGACCCAGGAACCGCTTGACAACCAGATTGAACACGTGTGCCATGCAGGGCGCATGGCTCAGCCCTCCTTGATGCAGCGTTGCCACCATGTTCTTCCTGTTGTTGGTCACCATGGTCTCTCAAGTGGAGGCTGAGGACACTGTCGGTCTGCGTGATGGAGCGTTAATGCGGGACCGGAGGTCATACACCTCGGTCCATAGTCACTACATGTTCTGGTTCCCTTATGAGGTCGCCGCCACATGCTGCAGCTTCATTGAACTGACGATCTAAGTATAAGTATTTGAACTATACAATTATTGGTTTATTTGATTTGATCCGATAGCTCAGGCCCAGCGCCCCCTGATGACTCATGGGCCGTTTACTATTGTGGGTGCACTTTTGAAGAAACGCGTTGGGACGTGAGAGTGGCACCAGTGATTTTTTGACAGTTTAGCTTGTCGGTTCTGTGTCTGTTGGCAAGGAGTAGGCCGATTTAAAATGGGGTGCCTCTCCTGTCCGGATATCATCTCTGACCATTGACTAGGGTCAGTTATTTAGGGTGAGGTTCTGGCACACGGCCACCCCTTGCGGGGCTTTTTGGACCCTGTGATATTCTCTAGGGTGTTGTAGGCCAAGTAGGGCCGCATCAGGGCATTTGATTTGTATGCTATACCTGGCGGCTCCCCTATGAGCGGACTACTCCTGCCTGGATTCCAAGTATTATACCTTGGACTTATATCCTATTTTATTTTTCTTTGTAATGTTCCTTGCATGTTGTTTGTTATGTGGGGTCTTTGCTATTATCTTTTAGCATAATATTTATTAAAAGTGAAGTTTTATTTAATTTTGGTTGCTCCCCTTTGGCTATATAATTCTGTTGATTGAGCAACGGTTGGTGCCCGGCTGGTCAACCTCTTTCTCGGGTCCATTGTTTTAGTTGTGTATTTTTGAGGACACAGTGGAGGAGGAGGAGGCAGGGGCGGACATTATGGCAAGATCAACGGCGTGGCAACGTGGAGGTGGAAGCGGCATCACCTGGCCAAGTTGCTGGGGTGGCTGTGCCGTAACCACATTCACCCAGTGGGCCGTAAAGGACATGTATTGTCCCTGACCGTAGTTACAGCTCCACATGTCGGAGCTGCCATGCACTTTGGCAGACACTGACAGGTTCAAGGACTGGCACACCTTCTGTTCACCATGTGTGTGCAGGGCTGGTACTGCCTTTTTGCCAAATAAATGACGGCTTGGGACTCTCCACCTTGGCTCGGCACAAGCCATCAGTTCTCTGAAAGGTGCAGAGTCCACCACTTAGAAAGGGAGGGACTACAGCACCAGCAAATGGACAGGAGCACGTTCAGCTTCTGCGCCGTTGGATGAGTGCACGCATACTGGTGTCTCTTGGCAATCGCTTCGGTGACCAATTGCTAACGACTGACAACTGATGAGGAGGAGCAGGAGCATCAGGACCATCAGATGATGGGAAGGACAGACAGCTCCCTTCGGCTGAGGTGGTGGAGCCTTGGCTACCTGAAACTGAGTGCGCGCCACTGGCTGATGCAGGGTGAATATCCTTCTATCTTCATTCAGCAGGACCTGCGCTGACGTCACCGCGCTCACCACGTGGTGAGCGTGATTATGTCACCAAAGGTCCTTTTCCTTCCAGGTCCTCAAAGAAGAACAAAGAAGACGAGTCGGGCTGCGCAATCAAGTTGAGTTGATGAGGTGAGTTTATTTATTTATTTATTTTTTAACCCCTTCATCACTATTTTACTTAGCATTCTGTATTGAGAATGCTATTATTTTCCCTTATAACCATGTTATAAGGAAAAATAATTAAATCTACAGAATACTGAACCCAAACCCGAACTTCTGTGAAGAAGTCCGGGTTCGGGTCTGGGTAACAAACATACCGATTTTTCTAACGCGCGTTCAAAACGCATTAAAACGCTTTTCATTCGTGCGGAAAAATCGTGCATTTTCCCGCAACGCACCCGCATCTTGTCCGGCCCTCACACGCGACGCCCGTGTGAAAGAGGCCTATGTAGTATGCATCAGACGTTTATTTTTAAAATGAGGACTGTTGGAGGGGCTACAATGCTCACGCAGCCCTAATCCACCCGTGGTCAGATACTTTTGCCATTCTTCCGTCGCCTGCATTGCTGGTCATTATACTCACAGGGCTCATCACACAGAATCGGAGGAGGCAGCAGGACGCCCCTCTGCTCGCTGCCAACTGTCTTCGCTGGCTGGGGTGTAGAGGATCCGCGCTATTCCTATCCCAGCTGTCGACATCCAACAGGAGAAAATTCTTGGGCAAATAGAGTAATGAGCGATTGTAATCAGGACCCGTCAGTGTGAACTCACCTCGTCATCCTAGGAGGCAGCACCGCTCCTAATGTGTGGCTCATCATCACCTCTGTAGTAATCTATATTTAATGCTGAATACCTTTGCAAATGCTTTCACTATCTTTTGTGTGTCTGTATTATACTCTAGTCACCTCCAAAGCTGCATTCAGAGCCCTGTAGGCTACGTCTTCAGAACTTTCTCTGCTTTCCTGCAGTGATTCTTTGCATGTGCATTGTGTAAGATGCTGATTTCACATCATTGTCCAATGGTCTGGTGTAGTAAATGCTCCTTCTCCCAAACGTCACGTGAATGCAGAGCACTGTATTACACACAGGGATTCATCGGTCACCCATTTCGGAAGTGGAAGCTCCAAAAATTCCAAATGAAGCTTTGCATGTGACTGGAGGATGAGAATTGATGCTGCAACTTTGGATGTTTCTAGAGGATACAGATTCATTTAACTTATCTCAAATAGAAACTGTGCCAAGTGCCGTTATCAGCCATCAGATATCCCCAGACATTGTATCCGTCTTGTCGGAGCGGAGTTTATAGAATGTCTCTGATTACAATCTCTCTTCATATTTAGTTGATATTCCTGAACTGAAAACATACAACCCTCATCAGATCTGATAGACTCAGGCTTCCTCTTTATACAGAAGTTGGAAGGCGGTCAACTGCGGTGAAGGCTTTGTATTGTGTACCGATCCTTGCCGGTCGGGATCAGTGATTGTCTGGAGGGACTTCATCTCCAGCCGTATCCATAGTTTCCTCTCTGTAATCATTATGGCCGGGCGTGTAACCTGAAGGAGAGATGAGCAAATCTGTTGACATCTGTTTCCCGGTACGAATCAAGAGAGAGACTACTTAATGGAGAACGCCAGCTGGACACTTCAGGCACAGGAGACGCTTCGGACTTTTCCTTGTGCAGCAGCACGCAGCGTGTCACAGGCAGGGGCGGAATGGTAATAGACCTTACAGCAAAATTTTCCCAATGGCCTGATGCCCAGGGGGCCATCTGAACCCTTCTCAGCCGCCCAGTGGACATTTTTTTTTAAATCTTTATTAGAATAAGAGTATAAGACATATACAAACCATTATTTTTATTTTTTTCATATAAAATTAGTATTCAAAGTTGTTATTCTAGCCAGTGAACATTTTTGGGGATGTGTTTTGTGCTGCTGGCAGTATTTTGTGATGCACTGTGGTATTTGGCTCTGTTGGGGCGGTATAATGTACCACGATATGGTATTGCTGGCCCTGCTTTCCATCAATTTGGATCCAATGACAAAATGGGGCCGCTTTTAGTATTTTTTTTTTCCTGGGGCAGTTTAAGTTCCCAGTCCACCCCTGGTCACAGGCAGCGTGCAGAATCCAGCTCCCTGCAGAAAAAAACCTGTAGTATCAATATCACATGGCGGGTGGGGCATCCTGGCCCAGAATAAGGATGAGCGGAAGGACCAAATTTCCCAAAATGTTTGGATTCTAATGACCCCAGTTTTTTTTATAATTTGTTTTTAAAGAAAGAAACACAGTACCGCTGCGACGTGGGGCACCACCCTCAGGGTGCTCTCAGTCTGAGGCCACACATTCAAGTTTTTACAAGGTATGGGTTGAAAAAGGTGGAGAAGTTGTATTTGCCATGGCCCATTAGTACTTTTTCTTCTGTGATGATTCACTCCTGATTTTGGTTTATATCAAAATCAAAAAGCCTGAACATGTGGCAGCAGCGTCAGCATGAATTCCATATTGATAGAAATAATTTGCTCATTTCTAGTATACATATCTCTTCACACTTTCTCAGTTTTTACACCAACTTTTTGGTGGTAGCCTCAAACTGTTTAATCAGTGTGTAACGGTCCTTGGCTCACCTGAGTCAGAGGACAGCCGGCTGGTGGTTGGAGTCCAGTGGCAAAGACCCACAGAAGCAGGAAGCAGGTAGCGTGGTCGATCAGTCCGGGTCGGCAGTAGAGATGGCAGCGAGGTAACAGCAGGAGTAGACAGAGGCGTGGTCGGTGGAAGGCAAAGGGTCAATGCAGGCGGCAGTTCGGCGAGGTCAAACGGTCCGGGTCGGCAACAACGGTAAACAGCAGTAGTCGTGGAGGAGCAGAGCGGAAGCTTGCTACAGGCTTGGAGGCACAATAACCAGCAAAGGACTGGGTTCAAGGGCTGGGTTTTATAGGGAAGTAGCAGGTGCAAGAGATTGGGATAATCAGCAGGACAAGGCAAGGACAAGAGAGGTAGTAGAAGTTAGAAGTTAGCTAGAGAATAGTCCAAGGAGAGACGGTAGCCTAGTGGGTAGAGCTACCGTCTGGGACATGACTGGCCACGGGTTCGAGTCCTGACAGTACTCCCCCTTCCAAGGTGACCTCCGGGCACCGCAGGGGAAGACTTATCTGGGTGACTCAGGTGGAACTCCCTGACAAGTCTGGGGGCATGAACATTTTCTTCAGGCTCCCAGGAGTTATCCTCGGGAGGGTAGCCCTCCCACCCAATTAGATATTGCAATTTTTCTCGGTGGATCCTGGAGTCGAGGATCTTCTCGACAACGAACTCTTCCTCACCTTGTACCCTCACGGGTGGTGGAGGGGCGAGTGGCGGCCAGTGAAGGTATTCTCCACGTATGGCTTGAGGAGGGAGCAATGGAAGACAGGGTGCACCCTAATGGAATCCGGAAGGTCAAGCCGGAACGTGACCTCATTGATTTGTGCGGTGACCTGGAACGGACCCATGTATTTTGGGGCTAACTTTTTGGAGGGGACCTTCAGTCTGAGGTTCCTGGTGGACAGCCATACCTTGTCTCCTACATGGAAGCCCGGGGTGGGTTTGCGGCGTCTGTCTGCTCCCTGTTTAAAGCGCCTCTGGGCGAGCTGGAGGTTGTCTATTATGTCCTTTTGTGCCTCCTGTAGGGTTGTTAGGCGCTCGGCCACTGCTGGGAGGGTGGAGGCAACGGGCAGGTGGGGAATGAACACGGGTGCGAGCCTGTGTTAGCAAAGAAAGGGCTTTGCTTGGTTGAGCTGTGCTCAGCATTGTTGTAGGCGAACTCGGCTGTGGGGAGATGGTCAAGCCAGTCATCCTGCAGGTGGGAGCTGAAACAGCGTAGGTACTGCTCTAAGGTCTGGTTAGTTCTCTCCGTCTGCCCATTTGACTGAGGGTGGAAAGCGGAGGAAAGGTTCACTTTAACCCGCCAGGCAGAAGTCCTTCCAGAACTTTGAGGTAAATTGTACACCTCGGTCTGAGACCACGTCGTCCGGAATCCCATGCAGCCTGAAGACCTCTTTGAGGACAAGATCAGCCGTCTGTTTGGCTGTGGGTAGGCCCTTGTAGGGGATGAAATGGGCCATTTTGGTGAGGCGGTCGACCACGACCAGGATGGTGTTCATCCCTTTTGAAGGAGGAAGGTCTACCACAAAGTCCATGGAGATCGAGCCCCAGGGGCGGGAGGGAATTGGGAGGGGTTGTAACAGACCCACGGGAGAGGAACGAGGAGTCTTATTGCGGGCACAGACCGTGCACGAGGAGATGTACTTCTTGGTGTCCTCCTTGTATGTTGGCCACCAGAAGGAGCGTGAGAGAAGCTCCTGGGTCTTTCTTGTGCCCAGATGGCCGGCCAGCTTGGAGTCATGGTTAAGTTTGAGCACTTCGAGTCGTGCGATTTCTGGTACATAAAGTTGTAGGTCCTGATGAAACCAATGACCATTTTTAAACGTGAGGCTGACATTCCTTGTGGGGTGGGTGAGGAAGGGGTCATTTTCGTATCCTTCTTTGATTGTGACCAGGAGTTCTTTAGAGTAGGTGGCCCCCACAACACTTTTCTCGGATAGGATGTTGTCTTGGCCCTTATTACTCTGTGAGGGCTCCGAAAACATTCTGGAGAGGGCGTCAGCCTTGCCGTTTTTTGATCCGGGGCGATATGTGATGAGAAAGTTGAAGCGGGAAAAGAATAGGCTCCATCTGGCCTGTCTGGCTGTGAGTCTCTTAGCGCTGCGGATGAACTCGAGGTTTTTGTGGTCGGTTAGTACGATTATAGGGTTGGCAGCTCCCTCCACTCGGAGAAGGCTTCCTTGATCGTCAGTAGTTCTTTGTTCCCGATGTCGTAGTTCTTCTCGGAGGGGGACATTTGGCGAGAGAAATATGCGCACGGGTGTAGTAGCATCTTCTCCCCTGTCCGTTGTGACAGAACTGCCCCTACCGCGGAGTCAGATGCATCCACTTCGATAGTAAAAGGCAACTCGGGGTTCGGGTGGACTAGGATTGGAGCAGAAGTGAAGAGGAGTTTCAACTTCGTGAAGGCCTCCGTAATTCTGTAACAGCGATGGTTCGGCGAGTCTTATTGGGGCACCTAATAGCGAAGTGCCCTGGCTCGCCACAGTAAAGACAAAGGCCTGCGGATAGTCGTCTCTCCTTTTCAGCAGCCGATAGAGTCTTGCGCAGTGCGTCGACCTGCATGGGCTCGGTGGAGGATTGGTGAGCCGGCTGAGTCGTTGGAGTGAAAGGGTACACGGGCCTGTTATCTAGGGACCAGAGTCTTTCTCTCCTTCTTTCTGCCAGTCTCCGGTCAATCCGGATGCATAGATGGACGAAATCATCCAGATCGTCTGGGGCGTCTACCCTGGCGAGCTCATCCTTTATAGTTTCGGAGAGTCCACGGCGAAATTGACTCTTCTGGGCAGCTGGGTTCCAGGTGGTGTCCGTGACCCAGCGGCGGAACTCTGAGGAATACTCGGCTACAGAGCGTCTTCCCTGCCGTAGACTGTGCAGCCTAGCCTCGGCCGTCGCGCAGCGGTTAGGGTCGTCGAACACTTGGCTCATGGCTGTGGTGAAGTTGTCTAAGTTATTCAATACGAGACTGTGGGATTCCACATATGGGGATGCCCATGCCAGGGCCTCATCAGTTAGAAGGTTGATGATGAACAGGATCTTCTTTCTGTCTGAGGTAAAAGAGCCCGGCTGCATCTGAAAGTAAATACGGCACTGGTTGAGGAACCCCCGAAATTGGTTCCGATCGCTGTTAAACTTTGACGGGAGAGGCATACGGGTGTCGGTGACCGCGCCGCGTACGTCCAGTAGTTGACGCTGCAAGTCGATAATTTCCCTCTGTTGGCTCTGGATTGCACCTTTTAGTTGAGTAATTTCCTCTTGGGCAGTGGTGCCAAACTCCTGAAGTTCGGAGACCTGCTTGCGCAGAGTGGCCATTGCGGACTCCATGGTAGGGCTGGTTATTCTGTAACGGTCCTTGGCTCACCTGAGTCAGAGGACAGCCGGCTGGTGGTTGGAGTCCAGTGGCAAAGACCCACAGAAGCAGGAAGCAGGTAGCGTGGTCGATCAGTCCGGGTCGGCAGTAGAGATGGCAGCGAGGTAACAGCAGGAGTAGACAGAGGCGTGGTCGGTGGAAGGCAAAGGGTCAATGCAGGCGGCAGTTCGGCGAGGTCAAACGGTCCGGGTCGGCAACAACGGTAAACAGCAGTAGTCGTGGAGGAGCAGAGAGGAAGCTTGCTACAGGCTTGGAGGCACAATAACCAGCAAAGGACTGGGTTCAAGGGCTGGGTTTTATAGGGAAGTAGCAGGTGCAAGAGATTGGGATAATCAGCAGGACAAGGCAAGGACAAGAGAGGTAGTAGAAGTTAGAAGTTAGCTAGAGAATAGTCCAAGGAGAGACGGTAGCCTAGTGGGTAGAGCTACCATCTGGGACATGACTGGCCACGGGTTCGAGTCCTGACACAGTGCTTTTTTATAATAAGATTTTCCCCTGGTGGTAGCCTCAAACTGTTTATTCAGTGATTTTTCATAATACGATTTTCCCTTTTTGTAGAGCTTTTATTATCAGGAGTAGTGAGAATATGAACTTCTTTTCTGCCATATCCTGCTCCTTAAAGGGGCTGTGCAAGAATGAGAGTGGCTTTGGCACCCCCTCCTCACTTGGCCAGATCTGTAAAGGGAAGATTACTTACCTGCTTCCTGGCGCTGGCTTCCCACTTCTTCTCTTCCAGGCCTGAGCTGCTCCTCTGGGCTCCCCTGCTGTAAACATCTAGTTTGACATCACTGCAGCCAACCACTGGCCACGGTGGTGACCGCGGCTCCCCTGTTGTTATGACAAATGGTTACATGAAACAAGGGTATCCAAGCTCCGCCATGGCCAGTGATTGGCTGCTGCGATATCAAACTGGATGTCAACGAGGGAGCCCAGAGGAGCAGCTCAGGATCAGAAGAGAAGGAGTGGGGAGCCAGCGATGGGAATCAGGTAAGTCATCTTCCCTTTACAGGCCCAGCTAAATAGATGCCTTTAAGTGCCCAGAAGGTGGAGCTTCACTATGAAGTGCTCTCTGCATTTAGCGGTCATATAGTCCCTCCCATTTGTTCTGAGTGACAGCTGTAGTGGTATTCTGGTTGGATGCTACAGCTGTCACTCAGAGCAGGGGGGGGGGGGGCTGCAAAGCAGCTCAGTGCAGAGAGAACTTTACAGTAAAGCTCCGCCTCCAGAGCTTTGCAGGAGCAGAACCTTAAAAAAATATTTACACTATTCCTAGTGAATCATGCTCTACAAAATGTAGTTTTGTCCAGCTCTCCCCAGCCCCTACCTAGCGCTGTCAGACTTTTTTTTTTTTTTATGGTCAAAACTGCTGACAGACTTCCTTTAACGTGAAGTTCTGCTTTGTAAATAATTATCAGGATTATGGAACTGAAATATTTCATTACCTTATATTTGTATTTTTATTGTGTATCTTCATCTCCAGCTGATGTTTAATGTCTTTTCCATCCTTGGAGGAGCTTGGTTTTCACTTGTGAGCATAAAGAACATGGTCGGTGAAGTCTGACACATTTACTGCTGCAGGAAAAATGTCATAGAGATAAGCGCAGGTTGCTACTTTGTGGAAACCATACAGTGCCAGTAAATATCCATTTTATTTTATTTTTTGGGTGGGAAGTCCCATTCCCCTTCCCAGATAGGAATGGGGCTATTTAGTTTTTTTTTTTTTTTTTTTAACAAATATTCTAAGAAGTTCTACTTGAATGTTTCTGCAGGAAAATCCCAGAAGGTCAGTCTAATCTGGGCAGTGGAGCCACAACGGGTTCACCATATGTCACGTTTGTTGCTGCAAGTTATAGAAGGAAACAAGTGAAGACAGAGCTATTTATACCCTGCTTTAGGCTAAATGCACTCGTCCGTTTAACCCGGACGTGACCAGTCCGTGGTAACCAGGAATGGATTTCTTCTTTACAGACAGAGCGCACAGCGTCATAGGTTGCTATGACGCCGTGCGCTCCCTGCCACCGCTGCAGGAAAGTAATTCACTGGTATAGATCATACCAATGTATTACTGTACTGCAGAGGCGGCGGATTGCGCATATCGTTATAGCAACCAATGACGCCGTGCGCTCACTGCCGCTGCTCCAGGACAGTAATACATTGGTATGATCTATACCAGTGTATTACTGTACTGCAGCGGTGGCAGGGAGCACACAGCGTCATAACAACCAATGACGCCGTGTGCTCCGGCTGTAAAGAAGAAATCCAGTCCTGGTTACCACGGACTGGTCATGTCCGGGTTTAACGGACGTGTGCATCTAGCCTTATATGGAAACTGCACAAACGAAACTGTGCCAAACTGCTACGCTCTTTTCTAATGGACCACAAAGCTGTTAAAGGGGGTGTCTACTTTGGACAACCCTTCCCAGACCCAGCTCTGTAATTATCCTGGTGGCTGTGCTTGGTATTGTGGCTTACTACAACTCCATACTACAAGTGTAATACCAGGTGCCTAGCTAAAGATGCTGTATGCTAACATGTCCTGGCAAAACCCCTTTAAGGTCAAATTTGGTCCCATGAGCACCTCTTATCCCCGTCTACAAGGTCTGACCACTGGGCCTGTATACCCCCATTTAAATAGAGCGACGGTCTTTATCCAACTCTACTCTAGTGTTGGAGTCATGCACAGTGCCCTCAGCTGTCTCTGGCAGACCCATAGTTAATTGGAGCTGCCACGGACATGTACAATCACTACTCCAGTCCAATGGGGGTAAATAGAACCCCTGGTTTTGGGAAGGTGGGGTTCTAGCAGTTTTACCACACCACTGATCAGACACCTATCCCCTAAAGACATTCCCTATGGATAGGTTATAAGTAGTGTTCTTGGGGAAGGGGGACCCTATGAGAGGTTAAAACAAAACTGTTCTGGTTTCTAACGAGCCAAACAGATGCCCTGATCTAAAAGCATTCTGTCCTGGTGACAAGTCCCCTTTAAGAGGCAAGTCAAAACTGGTGGTAAAAATATTAAAAAATTGCAACATAGAACATAATGTTTTGTTTATTTTTCATTCTGGAAGAAGTTACAATGTTGCCATCACATATTTCTCTTGAAGATATATGGTAAGTTTGTCGTGTAGCCGTCACCTCTGACAAGTAAATGTTCTGCATTTTGTGTAACAACTTGATCTGGGACCCTTGAAGCTCGTGAAACCTCCAGCGTGCGGCCGTGCCAAACAGATTTGCTGATCTATAATTTGCTGGTTGTAATAAACTCTCTGGCAGACGGTCCTGGAATGACATGAAAGGGAATACTGCAGCCGAACTGATGTCTTCAATTCGCAATTCATTGTCGGTCAGCTGCAGATCTCCTCTTACCTTTATATCGGGAGCATATTGAGTATGAACGTGTAATAATTCATCCTCTGCATACCTAGGATCTGAGCCCCATGAGGTTTTCATCTTTTAATGATTTTGAATATTGCTTTTTCTCTGTTTGCTTTATTTTATTTTTTTGAAGATTTAAATCTTTTTTTGTGTAAAATGCTGTTTATCACAATATGAATAGAATTTTACTTAAATCAATTGTTCCTTAATCCATTGACATTTTGAGTGTGTTGCATTGGGTGATACGGTGCATGGTTGTTATGGAAAGGGAAATAATGAAAGCCTGTCACTTACTTTGGGTCTGTCTACACGGCGGCAGCAAGTCACAGAAAAGTAGTGTGCGTGCGACTTGTCTGCAACTTGCTATTGCACGTCTGTTTTAGAGCTAGAATTTGTGAGAATACAGCCAAGTGGCAGCCATGTTGCGGGTGAGTCACATTTCGCAAATGACTTAGATTGAAAACAAAGGAGTAAGGCCTCTTGCACACACGTATTTTCATTCCGTGTCCGTTCTGGTCTTTTTGCGGACCGTATAAGTACCCATTCATTTCAATGGGTCCGCAAAAAAACGGAAGGACTTTTTTTTTGGACTTTATTTGGTTTGCAGAGTGCTGTTGCATTGTATCATCTGGTAAAGCATTTATTGGCGTAGTGCAGTAGAAAAACAGATATACATTCGCCATTCGCTGGCGCTTGACGTATATCAGTAGAAAAAGAAAAAGATATTCGGCGTTCAGCGCTGCAGTTGCAGCGCTCCATGATGTCTCTATGATAAATCTGCAGCGTGGGGGCCCCGTGTGGCTTCTACGCACTTTCAAAATAAACCTTCAGCAGAGCGAATAGATGGCGAATGACCGGGACGCTCCATGTCCTTCCCAGGAGTTTGTATTCGGCGATGCTGTTATATCTGGTAAAACGTTTTGTGACTTATTTTGGTGGGGGAAAAATTGCATTCAGCGTTAAGCGCTGCACTTATATGCGGTAAAATCTTTTTAAAATTATTTAGGTGAAAATACAAATTGCCACCTCCTCCATTACCTTTCTCATCTCTTCATTATCATCGGACACACTAACTTTACACCCCCCAACTATATATATAAGTGGTGCCAGCACCATCTAGGGGCGAATAAAGGTAAATGACACTGCCAGCCTGTTAAAGGGAATTACAGCATGATACCACAATACATTTGATAGGTTTAAAGTGCCCACATATAGCCCATAGTGGGACACTGCATCAAGATGAATCAGGCGTGGATCAGCCAGGATTTCCACCCACCAATGCCTGATGCATTAGACGATCATCCATGGTGCCACACCAATCATTTGACAAAAGAGACCGGTTTCTTCTGGCTACCTGCCTCAGCTACTATTCTGATGCTGTTACCCGCCTGATGCCACACATCTGATGCTAAGTGCTCCTTCTTTCATCCACCATCTTCAGCGGGTACTGGTATGGCCACCCACCTCCACAATATGTCACCTTGCCTCTCTGTGGTCTCCTCATACTGCCGCCACCTCCAGTCTCTGTCATTGTGCCGCTCTGTGGTCTCCTCATGCTGCTGCCACCGCCAGACTCTGTCATTGTGCCACTTGGTGGCCTCCTCATGCTGCTTCCACCATCACCACTTTGTCATAGGTCCACTCTGTGGACTTCTCATGCTGTTCCCACCCACCCCACTTCATGGCTGGGCCACTATTTTGCCTTTTGGCTTGGCTGACATCATCATTTATTTGACCCTTCTTCTAAACTATCTGAAGGAAGAAAAAATGAGACGCATAACAGATCCTGTCTGTGTAGCAGCTGTAAGACCTGTATGGTCCCATCAGAATTGGCTTATGATTCGGTAGCCAAAATCAGGAGTGGGTACAAAACACAGAAGACATGCAAATATTCCATTCACGTGTCATCTCTGTTTTAGATCCATTCCGTTTTTTTTTTTTGCCTTTAGCAATTCTGATGGATTATTGAGCAAATGCTGACTGAGTGAAGACGAATGCTCCACAGACAGGATCCGTTTTTTCTGGTTTATTGACGGATCAGAGAATGGGGAAAATTAGTCAGTGACATCAACACAAACTTACTGCTGACACCCTCTCCACTCTGTCGGGGGGCTCTACTTGTATAAGTGTTTAATAGAACAGGTTCTGTAGACATCTATGTGGAATCCGCTGCTGACAGTGTAAAAGGAGTGCACTTCTTCTTGACACTAACATTGACCTGTAAAGCTGAGTTCATACTTTAGTTATTTGGGGAGTTTGGCCCCGTGACTGCCCAAATAAGTGAAGTGTGCAGTGATTCTAAGAGTGACGCCTGTCATCTGCATGTCATACGGACTCACAGTATTATTTCACTACCACAGCAGACTCCGTATGCGTGTTACTGCAAGGCACAGTGTCCTACACCACTATAGAGACGCTCTGCAGCCAGGAAATAGAGTTTTTTTTAACGTGATTCACCGCGCATATATTTGGATCGAATCAAATTTTTCCGGAAAAATTTGGCAAATCGGCAAATCAAATTTTTAAAAAATTTGCTCATCTCTAGTGGAAATCAGGTCTCTTCCAAAAGGACAACACACTTTCTCTCTAGAGCTCCTATAGAAGAATACCCTGGAAGTCTACATTTGAGTGCTGCAGTAAATTGTATACTACTAAAGCCTTGCTCACAACCATCTATGTCCATGTCCGCAAGAAACAGAGATACAATGAACGCAGCTTCTTCTAGAAGTTCATCAGTTTTATGCAGCCAAATCTCTTATTTGCACAAACACTTACGTGAAGAGGTCAATTCTTTAAAGTGTGAATATTCCAAATAAATCATAATATTAATACAGTTTTTTGATTTGTATTTGCCGCACAAAAGGATCCTCCTTCCCGTACAGATGCAGATTTTCCTTCCAGACGCTCTGTTTTCTCTTTAGTCCTAGGAGTCCATTCATAATACAATGGAATAGAAGATGCTTATGGAGGACATGCAAGGCAGGTTTCTCCATTCTCAACAGAGACTTAATCTCGTCTATTTCTAAAGGCGTAAGGTAAGATTTCACGGAACGCTTGCTTTTCTTTTTAAAGAAAACACAAACTCTGAAGCGAGATTTTTTTATAGGAAAAAAAAAATAGAGAAAAAAACACATTGATGAAAGCAGTGATAAAGCAGCCCAATATTGTGTCCCAGATCCAGCAGGTCCAGGATTACGGAAACTATCCCGCTGCCCCCTGCCTATAAGTCTGAAGTGAGTCCTGAAGAACGAGAATTGTGGGAAAAGTAATAGAAGATTATTAGTCTGCGCAGGGAGGTGAAGTAAGGCTGGTCCTATGGTGGGCACCATTGTATATGGTTGTATGGGTACGAATACTCCTTATTTAGCCGCAGTGTGGTGCTCCCTGGCAAGGTTTGGGCAGTTTGCTATGCGCTATGCACATTAGGATTGAGCGAATCAAACACCACAAAGTGGAAATCAATCCGAATTTCTGAGAAAATTCGATTCAAAGCAAAGCCGAATTTTCTTATGCTTTGTGGTAGTGAATCCATTTTCTCTGAATGGTGGTAAAAAAAAAAAATCATATTTACTTCATCCATTTGAATGCAAAGAGCCGTCCGCCGCCATCTTGATTGAAGATCTCGCACAAAATCCCGTGTTTTGTAACATCACCACACCGGCCGACATGATGACTTCATTATCCGCGCGAGATTTCACACTCGGTCTTCAATCAAGATGGGTGAGGCTGGCTCTTGGCGATCAATTGGAGGAGGTGAGAATGGTTTTCTTTTATTTTATTTTTTATTTTTTTTACACTGTATTTTTGCTGTCAGATGCCTCAATTATGCATGAACGCGGCATCTGAGGGTTACAATGATGGAGGGCGGGCAATCACCGGTCCCTGTCATTGCACCCACTACTTATAAAGAAATGCGATTCGTGACTAAGTAATTCATCATGAAATAATTTTTTTGGGTAAAATTTGGGGAAGCAGCCGAATCAAATTTTTCAATACCTAACTCATAACTAATGCACACTCTGACGGAGTACTATATGTAGGAACTTGTATGACACTGGGTGCTGTGTGCACCATGTACCTCGGCAGTGTATGGTAGTAACTGCGCACCGTATACCATTGTGGCTCTGTGTGCACTACATTGCTGCTGTAGGACAGACTTCAGCCACTGTATGCAGGGTAAAGTGTGCACTATTTATCTGGGCAATGCATGGCGCTTTTTATCTGGGACTGCAGATCTACAGCAGCTCCACTCTCCGAATTAAAGGGCCCCACACCACATTGTCTGGCATCCTATCTAGATACAGTCTGTATCCCTAACAGGTCTAGACTTAGATTTTATTGCTTAGCACCAGACCATGTGACACAGAGGTGACCACCGCCTGGGTGCTAAGAAGACTTCAGAGAAAGCTTCTACATTGTGTTATGCTTTGTACAGGGCATATGTGGACAGAGCATGGAAGAGGGATTCTCTTACTGGTGCTCTCTAAATCCCTGTGTCATGCTCCTCCCCCTCAGAAGCTGCACAATAGAATGTATCAGTGTTGACGGGAGTATTCCTTTAAGTGCAATGTGATGGTTATCCTTTGCCTCCAATGAAGCCAAAAGCAGTCTGGCTTCACCCTTTTTTTTTGTAAATAGGAAAACGAATTCCAAATTTTTGAATTCATCTGTTGCTCTGCTCACCCAGTTGCAGTACCATGGCTGTGGCTCCCGCTAGGAAAATGGACGCGTCCTTTTCCCCTGCATCAGTTCCAATGCTTCACTATAGCATTGCTGATTCAGGCCATGGCACTGATGCTCTAGATTAGGCATCAGCAACCTCCGGCACTCCAGTTGTGGTCAAACTAGGACTCTCAGCATGCACACTTTCTTCTTAGAACTTTCAGAGATGTTAATGGAGCATGCTGGGAGTTGTAGTTGCAGCTGATCTCTACTCTAGATTCACACAGAATCAACTAGCTAAGGTAACTGGCACCCGAAGATGATAGACTGGAAGCCTATTTGAAAAAGAATTACCCCACCAGGTCTTGCCTGTGCAATAATATAGATCCTGACCTTGGCTTTGTTCCTGATATCTCTCCTTTGTTGTCTCTTGGATTGTCTGCCTTTCACTTGTGGTTCCATTCTTGATTATGTTGCCATCTCATCCTCCTCCTTTACACATCTTCATCTCAGTTCCTGGCCATGCTCTATCAAAGCTATGAACACCAGACTCTGGCCTCTTTCACACGAGCGTGTCCGGATGCGTTGCGGAGGCGTTCAGTGAAAACTGTGCGATTTCGCAGGCAAAGCCATTCAGTTTTGCCTGCGATTGCGTTCAGTTGTTTTTATCGTGTGGATGCAATGCGTTTTTCACACACGTGATAAAAAACTGAAGGTTTACAAACAGCATCTCCTAGCAACCATCAGTGAAAAATGCATCGCACCTGCACTTGCTTGCGGATGTGATGCGTTTTTCACACAGCCCCATTCACTCCTATGGGGCCAGAGCTGCGTGAAAAACGCAGAATATAGAACATGCTGCGATTTTCACGCAACGCAGAAATGATGCATGAAAAACAACGCTCATGTACACAGACCCATTGAAATGAATGGGTCAGGATTCAGAGCGGGTGCTATGTGTTCACATCATGCATTGCACCCACGTGGAAAACTCGCTCGTGTGAAAGGGGCCTCTGGCTATTCTGGGTGTTCACCGCATGGAATCCCCCTGGAAAGTCCACGGGTCATTGCATGGGTTAGGAGTGAAGACAAGGGGATTCCATAGACTCCACACCCCAGTTTAGGTGGCCTCATATGGTTTGCAGCTTAGTGAACCAGCTGTAGAATGAATTGTGAGGACTTCTGTGCTCACGCATATAATAGAGAGGACTCAAAGAGGAGTCTTCTCAATGCAATTTACTGCTGGCTCGTGGAAATGCACGTGATTCTGTAGATAAAAATGGCACAATTGGAGTCAGCGCCACTAACACTATACACTGCTTGCTCTAGCTTGGGGGTGTTTTAGGATCTGGCAGATTCCGTTTAAGTTGAATGTACATTTCTTGCTGTAGATCTTGACAAAGAAAGCATTTTCAAGGTGCTTCACCCATCAGTACCAGAGACCTGTGCAAAATTCCTGAGAGTTAGGGAAAGAGCGAAAAAAAAAAATGTCATGGAATAAACTTGAGCGGCGTTTTATCAGCTTCCAGTGGATTTCTTAACTCAGAAAAAAATTCTAGGAGAAAGCTGTTCTTGTTACATGACTTTCATTTCAAAGGAACCTGTGTTCTTCTAACAAGGACGGCTGTAAACTTAATCCACCGCACCTCTAATTTGTTTTTCTTTGTCCAAGTGCAGTCAGCGACAAACCCTTTTTTGTCTGCGGTAATAGGTTTTCCCGCAGTCGACTTTCATTGTAAGCGCTTGCACTTAAAAAGTTATAATTTTAGTTTAAGAAAAAAAAACATACCATCAATGAGTCTAAGTAACATTTGCATTACACAGAGCCGATTGAGGGGGTTGGTTCCCAGGTCTTTCTTTGACAGATACAAAATTCACTTTCCCTTAATGTAATCTTATAAGAAGCCCCTTCGCTGTCCTTGCCGGTGTTCCAGCGCTGAACCTCTTCTCCCCCCCCCCCGCCTCCGTTCAGAGAGGGGCTTATGCATGCACCTGTTATAGCAAAATATGCCGTGCTTCTAAATAATTCCTGCTTGGCTTCATTAATACGAGACAGGCTTAACGGCTCGTCCTGCGGATACTTTATAATTTCCATCACATGACTATTTCTTTGTCAGAACCATTGGAAACTTTGGAAAGATGCGAAAAACTCTGGGACCAATAAAAAACAATAGAAAATATCTGAGTCTAAGAAAATGTCACTAGAGCCCTGATCTAATCCAGGAGTTAATAAGTCAGTGCTATGTGCTAATACAGGAGATAATGAGTCAGAGCTCTGTGCTAATACAGGAGATAATGAGTCAGTGCTCTGTGCTAATACAGGAGATAATAAGTCAGTGCTCTGTGCTAATCCAGGAGTTAATAAGTCAGTGCTATGTGCTAATACAGGAGATAATAAGTCAGTGCTCTGTGCTAATACAGGAGATAATGAGTCAGTGCTCTGTACTAATACAGGAGATAATAAGTCAGTGCTCTGTACTAATACAAGAGATGAGTCAGTGCTATGTGATAATACAGGAGATAATAAGTCAGTGCTCTGTGCTAATACAGGAGATAATAAGTCAGTGCTCTGTACTAATACAAGAGATGAGTCAGTGCTCTGTGCTAATACAGGAGATAAGGAGTCAGTGCTCTGTGCTAATACAGGAGATAATAAGTCAGTGCTCTGTGCTAATACAGGAAAAAATGAGTCAGTGCTCTGTGCTAATACAGGAGATAATAAGTCAGTGCTCTGTGCTAATAAAGGAGATAATGAGTCAGTGCTCTGTGCTAATACAGGAGATAATGAGTCAGTGCTCTGTGCTAATACAGGAGATAATGAGTCAGTGCTCTGTGCTAATGCAGGAGTTAATAAGTCAGTGCTATGTGTTAATACAAGAGATAATAAGTCAGTGTTCTGTGCTAATACAGGAGATAATGAGTCAGTGCTCTGTGCTAATACAGGAGATAATAAGTCAGTGCTCTGTGCTAATACAAGACATAATAAGTCAGTGCTCTGTGCTAATACAGGAGATAATAAGTCAGTGCTCTGTGCTAATAAAGGAGATAATGAGTCAGTGCTCTGTGCTAATACAGGAGATAAGGAGTCAGTGCTCTGTGCTAATACAGGAGATAATAAGTCAGTGCTCTGTGCTAATACAAGAGATGAGTCAGTGCTCTGTGCTAATACAGGAGATAATAAGTCAGTGCTCTGTGCTAATACAGGAGATAATGAGTCAGTGCTCTGTGCTAATACAAGAGATAATAAGTCAGTGCTCTGTGCTAATACAGGAGATAATAAGTCAGTGCTCTGTGCTAATACAGGAGATAATGAGTCAGTGCTCTGTGCTAATACAAGAGATAATAAGTCAGTGCTCTGTGCTAATAAAGGAGATAATGAGTCAGTGCTCTGTACTAATACAAGAGATAATAAGTCAGTGCTCTGTGCTAATAAAGGAGATAATGAGTCAGTGCTCTGTACTAATACAGGAGATAATGAGTCAGTGCTCTGTGCTAATACAGGAGATAATGAGTCAGTGCTCTGTACTAATACAGGAGATAATAAGTCAGTGCTCTGTACTAATACATGAGATAATAAGTCAGTGCTCTGTGCTAATACAGGAGATAATAAGTCAGTGCTCTGTGCTAATACAGGAGATAAGGAGTCAGTGCTCTGTGCTAATACAGGGGATAATAAGTCAGTGCTCTGTGCTAATACAGGAGATAATAAGTCAGTGCTCTGTGCTAATACAAGAGATAATAAGTCAGTGCTCTGTGCTAATACAGGAGATAAGGAGTCAGTGCTCTGTGCTAATACAGGAGATAATAAGTCAGTGCTCAGTGTTAATACAAGAGATAATAAGCCAGTGCTGTGTGCTAATACAGGAGATAATAAGTCAGTTCTCTGTGCTAATACAGGAGTTAATAAGTCGGTGCTCTGTACTAATACAAGAGATAATAAGTCAGTGCTCTGTACTAATACAGGAGATAATGAGTCAGTGCTCTGTACTAATACATGAGATAATAAGTCAGTGCTCTGTGCTAATACAAGAGATAATAAGTCAGTGCTCTGTGCTAATACAGGAGATAAGGAGTCAGTGCTCTGTGCTAATACAGAAGATAATGAGTCAGTGCTCTGTGCTAATACAGGAGATAATGAGTCAGTGCTCTGTACTAATACATGAGATAATGAGTCAGTGCTCTGTACTAATACAAGAGATAATAAGTCAGTGCTATGCGCTAATACAGGAGATAATGAGTCAGTGCTCTGTGCTAATACAGGAGATAATGAGTTAGTGCTCTGTGCTAATACAGGAGATAATGAGTCGGTGCTGTGTGCTAATACAGGAGATAATGAGTCAGTGCTCTGTGCTAATACAAGAGATAATAAGCCAGTGCTCTGTGCTAATACAGGAGATAATAAGTCAAGGCTCTGTACTAATACAGGAGATAATAAGTCAGTGCTCTGTGCTAATACAGGAGATAATGAGTCAGTGGTCTGTGCTAATAATGAGAAAGGCACACTCCTCCAGAGTCAGACAAGATGTTCCATGCTTAGAGATCTGGTGCGTGTGTGATACACGTGCTTGTAAAGCACGGGATAAATTGTTTGTGGCTGGCGTACTTTGGTGCACTTTTAGCGAAGCTTGAATATGTGCGTTGGATACAAGGAAATTTCTACGACACGGGGCTTGTTTGTAGTCTGTTACCATGGAGACACCTAGGTCTGCACACCAGCTGTGGATACAAAGTGGTACTTTTAGAAGGATCCGCACCTAATACTGAACAGGGATACAAACCAACCCAAAATAGCAGAGGTATACCTGCATATACTAAAACCCCCCAACAGAAAAAATACCTCCACTCAATATATAAACAAAATGATCTTTACTAATTAAATAATAAGCATAAAATCATGAAAACCCACATAAGTATCAATATAGCAGCAATGAATATACCAGAGAGGACGCAGAGGGCGAGACCCCATTAGTCAAGTCCAATTCACATGTCCCAATGCCAATATAACAAAAGCACCCAACACTAATGTGGATTACATCATAGTTCTCCAATATATTTGGCAGGAGTAGAGGTGAAAAGTACGTGCAAAGGGTATTCTTTTATTAGGGTGTTGTTGATTCCTAGTAGTAGGAAGGAGATTTCTTTGAAGTAAGTCTGTGGATACCCTCTTTTTTGGAATTTCTCTGTCATTTCTTGTATCCTCTCTGTCCGTGTTTGCTCGCTCATAACGATTCTATTGACCTGTGTGAATTGAGATCTTGGAAGTGAGCGTTTAGTAGACATGGAATGACAACTGTCGTAATGTAAAAGATTGTTACGGTCTGTCGGTTTACGGTTGAGGTCCGTAGTTAATGTAGAACAAACACAGAACCAGTGCACACTACCGTCACACTAAACCCTCACACTGATGTTAAAAATTGAGAGGTTAGTTCGACATATCCTACTAGGAGGACATGTCTTAAGCCTCGGGCACCAGCGTCAAGGTCTCTCAAGTAGCCCGAGGCCCTAACACTCACCTACCTGCGCCATATGGGCGATATCAGGGGCCAGTGGGCAATTACAGGAGCATTAGGACGACTCACAAACATCTCCTCTGTTACCTCCAGCATGTGGCCATGCTTGCAATGGGAGGTGGGAGGTGTCTATGAGCCCTACCCAAGACTGACCGTAGTTAATGTACCCTCAGTATTCTTGAGGACCAAAGTGTCCAGAAAACTGATTGACTTTTGATCATGGTGTATTGTAAATTAAAGTTCGGGAGATATGGCATTGATAAACTGATGAAATGTACTCAGCGTCTCCAAAAGTCCGTCCCAAATGCAGAATATATATATCTCTTCCAAAATTTTTACTGATTGTGTAAAAAGTGGATTGTGGTAAATATGTTCAATCTCTACTCGTGTCACGCATGCATTGGCGTAAGGTGGCGCTACATGTGAGCCCATTGCGGTCCCTTGTTTCTGCAAGAAAAATGGATCTTCAAACATGAAGTAATTGTCTCTGAGAACCAGGTTGAGAAGATGGAGGTAGAATTCTATGTGTGCCTCAGGTATGTCGGCTTCGCGCAGTGGAACGCACTGCCATGTTTTCCATCTAGTTCCCCCTCTAGCTCCGATGCGTTCCATTGTCTCTCTCTCATATCAGCAGGCCGGAGGAGCCCACCCCTCCTTTAATAACATTTGTTCCCCGTGGCTCTCCCTTACCCTGGCTCAACTCTGGACCATGGGGGGCCCCCCACTAGAGCCACAACCAGCTGTATTCTCTATTGTAGCGATGCGTTCCAGCGTGGAACCATGGGCGTAGCTATAGGGGGTGCAGAGGTAGCAGTCGCTTCCGGGCCCAGGAGCCTGAGGGGGCCCAAAGACCCTTGTGCCGCATAAGAAGATACACAAAGCACTGAGGAAGGGGGCCCAAGCTGACCTCTTGCACCAGGGCCCATGAGGCGTTAACTATGCCCCTGCATGGAACACATCGCCATCTTATTTCTTGTCACTCTTTACCTACTGGCATACGTTCCACGCTGGAACGCACCGCCATCTTGCTGATACCAATCAATGAATTATTTTCACATTTTCACCCAGCTTTTTACCAGGGACACTCTTTGGGGCCACAGCAAGTCTACCTGATTCACCCTAGCATTTTTGTGCCTTCTGCCCATACATTATCCCTCGTATAGACCCTTTTTCAAATATTAAAGTATCTCCCCATCACTTCCGGTTTGGAGGTAACACTTCCGGCCCCCATACTATTTAATTCCTATCTAGGAAAAGTTCAAACCAGCAGACACCATGGTGTGAACACCCCCCCCCCACCCCCCAAATACTGCTATCAGCTACATTATTTCTTTTCATGGCAACTAGGTGAGTTTCGCTTTCTTCTACCATTCAGGGGACCCGGTGAAGTATACCCTATGGAATGTTTGCAATGTACAATAGATGACACGTGGCCCTTAACTCCTATTTACGGCATATTGCTTCCATCTGATGAACATCATGTATGTGGCTCATTACATATCATCTAACTGGAACCAGCACCTGGATCTAAATAACAAATGCCCTTATACCACCTGAGGCTCCGTCCGTCTTCCTCAGATTTATACTATACTACAAATATGGTCCCAACTAGATGATATCGTTGGTGTCTATTAAACATACTCTACCTCAGCGCACTTTTCTGGATTCTATATAACGGTTTACCATACGCTCTTGAACTGTACTATGTAAATTGGCTTTATGACAGGTTAATCCCAGACACTGTATACTTAGATTTTTATTACTGCCATCATCTCTTGCAATGTTCTGATATTCATATGTAATTTTTGCATTTTGCCATGTAGTGTTTAAAAAAGGTCCAACTAGGACCGAAACGTCACATATAAACATGAAAGTGGCTTTGTATATGAAAACCAAGTAAAAATAAGCCGAGTTTAATTTTCTTTATGCAAAGTGGTAGGAGATTTTTAATAAAAACTATTTGAAAAATGTCTATATTTTTTATTGCAGATAAACTGAAAGCATGAGAAATTGGAAAGGGATACATAGCCTTTAAAATTAGTCGCTGACTAAGAGAGGATACTGTTCCGTATATGCTGGACCTATATACACAGCTACTAATGACATCATTCATCTAACTGCCTGATTGCGGAAGAATATAGAATTATTGTTCTACTTTTTAAATTCAGATGAAAAATATCTTTCAGAATAACATCTGCAAAAAGGTCCATATTTATGAATTATGAATTTGCACCAATTTTTGGCATAAACTGCTGCAAAAATAGAAATGAGTGAAGTATTCAAAAATTTGATTCAGCTGCTTTGCCTTATGTTACAAAAAAATAGCTTTGTGACAAATGTCACGCATCGCATTTCATTTCTTTGTAAGTAATGGGTTTGATGAAAGGGAGCGGCTTTTATGCCACCCCCCCCCGTTCATTGTACCCCTCAGATGCCGCGTTCATAACTGATCGCGGCATCTAACAGCGATATTACAGTGTAACATAAGTAATAAAAATAATAAAATCATACTTACCTCATTCATTTGATCTTGATTGAAGATGTAGCGAGAAATCTCACACAGCACGTGATGATGTCATCATGTCGGCTGGCGTGGTGGCGTCATATGACACTGCGCACGGGATTTCGTGCGAGATCATCAATCAAGATGGCAGCGTCCGGCTCTTCACCCCCAAGCGGATGAGGTAAGTATGATTTTTTTTATTTTTTTTTACCGCCATTCAGGGAAAATCGATTTGTTACCACGAAGCACGAAGAAATTTGGCTTCACTGCGAATCGAATGTTCCCTGAAATTCGGATCGAATTCCACTTCGTAGACTTCGATTTGCTCAACACTAGTTATAAGCCCCATAATTGTAGAAGATGCACTCTTCAAAAGTAGGAAAAGCGGGTGTGATCACTGGAGGGGGATGGGGTGGTTCGCTTGTCTCCAACAAATGTAATAAACGCCGAATATTTTGTTTAGGACAGACAGGAATGCACAAAATGTATCAAGAACTGTGCGGCTCCTAATAAAGTTGGTGAATTTTATAAAGTATGGTTTCAGACTAGAATATGAAAAGCAATCTTTAATACATTTCCCCACTGGGTGCGCTGGACTGAGGATGGTTTACTAACAAATACCAATAAGAGGGTCAATAGATTCATTACCAAATCTTAATTATGTCAGGAAACCTAATTATACTAAAAATACAAAGCATGACCACATATGATGAGCCTCACATCCCAGATGTCTTGTCTTCTGCCATGAAAATTTGATTTCCTCCTTGGAAAACCAGAAGAAGAGCAGCTGGTCAGTATCTGAGAGGAGAGGAGGAAAGAGAGCTGCAGAGACAGAACCGAGGATGAAGAAGAGTGAGAACTGGTTGTGTCAGTTATTTACAATGTATCTTCTGCTACACAATCACTTATCATCAACATTTTATATCTGGATAATCTATACAAATAGTGAGTTACTGTGCACTAACATTACATCATCCTGTACTGATCCTGAGCTACATACTGCATTATACTCCACAGCTGCACTCACTATTTTGCTGGTGGAGTCACTGTGTACATACATTAATTTACTTATCCTGTACTGATCCGGAGTCATATCCTGTATTATACTCCAGAGATGCACTCACTATTCTGCTGGTGCAGTCACTGTGTACATACATTACTTATCCTGTACTGATCCTGAGTTACATCCTGTATTATACTCCAGAGCTGCACTCACTATTCTGCTGGTGCAGTCACTGTGTACATACATTACTTATCCTGTACTGATCCTGAGTTACATCCTGTATTATACTCCAGAGCTGCACTCACTATTCTGCTGGTGTAGTTACTGTGTACATACATTACTTATCCTGTACTGATCCTGAGTTACATCCTGTATTACACTCCAGAGCTGCACTCACTATTCTGCTGGTGCAGTCACTGTGTACATACATTACTTATCCTGTACTGATCCTGAGTTACTTCCTGTATTATACTCCAGAGCTGCACTCACTATTCTGCTGGAGCAGTCTCTGTGTACATACATTACTTATCCTGTACTGATCCTGAGTTACATCCTGTATTACACTCCAGAGCTGCACTCACTATTCTGCTGGTGCAGTCACTGTGTACATACATTACTTATCCTGTACTGATCCTGAGTCACATCCTGTATTATTACACTGCTTACTGCACTTACCATTTTAATAGCTGAAACATTCTGCGCGGTTGCTCTACAACACCCTAATAACAGGTGGCACTTCTCAGAATGATATTTGCCCTGTCAAGCACTGTGCAAACAATGAAAAAGGCCTCTTTCAGACGGGCATTCCAGATTTGCTCCGGATGTGTCCCATGTGCATTGCGTGAAACCCGCACGAGTGTGCACGCAATTTCAGTAAGTTTTGACTGCGGTTGCGTTGTTCAGTTTTTTTCCACGCGAATGCAATGAGAAAAATCTGAATGTGGTACCCAGACCCAATCTTCTTCAATAAAGTTCGGGTTTGGGTTCGGTGTAGTGTAGATGTTATTATTTTCCCTTATTACATGGTTATAAAGGAAAAGAATAGCATTCTTAATACAGAATGCATACTTAAATGTGGCAAAAAGGGTTAAAAAAAAAAATAATTAACTCACCCCATCCAATTGATCGCGCAGCCAGCATCGTCTTCTTTGAGAACCTGCAAAATGACCTTTAATGATGTCATCGCACTCACACCATGGTTAGCGCGGTGACATCAGCGCAGGTCCTGCTGAATGAAGATAGAAGAATCCTTTTATCTTCATTCAGCAGGACCTGCACTGACATCAACGCGTGATGACGTCATCAAAGGTCCTTTTGCAGGTCCTCAAAGAAGAAGAAAGAACATGATGCCGGCTGCGCGATCAATTGGATGAGGTGAGGTAATTTTTTTTAGTTTTTAACTCCTTAGGCTACATTTAAGTAAGCATTCTGTATTGAGAATGCTATTATTTTCCTTTATAACCATGTTATAAGGGAGAATAATACAGTAAATTGACTTTTATCAATTTACTTACATCTTCTTCTAGCAACCATGGGTGAAACTCGCATTGCATCCGCACTTGCTTGCGGATGCGATGCGATTTTCACGCATCCCCATTCATTTCTATGGGGCCTGCGTTGCATCAAAAATGCAGAATATAGAACATGCTGTGATTTTCACGCAACGCACAGTGAATGGGTCCGGATTCAGTGCGGGTTCAATGTGTTCGCCTCACGCATTGCACCTGTGCGGAAAACTCGCCCGTGTGAAAGGGGTCTAAGCAGAAAGCACTGGGAGATTTCAGCTCTGAATCATGCAGAACTGAGACTGGAGCTTAATGGAGACTGTATCTGGTTTCTATAAGAAAATATCCAATACTGTTTATTTAAAGCAGGCATCCTGAAACTGCGGCCCTCCAGCCGTTGTAAAACTACAACTCCCACAATGCCCTGCTGTAGGCTGATACCTGTAGGCCAGGGATGCTCAACCTGCGGCCCTCCAGCTGTTGTAAAACTACAACTCCCACCATGCCCTGCTGTAGGCTGATAGCTGTAAGCTGTTCGGGCATGCTGGGAGTTGTAGTTTTGCAACAGCTGGAGGGCCGCAGGTTGAGCATGTCTGCTGTAGGCTGTTCCGGCATGCTGGGATTTGTAGTTTTACAACAGCTGGAGGGCCGCAGTTTGAGGATGCCTGATTTAAAGTATATTAAAAACGTTGGATTGCAACAACTGACAAACTCAGCTCTGCTACATCTATTAATATGAAAACTAATAGTATACATCCTAAGCTCTTGCTTTACCAAATAAGTGGTAAAGGGTTAACAGAGCCCCATGTCATCCAGCGCCGCTGCCAGTCTGGCCCCCTAAGGCGTCACTTTGAAGTATCGGCAGGGCCCGCCGAATCCTTTGCTGGCATCGGGACACAGTTAATATATTCACCTTCCTAATCTTCTAAGTAAAACAGTGTGAGCGCCGGCGCATATTGAGAGCCGCTCTGATGAACGCCCTGACAGCTCCTTTCTTCTGATTAACTTTTAACTAATTGCTACTTTAAATGATAATAAAATCACGGCGTTTGTCAGCGAGGGCTCATAAAAGGCACGTCTCCCGGGTGACAGGTAAGGGTACCTCTGCTCACTTCTTCTCTGACACACCATTCTGGGCGTCCCACTTCTTAAGGAACATCCGAAAAATAGGAAAAAAATGTGATAAGAAGGGTACGAATAAAGTGTGAGAGGAAGAGGATGTAACAGCTACCAGGGAAAGGATACAATGTAGCTGCCTTCTAGCATGGTAATAAGCAGGTGACTTTACTGTCACTTGTTATGTATCATACTGCACTATGGATGTCTTGTGTTACTGCAGCACTAGTGAGTTCCAGCTTGTTGAAATAATACAACTCCCAACATGCCATGACAGCTTCCACTCCTACATTGCAGTGAGTTACTCTGCATCTTCCTTATGCGCCCGTGACCCAGGCAGTTCATAGAGCGGCACCAGTCTGATGAAGGCCGTTTTATGGCCGAAACGTCATATATGTTAGTTTGCCGTATTTCAAAAATAAAAATCTATTTTGCATGATACAAGCTGGATTTTTCTCTACACAGCTTCAAGTAACAGTTGGCGTGTCTTTGAACAACCTTAGGGCTCATGACCGTATATATAAAAACTGATCCGCCAAAAAGTACGGTTGACGTCCGTGTGCATCCCTTTTTTTTTTGCTAAACGGAACAGCTGACCCCTAATAGAGCAGTCCTATCCTTGTCAGTAATGCAGATAATAATAGGTCATGTTCTATTTTTTTGCGGAACAGACATACGGACATACGGAAACGGAATGCACACGGAAGTGAACGGTTCTGTATACGGTTCTAACTCTCAACCCCCCAGTGTACACATGCATGCTCAGCCCGATCCTGAAGGTTTTTTTTTTCCATTCCTGTATCTTTTTTTGCAGCCTGTATGCAAATCCATTCAATTTAATGGGTCCACATAAAAATATATTCCGTTTTAGTATGTCCGCATGGCCGTTCTCCAAAATAATTAATTATTATTAAAGCGCTATTCATTCCATGGCACTGTACATATGATAAGGGGTGCACATACATAATAAAAATAAAAATAAAGTACAATAAGCATGAACAAGATGAGTTACAAACTGGAACAGAAGAAGAGAGGACCCTGTCCGCAAGGGCTTTCTATCTATCTATCTATCTATCTATCTATCTATCTATCTATCTATCTCATATCTATCTATCTATCTATCTATCTATCTATCTATCTATCTATCTATCTATCTATCTATCTATCTTTCTATCTATCTATCCATTATCTATCTATCTATCTATCTATCTATCCATTATCAATCTATCTATCTATCTAATATCTATCTATCTATCTATCTATCTATTGATCTTGATCTTATCTATCTATCTATCTATCTATCTATCTATATCCATCCATCAAATATTTATCAATCTATCTCATATCTATCTGCATAGAAAGTAAAGAAGTAGCTCCTGTTAGATAAACAGTATCATATAGATAGATCTATAGATCAGAGATATGATTACAGGAGCAGATTCCTCTGTGAAGTACTTACCTCTCCGCTCTGTGAAGGGGTTAACCTTGTACATGAGATGTAATAAAAGGTCTCTGTTCTCGGGGAGATGAGAGGCCTGCTCTGCCCCCAGCTTTCCAATCAATTATTCATATGCGACACATGTATCTCTGGAGAGATTCCATTTACCTTTTGTTTTTAAGCATCTCTTTTGCTCATGAACTGGGAAGAGGTTGAAGTGACAGCCAAGGACAGGAGCAGGCGGGGCGGGTGCGGAGCGGGGCTCAAAACCATCCATTTATCTAAGATAAATGGATGCCTTCCCTGCACCTCTTGTCATATTAGCCAGGCTCAGTCAGCAAATGGCAAACACAGCCTGTGCTCAGGCACTACAGGAGGGGCTGCCATAGACTGCATTACAACACCAGCCATCCTGAGCTTTCTTTGGCTGATGAATAGAATGCCATCATTACAGTGAAGACTGACACCCAGGCAGAGAATTAGGACGGAGAGAAGGAATGTAAGTTCATATGACATTAGTAGAACCTGCCGCTGCAGCTAAACAGACCCATTCATATAATGCATACTCTTGCAATTACCTAAGGTTCAGCAAAGGATAACCTTCTTGTCCTTGACACCTGTATGCGATGTCCCCGGCTCAGTCCTCCATGGATGCAGATATCTGTGAAGAATACATAAGCCCCTATCAGCCGGGGAGCGAGCATGTGCAGCGGACCGGAGAATCGCAGCTCTTTTGCAGAGGGATCAGGAGCGAAATTTCTAAGTATCTTCTGAAGAGCAGAAAATGAAATGAAAATGAAGAGGAAATGTCAGCACGGATAAAATGACTTTATGTCTTATTTCTCTCATTTGAATCATTGAAATTTTCATAAAGAATATTAAAGTCCAAATCTGCGCGGCGCAGGAAGGATCAGAGTTTTTACTTCTGGGAAAATGTCACTGTGCCTGCAGCCGGGAAGGAAATCCTGCTGCCTCCATGACCTCAGGCGAATCACTTCATCTGACGTCGCCTTGGGCACAGAGAATAAATATGCCGCTCACCTGTAAAGTACTGGTCGCTACTGCCGCCGCTGCGAGGCTCCTTTAGGATGGAAGGTGTATGACAAATGGAGGGTGTCAGGATATCTGCATGATCAGCGGACGGCCCTGGTGGGAAAGGATCATTTGCAGAACTTTAACTTTATACATTTCTAATAACTGTATAAGAAGGTTACGTTACCTGCCCAGCGACCCCCACGTCTCATGCGGAGGGAAGAAACTTCTCGACTTTGACGGTGGCTTATTATAACTTTATAAGATGCAGCTGGCGGAGAACGAGCAGATAATGGCTTCTCTCTATGCAGTGCACACTACACCCAGGCAGGACCACAGGGCACAGATCCTCTTCACAGAGCCCAAAAACACGTATATATATATATGTATGCAGTAATCTCAGTAATCTCCTAAACTCCCCCTAGTGGTGGCTGTATATATCTGTATGTAGTAATCTCCTGAGCTCTCTCTAGTAGTGGCTGTATATATCTGTATGTAGTAATCTCCTGAGCTCCCTCTAGTGGTGGCTGTATATATCTGTATGTAGTAATTTCCTTAGCTCCCTCTAGTAGTGGCTGTATATATCTGTATGTAGTGATCTCCTAAACTCCCCCTAGTGGTGGCTGTATATATCTGTATGTAGTAATTTCCTTAGCTCCCTTTAGTGGTGACTGTATATATCTGTATGTAGTAATCTCCTGAGCTCCCTCTAGTGGCGGCTGTATATATCTGTATGCAGTAATCTCCTGAGCTCCCTCTAGTAGTGGCTGTATATATCTGTATGCAGTAATCTCCTGAGCTCCCTCTAGTGATGGCTGTATAAATCTGTATGTAGTAATATCCTGAGCTCCCTCTAGTGGTGGCTGTATATATCTGTATGTAGTAATCTCCTGAGCTCCCTCTAGTGGTGGCTGTATATATCTGTATGCAGTAATCTTCTGAGCTCCCTCTAGTGGTGGCTGTATATATCTGTATGTAGGAATCTCCTGAGCTCCCTCTAGTGGTTGCTGTATATATATTTGTATGTAGTAATCTTCTGAGCTCCCTTTAGTGGTGGCTGTATATATCTGTATGCAGTAATCTCCTGAGCTCCCTCTAGTGGTGACTGTATATATATGTATGTAGTAATCTCCTGAGCTCCCTCTAGTGGTGGCTGTATATATCTGTATGTAGTAATCTCCTGAGCGCCTTCTAGTGGTGACTGTATATATATATGTATGTAGTAATCTCCTGAGCTCCCTCTAGTGGTGGCTGTATATCTATGTATGTAGTAATCTCCTGAGCTCCCTCTAGTGGTGGCTGTATATATCTGTAAGCAGTAATCTCATGAGCTCCCTCTAGTGGTGGTTGTATATATCTGTATGCAGTAAGCTCCTGAGCTCCCTCTAGTGGTGGCTGTATATATCTGTATGTAGTAATCTCCTGAGCTCCCTCTAGTGGTGTCTGTATATATCTGTATGTAGTAATCTCCTGAGCTCCCTCTACTGGTGGCTGTATATATGTGTATGTAGTAAGCTCCTGAGCTCCCTCTAGTGATGGCTGTATATATCTGTATGTAGAAATCTCCTGAGCTCCCTCTAGTGGTGGCTGTATATATCTGTATGTAGTAATCTCCTGAACTCCCTCTAGTAGTGACTGTATAAATCTGTATGTAGTAATCTCCTGAGCTCCCTCTAGTGGTGGCTGTATATATCTGTATGTAGTAATCTCCTGAGCTCCCTCTAGTGGTGGCTGTATATATCTGTATGCAGTAATCTTCTGAGCTCCCTCTAGTCCTGGCTGTATATATCTGTATGTAGGAATCTCCTGAGCTCCCTCTAGTGGTGGCTGTATATATCTGTATGCAGTAATCTCCTGAGCTCCCTCTAGTGGTGGCTGTATATATCTGTATGCAGTAATCTCCTGAGCTCCCTCTAGTGGTGACTGTATATATATATGTATGTAGTAATCTCCTGAGCTCCCTCTAGTGTGGCTGTATATATCTGTATGTAGTAATCTCCTGAGCGCCCTCTAGTGGTGACTGTATATATATGTATGTAGTAATCTCCTGAGCTCCCTCTAGTGGTGGCTGTATATCTATGTATGTAGTAATCTCCTGAGCTCCCTCTAGTGGTGGCTGTATATATCTGTAAGCAGTAATCTCATGAGCTCCCTCTAGTGGTGGTTGTATATATCTGTATGCAGTAAGCTCCTGAGCTCCCTCTAGTGGTGGCTGTATATATCTGTATGTAGTAATCTCCTGAGCTCCCTCTAGTGGTGGCTGTATATATTTGTATGTAGTAATCTCCTGAACTCCCTCTAGTAGTGACTGTATAAATCTGTATGTAGTAATCTCCTGAGCTCCCTCTAGTGGTGGCTGTATATATCTGTATGTAGTAATCTCCTGAGCTCCCTCTAGTGGTTGCTGTATATATCTGTATGTAGTAATCTTCTGAGCTCCCTCTAGTGGTGGCTGTATATATCTGTATGCAGTAATCTCCTGAGCTCCCTCTAGTGGTGGCTGTATATATCATGTATGTAGTAATCTCCTGAGCTCCCTCTAGTGGTGGCTGTATATATCTGTATGTAGTAATCTCCTGAGCTCCCTCTAGTGGTGACTGTATATATATATGTATGAAGTAATCTCCTGAGCTCCCTCTAGTGGTGGCTGTATATCTATGTATGTAGTAATCTCCTGAGCTCCCTCTAGTGGTGGCTGTATATATCTGTATGCAGTAATCTCATGAGCTCCCTCTAGTGGTGGCTGTAAATATCTGTATGCAGTAAGCTCCTGAGCTCCCTCTAGTGGTGGCTGTATATATCTGTATGTAGTAATCTCCTGAGCTCCCTCTAGTGGTGGCTGTATATATTTGTATGTAGTAATCTCCTGAACTCCCTCTAGTAGTGACTGTATAAATCTGTATGTAGTAATCTCCTGAGCTCCCTCTAGTGGTGGCTGTATATATCTGTATGTAGTAATCTCCTGAGCTCCCTCTAGTGGTGGCTGTATATATCTGTATGCAGTAATCTTCTGAGCTCCCTCTAGTGCTGGCTGTATATATCTGTATGTAGGAATCTCCTGAGCTCCCTCTAGTGGTGGCTGTATATATCTGTATGTAGGATTCTCCTGAGCTCCCTCTAGTGGTGGCTGTATATATCTGTATGTAGAAATCTCCTGAGCTCCCTCTAGTGGTGGCTGTATATATCTGTATGTAGAAATCTCCTGAGCTCCCTCAAGTGGTCGCTGTATATATATGTATGCAGTAATCTCCTGAGCTCCTCTAGTGGTGGCTGTATATATCTGTATGTAGTAATCTCCTGAGCTCCCTCTAGTGGTGGCTGTATATATCTGTATGTAGTAATCTCCTGAGCTCCCTCTAGTGGTGGCTGTATATATCTGTATGTAGTAATCTCCTGAGCGCCCTCTAGTGGTGACTGTATATATATATATATGTATGTAGTAATCTCCTGAGCTCCCTCTAGTGGTGGCTGTATATCTATGTATGTAGTAATCTCCTGAGCTCCCTCTAGTGGTGGCTGTATATATCTGTATGTAGTAATCTCATGAGCTCCCTCTAGTGGTGGTTGTATATATCTGTATGCAGTAAGCTCCTGAGCTCCCTCTAGTGGTGGCTGTATATATCTGTATGTAGTAATCTCCTGAGCTCCCTCTAGTGGTGGCTGTATATATCTGTATGTAGTAATCTCCTGAACTCCCTCTAGTAGTGACTGTATAAATCTGTATGTAGTAATCTCCTGAGCTCCCTCTAGTGGTGGCTGTATATATCTGTATGTAGTAATCTCCTGAGCTCCCTCTAGTGGTGGCTGTATATATCTGTATGTAGGAATCTCCTGAGCTCCCTCTAGTGGTTGCTGTATATATATTTGTATGTAGTAATCTTCTGAGCTCCCTCTAGTGGTGGCTGTATATATCTGTATGCAGTAATCTCCTGAGCTCCCTCTAGTGGTGACTGTATATATATGTATTGTGGGGAGTCGCTCTGGTAGACAGCGGTGCGGGTGCAGTTTAGAGGCAAAACAAGGAGTCCAGATTGTGCATCAAACAGTGTTTTATTCACACTTGCACACCAGAAATGAAAACAGTCTCTTGGTGACAGTTCACACACAACAGAAATCATGTGGCAAAACCAAAAACAGGCCAACACAGGGTCCAGTCACCTTGGGTGGTTTAAGTGCGGTTCACACCTAGCAGTCGGTTCAGCCGCAGGCGATTCCTCCTTCAGTTTGCAGGGAAACACCACCTTGCTGAGCTCCGTCCTCCAGCACAGAGAACTCCTCAGTCCTGTTAGCAGGCTCCAGGATAATCACACACAGACACAGCTGATGGCTGTGTTTTATACCAGCCCAAAACTCGGACTGGACCGTGGGGAGCAGCCACCCACCCTACTCTTTAGCTGCTCCCAGTAAGAGCCGGCCCGGATCGGCTTTGCAGCCATGCTATTTAAAAGAGTCAAACAGCACTAGCTGCTGCAGACAAAAACCCGGCTCTCACCTCACCGAGGCCAGCAACCTCGGTGACACGTACCTGCCATCGCAAATGACACCTTGCACCTTACCACATACCCCCCTTTGTTCAACCCTGAGGGGTGAACACACGTGAGGCAGTGGACGCGGGACAGGGCATCTGCGTTGCCCTGCAAGCGGCCTGCCCTGTGTTCCACGGAAAACTTGAAATTTTGAAGAGATAGGAACCACCTGGTGACCCGAGCATTCCTCTCCTTGGCCTGACTCATCCATTTGAGGGGAATGGTCGGTCACCAGACGGAACCTCCTCCCTAACAGGTAGTAGCGGAGAGATTCGAGTGCCCACTTGATAGCCAGGCACTCCCTCTCCACTATACTATATCTGGACTCGGCGGGACTGAGCTTACGGCTCAGGAAGACAACGGGATGTTCTTCCCGTTGACCTCCTGCGACAGTACCGCACCGAGGCCTACCTCCGAGGCGTCGGTTTGTACGACAAACTCCTTGTTGAAGTCGGGTGTCACCAAAACCGGGGACCCACACAGGGCCGACTTCAACGCGGAGAAAGCCTCCTCCGCCTTCTCACTCCAGCTAACCCTCCCAGACTTTCGCCCCTTCAACAGGTCTGTCAATGGCGCTGCTATTGTGGCAAAGTGGGGCACAAACCTCATGTAGTAACCTACAATCCCCAGGAACGACTTTACCTGCCTGGTGGTGACCGGTCGGGGCCAGTTACGAATGGCCTCTACCTTAGTTACCTGAGGTTTGATGACTCCCGCCCAATTACATATCCCAGATATTTTGTCTCCTCTAACCCTATGGAGCACTTCTTTGGGTTAGCGGTCAGTCCGACTTTCCTCAGGGCATCCACTACCGCCTGCACCTTGGGTAAATGGCTTTCCCAGTCGGTGCTGTGGATGACTACATCATCTAAGTAGGCCGAGGCGTACCGACGATGTGGTCGCAGCACTATGTCCATTAACCTTTGGAAAGTGGCGGGGCGCCATGCAGGCCAAAGGGTAACACCTTGTAGTGATACAGGCCCTGCGAGTAACAAATGCGGTTTTTCCTTAGCCGACTCCGTTAAGGGTACCTGCCAGTACCCTTTAGTGAGGTCCAGCACAGAAAAATAACGGGCTTGTCCTAAACTTTCAACCAGCTCGTCTACTCGGGGCATGGGATACGCGTCAAACTTGGATACTTCATTTAACTTGCGAAAGTCGTTGCAGAACCGTAGCGTCCCATCCGGCTTAGGTATTAGGACTATGGGACTGGCCCACTCACTTTTCGACTCCTCAATGACCTCGAGCTTCAACATTAACTGTACTTCCTCCGCGATGGCCCGTCGCCGAGCCTCGGGTACCCGGTATGGTTTTAACCGGATCTTGGCCTGAGGCTCAGTGGCGATGTCATGTTGGATGAGAGGCGTGCGGCCAGGGAGGTCCGAGAACACATCCGTGTTCCGACTGATGAACTCCCTGACTTCCTGAACTTGTTTGGAAGACAGGCTGTCTGCAATTTTTACCGTGGTTACTGCTTCACAGGCCTCGAACTGTGGGGCTGGACCCTTTCACCTAGAAGCCCTGGCCGGGGGCTGTGGTCGTCGGCCGTGTCCCTATCTTTCCACGGCTTTAGTAAATTCACGTGGTACACCTGCTCCGGCTTGCGCCGCCTGGCTGGTGTACTTTGTAATTACTTCCCCTACTTCTCGATCACCTCATAGGGGCCCTGCCACCTAGCTAGGAACTTGCTGTCAAGGGTGGGTACCAGAACCAACACCCGATCTCCCGGCTTGAAGCCCGTACCCGAGCCTGACGATTGTACACCCTACTCTGGGCTTGTTGCGCTGCCTCCATATGCTCCCGGACCAGCGGCAACACCTTTTCCATCCGTTCCTGCATCTGGGTGACATACTCAATGACACTTTTGTGGGGGACAGGCTGTTGTTCCCACGCTTCCTTGGCGATATCCAACAGGCCCGAGGGTGTCTGCCATAAAGCAGTTCGAAGGGCGAGAACCCAGTAGAGGCCTGGGGCACCTCTCGCACTGCGAACATGAGATAGGGCAGAAGCAGGTCCCAGTCCTTCCCATCTCTAGACACCACCCTCTTTAACATATTTTTAAAGTTTGGTTAAACCTCTCGACAAGACCGTCCGTTTGTGGATGGTAAGCGGACGTCCGTAACTGCTTTATACGCAATAATTTACACAGTTCCCTCATTACTTTGGACATAAAGGGGTCCCTGGTCTGTCAGAACCTCTTTTGGCAGGCCCACACGGAAAACATTTCCATTAACTCTTTGGCAATGAGTTTAGCTGAGGTATGTCGCAGAGGCACCGCCTCCGGATACCGAGTGGCATAGTCGAGAACTACCAGAATGTGTTGGTGGCCCTGGCAGATTTTGGTACAGGCCCAATTAGATCCATGGCGATTCGCTCAAGCGGGACCTCAATAACTGGCAGCGGTACCAGAGGACTACGGAAATGTGGCTGGGGGCTAGTTATCTGACAGGTGGGACAGGACTTACAATAATTCTCTACCTCCTTGAACACACTGGGCCAATAAAACCGCTGCAGTATGCGGTCCTGGGTTTTCTGCCACCCCAGGTGTCCCCAAGAACATGTTGGTGGGCAAGCTCCATGACAAGCCTGCGATACGCTGTGGGCACCACCAACTGTTCAACAGGCTCACCTCGGATTTGGTTCACCCGATACAACATATCCTGAAGGACAATGAATCGTGGAAACATTAATTCAGCCCCAGGTTTCTGGGGTTTACCATCAATTATTATGACACTTTCCCAGGCTCTGGTTAGGGTTTGGTCCGGTGTTGTGCGGTCCCAAAATTTTCCCCGGAGACATTGAGGTCTGCCAACTCAGGTCCCGGTGGCAAGTCCTCCGTGTCTCCCACCATTACACTCAGTGGGGTTGTCTCCCCCTCTATCACAGAGTGGTGGTCACCCACCGCAGGCCCTTCGGACTCGGGCTCCCTGGGCTCTGGCCTCCCACAGGAACCAGGCCACTCTGCTAGGGTTGCCCCTGTCTCAGGGCTATTAGTCACTTTCACCTCAGGCCATAGTGACGGAAAACCAGGAAGTCTCTTCCAATTATTAGTTCATACGGTAGCTTAGCGGAGATCGCCACTTCACAGAGTCCATGTGCCGGCCGCGTGGACAGAGACATTACAGCCGTGGGATAGTCTTTTTAAGTCTCCGTGTATGCACACCACCCCAACTTTCCGGCCCGTATACTGGGAGGGCTGTACCAGGGCAGCACTTACCAGGGTTACTAGGCTCCCTGAGTCCAGCAGCGCCACTGCAAGATTATCACCGACTTGCACCTGGCACAGATGAGCGATTGTCTAGGGTCTCGGGGTGCCGGTCGCACACAGTCTCCGGGCATACATGGAAGCCCGGTACCCATAATTGGTCTCCATGGGTTCTCCCCACTGTGGACAGTCGGCCCTCACATGGCCAGGCTCGTGACACCGCCAGCAGACTATCGGGGCCGGGTCTACAGGGGTACACCCTGAGCAGGTTTCTCGGGTACCAGTCGTCGGGACTGGATGGGGAGACCTCCGGGGTTTGACCGGCCCCCTCCCAACAACACCTCCTTTCAAGGTTTTGTGGCCTCATAGCGCTCGACCAGGTCGACCATGTCCAAGGCATTAGTGGGTGACACCTGGCCGATCCAGTGCTGCAGGGGGTGCGGCAAGGCCCTCCAGAAGATGTCAGCCAGCAGACGGTCCAGCATAGCAGCCGGACTTAGAACCTCAGGCTGCAGCCACTTTTGCAACCTGTGCAGCAACTCATAATACTGCGGCCTGGCGGGTTCAGCCGTATTAAAGTTCCACTGGTGGACCCGCTGAGCCCGGACTAACACGTTCACCCCAGTCTTGCCAGGATCTCACCTTTCACGGTCGGGTAGTCAGCGGCTTGGTCATCTGGGAGGTCAAAAATACTTGCTGGGGTCCAGACGCCAGGAGCGGAGCGGCGACCTCTGCCCACTGTTCTCGGGGTAATTTCTCCCTCACGGCCACCTTCTCGAACACCGCTAGATAGGTCTCCACATCATCCGAGGGGTCATCTTAGGGATCGCGGCACGGACAGCTTTCGGGCATCGTGGGCGCGGTGGGACGCTCCTGCCGCTTGCAACGCCATCACGTGCTGTAGCAGTAGCTGGTTGGTCTCCCGCTGCTGCACGTTAGCCTCTATGAGGGCTTTCACAGCCGCCTCCATTTTGTCGGGGATCACAGGCTGCAACTTTGCCGGCTTAATATAGGACATTCACTTCTGCTCAGCAAAAACAAAGTTCGGCGTTCACGCCAGCCTCACTGCGCATGCCCGCATCCGACACCAAATGTGGGAGTCGCTCTGGTAGACAGCGGTGCGGGTGCAGTTTAGAGGCAAAACAAGGAGTCCAGATTGTGCATCAAACAGTGTTTTATTCACACTTGCACACCAGAAATGAAAACAGTCTCTTGGTGACAGTTCACACACAACAGAAATCATGTGGCAAAACCAAAAACAGGCCAACACAGGGTCCAGTCACCTTGGGTGGTTTAAGTGCGGTTCACACCTAGCAGTCGGTTCAGCCGCAGGCGATTCCTCCTTCAGTTTGCAGGGAAACACCACCTTGCTGAGCTCCGTCCTCCAGCACAGAGAACTCCTCAGTCCTGTTAGCAGGCTCCAGGATAATCACACACAGACACAGCTGATGGCTGTGTTTTATACCCAGCCCAAAACTCGGACTGGACCGTGGGGAGCAGCCACCCACCCTACTCTTTAGCTGCTCCCAGTAAGAGCCGGCCCGGATCGGCTTTGCAGCCATGCTATTTAAAAGAGTCAAACAGCACTAGCTGCTGCAGACAAAAACCCGGCTCTCACCTCACCGAGGCCAGCAACCTCGGTGACACGTACCTGCCATCGCAAATGACACCTTGCACTTTACCACAGTATGTAGTAATCTCCTGAGCTCCCTCTAGTGGTGGCTGTATATATCTGTATGTAGTAATCTCCTGAGCGCCCTGTAGTGGTGACTGTATATATATATGTATGTAGTAATCTCCTGAGCTCCCTCTAGTGGTGGCTGTATATCTATGTATGTAGTAATCTCCTGAGCTCCCTCTAGTGGTGGCTGTATATATCTGTAAGCAGTAATCTCCTGAGCTCCCTCTAGTGGTGGCTGTATATATCTGTATGCAGTAATCTCCTGAGCTCCCTCTAGTGGTGGCTGTATATATCTGTATGTAGTAATCTCCTGAGCTCCCTCTAGTGGTGGCTGTATATATCTGTATGTAGTAATCTCCTGAACTCCCTCTAGTGGTGGCTGTATAAATCTGTATGTAGTAATCTCCTGAGCTCCCTCTAGTGGTGGCTGTATATATCTGTATGTAGTAATCTCCTGAGCTCCCTCTAGTGGTGGCTGTATATATCTGTATGTAGGAATCTCCTGAGCTCCCTCTAGTGGTTGCTGTATATATATTTGTATGTAGTAATCTTCTGAGCTCCCTCTAGTGGTGGCTGTATATATCTGTATGCAGTAATCTCCTGAGCTCCCTCTAGTGGTGACTGTATATATCTGTATGTAGTAATCTCCTGAGCTCCCTCTAGTGGTGGCTGTATATATCTGTATGTAGTAATCTCCTGAGCGCCCTCTAGTGGTGACTGTATATATATATGTATGTAGTAATCTCCTGAGCTCCCTCTAGTGGTGGCTGTATATCTATGTATGTAGTAATCTCCTGAGCTCCCTCTAGTGGTGGCTGTATATATCTGTAAGCAGTAATCTCCTGAGCTCCCTCTAGTGGTGGTTGTATATATCTGTATGCAGTAAGCTCCTGAGCTCCCTCTAGTGGTGGCTGTATATATCTGTATGTAGTAATCTCCTGAGCTCCCTCTAGTGGTGTCTGTATATATCTGTATGTAGTAATCTCCTGAGCTCCCTCTACTGGTGGCTGTATATATGTGTATGTAGTAAGCTCCTGAGCTCCCTCTAGTGATGGCTGTATATATCTGTATGTAGAAATCTCCTGAGCTCCCTCTAGTGGTGGCTGTATATATCTGTATGTAGTAATCTCCTGAACTCCCTCTAGTAGTGACTGTATAAATCTGTATGTAGTAATCTCCTGAGCTCCCTCTAGTGGTGGCTGTATATATCTGTATGTAGTAATCTCCTGAGCTCCCTCTAGTGGTGGCTGTATATATCTGTATGCAGTAATCTTCTGAGCTCCCTCTAGTCCTGGCTGTATATATCTGTATGTAGTAATCTCCTGAGCTCCCTCTAGTGGTGGCTGTATATATCTGTATGTAGTAATCTCCTGAGCTCCCTCTAGTGGTGGCTGTATATATCTGTATGCAGTAATCTCCTGAGCTCCCTCTAGTGGTGACTGTATATATCTGTATGTAGTAATCTCCTGAGCTCCCTCTAGTGGTGGCTGTATATCTATGTATGTAGTAATCTCCTGAGCTCCCTCTAGTGGTGGCTGTATATATCTGTAAGCAGTAATCTCATGAGCTCCCTCTAGTGGTGGTTGTATATATCTGTATGCAGTAAGCTCCTGAGCTCCCTCTAGTGGTGGCTGTATATATCTGTATGTAGTAATCTCCTGAGCTCCCTCTAGTGGTGGCTGTATATATCTGTATGTAGTAATCTCCTGAACTCCCTCTAGTAGTGACTGTATAAATCTGTATGTAGTAATCTCCTGAGCTCCCTCTAGTGGTGGCTGTATATATCTGTATGTAGTAATCTCCTGAGCTCCCTCTAGTGGTGGCTGTATATATCTGTATGCAGTAATCTTCTGAGCTCCCTCTAGTGCTGGCTGTATATATCTGTATGTAGTAATCTCCTGAGCTCCCTCTAGTGGTGGCTGTATATATCTGTATGCAGTAATCTCCTGAGCTCCCTCTAGTGGTGGCTGTATATATCTGTATGTAGTAATCTCCTGAGCTCCCTCTAGTGGTGGCTGTATATATCTGTATGCAGTAATCTCCTGAGCTCCCTCTAGTGGTGGCTGTATATATCTGTATGTAATAATCTCCTGAGCTCCCTCTAGTGGTGGCTGTAAATCTCTGTATGCAGTAATCTCCTGAGCTCCCTCTAGTGGTGGCTGTATATATATCTGTATGTAGTAATCTCCTGAGCTCCCTCTAGTGGTGGCTGTATATATCTGTATGTAGTAATCTCCTGAGCTCCCTCTAGTGGTGACTGTATATAACTGTACATAGTAATCTCATGAGGTCCCCCTAGTGGTGGCTGTATATATCTGTATGTAGTAATCTCCTGATCTTCCTCTAGTGGTGGCTATATATATCTGTATGTAGAAATCTCCTGAGCTCCTTCTAGTGATGGCTCTATATATCTTTATATAGTAATCTCCTGAGCTCCCTCTAGTGGTGGCTGTATATATCTGTATGTAGTAATCTCCTGAGCTCCCTCTAGTGTTGGCTGTATATATCTGTATGCAGTAATCTTCTGAGCTCCCTCTAGTGGTGGCTGTATATATCTGTATGTAGTAATCTCCTGAGCTCCCTCTAGTGGTGGCTGTATATATCTGTATGCAGTAATCTCCTGAGCTGCCTCTAGTGGTGGCTGTATATATCTGTATGCAGTAATCTCCTGAGCTCCCTCTAGTGGTGGCTGTATATATCTGTATGCAGTAATCTCCTGAGCTCCCCCTAGTGGTGGCTGTATATATCTGTATGTAGTAATCTCCTGAGCTCCCTCTTGTGGTGGCTGTATATATCTGTATACAATAAGCCTTCAATCTCTCCTAGGGTTCGCTGTCTTGACTGCTATAAAGATATGTTAAGATATTGATCAGCATAAAGTGCTAGACCTAAAACGTCATGGATGCTACCCCTCAAATAATTCCTGAATACATTTTCCACCTTTCATTTAAGAATGTTTAGATCGCTGGAAAATTTACATCTTTAAATCTGTGTTTATCCTTGAAAGTAGCAGCAGGAGACATATGCCATATGCCTATCATATCACCACTGATCCTGGATATTCTACATTCATTGTGAAAAGAAAAGGTACTAAGGGGAATTCATAGTCACTGGAAATTTAAAGGGCCAGTACCCACCAATGAATATATTGCTGGTATCACAGGTTTGTGAACACATTGATTTTTAGTCCAACGAGTCACCATAGATCCAAAGTCGATTTGTTAAAAAACTTTGTTTCTACTGGTGTTTCCGTACAGCATTTACAATGTATTTGCTTTGTGTAGGAAAAAATGTTCTTATCCGAAGTTGCACGAGACTTCGGTAAATGACTTCAGTATTCCTATCTGCGAATTTAAAAACATTTTAAAATAGGAATCCGTAGTTGGCTTCGGTACGAGGTACCATCCAGTACTAAAGTCGACTTCAGAATCCTATTTTAAAATGTTTTAAAACATTCCTCTGAGATCGATGCCTCATTCATTTTTAGAAATGTGAGGTAGTCCACACAGTCGTGAGCTAGGCGACTTCGCTTATCGGTCACAATCCCCCCGGCTGCGCTGAACGTTCTTTCGGACAGGACACTGGACAAGGAGCAAGCCAAGAGTTCCCTGGCAAATTGTGCCAGATCTGGCCACAGGTCAAGCCTGCACACCCAGTAGTCCAGGTGTTCCTCGCTTCTCAGAGCGTCCACATTGGCCGTTCACCCGATGTAGTCGGACATGACCCCTGAATAAAATACATATTTTTTGTAGGAATTTTTGCCAATGATCCCCCTCTGGTACAGTATGTCACTGTCCATGTTGTGGGACTATTTGTGCACTTCTAGTAAGTATTTGGTGGCTGAAAATATGACCTGAAGGTTTTTCAGGTTCGCCTGCCATTAAATTCAGTTGTGCCTGCCATAAGAGCGCTGTTCGCGAACAGTTGATCGGGAACACTCAGTCGTGTTCGCGAACCGTCCCGGCCCATGTTCGTCCATCATTGAATCTTATCACTGATTAACAGTAAGATATCTGTATACAGCAGTGTTTACTAAGGCTCCTGATGATGTGAGAAACAATATTTATTTTATCTTTTTTGATTTACTAAATTTGTTTTGTTTACTTAATTTGTGATAAATTCACAATTTTATATTTATTAACAAGTAAAAGTTAAGTTTTATTAGAAAATGTTTTTCCGTTTTGCAGTGATATACTTGATGCTTTTTTGTGTTATCCACAATACTTAGTGATGTGCTGTGGACTATAGCGGCGCTGTGTAAGTGCATGAAATAAATAATGAATTAAGTGACTAGAAGAGAGGATGCCACAGGAATCATAGCGAAGGCCAGATGTCCAGGTAGAAATGGTGCAGATCTTCTCTGGCTCAAGCAGTAGGTGCAGACTTTTCTCCCCACAGGATTAATGGGTTGTTGCAGAGCAGCCACAGGAGAGTTTGTGTTTTCCGGGACAAGTTGTATTTTTTATGGCACAATTTACTAATGTACCTTATAATATAAATGTATTGAGAAAAATGTAAAAAAAAAAATGATTTGTAGGTGGAATGGGAAAAAAGACATTTGCAATATTGCTTTTTGGGGACCAGTTCTGGCCCTGTACTTTTTGCAGTGCTCACAGTTAGGCCTCTTGCACACGACCGTATGGCTTTTTCAGTGTTTTGCGCTCTGTTTTTATCGGATCCGTTTTTCCATTTTTTGCTTCCGTTGTGTTTTCATTTCGGTTCCATTTTTCCATTCCGCTTTTCCGTATGGCATATACAGTATACAGTAATTCCATAATAAAAATGGGGCTGGGCTTAAAATTTTCAATAGATTGTTCAGCAAAAACGGAACGGATGCGGAAGACATACGGATGCCTTTCCGTATGCGTTCCGTTTTGTTTGCGGACCCATTGACTTAGGCCTTATTCACATGTCCGTAGTGTGTTTTGCGGAAACACGGAAACACGGATCCGCAAAACACGGAAACACGGATCCGCAAAACACGGACGGCTGCAATGTGCATTCTGCATTTTGCGGACCGCACATTGCTGGCACTATAGAAAGAATGCCTTTTCTTGTCCGCAATTGCGGACAAGAATAGGACATGTTCTATTTTTTTGCGGAACGGAAACACGGATGCGGAAACACGGATGCGAAACACGGATGCGGACATCACATAGTGTGCTGTCCACATCCATTCCTGCCTCTATGAAATGAATGGGTCTGCAACCCTTCCGCAAAATTGCGGAAGGGATGCGGATCCATTTTGCGGACGTGTGAATTAGGCCTTATATGGAGCCACTGAACGTGATTTGCGGACAAGAATAGGACATGGTCTATTTTTAAATGGAACAGAAAAACGGAAAAATGGAAACAGAAGGCATACGGAAGACACTTCAGTATTTTTTGCAGACCCATTGAAGTAAATGGTTCAGTATACTGTCAGTATACTGAACTGAAAAAACTGCCAGTATACGGTCCGCAAAATACTGTCGTGTGCAAGGGGCCTTAGGCATTAAGCATTATGATGTACATCTGTGTCAAATGCGGAAGGCACACAGGCGGGTTCCGTGTTTTGCGGATCCACAATTTGAAGACTGCAAAAACGGAACGGTCGTGTTCATGAGCCCTAAATCTCATTTATTGAAATGTGACTTTATTAGAATGTTGGATTGTTTGGTTTTCTGCAGAACAGAAGATCATTCAGGAGAGGACAGAGAGGGATTGGGGGTCGAAGAATGAGACAATCAGCTTGAAGATTTGATAGTGAGCAGCACTCTGCAGCTTTTATGTATTGTAAGAATAAAATAAATAATAAGTAGTAAATAAATAAATAAAAAGTTATAAACATTATTATCGTTATCATCGTAAATAGTAATATTAAATGAAAATAAATAATAATAGTCATAACAAATATAGTAAAAAATACCCCTTTTCAAAAAAAAATTTTTTAAAAGAAAAACCTTTTCCTTTTTGTCACTTCTCTGTAGTGTCTTTATTATTCGCAATGATTGGCATCCGCTCCCAGACATGCACTTATTTGCTTTACATGGATATTATAAGGTTATTAAATCAATTCAGAATTCAGAGATATTAATAAAGTTGGATCCTGACAGGAAAAGTCAACATCTCTTGAAAACAGTCGGAAATTCACACTGAAGCTGACCTAGTGATATTAGCGAGAGGTGTTTACTGCGATGCCTAGTCTCAACCCGTGGATAATATTTGTTCTGTCAATCTTCTTTAGAGTTCATGACAGGACATTATACAGCGGACCAGGAGTATTGTGGAATGCTACTGACTATGGGATAATGGGCGAACCACCTGCTGCACCGAAGGAGGTGATATGAGACTTTTATGGACGCACTTACAAAATACATGACATCCCGTGCATATAAGGCTCCATTCAAACGACCGTATGTTGTCTGCAAAAAAACTGATCCGTTTTTTTGCGGATTAGATGCTGTCCCATTCACTTTTCTTCCATTGCACAGCTCAGCAAAACAAAATGAAACATGTCCTATACTTGTCAGTGAAAATCAGGACATGGCCCTATTGAAGTCTATGGATCAGCAAAAAAACGGAATGCAAACCGTTTTTTTGCGGACACGGATCCGTTTTTTTGCGGACAACATACGGTCGTGTGAATGGAGCCTAAGTGAAATAAAGAGCCAGCAATTTCTGCTGCAGCTGCTGCAGGAGATGACAACCTCTGACACTCCAGGAGGGGGCGCAACAGAAAAATGGCTGCCACTCCAGGGGAGAACAGCAATGGCAGCTGCTTACTGGCTGTAGAAGTGATTGACCTTAACCAGTGATTAGCTGAGCATTCATCTCCGGTGGACCATAAACCAGAGAGAACCCAGTAAGCACTGAAGCACAAGAGGTGGGGGATAGGTGAGGAGAGTAGGGCCCTTTATTATTATTATATATTTTTTTTTTAGTTAACTTTCAACGCTCTTAAAATACCTTTTTCCCCTGCACAGCCCTTGTAAGATAGTTAACTCCCAACTCCTTTTCCCAAGTCAATATAAAGGGCAAGAGTTACTTGTCATCAATTCCAGGAGCAACTCCTATAGCTGAGATATTAGATACCTGATATCATTCTGTCTGCCCACCACTAGGAGGAGCTCAAGAGCTTACTGCATACTGGCTATATAGTGATTTCAATAATAAACCTGTCTGCAGTGATCTCCCCCTGGTGGTTGCTGCAGGCAGCATTTTATCATGCAATTCTATGCGTTTAGAGAAGATGTGGAGCTCTGTAACAGAAATGCTGAGCCCCCCCCCCCCCTTCTCCCTCTCCCTCTCTCTCTCTCTCTCTCTCTATATATATATTAGGAAATTAATCAGCACAAAATGTTGGACTTAAATAGCGCAGATTGGCAGTATCAACACTAATAAAGCAGCCAACTGCCTGTTAGGGTAGATCCTGTTCATTAAAATTAAAATTGTCTTCAGTCAGGTCAGTCGGTTCTGGTGTTCCTGAGAGAACATGCAAATTAGGGCTTAAGTGCACTGAGGGGTGGAACCTAGCCCCTCTGTGCACTTGAGTTTTCCAATGCCGAACCTACCCCTTGGTACACTGAAGCTCTCATTTGCATAAAGAATAGAAGTCTTTTTTTTCTCAGGAAAGCTGAAACCAATATTTACAAGGCAAGCATCATTGGAATCAATGTTAAATGTTTTGTTAATCTGAATTTTATGTGATGGATCAGAACTCAATGGTCTAAGGCCTCTTTCACATCTGCGTTTTTGCTTTCCGTACTAGAGTTCTGTCCTCGCGGCTCTAGGCCGGAAATATACTGATCAGGATTTATCCTAATGCATTCTGAATGGAGAGAAATCCGTTCAGGATGCATCAGGATTTCTTTAGTCTCGGCATGCTGCGGATTTTCCTCCAGCGAAAAATCCGGAAGACATGTCACAAGGACGGATCCAGAATTAAGGCCCATTGAAAAGCATTAATCCAGATCCGACGGTACTTTAGTAGCGTCCTGGCTGCCATGGTAACCTGAAAGCATCTTGAAGACTGATCAGTCTTCAAATGCTTTCAGTTGTCTTGCGTTGTGACGGATCTGGCGGGCATTTACGGCGACGGAAGTGCACGCCGGATCCTCACAACGCAGATGTGAAAGGGGCCATTTATTTCAATGGGTCAGCAAAAAAACGGAAGGTACTCCGTATGCATTCCGTTTCCGTATTTCCGTTCAAGGATAGAACATGTCCTAATATTGTCCACATCAAGGACAAGGATAGTACTGTTCTATTAGGGGCCAGATGCAAAAAACGTAATGCACACAGATGTCATCCGTTTTTTTGCCGATCCATTTTTTGCAGACCGCAAAACCATACGGTTGTGTTCAATAGGCCTAAGATCGTGACGTGAAATGAGAAAAATATATAAATGAAACTATTGTTTAGAAATAGAAAACAGAAAGTTGGCCTGTGCGTATGTATTCACCCCCTTTGTTAGGAAGCCCATAGAAAGCTTGGGTGTAGCCAATCACCTTTAGAAGTCACATAATTTGTAAAATGATGTCACCTGTGTGCGATCTAAGTATCACATCATCTATCATTACATATACACACCTTTTTTGAAAGGCCCCAGAGGCTGCAACACCTAAGAGGCATCACTAACCAAACACTGCCATGAAGACCAAGGAGCTCTCCAAACAAGTAAGGGTCAATGTTGTTGAGAAGAAATCTTTGATGATTCCCAGGAGCGCCATCAAATCTATCATAACCAAATGAAAAGGACAAGGCACAACAGCAAACCTGCCAAGAGACGGCCGCCCACCAAAACTCACGGACCGGGCAGGAGGGCATTAATCAGAGAGGCAGCACAGAGACCTAAGGTAACCCTGGAGGAGCTGCAGAGTTCCACAGCAGAGACTGGAGGATCTGTACAGAGGACGACAATAAGTCGTACGCTCCATAGAGTTGGGCTTTATGGCAGAGGGGACTGAAGAAGCCATTACTGTCAGCTAAAAACAAGAAGACGCATTGTGAGTTTGTGAAACGGCCTGTGGGAGACTCCCAAAGTGTATGGAGAAAGGTGCTCTGGTCTGAGGAGACTTAAAATGAATTTTTCGGCCATCAAAAATCGCTATGTCTGGAGCAAACCCAACACATCCCATCACCCAAAGAACACCGTCCCCACAGTGAGACATGGTGGTGGCAGCATCATGGGGGGGATGGGACTGGGAAACTGGTCAGAGTTGAGGGAAAGATGGATGGGGCTAGATACAGGGATATTCCTGAGCAAAACCTGTCCCACTCTGTGCGTGATCTGAGGCTAGGACGGAGGTTCACCTTCCAGCAGGACTGACCCCTAACACATGGCTAAAGCAACACTTGAGTGGTTTAAGGGGAAACATGTAAATGTGTTGGAATGACCAAGTCACAGCCCAGATCTCAATCCAATAGAAAATCTGTGGTGAGACTTAGAGATCGCTGTTCACAAGCGCAAACCGTCCAACCTGAAGGAGCGGGAGCAGCAAGGAGGAATGGGCAAAAGTCCCAGTGGTAAGATGTGGCAAGTAACAGAGACTTATCCAAAGCGACTTGGAGCTGTGATTGCCGCAATAGGTGACTCTACAAAGTATTGACTTTAGGGGTTGAATAGTTCTGCACATTGACTTTTTCTATTATTTTGTCCTATTTGTTGTTTGCTTCACAATAAAATAAAATAAAAAAACATCTTCAAAGTTGTGGGCGTGTTCTGGAAATTACATGATTCAAATCCTCAAACATTCCATGTTAATTTCAGGTTGTGAGGCACCAAAATACGAAAAAAGTCAAGGGGGGTGAATACTTTTGCAAGGCACTTCATATATATATATATTTATATATATATATATATATATATATATATTACAGTAAATGTTTTCTGGTTCAGATAATTCCGCACAAAAGCTATCAGAAGATGCTGGATTATCGGAATTTTACAGCATTTTGTTTTCTTCCATAACAGGATATTCTCTTTTGAAGGCTCCATTCTAGACATTATTGGCACAGCAAAGTGAGCGAGAGATATTTTATGCGTGATCCGAGATGCTGCCTGGCTATTGACATCCTGTAATTTATAAAGCTGTGAACTAATTGCTCAGCAGCATAAAACACCAAGGTTATAAATCGTCAAGATTTACTGTACATCTCACCAAAAACCCAAGGGGGGTCCTCAAAAAGGAGAGGCTGCAGCTCTGGCTGATCACGTGTGGATGACCTATAGGTAATTTCTGTAGATAACATCAGATCTATTACCTGATGGGAGGAATACAAGGAGATTACATTGTAACTTCTATCTTAAATTGATGCACATGGATTTTCTTAGGCCACTATTAGTGATGAGCAAATCGAAGCTGGCGAAATAGAATTCGATCCAAATTTCGGGAAAAATTTGATTTGCACCAAAGCAGAATTTCCTTCGTGGTAACAAATCAAATTTTTTCCTAAAATGGCTGCTGCATGTGTGAGGACATGGAGAAAGGAACTCTGGGAAAGTGCGGGATCACCCACAATGCCATGCATACAGCCAATCAGCAGCCAGCCAGCCCTGTGATGTCACAGCCCTGAAGAAATAGAGGCAGTCATCTTGGATTCTGCCATTTTCCAGTGTACTTAGTGCAGGGAGAGACGTCTGCAGGACAGTGCTAGGAAAGACTTGATTGTGGTGAAAAAATGATTTATAAGTGCAGGGAAAGGATAGGGAGGAATCATTTCACAGCATTTATGTAGAACAGGGTTCAGTAGGGGAGGTTACAGCCTGGGTAATAGGAACAATCCTATTACACCTTGCTGCATTGACTGCTGATCCAAATAGCCATTATACAGCTCTGTAATTCCAGCAAACCGGCAAACCGTTCTTGTTATTGGGGTGCAAGTGCTGTGTGATACAGCCATTAACAGGCTTTATTACAAGGAAATATTTCTTAAGTATGTCTTATTTGCCCTTATGTGGTGCAGTTATATGTTGTAAAGCCCTGTTTGCCGTGTATTTGTGGCAAAAGAAAAAGATATTCGCTATTTGGTGTTGCACTTATATGTTGAAAAGCCTTGTGTAGTGTAAAAGTGGAAGAAAATAAGGGCCTATTTGCTGTTCAGTGCAGTTATATGTGGTAAAGCCCTTTTTTGTGGTATGGACCGCATTACGTTGTGGTGAAATTTTTTATGTGAAACTGGCTTTTTTGGGTAAAACTGATGGGTTATTGTAGACTCTCATCACTCTCACGCTGTTCTGCACCTCGTTTGCCTGGGTGAACGGAGTCACACAGGGGAGGAACTGCTCCGTGTCCTTCATCAAGAAATCGAATCCTGGCTTTCTCCAGAACAACTCAAAATCGGAACCATGGTGACCGACAACACGAAGAACATGGTGTCGGCGCTGCGCAAAGGGGGGCTGAGCCATGCGTCCTGCATGGCACACTTGTTCAATCTGGTTGTCAAGCGGTTCCTGAAGTCTTACACCCATCTGCAAGATATCCTAAAAATGGCTAGTAAACTTTGCATGCACTTCAGCCACTCATACACCGCAAAGCACATCCTCTTTAAGCTGCAGTGGCAGAACGGCATCCCCCAACATAGGCTGATATGCGACATTTCCACCCTCCATATGTTGGACCGACTATACGAACAGAGAAAAGACATAAACTATTTCTTGATGATCCAAGCAGACAGGAGCACTCCCCTGTGTAACCTCGATGTCAGCCAGTGGCAGCTCATGCGTGACACCTGCCGTTTGTTTAGGCCCTTTGAGGAGGCCACGTTATTTGTCAGTCGCCAGGACTACGGGATTAACAATGCCATTCCACTGCTTCATGTCCTGGAACAGAGGCTGGTAAATATGGCTGGTCAGGGGACTGGAGATGTGGCGCCTAGGGAGGGTAGGAGCAGTTCCAGCTCCATCAGCAGCAACTTGAGTCTAGAGTTGCTGATGAGCAGCTTTCTTCACCCGCCTAGTGAAGAAACTACTCACCAGCAGCAGCAGATAGACCTGGAGCAGGACCTGAACCAGCAGGTGGTGGAATACTTGGACAGTACCCTGCCACCCCACATTGAAGATCAGCTGGACTATCGGACAGCAAAACTGGATTTGTGGCTGCAACTGGCAGAGTTTGCTCTGGAAAAGCTGTCCTGCCCATCCAGTAGTGTGGCATCAGAACGGGTGTTTAGTGCGGCGGGGGCCATTGTTACCCCATGAAGAACTCACCTGTCCACCCAAAATGTGGAGATGCTGACTTTTGTCAAGATGAATCAGGCGTGGATCAGCCAGGATTTCCATCCACCAATGCCTGATGCATCAGACTAGATCATCCATGGTGCCACACCAACACACCAAAAGAGACCGGTTTCTTCTGGCTACCTGCCTCAGCTACTATTCTGATGCTGCCACCTGCCTGATACCACACATATGATGCCAAGTGCTCCTTCAAACACCTACCATCGTCAGCTGGTACTGTTATTGCCACCCATCTCCACACTATGTCACCTTGCCACTCTGTGGTCTCCTGATGTTGCTGCCACCTCCACACTGTCATTGTGACACTCTGTGGCCTCCTCATGCTGCTTTCACCCTATCCACTTCATGACTGGGCCACTATTTTCCTTGATCTGTCAGAAGGAAGGAAACATGAGATACACAACGGATCCTGTCTGTGTAGCAGTTGTAAGGCCTGTGTGGTCTCATCAGAATTGTCATATGATTTGGTAGCCAAAAGCAGGAGTGGGTACAAAACACAGAAGACATGCAAATATTCCATTCACGTGTCATCTCTGTTTTGGATCCACTCCTATTTTTTTTTTGGGCATTAGCAATACAGATGGATTACTGAGCAAATGCTGACTGAGTGAAGGCAGATGCTCCACAGACAGGATTAGTTTTTTGGGGGTTATTGTTCTGATGGATCAGAGGAAGGGCAAAATAATCAGTGACGTCAACACAAACTTACTGCTGACACCCTCTCCACTCTTTGGGGGGCTCTACTTATATAAGCTTTTAATAGAACAGGTTCTGTAGACATCTATGTGGAATCAGCTGACGATGGTGTAATAAGAGTGCTTCTTGACACTAACATCGACCTGTAAGGCTGAGTTTACACTTGAGTTATTTGGTCAGTTTTGGCAGTATCATTACTACCACAGCAGACTCCCTATGCATGTTACTGCAAGGCACATTATTCTACACCTCTATAAATGTTCTCTGCAGCCAGAAAATAGCCGTTTTTTACGCGATTTGGCATGAATAAATTCGGACCGAACTAATGGAGTTTTTGAAAAATTCGCTCATCTCTAGTCTCTATATGTAATAGAATCAGGGGCAGAACAAGCTCTATTCACAGAGGGCAAACCTAGAACAATGGCCTAACCATATAGTACTGCAAACAATCAGTGCTATATCACTACACCAGCCATTGCAAACACACATATCAGTCCCAGCAGTTTCCATATTATACTACCAGCCATACCAATAGTATTTCTTCATAGCGCTCTATTACCATTTACCAGTCATAGGTATTTCATTAAATGAAAATGAGATGGAGGAAGTAGTTTAGTGAGAATCGGTGCATGACATAAAATTTGTCTCAATGTGCCAAAATTACACCAAAATTTTGGTGCAAAATATTCAAAGTGCACACCAGTGTAAGGATCCAGCATAGCCGGATAGTGCCACCTGCCCACTGGACCCCTTTCACTACAATGGGAACCGGCTGAGCAAAAACCGTGGCAAGCAGCAAGATTTGCCCAGCCGAATCCCATCTCCGCCAGTTCTCATTCATAGTCAATGGGGTCTGGCAGGCAGCACTTTCTCTGCCGGATGTCTCAAATGTCGGTAAGCCAAAGAAAAGTTGGTGTAAAAGGCTACTTTCACATTAGCTTTTTTTGCTGATCCGTCATGGATCTGCAAAAACGCTTCCGTTACAATAGTACAACCGCATGCATCCATCATGAACGGATCCCATTGTGTTATGTCTTATATAGCCATGACGGATCCGTCTTGAACACCATTGAAAGTCAATTTCTGTTGTGTCAGAGAAAACGGATCCGCACCACATCACAGACAGAAAAACGCTGCAGGCAGCCTCCAGAGCGGAATGATGACTGAACGGAGGCAAACTGATGCTGAGCGGGTCCTTTTTCTATTCAGAATGCATTAGGGCAAAACTGTTCCGAGTTGGAGTGCTTGTGAGAGCCCTGAACGGATCTAAGAAACGGAAATCCAAAACGCTAGTGTGAAAGTAGCCTTAGAGAAGTGTTTGTCTAAAGAGGCTCCAGACTGTGATCAGTTAAGCACATCTTTATTTTGCCCGGTTTCATTTCACACTGTCTGGATATTACACAGGATTAGTAAATCTGCCCCAGTGTCTACATAACATCGCCAGAATTATTTCTCACACAATAGTGCCACCTACAGGCCCAAGTCAGTATACCACCTGCGTCTCATCTGCACAGTTTCTCCCTTCCTCCTATGCCTGACAGGTAGTTATACAAAGATTGAATACAGTTAGAGCAAAGCATCAGTTGTGGAAAGTCACAAAATGCAAGCAAGAATATTAGAAATAATGTGCATGTCCATGATGAGTGTGATTAGCGCTGAGATAGACGCATACAGGTAATCTATTGCTCACACCTCTCATTGGCTTTTGCAACATATATACTGTACACATATAGCAGGGAAGGATTAAACAGCATGATCCAAATAAAATCTAAAATTGAGAACATTGACATGGAAAATATAATACCTTGAGTGAAAAAAAAAAAGTTCCACTAATATGGTTGAGCAAACCCGAACTGTAAAGTTCGGGTTCGTACCGAACTTTACAATTTTCCGCACCCGGAACCCGAACCCGGACATTTCCGTAAAAGCTTGGGTTCGGGTTCGGTGTTCGGTAATTTCTTGGCGCTTTTTGAAAGACTGCAGGGCAGCCAATCAACAAGCGTCTAACTACTTTGCCCATAGAAGCCATCACAGCCATGACTACTAATGGCATGGCTGTGATTGGCTAAGTGCAGCATGTGACCCAGCCTCTATATAAGCTGGAATCACGTAGCGCCGCACGTCACTCTGCTCTTCTCAGTGTAGGGACAGGATGCTGCTGCTGTAAGGGAGAGATTAGGGAAGAATTCTGTGTTGAACTTGGTGGTGTTATATCTTCAAACTACAGCAATTATTTAGGGTGCTATGCTACATATTTGTACCCAGCCCTGAGCCCAGTGAGGCCAGAAAATAATTTTGAATCCATCTGTTAGTGAGGTGGGGGTCGGCGGCCATTTTAGCAACTGCAGTGTCCTTAGAACTGCATGTGACCTGCATGTGTGCCAGGGACATTAGTCTAATTATTTTCTGGTAGCTCAGTGGACGAAAAATTCCTTTTTTCTGGCAGGTCAAGTCCCCCTACATTACCTATTTTATAATTTAGCAGTGACATACTGCATTTCTATAGTTTGTTGCAATAAACACTGGTTTTGTGCTATATAGCAGATCTGAGGCCTACCCTGTATTTCAGTCATTGTAAGTAACCTGTGGAACTCCACATTTACATAGTGGTTTGCAAAAACACAGTTTTTGTGCTAGAGTCCACATTTGCGGCCTACGCTGCGTTTCAGACAGACAAATTAAACCGTTAACCTTTGCTGTTACCTTGTTGGTTTGAAAAATCAAATTTTTGGTGATGGTGAAGTAATTGTATTGAATTGCTCCGTTACACTGTTATGTGACCTAAAAAAATGTATTCTGTTTATGACCCCGGCACTGCCTTACTGTTAGTGAACTTAATTGTCGACTATTGGCAGTTAAATTGACACCGGAGATAAACCATCTTTCAGTTTGGTGGGTGAACGCAAATAATGAGGAGAACATCAAATAAGGGACGTGGACTTGGTCATGGTGGTGTTCGTGGAGCTCCAAGGAGTTTGGCGTGGCAGTTCTTCAGACAAAGTCCTGATGACAAGACCCGAGTGGTTTGCACGCTGTGCCTTCAGAGCCTGAAGCGAGGCATTAACGTTCTGAACCTTAGCACAACCTGCATGACCAGACATCTACATGCAAAGCATGAACTGCAGTGGAGTAAATACCTTAAAAACCAAGAAAGGTCTCAGGCTCTTCCTGCTCCCTCTTCTGCTGCTGTCTCTGTCTCCACCTCTGGTGTCACCGTGGCACCTGCCACCCAGCAAACAGAGGATGTGTCACCAACACCACCACCTCCGTCACCAAGCATCTCCACCATGTCACACGGCAGCGTTTAGCTCTCTATCTCCCAAACACTGGAGAGAAAGCGTAAATTCCCACCTACCCACCCTCGAGCCCTGGTCCTGAGTGCCAGCATTTCAAAATAACTGCCCTTTGAAATGCTGTCATTCCATCTGGTGGAGATGAACTGTTTCAAACAACTGATGGCGGTGGCTGTCCCCCAGTACGTCGTTCCCAGTCGCCACTACTTTTCCAGACGAGCCGTCCCTTCCCTGCACAACCAAGTGGAGGATAAAATCAAGTGTGCACTGCACAACGCCATCTGTGGCAAGGTCCACATAACTGCAGATACATGGACCAGTAAGCACGGGCAGGGATGCTATATCTCCCTAACTGCACACTGGGTAAACGTAGTGGCGGCTGGGCCCAAGGGGGATATCGGTTTGGTGCATGTCCTTCCACCACCAAGGATCGCAGGGCATTACTCTTTGCCTCCTGTTGCCTGCTCCGCATCCTCCTCCTCCTGCTACTCCTTTCTACCACCCCCACATCCGGTCATCGAAAGAACCTCACCCCCAACTTCAGCACAGCCTGGTGTAAACGTCAGCAGGCGGTTTTAAAATTCATGTGTTTGGGGGACAAACCCCACACCGCACAGGAGCTTTTGGAGAAGCATAGAACAGCAGACTGATGAGTGGTTGCTGCCGGTGAGCCTCAAGCCCGGCCTGGAGGTGTGTGGTAATGTGCGAAATCTCGTTGCAGCTCTGGGACTAGCTGGTTTGACGCACATTCCTTGCCTGGCGCATGTGCTGAATCTGGTGGTGTGCCTTGTTGCGGTGTTTCGAGTAATCAACCAACATGGCCAGTGCCGATGACTCCATTCTTAGCGTAACAATACCACTTCTATGTCTCCTTAAAAAAACACTTAGGGCGATGATGGAAGAGAATGCTGCACAGAAGGAAAAAGCGGAGGAAGAGAGGGCATTTCACAGGGTTTCAGGCCAGTCATTCAGAAGTGGCTCAGAGGGTGGGTTCCTGCACCAGCAGAGGCCAGGTACACATGTGGCCAGCCAGGGCACAGTTCTGGAGGACGAGGATGAGGTAGAGGAGGAGGAACCAGGTTCACAGCAGGGTGGCACTCAACGCAGCTCAGGGCCATCGCTGGAGCATGGCTGGGGGGATACGGAGGACACAGACGATACACCACCTACAGAGGACAGCTTATCGTTACATCTGGGCAGCCTGGCATACATGAGCGACTACATGCTGTAGTGCCTGTGCAACAACAGCAAAGTTGCCCACATTTTAACGTGTGCGGACTACTGGGTTGCCACCCTGCTGGATCCCCGGTACAAAGACAATGTGCCCACCTTAATTCCCTCACTGGAGCGTGATATGAAGAATAAACATTTATACTCGCCTCAACCATACATTCTTGTACTCCAGTGCACTTATTCTTTGATTTCTTTTTTTTAATTGTCCCATTATTTTGGGGGCTACCCCAATTTAAAAATCAACAACAACAAACAAACAAACAAACAAACAAAAAAACATTGTTGGCTACCTCCCCCTCCTCCTCCTCCATCACCGCTTCCACCTACAACACCACATTCACCGCCTCCTCAACCTCCGAATCCACATCCACCTCCAACTCTGAGTTGCAGGTTAATAATGTTTAATTTTTATTTATTTTATATTATTTTAAGTTATTTCACTATCCTAATTTGTTTGCAGAGCACTCGCCATGCTCTTAAGCACATATTGCTGTCTTTTGCAGCCCTCTAACCCTTTCCAGGACTTTTTTACAGCCAGGCCCATTATAGTACCCAAAAGTTTGGGTCCCTATTGACCAACGGGGTAAAGTTCGGGTCAAGATCAGGTCCCGAACCCGAACTTTTTTGTTAAGTTCAGCCGAACCTGTCGAATCCGAACTTCCAGGTGTCCGCTCAACTCTATCCACTAAACCTTATTCTGCAATCTCCATTTATTTGCTCATTTTCAGAGCCCCCTGATTTTCAGTTTGGAATCTGTTCCTAAAGTTCAAAACTTTTCCCACGTAGACACGTCCTTTCCAATAATGCTGGTTCTGAGATTGGTGTGTCCAGGATGCTGCTGTCATTACTACTGATCATATGGGATCTCTTCTCCTTTGCGCCACAGACAGAAAGGTCTTATGTGCAGGCCCTTCCGTACCTCCGTGCCCACTGCACCTTCCAGTTTGCAGACCTATTCAAGTAAATGGGTCCAGATCTGTGATGCAGTGCACACATGGCTGGGACCTGTATATTGCGGACCCTCTATTTGCAGCCGACACACGTTCAGTATTAGGGCTCATGCACACGAAGTGTGTGTGATCCCCACCACCAAGTTACAGTCGACCCTGTACTTTCACTCCATACTAATGCACAACCTATGTGATCTTTTCCATCAGGCTCAGACTGGTCCACCAGATTACCAGAGGATCCTCAGGTGGGCCTAAGCTCTGATAGTAGGATACCATAATAGGAACAAAGATCCAGGTGCCATCAATCTATTGACCATAGGGTCTATTTCTGTGGTTCAAAACCTATTAAACTTTATTGATGATATTAGGGTTGATCCTTGAGAATATCTTTCTCTGGTGAGCCCCAGAAAACCCAGTCCAACATTGCTCCCTATGAAAAACGTATTTGTGTGTGCAGTCCTCCCTGTCTTCAGCCTATAAATGCTGCCCCCCTTGGATCATCTCCCCTCTCTCATACATCTGATGTGTCTCACCTCCAGGCACTGCACTACCGCAAACACTTGGAAAAAGAAGGAAGCGAACAGAGAGAGCTGTCAGAAACAGGAGCAGAGCTCTGATAGATTTAAGTCAGATTCAGCAACTAGGTGAAGGATTAAGGCTAAGTTCACACTTCAGTTATTTGGTCAGTTGTTTCTATCAGTTATTGTGAGCCAAAACCACTGGTGTAGCCGACTACGATATAAGGTATAATGAAAGATCTGTAACTTACCATTCCATTCTTTCTCTTTTGGGCCGGTGTGCTAGTCCTGCTTCCTACCAAGGGAGAGGCTTCAGGAAGTGTCTAGTCAGTTGTTCTAAGCTAGCGTTGCATACAGATGGTGTGAAGATGTAGCAGCGAGGGGAGGCCCCCCTCCTGCAGCAGGAGTCCCTCCAGAGGGAAGAAGCTCATAGAGCACCCTGACTCCATATCGACTTTCATACAGAATATTGCGAGGGGGTCAACAGCCAAAGGCACTTCATTCCAGAAGTACTAGAACAGTCATAAAGTCCAGCGACCAGACTAAAGCTGAAATCAGCACAGCAGAGAGAGAGGGAGATAAAGCAGAATACTTAAGTTTGTCTGCCAGTTTATTCCAAAACCTGCTGTAACCAAGAAAAAGCCTGAATATTGACTGGATGTAAGTTTATTCAAGTAAAACTGTTGAACGTTATAAAGTCTGGACTCCACCTCCACCGTTATTCTCCCATTATTTCTTCGGAGCCAAACCCTGGAAATCGACAGTGTCCAGGTAGGAGCACCGTGACACACATACAGACTATTACGGCCGCGCCACACCACTGTGCCTTCCGATAAACCTGGGACATGATCGGCCCTTGGGGGCAGCTCGTTGCAGATCTGCACCTGTTCTATGTTTTTGATCTGCACCTGGTTTAGGCTCACAATAACTGATGGAAAAAAACTGACCAAATAACTGAAGCTCAGCCTTACACATACTCTGCATTTAGGAAACAAATAATACATAAAATGTAACAAAAAGACATCCATAGACGTCTTCAAAAATTGACAGATTCAGATATTATGCGTGTGAGCAATCTACAGTACAATATGGTGGCTGCACTTTTAGTAAGTTAAAAGCTTGCTTTACTGGAGCGGTATGTCTATTGAAAATAATGTGCAAGAACCATCTAAGGATTTTCCTTTTCCGTTTCAATAAAGTTATGAAGAATGGTGGAGATTGGCATGCCATAGAAAAGCCTCCTGGACCCTCCATTTAAATGAGGCGTCCAGCTGGTGTAAACTGGAGGAGCAATTTCTCGTATATTTATAAATTTCTACTGTGGGAGTCACAATGTATCCAACTGTTTAGTGCACAGTTTACACTGTGCCTTTCAGGTGTCTCATACTCCATGCAACTTAGCACTGCTGCTATATTCCATATTCGTTAACTTCGTTAATTCTAGCAAGCTGACCCATTATAAACCCAGCTCTAAGTTGAAATCGCAATGCGATTAATATAACTTGAATTAATCGCATTGCGATTTCAACGTAATTCCTCAAATCCGACAGTACATTTTAGTATATGGAGACGTTCCCATGGTGATGGGGACGCTCCATGAGCACAGAAGTTATGGTTGGCTTGGTAGAATTAGCGAGATGACTGAATATGACGAATGTATTCGTCATATTCCTCAAAACGAAGATAACGAAGTATTCTACATCTTCGTTTTAGCAACCTATTCGTCAACCTCGCTAATTCTAGCAATCAAATAGGAAGGTTGACTTACCAGACAGCTGTGTTAAATTCGCTATGCGATTTTTTTTTTTTTTAATAAATAGAATACTTATAATAATATTATCATATCAAGTAATATAATTATTGTATTAAAAAAATCGCATAGCGAATTTAACACAGCTGTCTCTATAGTCAACATGGGGTCCACCCATGGCTATAGATAAGTATGCCTTAATACCTCACTTCATGCAATGAGTAAGAATGCTCTAGTTTGAAATGCGTAGGTCTGTGTGGACTTTTACTTTTCTGGATCAAGTATTAAAGTATGGATTATAAATAAAGAATTCTGGATTTTATATGGATCATGCAGGATTATCCTTCCCTGTTATACATTTTAAAGCTACAGAGCCTCTCAAGGGGGTGTGTATTCTCAGTCATAAAATGCGCTACATTTATTACTGCTGGGCGCTAGTTTTTATTTTTATTTTGTCACAAAAACAAAAATCTAAAACAAGCCAAACAAGAAGATGCTGTAAGTAGCAAAATCTGCCCAACTTCTCACATGATGCTGCAAATCTATCTTATTTAATGTATATAAAATGGCTGGCTCACAATCTTTTCCAAGTATTAGCAATCCCAAAAATATATTCACAATAAATCGATAGAACTGGTCCCTTTATAATGCGGAGCTCACGCATAAAAATAAAAACAGGTAAAAAATCAAAAAGTGCGGTTATTCGTTTGTTCAAGGAACCTCAGAGCGCATGCACTGGAAAAAAGCACAGCCGAGAGAAGTACAGCGGAGATCTGCTCTGCGAGATTAGAACGAAAGCAGTGAGTAATCCGCAGGAGGCTGTGGGTGATACAGCGAACATCTGCGCCGTGAGACCGGAGCGAAAATCGGCTGAAAAGCTGCAGGAGGTCATGAGTAAGACGCAACATCATTGAACATTAATGTAAACACTAACGCCATATATTATTATTGCAAATTTGGATTATTCTAACCATCTAAAAAGCCGACTGTGACCAATAGCACAATTGTAATATATGAATGTGCACTAACAGCGATAAATCCCATTGATATGAACAGACTGCAATAAGAGATATGGACATTACTTTGTCTGTTTACATCAGATGGCTGAAAAGTAAATGATTAAACCTCGAATCACACGCCCAAACACAAACGAATAACTGCACTTTTAGATTTTTTTACTTTTTTACTTTTATGCGTGAGCTCCGCATTATAAAGGGACCAGTCCTATTGATTCATTGTGAATATATTTGGGGAATTTATAATATATTGTGCGATTAAGTGTTTTCATTTATATAAATACTTCCAAAAGATTGTGAGCCAGCCATTTTATATACATTTGGTAATTTTTTGGAAACTGGGGGTGGCCACCTGCTCCTGCGCTACTTCCCCCTGACAGGCCCTGAGGAAGGTCCTTTTGGACCGAAATGTTGGCCTTTCTGTATGAAATGTCTATGACGGTGGCTTTTCAATAAATGTGATTTTTCAAGCATATTTTTGCTAGACGTGTGCCGTGTTTTTTGCCTATTGGGGGTGGCCAGTAGGCCTGGCTCCAATAAGACAGTGAGAATCCTCAATTCTTATATATCCAAATCTATCTTATTGTCTGCTCGGAGTAAATGTGAGCCCATCTTTTATAAAAAATCATTAAAAGAATTACACAAAAACTAGCTGTGGGATGTCAAAAAAAAAAAAATCAGTGTTAGCAGTATTATTGCACTGGTATACGGTGGGCTGCATCAAATTTTTCCCTGTTTGGTCATCAGAGGGTGATATCCAAGGCAATAAAATATATATTCATCCTATTTCTGTAAAGTGTTTTGCAAGTTGCAAATGTTAATATTAGATGAAAAAATCCCCTGACAATTCTGTAGTACAGTCTGTACGCCAAGAAAAATCCATAGCCGAGCACCCAGGAGAATAGTACAAAGAGTCACAGAGAAAAGAGTAAATGTGAACACATGTAATTCCACAACGCCGTAATGAAAAAGTGAGATGACTAACTGAGGTCAGCAGGAAAAAAAATCGCCAACTCCGCTCGTTATCTCTGCAATAAACAGTACATGACTGCTGCACTGTACACCTATGTTATAGTATAATAGAGGTTAGATTCCTGCATCTACAGTACGTTTCAGTACTATAGTAGTCATATTCTTGTACATAGGAGCAGTATTATAGTAGTTATATTCTTAACCAAATTTCTTTTTTATTAAAAGCATAAATGACATCATACAGTTTCACATCAACATAGTCACGGTATGACAGAAAAAGTACAGGTATCTCCTTGGTGTGACCAAGTATTGCATAAGAAAGCATAGTATGGTGTCCAGAAAATAAGCAATAATAGAACAATACAATAAAAGTAGGGAAGATCGGGGAGGGTAGAATAGGGGGGTACCCTTCTACTCCATTAAGTGAACTTCCTATAGCATTTCCATGGTGTCCAGATCTTGAGAAATCGAGAACGGGTGAATGTCTCCCAGTGGGCAAGTTCCTCAAATCTATAGAACTGATCTACCCTGTCCCTCCACATCAGCACGGATGGAGGTGTAACATCTTTCCAAAGCAACGGAATAAGCATTCTCGCTGCTGTGAGTAGCATAGTGGGGAGGTCAGAGCTAGAGGGAGAAAGCGAGTCACTGGGACACCAGAGAAGGATCAGTTTGGGATCCAATTTGACCTGAGTAGCACAAATCTCATTTATCAAAGCCTCAATGTTGGACCAGAAGTCCCTGATCTTCTCGCAGTACCACCAAATATGTGAAAGTGAGCCTACACCCTCTCCGCATCTCCAGCACACACTCGGGATTTCAGGGTTAAGCCTATGTAGAAATTCTGGGGTCTTGTACCATCTTGTAAGTAATTTATACGAATTCTCCTGCACTCTGATACAGCGGCTGAAACCATGGGAGTGGGAGAGGATAAATGCTTTTTCTGGGTCCGAAAGGTGGATAGAAAGCTCCTTTTCCCATGAGTGGAGGAAATGTAGTTCAGGGGCGAGGCGGAGAGCAGCTCCTTGTATATGGTAGAGAGCGGTTTTGGGAGCTTACGGGCATCTGAAACCGGTTTTCCAACCAGGAGGGGAGGTAGAAGCCGTCAAGGGAGGAAGTTTAAGCAGTTTAATGTCCTTTGCAAAGCGAACACCTGGAGGAAGGAGGCGTCCCTAACTCTAGAATCATTTAAGACCAGGCTCCAGTCCAGATTACCATCTGGGGTTTGGATCTCACTCAGGGAATATCAGCCAAGAGAGGCCAAATTCCTGCAGGTACCATCGCCTCCGGGTGTATGTAAAATTGCAAGGAGGAAAGCGGGGTGCATGGGTGTGGGAATGTGAGGGTCTTGGTCTTATATTGTCTAGCCCATTCTACTAATAGACCCCTCCAGAGTGGTGAGAGGGAGGAGACACTTGGTGAACACGGGGATAAGCCCCAAAGGATCCGTCTGCCTCTAATAGTAAGCAAGGAGCGCTCTAGACGTACATACAGAGCATCGTATCGGGTATTAAGAAGAGATAGGCCACGAGACAGTTGAAAAGCCTCATAATATGAGCGCATATCGGGCAAACCGAATCCACCAAATCTCCTCTCCCTGGTCAGCACTGAATATGCGATTCTGGACGGTCTATTCCCCCATAGGAAGAGTGAGAAGACCCGACGAACATCTACAAAAAGGAATGCGGCAGCCAAATAGGCAATACTTGCAATAGGTACAGAAGTTTGGGAGCTATAAAGGTTTTGAGGTAATTCCTCTTTCCGAACCAGGAGAGGAACGGAAGCTTCAGGGACTGTAGGTGTTTCCTGATAGATGAGAGCAAGGGGGCATAGTTAAGGGCTAACAGGTCCTTCGCCTGAGCAGATACATGGACTCCCAAGAAAACTATGTCTCTAGAGGCCCATTGAAAGGGGGTGGATCTTTGAAGTGTTAATTTCACCGAGTTTGGGCACGTGACGTTAAGAGCCAGGGACTTACTGTAATTGATTTTGAAGTTTGAAACAAAGCCGAATTCATCAAAAAGGGTCATTAACCTAGGAAAGGATGTCTCAGGGTTGGACGTCATTATTAGCAGGTCATCTGCGAATGCGGCCGTCAAGTGGGTTTGAGAGTGGACAGTGAGGCCCTGAACAGCAGGGTCCTGCCGGATCTTACAAAGCAGAGTCTCCATAACTATAACAAAGAGAGATGGTGATAGGGGGCAACCCTGCCTCGTCCCATTGGCAATGGCAAAGGAGGGGAGAGGGTGCCATTTATCTTAAGTCTGGCAGACGGGGCTGAATACAGGGTGAAAATCGCGGCAATGAATGGGTCTGAAAGCCAAACCTTGCCAGGGCCTGCGACATATAATGCCAGCCGACCCTGTCAAAGGCCTTCTCCGCATCAGTGCTTAACAAGGCCAAAGGCACTGAGGAGTTCCTAGCCCAATCCATGAGATGGAGCAGGCGTATTGTGTTCTCGCAGCCCTGTCTGCCCCGCACAAACCCAACCTGTTCACCATTAATAAGATCCGGCAGGATCGCCTGGATCCGTTGTGCTAATATTTTGGCCCACCACTTGACATCCGCATTCAGCAGGGAGATAGGACGGTAGCTCCCACACTGGAGAGGGTCTTTGTTCTCTTTGTGGATTATGGTTATGTGGGCTTCAAGAGACTGGGGGCAGGGAGCCACCGGATAGGAGGAAGTTGCAAAGTGTCCGGAAATGGGGGACAAAATGTCTCTAAAAGTTTTGTAATAAGATATAGGGAGACCATCAGGGCCCGGGCTTTTACCAGATGGTATGGAAGAGAGTACTTTGGCAATCTCCGCGTCAGTCACTGGGGCAACCAACTGAGACGCTTGAAGGGGGCTGATAGAGGGTAGACGGAGAGTAGAGAGGAACTCCTCCGTGGCCTGTACAACGGATGGGGATCCAGGACGGTCGGTGGAGGGGAGGTTATAAAGATCAGTGTAAAATGCACAAAAAGCCTTTGCTATATCAGGGGTGGATTTGTGCTTAATGCCGCTTACGTCTGTGATTGCAGGGATAAAGGAGTCCGAGTGCTGCTGTTTGGCCATAGCAGACATCAGCCTGTTCCCTTGTTCCCATGGGCGTAGGCCTTAAATTTGGAGCGAAGGATAAGCTTTGCAAATTTAGCATTAAGCAAGTTTTTCAAGTCTGTCCTGGCCTCTGCCAATTCAGTGGCCACTGCCTGGGCCTGAGATTGTTTATGGGTCAGTTCCAGGTGTGAAATACGGGACAATAGAGCGTCCACCGCTTGGGAGCGCATCTTTTAACATGGGAGCCCAGGGCTATTAGTTCACCCCTGACTACCGCTTTGTGGGTTTCCCACAGGACAGAAGGAGATGGGGGGGTCGCCTGCAGCATTGAGGGAGAAGAATTCAGACATAACCCGGGAGATTCTAGAGGCATTAGAAGGGTCGGCGATCAGGGTGTCATTAAGACGCCACAGCCGTTCTCTTCTGGGGAGTGCGGTCATGGAGATGCGGAGAAGGACAGGGGCATGATCGGATAGCGTAATGTTACCTATCTTCGTCTCTAACACCTGGGGCACATGGGTGGAGGAGAGGAAGATATAATCCAGTCTGTGGAAAGAGGATTTAGCATTAGAATAAAAGGTGTAATCCCGGCTGGTGGGATGCATAGTGCGCCAAACATCAACAACCTGCAATCTTTTCAACGCGGTCCGCAGACGGCGCAAAAGCTTATGGGACAATTCGGATCTCTGGGTGGATGAGTCGATGACTGGCTCAAGTGCGACATTGAAGTCGCCACCCAATATAAGCATCCCCTCAGTGAAGGTGGATAACTGTGCTAGGGTCTGAACGAGCCAAGGGATCTGACCCCTATTGGGGGCGTATATGTTGGCTAGGGTGACAGGCGTATCAGCGATGTGACCCTTCACAAACAGGAAGCGACCGTCTGTGTCCGAGAGCACAGCAGAGTGCTTAAAGGGCAAACGCTTGTGAATGGCCACACTGACACCCCTGCATGCTGAGGCGTAAGAGCTATGGAACCATTGCGGGAACAGTTTAGGGGACAGTTTAGGAAGCTTTCCTGTCTTAAAATGAGTTTCTTGGAGAAAAGCGATGGAAACATCATCTTTCTGTAGCAGTGATAACACCTGAGACCTCTTACATGGCTCGTTCAGACCCTTGGCATTCAGCGAGGCAATTACAACAGAAGCCATGACATAAACACGGAAGGGCAGTCAGCCCCCAGCATAGAAATGGCAGATCTGGAGAGGGGTGGATGGAGTAGAGAGGCGGGGGAGGGGAGGAGGGAAAGAGGGGAAGGTAAGAGAAAATCACAGGACATAACAAATAAAACACAAGCAGCAGGTAAATAACAGGGAGCACGTGGTCCCACCCAGCAGCTGACATGGTGGAGATCCTTTCTCATAGCGGCTGTCAGCCGGGATCTGTCAGGGGGCTCTTGTGGGACCATAAGAGGTTCTAAGAGAGGGAGTAGGGGAGATGGAGTAATCAGTGTCATTACCAACAGAAAGGCAAACATGTAACCCCAGCAGAAATTAGAAAGCTAACTATGCAGCATAACTGATCAATGCTGGTAAACAGGAATCCGGATCAGAACCCAAAGCCCGGAACCGTGGGGCAGTGGGCCAAGATCCGTGCGACGCCAGAAACAGACCTTATATAGACAATAATCAGCTTAAACATAACAGGTATAGACTATCTCGCCTGGGACAGGAAGAAGTCTCATGGCTGTAAATTCAACAGTGAGCGAACATGAGGGGAGTCACCCTCTCCTAGTGCAAAAGTCATGTTATGGCGACATGTGGACGATTCTTTCCCGCTTTTCTGACTTAGTAGGGAGGCCTGGTGCCATGAGTCCACGCATGGGGGAGAGGGCAAGGGATCTCCCTGGTCGGCTGGCATCCATGAGGGCATATCAATGGGTGTAATCCCAAGAGGGCCCCATATGGCTTTAAGGTCCTCCGGGGTCCGCACCGTATACTGCTTGCCGTTTTTAGGATGGCCAGGCCGAAGGGGTATAACCACCGGAATGGGGTGGCTGAGGCTTTGAGAGCCTCCAGGAGTGGCCGTATAACGCGCCGCTTGGCTAAGGTGGAAGGGGCCAGATCCTGAAAAACAAGATGGGTGCCTCACCATACATGATGCGGTCGACTTCTCTACCCGCTTTGAGAAGCGCAGCCGTGTCCACATAACTGAGTATGCCACACACCACGTCCCTTGGAGGTTCAGATGGTTTGGGTTTAGGCCGTAGGGCCCGATGAATGCGCTCAATCGTGATAGTCGCAGCCCGGTCCGGGCCCAGCAGGGTGGAGAAGATCTCACGTGCTGCCGAATGCAGTGCTTCCACTGCAATCGATTCAGGTAGGCCGCGGATGCGGAGGTTTCGCCGCCGCCCCCGATTCTCCTGGTCTTCAATGCGAAGCAGGGCATCGTTGAGAAGATCTCTATGCGCTTGTAAGGCCACACAAGTCTGCCCCTCATGTTTCATGATAGCTTCTTGCGCAAGTTCCAGGGACACCACTCGGTGTCCAATATGGCGGAGGTCCTCCTTTATCTCCTCCAGGTCTTTTTCAAAGGTGCCAGTGCAGATTCCAAGAGGTTTCTGAAGACAGCTGTGGAGAGGGGAGGGTTTCTGCTCCGTGGTCTGCAATCTGAGACATCTGAGGCACTGCCTGCCTCTGAACCCTCTGCATCAGAGTGTCCTTGTGCCATCTTGGAAACCTGTGAGGCAGGAGTTCTGGGCTGTTTTTTAAGAAACCGATCCATTTCAGGTTGTTTAGAGCGAGCCCCAGTCGGCTCCTGTGCTTCAGAATGTCGATCCTTGCCTGTTTTCCCCATTTGAGCAGGGTTAGCAGCTGATAATAGGGGTTATATTAGCTGCCAGGAAGAGGAGCTCAGGAAGAAGCAGCCATGCAGCTCTGTGGCCAAGCTCCGCCCCTATAGTAGTTATATTCTTGTACATAGGAGCAGTATTATAGTAGTCATATTCTTGTACATAGGAGGCAGTATTATAGTAGTTATATTCTTGTACATAGGAGCAGTATTATAGTAGTCATATTCTTGTACATAGGAGGCAGTATTATAGTAGACAGGGCCGTTTCTACAGGCAGGCGAGGGGTGCAACAGCACGGGGCGCATCACTAAGGACAGAAGAGGGGGACGCTGTCAGCAGGGCCCAGCGCCGGAGGGGGGCCCTTTACGTTCGGAGGCAGCAGGAGTGGAGATGAGTGCGTTCATCTCCATATTCATCTGTATCGCCGTCCTCAGGACAGCGATACAGATGAATAGTGCGGAGGAGCAGGGGAGAGGCGTCTCCCTTGCCCAGTCCTCTGATAGGCTACAGGCTTAGTGTCTGTAGCCTATCAGTTGCCGGCGCAGGCGGCGCGATGAGGTCATCGTGCCGCCTGAATCGCACAGCACGGGACACAGGCCGGAAGAGGCCTGCATCGCATCACTGACAGCAGCATAAGGTAAGTATATGAGTTTATTGTTTTTATTTATAGTATACTGTGGCAAGAAGGGGGGTGGGGGCCCTATATATTGGCATAATATGAAAGGGTACTATTGAGAAGAGGGGAAGCACTATGGGGGCCCTATATACTGCCACATTATGGGGGGGATACTATGGAGAAGAGGGGAAGCACTATGGGGGCCCTATATACTGCCACAATAGGGGGAGGTGGGTACTATGGAGAAGAGGAGAAGCACTCTGGGGGCCCTATATACAGGCATAATATGGGGGCACTACGGAGAAGAGGGGAAGCACTATGGGGACCACTATGGAGAAGTGCTAGGTACTCTTGCTAGGTAGAGACATTCTTGAGGCTCATAAGGTCCTTGAACTTTGCAATGGCCCTTTTAGCGCTCCATGTGCCCAGAAACTTACAGTGGGTTGGATCATCGTGGGGGTGTATGTCTGGACAGAACCCACAGACCCTGCCAAGTACACTCCTTCAGAACTGAAGTATTAATAGGGGGGCGAACTTTTTACTGCAGACAGTGTCCTAACCACTACTATGTGCAAGATATGCCTTGCCCAAATATTCTAAAAACATCAGAAAGAAGCTTAAATCCCAAGGAGTCAGCTGCAGAAGAATGTTCCTGGACAGAGGGGCAGCTTGTAGAAAGACCTACAGGATCTCAATTGGAGCCCTCTTCAAGCCCTTCCCAGCTTTGCAGTCCTCACACAGTTTATCATAATGAATTCTATATCTTCACTGACAACAAGCCTTCTGATTCATGTAGTTCTGATGAGACAATGCAGAAACGTGAGTCTTCCAGGCAACCATTTGACAATGAGTTTAATTCTGTAAAAGAAGTATCTTCTGCATGTTCTATAAAGGAGGTTCCTTCAACAGAGGAAGAGTTCATTTCAGATACTTTGCAAGAACCTTCAGTTCCATCTGCAGTTGTTGATTGCACTCAAGAGGATTACAGTTCTTCCCAGTCTTCAATGGATGAGCTCCTTCATATTGCTCAGCCTTTTCTGGAAACCACAGGGAAAAGTTCACCACCAATGTCCATGACAAATACTGCATGTCAACAACCCAAGTCCGTATGTACAAAGACAGATCCCATTTTAGAAGTGAAAAGCAGACATGAGTATTTGCGTTCACGATTCATAGACCGAAAGAAATCTACATCTAAATCAGCCTCACAAAATAAACGCTCACGCTCTAAATCGGTGACACAGACAGAGAAGTCACATTCTAAATCTTTGGTAAGATCAAGGAGAACCAAGTCTCGCTCAGCTTCTAATGAAAGCAACAGACAATCTCCTGTAATAAAAAAGAAGAAATCCACATCTGGGGTGCATAAAAGATCACTGAAGAATAAACCAAAAAATATAGGAAATATTCCTGTGCCATCTGGCGTTTTCAAAGAGCTCAACCTTTATAAGTTTCGGTGGAAGCAGGTACAACATCTCGCCAGTCAGTTCTGGAAAAGGTGGAGAAGAGAGTACCTCTGCCTCTTGCAAGAACACAGAAGGTGGCAAGAACCAAGGCCTAATTTAAAGGAAGGAGACTTAGTTCTGTTAAGAGACAAACAAGTTGATTGTCTCGACTGGCCTACTGGACTTATTACTAAAGTCGTATCCAGTTTGGATGGGAAAGTTCGTAAGGTAGAAGTAAGAACCGCGAGAGGTGGAGTAATCAAGATCTTCTTCCGCCCCGTTACAGAAGTTGTGTTACTCATGCCTGCAGAACTTCCAGGTTGAGATCCCTTCTACCAAAGATACTCATCATCTTCTAAGACTGTTTCCAGTACCAGCTCTATGGTCTGAACTGAAGATATATCCTTTTTTGGTTTGAATAAATGTTCATTGCATGTTTCCTTTTCAGGTTTATGGACATTACTCATTGTTATTTATACAATTCTATTGTATGCATATACATAGTGGTATCTACCGATATCAGACGGGGAGTGTTCTGTTTCAGTATCTTGCATTGTGTATTGGCATGCTCCACTCTTCTCCTCCCTCCTCTGTTTCTGCTTCTAGTTGGTTCAGTCTAGCCACTTCCTGTTTACCCGGTCATGCATTGCTGTTTTGTGTGCTCTAATTCTGAGGAGATTCTGAGGAAAATCTGAGGTGAATCTGTGTATCTCATGTTCTTATCCAGGAGAATATTAGTGGCATAATTCTTTTACCATCTGGATATCCTGCATATCTTGTAATACATTCTCCGGATTAAGACTACTTGATTATTCTGTATTTTGCGGAATGGAACAGATGGCTTCTAATAGAACAGTACTATCCTTGTCTGTAAAACGGACAATAGTATTACATGTTCTATTTCTTTGCGGAATGGAAATATGCAGATACGGAAACGGAATGCACACGGATTAACTTCAGTTTTTTTTCTTCAACCCATCGAAATGAATGGTTCCATATACAGTCCGCAAAAAAACTGAACGGACACGGAAAGAGTATATGTTCGTGTGCATGAGGCCTTATAGTACGTAGTAAAAGGGACGTTGCCATCGTCTATCAGGTGTAACTCAGCACAAAGTTGTTGAGGACCAGGATTATTAGAAAGATAAAGATTCCAACTAAGAACATAAAATGCAATACAAATCTTCATTGCTGGATCTTCTTCTTAAAAGTACAAGGTAGATGGCACAGAGGAATACAGGCGAATATACATTCCTGTCTTTAAGATACTAACGCACCCTAACCATCATGACTAAGGGTACATTTGCCATCCGATATTTGTCAGTTTAGCTTCACCTGTATTCCTGTTTGTCGTGTTCTTTGAGATTTTAAGAAGATCCAATAAAGATTTGATTTGCATTTTATATTTCTGGCTGGAATCTTTGTTTGCTCTGTGGTATTATAGAAGTTATTCAAACTGGAGTCTAATTCTGTGCAGCACAGACAGAAGCTAGATGGGCTGGGAGTGACTCCACAAGGTCCTGTAGGTCTCTGGAGCTATGTTGACTCTAATGCATTCTACAACTGCTGTAGGGACCATGGCTGAGGATCTTTAGAGCGAACACGACCCTCGAGGTGGTCCCATAGATGCTTAATTGTGTTTAAGGCTGGGGAATTAGGGGGCGAGGGAAGTACTTGGAAGTCCTGGTCATCCTCTTCCAACCAATGTCGGACATTTCTAGCCAGGTCACATTGTCTTGCTGGAGCATCCCATCCACCCTAGAGGAGATAATCAGCATGTATGGGTGCACGTGATCTGCAAGGATGAATTCATACCTAAATTGGTGAAGAGAGCCTACCACATGGATAAGGGGGCACCGAGAATGCTAGGAAAACCTCCCCCCGACCAAAGCGCTGCCATCACCAGCTTGTGTTCTTCCAGCAATGGCTGCAGGGCGTTCCCTCTCTGATGTTTCTCTCCTGACAGGCCAACGTCCATCCGTTCCACGAAGCAGAAAACATTACTTATTGGAGAAGACAACCCTTTACCAATCGGCGGGGTCCAATTCTGATACTGTCACAAAAATGTAAGCCTTTTCTGCAGGTCCAAGTTCATTAGCAGAGGTGCAGTGACCATCCGTCTGCTCAGGGGCCCCATACACAGTAGTGTTTGCCGAACTGTTGCTTTAGACATCTGGTCCCCCAAGATCATTTTGGCGGCGAGCTGGTCCACTATAGTGTGCCGTCCTCCATCGCACAGCTTAGTAGCCGACGCTCACCTCTCACATCAATGGCAGAAGAACAGTTCACATTGCACAGTGTCAGAAATACCGCCACCAGGGCCAGAAAGCCAGTAGTTACCCCTCCCTGCAGCACAGATAAATTTTCACGAAGCCTAATTTCCTTGCGTTTCGTGGTAACAAATCAATTTTTCCTGAAATGGCGGTAAAAAAACATAAGAATACATACCTCAATTATTAGCTCGCGGAGAGGACGTCACTGCCATCTTGATTAAAAAGAACGCGCCAAATCTCTTGCTCACTGACATCACTGTGCCCGGCCAGCATGATGATGTGGTGACATCACATCAGCGAGTGAGAGGTTTGGCGCATTTTCTTAAATCAAGATGGCAGCGGCAGCCTCTCCGCTAGCAAATGGATGAAGGGAGTATTCTTTTTGTATTCCTATGTTTTTTAACCCTAATTAACCCCTGAAAGGCCTCAATGTCAGATGCCGCAATCAGCATTGAATGTGGCATCTGAGGGGTTCAACAATGGGGGGGGCGGCACAATGAGATCTGTCATTCAATTGAATGCGATTCGTGGTGAAGTAATTCGTGACCAATCAAATTTCTTTGTGAACTTCGCCAAAATGAATTTTTGATAACTTCACTCATCTCTAGGTATAAACTTAGGAGGGGATTTATTAATATTGGCATTTCTAATACTTGCTCTAATAAAAAGTCTTACTTGTCTTATTTAGGGTCCATTCACACGTCCGCAATTCTGTTCCGCATTTTGCGGAACAGATTTGCGGACCCATTAATTTCAATGGGGACAGACGATGTCCCGGCCGGGTCCGCAATTGCGGACAAGAAAAGGCATTTTCTATGTAGTGCTGGCGATGTGCGGTCCACAAATTGCGGAACGCACATTGCCGATGTCCGTGTTTTGCGGATCTGTGGATCAGCAAAACACACGGACGTGTGAATGGACCCTTAGAGGCATGCATAAAGACATCATTTGTGGTGCATCCGCAGGAGGTCCATGCACTAGAAAATGAAAGCCGTCATATGTCTCAGATGTGATGTGTGGCAGTTATCTAGCAGATGTATTATTAAACAAGTCCCTCCCGTGCGCTGTCCCCTCTTTTCCAAAAAGTGTCAGGAGTCTTGGAAAAGAGAAAAGTTTCAACTTTTGGCTCAAAACAAGACTTGCACCAAAACTGGTCAAGTCATAGATTCTAATCATTATTCTAACGGGTCTGGATGGGATTTGCTGGTGATAAGTTTGTGAACCCTGTGTCTTGTAATCAGCCATTCAGCCTCATCTCAGTGGTCTTCAGTTTGCCCATTTTGTCTCTGAATAGATAATTTTTGCCCTATTTCAGAATTGGCTTTTTATCCAATGGATGATTATTATATTTTAAAGCCTTTTCTTTGGTGCAGAGAAGTTTTCTTTATCATCAGCCGCTCTCTTCGGGTTTTATGAGTCGCCGTCCGCCCGGTCGGCCTGCCGCGGTCCTGATTCCATTGTCCCTGTAATGACTAATTGTCCTTTCTGCCTCTGAATGAGCTGTTTTCTAATGATAAAAGCTTCATGTTAAATCCGGTTTACTCTCCTCTCCTCCCGGCCTTTGTATTTGCGCTGCTCCGGCTGTAAAGACGAAGAAATAATCGGTGGCTTTTCTAGTTGCTTTTTCAATACATTTCACATAAAAGGTTTGTGTTCAGTAAAATAAATGTGTCACGATGAACGGTGGCAGGGACATTTTTAATTGTCAGCTCAATGAAAATAAATGTCCTCGGAACATCTCACATTTACTACCACATCCCTTCCCCCTCCAGGCTGACGGCTGGGGTCACTGTTCTAAAGCCCATGAGAAATATAAGGCTGAGAAGAGATTGTTCTTGTCGCTGATGTGACGTTTGTTGAGATTAGATCAATAAATATTGTCTGTTCTAGGTTTCACGGATCACTTCTCTAGTCACATCCAAAGCTGCATTCAGAATTCTACGGATTTCCTGTTTCCAGACTGTAGGAGCTCCATTGTACACTGAACGCTAATCCATATGGCTCCATATGAAACTCTTTGTTATACTCCCTATTAGAGAATTGGGGGTTAATAGAGGAGGGGGTTCCTCCGTTCAGGATGCTCATTTCTTGGCCAGAGTTGAGAGAAGTTACCAAGAGGGTCTCTTGCTGCGGAGGATCTGCCATGCCCTGCATTACACAGACAAACCTGCTGATGTGAATGGACCCTGTGTAATGCATCATTTCCCCATGGGGTGGCGCTGCAGGAAATTCAACCTTTAACCCTTAGGATACCAGCGCCATCGATGTACGGCGCTAGGAACTGTGCCTTAAATCCCAGTGCCAGGAGCTGCGCCCGCCCAATTAGCGGCAGGGATACGGCAGTCACTGATAGCCAGGCTCCTGCTGTATGCGCCGGCATCGGTGAAATCACAGATGCCGGCACATTAACCCTCGCTATGCCACGGTCAGCGCTGATCACGTATCCTTGTCTGGTCCCCGTGCCCAGGGATAGTAATCTTCAACTCCCCTCTTTGAATGGCGCGGTAGTACACATGCTGGTTGTTGGCTCCATTTAGGAGGCTGATGGAGCGCAGTCCCGTAGAAGTGATTGGAACAGTAGTCAGTTGTCACGCATGCGCAGTACAGCATTATTCATACGGGAGACATGGAAACCCCCTGCTAGTGGCTGGACCCCCAATAAAGTGGATGGGTGATAAATCTTGCTCACAGGATAACCCCTTTAAATTTCCCTTTGGGTAGGGCACCCTTTATGGCAACCTGTATTCTAAGACTATTGGTTAGGAGACAACCAATATGGCTTCCATTACACCTCTCATTGAGTCTGTCTATTTCTGTAACATTGTCTTCCTTCCTTCCTGTTACAAACCTAGACAGATTTTCCATTCAGGGGCCCAGGACAGCTCGATAGCAGGTCTTGCTGGATCAGTAATGCCGCACTGGTCACCCAGCTTTCCAGAAATGGCTGACTTGTAATAATTGGTTTATTCCTGATGCTAGAAATTCTTCCTCTCACCCTGCTTCCTCTGGTGAGATACACCATTTTAATGGCTCCTATATGGCCCTGTGCATAGATAGATTATATAGACAGACAGACAGACAGACAGATCCTTGTCCTTTCTTTGCCTTTCACCATTTGTCTCCAGGTCTCTGACAGACGTCCGGATTGTCCCCTTCCATTAAGCTCCTATGAGTCCTGGACAGTGATCTCTATCTGAATCTGTTCCTGGGGATCGATCGCTCCTGGGATAATCCTTTCCTGCCAATATCCGTCAGTTATCAGCCGCAGATTAGTGCAGGAGATGCTGCTGTAGAATTCAGAACTGCTCCCACATCACCCAATTCTAAAGAAGCAGAGACTCTGCCCCGTCATGTGCCTGTCAGTCAGGGTCATGGTCAACTGCATGGCGGCTCTGATAGTAATGGCGGCGTCTGCGACATCCACTGTATACTGGATCTTGTCCTTACTGGTTTTACTGTATATTATGGACTGAGGTTTGGGGCGACGCACTTACTGCAGGTTACAAGGTCAACACCCTTCCCAAATATAAGCATCATCAGCATTAGGAACTTCTCAAATTCCAAACTACATGCAGCCCCCCTTGGGTAGGCCTTAGAAATATGTGACCTCTGCTGTCCCCTGTCGTTACTAAAGGGGGCGCTACTTGTCCTGACCCTGTACTCTGGTCCCACACTCAGTGCTGCTTCAGCTCCTAGATTTTGTAGGGCTATTTAGGGGACCGTCTGGCCTTGTCATTTGGAAATCTTACATTAATGTTATTGGGGTACAGTTTGGTGCAATGTAAGACTCTCCTAGCCAATGCGGGCAGAGACCTTCTGTGTTATGGTCACAAATGTGGACTCTCTGTTTTGATGTTTTAATGTTGGATATCTTGAAGTGTGAGTGGTACTATCTCTCCTTGAAGAAAGCGCCATAAACGTCATGAAGAGACTTATAGGCCATACATGCTCCTCTGGAATTCTGGAAAAAAAAGGATGCAAATGAGCTCTTAACACGCTCCACTGCTAATGCCACCAGATGTACGGGAGCTATCCTATGTTCAACCCTTTAAATCCGCCTTGAGAAATGACTAGGATATTAAGTAAGCCAGCACCTCATCTGCAGACAGCTGTTTCGTAATGATTGCCATCAGTGCAGAGCAGAGAGTACTGTCACAACTTGGTGAGAGTCCAAGGTCAGGATTTTGGGGGTGCCTTGAAGAGGCGTACAGGCCATATAATGCTCCTCTAGAATTTTGGAAAACCCCGAAACAGCCGTCTGCAGATGAGATGCTGGCTTACTTATTATCCAAGTCATGTCTCAAGGCCTAGTTGAAGGGTCGAACACTGACTGATTTCATTTTGGAGTTGCCCCTTCAGCCTCCACCTCTCCCACCAGCCCCATATACAGTAAGATGTGTTCTCCCTACATATAAGATGCAAAGACCTGTGTTATACTCCATATAACTCGTGACGCTGCAGAACTTTCTGCTGATCTATATAACGAGTCATTAACAGAATCCTCATTTATCTCTTGCTGCTAATTAATGAGCCATTGATTCTTACAAAGCCCTGAATTCAGGAAACGTCTCCTCTTCCTGCAGAAAGCACCTCGCTCCCAATTACATCATTTTTTGTTGCCCCCGAAGGGGGAGTCGGATCATATGATGAAGGGGACGGGCAGAATGCGCTCAAGCACTTTACCCCCTATGAGAACATTTGTATCATTGCTTTTAAATTCCTACTTTTTATTTTTTTGTAATTTCCTTATATTTGTTATATTTTTTTTATATTTTCTTATCATTTCTGTTATTTAAAGGATTTGCCAGTGGAAACCTCAGAGCACGTGTAACAGATCTGATATCAGTCACCCATAGACGTCCATGTAAAAAAAATCCTATACCGCATGGTGTAGGCTTTTTATTTTTTTTACTGGAAGCCTCTATATGGAAGGAGGCAGTGTGCTGCGCTATTCCATGCCGTGCCGCTTCTGTCTGTATAATGGCGCCAATCTCCATTTAAAGGTTACCTAAACCTTCACACAAAGCACGGAAGGTGCAGCGATGCTTCTCAGAGCTCTCTGCACCTTCTGCGTGCATCGGTTCTGCTCTGCCCCAGCAGCATGCTGTACGGTCCTATATACCTTCTATGGATCTGTACTCCACAAGCTGCAAATACAGAGCAGAGCCGATGCAAGCTCTCTACCTCTCTAGCACACTCTGTATAGGCCTACACATCTGCACACCCAAAAGGCTTGAAATCAGTGGCGTATTGACCGTGGAGGCAAAACACGAAACTGTTGTGGTACCCAGAGCTGAACTCCTTCTTCAGCTTTCTGGCATAAATCCACAGCATTTTCTTGCAGCCACCACTAGAAGGCGCTCAGCACAAAGAGATTTAAAGAGGTATTCCCCTCTCAGACGATGGGGCATATCACTAGGATATGCTCCCATTGTCTGATAGGTGCGGGATCCCACTGCTGGGACCCGCACCTATATCGAGAATGGAGCAGGGAGAGTTGTGGCTGGAGGACCCCAGATTTCCGGGGCCGTCGACCACCAAGCGCTGCTCCCGCCTCTCCCATAGAAGTGAATGGGAGCCCACCGCGCATGCGTGGCCCATGCTCCCATTCATTTCTATGGGGCCGACGGAAATAGCCGAGCTATATTCGCCGGCCCCATAAAAATGAATAGGGGGCGGCATGCGCAGTGTGCCCTCCTTTACTTTCGGGGCTACCGATCTCGATATCCTAGCATTATGCCCCCATTGTCTGAGATGGTACAACCCCTTTAACGGTTCCATTTAGTTGACTGCACTAGAGGGTTGTGTACTGTATAGCACACAATGTGATACCTCTTGGCGCACAATTGATCACGACCTTGATAGGGACTCATTTTTAGGGACACACAGCAGCTTGGACCAAAGTGCTTCATTTGGCCGCGCTACTTGCAGTCGCTCAGCTTCAAAGACTTGAAAAAGAAGTATGTTCACTCCGAAACGCGTTGTCACTCGAATAAAATAAAGTGTCCCTAAAAAAGATTCCCTATAAAGGTCGTGATTGTGCCCCAAGAGGTATCACATTGTGTGCTATACAGTACACAACCTCCTACTGCATGTCAAAATCAGTCCTCTGGAGGACTGGCAACTCCACTTATGAGGGTTGAGAGGATACGGGCAGCACCGGCCTTTAGCCCTCACGACTGTTGTGTCCACGTATGCACAACACCAGAAGGTGAGCACAACAATTGACACAAACTTCTTTTCATGAATTGGTACCCAAAACCTACTACCCTATGGGCGCCTCTTCCCACTTCTGTTTTGCCAAATTTGCGATTTAGTTGACTGGTCACTGTATACATTTCTTGGCCCTGAGCTCCCCCTAGTGGTGGCTGCAGGCAGACAGTCCTATCATGCACTGAAGGGAAGCAGGCGATATCTGTACCAGGGAGGTTTGTCAATGCAGTTTTCTGGTGTAAATTAATTTAGACTGGGTGCAATTTTTATCAAGAATTTGTCAGAACTCTCACTTGAGGTATGAGGGGGCTTATTAAGTTTTGCTTTGGGGCCCCATGCTGTGTGTGTATGCCCCAGCTGGAAATTCATGGCACTTTCTACAAGGCTATGGGGATGGTAGAAATTCTTTACAGTTGCATAAGGATAAGATTTGCTAATCTCCTCCACTTTGTTGCTTTTGTAACTTTCTGCGGATGTACCACGTGCAAATATGGATGGAGAATCCACAGAATATCCGCTAAGTGTGAACATAAAGCAATACCAAACTGTAATAAACCAAGCGTGACAACTTGCGCACCTTTGGAGAAAATTGGTATGATTAGAAAACAAGTAAAAGGACGCCCTACGATTTGGGCTTCAAATCCCAAAATGTTAACAAAAATGATCTGCAGTCACCACTAGGGAGAGTTTACTGTATGCGTGCATATACAAGTAGCTCCCCCTAGTGGTGGCTGGAGTTATCACAATGCTATTATGTTACTTATATTATTTGGATACAATTTATATATTTCATCTGTGAGGTCTAACCACATTCTGCAATTTTTTTTATCGGTTCTGTTAGAGTCTCACAAAATTATGGGGTCATGGGTGTAGTGGAAAATTGTCAGATTCAGTAGGGGAAATGTATTAGATGTAGCAGACATTAGTTTGTCAGATGGTAGAAACAGCAACACGGACACAACACGGATGTCCGCATCATTGTCAGTAAAAAATGCTGAAATGTGAACAGACACATTTAAATCAGTGGGTGTCCATGGAAAAGGCGGACGGCACACGTCAGTGAAAAACAGAAATGTGAACGAGGCCTAATTCTGCCACTTATCACAATTCACAAGTAACAGAGCCCTGAAGAGTTAAAGGAGAAACTCAGCTTTGCTGCCCTATGACTCCTCGCTATCATCCACGATGGCGGCTAATCTATACATGGCTGTCTGTACGCTCGGATAAGTGCTCGCAAGGACTCCATGTGCGTAAATAATGCAGCAATGATCAGCGTTCTGTTGCGTGCATCTGAGACGCCGAAAGAGCTTAAACACTGAGCGTCATTTATATTGTCGCCAATAACCGGCTCTAGTGACAGATATTGGACAGGATTGTGCGCGGCACCAGTTCCCAGATATGAAAAGCACCTTTGTCTCCTCACCTGCCGCTGAGGAGACGTTTACAGCCCTGACACCGCTTCTAGATTGAAAATGAATTGCTTGCAGATGTAGCAGAGCTGAATATGCGCTGAACTGTTTCTTTTATGTATCATTATTTTTGTCGTGATTTTGCGTTAAGGGTACTTTCACACTAGCGTTAAACTTTTACGACATTGAGTTCCTCGGGGCTCAATACCGGAAAAAAAACGCTTCAGTTATATCCTAACTGCAGCATGCTGCGGTAGATAATACCGCAGCATTCTGCGGTATTATCCCCGTCCAAAATTCCAGAACACATGCCAGAATGCCGAATCCGGCATTAATTTCCATCGCAATGCATTAGTGCCGGATCTGGCATTAAAAATACCGCAATGACGGATCCGGCAATCCGGAATGTGAAAAAAAATGTGAAAAAAATAAATACCGCATCCGTTTTGCCGGATGAAACTGGAAAAACAGATCCGGTACTGCAATGCAGTTTTCTGACTGATCGGGCATTTTTCAGAGCTGATCAGTCTGAAAAATGCCTGATCAGTCAGAAAAAATTACAAGCGTTTGCATACGGAACTGCCTGCCGGAATCAAACAACGCAAGTGTGAAAGTAGCCTAACATAAGTCAACAGGTTTACATGTAGTCTGCGATTTTGTAAATGACAAACTCAGCTCTACTACATCTGTATTTGAAGACGTCCTGTGGAACCCATCTACAGACATGCCAACAGATAATGGGTTAATCAGAAAAACTTCTCCAGCAGTGGGGCCTATTTATCCAAATAATATAGCGCTACTGTCTCTTTAAAAGCACAAACTTTTTAGAGCTGCTCTAATTTTGACCTTTATTTCAAATTAAAATCTATATAAAATGCTGAATAATATTGTAAATACATTGCATTACTTATCATGTACTGATCTTATACTCTGGTCACAACCAGAGCTATAGTAAGATGCTGCTCCTGTATGTCTGAATGTCTGTTAGGCCCTGTCTCATCTGTTAGGGTGTTCATAAAGGTTGTCGTCCCGTCATCAAATCAAGATTGAGAATTTTAAATTTATAAAAATTTATTTTCAAATCCTAATATGGGAAAAAAGTTTTTTTTTTTTTTTTGTGTGCTGTGCTATTCTTCAATTGCCCCCTCTTATCAGTCAGATGCTGCCAATCTAACATTAATAGAAGCGTGGTGTTAGACAGCGCCCCCTGGGGCCCAAGCTCCGTGACATTTGTGCAAAGCGGCGCTCACTAAAGCAGAAGTTCCGTGTTTTGCCAAAAGTTAAAAAAAAGGTCAAATGATTTCAACTTTAAGTGTGCGATAAATAGAGAGCGGATGGCTCGTCCTCTGCAGCCGCTCCGCTCTGATATCCGGGAGACAGAATACAGATGAAGCAGTTCTAGACCTGAGCGCGAGCATTGCTACATCTGTACCGGAGCTGTGGAGCGCTGAAATGCGCGGGGCGTGTTCCATCTGTATCATGGGACTGATCAGCCTTTACTAACATAGGAAGAGATATGGAGGGATTTATCATAGGCCGGCGTTTTCTCCTGTGCTGCCGGAGAATGTGCTTAATTTATGATAAGGCGTAGATTTCCGCCATCGTGCACAACAGATGATAAATCTGCTGGGGCTCCTGGCCCTGCCCACACTGGAAAGTGCTGAGGACGGTGTAAAAACTCTGTTTGCACAAAATATTTTTTATTTATTAATTACATATTTATACGGCACCAACATATTCCGCGGCACTTTACAGACGTTGTCATCGCTCACTGTCCCCAGCAGAGCTCACAATCTAAGCATTTAAAAAGTAGCAAAAGGCCATTTTCTGACTTTTTGCACCAGTTTTCTGGCGTCTGAGGGTTGTATGCCGTTGCTACTACTCACTGCTAACACCTTATATGACATAAGAACCTACCGCTACTAAAGACAGACTTTATAAAAAGTTCACTGGCGAAAGATTAGTGATGAGCGGCAGGGGCAATATTAGAATTCGCGATATTTCGTGAATATGTGGCAGAATATTTGTCATATATTCTCGAATATTCGTATTCGAGATTATTCTATTGATTGCGAAAAATCAGCAATGTAATATTCGCGTATTGCAAATATTCTAAAACACGAATATACAGCACTATAGAATATAGTGGTATATATTAGTTTTTTAGAATATTCGTCATCTTTTCCAATTTAATGTGAACAGTCATTGGCGCAAAAGCAACTTAAGCAGGAAGGAATCATGACTTCAGATGGAAAAAAATTACAAATATTGTAAAAAACGAATGTATAGCAGTATATTGAATACAGTGCAATATAGTCGTTTTTTAGAATATTCGTCATGATTCCTCCCTGCTTAAGTTGCTTTTGGGTCAATGACTGTTCACATTAAATTGGAAAAAATAACGAATATTACATTGCCGATTTTTCACATAAGAGAAAATAAATTAAATAATGAAGAATATTCTAATTCACTACAGACTACAATATTGCAGCCTTCTCACATTGGCCCACAAGCAAGAAGCAGGTAGGTATACTAGGTAATGGGTTCAGATGAAAACAAAAAAAGAGTATTTGTTTTTACAAATAAATATTACTATATTCGAAATATTTGCGAATTCTCAAAGTGCCGATAGTCGCGATAAAAATTCGCAATTCGAATATTCAGGCTCAACACTACGAAAGATGTCACCAATGTATTAAGATGCACAGGCCTCCTGTCGCCGTGGTGAGATCCATGTACCTGAAATGGAAACCTAATCCGACTAGGAGATGACATAGGTCTAAATTATATTAAATGCATTGTCTTTGATGACCCCCAGCCCCCCACCACTTATCATGCTAAGCTGTGACTACTTATTTTTAAAAGTAGTGAGTGGTGTATAAAAAGTTCCCAACTTTTAATGCAAAATGCATTTGCACTAAATTTTGCAACTTAAAAAAAAAGCTAAAAACCACAAAGCCTTTGTATGTAAATCAAATAGACCGTATACTGTTAACTACTAATACAGAATAACAAATAGTAGTAACCTACCACTACTAATATAGAAAAATATATTCTATTACTACTTATCACAGGATCGATAGACATGTTAATGACATGCAAATTATACAAAAATTTTAAAAAAAATTAAAATTATGAGCGCCGTCTCCACAAGGTTATTAATGGTTATCTGAGGAATTTTCTTCGACACTGAATGTTCTTGGGCACGCAAATCATCAAGATCTGCTGCTTGCGGCTCCATTTCCAATTGCTATCCAATGACATCCCAGATGTCTGGAGATGCTGCAGGCCATGGTAGCACGTTTAGGCCATGCAGGCTGCTCACAGTAGCACAGCAACATGTGGCCTGGCATTGTCCTGTTGAAAAGTGTCTCTTGGGACACTTTGGAGAAATGGCAGCACCACTGGTTCCATGACCAAGTATATGTAATGGTTGATCTGTTAGTGACCTAAAATGAAGACTAGAGGGCTCCAGCTACCTACATTAGGCCACCCCACACCATAATCCCAGGATTAGGACTGGTGTGGCTTTCTCTTACGAAGGCCTCTTCATGGTGTTGCCCCAAGGTCTCAAGACCAATCTCTGGAGTTAATTGTGTCTGAGACAAAAAGAGGGCAGACCTCCATTTCAGCCTTCATTGTCGGCTTGCTGTGCACCATGATAGCCTTTGAGATCAGTGGCGTGAGGTCAATGGAACACTTTTAGCTGGACGCCTGGCTCATAGCGCAATGTCATGCAAATGCCTTCTGATGGTTTGTGTAGACACAGTTTGCCGCCCTAGGCTTGGGATGTGACAATTTCACTTGCAGTACAGAGTGGATCACTATGCACTATTCTTTGGTCCGTCCATCCGTGCATACGTTCTCCTCTCTGTAACGCTTGCTTTCACTCCCGTTCGTCATTGTTTTCCTAACCACTGGGACACACAGCACTGAACAATGCTGACATCTCAGCCTAGGTGCGTAGCGATTTGCTGGAGGGGTAAATGAAGGTCTCTCAGGTCAAGGATTATGACCCTCTCAGTCTATGACAAGTGGTGATAACTGGCGTGTCGACAAACAGGTGGCATCGCACAATCATTACAAACGACTGGATCTGATTTTTAAGGTTTTACGTGGCTAAAAAACTTTGCTATCAATCTGGCTTTTATGCCTATTCCTCTTGCCACAAATTGGAGCTAGGTGCTGAAAATGTCATCATCTACAGATCTTAGGGACACCTGCTGCTTCCTTGATTTCAGTAACCTTATGACATCTGTTGTTGGTGCTGCGATTTCAATGTTGAGGCATGCAGTTGCTTCTAGTGTTCAGCAAATCGAACTCCACGAAGTGGAACTCGATCTGGATTTCAGGCAAAAATTGATTGACCGTGAAGCAGAATTTCCTCGTGCTTTGTGGTAACTAAAAGATTGTCCCAGAAAGGCTGTAAAAAAATCATACTTACCTCCTCCATTTGATAGCAAAGAGCCGGCCGACGTCATATTGATTGAAGATCCCCCATGAAATCCCGTGCGCGGTGATGATGTCATCACAGGTCGCGCAAGATTTTGCTCTGGATCTACAATCAAGATGGTGGCGGCCGGCTCTTCATGACCAAAAGGATGAGGTGAGTATGATTTTTATTTTTTTTTATTTTACACTGTAATATTGCTGTCAGATGCCACGATCAGCGAAAAAAAGTGGCATCTGAGGGGCACAATGATGGCGGCTATCACTGCTCCCCATCATTGCACCCACTACCTACAAAGAAATGCACTTTGTGACAAAGGAATTGGTCATAAAGCATTTTTTTAAAAATTCGGCAAAGGACCCAAATCAAATTTGCCAATACAAGAAGGGTTCTCACATGACCCTGAGAGGAAATGGGGGGGCTTGCCCTGATTGGCTCCCAGCATGACAGACAGCCTAGATAAGCCAATGAATGCTGCAGCAGGCACGGAGGTGTCCTAGCAGAACAACCCTAGTTTTAGTCCACATCTGATCCACATTTTTTGCGGTTTGGATGTGGATCCATTTATTTCAATGGGATGGACACCAAGTGCTGTCCTCATCTGTATATCCCTTCCGCGGACAAGAATAGACATTTCTAACAGAGTGCAGGACGTACCGATCCGCAAAATGAGCAACACATATGGCCGGTATCCATGTTTTGTGGAACTGAGATTCGCAAACAGTAAAAACAGATATGATCGTGTGGCATCAGCCTTATAGGAAGGTGTGTAATTACGTCCGCTGCAGCAGGTGTAACTGTCCCAGCAGAACATGATAAACATTATACGGATGGTGCCCTGTGCGGGACCATCTTTGACCCCTCTCTATGGTGTATCATAATGTGGTGTAACACTACCCACAGCATATAGTGCTGCTAAGTTATAACAGCAGTCAAATTATGATCATGCATTGGGCAAATATTACCGTACAGTTGATGTTATACAGTGCTGGCACAACCATACAATGTAAAAATAACACACTGCACAGTGGCTAAGTAATAGTGCCTCATGCAATACAGATAAATACCACCATACAGTGCTCAGCCAGTCCCTTACATTATCTACATATTGCCATTCTGTATGATAGTTTGTAGCGCCACCATAATACCAGGGGTGCACCTAACCTTTCTGCTGCCTGAGGCGAAAACTGAAACAGCAACCGCCCCCCCCCCCCCCCAATGCCAATTTCTTAACCTAACCCCTTTGCCACAATGAAGGTGCTCATTGCCCATGGCCCTTCCGCTGCCCCTTCTTTCCCCTACCTGGTGCTGCCTTAGGCGATCGCCTCACCTGGCCTCATTGGTGGTGCCCCCCTGCATGATACATTGTATACATTGTTCTTGTTTTGTTTAACCGTATCACTGCAATATCCGCAAAGCCGTATCCTCACTGTTATATATTCTATTCCTCCATCTATAAGACCTATAAAGGTTTGTTCCTTTTGCGTCTGATTGTTTAATTCCTCGCTTGGCTCCAATCCATCAACCATTTCCCATCTATTAAATGTAATGATCGGCTTTGCTGGGATCACCAGATGTTTGTGAGCAGCTGCCTCCATGTCTTAAAGACAGGTTATAAACCTATTCACATTAGCAATAAGCCACCAGTATTTAATTCATACACGAAGTGAATTGTTCCCAACAGTAACCACCATTTATATAACGGCAGCAGTGGCGAGAATCACGAACAACCAAACTATTTTCAGGATGTAGTAAACAGAGGTAACTAATTACTCTAGATTACTAACTGTTCTTTTAGGGCCCAGTAATGCACGGCGGCATCTACGGATCAAATTGCTGTATTGAATGACTGTCAAATTCTGCTGAGCACACACATGAAGCCGCCCATACAAGAGTCAGTGTGCCCTAATCAAACAAACATCATGATACCAATACTGGGGTACTGGTCAGTAAAAGCTTCTGCAATAAGGGTACATCTACACTGATATTTGGTGTGTTATATGTGTCACCCTCCTGTGTTGCACCAAAGACAATAGTTTAGAAGGACAGCCATAGGAATGAATGGGTTGCATTATGAGTCGCATATATCCTGCTCCTATGTACAAGAATATAACTCCTTAATACTGCCTCCTATGTACAAAAATATAACTACTATAATACTGCTTCTATGTACAAGAATATAACTACTATAATACTGCTCCTATGTACAGGAATATAGCTACTATAATACTGCTCCTATGTACAAGAATATAACTACTATAATACTGCTCCTATGTACAAGAATATAACTACTATAATACTGCTCCTAGGTACAAGGATATAACTATTATAATACTGCTCCTATATGCAAGAATATAACTACTATAATGCTGCCTCTTATATACAAGAATATAGCTACTATAATACTGCTCCTCTGTAGAAGAATATAACTAATATAATACTGCCTCCTATGGACAAGAAAATAACTACTATAATACTGCTCCTATGTACAAGAATATAACTACTATAATACTGCTCCTATGTACAAGAATATAACTACTATAATACTGCTCCTATGTACAAGAATATAACTACTATAATACTGCTCCTATGTACAAGAATATAACTAATATGATACTGCCTCCTATGTACAAGAATATAACTACTATAATACTGCTTCTATATAGAAGAATATAACTACTATAATACTGCCTCCTATGTACAAGAATATAACTACTATAATACTGCTCCTCTATACAAGAATATAACTACTATAACACTGCTCCTATGTACAAGAATATAACTACTGTGATACTGCCTCCTATGTACAAGAATATAACTACTACAATACTGCTCCTATTTACAAGAATATAACTACTATAATACTGCTCCTATATACTAAAATATATGTACTATAATACTGCTCCTCTATAAAAGATTATAACTACTATAATACTGCTCCTATGTACAAGAATATAACTACTATAATACTGCTCCTATGTACAAGAATATAACTACTATAATACTGCTCCTATGTACAAGAATATAACTACTATAATACTGCCTCCTATGTACAAGAATATAACTACTATAATACTGCTCCTATATATAAGAATATAACTACTATAATACTGCTCTATGTAACAAGAATATAACTACTATAATACTGCTCCCTATGTACAAGAATATAACTACTATAATACTGCTCCTATGTACAAGAATATAACTACTATAATACTGCTCTATGTACAAGAATATAACTACTATAATACTGCTCCTATGTACAAGAATATAACTACTATAATACTGCCTCCTATGTACAAGAATATAACTACTATAATACTGCTCCTATGTACAAGAATATAACTACTATAATACTGTCTCCTATGTACAAGAATATAACTACTATAATACTGCTCCTATGTACAAGAATATAACTACTATAATACTGCTCCTATGTACAAGAATATAACTAATATGATACTGCCTCCTATGTACAAGAATATAACTACTATAATACTGCTTCTATATAGAAGAATATAACTACTATAATACTGCCTCCTATGTACAAGAATATAACTACTATAATACTGCTCCTCTGTACAAGAATATAACTACTATAATACTGCTCCTATGTACAAGAATATAACTACTGTGATACTGCCTCCTATGTACAAGAATATAACTACTACAATACTGCTCCTATTTACAAGAATATAACTACTATAATACTGCTCCTATATACTAAAATATATGTACTATAATACTGCTCCTCTATAAAAGATTATAACTACTATAATACTGCTCCTATGTACAAGAATATAACTACTATAATACTGCCTCCTATGTACAAGAATATAACTACTACAATACTGATCCTATGTACAAGAATATAAATACTATGATACTGCCTCCTATGTACAAGATTATAGCTACTATAATACTGCTCCTATATATAAGAATATAACTACTATATTACTGCTCCTATGTACAAGAATATAACTAATATAATACTGCCCCCTATGTACAAGAATATAACTACTATAATACTGCCACCTATTTACACGAATATATCTACTATAATACTGCTCCTATGTACAAGAATATAACTACTATAATACTCCTCCTATGTACAAGAATATAACTACTATAATACTCCTCCTATGTACAAGAATATAACTACTATTATACTGCCTCCTATATACAAGAATATAACTACTATATTACTGCTCCTATGTACAAGAATATAACTACTATAATACTGCTCCTATGTACAAGAATATAACTACTATAATACTGCTCCTATGTACAAGAATATAACTACTATAATACTGCTCCTATGTACAAGAATATAACTATTATAATACTGCTCCTATGTACAAGAATATAACTACTATAATACTGCTCCTATGTACAAGAATATAACTACTATAATACTGCTCCTATGTACAAGAATATAACTACTTTAATACTGCTCCTATGTACAAGAATATAACTACTTTAATACTGCTCCTATGTACAAGAATATAACTACTATAATACTGCTTCTATGTACAAGAATATAACTACTATAATACTGCCTCCTATGTGCAAGAATATAACTACTATAATACTGCTCCTATGTACAGGAATATAACTACTCTATTAATGCCCTCGTGTAAAATATAATATAAGTTACATAAGACAACACTCTGAGACTTTTCACGTATTTGCAGTATTTTTGTTAATCTTTTTCATGGTTATTATTATATTTTACATGATTAGTGTCTGTTCTTGCTTTTAGATAGTGTTGAGCGCGAATATTCGAATAGCGAATTTTTTTAGCGAATATTGGCACTTCGCTAATTCGCGAATATTTCGAATATAGCGCTATAAATTCGCTATTTCGAATAAAAATTCGTTTTTTTTTTTTTTTTGTTATATTTTTTTCTTTCCCACTTCCCAACAGTAGTTCTTACCTGTCCTGAGGATTCCTGGCTTCCTGGCTGCTCTAGTCAGTGCCCATTGCCGCTTCTGCCGACTTCCGTGCTCATGGAGCGTCCCCAACCATGGGAACGTCTCCATATACTAAAATGTACTGTCGGATTTGAGGAATTACGTTGAAATCGCAATGCGATTAATTTAAGTTATATTAATCGCATTGCGATTACAACTTAGCACTGCTTTCTTACATAGGCTAGAATTAACGAATATGGAATATAGCACTAGCAGTGCTAAGTTGAAATCGCAATGCGATTACTTCAAGTTAAATTAATCGCATTGCGAATTCAACTTAGCACTGCTAGTGCTATATTCCATATTCGTTAACTTCGTTCATTCTAGCAAGCTGACCCATTATAAACCCAGCTCTAAGTTGAAATCGCAATGCGATTAATATAACTTGAATTAATCGCATTGCGATTTCAACGTAATTCCTCAAATCCGACAGTACATTTTAGTATATGGAGACGTTCCCATGGTGATGGGGACGCTCCATGAGAAAGGAACTTTATGGTTGGCTTGGTAGAATTAGCGAATAGCGAATATGACGAATTTATTCGTCATATTCCTCAAAACGAAGATAACGAGTATTCTACATCTTCGCTTTAGCTACCTATTCGTCAACTTCGCTAATTCTAGCAATCAAATAGGAAGGTTGACTATAGAGACAGCTGTGTTAAATTCGCTATGCGATTTTTTTTTTTTTTTAATAGAATAATTATATTACTTCATATAATTATTATAATTATTCTATTTATTAAAAAAAAATATATAAATAATCGCATAGCGAATTTAACACAGCTGTCTCTATAGTCAACCTTCCTATTTGATTGCTAGAATTAGCGAAGTTGACGAATAGGTAGCTAAAACGAAGATGTAGAATACTTCGTTATCTTTGTTTTGAGAAATATGACGAATACATTCGTCATATCCGTCATCTTCGCTATAATTCTAGATATGAAACCAATAGGAAAGTAGCCTTAAGTTAAAATCGCAATACGCGATTATCTAAATCGCATATTAATCGCGGTAACTAGAATAATGACGAATATTCGATTTCGACGAATATGAAACGAATATTTATTCGAATATTCGCGAATTTTGTCGAAATCTAATATGGCACCTACCGCTCATCACTACTTTTAGCCTATGATGGTTATATAGTAAAACACTATCACAGGTTTAGCTAATAAATTATTTAGCTTTTATCAGTATTTCTCCTCTCTGGTCCACTATCTCCCACTGGGCCTGATCTCTGATCTTCTCCACACTTTGTTTTATCTCTTCATGGATAGAACAGATTAGTTTACATTTCATATTATCAACGAGGTGTAAGAGGGCGCAAGGTTCCGTCGTCGACGGAAGGTACGTGTCACCGAGGTTCCTGGCCTCGGTGAGATAAGAGCCGGATTTTTTGTGTCAGCAGCAGCTAGTGCTGCTTGACACATTGATATTTAGTATGGCTACAAAGCCGATCCGGGCCGGCTCTTATTGGAAATAGTCAAGTGCTGGGTGGGAGACTATTCCCCACGGTCCAGGCCGGACTTTTTCCGGGCCTTTAAAAGGCAGCCACCTCAGCAGGTGGGAAGTGATTATCCTGGAAGCTGCTGGTGTTGCTGTGGAGCTCTCAGGGCTGAGAGCAAGAGTCTGCAAACAGGCGTGCAGTCTACCTGGAAGCCGCTGGTGGAAACTTTGCGTGGCCGACCTAACTGCCAGGTGTGAACTAACACCGACCACTCAGGTGACCTTGCTGTGGGACTTATGTTTTTGCCGGGTGTTTTACCTTGTGTGAACAAGCACTAAAGACTGTTTCTGTTTTGCCGAGTGTGAATAAAACACTTCTGCTTTACCCAGAGAACTGTTTACCTTGCCTCTATACTGCGTCCGCAAGCCTGTCTACCAGAGCAATTCCCCACAGAGGGTAGTCCTTGGAGGTGAAAGTTTGGGTGGGCTTGTTAGTGGCAATGACACAATGTTACTATTATCAGGAAGCAATAGGAGTAACAAGTATCAAAGATAATAGAAATTTCTCCAAGCACATAATATAATCTACAGGGGAATAGAGCTTTTACATAAGAGGACATTAAGATTGCCCCATGTCATTTGGAGAATTACATAGATGGAAGACTCGGGCCAACAATTCCAGGTTCCTCCATGCATGACTCATTATCTGTAGAGCAAGACACCTGTTGTTTGGAACCTCTCATCTGCTGGTAATATATGTTAATTTATTCATCCGATAAATAGACTGGAGATGAGTATTGGAATCTTATTCAGTGGTTGTCATGCATGGTCTGGTGTGTTCTCAAGATGTTACACTTCAATGTCACGGAAAGGAGACTAGAAAAACCCAATCAATTACAATTTCTGTGGTTTGATGGAGACACATGATGAAGATGTTATTGGTTAGAATTGTCCACGGTGTCAGAAACTTCATATCAAATAGGATTTATTGTCATGAGCATGAAAAAAATATAAGAAAAATGTTTTTCAGAGTTTTCGTAACCTAAAGAAGGAATGGATATTGTAAGGTATCACAAGGTATACAATGTATACATTTGTATAAAATTGTTGATACCTTTCCATTAAAGGGTTTTTCTTCCGAGATATTTTTTTGAAAACCTTTTATCTTGAGGATAGGACATCAATATCAGATCGGCGGGGGTCCAACACCTGGCACCCCTGCCGATCTGCTGGTTGAAGAGAAGGCACCCTCCATCACAGCCTTCCCTTCATTGTTAACCTGCCCACCGTCAACATTGCAGCAGTAAGCAGTGTAATTACAAGAAGACGTGAAGGGTGAAAAGTAGTCACTATGCGGTTTGGTATCATGGTGGGTACTACACTGCTGAATAAAGACCAAAGAAAGCAAAAGAGAGTGTTGTCTCAGGGGATTAGAAATAAAATTATAGGCAAACATATTAAAGGTAAAGCATAATGCTCCTTTGACTACAGTTGCAAATATTATTTAGAAGTTTAAGGTCTACAGGACTGTAGGCAACCTCCCTGGACATGGCTGCAAGAGGAAAATTGATGGTAAATTGAAGAGACAATATGAATGGTGACCAAAGAGCCCAGAACAACTTCTAAAGAGACTAGAGGTGATCTCCAAGATCAAGGTACATCAGTGTCAGATCGCGTAGCCAAAGTGGACTTAATAGAAGATGACTGAGGAGGAAACCACTGTTGAAAGCAAACCATAAAAAAAGCATATTGACAAGCCATAAAGCTTCGGGGAGAATGGTCTTGGACAGAGGAGACAAAACTGGAGCTTTTTGACAAGTCACAGCAGCCCCATGTTGACAGATGTAAAAATGAAGCATAGAAAGAAAAAAACAATGTATCTCCTGTGAAACATGGAGAAGGACCGGGGATGTTTTGGGGCTGCTTTGCTGTATCTGGTACAGGGTGTCTTGCATCTGTGCAGAGTACAATGAAATCTCAAGACTATCAAGGCATTCTGCAGCGAAATGTGCTGCCCAGTGTCAGAAAGGTTCTCCAACAGGATAATGACCCAAAACACAACTAAAAACATCCAAGCATGGCTGAGACCAAAGCATTGGACTATCCTTAAGTGGCCTCTATGAGCCCTGATCTAAATCCTATTGAACATCTGTAGAAGGAATTGAAACTTGCGGCCTGGAGAATGCACCTTCAAACCTGAGACATCTGGAGCTTTGTGCTCACGAGGAGCTGCCAAAATACCTGCAGACAGAAGCAGGAGTCTCACTGAGAGTCACAGAAATCGCTTGATTGCAGGGACTGCCTCAAAAGCTTGTGCAACAAAATATTAAGCTAACTGCTTCATTAATGAAGTATTTACACCCCCCCCCCTTACCAGACCAATTTTTTTACTTGTAGCAATGGGCATATCTAACTGCAAACAAACTAAATAACATCTAAGCCAACCTACATGCATTCAATATGATTTTTCATCTTAGACCATTATTTTTGCCATTTGTAACAGATATAATACTTTTATTTTTTAATCTTTAATTAAAAACTGTGAAAAGTATGAAAAAGGGTATTTTTCTTTTCTTTCCTTTCTTAGCAATTTTTTTCTAACTGTTACAAAATATTTCAAGACAAAACATTTCTAAAACCATTACCGTACGTTGGTACTCTGAAAATGGCCGCTATTTATGTAATTTATCTGCTGGCTGGGCCCACAGCAAGACATCAAAAGGCTACATAGCATTTTGGAGGCCTATTTTACAGATGTTGGGCAGAGCTGAAACCCCTTCAAAGTGACTTTTTTTATGTTGTCCCCCTAAGGTATTTATCTTGAGGAAATTTGGACATTTTAAATGTTTGGCTGGGGGCATTTTTTACATTTTTTTTACACAGTAAATGAAAAAAATCAAAACTTGTATGCATTTGAATATTTTATGCAGAAAAAACACTGCTATACTAAATATATAAAAATAAATAAACAGAAGACATGTGTGTATGTTTGCATATTGTACACTCACAATTTCCACTATACTATTGCTAAAACTAATACATTTTTTTTTCCCTATAATTAGGAACTATTGCTATAAATGTTTAATTTTTGTGTTGTAATTTTTGTCCAGGCCAGTTTAGTTTTTTTTTTTAAATTCAAAAGCAATGTCTTAATTAGTAATTATTACTTTTGTCAGTTTCAGGTTATTTCTTCTAGGCTACATGCATACGAACATATTTTGTTTATGTATCCATTCAGTTTTTTTGCGGATTGGATGAGGACACATTCATTTCAATGGGTCTGCCAAAAATGCAGACAGCACATCGTGTGCTGTCTGTATACGTATGTCTGTTTCGTAGTGCCACAAAAAAATATAGAGTATGTCCTATTCTCGTCTGTTTTGTGGACAAGGATAGACATTGTTATAATGGATCCGCAAAAAAATGGATGCACATCCGTAATTTTTGCGGATCAGTGTTTTGCAGACTGCAAAACACATACAGTTATGTGAATACAGCCTAACAGAAAGGTGCCAACAGTTTTGTCCACGTGTGTATCTTCTTCAGACCTGTTGGTTTTTGTTTGGTCAAGGTCTATATCTTGCATGTATCCACTAGGACTCCTTCATATGGCCATTTTACGTCTTCCTGCAACCTTGTGAGCAGTACGATGCTGTAATATAGCGCTCGTAGTAGACTTTGGGGCCCTGTATGTTCATGTTTCCATTTTTTTGGAGACATACATAGATGTTTTTGTTGTTGGATCCATGGGTGACAGATGCAGTGTTGTGGAGATATTCCCTCATTGCTCCATTCCTCTCTATGGGTTCATATGACTATTAAGTTGTCTGGAAAAATGAATGTGGTATCCATGGCAGAAATGCAAAACTGGCTTGCAGTCTGAGCGGGACTAACCCACTGTGTGGGCAGCCATGTCGAGAAGTAGATCACGTTTCACGTGGATTTCAGGACCAAAATCTGTGTTAAAATACTGCAGTGAGATCATAGCCTATAAGTATTATCTTCTAAAAACACTGTAAAGGCAAGAACAACCGGACTGAGATCTCTGTAGAACTTGAGTAACCTAATCCGGTTTAGTGGACATCCAGGTTTTGCAGCTATAATTTGAGTGTATAAGTATCTAATACTATTACAACTTTTTACTACTTCTATTTTTACTATTATTATTACTACTACTACTATTATTACTTTTATTACTTTTACTGTTTCTTCTATTGTTATTACTATTATTGTTGCTACTAGTATTTTATTTTCACTGCTTTTACTATTAGTATTAATATTAATACTCTTAGGGCTCATGCACACAACTGTTGTTTTAGTCTGCATTTGATACTCATTCACTTCAACAGGGCCGCAAAAGATGCAGACAGCACTCCATGTGTCATTCCGTGGCCCCACAAAAAGTAGATTATGTCTGTTCTGTCCTCCTTATGTGTGAAGGTACATAGCTTGACAGACAGCTAAAGCTTTCCCAGCAATGTATGGACAACGGAGCAACATCCAACTTGGCTTTATTGCAAGGATATATAAGTGGTGAAACTGGGGGACAGAAAAACAATGCACTTACTATAGCAATGCATATAATAAATTTCTGTGCATGGCAATGGACATACAAACCAGATACATATCTAACCGGAGCACAAGCATGGTCCCTAGCTGCTAACTGTAAGCTGCTATAAAAGAGGGAAAAGATATGCAAAATACATATGCAAAAAGACTGTAATGTGGCTATGTGACATACCAGCGATGCTACCGTGAGTTTAGATGGGGAGGATGACTCCAGAGACTTCCAGACCATGTGCTAACCTCTGAAAAGATGGCTTTAAATGAGGAAGATGGCTGCTAAGTGCAAGGATGATGAAGTCACTAAGTCTATGGGTCACAAGTAGAGATGAGCGAACACTTGGATGTTCGGGTTCCAGAGGTTCGGCCGAACTTCCGGAAAATGTCCGGGTTCGTGATCCGAACTCAACCCGAACTTCATCCCGAACCCGAACCCCATAGAAGTCAATGGGGACCCGAACTTTTGGGCACTAAAAAGGCTGTAAAAGACAACCAGAGGGATAATATACCGCAATAAACGCATTGCGATTACAACTTTGAGCTAACGATCACCATGGGAATGCCTCCTCCAGTAGAATGTACTGTCGGATCTGAGAATTAAGTTGAAATCGCAATGCGATTCTTATATATTTGCTTAATCGCATTGCGATTTCAACTTAGCATTGCTAAATAATTCCATTCATATCGCTAACTTACTGAGTCAGTAAGTTAACGAATATGGATGGAATTATTTAGCAATGCTAAGTTGAAACGGCAATGCGATTAAGCAGATATATAATAATCGCATTGCGATTTCAACTTAATTCTCACATCCAACAGTACATTCTACTGGAGGAGGCGTTCCCATGGTGATCGGTAGCTCAAAGTTGTAATCGCAATGCGATTAAGAATACATAAGAATCGCATTGCGATTCCAACTTTTTAGTACTCAACTTTTAAAATCGTACACCACTTTAAGTTCCAAAGTTGCAATCGCTGCTCGAATAGAACTTAAAGCTGTCTCTTAGTCAGTTTTAGTATTGGTGTGCTGTAATAGAAGTTACATTCTTACGCGAATATAACTTAGAGCAATACAGTCAACTTTACACTGTTAGTTTTATTATCGCGATAATACAACTATTCAAGAATCGTGTACGTGCGTCTGTACGTGTGTGTGTTACCTCGGACACTATTCTATTTTGCCAGCCACAGCTGAAACCACTGATTTATGGTATTGCTATTTTGGCAATTGAATTTAACCCCAGAAAATAATCTAGCCTTTGCCAGACAGCAGACAGTATTACACTTGGCTAGCCAAAGCTGGAACACCAGATTTAGGGGATTGGTATTTGGGCAATTGTATTTAACCCCTTAATAAAATATAGAAATTTCTTTCCTGAGTTTCTAGGGGTGACAATTAGCACAGCCAAGCCCCTGATGTAGGATATAGCAAAAAAAAAAAAAAAAAACTAGTATTGATGGATTGATGAACTTGGTGGCAGCTTCTTCTGGCGCACCACAAGTCACAAAATGGCCGCCGATCAACCCAGAAAATAAGTGACAGAAAAACACTCTGTGCAGCCTAAAAACCAGCAAGCAAGTAACTAGCAGAAGTTCAATGATTCTCAGCTGTAAATTGATCCGTTCATTAGGTGCTGTTGCTGACTTTAACCTGCTTAATCTCGCCCTGACAGAAGCTGCGTCCTCTCCCTACACTAATCAGAGCAGTGTGACGTGCGGCGCTACGTGACTCCAGCTTAAATAGAGGCTGGGTCACATGCTGCACTTGGTTAATCACAGCCATGCCATTAGTAGGCATGGCTGTGATGGGCTCTTAGGGCAAGAAGTAAAACGCTAGCTGATTGGCTGCTGTGCAGCCCTTCAGAAAGCGGGAAGTAATCGACGAACACCGGACCCGAACCCGAACTTTTTTGAAAAGGTCCGGGTTCGGGTCCGGGTCCCGGACACCCCAAAATTCGGTACGAACCCGAACTATTCTCGAACTGTTCGCTCAACACTAGTCACAAGTTATGGAAGTTAAAGTAGACCAAACTTCTAGTGTTACTAGCTGAAATTGTATGTAAAACAGCCACTAGAGGGTGGTGTTACACAATGAACAGAGAATTATACAGAAAGCAAATGCATGAAAACTATGAATAAATTAACAATAAACTTGCTGAAGGCATGACAATGTCCTATTCTTGTCCAAGGATAGGACATTTTTATTATGTGCTGGACGTTCAGTTCTGCAAAAAGCAGAATGCAACCGGTCGTTATCCATATTTTGCAGACCTCAGAAATGACTACGGCCATGTACATAAGCCCTTACATGTATTACTAGTATTAGTACTACTCTTTCTTTTATTACCACCACTATTACATCTATTATCTTTACTATTACTATTTCCTATTACTGTCACTATTACACTATTAGTATTGTTATATTTTTTCTTAAGTTTCTATGTAGTAACCTTACTACTGCTAGTATTGTTATCGTTACTACTATTACTTCTAGTATCACTAGCATTACTATTATTACTTTTAATATTATTGCTCATATTACTAGTATTGTTATCATTACTACTCTCTTATTATTAGTATTTCTACCACTATTGCTTCTATTACTATTACTGTTAGTGTTACTTAATTTACTTAATTACTACTATATTGCTAATATTACTCTTCTATTGTTATTACTACTACTATTACTTCTAATGTCACTAGTATTAATATTGTTATTACCCATTACTACTATTACTACTGCTGCTCTTATTATTAATATTACTACTACCACTGTTCTATTATTACTGCTACCACTATTGTTACTGGTATTACCACTATTACTTTATTACTGCTACTAGTTTAGGTTGCTAAGGCTATTACTGCTATTATCACTACTATTGCTATTACTCTTTTATTATACGGTAATTCCTACTACTTTTACTTTTATTACTACTAATATTACTTCTGTTGCTACTACTATTATTTTTATGTCTACTCTGATTATTACTATTAGTTTTATTTTTGTCATCAATATTATTTTTCCTGCTATTACTATCATTATTATTAGTACTTCAAGGGCTCATGCACACGAACGTGGTTTGATTCCGCATCCGAGGTGCATTTTTTGCGGCTTGGATGCAGACCCATTCACTTCAACAGGGCCACAAAAGATGCGGCTGTCCGCGTCAGTTGCTCTGTTCCGTGGGGCCTCTTTCAAAATCGTGTTGCCTTTATCTGAACATACCTCTCCAGTACTTTTAATAATACTATTAAGTATCAACATCCTGAAGATATTAGTGTTTTTGACAAAGAATACAAAATAATGATTAAAACAAATTATGATTAATATTTGCTATTTTTTATTATGTATAAGGTTATTATAATCACTGTTATTAATTTTTTAATATTGATGTTTCAGTAATATTTATTATTTGCATTTTTTTACATTTATTATTATCTGTTTAAGAATCTTAAATGATATTCAGATAAATGAGATTACTGTCGTATGCTGCCTGCATGGTGCTGGTATTCTCCCACCATTGCTATCTCTTTCAGAAAACAGAATGCTATGTGTGTGAAACATCTTCCCAAAGAAAGATTTCATGCAGTTAAGCAAATAAAAGATTAGCCGCTTGTTACTGCAACAAACAAGTAAGAAAATATGAATATGAACACTGCCCCCTGCTGGAGAAGAAGGGATCAGCTCTGAGTTTTATATTATTTTATTTTTGGAAAACATAATTAGGATCCAGGTCTATGTGACTGTCGTCTCCCAGTTGCATCTCCTTTTTAATAAGTAAGTTTCAGGAGGTGCAGGAAGGTCTTGGCACCGGCTGGTACACAATGTAAATCTCTAAATTAAAACGTCGGCAGCGTCTTGGGTAGATTGTGGCTGTAGCGCCTCCAGCTTATTTGGAAACAGAGATTAAAAATTGAAGCAATAAATTGATAAGATATTTTCAAAAAAATGCAGAAACTTATTAATGAAAATTGAATATATCTCATCACCTCTGATCCTTCAAAACTTTGGTGGAGACCACATGCAATAGTATACGGAGGTCGGAAAAACATAATTATAAGTACACTATCTGCTCTGCGGAGACAGAATCTGAAGGAAATTAAAGGAAAACATTAGCAAAAAAAGTGGAAATAGACATAAACTGCATGGGAACACTGAAAGAGAATGTCCACCATATTTTACAAATTAAAGGGAGCGAGCCCTGTTATTCTGATATAAAGCTCCAAATCCACTAAATAGACAATTTCCTATGAGAGGGAACTTATGAGCTTACTGAATACTGCATATACAGCCATCGCTAAGGGGAGCTTACTACATACAGCTTTATACAGCCACCACTAGACGGCGCTCAGGAGATTACTACATACAGATATATACAGCCACCACTAGACGGCGCTCAGGAGTTTACTACATACAGATATATACAGGATTACTAGAGGGAGCTCAGGAGATTACTACATACAGATATATACATCCACCACTAGAGGAAGCTCAGGAGATTACTACATACAGATATATACAGCCACCACTAGAGGGAGCTCAGGAGATTACTACATACAGATTTATACAGCCACCACTAGAGGGAGCTCAGGAGATTACTGCATACAGATATATACAGCCACCACTAGAGGGAGCTCAGGAGATTACTGCATACAGATATATACAGCCACCACTAGAGTGAGCTCAGGAGATTACTACATACAGATATATACAGCCACCACCAGAGGGAGCTCAGAAGATTACTACATACCAATATATACAGCCACCACTAGAGGGAGCTCAGGAGATTACTACATACAGATATATACAGCCACCACTAGAGGGAGCTCAGGAGATTACTACATACAGATATATACAGCCACCACTAGAGGGAGCTCAGGAGATTACTACTTACAGATATATACAGCCACCACTAGAGGGAGCTCAGGAGATTACTACATACAGATATATACAGCCACCACTAGAGAGAGCTCAGAAGATTACTACATACCAATATATACAGCCACCACTAGAGGGAGCTCAGGAGATTACTACATACAGATATATACAGCCACCACTAGAGGGAGCTCAGGAGATTACTGCATTCAGATATATACAGCCACCACTAGAGGGAGCTCAGGAGATTACTGCATACAGATATATACAGCCACCACTAGAGTGAGCTCAGGAGATTACTACATACAGATATATACAGCCACCACCAGAGGGAGCTCAGAAGATTACTACATACCAATATATACAGCCACCACTAGAGGGAGCTCAGGAGATTACTACATACAGATATATACAGCCACCACTAGAGGGAGCTCAGGAGATTACTACATACAGATATATACAGCCACCACCAGAGGGAGCTCAGAAGATTACTACATACAGATATATACAGCCACCACTAGAGGGAGCTCAGGAGATTACTACATACAGATATATACAGCCACCACTAGAGGGAGCTCAGGAGATTACTACATACAGATATATACAGCCACCACTAGAGGGAGCTCAGGAGATTACTACATACAGATATATACAGCCACCACTAGAGAGAGCTCAGAAGATTACTACATACCAATATATACAGCCACCACTAGAGGGAGCTCAGAAGATTACTACATACAGATATATACAGCCACCACTAGAGGGAGCTCAGGAGATTACTGCATTCAGATATATACAGCCACCACTAGAGGGAGCTCAGGAGATTACTACATACAGATATTTATGGCCACCACTAGAGGGAGCTCAGGAGATTACTACATACAGCTATATACAGCCACCACTAGACGGAGCTCAGGAGCTTACTACATACAGATATTTACAGCCACCACTAGAGGGAGCTCAGGAGATTACTACATACAGATATACACAGTCACCACTAGGGGGAGCACAAGAGATTACTACATACAGATATATACAGCCACCATTAGAGGGAGCTCAGGAGATTACTACATACAGATCGATACAGCCACCACTAGAGGGAGCTCAGGAGATTACAGCAAACAGATATATACAGCCACCACTAGGGAGAGCTCAGGAGATTACTACATACAGATATATACAGCCACCACTAGAGAGAGCTCAGAAGATTACTACATACAGATATATACAGCCACCACTAGAGGGAGCTCAGGAGATTACTACATACAGATATATTCAGCCACCACTAGAGGGAGCTCAGGAGATTACTGCATTCAGATATATACAGCCACCACTAGAGGGAGCTCAGGAGATTACTACATACATATATTTATGGCCACCACTAGAGGGAGCTCAGGAGATTACTACATACAGCTATATACAGCTACCACTAGACGGAGCTCAGGAGCTTACTACATACAGATATTTACAGCCACCACTAGAGGGAGCTCAGGAGATTACTACATACAGATATACACAGTCACCACTAGGGGGAGCACGAGATTACTACATACAAATATATACAGCCACCACTAGAGGGAGCTCAGGAGATTACTACATACAGATATATACAGCCGCCACTAGAGGGAGCTCAGGAGATCACTACATACAGATACAAACAGATGCCACTAAAGGGAGTTCATGAGATTACTACATACAGATATATCCAGTCACCACTAAGTTGAGCTCAAAAAATTGCTGCATACAGATATATACAGCAACCACTAGAGGAAGCACAAGATTACTAATAGAGATGAGCGAATCAAAGCTGAGGAAGTGGAATTCGATCTGAATTTCAGGAAAAATTTGATTTGCACCAAAGTCGAATTTCCTCACTCTTCGTGGTAACGAATAGCATTTTTTCCTAAAATGGCTGCTGCACGTGTGATGACATGGAGCAAGGAACTCTGGGAACAAGGGTCACCCATAATGCCATGCATGCAGCCAATCAGCAGCCAGCCCAGCCCTGTGATGTCACAGCCCTATGAATAGCCTCAGCCATCTTGGATTCTGTCATTTTCCAGTGTACTTAGTGCAGGGAGAGACGTCAGCAGGCGCTAGGGACAGTGCTAGAAAAAACTTCATTGTGCTAAAAAAAACTATTTACAAGTGCAGGAAAAGATTATTCGAGGAGTAAGGAAAGGATAGGGAGGAATCATTCCACAGCATTTATGTAGATCAGGATTCAGCAGGGGAGGTTACAGCCTTGGTAACAATCCTATTACACCTTGCTGCACTGACTGCGGATCCAAATTGTCATTATACAGCTCTGTAATTCCAGCAAACCGTTCTTGTTATTGGGGTGCAAGTGTTGTGGTATACCGCCATGAACAGAGTTTACAAGGAAATATTTCATCATCCTATTTGCCCTTGTGCAGTGCAGTTATATTTTCTAAAGCATTTTGTGGCGTGTATTAGTGGAAAAAGAAAAATATATTTTCCCTTGTGCGGTGCAGTGATTCTAAAGCCCTGCCGTGTATTAGTGGCGAAATAAAATTATATTTGCCGTTCAGTGTTGCACTTATATGTTAAAAAGCCTTTTGTGTAGAATATATTTGCCGATCAGCGGTGCAGTTATAGGTTCTAAAGCCCTTTTTGGCGTGTATTAGTGGCAAAAAAATATATAGTATTTGCTGTTCAGCGGTGCAGTTATGTTCTAAAGCCCTTTTTGATGTGTATTTGTTGAGGAAGGGTTGAAATATATGCTATATATATATGCATGCAAACATGTGCATGCATGTATAATATATATGCATACCAAAATAGACACATTATAGGATGATGTGCGCAGATGTGCCCAGCATCTGCGCACATCTGCCCTTAGTATTCCACAGGGGCTCATTGTGGCCCCTGTGGAGAATATGTGTCCCCTTATATGTTTTATATATATATATATATATATATATATATATAGAACTGGGATTGTATGTAGAGTAGTAATAATGTATGTGTAGTAGTGTTGTAGTGTTGTAATTGACTGACTGTATTACTGTGTGGCTATAAATATATATATTCATATTCCCTTTTATATAGATATATATAATTATAGACTATAGACATGTAATGTGTTAATAAATACCTTTTATTCTAAGCAAAGCATGTAGTCTTTTGTTATCGTAGGCGCCACAGTATATAGTAGCAGTGTAAGTTGCACGTAGTTGAGTTCAGTGGACAGTGTAAGGCAAAAGGAGGTATTAGTCTTTATTTAAGGTATAAATAGGCAGAGTCATCAATAGACGACCACGTCTATTTATGAATATCAATTTTTGATATTTGCATAAATATTAATAATTAATATTCCCCCTTAACAGTATTAGTGGCAAAAGAAAAGTATATTTGCCGTTCAGCGGTGAAGTTCCATTGTACTACAGCCATTTACAGGGTGTATTAATAGAATAGATACGTACGTCCTATTAGCCATTCTAAAGTGAATTGTGATTATTATATTTATTTTTTGGGGTGTATTAATAGGAAAAAGAATACGTCTTATTAGCCGGTCTGCAGTGAACCGACATTGTTATGCTGCCATTGTTGGGGTGTATTAATGGGAAAAATAAGAACGTGTTATTAGCCGTTCTGCGGTGAATTTACATTGTCATTCAGTGGTGAAATTTGTTTGTGATACAGCTTTTTTGGGGAAAATTAATGGATGCTTGTAAACTTCCTTTTGCTGTATGGACCGAATTACGCCGAATAGCCATTCGTTGGGGAATTTTTTGGGTAACACAGCATTTTTTGGGAAAATTGATGGGTGATTGTACACGTCCTTTTGCTGTATGGACCGAATTACGTCGATTAGCCATTTGTTGGGATTTTTTTGTGAAACTGCCTTTTTGTGCAGTGATTCTAAGAGCGACCCCTGTCATCTGCATGTCATTTGGACTCACAGTATTATTTCACTACAAAATCAGACTCCCTATGCATGATACTGCAAGGCACAGTGTTCTACCCCTCTATAAAGGCTCTCTGTAGCCAGGAAATATCAGTTTTTTAATGAGATTCACCATGAATAAATTCGGATCGAATCAAATTTTATGAAAAGAATTAGGCGAACCAGCGAATTGAATTTTTTGAAAAATTTGCTTATCTCTAATTACTACATACAGATATATACAGCCACCACTAGAGGGAGCTCAGGAGTTTACTGCAAACAGATATATACAGCCACCACTAGAGGGAGCTCAGGAGATTACTGCATACAGATATATACAGATATCACTAGAGGGAGCTCAGGAGCTTACTACATACAGATATATACAGCCACCACTAGAGGGAGATCGGAGATTACTACATACAGATATATACAGCCACCACTAGAGGGAGCTCAGGAGATTACTGCATACAGATATATACAGCCACCACTAGAGGGAGCTCAGGAGATTACTACATACAGATATATACAGCCACCCCTAGAGGGAGCTCAGGAGATTACTACATACAGATATATACAGCCACCACTAGAGAGAGCTCAGGAGATTACTACATACAGCTATATACAGCCACCACTAGAGGGAGCTCAGGAGATTACTACATACAGATATATACAGCCACCACTAGAGGGAGCTCAGGAGCATACTGCATAAACATATATACAGCCACCACTAGAGGGAGCTCAGGAGACTACTACATACAGATATATGCAGCCACCACTAGAGGGAGCTCAGGTGATTACTACATACAGATTTATATAGCCACCACCAGGGGGGCTCAGGAGATTACTACATGTAGAGATATACAGATATCACTAGAGAGAGCTCAGGAGATTACTGCTTACAGCAACCACTATGGAGATTTTAGGAGCTTAATACATACTGTATATACAGTGGAAGGTATTAATACTGAGACATGTTTTTCATAAAATTCAAAATATGCTGGAGTAAGATGTACTAAATTTAAAGAAAGGAGAAGGCCTCTTAAAAAGTTTGCCACATTTTGTGGCAGTTTGTGCACCAGAAAATAAAATGTAAGATAGCTATGAGCTGGCATAGATTAAATAGATTATAGTAAACCTGTTGTAACAAACTTACCTGTCCAGGCTCCAGTGGAGCGATCCTCAGCCTCGGAATGGCCGCTGTGGAGAGACGTGCTGCTGATCCACGCTCCCTGGTGATGCGACTGCATCCTTAGCAATAGGACGCAATGCTCTGTTTCTCCCCACAGCAGGTGTGTGCTGGAGGAGATTAGCAGTGGGCTAATTGCTCAGTTGCTCTATTACTGTGTGCTAGTGTTTCTGACTAATGAAGCGCCGAGTCATGGACCTATTGGGTTCTGATCCAGGGACTCAGTGCTCTATTTCAATCCCATTCTGGTCATACTCCAGTGCCAGTAATAGGCCCCTTTCACACGGGAAAAATCGCGCAGGAGGACGCATTGCACCCGCACTAAATCCGGACCCATTAATTTCTATGAGCACATGAGCGGTGATTTTCACGCATCACTTCTGCGTTGCGTGAAAATCGCAGCATGCTCTATATTGTGCGTTTTTCACGCAACGCAGGCCCCATAGAAGTGAATGGGGCTGCGCGAAAATCGCAAGAATCCGCAAACAAGTGCAAATGCAGTGCGATTTTCCCGCATGGTTGCTTAGCAACGGGACCAGATCTTTATTATTTTCAAATATTAGCATTCTTAATAAAGGATGCTTCGTAAAATGAAGATGAAGAGGTTAAAAATAATAAAACTTAACTTACCTTTGCCACTTGATCGCGTAGTTGCAATCTGTCATCTCTCTTCATGCTTTAACTAACAGCTTAAGGACCTGTGATGACGTGTGATTGGTGATGGACCATGTGATTGGACCATGTGATGTGACGTCATCACAGGTCCTTTAGCTGTTAGTTAAAGCATGAAGAGAGATGACAGATCGCAACTACGCGATTAAGTGGCAAAGGTAAGTTAAGTTTTATTATTTTTAACCCCTTCATCTTCATTTTACTAAGCATTCTTTATTAAGAATGCTATTATTTTCCCTTATAACCATGTTATAAGGGAAAATAATAAATTCTCCAGAGTACTCTACCCGAAACTTCAGTGATGAAGTCCGGCTTCGGGTCTGGGTACCAAACATGGCGATCGCATGCAAAACGCATTACAAACGTTTGCACCCGCGCGGAAAAATTGCGCATATTCCCGCAATGCACCCGCCTCTTATCGGGCGTCAAACATGACGCCCGTGTGAAAGAGGCCATAGTCTTTCACTCACTAACTGTGTTCCTGGTTCTTGTTCCTGTGCTTATTTGGATGGATTACTCATGCCTCTGACCCTGGCTTGTCTACTGACCATTCTCTGTCTCTCGTTTTTCACTGATTAGAACATCTGGTTCTGATCTCAGCTTGTCTTCGAACCACTCTTTGTCTCTTGTTTGGTACTGTGTAGCTCAACTGGTTTTGACCCATTTACATACTACTCTGTTTTGTGTTTGCCGGTCTTGTTTGTTAGTATGTCTCTGTACTTATATAGCGTAGGGACTATCAACCAGTTGCGGTCTAGCTATCTAGAGCTTGTACTGCAAGTAGATACGGAAACCAGGCTGGGTACTAGCCTTAAGGCTCACTGTCTTTGTCTGTCCCTACTTACAGTTGTTACAACAGTTGGGCTGTGGAAGGCCATGCCTCCTCCCTTTATAAGAGTGGCATCAGTAGTCAACACATGAAAAGTTGCAAATTGATGCTTTCACAAACATTTTTTTTTATACTGTTTGACACCAAAAATGCTAATCCATGATAAATTCCCATGGTAGCATGCAGCAAGCCTCTATGCTACACCTGGTGGCAGCTGCAAAGAGTCAGAATTTTGGCTATCGGAGGAGCCGGAGCTCGTCTGCAGCAGCATCTGTCTTTGTGAATGACAGGAGGCTGCTGCATAGTATTTCCTATGGAGCCCTTGCCTCTAATAGGGCTCCATAGGAAAGTAGTAAAATCATCATAGACTCCAATGCAAGTGCATTGGAGTCTATGATAATAGCAATCAGATGATTTATTGTTATAGTTCCCTATGGGAATTATAGAAAAGTGTAAAGAAAAAAAAACGAAAAAAAAAAAAAAAAAAAACATAAAAATTCTAAATCACCTCCCTTTTCCCAAAATAAAAGAAACTAAAAAAATTAAAAAATACACATCATGGGTGTCGCGGTGTGCAAAAACACCCATAGTAAAAACTGAAGCATACGTCCAAATGGCCGATTTGCCTATTTTGGTCACTTTATTTTCTACAAAAAATTTAATAAAAAGTGATAAAAAAGTCATACACATCACAGAATAGTATCATTGAAAAGTTCAGATAGCCCCGCAAAAAATGAGCCCCCATACAGCTCCGTACACATAATTACAAAAAGTTATAGGGGTCAATATATGACGACATGACTATACAAAACGCAAGAAAAACTATACATAAGGTATCTTCAGATTCGCAATGACTTGTAGAAGAAAAGTAACTGGTCAATTGTATCGCACATCGAACGTCGTAAATAAAAAACCTGTAAAACGGTGGTGGAATTGCTTTTTTTTTGGCAATTTCACCACGATTTGAATTTTTTTCCTGCTTCCCACTACATCATATGCAATATTGAATGCCGGCATTAGAAAGTACAACTTGTCCCACAAAAAACAAGCCCTCAAATGGGTATGTGAACAGACAAATAAAAAAGTTATGGCTCTGGGAAGGCAGGGAGCGCAAAACGAAAATGCAAAAAAAAAAAAACCTCTGGGGGTGAAAAGGTTAAACATCCTGGTCACACTCTGCATTTAGTTGTGGTTTATTAACTATGTAACAAAATAAAAATAGACCCTCAGAATTTTAGTTTGTGCTGTGTCCTTTCCTTTTTATTATTTCAGCTATTGACTTCAAGCGGGAAAAGGGCAGAGAAAAATATCTAGAATAGTTTTTTATGTAATTAAATTACATAAAAAATATATAAATGCATGAAAATAATCACACAAAAAATAAATAAATGTACAATGTCCAATTTTTTTCCCGAATGGATGTAATAAGTCATATATGTCGGTCTTACCAGTATTTTTGCAGCATTGTGATCATGACAATGCAACTCTGTGCTGTGTCCACATAAATACAATACATGGCCTAGATACTGTATGTAAAACCTCCTGACGTTGATGGCCTTTTCAGGTAGGAAAATAGTAATTTGTAAATAACATTTTTTGGATGCTTAGTATGCTCATACATTATTGCAGTTTTCAATGGTTGAAAACAATTCTTTCTGTTGCCTCCCATAAATCCTAATAAACCCTTTACTATCCACACCCATACAATTAAAATTAACCTCTTCCTCACCTTAGATCTGTAGAGAAATCGGCTATTTCACCTTAATCATTGCAGACTACCTTGGATAATCTATATCCATATCAACCCCTTTATTAACCTAGACCTCCAGTGATAATAGATATTAACTCATAAATATCCTATACCATCATGGATAATTAAATATTTATCTTTGTCTTACCTTAGATCTGTAGAAATATTAGCTATTAAAGGAGTTGTCCATTTTTTTTAAACCAATGCTCCAAGCTGCCTGGATCATGTGCACAATGAATGGCATGTGATCTAGGACATGCCGGGAGCATATTTACACCGGGGAGCACAGCACCTGCCTGGCATGGACATTGTCATCTTTACCAATGTAATAGTTGTAAGCCAAAAAATAATTATGGATAACCACTTTAAACTAAAATCACCCTAAACCACAATGAACATCAATGTCAACCCCTTCATCAGCCTAGGCCACCAGGGATATTAAATATTAACTTATAACCATCCTAACTTACCATTAATAATAGATATTAATATATTAATCACTCTATACTTCAATGATATTAGATTTTAAACTACTAAACCACCTAATCCCTTCACCACCCTAGATTCCCAAGGATAGTAGGTATTTACCACTTAGTCGCCCTGGACCAACAGAGATATTAAAAGAATACTATTACTAACTTCTATTGTAGAATAGGTAAAAAGTTGGCAAAGTGAAGTTATTTACAGGTTGGGGGGAGGGATTTTTGCTGTGGAGTTTCTGGACCTCCCCGACCCACCTGCAGTTATAAGTGCTATCAGTGTTATAAGTCCCTACGATTGTTTAGCTCTTGATACATTATTTCAGTAATAGTATCTCCCCCTATATAGCTTACCTATAGATAATATGTCATATTTCCTGTTTCGGTGACACGCCATGTCTTGTTTCCTCTGTCTTGCTATCAGAATCGACATTTCTGCTCCTTTATTTCATAAAAAAAAAAAAAAAAACACAACAAAAGAAAAATAATATTCTGCAAAAAGAAGGCGACCGCGTCAGCTCACTAAACATCACTGTCTGCAAAGAAAGTCTAAAATACGATTTTGCCGTCCTGCTCAAATAGATGTAAGGAGTTCATTGCGAGAACATAAATTCAGAGCGCTGTCGGCATATTTTGTAGGAATTCCTCCTGAAGTGTCAGATCCGGTGTCTTTAAAATGCCAGCCAGCGACATTAAACTTTAACTGATGATACAACAATGGCGCTTGGCATGACTGGGAGAGGCACGAGCTTTACTAAATGGGACAGCTAATATCCAGCAAATGATTATTTCCACTATTTAATCCTCTCCGTAATGTGCTCCTTCTCTTATTTCATAATTAAGCCACTTCTCTTTCGTACCCGAGCCATCTCTGGGCTTCTGCTCATGTAGCAGCTACTTCACATTCAAGTCTTTGAGTCATCTTCTTCTGTCACGTGGCTAAGGGTTCCCAGGACGGGAGAGGTCTCTGGTTTGATTGATATCCCTAGCCCTGTTTCCAGGCTCTTTAATGGCCAGCAGATTATAGGATAGATGCCTATAGGTGGTACTAGAGAGACAAGATTTCTTCCTTCTGGAGAAAAGGTCATTTTCCTGCTTTCTCAAAGGTGCACTGATGTCCCTCTTGCATCTTGGCACAAGGGGCAGGGAGACAAGGAAACCCATCATTGTCATACCCACTATGGAGGCAGACTACACCACTGCTGTGGGGCCCATGGTTAGAGGAGTACGAGTGTTGAGCTTCTTGTTCCCAACTGTAATGTGAAGTGGGTGTACCAAATAACCGACTTGACTTTGAGCTAACTCTAAAGCCCCTTTCACACGGTCGTCGCGGATGAGGGCCGGATGCGTTCAGGGTGCATTGCTGGAAACTCGCGCGACTAAGGACGCAATTTCAGTCAGTTTTGTCTGCAATTGCATTCCGTTGTTCAGTTTTCTCTGCATGAGTGCAATGCGTTTTGCATGCACGTGATAAAAAACTGACTGTGGTACCCAGACCTGAATCCGGACTTCTTCACTGAAGTTCGGGTTTAGGTTCGGTGTCGTGCAGATTTTATTATTTTCCCTTATAACATGGTTATAAAGGAAAATAATAGCATTCTTAATACAGAATGCTCACTAAAATGTGGATTGAGGGGTTAAAAAAATAAATAAATTAACTTACCTCATCCACTTGATTGGGCAGCCGGCATCATCTTCTTCCTTCTTCTTTGAGAACCTGCAAAAGGACTTTTCATGACATCATCGCGCTCACCACGATTGGTGAGTGTGGTGACGTCAGCGCAGGTCCTGCTGAATGAAGATAGAAGGACCACGTGGTGAGCCCGATGACGTCTTTAAAAGTCCTTTTGCAGGTCCTCAAAGAAGAAGAAAGAAGATGATGCCGGCTGCCCGATCAAGTGGATGAGGTAAGTTAATTTTTTTTATTTTTTAACCCCTCAATCCACATTTTACTAAGCATTCTGTATTAAGAATGCTATTATTTTACTTTATAACCATATTATAAGGGAAAATAATACAGTAAATTGACTTTAATCAATTTACTAACATCATCCCCTTAGCAACCATGCATGAAAATCGCATTGCATCCGCACTTGCTTGCGGATGCTATGCGATTTTCTATGGGGCCTGTGTTGTGTGAAAAACGCAGAGTATAGAACACGCTGTGATTTTCACGCAACGCACAAGTGATGCATGAAAATCACCTCTCATCTGCACAGCCCCGTTGAAGTGAATGGGTCCAGATTCAGTGCGGGTGCAATGCGTTCACCTTATGCATTGCACCCGTGCAGAATTCTCGCCCGTGTGAAAGGAATAGGAATCTAGGCAGGGAACACACCTGGCCACTATCTCTTGAGAAAGTCCCTGTTTAGTTAACGAGAGACTCATGTGAGTCAGAAAATATTTATAGTCATAAGACAGGCTGAGATCAGGGAAAGCTACGTAACAACGTATCAGAGAAACAAGTCTAAGTTCAGGACAAGCCGCAATGGGCCAATAGAAGAAACCAGTTAAGAACAGAGCAGGCAGCAGAGAATCAGAGTTCATTGTCAGGCAGAAGTTCGGCACACAGGCAGTCACACAGAAACATGTACCTTTGTTGGTAAAATAGAAACCTAAAGCTCAGGCAGCCTCCCACTAGGGAAAGTGCCTTATATACACAGGGACAGCCAGCCATAGGCTGGGGAAGAACTTGGATAAGAGCGTACTGTTAACCTATGAAGGAGGTTGGGAAGTAGAGTGTAGGCCATGGCCTGCACCAGAGGATTAGAGCAGCAGTAGAATCAAGGAAATCCAGTGATTGGGCCCACTACAGACTTTTGGCAAAGCAGGTTGTGGGGCTATTCAAGAGATGCGGCGTCCATGCCCACTAAGGGAAATAGGGCAGTGGGCGCAGGATGCCATCGTAACAACAACACAGATTTTTGATATTTTACCGCAGCCACCAATAAGTGGAATAAAATGCAAAGTGATTTTGCAGCTTCCATTCAGTTCAGTGGTAACTGTATCTATTTCTGTGCACTGAGCTCCCTCTTGTGGTGGCTGCAAGAAGCTACTTTTATAGTGTTACTATTTATGGGGAAGCAGGAGACATAGATCTGTATAGGGGATTTGTCTCTATATTCATGGTAGTTAGGTCGTGTAAATACATGAAGAAATGTGGTTTTCAGAATGAGCACCATATTTATGAACCTGTTTCACTTTTTCTGACAGAAATCAAGTAAAAAGGACGAGGTGGAGGGTGACTTTTTTGTGACCGTTAAAAGGTTCTCCTTTATATTATCCCATTTGACATCTTAGGTCGCTGTATAACTGGTCGGATTTTTCGGTCAGGATGCTAGGAAAGCTGAGTGACAACCTTATCTAAGCCATGATGGAGATCATGTTAGCTATCACCCAACTTTCCCCCAAACCCAAAATATTTCAAAGAAATAACTACATGGACTTGTCAACATCTTGACAGAAGACATTTTTATTGATTAATTTCCACATTTTAGGGGTAAATGCCCTTCTCCATCACATGGGGGGTCTCCATAAGGACGGCAGAGGTCACTGAGGTTTGACACGGTGGTGTCTTGCTTTCCATTTTAATTTCCTTGCCTCTGTGTCCTGTAATTTAGAATGGCACCAGAACCAATTGAGTGAATTACAGCCTGGGATTCAATCACAGCATCTTTATGCATCGGCGGTTTTATGTGGAAGCGGGATTCCTGCATAACAACGAGGTGGCGTTCTATGTGTTGTGAGTGTGCATTTCTATCAAGCATTATAAACAAAATAGAGCACGACGCAGGTAACAGAGCAACCGGCAGACCCCGAGGTACTGCCATGTGTGACAGGAGCCGGGCCTCGTGCTGTCAAATGTCATCTATGGTGCAGACTGAGCGCATAGGATATCTGCGGTGTTCAAGGCTCTGGCTGACAATGCGACACCCCATCACCCCACACATATCATAGGCCTAGTGGTGTGGATTAGCCTCATAGATTCTGCACATTCATAAACTCGCCTCCATAGCTTCACAACCCGAATTAAACTATATACCGTAGTTGCGGGGCACTATCACTGGCTCTGTAATGGGGCACTATGACTGTCTCTGGTATGGGGGCACTGTGACTGGCTCTGTATGGGGGCACTATCACTGGCTCTGTATTGGGGCACTAAGATTGTCTCTGGTATGGAGGCACTATGACTGGCTCTGTATGGGGGCACTATCACTGGCTCTGTATTGGGGCACTATGACTGTCTCTGCTATGGGGGCAATATCACTGGCTCTGTATGGGGGCACTATCACTGGCTTTGTATTGGGGCACTATGACTGTCTCTGGTATGGGGGCACTATGACTGTCTCTCATATTGGGGCACTATGACTGTCTCTGGTATGGGGGCACTATGACTGGCTCTGGTATGGGGGCACTATGACTGGCTCTGTATGGGGGCACTATGACTGGCTCGGTATGGGGGCACTATGACTGGCTCTGTATGGGGGCACTATGACTGGCTCTGTATGGGGGCACTATGACTGGTTCTGGTTTGGGGGCACTATCACTGGCTCTGTATTGGGGCACTATGATTGTCTCTGGTATGGGGGCACTATGACTGGCTCTGTATGGGGGCACTATCACTGGCTCTGTATTGGGGCACTATGACTGTCTCTGGTGTGGGGGCAATATCACTGGCTCTGTATGGGGGCACTATCACTGGCTCTGTATTGGGGCACTATGACTGTCTCTGGTATGGGGGCACTATGACTGTCTCTCATATTGGGGCACTATGACTGTCTCTGGTATGGGGGCACTATGACTGTCTCTGGTATTGGGGCACTATGACTGTCTCTGATATGGGGGCACTATTAGTGTCTCTGGTATGAGGGCACTATGACTGGTTCTGGTATGGGAGCACTATGACTGGCTCTGGTATGGGGGCACTATGGCTGGCTCTGTATGGGGGCACTATCACTGGCTCTGTATTGGGGCACTATGACTGTCTCAGGTATGGCGGCACTATGACTGTCTCTGGTATTGGGGCACTATGACTGTCTCTGGTATGGGGGCACTATTCTTGGCTCTGGTATGGAGGCACTATGACTGGTTCTGGTATGGGGGCACTATGACTGTCTCTGGTATTGGGGCACTATCACTGGCTCTGTATGAGGGCACTATGACTGTCTCTGGTATGGGGGCACTATGACTGGCTCTGTATGGGGGCACTATCACTGGCTCTGTATTGGGGCACTATGATTGTCTCTGGTATGGGGGCACTATGACTGGCTCTGTATGGGGGCACTATCACTGGCTCTGTATTGGGGCACTATGACTGTCTCTGGTATGGGGGCAATATCACTGGCTCTGTATGGGGGCACTATCACTGGCTCTGAATTGGGGCACTATGACTGTCTCTGGTATGGGGGCACTATGACTGTCTCTCATATTGGGGCACTATGACTGTCTCTGGTATGGGGGCACTATGACTGTCTCTGGTATTGGGGCACTATTAGTGGCTCTGGTATGGGGGCACTATGACTGGTTCTGGTATGGGGGCACTATGACTGGCTCTGGTATGGGGGCACTATGGCTGGCTCTGTATGGGGGCACTATCACTGGCTCTGTATTGGGTCACTATGACTGTCTCTGGTATGGGGGCACTATGACTGTCTCTGGTATTGGGGCACTATGACTGTCTCTGGTATGGGGGCACTATTATTGGCTCTGGTATGGAGGCACTATGACTGGTTCTGGTATGGGGGCACTATGACTGTCTCTGGTATTGGGGCACTATCACTGGCTCTGTATGAGGGCACTATGACTGGATCTGTATGGGGGCACTATGACTGTCTCTGGTATAGGGGCACTATGACTGGTTCTGTATGGAGGCACTATGACTGGTTCTGTATGGGGGCACTATGACTGTCTCTGGTATGGGGGCACTATGACTGGCTCTGTATGGGGGCACTATGCCTGTCTCTGGTATGGGGGCACTATGACTGTCTCTGGTATGGGGGCACTATGACTGTCTCTGGTATTGGGGCACTATTAGTGGCTCTGGTATGGGGGCACTATGACTGGTTCTGGTATGGGGGCACTATGACTGGCTCTGGTATGGGGGCACTATGGCTGGCTCTGTATGGGGGCACTATCACTGGCTCTGTATTGGGGCACTATGACTGTCTCTGGTATGGGGGCACTATGACTGTCTCTGGTATTGGGGCACTATGACTGTCTCTGGTATGGGGGCACTATTATTGGCTCTGGTATGGAGGCACTATGACTGGTTCTGGTATGGGGGCACTATGACTGTCTCTGGTATTGGGGCACTATCACTGGCTCTGTATGAGGGCACTATGACTGGTTCTGTATGGGGGCACTATGACTGTCTCTGGTATGGGGGCACTATGACTGGTTCTGTATGGAGGCACTATGACTGGTTCTGTATGGGGGCACTATGACTGTCTCTGGTATGGGGGCACTATGACTGGCTCTGTATGGGGGCACTATGCCTGTCTCTGGTATGGGGGCACTATGACTGTCTCTGGTATGGGGGCACTATGACTGTCTCTGGTAAGGGGGCACTATTACTGGCTCTGGTATGGGGGCACTATGACTGGTTCTGTATGGAGGCACTATGACTGGCTCTGTATGCGGGTACTATGACTGGCTCTGTATGGGGGCACTATGACTGGCTCTGTATGGAGGCACTATGACTGGCTCTGTATGGGGGCACTATGACTGTCTCTGGTATGGAGGCACTATGACTGTCTCTGGTAAGGGGGCACTATTACTGGCTCTGGTATGGGGGCACTATGACTGGCTCTGTATGGGGGCACTATGACTGGCTCTGGTATGGGGGCACTATGACTGGCTCTGTATGGGGGCACTATGACTGGCTCTGTATGGGGGCACTATGACTGGCTCTGGTATGGGGGCACTATGACTGGCTCTGGTATGGGGCACTATGACTGGCTCTGTATGGGGGCACTATGACTGGCTCTGTATGGGGGCACTATCACTGGCTCTGTATTGGGGCACTATGACTGTCTCTGCTATGGGGGCAATATCACTGGCTCTGTATGGGGGCACTATCACTGGCTCTGTATTGGGGCACTATGACTGTCTCTGGTATGGGGGCACTATGACTGTCTCTCATATTGGGGCACTATGACTGTCTCTGGTATGGGGGCACTATGACTGGCTCTGTATGGGGGCACTATGACTGGCTCTGTATGGGGGCACTATGACTGGCTCTGTATGGGGGCACTATGACTGGCTCTGTATGGGGGCACTATGACTGGTTCTGGTTTGGGGGCACTATCACTGGCTCTGTATTGGGGCACTATGATTGTCTCTGGTATGGGGGCACTATGACTGGCTCTGTATGGGGGCACTATCACTGGCTCTGTATTGGGGCACTATGACTGTCTCTGGTATGGGGGCAATATCACTGGCTCTGTATGGGGGCACTATCACTGGCTCTGTATTGGGGCACTATGACTGTCTCTGGTATGGGGGCACTATGACTGTCTCTCATATTGGGGCACTATGACTGTCTCTGGTATGGGGGCACTATGACTGTCTCTGGTATGGGGGCACTATGACTGTCTCTGATATGGGGGCACTATTAGTGTCTCTGGTATGGGGGCACTATGACTGGTTCTGGTATGGGAGCACTATGACTGGCTCTGGTATGGGGGCACTATGGCTGGCTCTGTATGGGGGCACTATCACTGGCTCTGTATTGGGGCACTATGACTGTCTCTGGTATGGCGGCACTATGACTGTCTCTGGTATTGGGGCACTATGACTGTCTCTGGTATGGGGGCACTATTATTGGCTCTGGTATGGAGGCACTATGACTGGTTCTGGTATGGGGGCACTATGACTGTCTCTGGTATTGGGGCACTATCACTGGCTCTGTATGAGGGCACTATGACTGGTTCTGTATGGGGGCACTATGACTGTCTCTGGTATGGGGGCACTATGACTGGCTCTGTATGGGGGCACTATCACTGGCTCTGTATTGGGGCACTATGATTGTCTCTGGTATGGGGGCACTATGACTGGCTCTGTATGGGGGCACTATCACTGGCTCTGTATTGGGGCACTATGACTGTCTCTGGTATGGGGGCAATATCACTGGCTCTGTATGGGGGCACTATCACTGGCTCTGTATTGGGGCACTATGACTGTCTCTGGTATGGGGGCACTATGACTGTCTCTCATATTGGGGCACTATGACTGTCTCTGGTATGGGGGCACTATGACTGTCTCTGGTATTGGGGCACTATTAGTGGCTCTGGTATGGGGGCACTATGACTGGTTCTGGTATGGGGGCACTATGACTGGCTCTGGTATGGGGGCACTATGGCTGGCTCTGTATGGGGGCACTATCACTGGCTCTGTATTGGGTCACTATGACTGTCTCTGGTATGGGGGCACTATGACTGTCTCTGGTATTGGGGCACTATGACTGTCTCTGGTATGGGGGCACTATTATTGGCTCTGGTATGGAGGCACTATGACTGGTTCTGTATGGAGGCACTATGACTGGTTCTGTATGGGGGCACTATGACTGTCTCTGGTATGGGGGCACTATCACTGGCTCTGTATTGGGGCACTATGACTGTCTCTGGTATGGGGGCACTATGACTGTCTCTCATATTGGGGCACTATGACTGTCTCTGGTATGGGGGCACTATGACTGTCTCTGGTATTGGGGCACTATTAGTGGCTCTGGTATGGGGGCACTATGACTGGTTCTGGTATGGGGGCACTATGACTGGCTCTGGTATGGGGGCACTATGGCTGGCTCTGTATGGGGGCACTATCACTGGCTCTGTATTGGGTCACTATGACTGTCTCTGGTATGGGGGCACTATGACTGTCTCTGGTATTGGGGCACTATGACTGTCTCTGGTATGGGGGCACTATTATTGGCTCTGGTATGGAGGCACTATGACTGGTTCTGGTATGGGGGCACTATGACTGTCTCTGGTATTGGGGCACTATCACTGGCTCTGTATGAGGGCACTATGACTGGTTCTGTATGGGGGCACTATGACTGTCTCTGGTATGGGGGCACTATGACTGGTTCTGTATGGAGGCACTATGACTGGTTCTGTATGGGGGCACTATGACTGTCTCTGGTATGGGGGCACTATGACTGGCTCTGTATGGGGGCACTATGCCTGTCTCTGGTATGGGGGCACTATGACTGTCTCTGGTATGGGGGCACTATGACTGTCTCTGGTAAGGGAGCACTATTACTGGCTCTGGTATGGGGGCACTATGACTGGTTCTGTATGGAGGCACTATGAATGGCTCTGTATGCGGGTACTATGACTGGCTCTGTATGGGGGCACTATGACTGGCTCTGTATGGAGGCACTATGACTGGCTCTGTATGGGGGCACTATGACTGTCTCTGGTATGGGGGCACTATGACTGTCTCTGGTAAGGGGGCACTATTACTGGCTCTGGTATGGGGGCACTATGACTGGCTCTGTATGGAGGCACTATCACTGGCTCTGTATGGGGGCACTATGACTGGCTCTGGTATGGGGGCACTATGACTGGCTCTGTATGGGGGCACTATGACTGGCTCTGTATGGGGGCACTATGACTGGCTCTGGTATGGGGGCACTATGACTGGCTCTGGTATGGGGGCACTATGACTGGCTCTGTATGGGGGCACTATGACTGGCTCTGGTATGGGGGCACTATGACTGGCTCTGGTATGGGGGCACTATGACTGGCTCTGGTATGGGGGCACTATGACTGGCTCTGTATGGGGGCACTATGACTGGTTCTGGTTTGGGGGCACTATCACTGGCTCTGTATGGGGGCACTATGACTGTCTCTGGTATGGGGGCACTATGACTGTCTCTTTATGGGGGCACTATGATTGGTTCTGTATGGGGGTACTATGACTGGCTCTGTTTCGTCACCCATATGGATATCCAGCATCTGTATGACCGCCATCATGCCAGAGGTGCAGCCTGTATGCCAGCAAGGGCAGATGCCACCCAGTATTGATTTGACCTCAGCATATATCCTGCACCTCTAAGGTGAGGGCACCGCCTTGTATGATCAGTGACCGAGCACCACCAGCAGTTTTACTATGTTTATCTCTTTGTTCTTTATTCATTGTCTGGTAGGTTGAATCTCTCAGGTTTTTGTTTTTCCAGGGTCAACTTCATAGGAATGTAAGTAACCAAACCTGATTCAATTCAAAATATGCTGCATCTCCCGGGGGGACGTTTGCTTGCTGTTGGATGACTTAGTGTTGCTCCGTAGTTTCCAAAATTGTTTAAGAGAGTAGCTTCCTCTCCTCGCGAAGGGCAGCTCTGCAGAACCAACTGCAGCTCAGGTGAAACACTGTGCAATGGAAGAGAACAGTAAAAGTAAGTATTATATGGTAGAAGGTGCACTGTGGGCCATTCGGGGATCACGATTGGCTCTTGGCTTGAAAAGAGATTTCTGAGCCCCGTGGGTCTTTATATAGAAAGAGACAACATGGTAAAGTATATGGTGCTTTTTTTTTTTTTTTTTTTTTTTTTCCTTTCACAATATATCATCTGCAATGAACTCCCTCTAGACTGGACAACCTGTCTACAGGTAGAAATTCTCCAATATTACAATCTTCTCCCTTATTAATATGGAGTCCTGTGATGGACAAGATTATAATTACATTACAAGTGGACCTGTCACCTCTACTGACATCTCTTTTAGTAACTACTTGTATTTCTCATGTAATAATATTTCTGGAACATCTATTTTTATTTCTGTTCTGTGCCATTCCTCTGTTATTCCTACTAGAAGTTTATAAATGATTTGCCTGCAGTCTACAATAAAGGTCCAGCTGGGTGTTACCAGTCAGTGGTTGTATCCCTGCACAGTCTGGCAATATCCAATCAGTGCAGCCAGTGTCAGACTTTGCAGGGACACCCTCCCAAACTGGTAACAACCACGTGGGCCTTCATCGCAGACTGGTGCAGAATAGATGCTTCAGGATTGTTACTGCATGGGAGCAGACATGTCAGGAGAGGTGACAGCTCCTCTGTAAGGCTCGTACATCACGCGTCAATGTATTAGGTGTGCGACTGGATCTCTGCACGGCTTCTCTGTGTCACTGGTAAATATTCATCAGGGTTTCTTCTCGACATGTCAGTCACTGCTAACATTTCTGCCACTAAAAAGAGATATATTGGCCTCTGTAAGGAATGCATATGTCCTGATTCATGAGGAACCAGGGCTCCTTCTAGGAGATAGTAATAGATTTGATGTATGAGCGCCGAGAACGTAAAGGTGACAATGAAGATATATGCGCCTGTTTGGAGTGTCAGCATCATACGTGTCGCTCTTTATACGGCGGCATACATTTTAATGATTGCTGTAGGTTGGGCAGGGGGGGGAGCAGTTGCCTTTTATCTCACCCCTTCTGCAGATTTGATGCATGTTTCTCATTTCAGCAGAACGTTAGCAGTGCTAGAACAGCTTCAGCAAGTCGTTTGGCTGTAAGATAGTGACATATGTAACGTTTCCCATAGACGACGGCATCTTGTGCTTTATTGTAGATAACGGCATCAGTAGCGATCTGTGCCACAGCGTGAAGGAATGGTGAGTGCTCCCCTCTCACTATCACGTCAGATTTAGATCCAACCAGATTGCTTTCAAGATAAATGAGCTTTGATACAGGACTCCAAACCCCTGCAAATGCATAGGAAGAATTCATCATGCTCTGCCCTGCCAAAGTCTGGCTTCCAAACTTTTTGGGGCTAACTTGTGTCAAAATGTTGCAACTAGCGATGAGTCAACTCCTTTTTTCAAGTCCGGCGTACAAGGTTCTGGTTATCTAAGAATTCCGGTATGGATTCTGCTACCACAGATGTTTTGGATTCCGCTACCACGGATCATAACTTATGGTCCGTGGTAGCAAAATCCATAAAGGAATTCTTAGATAATCTGAACCTGAACCTTGAACGCCGGACTTGAATACAGAAGTTCACTCATCCCTAGATGCAACCCTTTGCATTTTTGCACTGCTCCAAAAGTGGGTCACTGCCCCGAAATATAACCATTTCTTTCTTGTAAAAATCTGTTCCTCTAATGCTAGGAATGGCTTTTTTTAAACATTTTTATTCAAATAAAATTCTAAATTTTCATTGACCATGGGTGAGGCCATTGCATTTTCCACCAGAATGCCACCCAGTGCCCCCCGTTGGATTGAGAGTCTTTGAGGTGGCAGAACCTGTACCAATGACACAGGGGAAGTCAGAGGCGCCGAACGGAGAAAGTTTGACTTTGTATCCAGTCATATGACAAAGTAACAAAGTTAACATCTCTTGTTTAGTTATTGTTACTTTGTTACTTTGTCGAGTCTTTTCAGCTTGGTAAACAAGATCCTGCACAAGTCGTCCATTGGTTCAATACCAAAACCATGAGGGAAAATTTCAGACTCTAAACAAAAGCCATAAAGCCCATTCAGGACCTGTCAGTGGAAGAAAGGCTCGTCTGACAACCCAGTCTCACAATGCGATGCTTATTTATATTTGCATGCTGATGATTCCTGTAATTACCGTCGTCGAGTCCTATTCCGCGCGTCCGCTGCCTCTCAAGGTGAATGAGAGACAATAGCCGTCGATAAGAAGAGGAGCAAATTACAGCGCGGCTTTCTCTTTGCTTGCGTAGTGATTCTATCACTGTCAGCGGATATAAATGGGCAATAGAATAGGCTTGTTAGAGCGCCGGGAGATCCTTTAATCCAGGCCCAGGCTTCTATCACACATTACCGCATTAGATCTTCTGGCTGTGCCTCAAATCCTGCCGCCTCTTTCATTCCAGCTGAGATCTTTATTTTTAACACTGCATTACATGGCTTTTATCTTATTTTTTATATTTTGTTCTTTTGGCTAATGTCAATGGCTTTGTTGCATTTAAAAACTTTTCATTCTGCATGAAGAGACGAGAGAGGGTGAGAAATATGAAAATCATCATCTGCGTTAGAATAAAGACTTTTCTTAATGGGAAAATGCTTCATATATTTTATTTCTGGGTGGCTGCACCTTATGAGACAATGGCCGCCAACCTTTTGTACTTTGAGAGCCACATTCAACATGACACAATACTTGCCGGACATCAAGCGGTCAGCTGTCATGCAGCAGCATCTCTTTATATCCAATGTCAGATCGGTGGGACAGCGACTCTAGAGAACCCTATACTGTAGGGGCTTGGGACTCCCTCTCCAGACCCAATTGCTTGCTCTTCTCTAATGAAGGGCAGGTAATTGCTCCGGAGGAACGATGCTGAGGTAGGATGCCCAGATGCGTCTTCTTGGCGCATCTTTCTAAGCACAGAAATGAAGAATGGGTGACGGATGGAGAAGATGGCGGATCCGTGATATAACAACATTTCATGGCTCCTCTTCTTCCTCCTCATGCCTTCTCTTGCTAGACACAAATGTGTGCTGCTTGCCTGATAGACCAATACAAATTCCGTGGTCCGGCAGACAGCTTGCGAGTCATGGGTTGGGATCTTTGCTATGGGATAATAAAAAATGGCTTCCACCATCATAATGGACATTTAAGGTGTTCAACCTGTAGACTCTTCCACATCATGACTGTCAACCACAAGAGCTTGCACTTTACATAACCTACACCCAATGCCCTCACCCCCTTCCTCTTTCCCAACAATGCTGCAGATCCTACAGAAGGACACGGTCCTCGTGTCAGAATGCCAGTCACTGGATCTTTCAGGATCAGCACTTAGAGGGCTGCACTTCACCATCTGCCACTATATCGGTGGCTTCAATGTAATGCAGGACAATTCATGATGTGGAGTCAGTGGTGGATTTGACATTGGGCTACACCAGGGAGCAAAATCTAAGGTATTCTGCATTTTTTGCATTTAATTCCAGCAAGAGGGTGTGGACTTTCCCACAGATAATCCCCCGGTTGCTACCCCCGGAGAAGTCTTTGTTACCAACATCTGATGGGCTGAAGTCACCAAGTTGCAGTACCAAGACAGCAGGCAGGAGTCATGGTCAAATGGGGCATTGACCGAGGAAGAGTTTGGTGGTGAGCAGTGATCAGCAGAGGACAGGACGAGCAGCAGGACATAGTTTATAAGGCTGAAAAAGCCATCTGTCCATCCAGTTCGGCCTGTTATCCTGCAAGTTGATCCAGAGGAAGGCAAAAAACTCCTGTGAGGTAGAAGCGAAATTTTCTCACTTTAGGGGAACAAATTCCTTCCCGACTCCAATCAGGCATCAGAATAACTCCCTGGATCAACGACCCCTCTCTAGTAGCTGTAGCCTGTAATATAATTACACTCCAGAAATACATCCAGGCCCCTCCTGAATTCCTTTATTGTACTCACCATCACCACCTCCTCGGGCAGAGAGCTCCATAGTCTCACTGCTCTTACAGTAAAGAATCCTTTCTATGTTTGTGTAGAAACCTTCTTTCCTCCAGACGCAGAGGATGTCCCCTCGTCACAGTCACAGTCCTGGAGATAAATAGGTGATGGGACAGATCTCTGTACTGACCCCTGATATATTTATACATAGTTATTAGATCTCCCCTCAGTCGTCTTTTTTCTAAAGTGAATAACCCTAATTTTGATACCCTTTCAGGGTACTGTAGTTGCCCCATTCCAGTTATTACTTTAGTTGCCCTCCTCTGAACCCTCTCCAGCTCTGCTATGTCTGTCTTGTTCACAGGAGCCCAGAACTGTACACAGTCCTCCATGTGTGGTTTGACTAGTGATTTGTAAAGTGGTAGGACTATGTTTTTATCACAGGCGTCTATGCCCCTTTTGATGCAACCCATTATCTTATTGGCCTTGGCAGCAGCTGCCTGACACTGGTTTCTACAGCTTAGTTTGTGGTTCACTAAAATTCCTAGGTCCTTTTCCCTTTCAGTTTTACCATTTAGTATGTACTGGTGACTTGCATTATTCCTTCCCATGTGCATAACCTTACATTTGTCAGTGTTTAACCTCATCTGCCACTTAAACAGGACACTAGGCGGTGTCAAGAATGCAAGAACCATAAGAACCTTATTGCTCAGGCATAACTATGGGGGAAGGGACCTTGTAAATCTTGGAGCACTTGGACATTGGCTGACATCAGAGGCAATTAGTGTGAACTGGCCTTTTAAGAGTTAGTACGTGCAGGCACCCCACAACTGAAATGGTGCAAAGTAGGAACAGGACAGCAGCCAGGAGATAAGGTGACGTGTTATATCACACTTCAGAACTGTGAATTAATTTAGGTCTATGAAAAAGTCCAACAAACTTTTGACACACTAATTCTGACAACCTATGAATGATTTGCATTTCATAAGGGGCTGTCTTGAGCCTTCCTCTCTAATGACCGGGATTTATACTGTTTTGATGGTGTGCAAATTAAAAGTAGGCAAAAGCAAAGTTCTGATGCAGCGCCCAAACAACTTTACTGTCCTTGTACTGTATTTACAAGCAAGCACAGGACATCACAGATGCCTGAACATTGCATACCGGTTCACAGTCCAACAGGCTTACCGTTACATGGAGCAAAAGTCTCTACTATATAGTGGACCTATTAACTATGTGCAGTCCTGCTCATCAAGGCCCTTTCCCATTCTTAGGTGCCTCAAGTTCGGAGCCTTATCTACTGCAGCTCCAATTAAATCAACTAAGGTTGATGCAAGGCTTGCAGTGTAGGCCTCCATATGACCCCTTGGCACTAACCCCATGTCACTGGATCTTGTTGTCAGTGATCTCTGGTCATTAGGCCTAGGTCTGCAGCCTAGTCATCTGCTGCAGCCGATCTGCTCTGCTGTTCTGCACTGGGCCTAATTCTAAGGCCTCTGGTCTGTGTCAGGGTTCGGACATCAGCCTCATGTTCTATATATCCCTGTTGTCCAAGACATCTCTGTCATGGCCATAATTCATGGTCACCATAGCAGAAGTAACTATCTTGCTATACCCAGCCAGAACCCTAGTTCTGGAGCAGGCTCTGTGCCATCATCCTGCTGCAGCAGCCACAACAGCAGAGCCTCCTTGGTGCACATCCCCAGCAGGACGATGCACCTTCTTACTTGGGTAGGTCTAGAAAAAAAGTCTTGAATCGTTGTTCATACTATGTTACTTGCGGTATCGCAGGTTCCAAATCGTCGTGGGTCCAGATGTCAACAAATTCAGTAAAGTGCGCGGTTCTGTGAACTTTACTTGGGTAGGTGCCTGACTGCCCTATGATAGCTGCTTCAGTCTTTATATACAGGCTCCGCCAGTAGCATCAAAGAGAGTCTGCTATATTTCTCCACAGCTCTCCCTATGCATCAAGCAATGTCCATTGGTGACGCAGCTATGACTAATTTCCTCTTGCTCTCGTCAGCTTCATCAGGGCAGCATGGCAGCAGCAGCTCTACCAGTGGCTTCATATAGTGGCACACTGGCGTTCTTGGAAGGTAGGTCCACTGGCGTACTCTTCCACCCCCTTATACCTCCACCAATACTTGCATTTGTTCTGGATTTTCCAAATCAGTTTATTAGCTGCATTTTTGTTTCAAATCTTACAACAGTAACAAAATCCATGGAGTCAATAACTGGCAATGTCCAACGTTGCACCGTGTAACTGATTAGATTTATTTTCGGCTTTTTGACCACTTACTGACACATTTTTGATTCCATATGTTTTTTCCCCATATAATCACATTCAAGAGTGCGCAGTGATTCCAAACACACCATAAAACTGGCCAAGCGTTTCACCACCAGCTCTTCTCTGAGTGATATTGGCAAAATGTAACTCCTGTCCTGGACTTGGCATGCAGTGACATGATTCACACCTCAGTAAGGGGCCCCATCCTGACATTTGCTGTGGGGGGGTCTCCTTTCTTCCTCTGATCCACACACATGATTGCTTAAGACGGAGAAATTGTACATTGGTTATAATATCACGTTGCATTAATATCATCCTGCCTTCCGCGTCGGGCCTTACCCTGACACTGTAGTGCATCATCTCCGAAACAGACGTGATTTACAGAGCGAGATTACAATTTGCCTGACATGTGATCTTTCATCTTGTCAGAATCGATGGTCGCGTTCCCACATTGCCTGAACAGATTCCCAGATGCAATGACAGGAAACGTGCAATTAAACTCTATTAGATTTAAACAAGCATTAGCTTGCGCCGATCTGTCAGCCGTATCACTGACGCCGCCATTTCTCCTTCTTAGCAAAGGCTTCTTACTTTTTATTTAAATAGTAGATCAGAATCCGACATTTATTCTCAGCAATGAATAGAATGAAAGTATACAGCCTTTTGCCTTTACAAAAGGTTACCTTGAAGGGTGCCTATGGAAGCCCGGAGAGGCCTATACTATTGTCCCTGGATCAGAGAGGTCCCCCTTAGAACTAATAGATATTAAGGACTCTATGTAAGGTGGGAGAAATGCTCCCATCTTAAAGAGCGTGCTCTGCTGGTGATAAGCTTCAATTGTAGAGATGCCGTCTCTTTAAGTGCCAGGTGGCACTGACGCAGCTTATGCAGCAGGTGGAGACCAATCGGCAGTAATGGAGCATATCTTAAAAAATGTTCCCAGCTGTAGTAGTGCTAAAACATGCCAGAGATGCGCCAGAAGTTTTAGATATGCAGTACCCCAGACCTGGGGGTATCTGAAAAGTTTGGTTTATTACATAATGTTTGTAATGTTAACGCTATGTATTGCACACAGTTGTTCTAGTATGAGCCAAGCAAGGTCAGAGTTAACAATCTTGGCCCAGCCCTCTCTGAAGTGGAGGATGTGGGCTGGCTCCACCACCTGGGTCCAGAAGAGTCTAGGAGAGTTGCTGTAGAGAGGGAGGAAAAAGGATCAGTCTCCATGTCCTCCTCTCCGATATACTCCAGCTTCAAGCTCTGGAATCTCGGTCACCTCCACGAGCTTCAGCAAAGAGAACTAAAGGAGGAGTATTTGAATGACTACAGCGAGAGAAAGAGATAGCAAGGTAACCCAGCTTAAGACCATTCAGACCCTGCTGCTGCAGAGGGATATAAGTTAAGACATCCTATGCACCCCAGAATAGTGGACATTACAGCAATGGTTGCCAGAGAACAGCTATTAGCCATAGATCCCTATAGCAAATATTTTAGCCAGAGTAATCTGAGGCACAGTGCTGTATATATCTGCTTACTTCATGCTGGGACATCTGGAATAAATTTGCATTGTATACAAGCTACTGCTGAATGTACTACAACTCAAATCCAGCATACAGTACAGACAGCCTCATGTCGAGTTTCATCTGGCCTTGTCTCTGACTCTCTTTACACCACGCGCCGCCCGTTACATCTCCAACATGGGCCATAACAATAACATCATGGGAACCCCCAAACTACCATAAGACAGGGAGCCCACGGCTACAAGGAGCGCCCCGAGAGGACACACGGTGCCCCTCCTTGACTGCACGGACTCCAGAGAGCGATGCCCTGAGGGAGTACACCATGACACATCATCATCAAGGCCACTACCACTCTCAGCCACAGTTCTGAGCTTCAGAGAGTGCTGTCAACAGGAACCAAAAATGTTTATAATTTCTGGTTCCGCGCGGTACCGCATCGATAGTGATTAATAATATACCAGAAGGAGCGCCAGTGCAAAACATTAAAAAGGAACAAAAAATGGCCTTCACTCACCACTCTTGTCATTAACTTGTGAAATGTGGACGTGGGTGCACGGAGAGTTCCTAAACTGGGCACATGTACTGACCTGGAATTCCAATGTAGAAAAAAATCAATTTCTCCACTGCTTCTTAAAAAAGCAATCCTTTATTGTAAATGCATTAAAAGATCTTGTACAAAATCTTGTCCTTACTCATTTTTTATTTATCCTTTTGTACAAGATGTTTTAATGCATTTATAATAAAGGCTGATTTTTTAAGGAGGCTGGAGAAATCTCTTTTTTTTTTTTTTAACATTGGAATTCTCTGCCAACAGGAACACCATCCAGCGGTAAAGGCCTAACACCACCCTGGACCAGGGAAGTCCTCATTGGAACTATTGTTTGAACTAGATGGGGCTACAAGAACTATAACTCTTCTGGAGCACCACAAAGAGTGTCTAGTTGCCCAACGTGTCCATAACCACCAAATGTATTTGCCCTCTGCATGTGAGAGACTGTAACCGTTAAGCATTTGTGCCCCTTACTGGATAAAATAAAAGTTTGCTGTATGTGCCTCCATCTACCCGGTCATTACATGTATATTGGTACAAAGGCTGTATTCTTTAACAGATGGCAATCGACATGAGTATGTGAACTAATGTGGACACCAAATGTGCGGTGAAAAGTCATATTTTATTTCACGATGGGTGAATTGGAACAGAACAGTTTGTATGTCTGATGCATATTTTGTTACTGGCTTGTCTTTCATGTGATTATCCTTGAAAAAAGGCATCAAACATGGCCCCGGGGCTCTACAAACAGCTGGAGGTGGAGCTGAAGTGGAGGCTCTTTACAAGCATCAGACAAAAGTAACATTTAATAACTGAATTGCTACAATGTTACATAAAATCTCCAGATCACATGATCAGCGCTCTTCATACCATCGTTTGATGATCTGACATTGCTGGTCCCACCGCTGATTAACTAGGAATGAAGAGGAGACGTCGGCAGCAGTACTCACCAGCAAACACATGACCCTTTCCGCGCCCTCACATCCTAATTACCAGCAATCCCTTCATCTACAATGCAGGAACCGTAAAGATTTATGACGGATTAAATTCTGAGCAGTTTAACTGAATTGTCGAAATGTTTTACACCAAGTTGGTCTCCGAGCTCATGAATTTTTACAGCGTATGTCTTCTTTCCAACGTCTCCCTCTCGGCTTCCAGCCTCAGCTCAGCATAAGGGTGCGGGACCTGTAGAATGGGTAATGAGGCAAGAACCATTGTACGGGGCTTGCACACATTTGCATGAGATTGTACCTGTCCTCTGAGGAAGGCGACGGCTGCCTGCAAATGACTTGGAAACCGGAGTCATAGAGATCACTGAAATGGGTATAATGGGAATGCAACTGCACGAGGTCAGAGCAGCACAAGTGAGCTGCTTAACTGTGATGTCTTCTTTCAAAGGACGACCCCCTAACCTCACCCATGGAAATGAATTAGACACAACGAGCGGCGCAAGGAGGGGAACATTGAATTGTCAAGTCTCATTCCATGGGCGAGAAATGACCTTGACTGAAAAAGCAGAGATAGTTACCAACAATCTTGGGAAAGTGGCGGGGGCGACCCTCTGTAAAGACTGTGAGAGGGGTGGGACTGACCATTTTCAAAAGTTATAGCTTGCAGCGGTTTTGTGTCCGGTCACAAAGCGGAATGCTGATGGAGCAGAAGACATCCTGATGCATCCTGAACAGATCTCTTTCCTGTCAGAATGCATGGGGACTAAGCCGAACCGTTTTGCCCCAGTTTTGAAATATTTTGCCGGATCTCGAAACCAGAATGCCAAAAAGCATATGCTGTAATCAGGTCGGCACATTACGCCATATATTTTGGGAATGCCCAATTATTACAGGTTTCTGAAAAGAAACTGCTCTTCTAATCTACTCTTCACTTAACATCAATCTACCATTTAACCCTGACACTTTTTTGTTAAGACCTGATATCGATAGGTACACGGTCCCCTAAAGACTGTTCGCTGTCATGTTAACAACCTCTCTCTAATGTACAGCGCAAAATTGGAAATCCTCATCAACCCCTCACATGGCTTCAACAATAAGGAAGGTAAATGTCAAAAAAATGCTTGCCTGAAGCAACAATACCATTAATAAATACACAAAAAATTGGACACCATGGTCTTCATCAGGGTACTTCTCATTATTAGACATTTAGATTAGGTTGTGATGTACATTTTTTCCTTTGCATAATGGACCTAAATAGGTTTTCTAAGTTCTCTCTAGTTACCTATCTGTTTGTTTATTTCATCTCTACCCTCATCTTCCAGTTTATTTTTTCTTCTACATTTTACATACAGTACACAGGCTCCAAGCACCCACTAGAAGGTTGCTTCATTGAAGCACAATAAAGAATAGGATGATGGTTTACATAAAATAATGTTATAAATTTATATTCTCCTTTGATTACCTGATTATAATGGTATTCTGCTTGACACTGTAACAAATCAAACTGTAACGGACTTTCTTTAAAGGGAATCTGTCACCTGCATACTAGCAATTTTTTTTTTTTCATGAATCCATGTTTAATAAATTACCTTATTTCCATATGTGTTCGTGTTTTTCTTTTGTGTCTTGTCATTTCTTCTAAAAAACACTTTTTCTGATATGCAAAAGAAGCTGTAAGGAGCCCAGAGGGGTGTTTCTCCTTTACCAAGGTGCCCAGGAACGCCCCCCTGATGCATGGGCGTAGGAAACCCCAAAAATCTGGGGGGACAGCACTTATGGGGCCCCTGTGTCTCCGCCCACCCTCAAGCCACACCCATATATCTCTCCGCACCCCCCAAGTGCCAAAATCTCCCCCCCCCCCCTTTATGGGCCAGTGGGTCCGGTTTAAAAAAAACAAAAAACACACACACACAAAACAAGACACTTATACTTACCTCCATCCGTCACAGCGATGCGATGCAGGCCTCTTCCGGCCTGTGTCCCGCGCTGTACGGCTCACAGACGGCGCAATGACGCCATCGCGCCGCCTGTACCAACATCTGATAGGCTGCAGGCCTATTGCCGGCAGCCTATTAGAGGAGCAGGGAAGGGAGACGCCTCCTGAGGACGGTGATACAGATGACTATGGAGATGAACGTTTCCACAATGGAAGCGTTCATCTCCCTGTGCCCCGCCGCACACGTTGTCCCGCTGCCACTGGGGGGTATTTTAGCATAACTGTCCCCCCTGCATTATTTCCTGGGGGGCATCCGACCCCCAAGCCCCCTCCCCCCCCCGCTTCCTAAGCCCGTGCCCTGATGTGCCGTGCCTGCCTACATTTTAAAAAGAAGAATGCCTCTTATCTCCAAAATCGCATCCCAGAGGCGAGGCTAAATACTCCGCCCCCCGCCAGCTCCTCTCTGTGTGGCAAATATCCCTGCTCCGCCTCTCGCCTGCATCCCGAAATCCCGCGCATGCGCAGTGCCGGCGATTGCCTGCGCCTGCGCGATCATATGGATACTGAGGGCAACAGCCTCAACAGCGTCACTGGGCATGCGCGGGATTTCGGGATGCAGGCGAGAGGCGGAGCGGGGATATTTGCCGCACAGAGAGGAGCTGGGGGGGGGGGAGTATTTAGCCTCGCCTCTGGGATGCGATTTTAGTGATTAGAGGCGTTCTTTTTCTAAACGTTTGAAATGAAAAACTCTATAAAAACTATTAAAACAGAAAGTAGCCTTTAAGAGCAGCTGTCAGCAGGATGAACAATATTACACCAGGTATATTGCCTGGTAGGTTTGACCCTGCTGAATAAAACGATACCTGCTTCTTGAAAATCGGTTTTGGCATTGTCGAGGAAAAATCATTTTATTTTTTGTTTGGTTGACAGTTTCAGGGCTCTGAGGGGGCGGGGCCTAGCTCCTCAGCTGCCCAGTGCTGACCCCACCCCTCGCAGCACTGAAATGCTCATTTGTTTACTGAATGAAAGTCTTTTTTCTCAGAAACACAGAAACCGATTTGCATAAGAGAGGTATCATATTAATCGGCAGAAAATAATCCTACCTGGCAGAATGATTGGTTTAAAAGGGTTGGTCCTGCTGACAAGCACTCTTTAAGGTGTGGCCTACCTAATGGGTGGGGTCTTTAGGCTCCTGAAGACATGGGGTCACAGAAGGATTGTATAGATCTGTCTGATTGTATGAAGATTGTATAGCAAGAGCTTTCACATCTCTGGACTTGCAGACTCTGTATCTCCGTAAACAGCCCACTATCCCTAGTTTCAAGCATGTGGTAAACAAAAAGACCTGTAAATTGCATCGACCCGATGTGTGTGAAGCGGCGTCGTTACTAACTAATGACTGGTTCAGCCGGACAGTATTGAACACTTCAAGATTATTGCTCAATGACAGGCGCTTGGCATTTGCACCGTGGGCCTCTCTTTATTAAATGTTCTGCTTTTTGATGGAATATTGACGCTTCTCTGATCCAGAGATACGAGATTTTAATGTCGTAATTGAAAAAAATAATTATTTGAAGTTGTTGTTTCTAAAAAAAATACAATCTGCTCCTTTTATCTACCGCTGATTATTATGATTATGGATTTTTACATGCCTGTAAGTGGCGAAGATTCCCAAGGAGGCTGAGATTGACTGCCATTAGTCGCGTTCGGTGACTGATTGCTCAGGTATCCGATGCATTCAAAGGAATGTGAGTTGTATGTCGCATGGCTAAAATGACAGGTCACTGTACAGAAGACTCACATTTTCTTCCTTCGATAAAAGAAAAATGTTTGACATCTGAAACTGTAATAAAAGGAGATCTGCGTCTTTGTGCTTTGCTGTTGAATACAGAAGTCATTCCAAATGCCAACCACCGATCCATAGCCCTGCTCTTGACTGCATTGACTGAGGTCACGCGTCTGATGAATCAATATAGGTAAGTGGATTGCATTTGCTTAAACTGATACAGACAATTGATATTCTCATGGTATCTGACTAGATATGAGGTCTGCATCTAGAACATGGAACTTGTCTATTCAGAATAGGGTTGAGTTTGTGTTATCAATATTAGCATAATTAAAGGGGATGTCCAGGTCTGTTTCCTGAAACAGTGCCACTTTTGTCTATGGACTGTGTTGGGTACTGCAGCTTAACTCCATTCAAGCAAAGTCAATGGAAAAAAGTAGCGCTGTTTATAGGAAAAAAAACAAGATCCTCTTTTCGAATCCTTTTCTGGGTAGTTTTGAGTTCTGGCCACCAATTTAGTGTTTCTCTTGAAGATTTAGATTTTTTAGGTCTTCTCAATGAAGACTGTTTGACTTTCTGTGATTTTCCCATTATGTGGCAGGAAATCCTCTTCCTTCTCAGATTAATTATCATTAGGATAAGTCTAATTTTGGCTAAGTTAAGGTTCAGTTGACCTCTATGTTGTGGCTTCCACTTATGAGCCAAAACTCACTTCTGGATCCGTGGACACCGGCCATGCAATGATTGACCCCTTTGACTTATAATAAGGTCTGTTGGCTTCCCCCAAGGTGTCTTTTTGATAAAAAAATGTTTTCTGACGAAAAAATAATGGCAGAACTTCAGCCTAGTCATGGTAGGTTTGGCTTCTTCGAGAAGACTGAGGTCCAAAGTTTTGTTTTCCTTCTTAACCACATTCTTATTATTTTATGAAGCTTACTTCTCTAGTTTTAACTGAGGCCAATTCACAGTCAAATGTAAATGTGGCTGCTGGTGGCAATGGGACAAAGCCCTTGACTTTCCTTTTTGTCAGTGGTATTTAAGGTTCAGTCAGAATGCAATAGATAGAATTGAAGTTGCAGTTCCAGTGCAGGAGGTATATTGTAAATGCTTTGCAATTTTATATAATATTATGTCATTTGATGTAATGTACACCCATTATGGCCAGGTGTGGTTGGGAAAGACAGGGTTAATCACCCTGTTCCACCCCTCTCCATGTGCTCCTTCTCCTTAGGCATCAGGATCCAGATATTAACCGATCTTTGGGAAAGCTACTGCTTCTGCTACAGCAAGATAGAAGGAAAGAAAGAACATAGAATATGCATGGCCAAGCATAGGAGTCAGCAAGGTAACCTGTGATTACAGCTAGCCAGACTTTGCTGCTCATGAGGGAGTACAGTTAAGACACCGTCACACTTAACCATGTTCTGGCCAGACGTGCCTCTAAAATCCAGTGTATCCCACAGTGAACATTTCAACCACATTTGCCACATTACAGTTAACAGCCAGAAATTCTAGAGAGAGAAAACTTTCATACCATGAGTGCCATTATGTGCCATTTTGCCAGCCTCCATAGCTCACTATCTGGGGAAAGAATTTGCAGAATATTGTTGAATGTACTACAACTCCTATTTTGCACTCGAGTAAAGAGAAATGTTTACTCTTCCAACTCTGGCCTGATTCCTGGCCTGGCCATTGCACTCTACACGCCCTGTCTTGCACCCATCCAAACACCTAACATCAAGGGCACCCCTGGCCACCATCAGGCAGGAGCCCCAGATTCAGGGTGTACCCCAAGGGAAGACAGCGTGCCACTCCTTACACTGCACTGACCTAGAGAGCAATGGTGGGAGGACAGTCTCTGTGATAGACTAGGTATAACCAGAACCACTACCACTCCAATGCTCCACTCGGGCTCCTCACTGGCTGCTGTCAACACTGGGACATCACAGTAAAAAATAAATACCAAAATGGGTCCACCACAGTTGGAGAAATGTAATACCAGGAATCGCAGGCAGGTTAAATCAAGGGGCCGTTTGGAGGCTGCATTATGGTTGATAAGACTGCAGATATTGGTTACCACATTCAGTTGCCATATCCGCCATGATGACTTTGGTACTAGTCCATTTGGACACCATAGTCTGAAATAGCTTTGGTTCCTTTTCCTTCCTCTGACCTTTCCCAGGGAGCTTTGCACTTTGGATTGGTGTGTTGAGACTCTTAAATGAGGCTCCGCTGTGTTTTCTGGAGCTGGTCTCTATTGTTTTGTTTGAGTAGTCTCCAAGGCATTGCTCCCGGTTAGCCAGAATCCTACTCCACACTGATGAGGGGCAACACCCCGAAACAGCTATCTGTGGATGGATAACTGGTTTAGGTCTTCCCCGTCACATCATTAAAGCTTGAAAAAGACCAGGATCTTGACATAGGCGCACTTAATATGGTGGATCTGGTGATCTCTGTAATGGAGACCCCCCTTTGCTTGGTTTTCCTTCCTTTGAGGGATATCTGGCTTTCACTGTATTGAAGACCCAATACTGGGGCTCAGCAGTTATTTTGCATATTACTGTTTCCCCTGACCTTTCGGATTTCTATAACTTTCCGAGAACTGGTTTTCCTTTTGTGTTCTCTCTGAAGTGCCTTGTTTTCGGTAGCCTTAGGTCTAGACATCACTCACTGAAATATCTTCATCTTCTCGGACAGCTCTTTAGCCTTTGCCCATCGCTAATGTTTTTCCAGTTGCTCACTTACCTTTGTCTCCTCGTGTGACTTCCTGTATTTCACAGTAGTCACCTACAGGTTACAATAAGTCGTGCGTTAGCCAACCCATAATTAGGCAGATCGAGGCAGCTGGCTTTTCCACCATCCTGCTGTTAAGTGTGCCAATGTAGCCTGGGGGCCGCTGTAATTATGAGGTTTAATTAATTTTATGCAGGCAGAAAACATACACTGCGTTAAGTCACTTCTGGGCTGATTCCTTAAATAGAAAATGAACAGAATGATAAAATATAAAGACTTGGCAATAGAGAATTCAAATAGAAGTATTCCAGCCATGAAAACAGCTTGTTCTTTTAAGCAAGACCCCGAGCCAATGATTGCTTAAACTAAGGACGTGCTGAGGTTTGTGATGAAATAACGAGCGGGTAATTTTCTATCATCAAGATTAATTCAACATACTGAACATTTCTTTTCCATTCATGAGGCCAAAATGCATTAACGTTGTTTTCGAGTCGCCTGTAAATGCCGAGGTAGAGACGTAAAGGCTTAAAATTCCAAGCCCTCAATGAATAGGAGAGACCATCTGCCAATGATGTCTTCACCATTATTATATAGGGTCCTATAATCCACCTGAATTGGGTGCGCTTTAGAAGATATCCTGACCCTCACTAGAAGCCAAGATTGAAAAAAATATATGACTGTTTAAGGGGTTATCCCATCAAATTAAAACACGTATTTGGAGGAATTCCCTTTCTGTGAGAAGGCAGCAGCTCATCAAGCATCTGCATCTCCCACAATGCATTGCAATTAGCTCTTGTTAACCCCTTTCTCTTCTATATTGAGAACACAACCCCTCACGTATAGCCCCAGAGATACATACTGTATGGTATGTAATGCTTCTGCATTATCCTTCTCCACTGTCTAGAGAGATATAGAGATATATTTCTAAGAAATTAGAAGTAGGCATGAATAAAGGGTTTCTGGACTGATTCACTATGAGATCAGGACACCAGCACTGAGAGGAAGAAAGGGCAGGGAAGCAGGAGAAGGTGGACCAGAAGGGCAAACAGCAGGAGGCGCCTCCAGAGAGGAAAATGTCATGTACATAAAAATGAAACAATATTTTTATTGCATTTATATTACAAAAAATTTTCATGAATAATAACGGGTATATAGGCTTCATTATTTTACCTGCCACATGTATAGCCAGAAGCATTGGCCCCATAATGATGAGAGCCCCAATATCCACAAAACTGCTCTAGTTATGTTGCCCCCACAGCAACTCCATCTGCCAATGAGTCCACTAGTAACTGTTCACAAATTCCATTAAGGACTCCCTTCAGAACCACTGGAAGGACAAATATTGACACATATAGCATACATATCTCTGGAAAGAGTAACCCTTTTAATCATTTTGTTTCCAAAGATAGTCAACTAGCATGCATCTAAGGACATGTTGAGCCATGATCCAGAGTAAGGCAGGACAGATCCAAGTACTACCCGTATGGCAATGCCAATCACCCGTGTCCCCATAATAGTGCCAAAAGTAACCAACTAAAAAAGACAAACAATGAAAAGAGGAAACAAAAAGGCATCAATGGACCGCAAGACAAGAGCTTAATGGGCTTCTTCCTTCAGTTATTTTGGACCACAAGGGGTATATGCCGATGTCCTGTAGTCAGGGGAGGACACTTCAGGGGTGAGGTTATCTTTTTCTGTCATAGATTTTTGCATTTTCCCTACATAACTAAGTAGATTTGCTGATTAGTTCCAGTCCTTGTTCTCATAATTAGTGTTGAGTGTGAATATTCGAATTTCAAATTTTTATTGCGAATATTGGCACTTCGAAAATTCGCAAATATTTTGAATATAGTGATATATATTCTTAAAAAAACGAATATTTGGTTATTTTTAGTTTTTTTGTTTGATTTTGAACCCATTACCTAGTATACCTACCTCCTTCTTGCTTGTGGGCCAATGAGAGAAGGCTGCAATATTGTAGTCTGTAGTGAACTAGAATATTCTTCATTATTAAAAAAAAATTTCTCTTATGCGAAAAATCAGCAATGTACTGTAATTCACGTAATGCGAATATTCTAAAACCTGAATATATAGAACTATACAATATAGTGCTATATTTTCGTTTTTTAGAATATTTGTTGATTTTTTCCATCTGAAGTCATGATTCCTCCCTTCTTAAGTTACTTTTGGGCCAGTGACTGTTCACATTAAACTGGAAAAAATGAGGAATATTCTGAAAAAAGAATATATAGCACCATATTCTAGTGCTATATATTCGTGTTTCAGAATATTCGCATTAAGCGAATATTACATTGCCGGTTTTTCGCATAAGAAAATATATTTTTTTTTCTTATGCGAATAATCGGCAATGTAATATTCACGTAATGCGAGTATTCTAAAACGAGAATATATAGCACTATAGAATATAGTGCTATATATTCGTTTTTTAGACTATTCGTCATTTTTTCCAATTTAATGTAGTCATTGGCCCAAAAGCAACTTACGCAGGGAGGAATCATGACTTCAGATGGAAAAAAATGGTGAATATTCTAAAAAACGAATATATAGCACTATGTTCCATATTACAATATTACATTGCCGATTTTTCGCAATCAATAAAATAATCTCGAATACAAATATTTGCCAATATATGATGAATATTCGCGAATTGGAATGTTGCCCCTGCCGCTCATCACTAATTATAATGACTGTTGTGCAATCTAAAATGATCAACTGCCAAGCAAGGTGGTAGTACAAGAGAACAGGTCAAACCTGCATATCACCTCTATTGCAGTCTAAGAAATTGCTGAGCAATTTGGTGCCCAAAGACTCTAGTAGGCACTCATCTGTTCTTGCATCTTTTCCTTTTCCCAGCTCCACTGGCCACTTTGGGTTGAAGAACATGAGTCAAGAAACTCCTATGCTCCTAAGAGGTGGGAGCCTCATCTCTAGATACTTGTGAAGCTATAGAGACTTTCCCAGGCAACTGGGGCACTTTGGATTCAGGGCAAATTTATTTGGACTCAAACTGATCAGCCGTCCTCCGAATCTGACCAGAATCCAATTTTAAGAATCTTGTTCATCTTTACTTATGAGTCACGTGTCCTATGGGTAAGGCTTACATATATACGATCTAGAACCCTAAAGTACGTCTACCCAAGAACCTTCATGAAGATTTATCAGGACAAACCTTTCAAAGGCCATTAAGTTCCTTTCGATGAATTTGCTCTTTGCAGTTTTGGCCGCGGAAAGTTCGTTCGTGTCATTTGTTGCTTTATTCCATTAGGAGAGGCGCTACGATTGCCAAAAAGGTATGAATTTTAAATCCAGACAGATTTTATTTGCTGTAACCGGTCCTGAACAAATGTGCTAGTTTAGCAGTTTTCTGTATTTCAGTGCCCCAATAACAATATTAAATTCCTTTATAGTTTATTGTCTGACCTAATATACCTGAAAGCTCCACACAATCCATCTTTTGTTGCTGAAGAAGCTCGAAATAAAGTGGGAAGTAATGAAGAAGAGAAGTTACATTAAACACATTGTTTCCCCCAGTCTTCGAAACATTAAAACTGCCATTTGCATATAAAGCGGAAATCTTAAGGTGTTAAAAGTGCTTCTGAAATCTCTAAAAAGGAGATAAATTTAAAGTCGAGATGAGCGCATTATTTTATTCTTCTCTTTTTGTCGCGAGTGTGAAATAGCCCTGGAATGTTAATGACATTTACCGTATTTGATGGAAGCCATAGTGCCCCTGCTCATTCAATAAATGGACTTGAACTAATGTATGAGATTTGCAGTGTTAGGAGACTGATGACTAAAGAGGCCATATATTAAATAGGTGTAGCGTAGCGTCGCAATTTTATCACCCCAGCCCGGGAAACGGCTATGCAGCGTAGAATCGTAAATTGCAGGTTAATCTCATTTTTTCGCTGTTTTTGCAAATGCTGGAACAATGTTTAGCCCGGGCACTTAAGGTGCAGTGGATCCTCAGACCTCAGGGGCGTTAACTTTTGAGGGAGGTTCCCTACCCCCATAGTGGGTATTCTGCCCTTGTCTTTGTTGCCTGCATTTGCTAAATTAATCAACCCCCTTCAATGACTATTTCCAATCATGTCCTACAGTCTTCGTCATAACCTAAGCTCCGGCCGCCCCTCTTCCCTCCCTCCCGAAATCGCGTCAATTCTGTATTGTATAGATACAGGTATAAAAAAAGACCTGTAGCAAGTGACAGAACTGTACTGCATCATCTGTACTCTTAAAGCGAACCTGTCACCTGCTTTTTACCTCTTAAGCTGTTAACTGTACCTTATAGATCATTGTAACCTTGTTTCCAAACAGGTGTTCTTCGTTTTTCTGGGGTTTATATTCCTGAAAAAATCACTTTATAATCTCCTGCTCTGCTGCGTCTGAAGTCACCAGACAAGTCAAGGAGGCAGACCCTCCTTGACTGCTGGATGCGACTCCCGCCCTAACCCCGCCTCTCATCCCTATGATTGACACTAGCTCTTCTGCCCGACCGCGCTGAGTCTCGGCGGCGCATGCGCCGCCTGCCTTCATAGCAGCGCGATCCCGAGCCTGCGCTGAGTGAAGCGCGATCCCCTTGCTAGATCGCGCTTGCGCACTCTCTCCTCTCTAGCCGGGCCGCTGGTGAAATGCAGATCACTCAGCGAGGCTCGGGATCGCGCTGCTATGAAGGCAGACGGCGCATGCGCCGCCGAGACCAGCGCGGTCCCGGGCAGAAGACCTAGTGTCAATCATAGGGATGAGAGGCGGGGTTAGGGCGGGGGAGTCGCATCCAGCAGTCAAGGAGGGTCTGCCTCCTTGACTTGTCTGGTGACTTCAGACGCAGCAGAGCAGGAGATTATAAAGTGATTTTTTCAGGAATATAAACCCCAGAAAAACGAAGAACACCTGTTTGGAAACAAGGTTACAATGATCTATAAGGTACAGTTAACAGCTTAAGAGGTAAAAAGCAGGTGACAGGTTCGCTTTAAGGCTATGATAAGATGGAGTGATGTGGTATTGTAATGCCACTGCACTTGTACATTTACCAACTGATTAAGATAAGGATTTCTCTATTTTTTAAAAATTCTACATCTTTAGAGCTAAGATTTTAACATGTGCTGCATACACCAGAGGTTGGGTCTACAGGATCACCTTATTATCAGAGGGTCGGGGGGATACAGAAAGGTAGCCTCTGTATTAAAGACCTAGGGCACATAATACAGGATGGGATACAGGACAATAAGTGAACAGCTTCTCCTCCTCCCTCTCCTAGCACAGGTTACAGAGCATGCTTCCTACACTCTCCCATAGAAGTCAATAGATTCTGATCTGAGTTCTTTAGGTGCCTATTATTGCAGCAGCTCCGGCAATATTGCTTCCCAGGACTGCACCTAGCCGTTCTGCTTCCTGAGACGAAAATTGAAAGGGTGCCCCTCAGGCCCTACTGTTAAAGGCATTCTGTGATACAGTTGACTATAGAGAGATGAGCACTTCTATAATAGAAGCGCTCATTTCTCATGGCCCTGCCACCGCCCCTACTTGTCAAGTTTCGTCGCCTCACCTAGCCTCATTGGAGGTGTACCCTGTTGCTTCCCTGAAAAGTATATCAGAAAATATCGAAGAAAAGGAAAACAAAATAGAATAGGATTTGAATTACTGAATGCAAATATGGAAATACATTACATTTTAAATGTTTAATATTTCACTTTTTTAAATATACATTGGTCCAAATTCTTGGCTGATTATTATCAGAATTTAATGTTATACTGTTACTCAGCACCAGTTTCCCTTAACACAGCCATAAAGATAAAAGCAAAATAATCTGGCTGCTGCAACCACCACCAGGGGGAGCTCACATTATATAGATTTGTGCTATTCCATTTCTATCAGTTTGCGGTGAGTTCCCGTCAGTGCCGGCTCCAGGCAGTGACAACTCTATATTTTTGCAAGGGATTAGAAGCTCTGTATCAGAGGTCCAAATCTTGGACTGATTATTTTCAGAATTTTATAGCCTAAGGGTACTTTCACACTGTGTGAGTCCGGCACCTTTTCACAGGGGCGAGTTTTCCACGCGGGTGCAATGTGTGACGTGAATCCGGACCCATTCATTTCTATGGGGCTGTGTACATGAGCGGTGATTTTCACGCATCACTTCTGCGTTGCATGAAAATCACAGCATGCTCTAGTTTCTGCATTTTCCACGTAACGCAGGCCCCATAGAAGTGAATGGGGCTGTGGGAAAATTGCAAGCAAGTGTGGATGTGGTGCGATTTTCCCGCATGGTTGCTAGGAGATAGGGACCCAATCTTTATTATTTTCCCTTATAACATGGTTATAAGGGAAAATAATAACATTCTTTAATACAGAATGCTTAGTAAAAGGACAATTGAGGGTAAAAAAAATTAAATCACCTCCTCCAATTGATCGCGTAGGTGCCGGTCTCATCTCTTCAGCTGTGGGTAAAGGACCTGTGGTGATGTCACTGAGCTCATCACATGGACCATCACCATGACATTACCAAAGGTCCTTTACCCACAGCTGAAGAGAGAACAGGAGACCAGCACCTACGCGATCAATTGGAGGAGGTGAGTTAATTTTTTTTATTTTTAACCCTCAATTGTCCTTTTACTAAGCATTCTGTATTAAAGAATGCTATTATTGCTATTAATGCTATTAATAAAATCGACATAACACCTAACCCAAACCTGAACTTCAGTGATGAAGTCCGGGTTCGGGTCTGGGTACCAAACATGCCGATTTTTCTCACGTGTGATTTTTCTCGCAGTTTGCACTCGCGCGGAAAAATTGCGCATTTTCCTGCAACGCAAACTTGACGCCCGTGTGAAAGAGGCCTTAGGCCATAAAATTCTGAAAATAATCAGTCCAAAACTTGTACCTCTGATACAGAGCTTCTAATCCCGTGCAAAAATGCCTGATCAGTTAGAAAAATGCATTGCAATACCGGATCCGTTTTTCTGGTGTCATCCGTCAAATCAGATACGGTATTAATTTGTTTCACATCTTTAAAGGTCTGTGCATGCGCAGACTGGAATGCCGGATCCGTCATTGCAGTATTTTTAATGCATTGCAATGGAAAGGCATGTGTTCCGGAATTTTGAACGGGGATAATACCGGTGCATGCTGCGGTATTATCTCTGGCCTAAACTCCATTCAGTGACTGAACTGAAGACATCCTGATGCATCCTGAATGGATGCCCTGAGGATGGAACTCAATGCCGGAAAAGTTTAACGCTAGTGTAAAAGTAACCTAACTTTTCTGTTGCACAGCACCAGTTTCCCTTACAAAAGGAAAATGAAAAATTCTGGTTGTTGCAACCACCACCGGGGGGAGCTCACATTATAAAGATGTATTCTATTCCTTTTAAATTAGTATGCAGAGAGCTCCTCCTAGTGGTGGCTCCAGACAGTGACATCTCTACAGTCATGCAAGGGATTCGGAGTTCTGTATAAGAACTTCTATGAAGAAATGCACCAAATGAAAAAGAAATAATGCTCAAACGTGGAGATTCACTTCAAAAAATGCAGCTTACCTTAGAGACTCTAAACCCTGCGTCCATTTTTCATTGATAATCTATGTCCTCTCTCCATCCAAAAGATTTCTTGGCTTGTTCAGTCTTCATTCCCTTCACCAGGCAGTTTTATCCTCTGATTAACTGAGGGCCATATTAGAAATGACACTTTTACATCACTTTGGTACTTAGGATGATTAGTTTGGGTACTTGATATACAATGCTAATTACAGTCAAGTCTACGGATAGACAAACCTCCGCCCCATTTCATACATCTTTCTGATGCCTCGCCATTATTTATACTCCATTTTTCCCTCCTTTTACCTATTCGATGCTTTTCGTTTTTGATAATCGCCAATTAGTAAATGTGACAGTCGTTTTCTCTGGTGTTTGAGGAGAATTGAAGTCTCGGCAGTTAATAACTGGGATATTCAGAGCAGAACTAATAGTCCTCCCTTGGAATGGATTCCGCTGCTTCTGCCATTCTCCTAGGTCCCTGTGCAATTCCTTGTCTTGGAGCAGAAACTCCTTGTGAGATGTTATGTGGCAGTAATTACTCTGTGTCACTATTGACTCAGGACTTCTGATTATTGGAGATCAATGCTAACATGATGCAACTGCAGAACCTGCATGGGTGGGGTATGAGTCCTGTGTATGCTGCATACTGGATGTATTGTGCATGTGCTGTATAGGTGCTGTATGCATGATGCTATATGCACTGTATAGGTGCTGTATGCATGATGCTATATGCACTGTATAGATGCTGTATGCATGGTGCTATGTGCACTGTATAGGTGCTGTATGCATGATGCTATGTGCACTGTATAGATGTTGTATGCATGGTGCTATGTGCACTGTATAGATGCTGTATGCATGGTGCTATGTGCACTGTATAGATGCTGTATGCATGATGCTATATGCACTGCATAGGTGCTGTATGCTTGATGTTATGTGCACTGTATAGGTGCTGTATGCATGATGCTATATGCACTGTATAGGTGCTGTATGCATGATGCTATATGCACTGTATAGGTGCTGTATGCATGATGCTATATGCACTGTATAGGTGCTGTATGCATGATGCTATATGCACTGTATAGGTGCTGTATGCATGATGCTATATGCACTGTATAGGTGCTGTATGCATGATGCTATATGCACTGTATAGATGCTGTATGCATGGTGCTATGTGCACTGTATAGATGCTGTATGCATTATGTTATGTGCACTGTATAGGTGCTGTATGCATGATGTTATGTGCACTGTATAAATGCTGTATGCATGGTGCTATGTGCACTGTATAGATGCTGTATGCATGATGCTATATGCACTGCATAGGTGCTGTATGCTTGATGTTATGTGCACTGTATAGGTGCTGTATGCATGATGCTATATGCACTGTATAGGTGCTGTATGCATGATGCTATATGCACTGTATAGATGCTGTATGCATGGTGCTATGTGCACTGTATAAATGCTGTATGCATGGTGCTATGTGCACTGTATAGATACTGTATGCATGGTGCTATGTGCACTGTATAGATGCTGTATGCATTATGTTATGTGCACTGTATAGGTGCTGTATGCATGGTGCTATGTGCACTGTATAGATGCTGTATGCATGATGCTATATGCACTGCATAGGTGCTGTATGCTTGATGTTATGTGCACTGTATAAATGCTGTATGCATGATGTTATGTGGACTGTATAAATTCTGTATGCATGATGCTATATGCACTTTATAAGTGCTGTATGCATAATGCAGTTTGCACTGTATAGGTTCTGTATGCATGATGTTATGTGCACTGCATAGGTCCTGTATGCATGATGCTATATGCACTGTATAGGTGCTGTATGTATGATGCTGTGTACACTGTATAGGTCCTGTATGCATAATGTTATGTGCACTGTATAGGTGCTGTATACATGATGCTATATGCACCAGATAGGTACCGTATGCATGATGCTATATGCACTGTATAGGTGCTGTATACATGATGCTATATGCACTGTATAGGTACCGTATACATGATGCTGTGTGCACTGTATAGGTACTGTATGCATGATGCTGTGTGCACTGTATAGGTACTGTATGCATGATGCTGTGTGCACTGTAGAGATGCTGTATGGCTGTTGTATGAGTACTGTATGAGTCTTACATATGTGCTCTATGTGTACTTGAATAGCTTAATACATTAACACATCAAAAGCACATAAATGTAATAGAAGAAATCAAGTTAAAATGACCATTCTGCTGTTCAGTCTGAGGCCTCGGAATCAGTACAGCAGCGCAGGCGGTCACAATCAATATCTAATGCTGGAGACATAAACATTTTACTGGGGGCGGAAAAGAGGGGAAGACATTACAAATAAGGGTACAGCCACGCGGAGCGGTTGTGATCTGGTCAGGTTGCGGCCATGCTGCAGGCAAGAACTGCCTTACCAATTAGCCCGCAGCTTCCTTTCATTTAACCAATGAAGACTGAACTGTATAGTCGGTCTTTATTGTTAGTGGCCGCGTGGCACCTTCAATACCGCGCTGTGGGCTAATTGGCTAAGCGGTTCTTGACTCTGTGAAGCCATACCCTAAAGGTGGCACTGCTGGAGAACTTTATAAAAATACAAGGGCCACTACTGGTGGGTATTTTAAAAATACAGGGGCCACTACTGAGGGCAGTACAGAGGGGGGGGGAGCATTATAAATAATTGAGTGCTGCTGGGGGGCATTATAATAGTACAGGGGCATGTCTGGGGACATAAATACTGAGGGCACCACAGGGGGTATTATAAATACTGGGAGGGGGGCATTAAGCATACAAGAGGTAACAAGGTTCATTATAACTGCAATATTACTGCTGGGGTACTGTGGGGCATTATTATTGGACACACTATGGAGGGCATTGCTATTAATGGGCACTATTTGAGAGCATTATCCTAGTTGGTGGCACTATTACCAGTGCGGGCAGTCTGGGATAGAATTATTACTGTTGGTGGGACTTTTAGGAGCACTTTGGGTGTATCTGTATGGCGCTGTTATTTATAGTATATATTTAGTATAGTGTTTGGGGTCATTGGGGAGCACAGCGGGCACAGTATTGGGGGTAGCAGCAGGATGACAATGTCGGTGCACCAGGAGGGGGAGAATGAAAAGTGAGTAATCTAAGATGTCTCTGAGGTAAACTCTAGCAGAGACGAGTTGCGGCTGGAAAACTTTGTCATGGCGGTCTGCTACAGAGGAAAGAGAACGTCTACATCGGAGGAGGCGTCACTGGATGTGAGAGGTATGTGTGCTGTATGTGTGTAGTGTCTAATTCAAATAGGCCTTTAGCAGTAGGATTGGGTTTATGGGGTAAATTGAGAATTTGGCACAGGGAGGGGGATTGAGGGGGGGGGGGCTCCCATTTCAGTTTTCCCCTTAGGCAGTAAAAGAGTTAGAATTGGCCCAGGCCACAACTTTAAACCCTATCTGGACAGAAAGGGAACTGCTGCTGGGAATCGCGATTCCTGGCTGGCTGTCCTGATTAGGGCCCCCAGACATAACTTGGGAGGGACCCCAGAAATGCAAAGCCTGTATAGGTGCTATATATGTGCTGTATGTGTGATGTATATGTACTGGATGTGTATTATAGGTGTGCTGTATGTTTGTGTACTACTCTACGGTGAACGGATGCCACTGTATGGCATCAGTCTGAGGCATCCGATTAATGTATACGTTAAACAGATGGTAAAAACGTGATGTGAACGCAGCCTAACTGGTATGCCATCCCTGATATACATAATATATGACTGCTTTATAAAATCATATTGATATGGGGGCATCACACATCAGCACCCAGTATATATATATATAGTTAGGTAATACGGGTGAAAGATCTGACTGCAAACAGTTTTTGTTTGTGGTCTGTAACCATGGAGACACATAGGCCTGCATAGGACCTGTATACAATTCACACAACTGTAGGAGAATATTTGCTAAGTAGCTTTTTTAAAAAATTTTTATATAACTTAAAACGTGGTTGCACAAATTTGCATACCCCTTAATAGAGGGATAACACGATGACATTTCTCTTGTAGATGTGAGTTGTATAAAAGTAATGCATTATCAAGAATTGCTTTTAAAGGTTTTTGATTAGGATGCAATGAATGTTTTCTGCTTCGAAGCGGCAGGACAATCTGACTTTCAGTAGCAGACTTATTATTTCACAACCCGGAGAACGGCTCTCGGCCGGCATTGTGCTGCGTTTTAAGCTCTCATCTCCGAAATCTGAAATGCATCAAAAAATTAATCTCCCTTCCCATGACAAAAAAGAGAGTACCCGAACCGGTACGGAAGCGGCAGGCTCCGAGAGCGACTGCAACCATCCGTCTGCCTTCCCTTTGTCAATGACTAAATCAATGTTATTGCAGGAAATGGGGGAGGGGTCATTTTATGGACCGAAGGAAAGTAAATGGAGTCCTATTCAAATGGGGTAAATTATACAAACAGGTCCTTTTTCAATTTACACAATGTTCAATTTTTATTTTATTTTATCAAATTTCAAATATGCTAAGTATTGCAGCGGTTGAATGAAATATTAGCAATAGGAAAATCATTCTAGTTAGTCTCAATTCAAGCTGAAACTTTAATAGAAATAGCCTGTCGTTTTTGATTGAGTGCGATATCAGTGACTGAGCCTTGGGTTTTAACTGAGAGAGAAAATTGCCTCCCATCTACATCCCGGCTCTGAATGAAGTGGAAATTTCACTTCAATTTCATGTGGCTGTCAAAGACTCCCGTAATGTCTACGCAATACAATTTACCTCTAAAGAAAAATAAGCGACGCTCTTGGAGTATTTAACATTTTTTTATTATTTCGCAAGGTTAAAGGAGCGGCTCGGATCTGACAGCCTCGTCACAGTTCTGTCAAGGTTTCTAGGATCCATGGGAAAAAGTGGGGCTATTAAAGACTTTATAAAGAAACGCTTATATATAACTATATACTGTGTGAGTATATAAATATATATATATATACATACACACAACTCACAAAAAGTTCGGGCTATTTGGCTTGTGGGTGAAATTTCAGGATGAACCTAAAATGCCCTCTGACCTTTACAGGGGAACTTAATGTGACCTTCTCTAACCTTCTGAATGCACACATCCAGCTGTTCAGTGTTTAAGGACTTTTTGCACAACTTGCTGTTCTCTAAGAAGGAGCTTAACGGGAAAATTCACAACAGGTGTTTAATGCTTTCATGACATATAAACAGTATGAGCACTGATGTGGGATACTTTAGCATTTGTTTAGCCTGTTTAAAATAATTGTCTGATTAAAAGATGGCTGCACAATAAATCAAAAACTAACAGGGAAAAATAAAAAAAGGGGCTCATTCTAAAAGTTGGAATGAAGGAAGCTCTTAGCGCACATTTTTGATCAAAAGTATGTCGGGCCCAAGTACCACTTCACGGCGGCTTCCGCACAAGGGTCCCTAATGCTACAGATACTGCCTCATATGGACTTACCAGTCTCCTTATTTTAGGGCATTGCAGGAACCAGCTAAATTGCTTTTGTGCTGAGAAGTCCCAGGTACTTGGGCGTTGCTCAGTCCAAAAGAGGCGCCACCCTCAATATATACTATAAGACAGAGTTCAGACTAAGCAGATATGTTTCTACACTCAGAAGTGCATAACCATAAGGCAAATAGAGTAAATAAACGGATTAAAAGATGGCTGCACAATAAATCATAAACTAACAGGGAAAAATAAAAAAAGGGGCTCATTCCAAAAGTTGGAATGAAGGAAGCTCGTTCCTGCAATGCCCTAAAATAAGGAGGCTGGTAAGTCCATATGAGGCAGTATCTGTAGCGTTAGGGACCCTTGTGCGGAAGCCGCCGTGAAGTGGTACTTGGGCCCGACATACTTTTGATCAAAAATGTGCGCTAAGAGCTTCCTTCATTCCAACTTTTGGAATGACCCCCTTTTTTATTTTTCCCTGTTAGTTTATGATTTATTGTGCAGCCATCTTTTAATCAGTTTAGTTACTCTATTTGCCTTATGGTTATGCACTTCTGAGTGTAGAAACATATCTGCTTAGTCTGAACTCTGTCTTATAGTAAAATAATTGGTTATGGGTTTTTCAACAAAAACAAATCTGATAAGCAAATAAGAAAAAATAAAGATGTTAAAAGAGTCTTAGGTTTGGAGTTGATTGTAGCCATGCACTGGGAGACCTAACTCTAGGGTCCTTAGACTAGTATTTTCTTCCAGCTGGTGTAGGGAGTTTTACTTAGGAAAATCCATTGGAAAACCAATACAAATTAGGTAGAAAATGGTCTCTCTTAGCGTCACTTATTAGGAGCTACCTTGTAAGTCAGAGTGGCCCATAAAAGAGCCTTGATATGACTAAGGCTGGGTGCCTATGGTTTGGCAAAATCACTAGTCTAGTTCTGAGGCTCTTTTATGGGTCGGACATTGACTTACCGGGTAACTACGGAGCTATTTTTCTTCCTTCTGAAGGACAGCCTCCAATTGGCAAACAATGGCCTAGATTATTAATCCTATAAATGGTGATGGTTGTCTAGACCTGCCCCAGATTTCTTACAGGGGCTTAGGCTGGATGATAGATCTGATATGATAGATAGTTTTTTTTCTGACTCTATACCAACTATTGGTTTACCTTCTTTGAGACAGATTTTTACACCCGGATTGTGGGACAATTTTGGTGCAAAGTTGTGCATCTTAGACCACACCCTTTCCCCAGTGAAATCCCACCCCTTTCTTCTATGCCTCACCCCTTTTGAAACAAGTTGGAGAAAACCTAGAAATCCCATTTGTGTCAAAATGCACCAAACCTGCGTCAATTTGTGCCCCTTTTTAGACAGTTTCTAGACACAAACACATAATAAAATCTGGGCCAATGAGCTCAGTAATCAGAAATGTCTGCTCTTTCGATACTTCGTGAAATTGTTGTGTGACGGGTCCATTTTTATGAGGTTAATGGAAATCACATAATGGAAGGGGGGTAATTTATTTTATGCTGGTCTTGAAATCCCCTGCAACGCTGGAGGATGCGCATAATTTATGACTGTGGCAGTTTATTCGCCTACGATTAAATGTACGTCACTATGTTATTCAAAAACTGGTGTAAATGATGATAAATCGCCCTGCCCCCACCACAACAATTTTCGGAAAGCAGCAAGGGTGGCATGAAAACGGCATCTGCTCAAAAAATTTTGTGCAAAAAAATTCTCACACCCATCAGTTTGCAAGTTGATGTAGGGGCAATTATTCATGGCCACTACTATTTCCATTCACTTTTTCCAGAAGAAAAAGAAAGTTGTATAAGAACAGCATAAAATATACACAAATGCATACATACAGCACACACAGTCATATCTGCACACCGCCAGCGGGCTGGCTTCTAATAAAGACCAATAATTTAGACCAAAATCACCGTATCTTCTAACATTTAAAGTTCAATAAATTGAACAAATGTCATGGAACGTTAGATACATTTGTTGCAGCGCGCTCCACAAAACTGACACAGTAAATTGATACATGTGGGTCCTCGTGCCTTGTAAATTACTGAATATTTGGCCCCTAGAAAAAAAAAATATTGTTAGAAAGGGCACGGCTAACAGAAAATAGTGCAAAGGAAAAGTGGAGCAGACAAGAGGGGCCTTAAAAATGAGAGATTAATTTTTTTTTTTTATGCCATTTGTATCTACTCCACTTTCTCTTCATTTGCATCAGTTTTAACACGTCTTCTTCTCCACTAAGGTCTCAGGGTGAGCAAGTTGCTCTGAAGTTTGGCCAAATTTGCTCTCCTTTTGCTGATTTTCCCCCATTGTACACCCCAATTGTTCTAAATTTCTGCTATAAAAAATTTAAAATAAAAGGTGTAGAAGCCATAGATAAGCAGTGTCTTGACTGTCAGATCATTTTTAGGCTCTAAATGGAACGAAAACCTGAGCCGGTGAGTACATTAAATGCAAATTGGTGGAAATGTCAGAGTTACGTAAAATGATAATTCTAAAGGGCGGTTTCAAATGAAAAATACAAATCAATTGTAGATAATTTTATGATCTTCCATTTATTTTTCATGTTTATTTACAATAATTATAATCCAGACGTGCGGATTAAAAGGTCAGTGTCTGGCGGTACGCAGCCCTGATGCTAATAGGATTTATAGACAGAAAACTGGAGAGACTTATCCCAAAGGTTATTCACAAGAAATTCTCCTTCCACCGTGACAGGCAGAAACATCACATTTCAAACTCTGTCTCCGGAGGAAATGTTTAGTTTCAGTGAAAGAATTTATAAAACTCCAGATTTCGTGTCATTTTTTTATATCATTATAGTCCTCAGTTACGCCTCATTATATCTCCTCTGTGTTGTCTTAGTAATATGGCTGCATCTATGAGAGTAATGCGAGTGATATCAATTAGGGTAATACGGGTGACACCCATATGATGGTGATGTAGGTGACATCTATATGATGGTGATGTGGGTGACATCTATATGATGGTGATGTGGGTGACAACTATATGATGGTGATGTGGGTGACAACTATATGATGGTGATGTGGGTGACAACTATATGATGGTGATGTGGGTGACAACTATATGATGGTGATGTGGGTGACAACTATGAATGTTATGTTGGTGACCATTATAAGGGTAAGGTGACATGTATGAGGGTGATATGGGTTACATCTATATGAGGGTAAGGAGGGTGACATCTATATGATGGTGATGTGAGTGACATCTGTATGATGGTGATGTGAGTGACATCTGTATGATGGTGATGTGAGTGACATCTATATGATGGTGATGTGGGTGACATCTATATGATGGTGATGTGGGTGACATCTATATGAGGGTAAGGTGGGTGACATCTATGAGGGTAATGTGGGTGACATCTATATGATGGTGATGTGAGTGACCATTATGAGGGTAAGGTGATATCTATGGAGGGTGATATGGGTGACATCTATAAGGGTATGGGGTGGGTGACATCTATGAGGGTAAGGTGGGTGATATCTATGAAAGTAATGTGGGTGACAATTATGAGGGTGATGAGACTGGCATCTATGAGGTGGCTCCGTTGTGCTCTATTGAGGCATGGCGTACTGTTGAAGGGGTATTTTGTGGTGCAATGTGGTACTAATGCTGCAGGGGATATTTTAAACTATAGTATTTGGTGCCACTTAGAAGGCATTTTTTCCTGTACTGTGTTTTTTGTTTGATGCAGCTGGGGACGTGTTTTGTGCTGTATTGTGTGTTTTTTTTTATACGGATTTAGAGGTGTTCTGTGCTGCGCTGTGATTTTTGTTTCGTACTGATGGGGACGTGTTTTGTGCTGCACTGTGTTTTTTTTTTTATTAATATTTTTATTGGGGTTTTAAATATTTTCAAAGCTACAACAAGTGTAACAAGCCAGTTACAAGTAGAAAGCATAAACATAGGGAAGTTAGTGTGGTACAGGAATATATAGCATGGTTCTGTACATAAGGCTCATACAAGTTATTAGGCGCAGTTTCATTGAGAAAGAAGTGGATAGGGAGAAATAAATTGTCAAAGTCATACCTCTGGTTCCAATTGAGCATATACCTCTAGACTAATGATAGCTAAAGTATACCTAGGAGTAGATGGGTAAATACAGTGGGAGAAGATGGCAAGGGGTGTTGCTATCAGACACATTGTGAGCCAGCTAGAGCCAAAAAGAAGTATTCCGTTTTGAAGCCTAACGTGTAGCAAAAGGAGGGGTGTCCCCACACTAAGGTTGAGCAAGCAGTGTTGAGAAGCCTAGGTATTAGAGGTGCAGGGTGTAAGGGTCACTAGTGAGCAATGGGAAAGGTGTAATCTATTAGGAAGGTGGGAATCTGTAGGTCTTCCACAAGGTCCACCGTTTGAGAAAGGTATGGTGAGTACGAGATTCTCATGAGGACATTTCCTCAAAGTGATAAAGTTGGTCAATTTTGAGTTTCCATTGTTCAAGAGTGGGGAGAGAAGTCTGAAGCCAAAACCTCGGAATAAGGAAGCGGGCAGCGAACAACAACTGTCTAAAAATATATGAGAGATGTGGGGTTGTGCTGTTGTCTAGAAAAGACAATAAAGCAATAGACGGGGACATGGTGATTGAGGTGTGGCATATCTGATTAGATTGCTGAAAGATGTCTGACCACCAATTGTTAATTTGTGAGCATTCCTACCATATGTAGAGGAAATTTCCCTTTTCCTCCATGCACCTCCAGCACCTGTCAGAAGCCGTAGGTATGTAACGTATTGTTTTAGTTGGGGTTAAGTACCATTGGGTCAGCAGTTTGTAGTTGTTTTCCTGAATGCGTACACAACGTAACACTTTGTGTGGTGCTTCAAGAAGTTTGGGAATAGATAGGTAGGGGATATCTATTTGAAGGTCTTTTTTCCAACATCTAATGAAGGCTGGTTTAGATAATATTGGGGGGGGAACTTAATTTTTTATGAAGTAAAGATATAAGTTTTTTAGGAGGATCAGGAGACAAGATAAGTGACTCGAACCAGACTATTGGGCGCAAGAGTTCACCTTGGTGTGCATTTTTTAGAATAAAGGATCTAAGGAGAGGGATTAAGGCAAAGTCACAGGAACTAGAGTTGAGGATAGTAGACATGTCTTCCTTTCCGAGGGGTTGGCCTAATTAGTCGATGAACAATGTGATTGGGAGAGTAGAGGAATGTGGCCTATTCGAGGGAAGGGATAGTGACGAAGGGTTGATGGAATCCCCTATGTCTCCCATAGTAAGGAGGGGGGAAGGGAAGGGGATCTTGCAGTGAGATGATTGGAGCCAGGACCAAGCCGTAAGGGTGGCTTTTATAATGGGAAAGGCTGAGAGCTTAGTAGTTTGTAAGGTATCATTACCTAGTAGGAGTGTTCTGAACGGTTTCCCCACTATAGCACATTCCAACGAAACCCACGGTTTGTGGGCCGAGTTACGTAGCCAGTCCACTGTTCTAGCTAGAAGAATGGCCTTACCATACGTCTCTGGATCTGGTAGGTTGATGCCGCCCTTAACAACTAGGACGAGAGAACCTAGAGTAGGATATTCTTGCTTTGCATCCTTGCCAAATAAAGGAGCTGAATTTCTGTCTCAGTGAGGCATAGTAAGATTGAGGTATAGGGATTGGCAGTACTTGTTGGAGATAGGTAAGGCGAGGGAGAATCAGAGAGGTAAGGAGATTTTTACGGCCAAACCAGGACAGTATGGGGGTAGTTTTGCCCAATTTGTCTATTGCTTGAAAGATCGATGTTTTGAGGGGGATGAAGTTCAGGGAAAAGAGGTCCGAGACTTGTGGGCTGATTTTATCGCCCAAGTAAGTAATAGTGGGGAATGACCAGTCGAAAGGGGAGTTAGACATTAGGTTGCTCTTCGCCTTTTGAGAGATGCAAGAGCATATGATAAGTGATTTAGTGGAATTGATTCTAAAATTAGATAGGGTGCGATGGTGAAGCAAATGACTTTGTATGACAGGGAGGAAAGTGATAGGGTTGGAAGTCAGAATCAGAACATCATCGGCAAAGGCCGCAATTTTGTGTTCAGAACCTCCTAGAGATGGGCCTTTATAAAGAGGGTCTTTTCTTAAAGTGGTAAATAGGGGTTCCATTGCAAGGATGAAAAGGCGAGAGGAAGGGGGACAACCCTGGCGGGTGCCATTACTGGTACTGAAGGCAGGGGACAAGGTGCCATTGACCATTACGTGCGCTGAGGCATGTGAATACATGGCGAAGACCGCTTGTATATAGGGATCAGGTAGGCCAAAACGCGCCAAGTCAGTTTAAGGTAATTCCAGCTTACCCTGTCGAAAGCTTTTTCAGCGTCTGTGCTGAGAAGCAATAAAGGAGAGGAGTTGTGAATGGCATGACAGAGAAGGTTTAAGACTCTAGAAGTATTGTCTCTACCCTCTCTGTTACAAATGAAACCCACCTGATTACTATGTATAAAGAGTGGGAGAAGTTTGACAAGGCGGTTGGCTAACAGCTTCGCTAAGAGTTTCAGATCAATGTTAAGTAAGGAAATAGGTCTATAGTTTGCACAATGGCTATGGTCCTTCACCTCCTTCGGTATCAGTACAATATGGGCCCTAGATAAGGGAGTACCTGACAGAGAGAGGTTGCAGACCTCTAACAATAGAGGGAGAAGTTGTTTTTTGAAGGTTTTAAAGTATAAGGTCGGAAGACCGTCGGGGCCCGGGCTTTTTCCTAAAGGAATTTGGTGAAGGGCATTAGTTAGTTCATCCAGGGTGAAAGGGGTTGATAAGGAAGCCTGTTGGGTCTCAGAGAGGGAAGGAAGTGCAGAAGAATTTAAAAAATCTCTTATTAAAGAGGAGTGGGTGTCAGGCGGAAGAGTTTGGGGAAGGTTGTAGAGGCTTTCATAGAAGTCTTTGAATTGCTTAGCGATAAGCGTGGACGAAAAAATAGTATTACCGGATGATGTGGTCAGTTAGTGGACATAATTGGCTGATTTCCTGGCTTTTATTCTCTGCATTAGAAATTTGGTCGTCTTATCGCAATGGGCGAAGAATTTGTGCTGAGAGTTGAGGTAAAATTTAGCGGAGCGTATTTGGAGAAGGGCTTTTAATTCTGCTCTAGCTCCAGACAGTTCCTGAAAAAGGGGGTCTGAAGGAGTACTTTTATGGAGGGATTTGAGGGATTGAATTTTAGCTAAAAGGGAATCTATCTTTTCCTCTCTACTTTTTTTAAGGTAGGAGCTAAGGCTTATGAAGTGACCCTTGATATAGGGTTTGTGGGCATCCCAAAGGGTTTGGGGAGAAATAGAATTATTAATTGCTTAATATTGGAGATGTATTCCTCTAGAAGGGTGGCAACTTTTTCTACTATCTTTGGGTCTCCCAATAGGGATTCGTTCAAGCGCCAATTAAAGCTTTTAGGGGCAGGTGAGGGAGCTGATATAGATAGGGATATCAGGGCATGGTCTGACATATGTATAGAACCAATGTTAGTAGAGTGACAGAGGTGAAGGTGCATTTTGGAAATGAAGAGATAGTCAGTTCAGTGGTAGGTCATATGTGCATGGGAAAAAAAGGTATAATCGCGTGTGTTAGGGTGCAACAGGTGCAAGACATCTACAAGGTGAAGGCTCCAGAGTTCCTCCCCCACTCTCCTAAGTGATTGCAGGGACTTAGATGATTTACTAGAGGAGGAGTCAAGTGAGGGGTTTAAAGCGAAGTTCAAATCGCTTGGAAAGAGGCAATGGTCGGGGAGATAGCAATTAACCATTGGGCCTGCTTAACATTAGGGGCATAGAGGTTGACAAAGGTATAAATCTGGGGACCAATGTGACCCTTGACCATGATGTATCTCCCCTCTGGACCCTGGAGGTGGCTAATATATTTAAAGGGAAGGCTCTTCTGAAAGCCAATACTCACCCCACCAGAGGCAGAGGAGTCACCCCCGCAGTGATACCACTGGGGGTAGCATGAGAATCATAGGTTAGGATAAAGGTTGAACCGGAAGTGCGTCTACTGGAGGAAGATGACATTAGAGCCATATTTTTTGCAATAAGGTGAACATCTGGCTCCTTTTGGAAGGGGAGTTGAAGCCTTTTACATTGTAAGAAGTGACATGTAAATCAGTCATGACAGCTCACCCAAGAAGAGAATTCTGGCTGTGAAGCTGGTCTCCTCCAGGAAGACGCAACCACTGGTCAATTCGTAGAATAGCGGATTGTGAGCAGTACCTGAGCTAAGAAGCAAGCCACCGAGTTCCAGGGTGCAGAGGTGAGATTTTCCTGTACCAGAAAATGGAAGAAAACATAGGGAAACATAAGAAAAATTAACATCAACAAGTAGAATGCATAAACAATGCATACCAGTAGGCTCAAGAGCAGGAGCCAAGTGGAGTGGGGGGAAAGTGGTCATTAAAACCAATGGTCGAGGTCGTCAGGCACATATAGGACAGAGAGTGATGGTGAGAGAGAATAGTGAGTAGAGCGAGAAGGCTGAAGAAAGAGCAGGTAAAAGAGAGGGGGGGGGAGGGCTGAGGGGGAAATGCAGCCAGGGAGCAAAGAGAAGGGTTAAGATTAAGAATGGAGGGAGAAAAGTAAGTATGGAAGAGAACAAGTCACAGGGCTAAGGAGTTTGATTAAGAGTAAGTAGAGAGATCTTACATCAAAGTAGAGGGAGGTAATCCCATATTATGAATCTTGCAAGAGTCTCTTGGGTGTGGGTTGGTGAGACCTCTACTTGGACCTCTGGGACTTCGGGGTGCATTGAACTTCAAAACGCAGGATGGATGGAAGGTCAGGAAGGTTGGCCCGATCCTTGTAGAGGTCCCAATCTTCAATCTCTATCGGTGCGATTCCTAGTTGGTCGAAGACTGGACCCAGGTCAGAAAAAGTTGAGATGGTGAGACGTTTGCCTGCGTGCTGGAAAGACAATCCGAAAGGATAAGTCCACCTGTATGGGACCTTGCTGGTTCGGAGCCAGTCCGTAAAAGGCTTAAGGGCCATCCGTTTCTTGAGGGTGGTCGGGGCAAGGTCTTGAAAAATTGCCACCCGGGCACCTTCAAATGATATGTCTGGCTGGATCCTGGCCGCTTCTAAAATGTCGGATTTGACTTGGTAGTTTAGGAAGCGACAAATAACGTCTCGAGCTGGGTCATCAGGTTTCTGTTTGGGGCGCAAGGCCCTGTGAGCACGTTCGATCATAATGTCCAGGGCGTAATCTAGACCCAGCAGGGAGCTACAAATGTTGTGTACGGCATGGAACAGCTCACCTGGGGGTACCGACTCAATGATTCCTTCGAAAGCGGAGGTTTTTATGCCTTACTCTGTTTTCTTGATCTTCTATGGCGTTTTGGAGGGCGTTGAGGTAAGTACCGCATCGGCATAGCGATTTGGCTGTAGCAGACTGGGGGCCCAAAATTGTCGCTTGGTGGGTCTCAAGTTGCTCGAGACGGTCGCCAATTTGTCACACATCGCAGCGGAGCGCAGAGTGTCGCTATCTCCATCGGAGGGATCTGGAGCGCAGGCAGCGGCCTTGTTGTTGTGAGCCGACGCCATTTTTGGTTCCCGGGCTGCTACTGTGGTGAATATGGGGCTTGTTGGTGAGGGGGAACTCACTAGGTTTAGAGTTGCCAATTTTCACCATTGTTGCTCTCGTAGGCTAAAGGTGATTTTTGTTTGGCACTGATGGGGACGTGTTTTGTGCTGTGCTGTGTTTTTTTTTTGGCACTGATGGGGACGTGTTTTGTGCTGTGTTTTTTTGGCACTGATGGGGACGTGTTTTGTGCTGCATTGTGTTTTTTTTTTGGCACTGATGGGGACGTGTTTTGTGCTGTGCTGTGGTTTTTGTTTGGCATAGCTGGGAAGGTGTCTTGTGCTGAATAATAATAACAGATAAGGACATGTTTTGTGCTGCACTTTACAATTACTGCTTTGCTATGTATAAGTATGTTGTTGTTGTGCTTCACTATAGTATTTGGTGTACTACATGATGCCATCTGGATGTTGCTTCTGGGGTAATTCAGGAGCGGTAAGGTGTTATTTTTTGTGCTAGTGTGACTTTACTATGGGAAGTTAGGCATCATATGCTGTTTTTAATGGGAAGGAGACCCCTGCAGATTGTATTATTGTTTCTACTTACTGACTTCACTACAGCTGTATATCTGCTGCACATTGGTTTCTCAGTTACTGAATCCTTATTAAACTAAATCTGTGACTATTGGACCTCACAAAATTAGCTCTCTGTGCACCTCTGTGCGGTATGGTGGACCCAGCTGTCTGTGTAATACTCTTCAAATTTCTCAATTTCTTAGTTCAAAAGATCAATTTCTGCAGCTTCGGTAAAGCAAAAATCCTTACTTGTTTGTTATTTTTATGGATTTACAGTTGTAGACAGAGCTGAACACATTTTATTTCTATTTTATATAGGCTAAAAAATATTACACACTCATTTGCATATATTTAAACATTATTTTTCTCAGCCATGCAGTAACATATGAACATGGGCCTGCCGGCAGTGTGAAACGAGCCGTGTGCTTTTTATACAGTGTTTTAATTCCTGTGATATTTTTTGTTATATGCTGTAAATGTTTACAAACGTGTATCATTACTACAGCACGGTGGCTCAGTGGTTAGCGGCGGCTCAGGGGTTAGCGGTGGCTCAGTGGTTAGCAGTGGTTAGCGGTGGCTCAGTGGTTAGCACTAGTGCCTTGCAGCGCTGGAGTCAGGGTTGCCAACCCAAATTTTTCTTTCCTCTGGACAACGTAACCCAGAATCATGGACTGCCAACATTTTTTACGGACAAATTTTGAAAACCATAATGAATGACAAGGATTAATAGTAATACGGGCCTATAGCTCAAAATACCGATAACACCTCATTACCAGCATTTACAGTACAGTGAGCTGTAAAATTATGATAATTACCACCAAAGTAATCTATTCAAATACTACCAGCCTCGAAAAAATCACGGACACATCTATTTTTTCACAGACACAGGAAAGAAGTCGCCTATTTTTACGGACTGTTCAGAACTATCTGGCCAAATCTGACCAAGGACAACATCTGCATAGAGTTTAAATGTTCTCCTTGTGCTTACCTCGGTTTCCTCCCAAAAAACATACTTATAGGGAACTCTCTATTCGGAGACAGCAAGTGATGTTAATGTCTGGAACGTGTTGCGGAATATGTCAGCGCTATGTAAGTATTACTATTATTTAGACTTTTTGTTGTTAGTATTACAAAAAAAATACATGAAAATAGCTTGAAAAAAATGCATTTTAATTTATTATAAATGTTATTATTATGATTATTATTGTTAATATTATTATTATATGTTGTTTTTATTATTATGCATTTTCATGTTAATTGTGGATGTAATCATATTTTTTTAGCATTATAACGGTAAAGTGATATTCTTGCTATTATTATTATTATTATTATTATTCGCACCATTTTTTTATGACATTTATTTTACTTAGTAATAATAGCAAATCTACTTTTTGTTTTCTTGGTCCATTACTTTAATAGCTCAGCTTTAGCCCTTGTTCTATGAAAACAGAGATATCCTTTAATCCTCTGTGATTTCCATTTAAGGCTTTCACATAACTGTCAGACATTTTATCTACAGATACATCTCCTCAAAGACATGTTTTATGGTCAATGTTTTCATTACATCTTCCAACAAGCTTGTTGTCGGCTTCTCATTGTATACCGCCGCACAATTCTCCAAAGAGGCCATCATAATTGAATATAAAAGTCTAGACAAGACGAAAACAACATTTTCTTCCTCTCAGAAAGCACTTTTAATACATCAGACCTGTGAGCATCTCTTAGTAACACTCTGATCATTTGAACTTTTTCATCTGTTACAATGTATCCCCCGCTCCGGTGTAAACACCCTGTCGCCTTTTATGTCACCGATCATGCATGAAATTTTACAAGTCTTTTTTTACAGCTTTTCTTGCTGACTTTGGAAGGTCAAATAATTTGTCAATGAAACTTTTAAATGCATTAAAGGTCTCAGACATCTTTCCAGAGAAGTGTTAAAATGTGAAATCACGGCAGGAAGGAGAACAGTGAAAAACACTGTAACAAATTAGGAAAAAAGTCTCAAGTGACAGGAGAACTGCTTAGAGCTGCAGAAATGCAGATTTATTAGGAAAAAAATTTAACAAAAAATTACTGATATAATAATGTACATAATCATATCAAATCATAAATAAATCATGAAAATGTGAATAGCGGCTACTTCTATAGAGAAAAATGGATACAGGGTGCTCACCTCTCGTTCCACCCGAACTGACAAAGGGCGCAAATGGAGAAAAGGAAATGAGGGGCACTTCAAGATCTAGGAAAATTCAGATGGCACTAAGTCGAATGAGCCTGATATTTAATAAAACAATAGAATAACAAAATAAAATTGAATCATTCAATAAAAACATGCACTATAAAACTCCACTGAGGAAGGGGTGTATACCCTGAAACGCGTCTGGTTCTTTGGGACAGTGAGCTCGATTTGAATTCAAGGACTCGTATACAGGATTTATCTACTTTGTCATCGATTTCCTCTTTATGGAGTAAGAGACTCATACATAGAATCTATTATTGACTGCCTCCTGACTAAATGCGCTGAAGCACGAGATCCAGGATTATTGAGAGTTCTCTACACCTTACCTCCGAAAAGCCGAGGAGACACGTGAGACGTCACGTGGTTACTCCATACCACATGGGACGCCGCGTTGGGTAAAGCGGCACGAGAGGCGAGCGGACTGTCCAGCTTCTGACGAAGAGTGGTAAAGTATCATCTACCACTGTCTTTGTATTGTGGGTGTTCTGCTGGGACATAGAGATATACCAATGTCTACTTAAGCCGTGTTCGGGCAATTGGAGAGTGCTCATTTAGTGCTGCCAGAAAGCAGCAGGAACTATCTGTTTTATCATCCAGACACACCGGAGCTCATTGCTCGACTTTACACATGGAATTGTGACATACGCACTACTATTATCTCTAGAAAAGACGCGCAGTTGTCCTATGATATAGAGGTTACATTGGGACTCCCAGTACTCGTTTTTCTATATAGTTAGATGTCTATGTGAATTACTCTATTATCTGATTTTATACTGCATGTTTTTATTGCATGATTCGGTTTTATTTTGTTATCCCATTGTTTTATTAAATATGTGGCTCATTCGCCTTAGTGCCATCTGCATTTTCCTAGATCTTGGAGTGCCCCTCATTTCCTTTTCTCCATAAATAAATCATCATTAGGTAATACTCTAACTTACGGGGAAGGAGCCTTCTCCAATATGAAAAGATATAATAGGGTAGGGGACGGCTGTTTTGGCGAGGTGAAGCTAAGCAAGTGTGGGTGAATGAGACATAATGAAATTTTTGAGCAAGAGCATAAAACGTTCCGGAGGCCTAGGACATCGATGCAGTAAACAGCCCATTGTTTTCAGTTATGGCCGTGTAATGCTTTGTTTCTCCTGTGGTGGCGCTGTAGGGGAATTAAACATTTGCTGTTAGGTTCGCCCGCAGATTACAGTTGATGTCAAGGGACTTCAGCAAGTTATCGTGTAATAATCCTATTTTTGAAGAATTGCGCTAACAAAAAAAAACTATTCTCCAGTGCAGATATTAAAACTTCATTTTTCTAAGCAGATCTCAAGGCCTGTTTAAAAGGTGGGACATTGACTTATAGGATCACTGTCTTACATCTGGGGGCATCAGAAGCCGAGCTTGTTAACAGCTCATTTGCATCCCTTTTCTGCCCAGAACTCCATATTAGTGTCGTCTGGTCTATAAGACTCCTCACACCGTTAAGATGCTGTCTATACGGATCTATAGTATCCCCTCAATCCAAACCTTTAATATAGGCACTTTGGGGAGGGGCCAATTTTGCTCACTGATCTTTTCATTAAAGCCTAGGCATGTTAGAATCCTCTGAAGCATGGGAAATGTGCTTGTGTTCAGTTTGGTGTGATTATGTAATCACTAGTGTCCATCGCAAATATTCTAATCACAAATTTTTATCTTGAATATTGGCACTTTGAGATTTCGCAAATATCTAGAATATAGTGCTATATCTTCGTAATCGCGAATATTCTAGATTTTTTTCCTCAGTACCCATGATCCCTCACTGCTTCTTGCTTGTGGGCCAATGAGAAGGCTGCAATATCTTTGACTTTAGGAGTAGTGTTGATCGCAAATTTTCGAATCGCGAAATATTAACAGAAATTTTCCAATTGCCGATTTTCGCAATCAAGAAAATAATGGCGAGATCACAAATTCTCGAGTTCACGAATATATGCCGAATATTCACCCAAATATTTGCGAAATATCACAAATTCGAATATTGCCCCTGCCGCTCATCAATCACCCAAATGAGGTGGATATCTCAGATGCCAGTGCATCACAGTCATTTGACTCCTTGTTGGGTGTTACCGAAGAGATCCTGTTTAATGATAAAGTATTGGGGATATTTACTAACTATTAACCTGACCAATAGCAACCAATGCCAGGCAGCTGCTGCTAAAGCCAGTAAGTCCACAGGATCAAACTAAAGAGACTTAGAAGCGTCTGATGAAAATATAGTCCTATCCCTTTACAAATCACTCGTCAGACTGCACATGGCATCTTGAAAATATATTTGGGTAGCCGATTACCATAACATGGCAGAGCTTGAGCCACTTCCTACTTGAATGGGTTTTCCGAGTGCTTTATACTGAAACCCGCACCGATCAGCTGTTTGATGAGGCCACAGCTCTCCGGTGAGCGCCGTGGCCCTTTTCTAGGCCAATGACACCATGTTCATCAGTCACGTGGCCATTTAAGTGAATAGGGCTGAGTCGGGTTAGCAATGGACAATGCTTGCTTAGTACTACGAGGAGGCCATGGCTCCAGCCTCTACAAATAGCTGATCGGCAGGGGTGTCGGGAATTGGACCCCCATTGATCACATTCTGAGGACCTATCATGAGGATAAGTCATCCATATAAAACACTTAGAAAACCCTATTAATAAGTGGATGGCAGGACCAAGAATTGGAGATGACAATGGAATGCCCTAAACTATGTGATCTAAACTATAGTAGGAAAAACTGTATATGAATGGTCAATACATCAACCTGGTGAGAACATTTATAATGAGGACTATGTATAACTATAACAAGGGGGAGTCCACTACATTGGGCCACTTTTAGTTTGCCTTCTTCTGCATCAACATTGTGGGAGAATAGGAGGGACCAGATGGACTTGTGTTAGCCGTATTAACTCGCATTACTATATTTAGTATTGAGCGAATTGAAGTCAAACAAATTGACTTCGATCTGAATTTCAGAAAAAATTCACATTCATCGCAAAGCCAAATTTCCTTGGTAACCAACCAATTTTCTCTGAAAAAAACAAACATACTCACATCATCCCTTTGTGTGGGAAGAGGCTGCAGCCGCCATCTTGATTGAAGATACCACATGATACATCATGTCACCGTGCAAGATCTCACGTAGTGTCTTCAATCAAGATGGCCACAGCAGCCTCTAATCAATCAAATGGATAAGCTAAGTATTTATTTTTTACCGGATTAACCCCTGAAAGCCCTCCATTTTAATCTCAGATGCCATGATCAGCAATGAACACGGCATCTGAGGGGTTTAATGATGGGGTGGATTGGCGCAATCGCCGCTCATTATTATTGTGCCTGCTGTATACAATGAAATGCACTTCGTGATGAAGTCATTTGTCACAAAGCAAATTTCTTTGTGAAATTTGGCAAAGCAGCCAAATTTAATTTTTGATAACTTCGCCCAACACTATGTTACTAGATCTGCAACATATTTTCAAAACATTAAGGTGGATAAACCTAATGCAGCTTGAATTCGGGAGGGGTGATGTCTGTATGACGGACATATTATACTCACATGGTTTTGTATTCTGGTGTAAAGCCTTGATACATTTTTGGGCATCTTGGGAGTGACATTTGGCTAAACATTGACCTACTATGATGTTCCCTTTATCGTATTCTCTTTATTTGAATTGCATCCTGAAGCAAAATGATCAATTTCCGTCTCCCTCTAGAAGGCATCTTGGAAAGCATTTAATGGCCCTATTGAATGCCAGAAGTGGTCAGCTCTCGGGCTCGGCGCACAGCCGCCACAGTAACTGGCCCCAGACGCTTCACTGCTTTAAAACTGACATTTCATTTTTCAAGAGTGATTAATCACTTTACCGTGGGTGCCAACAAAACATTACTTTGTAATTGCAAAATACTGGAGGGATTCAGGTTGGTGTTCTGGAAATAGAAGATGTCTTTCAGCCCAGGGGCCGAGGCGGCTCTCGCTAAAGGGATCACGCTGACAGAGCTAAGCTCGCTTTCGATAGATTTTGCTCAGTTTAGTTGTAAGATTTCTTATGCTTTAAAGTGAATTTCCATCTTTTAGATCATAATTTTTCTAAATCAAAACTGGAGGTCAGAGGTCGCTTTGTTATACAGAACTTTACGTCCCCTGCATAGACATAGGGGGAAATTTTTAGCATTAACAGATACAATAATAGGTGAAGCCAAGGGTAGAATGTACAAAATGTTTACAGTAAGCTTTGAAGCTTCCCCTAGTGGTGGCTGTACGTATATATCTGGTATACAGTAGGCTCATGAGATCACCCTAGTGGTGGCTGTATATATCTGTATGCAGTAATCTCTTGAGCTCCCTCTAGTCGTGTTTTTATATATCTACATGTAGCAAGCTCCTGAGCTCCTCTAGTGGTGGCTGTATATATCTGTATGTAGTTATCTCCTGAGCCCTCTAGTGTTGGCTGTATATATCTGTATGCTGTAAGCTCCTGAGCTCTCCCTAGTTGTAGGTGTACATATCTGTATGTAGTACTCTCCTGAGCTCCCTCTAGTGGTGACTGTATATATCTGTATGTAGCAATCTCCTGAGCTCTCCCTAATAGTGACTGTATATATCTGTATATAGTAATCTATAAACTCCTATAGTGGTACTGTATATATCTGTATGTAGTAATCTCCTGAGCTCCCTCTAGTGGTGGCTGTATATATCTGTATGCAGTAATCTCCTGAGCTCCCTCTAGTGGTGGCTGTATATATCTGTATGCAGTAATCTCCTGAGCTCCCTCTAGTGGTGGCTGTATATATCTGTATGCAGTAATCTCCTGAGCTCCCTCTAGTGGTGGCTGTATATATCTGTATGTAGTAATCTCCTGAGCTCTCTCTAGTGGTGGCTGTATATATCTGTATGTAGTAATCTCCTGAGCTCCCTCTAGTGGTGGCTGTATATATCTGTATGCAGTAATCTCCTGAGCTCCCTCTAGTGGTTGCTGTATATATCTGTATGCAGTAATCTCCTGAGCTCCCTCTAGTGGTGGCTGTATATATCTGTATGTAGTAATCTCCTGAGCTCCCTCTAGTGGTGGCTGTATATATCTGTATGCAGTAATCTCCTGAGCTCCCTCTAGTGGTGGCTGTATATATCTGTATGCAGTAATCTCCTGAGCTCCCTCTAGTGGTGGCTGTATATATCTGTATGTAGTAATCTCCTGAGCTCCCTCTAGTGGTGGCTGTATATATCTGTATGCAGTAATCTCCTGAGCTCCCTCTAGTGGTGGCTGTATATATCTGTATGCAGTAATCTCCTGAGCTCCCTCTAGTGGTGGCTGTATATATCTGTATGCAGTAATCTCCTGAGCTCCCTCTAGTGGTGGCTGTATATATCTGTATGTAGTAATCTCCTGAGCTCCCTCTAGTGGTGGCTGTATATATCTGTATGTAGTAATCTCCTGAGCCCCCTCTAGTGGTGGCTCTATATATCTCTATCTAGTAAGATCCTGAGCTCCCTCAAGTGGTGGCTGTATATATCTGTATGTAGTAATCTCCTGAGCTCCCTCTTAGGGGTGAATGTATATATCTGTATGTAGTAATCTCCTGAGCTTCCCTGAGTGGAGGCTGCAAGTTTATGTCTGTACAGGAGATTTGGAGCTTGGTTTCAGAAAAACAAAGTTCAACAATTTTAAAGTTATATTGTGATTTCTGCACAGATTTTGTATGTTCTCCCTGTTATTGCTCAGATTTACTCCTGGAGCTCAGTTTCCTCCCACACATCAAAAACATACAATCCAAAAATTGAGCCTGTGAGCGCCAATGAGGACAGGGAGTGACGTGGGTGGTGAGAGTACAGCGCTGCAGCATATGTAAAGGTTATATGGATATGGAAATGTATATAATAAATAAGGCAGGAAGGAAGGATTGTAATCCTGTATTAAGATTTCCAGTAACTTTTTTTCCTTCTTCTAATTTTTCATTTTCCAGTGCAGCAGCAGACGACCTAACAAATCACCATTAACACCATAACATATCTGCAGCCGTTATCCCCGGACACCCAGCTCCTGAGACTGTAGATTCCGGTAACACAGGGTGCAGAACATGCAATTTCTACAGTAACTTGGAGAAGACTTGTTCTTCAGTGTTACAGAAGCAAGTCAGACGTCGCAGCTGGTGTGTGACAACGAGCCGCTCTCCTCCGTATGCTATCTGCCCTCTTTTCTCTCCCTAGCAGCTGATAAGATGCATTATTTCCTGTTTTCTATCTGACAATAGAGAATTACTAACTGATCTAAAAATGTCATGTAAGGTCAGGATGGAAGGTTTCATTTCACAGATGAGAATAAATCTTCAGATTCCGATGTAATGAAGATAAGCCTCAACCTCAAATTGAAAACATTAGAAGATCCTGAGAACGTCTACAGGGAAGGTGGAAGCCATCAGGGCCTTATTAAAATCTCGCTCTTCCTTTTAGTATCCATTGTGAGAACATTACCTTTATCATTTAGTGGAGAGATAAGAATAGACTTTTTAACATGCTTCTTCTTTGTGTCCCTTTTGATGAATAATTTAGCTGGTTTTTGTCTCTGAGTGTTTGTAGAGAGGCTTCAAAGTGAGAAAATGTCTGACAAATGCTCCAAAGGGGCCTCTGGGTATAAAATGGTCAATATATTCAATAACAAACAGCTGCCAAGAAGAAATAACAAAAGTTTACAAGACAAATATGGAAACAACTTATTTCACGTTTTTCACTTCATTAGGGTTGGTGTTTTTATTTTGATTGGTTGGCGGCATTGGCCAATTTGTTTTATTTATCACAACTTTCTTCTGAAAAGAGTGCCCCACATGTCCACAGGTCATGTCTGGTATTGTACTTCAGCCTCGTTCACTTCAATGGAGCCTACAGCTGCTACGATGCCCATGGGCAAACCATGGTAGAAAGCATCCATGTTTTCCTGATCTTGTACAACCCCTTGAAGAAACTGAAATTACCCCTTTAAGAGTAACTCCAATTCCCAAAAAGTTGGGTTGCTGTGTAAAATGGAAATAAATTTAAATAATAACAGAATGCAATGTTTTACTTGCAAATATCCATTTTTATCTTATTTTAAAAAATGCTAAAATCACTTACATATCATCTTCAAGGATGAGTGATAAAGTACAATAAGTCCATAAATCGATAATGTGCATGAAAAATTCCCAGATGGTATTATCTAGAGGCACCGTATACGGAGGGGATTAGCACGCGAATCACGCATGTTTCAGGGGGAACCCCATCCCTTTTTTTCCGGTATGATTTTTGAATCCCATGGACTCACATGTCATTGACAATAGATCGTAGATCATAGATCACATATCAGATGAGGAAAGTGAGACATTTCACCATTTCATGAAAAAAAAAAAAAACTCATTAAGAACTTGATGGCAGCAACTAAGTTTGAGCAAACCGAAGTATTCAAAGTGGAATTCGATCCAAATTTCAGGAAAAATTTGAAGCCGAATTTCCTCGCGCGTCATGGTGGAGAATCAATTTGCCCTGAAATGACGGAGAAAAAACAAACAATACATACTTATCCAATTGAGCGCAAAGAGGCAGCTGCGGCCATGTTAATTGAAGATACCGCACAAAATCAGGCACGCAATGACGTATGACGTCACCAAGCCAGCCGACGTGATGATGTCATCATGTCACCGCGCGATATTTCGCATGGTGACTTCAATCAAGATGGCTACAGTGGCCTCTACGGGATCAAATGGATAAGGTGAGTATTTTCTTTTTTAACTGTATTAACCTCTGAAAGCCCTCAATGTTAATCTCAGATGCCGCAATCACTATTCCCCTTCATTGTGCCCCGCTGCATACAAAGAAATGCGCTTCGCGACGAAGTGATTCATCACAAAGCAAAAATATTTGTAAAATTCGGCAAAGCAGCCAAATTAAATTTTTCATAACTTCTTTAGAAGCAACGCATCTCAAAAAAGTTGAGACAGACAGCGTTGCATAGCCTTTGTGAAGCCTCCGCTCTTATTTTACATCTGGGAAGTAAGGAGTGCTGGAGTTTTGGGAGAGGAAAGTTGCTGCATTCTTCTGTGATGTAGGACTCTCGGTGCTCCACAGTCCGAGGTCTTCCTTGCCAGATTTCCGTTTTCTATTGGAAAAAGGTCTGGATGCAGGCGGCCGGTTCAGCACCCGGACTCTTCTCCTGTGAAGCCATGCTGCTGTGATGGATACAGGATGTGGTTTAGCGTTGTCTTGCTGAAATTTCCAAAGCCTTCCCTGAGAGAGACAGTGTCTGGATGGAGCATATGTTCTAAAACTGCAATATACTGCTCAGCATTGATAGCGCCTTTCCAGGTGTATACCCAATGGTATGACTATGCACTGTAATACAGGGAGGGAGCTCCCTCCATCCTCGGGTACCCTGCAAGCACAATCACTTCTGAAGGCCCCCAGGCCTGCCATGTCCTGGCTACTGTTAGATCCTGCCTCTTGGAATGACCATACACTGCAATACAGAAGTATTTCAGTGTATGGTACAAGTGATCTGAACATCTACCAAATGTTTTATGTAGATGCAATTAAAACTTGCACAATATTGAGAAGGAATGTTGGACCATTTCTCCCTAGAAATTTGCTTCAGTTTATTAATATTTCTGGGATGCTTCCTGTGCACAGTCCCTTTCAGATCATCTCATAGCATCTCCATGGAGTTTAGGTCAAGTCTGTGACTTGGTCATTCCAGAACAGAAATGTTTTTTTCTTTTTCTCCTCCATGCTTTAGTTTATTTACTTGTGTGCTTTTCTGAAGATCAGTAACCATGCTTTTTGAGGCTTTAATAAGTAAAGGACCTGTCCACACAGGAAGCATCTTTTCCCATTTAGCTCTTAGAGAAGACATTAACACAGAGGTGTATTTACTTTTTCTCCCTGCACTGTGGAACACAGACCAGGCAGACGAATAGGGTTAACTTAAACACAGACAGACCTGAAACTGAACCTAGATGCGCTGGAACACACACGGAAAGCTGGAATATAGACAGGGACAAACGCAGGATAAATGCAGGTTAATCATTATAGTACAAGACTATTAGAACACCTCTGCTGCTCACCAGGGAACCTGAAGCTCAGGCACCCTCTAGCTGGAGAGGCCACCTAAAATACTCAGAAACCACCAGGCATTGGCTGGGGAAGGATTTGAAAGCATGCATAGTGGCCCTTGAAGAGGAAACAGAACAAGGCAGAAGTGTGGAAGCGGCAGCATGGTGAGTAGCACGAGTATCATGGCCACAAGGGAGAACAGGGCAGTGGCGGACATAGACACCTGACTCAACAATAGTTCAGTTACATTGTGTCTATAATTGTGACTTAAACACAATCAGATTACATTTTATTAGTAATCAGTGCAGAAATGCAGGTCTACTAGGTTGCATGTAAGGTACTGGTCTAGTGACTTCCATGATGGATAGAGACACACTAAAGAAATTGGCACAATGATGAAAAAAGGGGAGTTTTTTGCAGATAAAATGTTCAATATATTGGTGTTTGTTGGGGCTCTCTGCTGTCTACTTTTTTTTTACTTATCTGAGCCATACCTTGAAGCTCCTGGGCCCCAGTACAAAATCAGGTGCTGCTCCTCAAGGGTATAGCCAAAGGTGGAAGAGGTGTTACTATGTCATGTGCCCCTGATACTGAGTATCAGGGGCTCCCAACCAGCATAGGTTAGGGTATTTAGATACAGTGATAGGGCATCAAAATTGACCTTTGCCCTCGGTGACAAAAAGCCTTGATATGTCTCTGAGCCTATGATCTTTGAGCCCTTCAGAGACCTTGTGCATGCCTCTCTACCAGTAGCGATCACATATGGTTTCCATGATAAGGTCTCATGTACACGACCATAGTTTGTGCCTGCATCCGATCTGCATTTTTTTCAGATCAGATGCAGACCCATTCATTTCAATGAGGCTGAAAAAGATGTGGACAGCAGACCGTGTGTCGGTGTCATCTATTCTGCAGAACCGCCAAAAAATTAGAACATGTCCTATTCTTGTCTGTTCTGTGGACAACTTTAAGACATTTCTACTGAAGTTAAATAATATATGGCAGCATGCACGAGGTGATTATCTGGATTTTGCGGATGTGTGATTTGCATGAATATGCAGAGTTTGATTGCCCTTTGACATGTCAGCCTATTCTTTGGTTTTCCAATGTACTTACAGAGTGGGCGTACAGAAATTATAATTTTTTGGCTCCAGGCTGGCACAGTAATACATAGAAATGCTGGGAATAGGAATATTGTAATTTAAAGCATTTAACCTCTAGAGCCTGACATTTTTCTTTATCACTGTGTGAAACACGATTACATTGCTCGGCCCGTAGAAGCAAAGAGGGTGGACAAGGCATTGAGCAGACTAATGAGTTCCAAGCACATTGAGGCACTTGGTAAAGAAAATGAAATGTTATTGAAGTTGTAAATGTGTTGCGACGTGGAGCTTATTAATGGAAAGCCGCCTCTCCGGTGAATGACCCGCGGTATTGGATAATGAAGTGTAAATATTCCTGAACATTGTGAAAAACTCTGCACATTGCCTTTCAGACATTTAGGGAATTTATAGAAGCAAAGGTAGCGGTATTAATACGTCTTGATTCTTCCTGGTAGATTAGTGATGGGACTCACAGTCGTTCGGCGAGATGACTCGGCAATTGGAACGCAATTGACGTCTTGTGATCTTTATTTTCTTCCTCACTTGACTGCATTACACAAGTTGTAGGACACCAGAAGTGGCCACTTCTGTCTTGTGCTGCAGGTTCTAAACCTTTGGAAAAAACAAATTTTTAACAGTATTAAAATGAAGACTGCATTAAAGTATGCACGGTGAGGAGCAGAGATTTTTTTTTTTTTCCAGGGAATGTGAAAATTGGAAAAGATTGAAACAAATAAGAAAAATAATGACCATTTCAGAATATATCAACCTTCTTCTTTCTCTTACTTTTAATGACCACTCAGTCTATCGTCATGTTTTCCATGTTTTCGTGCAGATGGATTATCATACATTATCCTTTAGGACTGGGAGCTTTTTAACAAAGTGGATCCATGATGATGTCTCCGAAGTACTTAAAGGTGTAAAATGAGTCAAACAGGTTTAAATTAAAAATTAGAGAATTTCCTAAAATTTGATTGGGTCCGATTTGGTCAACTCGACTGTCCAAACAAATTTGAAGGAAAATGAAAGTGCTCTGATTGCCTGGAATAGGCTCTCGCTCCCTCTCGTATGAATTAGTTACCCCTTGGCCTCCACCAGTATCCATCACCATTAGATCAAATCGCACAACTCACATATAGTTACACAGCTTTAGGGTTGGACTGGGACTCCTGAGATCCCTGGGGACCACCAGAGGAAATAATTGTTGGGTCCAAAACATCATATCATCAATAAAGTTTAATACGTTTTGAGTCAAATAAATAAACTCGATTGGCAAGTATTTTTTCTCCTAGATCTTTGGGCATCACTATGGGATCAGAACCTGTTCCCAGGGAAGGATCCTCTACTACTCTGGTGGGCCAGTTCAATGCTTAACAGTTTGTAATGTTGTTAACAACACGGGTCCATCAAGTCCAACCTATACAGTAATTCTATGTTGATCCAGAGGAAGCTTATAGCCCACATGTAAAGGATACGAATTAGCTCTTATTTGGAGAATTCCTTCCCAACTCCAAATGCAGCAATAAATCTGTGGATCATCATCATCCTGTCTCCCAAATATTAATAAATTGTAACATTATTACTTTCCATTAAACAATGTATCTTGTCTTGTGCACTATACGTGGTATTAATATCTGTAATATTTAGCCACCTTATGGCATTATTTATCCAATATATGACTTGATGACATATGATGAGCAAACATTTTTTAGAATTTCTCAAAAATGCAGCTTCCAAATAAAGCCAACGTTCCAGAGATTTGATTTGAGCTTTTCTCATTTTATATATCTCAGTAGAGAGCACAACCGAGCAGAGAATATGAAGACAGAGGAACATTGGACCCCTAGCGGGGCCCTGGCTGGTGGGTTTGCCCATAATGCCTGGCAGTCAACCTCACAGCCAATTAAGGATATAGATTATATTTGCAGCATGTAGGTCCAAAGCCAGGGCTAGATTGGGAAAAAAGTAACTGTAGCAGAAACCTCCCTTCCCCAGCTCACATCCATAGTTTGACGGTTTTCACATTAGAATGCGTATTGTTGTATTACATAATAACTGTTTCACAGAAGCCCTAGAGACTTCAATAGTTTAGAAAAAAAAAACATTCTGATATTCATGCATTTTACCACTGGAAAACCAGTGCCAACTAACTCAGGAACCTTTAAAAAGTTCTGTTGGTGGTCTTAGTCTAAGAACTTGTTCCCATATGCGTTGGAGGCTCCGTTTAGGGCCTCTGTCATATACTTTGTCAAAAAGACTGGACAAAAAAGTCCTGCAACACCCCTTTAAGTACTTGTAGTGCATGGCTACTGCAATGAGAAATGTGACCCAAGACCACCAGTACCAGCAGCTGTCGCATGTCTAAAGTGTTGGGCCACCACTGAGCCTGAGGTGTAGACTCTGTCCAGGCCTAGAGAGCAGGCCCAGCTGCTTAGAAGACTGCAAGATGTCGGATCTGGGCAGCAGAAGGCAGAAGAAAGCCACCTGGATGATGCTCATAGTTACTGAGACGGCGGGGGTAGGTATAGATATGATAGGTGGAACTATGTAAGCTCCTCCTGCACAGAACTTACTGACACTGGGCAGTGTGAGGAGAGGAGGAGCAGGCATCATCTTGTCACTGATGGAGTGACATGAGGCCAGGGACACGGCAGTGAGTATTACAGGAGGCAGGGCTGGGCCGCTGAAACTACAAGGGCCACAGTGGGGAGCAAATGTCACAGTAGACGGCTGCACAGAGCAGCCGTACAGCCATGCATCAACAATTAACCGATCTGCCGGCATTGGCGACCCACTGAAGCATTAAAAGTAGCAGCCTACCATCAGCCATTTGCCCAGTAGGACAGAAGCCTAGTCCATGCCAGTGGTTCAGTGATGCGCCAGGACATGTCAGTCACAGACTCAGCAGATACATAGTAACATAGTAACATAGTAACATAGTAACATACGCAAGAAGACAACCAACTTAAGGTCTTACAGGGACAGTGTTAGTTATTGGGAAGATATAGTTCGGTAGATTGAATTACTTAAGAGAAGACATGTTTTAGCACTAGGGACAGGATATGGTGTCACAGCCAGGGCTGGAGCTGTTAGGGAGGCTCTTTTTTTATGTGCAGGAGCCAGCTACTAATATAAAAAATCCCTAAATCTACTAGCTAATGATGTTTGATCATAGTTGCACTGGACATTGTGCATTTTTCCCCAAAAGTCTGTTGCAAAGTTTGTTCAATATTAATAATATACAGTTTACAATAGTAGTATTTGCCAGTGCCACCGGCCTCGTGTATTTCTGCTGCAGACTGTGTCCAATTGCCCCTTTTTTTTCCTGACACCATTGTGTAAGAAGAAACACCAACATTCTGTACATCTGCCTCCAAGAGGAATCATTTTGGCAATGTTTTTTTTTTTATTATTATTATTTTAAAAAGCACAGAAAATTTGACAGTGCAGTGTGTCATTAACCGGGTTGTTCGTTACCTCCATTCACCCGTTGCTATGTATAGCAGTGTCAGTCCGTCTTGGTGTGAAACTAGTTGCACACAGTCCCAGGTGACCTCCGAATGCCATTAATATCTTTTTCAGGACAATCTGAGCACTTTTGATTCAGGGCAACTTTATTAAGGTCTGAATCCATTCCACTGATTTGTTAGAATTGGACCCAAAACTAATATAAAAGAAATTTACTCGTCTGTAGTAGGTACTATGTGGAAACATGTAGGCATGGCGCAAATATGTATCCAGTGGATGACTCCATTATGTAGGGCACAATATGATACTGTCATGGGAAATGCTGACATATTATTAAACTTTAATATTATGGCAGGATTACCGTCCCTTTCCATTCTTCCACCATAATATAAGAACAAACTTAAGACATAGACCGTGGTCTGATTGGACTGTTCCTTCCTGCATGCTCTAGTTTCCAATTTTGAAAAAATAAAAATAAAAAAAGCAAAAACTGATTAAATACAATATATTGTTCTAACTTGGACAATGTATTTCATTTTTCATTGATCTCAGAGCCAGTATGAGCTAAACAAGATTGATTTTTCCAGCCTTTTATTGTATTCGATAGCTCCCATCCCATTTAATAACCTGGTATTTGTGAACCCTCTCCAGATGTTTTATTTCCTTTTTACAATGTGGATCCCAAAGGTGAATCCCATATTTGACACATGGCCTTAACCTCTTCCCGACTGCCTTACGTAAATTTACGTCTGTGGTCAGGAATTTAAATGTGACGCCCGCTCACAGGCAGGCACCCCGGGCTAAATTATGTGATCAACAATAACGTTGATCGCATACACTTAACCCCTCAGATGCCATGGTCAAATGTGACCACGGCATCTGGGAGGTCAAAAACCGGGAGTGTGCCCCTAGCAAGGATCGGGGGATCCGGAGAGTATATGCAGCAGCCTTGGTCCTCCTGAATGATCCAAGGCTGCCACATTTATGTTCCTATGGAGAGCCTGACTGTGGCGGGGCTCCAAAGGAACACAGTGCAATTCTCATAGACTCTAATGTTAATGCATTGGGGCATGTGAGAGAAGAAATCTAATAGTTGCTTGTTCAAGTTTCTTAGAGGAACTATTAAAAAGTGTAAGAAAAAATTCAAATAAATAAACATAAACAATAAAAAAAAAAAATCAAGGGCATAACTGCATGTAAAAAGGCCCATACTATTAAAATATAAAATACTTATTCTATACGGCAAACGACAAAACAGAAAAAAGTCAAAATGGCCGATTTGTAGTTTTTTTGTCACGTCACCTCCCACAAAAAATGTAATAACAAGTGATCAAAAAGTCATGCACACGAAGGTATCAATGAAAACTATAGATCCCCCAGCAAAAAAATGAGCCCTAACACAGGCTAAAAATATAAAAAAGCTATGGGGGTCAGAATATGTTTTTTTCTAACAATTTTTTTTCAGTATATAAATGCAAGAAAAACTATACATATGTTATATCATTGTAATCGTACTGACCCAGAGAATGAAAGCAACAGGTCAGTTTTACTGCATAGGAAACACTGTAAAAACAAAACCCATAAAAGTGTTGTGGAATTGTGTTTTTTTTTATTCCACCCCATTTGGAAATTGTTTTCTACTTCCTACTACATTGTGTGCAACCAAAAATGGTGCCATTAGAAAGTACAACTGGCCCGCAAAAAACAATCCCTGATACATCTATGTGAATGGAAAAATAATGTAAAGAAAATAAATAAATAAATAAATAAACGTCAATTCACCCAGTCTTGAAGGAGTTAAAAGAGGTTTACAGAAGATTAATATTACACGGAGATCACAGGTTTTTGCAGCAGCTGCCTGACATTGAGCATTGCTGTAGATGTTACTTAGCTCATCCCCAGTTTTCTTTCTTTCTATGTACAGTATGTGCAGTAATACTGATACTAAGGCCACGGTTCATTCTTTTAAATTGGTATTGGTGTCTTGGACCCAAGAATATGCTTTTTAAACTTGCTGTCCGTGCCATTAGGAATTGTCTATGCACAGAGCGACTCTCCATCTGTGATAACAACCCTAATATTACCAATGTGCTAATTCTGAGAGGGTCAATATCAGTCCTTACCACCGATAAAAGCAAACGCTGTTGCCCCAAGGGCAGGAATATCTCATCTAAGGAGGCCTCCTTTGGGTGGTGTAATCCAGCCTTCTGATGTAGAGTGCGAGAGATGCTGAGAAAGTAAGGAGTCAGCGCAGAGAACTGACGAGCCGAATGCACTGATATTACTTAATAAAACTCCGATCAATACTCTTCTGTGCGGAAGGTTTTGACCCCGGAGGGAGTGGATCTTGTACAATATGTTAAATAGAGACGTGATGATTTTTTAAACCTTTAGATTCCAGATTGCTCTGCCAAGATTTCAGAGAATTACAATTATATAATGAGGGCGCAGCCATCATTAAAGTGACCTGCTGTGCAGTAAGTCCTGTCTGCTCAGCCTATAACAGATGAGCTCCAGACAAGAGGGATATAGATATCGGCATTCACGAAGAACAAAGCTGACACTTCCATATTCTAAGGCGACTTTCACACAAGCGTTTTTACTGGATCCGGCAGGGTTCAACAAAAACGCTTCCGTTACTTATAATACAACCATCTGCTATAATACAACCATCTGCATCCGTTATGAATGGATCCGGTTGTTTTATCTGCAACATTGCCAAGACAGATTCGGCATGAATCCGAGAAAACGGATTCGTCCCCATTGACTTGCATTGTGGGTCATGACGCTTTGCTCCGCAACCCAGGACGGAAATCAAAACGGCAGCATGCTGCTCTCCTGTATGAGAACTGAACGGAATGCATTTTGGAGCACTCTGTTCTGCTCAGTTACGTTTTGTCCCCATTGACAACGAATTGGGACAAAACGGAAGGGTTTTTTCCCCGTATTGAGACCCTAAGACGGATCTCAATATCGGAAAATATTAATGCTAGTGTGAAAGTAGACTAACTCTTGACCACAGTGGTTCTCAACTGGTGGGTCTCTTAATGTTGCATAGTTACAACTCTCAGCATCCTTCCATGGTTTTCACAACATTCGTAAGTAGTAACCGGACTTGTGACTGCTCAGCCGAGTGCTGGATAGAATGTGTCACTGATGCTCCCAGTGATTTCCTTGAAGAGATAGATAAGACCCAGCAGGACACACAGGATGCAAATGGGCATAGTGGGGGACTGAGGAGGTGGGTATTACATTTTCCCACATTCTTCAAAGCATTCTGAGTTACAAAAAAAAATAAAAAATCAATAACTGAGCAGCCAATCACTAAGATGGTAAAGCGACCAAGGATTAGCAGTATTGCTTTGAACAATCCAGGTTCTGAGTTCAAATCCATCATAACATGTTTTTTTCCCCATACTACAAAAAACATATAAATGAAAATGGTTTCAATGTTGTTATGTTGGTTATATATTTATACAGTCTACATAAAAAGTGAGCTTTAAAAAAGCATTTTATCACTTGCACTGATTTTGAGTTACATCATATATTATACTCCAGAGCTGCACTCACTATTCTGCTGGTGCAGTCACTGTGTACATACATTACATTACTTATACTGTACTGATCCTGAGTTACATCCTGTATTATACTCCAGAGCTGCACTCACTATTCTGCTGGTGCAATCACTGTGTGCATACATTACTTATCCTGTACTGATCCTGAGTTACTTCCTGTATTATACTCCAGAGCTGCACTCACTATTCTGCTGGTGCAGACACTGTGTACATACATTACATTACTTATCCTGTACTAATCCTGAGTTATATTCTGTATTATACGCCAGAGCTGCACTCACTATTCTGCAGGTGCAGTCACTGTGTACATACATTACTTATCCTGTACTGATCCTGAGTTACATCCTGTATTATACTCCAGAGCTGCAATCACTATTCTCCTGGTGCAGTCACTGTGTACATACATTACTTATCCTGGACTGATCCTCAGGTACATCCTGCATTATACTCCAGAGCTGCACTCACTATTCTGCTGGTGGAGTCACTGTGTACATACATTACTTATCCTGTACTGATCCTGAGTTACATCCTGTATTATACTCCAGAGCTGCACTCACTATTCTGCTGGTGCAGTCATTGTGTACATACATTACATTACTTATCCTGTACTGATCCTGAGTTACATCCTGTATTATACTCCAGAGCTGCACTCACTATTCTGCTGGTGCAGTCACTGTGTACATACATTACATTACTTATCCTGTACTGATCCTGAGTTACATCCTGTATTATACTCCAAAGCTGCACTCACTATTCTGCTGGTGAAGTCACTGTGTATATACATTACATTACTTATCCTGTACTGATCCTGAGTTACATTCTGTATTATACTCCAGAGCTACACTCACTATTCTGCTGGTGGAGTCACTGTGTACATACATTACTTATCCTGTACTGATCCTGGGTTACATCCTGTATTATACCCCAGAGCTGCACTCACTATTCTGCTGGTGCAGTCACTGTGTACATACATTACTTATCCTGTACTGATCCTGAGTTACATCCTGTATTATACTCCGGAGCTGCACTCGCTATTCTGATAGTGAAGTCACTGTGTCCATACATTACAGAACATCTGGACCTCTGCTGACAGGTCTCCTGGGTTAGCCATTGAATTGCTCGGTATCACCAGAGTAGGGCGGTATTATGTGAGGGATCTGGAGTCTCCGGAGCACGTTCTTCATTAATACATGATGACTCATTAATTATCTTCATATTTCCTTTATACAACACAAACTCATCATTATCACAATGCTTTTATCTTATCTTTTCCGAATCTCTTTAAATTTTAAATCTCGGCTTTTTTGAAGTTTTAAGACAATCATTTCATAGACAAATGATTTGATAAATCCTAAGTCATTGAAATCCCAGCAAACAGAATCAATGTTAAAACATTTAATACAGAGAATTGCATAGTAGCCGGGAATGGTAACATCTATATTCGGATGAGTGACGAAGGCGCTCTTTACACGAGGTGGGATTGCTTGTTGTCCTAGAGGAGCTGGTGCTTCTGCCATGACTTGAAATTGTCAGTTTAATACCTTAGAGGGCAGCCATATAGTTAAGCGTAATTTATTACCCCACTGTACCTTTAAGGAGTACTGCAGAAATTAACTTCCCCAAATGACTCAATATCATTGGTGCATTTTTTGGAGTTAGTGTCCCCATTCAGAAGAAGACATGTTGAGCATGAAACATGTTGGTTAATTCTTCTGGAAACTGGGGAGTGATTCTGTGCAGACACATGCATGCAAGGTCACCCTCATATATGAAGTGTATGTTCTACAGTGGGTCAGATCCTAGAGTTGTGATGGGGCCCCACCCAATGCTTTGACCAGGGGCCTTCACCAACTTTGTTGTGGCTCCTTAACCAATGATTTCATTATCTTACAAATCCCATTGCTCCAGAAAGTAATTGATGAAGAGGATTAGAGGTGACAGATCTGTCTCAAAGAATGTGAGATTCATGGTGAATACTCTTAGTGCTCGAGAAGCATTCTCATTGGAGAAACCATGGATTTGTGTTCCTTCCAAAGAAGTGAAAAAGAGTCCATCAACTTCTATAGGGAAACCATGGATCTTATCTTGGAATAATTCCAGATCCAGATTCAACCCATAACAAGTCATTGAAGTTTACCAGTATGAATCTATACAATAGATTTCATTCAAGACCGAGACTCTGCCCAAATAAGTCAATGGAGTTTAACAATATGAATCTGTAATTTGGATTTGTAGTTCCAGATTATATTGTCTTATTTAGACAAAATATAAATAAATTATACAATTTCCTGTTATGCAGCAATATTCTCCCCATAACGATGATTCTTCTTTTACAGTAACTTCTATCAATAGAATAAAGATCATTTTTTATACATTTTGAGAAGGTAACAATTTGTTTTCAGCTCTGTTTAAACATATAGATGATATTTCTCCATAGTCTTATATTTTGGTCTTCAGCCTTCTTCATGCATTGATAATTGTAGTTTAATCTAGCCATTGGTTCCTCTCATTCAAGTTCTAAGGTCCAAAAATTGGTCAAGAGTAGACAAGAATCAACTTGTTTTCTTCATTTAATGTCTAAAGATTATCCATAGTTTTCTCTAAAATTAAAATTCAATTTGATTTGTCTGCCTCATTTTTACATTTAGATGGTTCTTTTAGATTTAGCTTGTGCAACATGGACATGGACAGTATTCTCTGGTACTAAGGTATATAGAGTGTAAACTCTTTAATGTGACCATTCAAAATGACATTGGGTGTCTCATCCTAGAAGATGGCCAGTGTGCATTGAACAACATGATGGAAATTGAAAACTTGATCTAGATCATGGAGTGGTCTTCTCGAAGAAGTCTTTCAGAGAGGTTTCACTGTAGATCCACAATAGGTACACTTTAAGCATGTTTGATGATTTTTTCTTAGTCCATTTGGTCAAATTTGCATTGTAGAAATACTGATGGCATCTCTACTGTACATGTATGGTCAACTAACCTTCACCCTTCCATCAGTCAGGTCTGCAGATCACATTGGTTCCTTGTAAGGGGAAACTTTTTGTTTATATCATTGACTCAAATAATGTATTTTGTATCACAGGCTGAGGTACTGAAAGTTTATCAGAAGATGTGCAGAGTCTGAGCTGTAGGGGGTTCTGTGTACTCCATTGATATAGATTGTAGGTTAAATGGTTGATGCACATAGACACAGTATACATTAATGTCAGAAATATTCTAAGATATTTTCAAACCTCCCCCCTTCCTCTCATATTCCTATTGTTGGCAGGGAAGGTGCTCAGATTTGTTATCTCATGCACTTGGCATCTCTGACCTCAGTAGAAAACTGCTGATATCTTGCATTACTAAGCAAATTGCTTCAGCCTGGGTGCTGCCAAACAGTAAATTCTTCCATTTCACTCGAATTGCACCATGTTATTACACAAGAGATCAACTATTTTCTGAGTCTTCAGGCTTGGCCATTTGTTGGCTAATTTGGCTTCTGTTCCTTTATGTTTCTTCAGAGGACGACCTTGTGAACGCTCCATCTGTGTTCAAGATGAGCTTTGTAAATGGGCGACAAATCTTAAGACATGTATTACTGGTTCTGGGCTGCATGCTGCAGAATTTACCAGAGGCTCCTGCTACAAAGAAAACTATTGGCTCTTTCTTTCTTTCTTTCTTTCTTTCTTTCTTTCTTTCTTTCTTTCTTTCTTTCTCTTTTCTTTTTCTTTCTTTCTTTCTTTCTTTCTTTCTTTCTTTCTTTCTTTCTTTTTCTCTTTATTTTCTTTCCTTTCCTTCTTTCTATGTCTTTCATTTCCCTTTCTTTCTTTCTTTCTTTCTTTCTTTCTTTTTTTCTTTCTTTCTCTTTCCTTTCCCTTTCATTCTTATTACTCTTTTCATTCCTTTTCTTTCTTTCTTTCTTTCTTTCTTTCTTTCTTTCTTTCTTTTTCTCTTTATTTTCTTTCCTTTCCTTCTTTCTATGTCTTTCATTTCCCTTTCTTTCTTTCTTTCTTTCTTTCTTTCTTTCTTTCTTTCTTTCTTTCTTTCTCTTTCCTTTTCGTTCTTTCTTTCTCTTTTCTTTCCTTTCTCTCTTTCCTTTCCTTTCTTTTCCTTTGACCTCCTTCAGTGATTAGGAATCACTTCTTGTGAACACAACTTGAGTCCTGGTTGATGGCTGCAGAGGGGTCACTGCTGGGAGCGGATCCCCCAGGCTGCAGGCACAGGCTCGCCCCCTCTCTGCATCTTTATCATAGGCCTCCCATTGTTGTTTTATTCCGCAGAGTTAACTGTTCAGAGACAAAATAAATCAGTTCTTGGTTACTGCACCTGTGAATGTCTCAGATAATCTGTATATTAAGTTGTAAATGTCAGTAATGCTATTATCCTGCTTCAGTGCTGCAAGATGAAGTGCAGTGTAATAGGGTCCGATATTTGGGCAATGTAATGGTCTACAGAGAAATGGCAGTAGTTAACCCTTCAAGGGAGCTGTGACGCATAGCACCCCTTAGGGGTTTAGATACATTAAATGGGATAAAGGTCAGAATAACACAGAAGTAAAAGGCGTCCAGTATAATGGTAAAGAGTAAACTAAGCAGCAGCGATTAAAGCCAGGCAGCAGCTGCAAAAGCACACAAAACACAAGGGGGATACAAATCCTTAATATTAGTCCCTTATAATTCGCTTGGAACTGGATATGGGGCAGTTTACATTTGTTTAAATGGATATAGGTGAACTAGAAAGGGTTCAGGCCCCAGATTAATAAATGAAATCAGTCGCCTCACTTATAAATTCTCCCTAACCTAGAAAAATGACACATCATAAGTGATCGTATTAAAGTGGTTCTCCGGAATGTACATATTGATGACCTATCTGATATGAGATTGGCAAGAGTTCAACTCCTGGGGCCCCGCCAATCAGCTGTAAAGAGACCACCGTGCTTAGACCTCTTCCTAGGCAATGTGACCTACTGTAGGTGCAGCTCAGCTTGAGATATTGCAGGTTAAAGCAACACGACTCCCTTTAGTGAGATCTTAGCCAGCATGAATGAAGAGAGGGGCAGCGGAGGACATGCTGACAGGCTGCAGGGAGAAGAGAAGGAGATCCTCCCTTCCTGTATATGTGTGCATGACCTTCCCCTTCCAAGGATATGTGGTCTCCGATTGTCACGTGAGGGATCCTTTTTTAAGAAAATAAGTGAGAAGATGAGCACTTGCTCATCTTGTGCCACAAACACATACTGTACCTTTAGTCTATAATATGATAATATGCAGACTGCACCTCTACCGATACTTATTACATGCTACAGTAATTCTGATATCACACGAGAGGAAATATCATCAATTTCTGACAGAGGGAGAGGGTTTCTGTTGGTCAGAAAATCATTTTTCTCTCTCTGACTGTCACCATAAATGATTTTTTTTAATCCGTTTTACACACAAACCAGTTATGACATATCCAGGCAAACCGGGCTTCTGCATATGGCCACTGGGTTTAGGGCTGTCAGCAAAATAGCTAGAGGGGATGCACTTTTCTGGCTTTGTGGTTATTTGTTTCTCAATAAGAGCTCATTCAACAGCATCTGTTCACACATGACCCATTTGCATCATCATTGACAGGAAAAAAAAAAATTATGCAAATCCCAAGGTATGATCAAACCATGGCTGTCAAATAACAGCCCGTGTTAGGCCACATCCCAAAAACACCAAAACTACACCACTTTTTTTAATCATCAAGACTTGGCTGCTATTCTTTGTTAGGAAAGGTAGTGACCCTAAATACTCCACTCCGTAATGACCCGTACTATAAAATTATTACAAGATTTATGGGATATAGAAAAATCATAAAGAAAATAAATAAAAAGCAACATCAAAATTGCTGTTTTCTGTACAATTCACAACCTAAGACAGAAAAAACGCAATCCAAAATGGACCACATTAAAACTACAAATCGCCTTAGAAACTTCAAGGTCTAATAAGCTACAATAAAGAAAAAAGGTTAAGATAATAGGAACACAGAGGGGGGAAATGTAACTGCTCCATAAGGCTAAAATTAGGTGCATCTCTTAAAGCAGTGCATGCACTTAAAGGGATTGTTTCATCTGACCATTACTGCAGTGATCTGGGACAAAGACCCGACCACCCTGTAGCCAAAAATAACGGAGAGGGTTGGTGCTCCACTGTTTCCAGGGGACCTGTTGTATGGTACTTAGTCCCATAATAGTGAGATGAGACAATACCTTTAAAGATGTTATGATGACGTAATATCAGACATAATACATGACATGGTAATCTCTTTTTAGCAAGGCTAGAACCAGCCCTGTACCTCACATGGGTCCAGAGATAATCCCCTTTTATTGCTCCAATTGCTTTGCTAGATTTCCTTCAGGCTGGCACCTCAGGGGCGTGTCCATTCTCTGGGGGTATGTCCATTTTGCTAAAGCTCTCCCCTTGTAGCTTTCACAGCTTCTAGGAGTAGATATGTCTGGTGGCAGTTGAAGGATGGAACTGAGCACCTTGGTAGGTGGATGTGCATGTGACTAAATAAACACTAGGGGGTGCCATTTTAATAAAGTAAAGAGCATAGTTCATTTATTAGTTTATTAAAATAACATTCAATTCTGACATAACCTCCTCGAGTCACCTGAGTTGTTCCCCAACTGTGTTTATTTGAGGCAAAAATTCTAAATCTGCAATAAAAAGGGATGTTTTCCGGAAGGTTTTTTTTAATTTTATTTTAACATGACTGTTCCAGGGTCAATGTTATCCCTTCCTTCTTTTATGCCATTTTCTTGTATTTGTGGTTGATATCGAAGCTGGCGAGTTCTGAGACACAGTGTATCGGTACAACAAATAATAATCCACCGTATCGGATTCATAAAGTATTTTGTAAAAAATGAACCTGCTGATGTCCTAGACTTTTGAGACAGAAGCTGCGGGGGATTTATACTGAAAACATGGCCACAACAAACCCCTGCAGACTTGGCTTTTATTAGATATATCATGTACATGCTCAATATTTCAGGCAATGAATCATAAATCCCCCCTGAAGGACACGTTTAGCTGTGGAGGCAACACTAGAAATTTATCTTTGCTTCTTGGTTTTGTTACATTTAAGCGTCTTTCTGCTGTGAGTTTAGCTTCTTTCACTAATAATTTCAGCGCCTGCCCTTCCTCGCCTCCTCTGTCCTCATCTTCCCTCGTCCTTGTCTTTCCTTCTGAGCATCTTGGCCCTTGTTTTACAGTTGGGTCAGCCTTTGTGTCCAGGTGTAATTGCTTGTGGTCACCTGCGGTGAGCCAGCAGCAGAATAAGAGAAGCCTATTGCAAGCAGCTGTCACTCAGAGTGTAAATGACAGGTCACTGAGCCCCCGAGCTGAAGAAACTGCTCACAATAACATTGTATAAAAAAACAGCTATAATCCATCATGAAACCTCCAATTAATATGTAAATTCTGCAATTCTTAGACTGCAATCTTCCGTCATCCTCTGAAGATGAATTTCTTAATTTATTCTTGCAACTTGGAAAGCTTTGGAGTTTTTTCTAAGTGAATTTCTATTGTTTCAGCACCACGGACAGCGGACAAGAGCGGCTCATACAATGCACAGGTAGGGAGCACTCCCACTGGTTTTACCAATTATTGGCCTTGAATTGGCCATGCTCTGTCTGCTCTCAAGATATGATCTGCCAAAAATTGAAACCCTTGTGTTGCCAAAGGGTATTCAGATGACACCTGGCTCTTCTGTAGAGCAGGGTTGTAAGTGACTGCATCTGGTTACCCATATCCGGCTTTGTTCACATTTTTGCTATGTTTATGCTACAGTGCTATTTTTTCCATTAGAACAGTCCATTCTAAATGGAAGCCAAGTGTTAAAAGGACAATTAATGTCAACAGAGCCAACAGTTTTTCAATGTTACCATAGTTTTAAATATGGAGACCAGGCAGATTTAACCCAGACACAGAGGTGGACGTTTACTTATCTTCTCAAGAGGCACAGTTTTGCTTGAACTTTACACAATTCCAACTGTGGAATTCTAGGCATGATCCACCTCTTTTAACTATCCCTTAGAGTCCAATAAGGTCCCTTATTTAGTCTGTTCCTATAGCTTCCAGCGCCACTGGTGATTTCTTTAGGATGATCTCTATTTTCTAGCTCTCTTCTCCAACTTACTCCTCACTCCTTACTTCTAGATTGACTGACTTATTGGTGGGACTATTAGGGCTCCTCCCCAGAGCCTGTCCACCTAGATCATTCCTTCAGATCCACAGAGCACATTGTGGTCTCTCCAGAGAGGTAGCCACCAGTCAATTCAAATGTGTTAACCCATGTAGGCTGGTTCCAATCTCCCCTGACCATCACAATGTGCAGCTTTCATAATATGTACATGCACATCATCTACCACACCTCCGGTTGTATCACCCTACCGTTATAGACTGTCAATATGTCACTGCAGAAGACAGTCCACCAGTTCATTGTCCCCAAATTGGTCCCATATCACAGTCTTCCATGCTCTTAGCCCATTGGTTTAGATATAGTTTTCTATAATATTCTCTGGTACTTGCCATTATTTTTTTCTCCTCTTTGGCTGAAGATCTACCAGTTTCCGTAGTCCTCTTCTGCCATCAAAGATAATCACACCCCTTCTGTGTAATCGGAAATCCAAGACACTTCCTGCTTGTCCAGTCTTGCTCTTGGATTGGACGGCACCGCTCACGAGAGCAATCGGTGGGTAGCAGAAAGTGTCTTAGACTAAAAAAGGCATCAAATAGTCTGGGAAGTGGGGCAGCCAACTTGGGTGGCAGGAGAGAGGTCCAGAAATTACGAAATTGTCAACTTCGCTCTCCAGAAAATGTGATTTTTTTTTCTTAAACCCAAGGGTCACTTTACGACTGTAGTTACCCAAGTCTCTTTGACCAATTTGGTCAATCTAAGGGTACTATGAACAGATTTGCGCTGCTAGTTTTCTCAGGAATGGAGCTGTATGAAGGAACAGCTCTTCTCCTCTTTTCTTCACTTGAACTTCTTGGATCAAAAAGCAAGATACCACAAATAGTGAAGTACCGCCACTTAGGATGACACACAAAAACACTTTACTTACAAAATTGTGGCCATAAATTGGCATACCTTACAATATCACCTGAGGATTTGTAAGTGTTTGTTCTATGAATCCATCACTGATGGGCAATGGTCTGGCTTCATAGACCCCCAGAGACCAGGGTCCGGGAAAGCTATGGCCAGCCAAACAATGTTGATTTTTTAACAGGGCCTTTCATATGGACAGATGGGCAAGCCAGGACCACTAGAGCAAGAGATGTTCTTTCTTGACTGCTTATGGCTTTGATCCGCAGACAGGACCACAAGTGACTAACACACCAAGACATAATCGTGATAATTGCTACCTACAGCCGGACCTGAGACTTACCTTGACATGCGCTACACTTTGTGTCAACACCAGAACCTCCCAGATATTTATTTTAAACCAGAAAAGTTTTCATAAATTTTCTCCAATGTGGTTTCTGGTTTTCTTTTATCTTTTTTTTTTTACAATATTTAGAATATTTTTATTTTTAGAATATCTTGTGTATTTTGCAGCTTTTTCCATAAATCTGGGAAATATAGGGCCGACGTGGACAAATATGGCATCTCTTGACAATTCATTTAATCCGCAGGGCATTCTGCGGCGCTGGTGACCCAAAAGTCAGATTGTTTTGACCGAAATATTCCTGTGACACAGAAGCTGAGAGACTCTCTGGACAAGTTTATTACAGTTCACAGTTATCTCCTCTGCAGGATGACCTCTCGCCTCACGTTTTAATTGCTTTTCCATCAATCATTGCTCCATGCCAGGGTCCAAGGTAATTGGTCTCAACCGAAAATACTTCAGGAATGTCAGAGAAAGAGGTAAGAGGCAAATGAAGAAGTGGAGTTCTGTCCCAGGGGAAAACTGACCTGTCTCTACCAAGAGCTTAGTCCAACCAGGACCCAGATTTACACATTACTGTGAACCCAGCATACTGTTCCAAAAATGACTTACTCTATTGAGGATTGTGACATTTTTGGCCTTTACGACCACAATTTTTATTTTTTTATTATTTCTCTTTACTTTTTAGCTATTCAGTTATTCTTTATTTGACGAAACGGAACATAGCTTTGGTTTTGTGGAAGATAAATAGTTACAACTTTTGTTGCCATTATATACAGTATATATATATTGATCTAAATGATAATGACAATTATTATTATTTTCTTGTAGGAAAGATACAGAAATAAAGCACTTCCACTGCAGTTTTTCTTTTTTTTTCATGTACCAATCATCAAAAATGATGCTCTGGAGTATACTACAGGATGTAACTCAGGATCAGTACAGGATAAGTAATGTATGTACACAGTGACTGCACCAGCAGAATAGTGAGTGCAGCTCTGGAGTATAATACAGGATGTAACTCAGGATCAGTACAGGATAAGTAATGTATGTACACAGTGACTGCACCAGCAGAATAGTGAGTGCAGCTCTGGAGTATACTACAGATTGTAACTCAGGATCAGTACAGGATAAGTAATGTAATGTATGTACACAGTGACTCCACCAGCAGAATAGTGAGTGCAGCTCTGGAGTATAATACAGGATGTAACTCAGGATCCGTACAGGATAAGTAATGTATGTACACAGTGACTCCACCAGCAGAATAGTGAGTGCAGCTCTGGAGTATAATACAGGATGTAACTCAGGATCAGTACAGGATAAGTAATGTATGTACACAGTGACTCCACCAGCAGAATAGTGAGTGCAGCTCTGGAGTATAATACAGGATGTAACTCAGGATCAGTACAGGATAAGTAATGTATGTACACAGTGACTCCACCAGCTGAATAGTGAGTGCAGCTCTGGAGGATAATTCAGGATGTAACTCAGGATTATTATAGGATAAGTAATGTATGTACACCGTGACTGCAGCAGCAGAATAGTGAGTGCAGCTCTGGAGTATAATACAGGATGTAACTCAGGATCAGTACAGGATAAGTAATGTATGTACACAGTGACTGTACCAGCAGAATAGTGAGTGCAGCTCTGGAGTATAATACAGGATGTAACTCAGGATCAGTTCAGGATAAGTAATGTATGTACACAGTGACTGCACCAGCAGAATAGTGAGTGCAGCTCTGGAGTATAGTAAAGGATGTAACTCAGGATCAGAAAAGGATAAGTAATGTATGTACACAGTGACTGCACCAGCAGAATAGTGAGTGCAGCTCTGGAGTATAGTAAAGGATGTAACTCAGGATCAGAAAAGGATAAGTAATGTATGTACACAGTGACTGCACCAGCAGAATAGTGAGTGCAGCTCTGGAGTATAATACAGGATGTAACTCAGGATCAGTACAGGATAAGTAATGTATGTACACAGTGACTGCACCAGCAGAATAGTGAGTGCAGCTCTGGGGTATAATACAGGATGTAACTCAGGATCAGTACAGGATAAGTAATGTATGTACACAGTGACTGCACCAGCAGAATAGTGAGTGCAGCTCTGGAGTATAATACAGGATGTAACTCAGGATCAGTACAGGATAAGTAATGTATGTACACAGTGACTGCACCAGCAGAATAGTGAGTGCAGCTCTGGAGTATAATACAGGATGTAACTCAGGATCAGTACAGGATAAGTAATGTATGTACACAGTGACTGCACCAGCAGAATAGTGAGTGCAGCTCTGGAGTATAATACAGGATGTAACTCAGGATCAGTACAGGATAAGTAATGTATGTACACAGTGACTGCACCAGCAGAATAGTGAGTGCAGCTCTGGAGTATAATACAGGATGTAACGCAGGATTAGTACAGGATAAGTAATGTATGTACACAGTGACTGCACCAGCAGAATAGTGAGTGTAGCTCTGGAGTATAATATAGGATGTAACTCAGGATCAGTACAGGATAAGTAATGTATGTACACAGTCACTGCACCAGCAGAATAGTGAGTGCAGCTCTGGAGTATAATACAGGATGTAACTCAGGATCAGTACAGGATAAGTAATGTATGTACACAGTGACTGCACCAGCAGAATAGTGAGTGCAGCTCTGGAGTATAGTAAAGGATGTAGCTCAGGATCAGAAAAGGATAAGTAATGTATGTATGCAGTGAGTCACTTTATTGAGAAATAATTATTTCCATTTTTATAGCAATTATCACAATTATAATTGACGTTTTGCACTTAACGGCAACTACGTTTGTTAGACTTTTTACTCTTGTAATATTCAATCTTGTAATATTTTTTATTAGAAAAGAAAATCACTTTTTACAAATGGTAATTTGAGATGTGAGTCACATATCCAGCAGAGATCTGACCAGTTATCTTCACAGATGTTCCACATAACATTCTTTTATAGCACCGAGCAGCCATTACATAAGAGTCTGCTACCCCTTCTGTGGTATCATGATGCCTTCTGCCAGGGCCATAAAATACAGTAAAATCCTTTAAAACATTCCGCACATTTTCCATGAGACAGGATTATGGATCGATTACTAAACTCTGTACGACCAGAAATATTCCCTACCACATGCAACCGCTTATACGGTGGCGTTGATGGTCAGTGCAGATAAATAGGAAGCTTTATGTTCCTGGTCCTGGTGACAGGAAGACTGATAACAGCGGGGAGGTAGAGTTTACTGAAGGAAGCTTTTACTGGTTGTTCTCTGCTTTCTCATTTACAGGAGGATTCTTTATAAACCCTCACCTACTTTGTCTTCTGTTTTTTTTTTTTCAGTATCTTGTGTTCTTTTGGATTTGCCATTAATCCATGATCTGAATCTGTAGTGTAAGGGCTGTATGGATATTGACATCGATGCTGCAGGGTGTTTGGATAGAAAAGTAAATATCTCCCGGGCTTTAGATGGATCACAATGAACTCTTCCTTTTACTTCTGACAAGCCCGTAATGTTCCTGGAGAAAAAGAACAAACAAGCACTGTCCGATCAGATCCAGGACTGTGGATGATTTTCCAGTGCTGATGGTGGGAATTAGCGATGAGTGAATCGAAGTTGACGAAGTTGAATTCGATCCAAATTTCAGTAAAGATTTGAATTTACAATTCTCACGCTTTGTGGTAAGGAATCGCATTTTTTCCTAAAATGGCTGCTGCACGTGTGAGGACATAAAGCAAGGAACTCTGGGAAGGTGGGATCACCCATAATGCCATGCATGCAGCCAATCAGCAGCCAGCCCTGTGATGTCACCTATAAATAGCCTCAGCCATCTTGAATTCTGCCATTTTCCAGAGTACTTAGTGCAGGGAGAGACGTCAGCAAGCGCTAGGGACAGTGTTAGGAAAGACTTAATTGTGCTAAAAAAACGAATTACAAGTTCAGGGAAAGATTATTCGAGGTGTAGGGAAAGGATAGGGAGGAATCATTCCACAGCATTTATGTAGAACAGGGTTCAGTCGGGGAGCTTACAGCCTGGGTAATAGGAACAATCCTATTACACCTTGCTGCACTGACTGCAAATGCAAATTGCCATTATATAGCCTTGTAATTCCAGCAAACCGTTCTTGTTATTGGGGTGCAAGTGCTGTGTGATACAGCCATTAACAGGGTTTATTACAAGGAAATATTACTATGTCTTATTTGCCCTTTCTGGTGTGTATTAGTGGCAAAAAAAATATATATTTGCCGTTCAGCGGTGCAGTTATATGTTTTAAAGCCCATTTTGTCCTGTGTAAGTGGCAAAAGCTGTAGCCTGCTCTCATTTTATTTATTAGAAGCTATTTGGCACCAGGAGAAGTATAGATTGGGCTCAGCATGCATTTTGGTACCTGCATCCCTGGATTTAATGGAGGTCATTATGGCACCAAAAATTGTAAAATGCAGAGTGGACCCAGCATGCATGTGTAACCTGCACTTCCTGAATTTTATGGTGGCCATTTTGGTGCATAACAGGTAGGATTTAGTGTTAGTTTCCCGCCTTGACGTATGGCAGACAGGCCCAAATAATTTTGTACAAAATGTATTTGCCAAGAATCTAAAATTTTCAAAATAAGCGTAACATTAGCACCAGAATGTTTTCTATAATTATGGCATTATTTTACAGTCGTGGCCAAAAGTTTTGAGAATTACATAAATATTGGAAATTCGAAAAGTAGCTGCTTAAGTTTTTATAATAGCAATTTGCATATACTCCAGAATGTTATGAAGAGTGATCAGATGAATTAAATAGTCCTTCTTTGCCATGAAAATTAACTTAATCCCAAAAAAAACCTTTCCACTGCATTTCATTGCTGACATTAAAGGACCTGCTGAGATCATTTCAGTAATCGTCTTGTTAACTCAGGTGAGAATGTTGACGAGCACAAGGCTGGAGATCATTATGTCAGGCTGATTGGGTTAAAATGGCAGACTTGACATGTTAAAAGGAGGGTGATGCTTGAAATCATTGTTCTTACATTGTTAACCATGGTGACCTGCAAATAAACGCATGCAGCCATCATTGCGTTGCATAAAAATGTATTCACAGGCAAGGATATTGTGGCTACTAAGATTGCACCTCAATCAACAATTTATAGGATCATCAAGAACTTCAAGGAAAGAGGTTCAATTCTTGTTAAGAAGGCTTCAGGGCGTCCAAGAAAGTCCAGCAAGCGCCAGGATCGTCTCCTAAAGAGGATTCAGCTACGTGATCGGAGTGCCACCAGTGCAGAGCTTGCTCAGGAATGGCAGCAGGCAGGTGTGAGCGCATCTGCACGCACAGTGAGGCAAAGACTTTTGGAAGATGGCCTGGTGTCAAAAAGGGCAGCAAAGAAGCCACTTATCTCCAAAACAAACATCAGGGACAGATTGATCTTCTGCAGAAAGTATGGTGAATGGACTGCTGAGGACTGGGGCAAAGTCATATTCTCCGATGAAGCCTCTTTCCGATTGTTTGGGGCGTCTGGAAAAAGGCTTGTCCGGAGAAGAAAAGGTAAGTGCTACCATCAGTCCTGTGTCATGCCAACAGTAAAGCATCCTGTGACCATTCATGTGTGGGGTTGCTTCTCATCCAAGGGAGTGGTCTCACTCACAATTTTGCCCAAAAACACTGCCATGAATAAAGAATGGAACCAAAACACCCTCCAACAGCAACGTCTTCCAACAATCCAACACCAGTTTGGTGAAGAACAATGCATTTTCCAGCACGATGGAGCACCGTGCCATAAGGCAAAAGTGATAACTAAGTGGCTCGGGGACCAAAACTTTGACATTTTGGGTCCATGGCCTGGAAACTCCCCAGATCTTAATCCCATTGAGAATGTGTGGTCAATCCTCAAGAGGCGGGTGGACAAACAAAACCCCACTAATTCTGACAAACTCCAAGAAGTGATTATGAAAGAATGGGTTGCTATCAGTCAGGAATTGGCCCAGAAGTTGATTGAGAGCATTCCCAGTCAAATTGCAGAAGTCCTGAAAAAGAAGGGCCAACACTGCAAATACTGACTCTTTGCATAAATGTCATGTAATTGTCTATAAAATCCTTTGAAACGTATGAAATGCGTGTAATTATATTTCACTACATCACAGAAACAACTGAAACAAAGATTTAAAAGCAGTTTAGCAGCAAACTTTGTGAAAACTAATATTTGTGTCATTCTCAAAACTTTCGGCCACGACTGTACTTTATTTGTGTTTGCAGAGTCCTGCTGCATTATCTTTTTTTCCCTGTATTTTTCTATCCATGGCAATCTGCACCTGCACATTGGCATGTGCTGACTAACCCCCTTTTTTTGCAGCTTTAGTCGTAAAAGTAAAATATATTTGCCGTTCAGCGGTGCAGTTATATGTTCTAAACCCCTTTTTGTCGTGTATTAGCGACAAAAGTAAAATATATTTGTCGTTCAGTAGTGTAGTTATATGTTCTAAAGCCTTTTGTGAAGTGTATAAGTGGAAAAAAGAAAAATATATTTGCTGCTCAGCGGTGCAGTTTTGTTCTAAAGCCCTTTTTAGCATGTATTAGTGGGGAAAAAGAAAAAGGGTCTATTAGACGTTGTGTGTTGGAGTGAGAGAATTACAGCCCTTTTTGGTGTGTATTAGTGGCAAAAAAATGTTTTGCCGTTCAGCGGTGAAATTCCATTGTACTACAGCCATTTACAGGGTGTATCAATAGGATAGATACTAACGTTCTATTAGCCGTTCTGTGGTGAATTGTGCTTGTTTTATATTTTTTTTTGGGGTGTATTAATAGGAAACAGAGTACAGGAAAATTGATGGGTGCTTGTAGACTTTCTTCGGTATGAACTGAATTACGTCGATTAGCCATTCATTGGTGAAATTTTTTGGTGAAACAGCCTTTTTTGGTAAATTGTTGTATGATTGTAGAGTTTCTTCTGTATGAACCGAATTTTGGGGAAAATTGGTCAGTTGCTTTAACTATAGTCAAGGACAATATATGTCCTTTACGGCGCACTGGGTAAATGTGGTTCCTGCCCAGCCGCACCAGCAACTTGGCCAGGTGACGACGCTTCCACAGACACGTTCTCACGCCGTTGTTCCTACGCCAATGTCTGCCTCTGCCTCCTCATCCTCCACCATGTCCTCAGCCTCCACTGCAAGGACAATTCACAGTGCCACTCCAGCATACCACAAGTGCAGGGCACGGCGTGTTGTTCTGCACTTTGTTTGGCTGGATGAATGGAGTCACACAGGGGAGGAACTGCTCAGTTTCCTTCACTAAGAAATCAAATCCTGGCTTTCTCCGTGACAACTCAAAATTGAAACCATGGTGACCGACAATGAGAAGAACATGGTGTTGACGCTGCATCAAGGAGAGCTGAGCCATGCGCCCTGCATGGCACATGTGTTCAATCTGGTTGTCAAGTGGTTCCTGAAGTCTTCCACCCATCTGCAAGACATCCTAAAAATGGCCAGGAAACTTTGCATGCACTTCAGCATTTCGTACACCGCAAAGCACACCCTCCTTGAGCTGCAGCAGCAGAATGGCACCCCACAACATAGGCTGATATATGATGTTTCAACCCTCCATATGTTGGACCGACTATACGAACATAGAAAGGCCATAAACGATTTCTTGATGATCCAATCGAACAGGAGTACACCCAGAATGTGGAGAGACTGACCCTTGTCAAGATGAATCAGGCGTGGATCTGTCAGGATTTCAACCCACCAATGCCTGATGCATCAAACTAGATCATCCATGGTGCTACACCAACACTTTGACTAAAGAGACCAGTTTCTTCTGGCTACCTGCCTCAGCTACTATTCTTATGCTGCCACCCGCCTGATGCCACATATCTGATACCAAGTGTTCCTTCTTTCACCCACCATCTTGAGCTTGTACTCGTATGGAAAACTGAAAAATAAGGGGGTGCAGGTCTAAAACATAACATTTAATTCGTTGGTTAAAAATAACAATCTTATGAGATTGATCAGCACAATGTGTTCAGTTCGGGCAACATCAAAGCTCAATCAAAGCAAAAAATATTGCCATATCAGGAGGAAAGGCAATTCAGGGTAATAACGATGCCAATCTTGCCAATGTAACTGGGAAGTGTTTAACCCTAGAACATCCCTACTTGGCCTATCGGTCCCTAAGCCTGCTAACAGTGTCCTGTCCCGCAAGGGACAGCACCGTTACCGGATCCTGTCCCTGGACACACTGCCCCTGGTTAAGTGGGACAAGAGAAAAACCTCCTGACAAAAGTTAAAATTCATCACAAGAGAACAGCCACGTTTTCTCCTACATATGGTTCCGGAGCAAAAAATAAAAACGGGCCTCCCTGGATTATACTAAAGAAAGTAGTAGTACTTATCAAATGCCGTTTTCAGATGTGTCACTCCATCTCACGGTATTCCCAGCCTGCTTGTGCAAACCCCCTAGTACTCGTATGGCCACACACTTCCCAACTCTGTCACCAGGTCACTATGTCACCTTGCCACTCTGTGGTCTCCTGATGGTGCTGCCACCTCCCCACTCTGTCACCTTGCCACTCTGTGGTCTCCTGATGCTGCTGCCACCTCCTCACTATGTCACCTTGCCACTCTGTGGTCTCTTGAAGCTGTTCTGCCTCCACACGATGTCTCCTTGCAACTATGTGGTCTCCTGATGCTGCTGCCACCTCCACACGATGTCACCTTGCCACTCTGTGGCCTCCTGATGCTGCTGCCACCTCCACACGATGTCACCTTGCCACTCTGTGGTCTCCTGATGCTGCTGCAACCTCCACATTATGTCACCTTGCAACTCTGTGGTCTCTTGATACTGCTGCCACCTCCACACTATGTCACTTTGCCATTCTGTGGTCTCCTGATGCTGCTGCCTCTTCACACTATGTCACCTTGCCACTCTTTTGTCTCCTAAAGCTGCTTCTACTTCCACACTATGTGACCTTGCCACTCTGTGGCCTCCTGATGATGCTGCTGCCATCTCCACACTCTGTTATTGTGCCACTCTGTGGCCTCCTGATGCTGCTGGCATCTCCATACTGTGTCATTGTGCCTCTCTGTGGCCTCCTCCTGATGCTGCCGCCACCACCAGACTCTCTCATTTGGTCCACTCTTGTTTTTTTTTTGCATTAGCAATACTGATGGATTACTGACTAAATGGTGACCGAGTTAAGGAGGATGCTCAACAGACAGGATCTGTTTTTTGGGGGTTATTGTTCTGACGGATTAGAGGAAGAGCAAAATAATCAGTCAACACAAACTAACTGCTGACACCCTCTCCACTCTAGAAACAAGAAGGTCGCAGCAGCATCTCCAGTTAATTTTTTTTTTTTGCAAAGACTTTACAACATGGATACAAATAAGGTGCAACGTTTCGGCTGTTACCAGCCTTTATCAAGCATTATAAAGATATGATATGCTTGATAAAGGCTGGTAACAGCCGAAACATTGCACCTTATTTGTATCCATGCTTTGAAGTCTTTGCAATAAAAAGAATTAACCGGATATGCAGCTGCGACCTTCTTGTTTCTACTGTTCGTTTTGACCACTGGGGATCCGTGGCCTGACCTGCAGCTGTTGCATTCTGGTGACCCGGTGAGACCGTGTGTGCTGCCTTCAACCCTTTCTCTACCCTCTCCACTCTGTCGGGGGGCTCTACTTGTATAAGCGTTTAATAGAACAGGTTCTGTAGACATCTATGTGGAATCAACTGACGACGGTGTAAAAGTACTGAGCTTCTTCTTGGTGCTAACATCGACCTGTAAGGCTGAGTTCATACTTGAGTTATTTGGTCAGTTTTGACCCCTTGACTGCCCCAGTTTTTGCCCCGTGAAGCATGCAGTGATTCTAAGAGCGACTCCTGTCATCTGCTTGTCATACGGACTCACAGTATTATTTCACTACCACAGCAGACTCCCTATGCGTGTTACTGCAAGGCAAAGTGTTCTACACCACTATAAAGGCTCTCTGAAGCCAGGAAATAGACATTTTTAACGCTATTCGCCGCAAATAAATTTCGATCGAACCAAATTTTTTCAAAAAATTCGGCGAACCGGACAAATCGAATTTTTTAAAAATTCGCTCATCTGTAGTGGGAATTAAAGTATTGCAAGCAATCTGACCTAAGTTTTTTGTAAATGCTGAAATATGGAAGCCACAGCAGAAAAAGTAGCGTTTGCATCACTAATTCTACAAGATAGTGGATGCTAAAATTGAAACAAAAATTACTTTATTAAGGTATAAATCACTAAAATTGTGAGGAGGAAATATGTAACTCCATATCAAAAGACCATGTGCTTTTTGCCTGCTCAAACAGTTATCCCTGTAATATACAGACCCCAGGGGAGCATGGGGCTAGCATGGGATAACCCAATGTAATAAGCAATACAACATAGGTTTACACCATAGGGTTATGCTAGCCCCATGCTCAACAGGGGTCTGTATATTTGAAAGACAACTGTTTGAGCAGGTGAATGGCTCATGGTCTTTTGATATGGAGTTAAACATTTGCTTCTCCCAATTTTAGTGATCTATACCTTAAAGTTTTTTTTGTCTTCATTTTTGTGTCCATTATATTGTAAGCCTGAAATATGGAAGTGCAGAAACATCAAGAAGGGACAGGGGCCCATTGCATGTTTTACAGTACTTACTATAACAAACATGCCAGGAAACATGACAGCTCTCTATAAATCCACAAAATACTTTCTCCTCCGATTGTAGATGTTCTGTTTTCTGTTCTTTTTTTATCCAAAATAATTATGAAAATAGTGATCTGGAAATGGCTAGTTAAAACTTAGCTTTTAATATAACAATACTAAGAGATAGTCCCATTGATAATAAAGATAACACAGTTAGTCTTCGGATCCCAGTATTGTATGGGATACTCGTATCAGCTAGCGGGGATAGTAATTCCCTAATTAGTCTGGTACATAGGACGGCCAGTTACCGATTTTTTCAAATCAATTACTGAAAGAAAAAGGCAACTGTAGACATAAACATAGACAAAAACACCCTCAAAACTCTTAAAATGAAAAAGAGGAGGGATGGTAGAAAAATTGGTGCACAGTATTCCTGTAATAAGGCATCAATAGAAGAAAAACACACCAGAAATAAATACAATATGATACGTGCTATTCCACCCAATAATGATGGAGGGTGTAAGGGTGCTCGGCGGCACCATAACCAAAGGTCCTACCGCAATGTTGACAGGAGGATTATGGAAATGTGCCAGCTCGTATATCTTCTTGGCAATAAGCCCTGGGGGGGTCCCGGTGCTTGTAGTGGTTCGGCTTACTGTGGGGCGATGAAGGTATGGATGAGGAGGGGGGATGGTATCAAAATCCCTAGTTGCCCTACAATCCACCAATCACCCTAAAGGAGCTAACCACGGAGTATCCCACTAGCTGGGCCCCCGTCCGGAACCTATCCCTGGGTCTAGCCCTAGAGACCTGCCCACGGAGTATCCCACTAGCTGGGCCCCCGTCCGGAACCTCTCCCTGGGGATATCGTTCCTTATATTACCCTAAGTCCCGACATGCATGTTTCTGAGGAAACCTTCCTCTCTTCAGGGGAACTGCTGTTATGGGCAAATAAAGTTAAAAAATGGTGGCTGTCGATCAGATAATACCGACATACACCGGACAATTGCTGAATTGATGGTTGCTAAATAGTCAAAGTCGCACAGATAGGTGCAGAAAGGCTATAGCGGAACGCTCAGGTATAGATGTTACCTGGGTGTTTTTGTCTATGTTTATGTCTACAGTTGCCTTTTTCTTTCAGTTATAACTCTCAAATACAGTCACTGGTAAGAAGATTACCTTCACTACAATTTATATTATGTACCTTTGTAACAGGTAAGAGAATAAACATTTTTGTTGGAGTGCTTCTTTAAATGACTACAGACAGCACAAGTTTTTACAGCCCCCAAGTCAGATCACCCTAATTAAAATACAGATTACCGGGCATCCTAAATAAATAGAGGCCCCTGGGTCTAAACTATTATAATCCACAGACCCCTTAAACTGTTACAGGCACCCTGAGTACAGACCCCATACACAGCATCTCACATACTTTGAGTTGAGCTTCCTCACCTCTGGCTTCAGGACCTGCACAGATATGATCATGTGATATCATCAACGCAGGTCCTTCAATAGCAACAGGATCTGCACCTTGCAGGTCATTCTTCAGGTCCTATAAACATTTTTGCCAGCGATCATTGCACAAATTGGTATTTTAAAGTTTTTGCTGTGATTTCTTGCAAAAAGTGCAACAGAACCACAATGTGTACGGTGCGAAATTCTTTGTGCCCTTTGGGTGGGTATGGGCCCCAGAAGCCTTGGTTCCTGGGCATGCTGCCCAAACTGCCTTAATTTTAACCAACCATTGTGAGTAAATACTGGATGCCAGGACTGCAACACCGAACCTCTATAAAATAGTGGCTGAGACACTAAACACATGTGTAATACCCCAGAGTGGTATTACTAATTCTTCACTCTGCTACTGTCTTTAATTGCTAACCACAATGTCATATTTGCATTTATTCCAGTCACTGCATGTCAGTGCATTGATACTATTGCTCTGAAACTGTTATGTTTATGTAATGCTCCTAGTTGCTCCAGAAAGAGAGATTCTTAGATTGAATGGAACTTACCATTTGATTCTGCCCCTTTTGGGCAGAAGTGGGCCAGTCCTGTTTCCTACCAAAGGGAGGGGTTGCAGTTTTAGTTTATTCCCGTCTAGTCTAAACAGTCGAGCTGAAAAGATGTGCCAAGATGTAGAAGCCACGGGAAAGTTCCCAATGCTGCAGCAGTAGTCTCTCCAGAGGGAAGCAGCTCAGAGAGCACCATGACTCTTGACAGATTTACAGACAATATTGCGAGGGAGTTAATAGTCAAAGGCATCCCACCCCATAGATACCAGAACAGTCCAAATGTCCAGCTGCCAGAATAGTGCCAAGTTTAGTCCAGCAGAGAGAAAAAGCAGAGTACTCAAGTCTTCCTGACAGTTTATGCCAAAGCCTGATGGAACCAAGAGAAAGCCTGAATATTGTCTGGATTCAAGTTGATGCAAGTAAAGCTTTTGAACTTTATAAAAGTGTGGACTTGACTTATTTTCTCACCTCCACTGTTATTCTCCCAGTTATTGCTTTGGAGCCAAACCCTGGGAATCGACGGTATCCAGGAAGGATCTCCGTGACACACCCTGAAAACTATTGAGGCCACAGCACACCACTCGACATTTGCTATAAACCTGGGACACGATCTGCCCTAGGGGGTGGCACATTGCACATGGATACTACCAGTGGAGCACTAACTGACCCCATGGACTGGATCAATTACAACACACAAGGAGGATCTTTTGTATTTTGTTGTTTTTGTCTTGGAGAAAGGGATGACGAATCCTCGCAGCGCAGACCCATATGTAACGACTGGTGTACTGGGTGACATGCAGGTATTACGGTCATGTAACCGAGCTATCTACACACAGGCTGCAATTTGCATCTAGACCAAGTATCTAAGGTGATATATTTCATTTAGTTGGCTGTGTGAGGGGGTTGCCCCTGCTTCATCTGTGATGACCACCTGAGGTACCCTATTCAGGATGTACTATACACTGATAATCTAGTATGTATCCCTATATTTGCTCCTATTGATATCGGCTGTGTGTATCTGAGAATTTGTAACTGTGTATGTCATCGGAGAGTCAGCTTATTGACCTATATGGTGCTTTCATATTTGGGACATTGAGCCCTTGATACTATTGTGCCTGTAGTCCCCTGATGATCTGCTGCCCGGCTGGGTGAGCAGTGAAACGCGTCGGGACGGGAGACTATTTTTGTGTTTTGGAACTACGGTTTCCATTAAGATATACCAATACTATTATGCACCCATCTTTTGTACATAACTTACAGAGTTACCGTCTCAACTCAAATAGACATTGACAGACTTTACTGACATTACGAATTACTGTTTACCTACACTGGTGTTGGTTTTTTCCTGTGCCAGGGACCCAGTAGGGTATACTAGGAGGTTCCTGACACGGGATCACCCCTATCGGGGCGGCTATTCCGTTTTTAGGCAGGGCAATATAGTTGCTGAGGGCCAGAGTAGGGTAAAAACCTTTCCCCCCTGCCCCAACCGCCTATACGGAACGAAGGTGTTATTTGATCAAGATTTTATAATTTATGAATTCAATAAAAGTAACTTTTTAGTGATATTTTCACGGTGATTCCCTTTGTCTTGGATCAGAAAGAACTGCTAACAAATCACCACAAATAGTAGCTAGGGCCCTTTTCTTAAAATTACTGAATTCTGCTTCCTGGTTGGTTTATTTTTATTTCTAACTGAAATGTTATTAAGCTTCCTCATTGCTATATCAATTTCCAACGTTTTGTTACTTTGTGTCTATAGCAGCAAAGCTATCTATTTATCATGGCCATTACAGCGCCGGACACTAGTGCACACCAGCACGCCGTCCCTCGGTTTAGTAGGTGACAGCTCAGGCAGAGTCTTAGCGAGCCATATTCAATTGCCGATCCTCACATCAGGGGTCCGGCGCTAGGTAGAGTTGAATGGTGTGATGTTACCTTACACTACTGGCCATTATCAACTTCACTGGTCCGTTAGTAGCACTCCGCCTGCAGCAACTACTCTGTTGTGCTGAGCGGTCATAGTCTCAGCAACGATTCAAGTACGGTGGTGCTTGGTTAAGTCCACTTGTACTCGTTACTTTTGGTGCATATGTGCTCCTGATGACGTGTGTTCAAATACACACAGAAACGCGTTGAGCAATTTATCAGCGAAGGTGCACATTATTTTGCCACAGGTGAATACTTTATTTTTCTCTATCTCTGTGTATGTTAATTTCGGCCGTAGTAGCCGTAACTAGTATTTTGGGACATCACCCCCGGTCTCATTTTAATTTGGTACTACTAATAAAAGTTGTTTTTTTTTGTTTTATTTTAACGTACCTCTCTAATTATATATATAGCAGCAAAGCTATCTACCTGAATTTGTTGTGCATGGAAGGAGACGGCGGATAAATATTCTGATTTGTGTCTTAGGTGGGAAAAGATGATGACGGGGGAGGAGAAGGGTTTGGATAAAATTAATTTTCGTCTTGAAACATCCAATTGGCATTGATTAATCAGAGGTAACTCATGGTGTGAAATAAATGCTTGAAATGGTTTTGCATATATAACTCTGGTGATATGTCATCTGCCTGTGCATCAGCATGACACCTGCAGCCATATAAAGCATCGGGCAATGGTTGATCTGGACATGTGAAAAAACAACAAAATTTAGTGTACAGTATGTACAGTTTTTATATACATCTTTTTTGTAATAGATTTTTCTTTAAAAATTGGTCTTTTTCTTCAGATGAACTTGGTTGGAGACCAAACCATCTCATGGGAAGTCTGACAGATTTGACAGTAAAGAGAATTCTGCAGCTTGCTATGTATTGGAATACAAAAAGCCCAAAATTTTTAATAAAAACCTATTGCAAAAATATATATATTTTTAGCCGAAAATACTTACAATTGAATTACAAAAATGAGCTAAAGGGTTCAATAATCTTTAATTTTGGAGTATCAGAAAGCCTAGTTAAAGGGAATTACCTATTTTCAGGATTAGCTTTCAATATTAGAGTCTGACACCCTGTTGACACCCTGCACCCCCCAATCAGCTGATTTCTTCCTTCAGCACCAGAAGAGAGCGCCAGAACTACACAGGTCCATCCATTGTGTAGTTGATGTAGCTCAGTGATGCGCAACCTGCAGCCCTCCAGCTGTTGAAAAACGACAGTTCCCAGCATGCCTGGAAAGGCTACAGCTGAGCATGATGGGAGTTGTAGTTTTACAACAGCTGGAGGGCCGCAGGTTGAGCATCCCTGATATATCTGGTTACTGCAGGATGCTCCAATTGAATGCTCATTGCAGCCAGAATGTCCCTTTACAGGGAATTCAGTGATATGGGAGTCAATGACCCCCGCCTTCTCTTCCCCACCCAATCTCAAGAATCTGGTAAGAATGAAACTCTGTGCTTCACACAGTTCTTTGCTTCAATTAAGCAGATATCCTCATCTGTCAGTTTGCAATGTATTGTTTGTATAGATCCAAAACCAAGTCACTGGTTGCTGAGATTTCTAACTAAAACTGCAGGAAATGCCAAATTCCCGGCTCCCGTAGCGTCACTGAGTCAGAGGCACCAGCATCTCCCCACTGCGGCTGAGATCTGCAGCTCCAGGACGTCTTCCTCGGGCTGAGATAACGCTGCAGATCTCCTCAATATTCATATAACTTAATGACCTTCTGAAATATACTTTTTCTCACTGCAGCAAGAAGAGATAATCTTCCAAGATAATTCCATTATTTACTAAGAGAAGACGCGGCTGTCAAAAGAGACATCTATTTCTAAATGAGCCACATATTATAGACCATAAATCAAGGCAATAGCTCCCTGCTGGAAAGCCATATTACTTCAGAAAATATTGATGAACACAGCAAAAACATGGATTTTCCCAAGTCCCTATAGACCAATGTGTAATATTATAACATCATTATTTTCACATAGAACAATTCATATAATTTTATTGCGTGGGAAGAGGAGGGAGATAATCAAATATAGCAGTGTGAGGTAGATAGATGATAGATAGATAGATAGATAGATAGATAGATAGATATTTTCATGATTTTTATGTGCCTTACATTCTCAGAGAAGTGACATACCTCCTGAGTAGAGATGTCCCGAACTATTAGCCGGCGAAGATCGATGTTCAGTCTGCCCCATATACGCCATCATTGAGCAAACTTTGACCCTGTACCTCACAGTCAGCAGACACATTCCAGCCAATCAGCAGCATACCCTCCCTCCCAGACCCTCCCACCTCCTATCAAAAAGCAAGGACAGCATCCATCTTAGATTCATTCTGAAGCTGCAGTGTTAGTTAGAGCAGGGAGAGCGCTGCTGCTGCTGAATTAATAGGGAAAGCGTTAGCTAGTCCAGTGTTCTGTGTCAACTCCAGTCCTCAAAGACTCATCTGCTGTTAGGACAGCGTCCTGACAGCACCCCAAAACGCCCTTCAACTACATAATTTTCCATGGGAGTTTTGCCATGGATCCTCCTCCGGCATGCCACAGTCCAGGGGTTAGTCCCCTTGAAACAACTTTTCCATCACTATTGTGGCCAGAAAGAGTCCCTGTGGGTTTTAAAATTCGCCTGCTTATTGAAGTCTATGGCGGTTCTCCAGTTCGCGAACATTTGCGGAAATTTGCGTTCGACAATGGAAAATTTTATGTTCGAGTCGCGACATCTCTACTCCTGACTGAGTTGGCAGCTAGAAATAAATCTAGCAGAGTAATTGGATGTCATGTTTTAGCAAGGGTTCTACCGACCCCTAGAACATATCTCAGGCAAATAACTCAAGACAAGCAATCAGAAAAGGCAAAGACAAAAACGAATACTTGTAAAGAGACTCAGGATATGACAGTGAGCAGGACCAGCAGGTAAGGAACCAGTGGCAGGTAATACCACTGGACCAAGTGCAACAGTTTGACTTAGGGCCAATCCCAGAGGGCAGAGACTCAGTGAGCCCCGTTCTTCACAGAACCCTTGATGGTGGGGATGAACTTAGCCGAGGGATCACTGGTCGCACCTCCAGGATGGTCCCTGTGCACGTGGCCACTTACCTGCAGAGACTGACAGTGCAAGCACCAGCGATCCACACAAATGACTGGAACCCAGGGACATGAACTGGAACCCAAATATAACCACACAGGACACAGTTCAGATAAGACAAACGGAACGAGAACACAAGCAGAAGCATGTACCCCATGCGGAACGGATGCATGGTGGTCACAGGCAGAGCTGCACAAATAGGCATAAAAGCAGATGCCTGAACCCCATGCTGAATGACAAATGGCGGCCAGAACCCCCTCACCAATGGCATAGGCAGGACAAGCAGATGCCTGTTCCCCATGCGGAGTTAGTCCATGGGCTAACAGACAGAGCTGCACACAAGAAATAGAACCAGACTAGCAGATACCTGTTCCCCCTGTGGAGATAGTCCGTGGGTGAACAGACAGCTGCACCACATGACACAGACAGACAGAAGTCTGGACCCCATGCGGAGCGACACATGGCGGTCACAGACAAGACACAGATCCAGACTAGCAGATGCCTGGTCACCATGCGAAAGGACACATGACGGTCACAGGCAGAGCTGCACAGACAGGTAGAAGTCTGGACCCCATGCGGAATGACACATGGCGGTCACAGACAAGATACGGAACCAGTCAAGGTGACCTAGATGTTTCACCGAGCAGATGGAATTATCCCAGGTCAGGTGCATAGCTCCTGCACCCAGCAAAGCTGGAGACAGACTGACCCCACAATTCACAGGATGATATAGCAGGGTAATGAGGTCATCTGACCACCCAGAAAGAATAGGGAAAAGTAACCTCAAATGAACCAGACACCAACAAGTAAAAGAGTGTCCACATATACGGGCCAATGTTCACACACAAAAGGATTCATGCGCACCCAAGTAGCCATCATACACAGGAGAAGGCATGCAGCCAGTACAGAAGAGAACCTGCAGCCAGCCTGCACGGCAACAGCATAAAGAACTGCACTGTGATGCAGACACGGGGCGTGCACACATTCACAGACCACAGTTAACACACTAGAAGGCTGCAGCAAGCCCCCAGTGACACAGTGACCTGTACTGTGACATTGGAACAATAAATGAGATTTGTTGATCCATGTGAGGTACTATAAAGAAGTGCGTCTGGACCCACATTGTCATTTGAACAGATCTGACTTTAGGCTACTCCTAAGGTTATTATCTCCTGACAGTCCACTGGTTTTCAACCTTTAACACCTGTACAGGGATCTGGTCTCTGCTACAGGGGAACCACCATGCCACTACCTCTAGGAATAGTCTTGGTTTAAATGACAACTGTCCCACGAGGATCAAGAGACACTGGTACAGAGTGCCAAGGGGTCAGGCTAAACTTTATTCAGGGATAGGTTGAGGTCAAGGCGGCAGATAAACAATTTGAGATCGGGTTCATAACACAGAACAAGCGGAGGTCAGGTACATGAAAGAAACACAGCACAACTTAGGCTACTGTTACACCGCCGTTATTAGTAGTGTTGAGCGCGAATATTCGAAAAGCGAATTTTTTTAGCGAATATCGGCACTTCGCTAATTCGCGAATATTTCGAATATAGCGCTATAAATTCGCTATTTCGAATATTCGTTTTTTTTTTTTTAGTTTTATTTTTTTCTTTCCTACTTCCCAAAAGTAGTTCTTACCTGTCCTGAGGATTCCTGGCTTCCTGGCTGCTCTAGTCAGTGCCCGCTGCCGCTTCTGCCGACTTCCGTGCTCATGTGGAGCGTCCCCATCCATGGGAGAATCTCCATATACTAAAATGTACTGTCGGATTTGAGGAATTACGTTGAAATCGCAATGCGATTAATTCAGTTATATTAATCGCATTGCGACTACAACTTAGCACTGCTATCTTACATAGGCTAGAATTAACGAATATGGAATATAGCTATGCACTAGCAGTGCTAAGTTGAAATCGCAATGCGAATACTTTAAGTTAAATTAATCGCATTGCGATTTCAACTTAGCACTGCTGCTATATTCCATATTCGTTAACTTCGCTAATTCTAGCAAGCTGACCCATTATAAACCCAGCTCTAAGTTGAAATCGCAATGCGATTAATATAACTTGAATTAATCGCATTGCGATTTCAACGTAATTCCTCAAATCCGACAGTACATTTTAGTATATGGAGACGTTCCCATGGTGATGGGGACGCTCCATGAGCACAGAAGTTATGGTTGGCTTGGTAGAATTAGCTTAATAGCTAATATGACGAATGTATTTGTCATATTCTTCAAAACTAAGATAACGAAGTATTCACATCTTCGCTTTAGCAACCTATTCGTCAACTTCGCTAATTCTAGCAATCAAATAGGAAGGTTGACTATAGAGACAGCTGTATTAAATTCGCTATGCGATTTTTTTTTTAATACAATAATTATATTACTTGATAAAATTATTATAAGTATTCTATTTATTAAATAAAAAATAAAAAATAAAAAATCGCATAGCGAATTTAACACAGCTGTCTCTATAGTCAACCTTCCTATTTGATTGCTAGAATTAGCGAAGTTGACGAATAGGTAGCTAAAACGAAGATGTAGAATACTTCGTTATCTTCGTTTTGAGGAATAGACGAAGACGAATACATTCGTCATATTCGTCATCCTCGCTAATTCTAGATATGAAACCAATAGGAAAGTAGCCTTAAGTACAAATCGCAATATGCGATTATTTAAATCGCATGTTAATCGCGATAACTAGAAAAAATGACGAATATTCGATTTCGGCGAATATGAAACGAATATTCATTCGAATATTCGCGAATTTCGTCGAAATCGAATATGGCACCTGCCGCTCATCACTAGTTATTAGTTCCGGCAGTTAATTCCGATAAAGAACAGCCTGCAGGAGCTCTCTGGATCCAGTATTGCCCAATGTTACTGGAATTAGCCACTACATGGCGGGATTTGGCCGGACAAAAACTGGCAGCCCTTCTAATAACATCCAGCAATGCAGGATCTAGAGAACTCTGGTAGGCTGTTCTCTGCCAGAACAGCCTGCTGGAACTACTAAACAGCAAAGTAAAAGACACCTTAGCTGTGAACTAGAATCTATTGCTCAGGCACCTGTCCACAGGAGAAACCAAGATAACCACCAGTTGGCTGGGGGAAGAATAGGGTTTGTACAGGCTGATCATTCAAAAACTAGAGGGAGTACGCACGCCCTATGGGCAGAGACAGGCATTACCGGTGGGAAAAGCATTACTACTCTAGCATCTGGAACAACTGGGCAAGGAGTGGAAGACACTGTAGGGACCAAGCTGCCAGAGCCCTTCAGCTATACAGCGGGTGAACAAGGTGGCTGCCATGGTCATCAGTAGGATAGGAGCAGTGGTGGTGGGCACAGGCCTAGCACAGTTCGAATAACAGGAGCAGGGCTGGTTTTGGATTATCATGTATTATATGATGTGTGATTTTCATTTTTTTTATATTGATCATTGGATACATCCTTTAATTTAAACTAATTATTCAAGAATATAGTCATTTATGGAGAAGAGAAGAATTATATGTAATACTATGAGCACACAAAAGGGTTATAAATAGACTTAATTATCAGATCTATGGAATGTAAATTGCTGCTCTGGTTGGATGACTGTTTTCTGATGGCGTTACATTATTAGGAATGCAGAGCGCTATCCATCTTGATTTGTCTATGTAAAGAGAAATTGGTTCATTACAGGAGTAAAACCTCCAATTTTCAGCAACGTAATCAGCACTTGTGATAAACAGCATGTATAACGGTGTGTGATTACATGGAATAGCAGATTGTGGAATGTGGAGATGTGCACCTTCTGCACGCCCAGATGTGCCACCTAAAATATGCAGAATACATGGAAATACTGCTGAAATGCAGCTGTTCATTTGCATTGCATTTCATGGGATGTTTCCACCAGTTGTAAAAATTTTGTAGATGTAGCAGAGCCAATTGTGCACTGATTTCTGAATGCTAATGTCTGAAGGCACTTCTGTGTAGTGTAGATTGAATGTGTTAGAGGAGCTGCATAGCATCCATCCAGCAACAATGGATGACAACTGCAAATCTGCAGAGCCCTGTCTATTCGTCACTTGTCCCTGAATCTCCTCCAGTTCCTTCCTGGTTCATGTAGATGATATAAAGCTATTGTCAATGAGTGCTATCTGCCCCTTATAGCCGAAGTTTGCACACTGCCTGTGAGATGCTGCATGCTGCTGCACATGGCATATCCTCCGGCCTCTCCTGTGCCTTTCCTATGTGGTTCTCCAGCATCTTGCTCTCAATTTGGAGTGATCAATATAACTATTGTTTCTGATAGAAGTGATCTGACCAGACCTGTCTTTGTGATACCTGGGCAAGGCATCGTGGAACATGTATTTACCGGTGCTACTGCTGCGAACATTTCTATCGTGAAAATGGCCGAAAGAAGCCAAAATAAAGAGTGACATGATAAGGGTTAATGATTTTTTCTTCTCAATAATCATTTCAGTCATTCAGACTCACTTATGCAATCGTTTCCAACCTGTGGCTTTTCAGATATTGTAAAAGTAAAACTTCTGGCATGCTGGGAGTTGTAGTTTCACCATGTTTTGGAGACCACTGGAGACCCTAATTCATATTTTGCCAAGGGTTGTAGGCAGGGATGAATCATGTTCTTGTAGTCATCCATGACTTTTTCCTCTTCTTGGTAAATTTTGCAGATGGCTGATTCAGATTACTTTTGATATTCCACAATGGCCCTATCGAAGTGAATATGACTCAGCTGCAATACCACACGCAACCTGGTGTGGCACTGTTTTTGGAATAATACAAACATGTTTTTGTCATCTTGGACAACCCCTTAAAATTATTTTTAAAGGGAGTCTAAATATTATATCTAGAGATGTGGGAATCGAAGTTGACGAAGTGAAATTTGATCCGAACGTCAGGAAAATTTTGATTTGCACCAAATCCGAATTTCCTCACGCTCCATGGTAACAAATCACATTTGTTCCTAAAATGGCTTTTGCACGTTTGAGGACATGGAGCAAGGAACTCTGGGAACGAGGGTTCACCCACAATGCTATGCATGCAGCCAATCAGCAGCCAGCCCTGTGATGTCACAGCCCTATAAATAGCCTCAGCCATCTTGGATTCAGCCATTTTCCAGTATTCTTAGTGCAGGGAGAGACGACAGCAGGCGCTAGGGACAGTGATAGAAAAGACTTTAAAACTTTTATTTTGCTGTATAGAAGTTCAGGGAAAGGATAGGAAGAAAGCATCACATAGTATTGAAGCAGAACAGGGTTCAGTAGGGGAGGTTACAGCCTGGGTAATGGAAACAATCCTATTACACCTTGCTGCACTGACTGGGGATCCAAATAGCCATTATACAGCTCTGTAATTTCAGCAAACCGCTCTTGTTATTAGCGTGCAAGTGCTGTGTGATACAGCCATTAACAGGGTTTATTGCAAGAAAATATTTATACGTCCTATTTGCCCTTTTGCGATGGCAGTTATATGTTCTAAAGCATTTTTGGGCTTGTATTAGTAGGGAAAAAAGTGCTTATTAGGCATTGTGTGGTTAAGTGTGAGAATTACTGCCCTTTTGGTGTGTATTAGTGGCAAAAAAATAAATATTATTTGCCGTTCAGCAGTGCAGTTATATGTTCTAAAGCCCTTTTTGTCATGTGTTAGTGTGGAAAAAAGGGCTTATTAGACGTTGTGTGGTGAAGTGAGAAAATTGCAGACTTTTTGGGGTATTTAATTTCCTTCTTATTTATTTATTTGATCTAACAGTATATCAGACAGAGAAGTCCCAGGCCCTGCACAGGGGAGTGGAAGGGGCCAAAATGTTTCTGGCACAGGCAGAGGTCTCAGCAGAATGAGGGGGCGTTGCAGCAGGAGTGGCAGCGAGAGGCCTGAGCTCCCAGTGTCATCTAGCGGTCGTGTCTTGACCAGCAACCCAGCGGTTCTTGAATGGTTGACTCGGTCATCCACTTCGCCCTAAGTAACATCAGACACTCCCAGCCAAGAGTCTGTGGGTTCGTCAAACACAACCTTTAGTTGGCATGGCCCGGGAGCAGGCCCTGTGCCCTCACCTGTCCTCAAAATGCCTCTGTCCTTTGCTGTTTCCTCAGCCACAGAAGCATTGTATGCTGTGGGCTCAGCTCCACTATACAGCAAGGACGAGATACTAGAGGACAGTCAGCAGCTACTGGCCATCCAAGATCCGGAGGAGACATCCGCCGCTTCCTCTGCTAGTCGGGCAAGTAGTGATGAGGAGAGTGGTGTGGGAGCTGGTGTTGCGAGCGGTCAGGCTCCTGATCCAGAGACTGTTGAAGAGGACATCAGTGATGTGCAGACGGTACTCGATGATGATGATGTAGCTGATCGCACTTAGGAGCCGGGTGAATTATGGGCTTCATCATCATTAGGAAAAGAGGGCGGCAGCTTGCCCGTGAGGCAGCGGTTGAGCCAGCAAGTCGCTAGTGTGGCCAGGAGTCAGCAGGGTGGCAGCCAGCGTCAGCACCCGGCAAACCCAAGCATATGCCAGGGCCCACTGCTCCTAGGGGGCCCACTCAGGTCTCTGCAGAAGATCGCTGCATGGGGAATCCCCAGTGTTACTGAAAAGTCAGGACTCTAGTTCCCAGCTTAGGAGTCTCTGCTCTGACTCCATATATGGCTATGTCCATATATTGAGTCAGTGCTATGAACATGAAGGGGGTATCCCCAAGCATTGTCAGTATTATTGGGGACACCTAGCTATATTTAAGTCTAATTTAGCCTCTATTTCTGAAATGTTTTGAACTCATGGGCCCTGGTGCAAAAGTTCAGCTTGGCCCTTCCTCAGTGCATTAGAGGGCCGAAGCACATTACCTTTGTGCTTCTGAGCTAAAATCAGGCAGCTTCCCTACATGCCAAATTCTGACCTAACCTCGCTCCAGCTAGAGCTAAACCTCACTAGCATGCACTTTCTGAACATATATTAAATATTCCTATACAGCAGAAGTATAATTTAATTTTTTTTTGTAATTGTAAAAAAATCTATGGCACAAAATAAATGTGTAATTAGAATGTTACTTTGTCTCAGTATTTTATATGTCCGTCTGTAATAACCAACCACCCAGTTCCGCATGGGATCCAGGCAGTGACGTTCATAGAGAAGTAAGAGCCCCATAGAAAGGGTCAAACCAGGCCCCCCTACAGGACAGAAGGGTTTCTGCCTAAACCCTTTTCAATGACCCTTGGGCCATTTTCCCATTACTAAATTTTCTAAAAGGTTCCTTTAGAGGGTAGAGTCCTGACCAAGTTTTCACCTCCAGTGGAAGAGGAGATAATTCCAACTAAGACTGGGCTCCCCTCTTGCCCTTGACCCCATAGCAGTTCGCATGGTCTGCCGCTCTGGTAGTTACGCCCCTGGATCCAGGTATGTTACCATGTCTCGTCTGTGATCACCATGCCCTCAGTTCCGCATCGGGTCCAGGCATGTTTCTATGTTTTCTGCACCTATTCGTCTGTCTGTGTTTGTATCCGCATTGGGTCTTGCCTATGTCTGTATTTCTCTGAGTTTGTCCTGTCTGTCATTGAGCACCATGCCCCTTGTATCCAGTTCCGGAAGGGTTCCTGAGGATGTGGATGGCTGTGTTCCTGTTACTTGGCCTGCATCTGAATAGTGTCCTAAGTTGTATGTTTGTTTGTGTTCTGGTTCTGCTTGTTCGCCTGTGTTCCTGGTTTTATATCTTGTTTGGACCACCTGTGGTATGCACTAGCATCTGTTCCTTTCAGGTTTTTTGCCAAGTGTACTGGGGCCATCCCAGGAGGTAGCAGTCTGGTTGCTCCCCTGTGGTAAAGACCAGATCCCTGTATAGCGGTTAAAGGGTGAAAACTAGGGGAGCACCAGAATAACGCCCTTATGGTTTGGCGCTCAGTCAAACCGGTCACCTGGCCCAGTGGTCCTACAACTGCCACTGTTTCCCACCTGTTTCTCCAGGATTATTCCAGCTGTCTTGGGTCTGGTCATTTGTTTTCTAACACATTCCTTTTGGTCAACTGTGATCTGTTTGTCTGTTTTCCATACGTTGCGATATGTTCAGGGGTTTTAGTGACCCCTGGAACATGACATCATCTTTGCCTTCTTGCTTCCTCTGCTACTTAATCCTCTTCTCTCTGCATCTTGTTCTTACTCCTTTTCCAGTTGTATTTTTTCCCTTTCCCTTCTTCTTCTTTCCATGGGCCTTATGCCCACAGCAGAGCCATATGCACCAAGGCCGTAAGGAGGCATGCAGAGTCCCTTTCATGATCACTCTGTGTGATACCATCTGAAGCCTCGGCAAAGGATTAGCTCCATACTACAGTATCCGTAGTATATGGCGCCTCTTTATGTCTTAGTAACTCATACAGAGGTACAGTAGGGGCCCATGAATGTCTATGGATGCAGTATTATCTCAGTGGTAATACCGAGCTGTGCATAATGTGCTTAATTTGGATAAAATAATGTTTTCATTTTTGCTATAGAATAACTTTGTTGTATTTTAATTATCATTTTCCTCATAGTTTACACATATAAGATATAAATAATTGATTTTATGTTGCTCTTAAGAGATGGTTCTTGCTCAGTTGGAGCTAATACTGCATGTGTTTGATGAGACCCATTAGAGTCAGCAAAATCAATACTGTTCTCTTTACTTACATAATAATGCTGGGTGATTCATGAACTTCAGGTTAGCCTTAGGACGACTGAAAATCCAGTCATTTAACTCAATGGGAGGTCCGAGCAGCAGTTAAGCTGTCCGCTATTACCGTCCTGCAAGCCCCAAGCTCTGCCCGTCTGTCCTTTTATTCTTACTTTACACCTAAAATTCTTTGAAAGTTCCATAGATTATTTTTATCATGAAATAAAGCGATATCTCCCCAGTCTCTGAAGATTGAGCCTGAAAATGACTTTCCGTTTCAAGCTAAATAAGCAATTAAACCCTAATGAGTCCCTTTGTGTGGTTTTTACACAGGAATTTTAATTTCTAAAATTAATGACTTTTATTATTCAAACTTTCAAGGGACTAATTTCTGATGCAAATCTAATCGTGCGGGTTTATATGTATCTACTTTTCTACACACATCAATACTCCAAGCACTTTCCTGTGAAGCCTGTTTAAATTAGAATAAAATAGAAGTTGCATAACGTAAAAAGTACAGAAAGTAGAACTTTTAATTATTGATATATTAAAATGAAAATGTAATATTCATTTTAATGAAGAAAACACAAAAACAATAATGATGGCAATAATAACAAAAAATATTTTTTACTTAAAGTGTGTACTAGTTAAAAACTAGCATTTAAATGTATTCTTTTTATAATAAAAATATATTCTATTATTTCTGGTATTCATATTTACATTTTTAATTTAATAACCTTTAGTAAATTAACCATTATTAACCTATTATATTATGTGTTATTATGTAACATATGAACTTATATGAAATTATTGTACATCTATTTAAATTAATTCAATCAATTGCATTAAATTACCTGACAATGATAGGTGATGGTGGAACACCTGACTTGTAGGGATGAGCAAACCCCATGCAAGTTCGAGTTCGTTGGGTTCGGCCAAACTTCAGGTCAAAGTTCGGGTTCAGGACCCAAACTCGACCCCGAACTTCACTTTATTATTTTCTGTTATAACATGGTTATAATAGAAAATAATAGCATTCTTAAGCATTCTTCTTTCTGCAGGCCTGCGATGACATCACCGCGCTCACCACGTGGTGACATCATCGTAGGTCCTTTTTCAGGCCCTGCAGAAAGAAGAAAGAAGAGGATACTGGCTGATCAAGTGGATGACGTGAGTTTTTTTTTTAAATTATTTTTAACCCCTCAATTCTGTCTTAAGAATGCTTATTATTTTCCCTTATAACCGTGTTAAAATGGAAAATAATAAAATCCCCTGAACACCGAACCCGAACTTCAGTGAATGAGTCCGGGTTCGGGTCCGGGTAGCCGAACTCACAAAGTTCGGTATGAACCCGAACTTTGCAGTTCGTTTTCGCTCAACCCTACTGACTAGTCATAGATTTATCTTATTGTATTATATTATACTGTTATTATATGTTATACCATATTATAATAGAACTCTACTTGTTTATTAAATACTCAATTTAATTGCACTGAATTAATACATTATTTATGTGTGGAACAAATTAACTATCTTATTACTTTATATATATAATGCTGTCTTTTATGTTACTGCTATATAATCACAATTAAATTATTTAATTGTTAGAACAGCTGAGTTTGGTTATTTTGTGCATAACTTAATGGATCTATTATCTGTAAAGTATTTTATTAGACCTGGATTCATAGTATGTGATGGTGAAAGAGATGGCTAATTTATTTACCATATTGTTTGAACTATAAAGGACAGAAAATATATATATATTTCACTTATTAAACCTCTATTGGTAGTTTAAAGGGTTAAGGTCACTAATCTAGCCTAGTTTAGAGGGGGTTAAAAGTTTTTAGTGTTTAGTGAATCGAATTTCTTATCTTAGATCACTTCGTTTTAATGCTGTCTCCAGGGGCGTAGCTAAGAGCTCATGGGCCCTGGTGCAAAAGTTCAGCTTGGGGCCCCCTTCCCTCAGTGCGTTGTGGCCAGGGGCCGGAAGCACATTACCTTTTTTACACATTACCTAAATTTAAACAGCACTTCCCCCCTTCATGCCAAATTCTTGACCTAACCCCCTCCCTCCAGCCAGAGCTGTAACTTTACCAGCATGCACTTTCTATAATACCAGTGTCACAAGGGTCTTTGGGCCCCCTCAGGCTCCTGGGCCCGGTACCGACTGCTCCCTCTGCACCGCCTATAGCTACACCCCTGGCTGTCTCCGTACAGCATTAAAATGTATTAAATGTAGTGGAGACAATATTTGTTTCACAAGACTTTGGTGAATGAATTCACTATTCAGTTCTACATCTTTTAAACATTCAAACATTTCAAAATAGCAATCTGAAGTTGGGTTTGGTACCGAGGTACCAGCCAGTACCAAACCTGACCGGATTCCGAATTTAACATTTTTGTTTTTGGTCCGCTCTTGTAAACCTTAGTGTCATTTGCTGATCATTGCAAGAAACAGCAATGGCGCATGTGGTCACCTCATTACCGGACCTATCCAAGTACATGTGTCTTGTTCTGCTAGATTATTGTATTACACACTATACACACACAGCTCTGCCGCATGCACACCTGAGCACACACCACTGCTGCATACACTCCTGACAAACACAGCTGTGCTACATAGCTGATACATAGATTTACACTGTGTGCACAATTATTAGGCAAGTTGCATTTTTGAGTATTAATTTTATTATTGAACAACTAGAGCGCTGTCAGTTAATCCAAAATATTAATAAGCCTCAAACCTGAATATCTAAAAAAGTTAAAGTGAGGTTTGAGCTGTCATAGGAGAATATCTATGTGCACATGGTTACTGGGCAACTATTAGTGTTAGAATTATTATGTAACTATGTAAGAACGTCACTTGTTTATTTTCCTCTATTAAATAAAGAATAATGAACAAACAACTCAAAAATTGCAAATAAATATTTCATAGGCTACTTTCACACTAGCGGCAGCGGCAGCAATCAGGTTGTTCCGGCGGGTGAACAACCTGTCGGATCCGTCCTGCCGCTAGTTCATGTGTGCCCCCGGACTGCTGCTCCGTCCCCATTGACTATAATGGGGTCGGAGTTCCGGCGGCAGCACGCGGCGAGAGGCAGCTGGACTAAAAGTACTGCATGTTGTACTTTTTGTCCGGCGGCCTCTTGCCGTGTGCTGCCGTGCTGCCGCCGCAACTCTGTCCTGCCCCCATTATAGTCAATGGGGACGGAGCGGCAGTCCGGGGGCAGGAATTAGCGGCATGACGGATCCGACAGGCTGTTCACCCGCCGGAACAGCCTGACGGATTCCCTCCGCTAATGTGAAAGTACCCTTAGATTTAAAAAAAAATTAAAAAATCAGTCACCAATGCCAGTCCTAAGCCTTCCATCCATGGAGTCTGTCAGTTTCTTCATGTGTTGTGCACCATCCACAGACTGCAGACACTGCTCAGAGAAGTGGACTGTTCTTCTTCACCATAAATCTCCTTTTTAGGAAGAACCCACAAGTCCCCAATAGGGTTTTGGTGAGGTCATTATCCTTTCGTGTTTGAGGCCTCTCCTGGCTAGCCATGCAGTGGAGGTCAACTTCAATGCAGCAATGTCCTGCAGAAGAATCATGGTTTTCTTGAAAGATGCAGACTTTTTTCCTGGACCACTGCTTCAAACAAGTGTCTTCTAAAAACTGTCAGTAGGTTTGAGAGTTTATTGTGAGTCCATCTTCAACACAAAAAGGTCCAACTAGCTCATCTTTAATAATACCAGCCCATAGCAGTACTGCACCTCCACCATGCTGACGTCTGAGTGGAAGTTGAGCTCCGTGCCCATTCCTGATCCAAGCCCAGGCCTTTCTATCTGGTCAAGAGTTACTCTCATCTCATCAGTCCATAAAACCTTTGAACAATCTTGACCTGGTCAGGTTACCTCGGCCATGTCTCTGAGCACTGAACACCTTGTACTTCTGGGCACTCCATGGAGGCTGCAGTTCTGGAATGACAGCTCTGGAGAATAATGGCTTCCTGTTTGATTCTTCACAAATCTTTGGCAGTTAATTTACGTCTTTTCTTCTTAAAACGTTACTTGTGAACCTGGTGACTATTTGCAACAAAATGTTTGATGGTTCTGTGATCACGCCCCAATATCTTAGCAATTTCAAGAGCGCTGCATCCCTCTGAAGGATTTTTAATGATTTTTGAAAGGGTGCATTCACATCACCGTTTAGATTTTCCGTTCTTCTGATCCGTCAGAAGAAGAGAGAGAAAAAAAAACAGGATCCAGTAAAAAAACGGATCCTGTTGCATCAGTTGTCATCTGTTTGAGTCATTTCCATCAGAGATCCACTTTTTACATGGGAAAAAACTGCATGCAGTAATTTTGTTTCCATTTAAGGGTGCTTTCACATCTAGCGTTTTTACTTTCCGGCGTAGAGATCCGTCGTCGGGTCTCTACACCGGAAAGATACTGATCAGGATTATCCCAATGCATTCTGAATGGAGAGAAATCCGTTCAGGATGCATCAGGACATCTTCCGTTCAGTATGTGAAAGTTTTTTGGATGTTGACAAAACTGCAGCATGTGGTTTGTCTCCGTCCAAAATTCCGGAAGACATGCCGTAACGCCAGATCCGGAATTAATACCCATTGAAGTGCATTATTCCGGATCCGGAATTAAGCTAAACACCATTTCGGCGCATCGCCGGATACGACGTTTAGCTCTGCCGACGTTCATGCGCAGCAGCAGTTCCGATCGGGGCCCCAGTGTAAGCTGGGGCTCCGATCGGTTACCATGGCAGCCAGGACGCTACCGAAGTCCTGGCTGCCATGGTAAGTACTCCGCAGCAGTGTACTTACCTGCGCTACGGCCTCTGGGCGCTCCTTCATGATGTCACAGATCCGGGCGGCACATTGATCTATGCGCCGCAGGGACTTGTGACATCATGAAGGAGCGCCTAGTGGCCGCAGGACAGGTAAGTACACTGCCTCGGAGTACCATGGTAGCCAGGACTTCAGTAACGTCCTGGCTGCCATGGTAACCTGAACGCATTTTAAAGGCTGATCAGGATCCTGATCAGTCTTCAAATGCTTTCAGACGACTTGAGATCTGACGGATCCGGCGGGACGGAAGTGCCTGCCGGACCTTTAGAATGCAAGTGTGAAAGCACCCTAAGGGTACTTTCACACTTGCGGCATGGTGGATCCGGCAGGCTGTACCAGTGGGTGAACAGCCCGCCAGATCCGCCATGGCGCAAGTACCCGTGTGCTGCCATGCTGCCACTCCGTCCCTATTGACTATTTTTAGTCCGACGATCAACGGCCGTGCACTGCATTCCTTAGCTGTAGCTCCGCCCCCACCCCCATTATAGTCAATGGCGACGGAGCGGCAGCACACGGGTATTTGCGGCATGGCGGATCCAGCAGGCTGTTCACCCGCCAGAACAGCCTGCCGGATAGTCATGCCGCAAGTGTGAAAGTACCGTAAAAAAACGATCTCAGACAGAAATGGCGCAAACAGATGACAACTGATGCAACAGGATCAGTTTTTTCTCTCTCTCTCTCTATGACCCTCTGACGAATCAGAAGAACGGAAATCTAAACGGTGATGTGAATGCACCCTTTCAAAAATCATTAAAAATCCTTCAGAGGGATGCAGCGCTCTTGAAATTGCTAAGATATTGTACTGTCCTCCTAATTTGGCCCCTCCCACATGTGACATCATCAAATGTCCTTCAGCTGCAGTTAATTAGAGATTTCATCTCCCCCACTGTAGTATAAGGGTCACATGAAGAGGATAGTGCTTCTCACAGTCCCTTCCATTATCGCTGAGCCTCTTCTTCCTGCATTAATCACACTGATCAGTGTCAGGCAGGGGGAGAGAAAGGTGATTGGGCAGTGCTGCAAGCGCTGTATGAGCGCTCTGCCTGATCATAGGCAGGAAGTTCTAGCACTTCTGTTCTATAAGATTCAAGCACTTGTAGTGAGATTTTTAGTCCAAAAAAATATGGCACTTTAGTCATCTATATAGCGAACACATATTCTGTAGCGCTGCACAAATGGTCATCACTCACCTCATTCCCTGTCCCAATAGGGCTCATAATATTATCTTCAAATTAACTTATTAGTATATTTATTTTGGTGAGTTGAAGGAAACCCATGCAAACATGTGAAGTCGGAGCTGTTTTATATTTTATTGTAAATTTATATTTTTCTTTTCTTCCTTTTTCTTTTTTTTTTTTGGCTATGAATTCATTTTCTAGACATCCCAGTATACATCGTTGTATCCATCCTTATGACAGCTATCTGGCTTTGTAGATGTGACAGTCTGCTTTGTACTTCTTGTCAAGAAAGATTGTCAAGAACGTTCGCGCTCCTTTTGTCTTCGAGCTTTTGTAGAGGTTACAATCTCGATTCTAAGTTTGGGACCTCATTATGTCACATTTGTTGGAAGAAAATAAAGTGTTTGATGAGTCGACAGACTGAAGAAGATGAGCTTGATGACACATATTTAGTGTTTTAGAATCTGTATTGATTTCAAAGAGGAAGGAAAAAAAAGATCGGGTCAATATTAACATCCTGGTAACACTAAAATCATTACTGGGCAGGCGAGCAGATGAGTAAATCAAACTGATTAATCTCCCAGTCATCGCCACGTTACATTGTAACAAACACTTTGTTTTTCTGATGTCAGCTGTTTTATATGAAAGAAGAGTGGATCTCTACTTCAACGAGACCCAGTGGAGTGATACATTTTGTTTATGGAACAAAGCAACATTATAAATAGCAAATGATACAAGAATTATAAGAAATGTCATACTTTCATGATGGCAAAAGAAATTTCAATGACTAATAGAACATTGTGTAGGCAGCTATTATATTTTATTTTGCGGCCATCAAAATGACAACCTCTTTTTAAATGAAGGTGTGTGCAAAGAGGTAGCTCTCAGGTAACAAGAACCATCTCGCTAGCGCCATCTTCTGGGAGGGGCTTTGAGTCAAAGTCCAACTTATTAACAAGCCTTGTGTCATGACAAGGTCCATTCGGCAGGTTAACAGCTAAATCCCTTAAAACAATAATTTACAAAAATGATTACATTGCAAAGTCTTGCCCTATAATTGTTTTTCTAGTAAAACTGGAGGTACAGGGGTTGGCCCATCTCACACATTGAGGGCATTTCGCTAGTATATGCTACCAATATCAGAAAAGTGCAGGTCCCACCTCTAGGACCTTCCCCTAACTGTAAAACAGGGCCCCCAAAGTGAAGGATGGTGCACCGCTCAAGCGCAACCACCCCTTCACTTCTATGTGTGTGATGAAAATAACCAAGTACTGGCTCTGCTATTCCAGAGCCCCCATAGAGTTAAGGGTGCAGGTGGCAGCACTTGCACAATACACTCTCCACCAACTTCTTCAACTCCACTTTTTTTGGTACAACCATAGAAGTGAATGGAGAACATAGATCGCATGCACGGTACGCTCCCTTTCACTTTGAAGGGCCTGTTCTGGAGATAGGGGCTGGTCTCAGAGGTACAGTAGGACCCACACCGATCTGACATTGGTGACATATCAATGTCACCAATGTGTCAGATAGGCCCACCCGTCCAGCAAGTGCTTAAGCAGTTTTCATGAAAGAACTTGTTTTACCAGCAAATCCCACCGATGACAATCGGACATAGATCAGGAAATCCGGAGACAAGTCATCACCTTGATTTCTTTGTTTTTTGTATTTCTCATTCCTGGACAGGAAATCATCCTGCGGAAAGAGGGCACTGAAATTAGAAGACACCGCTCTGATGAAGGGAGTACTAGTGTATACAGTGAAAAAAAAGCGCCTCAAACTAAGAACACTGAGGGTATGTTCATATACATAATATAATCTATAAGTATGCTCACAAAGGGAACAAAAACACCACGACAAGCACCATAAATCGAAATAATACCAATTTAATAACCAGAATCAAAAATACATGATTAGTAACTATACAAGGGATAACAACGTCAGAAGTAGGTAACAGTGACCAGGATGCTGTACTGAATGACTGGCCACCGGCCTTACTACCCCGGAAAAGAATGTATAAGATGTCCAAAGAAATCACAGGGGAGACCGGGTGGTACTGCAAATAAAATATATACATTTACATAAATAGCCTACACTGAGTTATATAATGGTTTAAAAGGGGGGATGTTCGATATCATCCTCAAATAACAAATAAAAGGCAAAAAAATGATAAGTCACATCAAAACAGGACCCACCTGTAGCCATGTTCGGGGGATGGAGATACAAAAGTCACCAGAAAACCCCTCTACACGCGTTTCGCTTCCTCAGCTTCGTCAGGATTTCTTTGAACATGTTATACATTCTTTTCAGGGGTAGTCAGGCAGCGGTGGGTGATTCAGTACAGCATTATGGTCCCTGTCGTTATCCCTTGTATACTTTTTAATCATGTATTTTTGAGTCTGTTTAATAAGTTGGTATTATTTTATTTATGGTGCTGGGTTTGGTGTTTTTGTTCTCTTTGGGGACATAGGTTATAGTCTGTACAGTGATTAGGTACATGGTACTGGTCACATCCACATGATGTCAAGCTTTTCAGCAGAACATTGCCCAGAAAATCACATTGCCCCTGATGGCTTATCTTCTTCCCATAAAATGCATCTGGTACCATCTCTTCCCCAGGTAACTGACGCATATGCTCCCAGCCATCCATATAATGTAACTTGATTCATCAGACCAGGCTGCCTTCATCCCATAGTGCATCTGATGCTATCTCTTCCACAGGTAGGTGATGCACACGTACCCGGCCGTCCATATGATATAACCTGATTAATAAGACCAGGTCGTCTTCTTATATTGCTCCACGGTCCAGTTCTGATGTTCTCAAATCCATTGTAGGCACATTTGACAGGGCATTGGGTTTAGCTTGAGAGTTACACAGCCCCAAACTTTGATTTCCTGTGTGTCCTGACACCTTTCTATCATATTCAGCAATTTGCTCTACGGTAGCTATTCTAATGGATTGGACCACACAGACTAGCCTTCACCTCCACACATACATGAATCATACATGACTGGGCGCCATTTACCCAGTTACCAGTTTACTGGTAATGCTTCCTTCTACCAATTTCGGCAGGCACCAGCCACTGCACACCAGGACTCACAAGACCTTCCATTTTGGAAAGGCTTTGACCCAGTCAATTCCCCTTCACACTCTGTCCCCTGTCAAAGATACTCAGATCCTTGCAACTGCCCATTTTCCTTCCTTAGAACTCATCATCTTCATGGGAATATCATGTCTTCATTAGAAGCTTCTATAGCTGTTCTGCTGAATATCACAAGCTTATGTAAGTGACCAAACTCTCCATCATCTAATCTTGGAACACGATGATAATTCCACTTAGTCTGAAACCACCATCTCCACATTCGATCCTCTGCTGCCCACTTTGATGATTTTCTGTGGGCATCACAAGTACAATAAACCTTGGCTGGTTTCTGGCGGGACCCGGGGATGTGAGAGTGTTTGATGTGGATTCCAGTAACCCTCTTCAATAATTTACAAATCAATTAAAATGTCATTATCATTGTCCTTTCCCACTTAGCCTGTTTGATATTTAAAGGTCACCCAGCAGCCATTTCAGAGGATAGCTATTATATATAGATGAGAGTCGCACATTCATCCTCTGCTATTACAGAGTGTCAGGGCAATTTATAAGTTGGCTCAATTACACTCATCAATAACAACACTTTGGCGATAGATTTTAATAGTTTGGTGTCAGTTATAATGTAACAAATTAATACAATATTGCACAGGAAGCAGAGATAAAATATCCCATTAGAGGTGAAGGTTATGACCTCACAACATCTACTTTTATTAAAAGGTTGGAAGGAATGAAGTGGCTGGTTGAGTCAATCCTGGGCATGATGGCGGCACACTCAGAGATGGTAACACTGGGTGAACCACATGGGGGGATTCATGTTTTTGGAACAAAGATGAGAATATTACTGTATATGTATTCTAATGCTTAGGGTATACACATTAGTTCATGACATTATCGACCTGTTCTAACATAGTGCAAAAGAAAACCCCCATGGTGTGGGCTCCACCTGGCTAATATCAAGGCTAGATATTGGCAGATCCTAGAATAAAGTGAACATCATCTGCAGGTCATCAGACCATGATATTTTGTCAGGTTTATATTACAAGTTGATAAAGTGCTTTGATGAATAGCTTTCCATTATTTGCTCTAGGATGTGAAGGACCCAAGCCATTTACCCCATTAGCCCCGAGCACACTGGACTATTAGACAATACTCCTCAGAGACAATCCCTTTCAGTAAGTGGTTCCTGGGGTGATCAGATGATGACACTCACTCCTGGCACCCTGGGAAAGAAAGGGAAGCTACAGCCAGCAATGTATTGATCCTACACAAAAAATGAAGAATTACATGGTGGCCATTCAGCTGAACACCGATCCTTGGAATACATTGACAACTCAATGGGAGCTGCTGTTGGGGAGCATTCCTCCATTTTGGCTAGTAGAGGGGTACCGTGAGTGGAGGTAACCCCCTGTATATTCTCCATAAACCCTAATAATAAGGCATATGCACAGGGATTGTCTTTATGAGACAAACCTTTAAGAATTACAATCACTTTATAGGTATCAGTATTGTAGACACGTCAAAGGCAAATAATAATAATAATATTATATTGTACATAGTAATCATCATAGTCTTTATGAAAAAAAAAAAAAAAAAAAAACTACCTAAAGATGTTTTCACATAAAAACCTTTTCCCTGGAAAGGTGATACATGGAGGATCCATTCACACTGCAAATGTTAGCAAGACTGAGTGTAGGTATTCATTGGAAAATTTCTCGACGCATAGCTCCCATGGATAACTTTGACATTACCCACTGTTTAGGCATACAGTGACATGTTCCAACCATGGGCTTCCATCATAAGAAGTATACCATGTGATATACGCTATGCTTTGATACTGGATGCCACTGTATAGAAAAATGTAGTAAGCACAGAAAAGGTATATAGCATATACTGGCCTGACAGAGGCTAAATGAACACTCTTTTGCCCTTCATTGGATAAATATGGATCAGTGAATATGCTTGATGTATGCACTGTGTGACTGGATCCCTATCAAGCTGAGACCTGAGACTCTTAGCTAAACTTCTTATGAATACTAACGTAAGTAACATTATAAATACTACTACTAAAGCTACTGCTATTACTACTACTACTACACCTACAACTACTACAACTACTATACATAATGCTACTACTACACCTACTTCTACATACTACTACACCTACTCCTACTCCAACTACTACTACTACTGTTGCTGCTACTACTACTACTACTACACCTACTGCTGCTACTACTACTACTACACCTATTTCTACTACTACTACTACACCTACTCCTACTACTACTGTTGCTGCTACTACTACTACACCTACTTCTGATACTTCTACTGCTACACCTACTGCTACTACTACTATACCTATTTCTTCTACTACTACTACTACACCTACTTCTACTACTAAACCTGCTTCTACTACTACTACTACTACTACTACTACTACTACTACTACTACTACTATCAGTGTCTGACTGGGGTGCCTAGGGCCCACTAGTGAAATTTATTTTGGGGGCCCACCTTATGGATATATTCAAGGATGACCTGCTCAGACAGCAGCAGGAGGCTACCAGATGACTGAATATTGGGGTCCCTGCAGTGACTTTGAGAAGGTAGGTCCTGGGGAGAAGAGGACACTGGTAGCTTTCCTCTATACATAGAAGTCATCTCAGCTCTGATCATGTCTATAATAATAAATTGGGGAGTTTCTTTAATAATCAAGTTTTTATATGAACATTGGCTAGTTGATGTGATGTGCACTGAATATATGTATGTAGTGCAGAAAGTCCACAGTGCCATGTGCCACTTGTGCAGGGGGTGGAAGACTAGAGGCCTACCTTGCTCAGGGGCCCACCTGTACCCCTGTGGGCCAGTCCGAGCCTGACCACTACATCTATTGCTGCTACTACTCCAACACCTGCTATTACTACTGTTACTACACCTATTGCTACTACTACTACTACTACTACTACACTGACTGCTAATATTACTACTGCAACTAATATATAATTTATAATAATAATAATAATACGAAACAGTAAACATTTTGGAATCATGGCAACATTAGAGTAACATACTTAAAAATTTAAAACTTTTGAATAAATGGCTAAAAATGCAACAATAATAATAAATAATGATGATGATGATAATAATAAACTGGTTAAAAGATGGCTGCACAATAAATCATAAATGAACAGGAAAATAAAAAAGGGGGTCATTCCAAAAGTTGGAATGAAGGAAGCTCTTAGCGCACATTTTTGATCAAAAGTATGTCGGGCCCAAGTACCACTTCACGGCGGCTTCCGCACAAGGGTCTCGAACGCTACAGATACTGCCTCATATGGACTTACCAGTCTCCTTGTTTCAGGGCATTGCAGGAACCAGCTAAATTGCTTTTGTGCTGAGAAGTCCCAGGTACCTGCAATGCCCTGAAATAAGGAGACTGGTAAGTCCATATGAGGCAGTATCTGTAGCGTTAGGGACCCTTGTGCGGAAGCCGCCGTGAAGTGGTACTTGGGCCCGACATACTTTTGATCAAAAATGTGCGCTAAGAGCTTCCTTCATTCCAACTTTTGGAATGACCCCCTTTTTTTAATTTCCTGTTAGTTTATGATTTATTGTGCAGCCATCTTTTAACCAGTTGATTTACTCTATTTGCCTTATGGTTATGCACTTCTGAGTGTATAAACATATCTGCTTAGTCTGAACTCTGTCTTATAGATGATGATAATAATACATTTGCAATGTTGAGAACTGTAGAGAAATCCTTACAAAACTGGATACTTTATGTTGCAATAATATGTTATGTATTGATTTTTGTGATATTTATATTATACTGTATTTATTTAAAATAAATATTTTTTTTTCCAGAAAAATAACCTCCCCCAGGGCACACTTATTATATCTTACCATTAATTCATTATAGCTTATCTTTGACTGAAGCTTGTTTTGTCTGTGCCTGAATCTTACCACTGATTTAATTAAACTGATTATCTTGCGGTCGACTTTAAATTTTCCTTTAGATTTTATTAACACCCGAAAATGTTATAAAAATATGAGACGTAATAATGACCGAAACCGCATTAAACTCGAATAGCTACAAGACTCGTTACTAGATTTTCATAGAAACATTTGCTGACAATTTACTTTTTGCTCCTATAATAAAATAACTTATTCTGCTTAAAACAGCTAAAAAACAACTCAAAACATCTAAAGCAAATTAATCCAAACCGAGTCCATTTCAGTGTTGTATTAAATGACCGGCTGTTCACAACTTCATTGTTCCCGAATGCAACGCTTGAATTCCAAGAGGTGTCAGTAAAAACTGTAAATGTGGAAAGTGAGAACGACAAGAAAGCGGTAATTAAAAATAATTGAAAACATCAGAGTTTTATAATGTAAAAGCCATTTCACTAAAGAGAAAAAAAATGCAGAAAATGAAGCAAATGTCTTAGTAATAAAATAGCTCAAAAAGTCAGATTTCATCAAATCTAATTGAAATCCCTAATAGAAAACTGTGTGGGCGTCAGCTAAACAAAGTTGGTTGTTTCACATTTTATTTATTCATATAATTTTAATTTCTATTTTATTCATTTCTTTATTGTTCCCTTTTATATGAATGATGTCTCTTTCTAAATCCTATAAACAAACAAATACCTTGCCATTTCTATGTGATTTCAGACAAAAAGGAATGGATTGTTAAAAGGGATCGATCATTGAAATCAAGTTTTCATATTAAAATATTTTATTTTTATTTTTGGCACTTTTTTCTGTATTATTTTGTTAAATACAATCCTAAACTCCTTGCAATTTTAAAATTGGACACTGGTTGCATCCTGTAGGCTGACATTTACTTTTATTTTCCAGCCTGTGTTATGTATCCTGGAAGTGAGGTCAGCCAGGATGGTAAGAAGCTATAGGTGCTACAGTGTTTCTATTGGTGCTTGGGCAGCCCAAATGCCATATGGTAGGAGAGGGACACGGTTACAGAACTTTATGTTATGTCTTTGAGGGTCATCAGTCATCTCATTATCATCAGAGGTACAGAGGTAGCAGAACAAAAAGGAATTAATATGTTAGATAGGTAAAGGGAGAAAAAAAAATCTTAAAGGAAATGTATCAGAAAAAGGCCTATTGTTTAAAGTATGGCTTATTTTTAATACATTTTTGAAGAATGTTTTATTTTTAAGTTTCCATGTCATTTACAATATCTATATTGAAACAAAAATATAAAATCCTGCAGTTTTCGCATTGGCCACTAAGCCTAATAATAGGCGTCACTTCTTGGTCTGTACAGATCACTTTACTGCAGTTACCTGCTTATTTATACACAGAGGTGATATCATTACAGGCAGGATTACATTGAGAGATAAGACAGAATCCACCTTTCACAATAGTTGATGCCAAAGCTTATCTGCTCCCTCCTGACCTCTGCACAGGTCAAAGAGCATGCCTACAAAACTCTCCCATAGAAGTCAATGAGGTCCCCTCCTGACCATTGTGTCTATGGCCCATGTGGCTGCCGTAAACCAATTTTCTTAATGCTTTTGAAAGTCTGTTAAGAACCGCTCAGGCAAGATGGCTGCCCCCATAGTCATGTGCAGGAAATAAAATTTAAAAAATGGCACCAGAAAATAAAAATAAATTACAAAAAAGGATACGTGTTGCTAACTGGTGTTAACTGGCAGAAAACATTTTGGTGACACTTTCCTTTAATTAACTTGTTCGATGGCTTTTGTCATGAGATATCACTGTGACATGTGTTTTTACAGTTCTTTTTAGTTCTGACGCATCCTTAAAGTTAAGCTAGCCACACATTCAAGATAAGGACCGGCCGCATTGCGGCTGATACCGTAAGTCGTCCATGGGATCGTTTGTACGAATGATCCCATCAGCCAGGAGTTAATATTTTATATAGACAGACTCCTTGAGGCCTTAGCAGAATGGCAAGTTAATTCAGCCGATCATGCCATAAATATACAGCCTCGGCCGATGAGTGGCCAAAGTTTTCCAGAACGGCAGACAGCATTTTCGGCAGGCGAGAGAGGTGGCGGTGCTAGTTTTTCAAATGACAGTTGGCCAGAATAAAATAAAAGCAATAAAAGCAAACAGCACTATTGTCAAGCTGGAGGCAGATAACACAGGATCCACCATTGATAATAGGTAAGTGAGGACAGATCCTCCCTGCACAATGACCACTCTACATGACACAGAGCATGTTAACTACGTCTTCCCCTAAAAGTCATTGAGTCAGGCTCAGATATCGAGGTGCTTGCTACTAACAAAATCCCTGCAAAGATGTTAGCATCAGGAAAGCTGTCTGCCTCCACAAACACACACAAATAGAATGAAAACAATTAGAAAATAAAAATCTAAAAAAATAATTAAAAATAGATTCATAAGAAGTAATTGAAAAATAAGTGCATTCAGTTACCAAAAAAAAAATAATTATTATTATTTACATCATTTGTGAAAGCAGTGCCTTTTCTGAAGTTGATACATTGTTATTACACTCCAGGCAAAACTGATACATTTTAAATAATATAAGATATAATTGACAGACACTCTACCATCCGAAATTATATGCAAAAAACATGTACAATATATCAACACTTTCATGGTACCAAAAAATAGATATTTTTTTAAACATATGAAAAAACCCTGATATTTTCAAAAAATAGATTTTTTTGATATGTTTTTAATATATTTTAATTAAAAGTATTGTATATTATTAATTGGTACCATTAAAGTGTTGATATATTGTACATGTTTTTTGCATATAATTCCGGATGGTAGAGCGCCTGTCAATTATATCTTTTATTCAAATTGTTAGATTGGCAGTGGGTGAGCCATAGTGCACCTGAATCCAGAGATCAAGAAGGGTGAGCCACTAGATTACTAAAACTGATACATTGTGTAATATCTAGTGTCGAACCTGAGATGGAGGAGCTCGACAGGCAGAATCAAAGGAAACCAAGTAGAGGAGCCCTGGCTCTTGTGGACTGTAAGACGTAATCTAATATCACATTTGATCAGAGTACTCCTTTAATCACTTCATTTATTTGAGTTTATTCAGCCAATGAGAAAAGACTTGGCAAAATCATCAGTTCAATGAAAGATTTGTACGCTGTCACCAGCATCTGGGATCAGGTCCATGCCCCAAAAGGATGCTTGAAGTTATGTTACAAGTTGTAACTATGGAAATTAGATACTAGAAAACTTTCCAAAAACTCAGTCGGCTGATGGATGGAGATTGTTGTTATGACACAGATTTCATGTCAGATGCAATTTTGTTTCCTAAAACACTGTCCTACAATTGTAATAATCATCCACATGGAGGGAGTCGGAGTGGAAACCCAGTGACATAATGGCTTAACCTGCAGGGCATGACTTCTACCACGTCCTGTTGGGGAGTTGGGCTGTGACAGATGATTTCTGATATACCTTTACAAAGAGATTACTGCCAAGATTCAGCCATGCAATTTCTCTATTTTCTGGAAGCCTGGAGATTTCACAGAGCAAAAAGAAGCAATTATGGTAATGAATATCCATCTTAAAATACACTTCCTTTCCTTGAAAGACATATATTTCAAGCAAAAGAGCGATATTCTGTGATGCCAAAGATTTCAGCTGGTTTGTCGGTTACAATAAAGCTGCTTAAATCACATTAAGTCTCTTGTAGGCATCCAAAATGGGTTGATATAAATATAATCCTGGACATTATGATGTCCTTGGTGTAACCCTACCTTAAATAAAAGATGTAGCCTTCCCATCCAGATAGAGTAGATGCAGCAGAGCTGGTCCTGTAACCATTTCCTTTATCCAACTGTGACAACTCATATAACAACTCAGTATATGCTTGTGATATTATCATCGCTTGTATCAAACGAGAAACGTGGATCCACTGCATTTACCAACTCATTTCTGCTTCATCAAGAATATAGAAGATTTTTAAAGGAGCTGGAGAAATCTCACTGTACTTTCCTCCAGATACTTTCTATTTATTGGCTGGCATATAACTGAGGCGGCTGCACTAAGGTGACATGCACATGATCGTATGTACTTTGCAGTCTGCGAACCCCAAAATGCGGATACCATCGATGTGCATCCCACACAGAGCTGGACCCTCGGTGCTCGAACAGTGAAACAAGTCCAGGACCAAGATAAAATGGGGCTGAAGTTGGACAACCCCTTTAAGGAGTCAACCTTTTTGAACCTCCAGAGTATAAGACCTTCCTCCCTAACAAGCCCAGCTAGCTTCTCTTCTTAGAACTCTCTAGAGTTTTCCAATTCCTTCGTACAGTTTATTTGATGTCTATTTTTCAGCAATATTTGCAATACATTTTATAATATTTTTGATAAAATTATAAATATACTTAGAGAATGATTCATCCATTTTCTCTGTGGTTTTCATGTTGTCCTCTAAATATCCATTTGGTCTTCGTGAATGATATGACAGCTCGGCTGGATATCAGACTCTCATTTTTTTTTTTTCTATTTTGGAAGTAAGTACATATGTGCAGTGATCTTGATGGGAGATGTCACATGAGACTGCGAGGGCAGGATGATCCTCGGGAGTTCAGCTCCATGGTTGTCACTTTACAAGCCATAAGATGTAATTTTATATGACACTGGCTCAGCTCCGGCTGGGAACAAGATGAATGTGCATTTTTTTTAGACATTTTATTTTGGGCAAGGCTTTCTCTGCACATCTTTAACTCTGTTATTCTGAAGCAGATCGGCAGAGCTGGACAGAGGAACACTTACTCTGCAATCTATGTCTGAAGGTGAAGGACCTCAGACCATATTCATTCTGTGCAAATTCTCTGGAGTAATGCAAAGAGAAAAAGTCTCTAAACCTCAGTTCTTTTTGTATGTTCGATAAATAAGATACCTTCAGTGGTGAACACAGCAGAGGGGCCCTGTGCAAAGAATGTCCATGGGCCCCCTCCTTCCCTCAGTGATCTGGGGCAAGGGGCAGGGGTGCATCTAGCCTTTCTGCTGCCAGAGGCAAAAATTTAAATGGCTCCCCTCCTCCTCATGCCAAATTGTCAACCTAACCCCTTACCTCCAGCCCTACATTAAAGACATACCTGAAAACCACTACTTAAAGCGCTACAAACATACAGGAGAACACAGCGCCACATACCTCTTACATCCAGCGACGTCTCCTCTGATGTAGATGTTCTCTTTCCTCATCTTCTCCTGTCAGACCAGACCGCCATGATGAATTCTTTCAGCCGCGTCTCCTCTGCAGAGTTTAACAAAAAGATGTTAGATAAATAAAATAACAATAACAAACTAACAAAATAACAATAACTGCGCCAAGGGAATAGTATTTCTGACACTAATAGTGTATCCAAAATGTCCTCCAAAAATAATTGTGCTAAGCTGATACTGTGCCAGGGTGCCCTCCACAGTAATAGTGCTCCCCAAAGTCTCAACAATAGAAATAATCATCTGCCAGAGTGCATAGTGTTAACAGTGCCCCCAATAGTAATAATGCCACTATTATGCCCTAAGAGTAATAATGCCCCCATAGTATCCATACTAGTAATCATGTTCCCTGTAGTCGCTCAGTAGTAATCAGATCAGACCCCAATATCAGACCTCAAATCAGATCCGATGCTCAGGCCCCCATATCATATACCATATATGTTATCTATCTCCTCATCTATCTATCTATCTTGCTGAACTCAACGTGGAGGCAGACCACAAGAGAAATATATTAATAAATATAAAAAAAGAAAGAAAGAAGGAAAAAGAAAGAAGGAACAAGAAAGAAAGAAAGACCTAGCCCTGCTACATCTTTAGGCAGACACAACTGTGGTTTCCTCTAGAGGACCAGCGTTTGACATAGATCATATTCATACCGCACAACTTTAGCCCTTTAGTTAATGGATGCTGCCTTTAACTTAAGCCAATTAGCCTTGTCATAATGAAGTAGTTATTTTACAGTAATTTTTGTAGAAATTCTGCCCAAAGGGAAATTATCATTACATTAATAAATCCATGTATGGCTTGGGCTATCAGACAGTAAGTTGTGCGAAACCCTCCCGGGTGAGAAGAAGAAGTCATTGAAATGTCCCCTCTGAATGTTTAATAGAAATTAGCAATTAAAGGATTACCTGAGAGTCTGAAGCTGCACATTGTAAATGGTGGAGTCAGGAATAAGAAGTGACGGCTGGAAATGTCTTCTGCATCCTATGTGGTATAATTTGAATTATATACTTCAGGCAAAATCATGTAGCCATACACCTGCCCTTTTTTTTTTTACCTATTTCACCTCACGGCTTTGCGTTCACAATCACAAACACAATTCCTACTTTTAAAACGCCGGCCCATCCCCCTTTAGGAATAGCTCTGACTCCACCTCAGTTGAAACAATTGACATCCAGCTCCACATTGAGTCCATTGGCGGTCAGTGTGTTCATAAGAAAAATAAACCCTGTCTCTTTGTGGGAAACATTTCTAATAATATCCCCCCTTTACAACGCTTTTCACATTGCAACATTCCTACTACTTTCAACCCTTTTGGGCTTTTATCATTCTTGTCCGCAAAATGTGCCAATACACTATGGGATTTTGCTCCTTTTTAAATATTTTTTATATGTTCTCCTGGTCTAACTTTTAATCTTCTGCCTGTTCTCCCCACATATTGTTCCCCACATGGAAACTCTAAGAGATATACAACATTCATGGACTTACAGGTTATTATTTGTTCTATTTTCCATTCTTTTTCCTCTTTTGACTTCACACTGAATTGTGTCTTTGTATTAAGGGATTTATATACTACACATTTTTTTTACAGGGAAAAAACCTTTTCCCTTTTTTTTTTTTTTGTTCTCTCTTCTAAGACACTGTGGCTATATGATCCTTTATTGTCTTAGCATGTCTGAATATCACTAGCAGATATTCAGGAAAAACCTTGGATTATGTTTCATCTGATTTTAAAATGTGCCAATTTTTTTTTGGGTTTTTTGTATCCACCAGTGATCTCTAGAATAGTTGGGGTTGAGTAGGAGGGTCCTCTGCCCTTCTTCGTTAACCCTTTCTTTCTCTTTCAATAATTGTGTTCTGTCTCCATGGTTTACTTTTTCCATTATTTTTTCACATTTTTCTTCATCATAGTTTTTTTTTTCCTCAAATCTTTCCTTGATGACCTACCTTAACCTGTTCCACAAAGTCTTCTTCCTGGTTGCAATTTCTTCTAACCCTCACCCACCGGTTCAATGGTACATTAGATAACCAAGGATCAAAATGGCAGCTTTCACGGTCGATAAAACTATTAAAGTCTGTTTTTTTTAAATGTTTTTTGTACACAATCTATCCTGATTTTTATAAACAGTGATGTCTAGATAATCAATTGAGATATCACTAATCTGCGACATTAGTGTTTTTTCCCCATTGGTTCTAAATAAGTGTTCTCAAATATTCTTCCATACTATCCCTGTCTCCCCACCATAAAATAAAACAGTCATCAATGTACCGCCACCATCTGTATAATTCAGATGGAGCCAATACTTAAATAAAAAAACCCTTACACATGACCATATATAAAAATTCATAAAACAATATATAAATTTGCATAGCTGGATGAGAATTTCACCCCCATCGCCCTGCCTTTTATCTGTAGCAAGAAATTTTCTTCCCACCAGAAATAATTGTAGGTCAACATATAACCAATTGATTCTTCTATAAAGGTTTTTTGTGGGTCTTTTAACTTTTCATCCCAGTCTAGAAAGATTTTTATTGCCTGTGGCAGACGTATGGCTACATGATTTTATGTTTAATGCCTTTTTTAATCCTATATTTTGTAAGTAGTAAAATAAAAGAAGCTTGTCTTTTTAACCAACATTTCTACCTTTGTGTCCGTACTTTTATTTCTCCTGAGTTTCCACCCAAAAAAATCCTTCCAGAGAGAAGAGAGGGAGAAGCGCTGGAAAGTCTCCCTATTACAAAGGGGAGCCACCATCAGCAGAGATTGTGTTCCTCAGCCACTGACAGAGACGTGGAAAGGAAGGAAAGCTGGGTGTGGTTCAGTCCTGACATTGTGTCATTCCTAGCCAAGACTCCGAGGGGGCGGAGCATGACACAGGGGTTCTCTGATTGGTGTTTTTTAATCTCTAAGCCATGCTGTGTAAAGTACGACTCTGGTAAAAACTGAAAGATTGTGTCATTCATTGCCTAGGACCTGAATGGGCAAAGCATAACACAGGGATTCTCAAATTGATGTTTTTTTTTTTTTTTTCATCTCTGTGCCACTCTCTGCCCCATCACTCTCTGCACTAGACAATGGGATTAGATGTATTATTACTGGATAGTATGATGGAATTTAATCAACCGCAATCTATAAAAACATATAACAAATTTAAAATACCAAATACAAAATACAAAATACAAAAAGATACTGATAAAAAGGGTCGAATGAGCAATAAAAATAGCGTAGACGGGACCGGAGTCCGATTCAAATATTCTGTGTTGCAATGATCTTAGTAAATCAAATGAAGTTTAGTACTTTAACCTCTCCAGTTATAGTCCAATCCTCAGAGTAGATATATAGCACTCCTTTAGTGAGATGGAATTTAAGATAGTAGTCCACCCAAGTCTTAGGATATAGCAGATGTTAACTTATGGTGATAATCATCTTCTGCCCAAGTTTTAGGGTATTCGTTTATAATGATAATCATAATTGTCATTCACCCAAGTCTTGGGGTATCACAGTGCTGGCTTACCTCTCCGCAAAGTCCGCACATTGCGGGGCGACACTCTGAGTTCGGCGTGCCTGGATTGGCGTCTCTCGCCGTACAGCGTGTGGTCCAGGTATGGCAATCTCGCGAGGATAGGGAATTCTATTGCGTATAGTCCCAAAAATCGCAATATCGCGAGAGTGGAGGATCGTACTTTACCTCTTTGCCTGAGTGGAGGGCCAGTTCAATGTTCCAATATCGTGTTTTTCTTTTACTTGATTTCTCGCATGGCCATGCTCAACTAATTGGGGGTCTTCTCACAAGAATGGAAAAACAGCCCATACGCGTTTCGGGACCCTCCTGGTCCCTTCCTCAGTGGTGTCGTCATACTTGTGTTCCCCCATTTTTATACCCCACTTGGGTTAGACAGAAAGGATGGAGTTCCAAATCCACTTCCTTGAATCCTTTATTCATATCCTTGGGTTATGTTCAATAACTCTCAATTTTCCAACTCTTAAATGTTCAATATACTGCTCATAATTTCAACAATTTATATTTAAATAAAAATAACACTAAAATATATTAATATAAACTCTAGTATAGTCTAATATGTTGCATGAACGCAAGAAAAGCATCATTATGATGGAAAAAACGCATCTTTAGTCACATGCGGTTTTGGTGCGTTTTTTCTCTATTGATGCGTTTTATACAAAACTGTATCCCAAAGATATATATAAACAGACCTATGTTTCCCTTTGTTTCTTTCTTGTTGCATATATTCTGGAGAACATCTTTTATAAAACAAGCTACCGTTCCCACTTAAAAGTCTTTAAACTGTTCAATATTTGTCTCTTGGTTTATGTATTCCTGAATATCTTGTTTGGCTGTCCCAGAAGATGGAATGGGGTGGGAGTCTTGGTGCGAGTCAGTGTCGCAGTGTCGGAAAACGACCAAACTACGACACTTGAGTCGGACACAGGACAACCACCCCCTAGAAGAAGCCAAACAATTCTAATTCTGAATTCAGACCATTAGGCAGAAGTGTACCAAACTCATAAATTTTTCTGGATTCTGCCCTCGACATTTGCTTGATGTAATCGCCCCCTCTCCAATGTCGTTCTATCTTCTCCAATGCCATAAATATCAGTTTAGATGGATCTCTATTATGAACATCTTTGTAATGTTTGGACAAACAATGTTTTTCGTAGCCTTTGTTAATATTATTTATATGTTCAGTAAGTCTGATTTTCAAGGGGCGTTTCGTCCTGCCGATATACTGTTTGTTACAGGGGCATTGGATAAGATAGATGACTCCAGTAGAGTTACAGGTTAGGCAGTCCTTAATCTCCCAATTAAATTTATTCTGTGTAGAGATGACCTGTGTCATTTTGCGGGGTGTTTTGTTGATTTTACAGGCCATACATCTTCCACATTTATAGAAGCCCTTTAAGTTCAAGGATGCACTCAAAGAGGTCTTTTTGTTCTTCTGGGCCTTCACTGAAGGTGCTATCTTTATGCCTAAATTTGGTGCTTTAGTAAAGACTATTTTTGGTCTGGTGGGTAAAAGATGTCCTATCATCCTATCATTAAGCATACAATGCCAATATTTATTTATAATATTCCTAATTTGTCGGTAGTTATCACTAAATGGGAGAATTATTCTACCAATTATATCGTTTTGTCGTTTTCTTTCCTCTATACTTTTATCCATAAAAAAAGACTTTCTTTCTAACATCCTTGTTTTTTGGAGGGCTCCTTCTATCAGTTCCTCTGGATATTTTTTCTCCAGAAATCTGTCCTTCATTGCTGCCGATTCAATTTCAAAATCACAATCTTGTGTGCAGTTCCTTTTGATTCTTCGGAACTGCCCACCCCATTCCATCTTCTGGGACAGCCAAACAAGATATTCAGGAATACATAAACCAAGAGACAAATATTGAACAGTTTAAAGACTTTTAAGTGGGAACGGTAGCTTGTTTTATAAAAGATGTTCTCCAGAATATATGCAACAAGAAAGAAACAAAGGGAAACATAGGTCTGTTTATATATATCTTTGGGATACAGTTTTGTATAAAACGCATCAATAGAGAAAAAACGCACCAAAACCGCATGTGACTAAAGATGCGTTTTTTCCATCATAATGATGCTTTTCTTGCGTTCATGCAACATATTAGACTATACTAGAGTTTATATTAATATATTTTAGTGTTATTTTTATTTAAATATAAATTGTTGAAATTATGAGCAGTATATTGAACATTTAAGAGTTGGAAAATCGAGAGTTATTGAACATAACCCAAGGATATGAATAAAGGATCCAAGGAAGTGGATTTGGAACTCCATTCTTTCTGTCTAACCCAAGTGGGGTATAAAAATGGGGGAACACAAGTATGACGACACCACTGAGGAAGGGACCAGGAGGGTCCCGAAACGCGTATGGGCTGTTTTTCCATTCTTGTGAGAAGACCCCCAATCAGTTGAGCATGGCCATGCGAGAAATCAAGTAAAAGAAAAACACGATATTGGAACATTGAACTGGCCCTCCACTCAGGCAAAGAGGTAAAGTACGATCATCCACTCTCGCGATATTGCGATTTTTTGGGACTATACGCAATAGAATTCCCTATCCTCACGAGATTGCCATACCTGGACCACACGCTGTACGGCGAGAGACGCCGATCCAGGCACGCCGAACTCAGAGTGTCGCCCTGCAATGTGCGGACTTTGCGGAGAGGTAAGCCAGCACTGTGATACCCCAAGACTTGGGTGAATGACAATTATGATTATAATTATAAACGATTACCCTAAAACTTGGGCAGAAGATGATTATCACCATAAGTTAACATCTGCTATATCCTAAGACTTGGGTGGACTACTATCTTAAATTCCATCTCACTAAAGGAGTGCTATATATCTACTCTGAGGATTGGACTATAACTGGAGAGGTTAAAGTACTAAACTTCATTTGATTTACTAAGATCATTGCAACACAGAATATTTGAATCGGACTCCGGTCCCGTCTACGCTATTTTTATTGCTCATTCGACCCTTTTTATCAGTATCTTTTTGTATTTTGTATTTGGTATTTTAAATTTGTTATATGTTTTTATAGATTGCGGTTGATTAAATTCCATCATACTATCCAATGATATTATGCTGTCCAGATTTTGAGTGCACGCCCTATCTAGTTTACATATTGAATTTTCAAACAGAGGGGTGGTGTACCTCTGAATAAGGCTGTGGCACCTATTCCATATACCCATCCAGTGTGAGCCACCACAACTATATATTTTATGTATTATTACTGTCTTAAATTTAGATTGTTTATTCATGGACCAGGCAGAAGATGAGCCAAATGTGTCAAAGTGGTGCATTCTTTGTGATAGATTTGGCAGATCTTGTCAGAAATTGGACACTTTACTCATTCCACCTCTTGGTTGACTTAGTTTAGAGCAGAATCTTGTGTCAAAATTGTGATGTCATTAAAGTGCATCTATCAGAAAATTTGTCCCTATGACACTGGCTGATCTGTTGCATGTCCGCCTCGCAGCTGAAGGCATCTGTGTTGGTCCAATGTTCATATGTGCCCACATTGCTGAGAAAAATGAAGTTTTATTATATACAAATGAGCATCTTGGAGCAACGGGGGAGTTGCCGTTACACCTAGAGGCTGTGCCAGGTGGTGAAAACATCATCACGTCTAGCCCTGTCAATCAAAGTGTGCCAAAGTTGCAGAGAGAGCACAGCCCCTAGGTGGAACATCCTGTTGCTCCTCCAGGTGCAGTTTGATGGTGCAGGAGGAGAATGTGGTAGATGGAAAGGTGCAGGACCTCACCCCTTCTTCAGGTTTTGTCATGGCCTCAAGTATGAGAAAGAAAAGTCAAAGTAAAGCAGCTAAAAAGTTGCTTTTGAAAATAAACATTTTGGAACTTTTCTACACTAAACTTTCTATGCAATGTGCTTAAAGCTTGGCCCCAGGCATCGCACACAGGAATCCAACGCCACTTTTGGGCATTTAGCTTTTTGTTATAAATTTCATAATGTACAATTAGTTATCCGTCCAACAAGTAGGAGTCCACACTGAGCAGCAAAATGGTTCATTTGGCAACGAGTTTCTAGTCTCTTCAGGAACTGGCTCTCAACAATGTTTTTCTTTATAGTTAACACAACAGATTTAAAATTCACCTCTGAGAGGAATAAAGCAATATTTAGATAGGAATCACAGGAGCATTTCAGTTCTATAGATAATCTAAGCCACGGTTGGGAAGGTATTTGTCACTGAAGGCCATTTGATGGTATTGCAGAGGGGGGTCCAAATCACGGCTGCCTACTCTGAGAAGGCATGTAAATATTATTTAAAAAAAAGCTTCTACTTTTGCTGAAACTAATAATCACAACATAAAATATTGCATTTATTACAGGAAAGTAAAGTTTTAACAAAAAGTAGTGAGTTCAGATTAGAAATTCATCTGTGTGGGACGCTAAGCAGAGTTGAGGTAGGTTTTAGTCTTGATGGAGACCCATTCTTCTATTCAGCAGGTGCTTTCCTTGAAGAAGTAAAATCATCTGGCAGTTAAAAGGGCCAAACAGTTATCTGCTCATCTTTCTTCTGTATAAGTGTATACCTCTTCTGCTTCAGAAGAAGAAATGATTTTTACACTGTAGGAGTGGTTGAGGCTTGGAACAAACTCCCAGCAGATGTGGTTGGGCAGATGTGGTAAGTGATAAAGACAAGTATCCTAAGATAAGTAATAATATAAATGGACCTTGTGATATTTTTCTGCTGTCAATCCTCTATGTTTCTATTAAAAGCATGGCGGTGATGAGCAGATCACCATAGCACTTGGCCTAGAAAGCCACAATAATCTAGACATTTCCAGGGAACATGTAGTATTCAATGATGGTCATTCTGATCAATGGGCGTCCATGTAATCCATAGACAAGTCAAGTCCACCAGAGATAGAGTCATGATTACTAAGCAGTGATTAATTCTGGCTAAAGATGATCAAATCAATTGATTAGAATTTAAAATCGACCTGAATTTTTGATAAGTTGAAGAATTTCTTCAGATTAATCTGGGTATAATTTTGAAAGATGAAAAATAATATAAAAGTTGAATCGATTTGTACCAAAATCTAATTTCTTGGCTAATTCGGACAATTCAGACTGAGATGATTTTTAGTAAATTTACTCATTCCTTATTCTGGCCCATAGATGGGGCCCATCTATGAGATCCATGTGCCCTAATAAACTATATGGACAGGGTGGTCCTTATGACACAACTGCTTTAGGGCAGACATGCAACATGAGATCTACCTACACCTATGATCCTTAAGACATCAGACTCCATCTGCTCTGCAAACCATGAGATCATTTGACAAATTTCCTTCTTCACCAAACCTTTCATGCTCTCCTAAGAATAAATATAATGTTTCTAAGTAGCCACAGGTAGTATCTACCACCATGAGGGAATGCAATTTCTAATTTTCACCCCTCTCTAATATAAGGATAAACCCTCCTTTTAAATAGCACAGATTTAGGTTGATTGGACTTATTTTGAGACAGTTCTTTCCTTGGGTGAAAGCTGTTGTATTAAGAGGTTATAAGAGGCAGTCCATTGGTATTCTGGTCTTTACATGATTGTCAACAGCAACAAGATATGCTGATTTCATATTGTCGCAGATTTTTTAACTTAATTTCTGGATTAGGAAATTCCAACACAATGATGTAAGGGGAGATGGGAATCCAGGTTTGAAAGAAAGTTGGTAAAAGTGTAAATGATGACACCAAAGGGTCAACGGGGAGGCAGCATGGCAAAGTATACTGTGTTCTTTACCTTTGTGCTTGGAATCACCATGACTTATACATTTTTACTTATTCTCCTGGTATGCACAGTACATGGGATAAATAGGTTGATCATGAGGAACGCCGTCCCGCAGCTCTGAGCTTTAAGACTCTATGTGGACATTTGTCTTGCTCCGGTCATTTAGACTTTTAGGCTTTTCTTTACAAGTTTTAGCTTGCATCAGTCATTGCTGTCGTAAGTAGACTTAAGCGAATCATAGATCCGAAGTCAATTCGTTCAAATACTTACGTTTCAATGCTGTATCCATGCATCATTAAAATGTGTTGGCTCCGTGGTTCGTTTTGCCCAAAATCGCACAAGACTTCATGAATCCCTACTGCATGCATATCTGCGCATTGAAAAACAATTTAAAATAGCAATCCAAACTGGGCTTTTGTACTGGCTGGTACCTCACTATCTAAGCCCAGTTCGGATTGCTTTATTAAATAGTTTTTCTATACACAAACACAGAGTCCGCCGAGCTAAACTTAATGGTTAATTCATTAAGTAAAAAATGCACAAAAAGGTTAACTAACTCTTTCAAAGTATTTCAATGGCTTTTGTCACAAAATGGCGTGAGATAACACTGTGACATGTGTTATCAGAGTTATCAGAGTCAATTTTAGCTCGGCTACATCTGTATGCATACAGTAGGAATTAACCGGAGTCTCACTCGACTTCGGGTGAAACTAAGCCGATAAATTTTAATGCTGTATGGAAAAATCATTAAAATGTAAGTGTTTGAATGAATCGACTTCAGATCTATGATCCGTAAGTGGATTCACTCAAGCCTAGTCATAAGCAAATAGGGTCCATATATCTGGATCTCCAGGTAAAGTACCTATAGTACTTGATTATTAAACATACCTATTCTTGCATGACACTTCATCTTTATCTTGTCCAGGATTGGAGAAACATGGCTATTTTCTTCCAGCCTTGACACTCCCTTGACAACAGAGAAACAATATCAAATATTGGGATTTGATACCTTTAAATGGCTAATTAAAATACATGATGTTATTATAAGGCAAGCTTTCAAAACTCTGAGGTCCCTTCTTCGGGCCAAAAACAGCACCACTCCTTTAGTCTTTTGTTTTGTTTTTGTTCTGGCCCTGGACAACCTCTTTACATTTTCTTTAGAATGAACTAAATGGAAAGTAACACTGGATTAAAATATTGTATAATCCTTATAATTATAATAGTGCCATACTATGAATAAATAGATAAAAGTGACTTTCATATAATACTGCCATACAGTTCCTACATATAACAGTGCCAATACAAGACTGCCATGTAAATGTGAGATGATAATACTGTACAGTTCCACGACATCATGGGCGGTATGATGTATGTTTAGATCATGCAGGGACCAGAGGTTAGTAAAGGCCCAACAGATATGTTGGCCCCAGGGTTACCTCTATGGCTCAAGCTATAAACCCGTAGTCCAAAACTATGCATATTAGCCAATCAGGACTCTATGAAAGTTGATTTACACCCCCTAAATCAGCTATAATGGGGACCTTAATTGGTATAATAGCGGTTGCTCCACCAGTAACTATGATATTTATTGTAAAAATCCCAATAAAGTAATAGTGTCTGTCGTTTACATGCACAATAAACGATCCATTGAGGAGTTTTGACCTTCACATACATAGTATGGCACCACCCGGTGTTCTAAGTGTATAACAATGTGCACGTCCATCTACTGAGCTGACTGCTGGTGGGCGCTCATGCTCAGTCACTCTCCCAATGCCGGATCCTAATTCTCTGGGTACCGAACAGCAGCCTGTGCAAATTAATTTTATGTTGCTGGACACTGAAAGATGGAAACCTGTGCTGTAGTATGACAGCATACGGCATAGCAGATAATACTGCTTCTGAGGATGGATAGTGAGCATCCAAAAACTATTTCTTCCTACTGCTCCAGACTCCATGCTATACTTATTGTCTAATTGACTGCCCGGGGACTTACTGGAGACTATATTTATGGCTGACTGAGGGGGTAGAGAATTAACTGGAAATGTACTGGGATTTATGTTTACAGCTTCTAGAGGGAGAAGGAGACTGACTAAGAATTTACTGGGGATTATATTTATATTTATAGCAGCCAGAGTGGGAAGGAGACTGACTAAGAATTTACAGCTTCTGTGGGGGTAAAAAGGTTGAATGGGAATATACTAGAGATTTTGTTTAAAGCTGCCAGAGGGGGAGGAGGCTGACAGGAAACTTAATGAGGATTAAATTTGGAGCTGCCAGTGGAAGAAGGAGATTGACTGAGAATTTACTGGGGATTATATTTAAAGCTGTTAGAATAGTGATGCTGACAGAAACACTTGGGGACATTTATCAAGACCAGCATTTTCTTCTTCGGTCTTGATTTCCCCTGTGCAGCCGGAGGATGCACATCATTTATGCAGAGGCACAGGCCTAGTCATACCGTACATGTGCATCTTCCAGCAGGCTAGGAACCAGGCTTAAATCTATAGCAGTTTCCTAGATGTCATAGATTTCTGTCCTCATTTAAGCCAGAAAACTGGCATGAATTAAGATAAATGTGCCAGCCTGATGACCTCACTCTCTCCCGCCCTCTCTACACCCCTTTTTGGAAAGAGGCGAGGGAGGCGAAGAAAATTGGTGTGAATGAAGATAACTATGCCAGCCTGCTGGTCCAAATCTCTCACCACTGTCCCTATGCGCTTTTTGGAAAGTGGCAAAGGTGGTGATAAAACCTGGCCTGAGTTAAGATAAATGTGCCAGCCTTCTTGCCTTGCTCTCTCCCCACCGTCCCTATGCTCCTTTTTTGGAAAATGAGGAGGGTGGCGTAGAAAACTGGTGCGAATGAAGATAAATGTGCCAGGCCTGCTGGCCCCTATACCTCTCTGCTCTCGCTATGTCTCTTTTTGGAAAGTGGTGAGGGGGCGTAGAAATGGCACTTTTAACAAAATAGTGTTGCAGGGGTGTGTAAAAAAGTCACAAACACATAAATTTCCCCCATAGAATAGGAAAAAAAACTAAAAAGATTTATTTTTGTGTAGAAACAGTCCAAAGTAGCTTACAATAGAGTCTAATTGCCCTTTGGGACTTGAATCAGTGGAGTCATCCTTAGAACTTGAAATTAATTAAAGACAATGATTGAAGAATTTCTACATTCTGTGGAATTTTCTATTTTAAAGTAACCATAACCATCCTTTAATACAAAAAATGACAACAAATCCATAGAATCAGTTCTGGATGTAAATAACCAGCCATTGGCTACTTTTATGGGGGCTTTTATGGAAGTGATGAGGAGACTGCGGGCAATGTCCATTATACTGCAGCAGTCTATAAACCGATGTGGAAATATGGATGGTGTTAGCACAGTTAGACAGTCTCCGTGTCTGCAGCTGACACATTTAGAAGGATGCAGTCTGCTGGAATTCATTGCTGGCATCAGCCTGGCACGACTCAGGCACTAACTCATCCATGAATTAATTGAATACCCTCTCGGCTATATCAAGTTAACTTTTCAGATTATAAATGATGTTGAAATATTGTAATGAGACGCGATGTGCTACATTGCAGCTGTTATTGTGACAATAACGTATGTGAAAAATATCCGGGCAAGTCGTGCAGTAGACGGTGGAGTCTGGAGTTGTCTTCCCCCAGTAGTCATGGCAGGAAACTTACTTCCAGCTTCCAGGACTAATAATGATGTAACAGATGTAGGACTTATGAGCGGTGATGATTTAGTCTCTTCTCAATGGATTCTACGCAATATGAATCCCTCTGATTCTCTATGACGATGCGCTATTGGAGAGCAAAGGGCCCATTTCCTGGTCATGTACACGGGCCCCCTGCTGCTCTCTGATTCAAAGTGTGAATGTTTTGCCTATATATATATATATATATATATATATATATATATATATAGACACAAACATATGCATATAAAACAAATACACAAATGTATGCACACGCCTATAGAAACAGGCAGACGTACAACTATGCAAACAAGGCACATATATAGAGTATATACATAATAACACAAACCTGTATATACCTACTCACACATGCTTATATGAATGCACAAATATACTTACATGTACATATATATATATTTACCAAAGATGAGGCAGCACTCCAAGTAACGGTGAATCGTGAACCCTCTTTATTAACCCACAAAGCGACGTTTCAACTGCTCATTGCAGTCTTTTTCAAGCTACAAACATAGTGTCAGCAAGGGGGTATATATACCCAAAATGCAATGTGCCATAATCAAATATCAATTAATCAATAATGTGTAAAAAATCATACAAGAAATTTCATATCGCAATATGAAAAGTCAATCCATCCTGTCTTGTAGACAGTAGGAAAGACCTTTGTTTGACACTTTTAATTCATATTCGTCCAATATATGTGAATAAGTATTTGCCACCACATTAAAGTATATTTTTTTGTTGTTGACATTCTGCAGTTTGGGGTTGTTGGATCTTGAAATCTTCTGTGATCTTGTTTTTCCTGGATCTTCCATGCCGAAGGCCCCCTCTCCTTGTAGGTCGTCTTGTGTAGTTGAATTCTGACCCTTTAAAAAAAGGTCTAGATGAAGATGCACTGGTATCTTTCTCTTTTTCCTTCATACTTCTGGAAGGATCTTAAATTTTTTTAGGGATCTTTTTTGTTAGTACCTTGTCTGATGTCTGTGTATTCTCCCATTTATAAACATAACCAGACGTGTAATCATATTGATATCTGTACCATTTTATTCTCTTGGTTTCTTCCAGATCTTTCTGCATTTTGTCCAGGAAGATGAGTTGCGTTTCCAGAATCAAATTCACGTCATTAGTAGACATAACAGATTTTAACATGCTGCTCTTGGTTTCTGGGAAAATATATGCAGATTAGCATATTATATGTCTGCTTGAAAGGTAATTTACCTTTCCTGATAAAAAAAAGAGAAAAAAAGCTGCATATATTTTGCAGATCTGCAGTTTCTTAAGTGCAAAGTTGATATGGTTGCATGCTTGTAGACTAGAAACAAGTAATTTTCAAATAATTTCCTTCACACAGACATTGGCCAACATAGACAGATGAAAAAGAGATAGAGAGAAAGCAAACATATGAAAAACACAGGCAGTTCAGCTTTCCTTCTAAAAAGTTAAGAATCCTGGTTGTCTATTAACAGTTACTATAACATTAGCCATCCAAAACTCATGTTTGACATTAAAACAGGCCTCCAAGAACTATAAATAAACTATCTACCAATTGCTTCTTCCAGGCAAACACCCCTTAGCAGAGTGGAGCAGACATAGATGCCTTTTCTACCTGAGAGACCTTAGGGGGCTTCTGGGTGGGTACCATTTCTATGATAGGTGACTGTTCTCTTGGTTTCTGGAAAGAAAACATATATAAAATATTTTTTGTTAGGAAAAGTAATTTGAATATCTTTCCCTTAAACCTAAATAAATGCAAATTCCTTTCTAGCAGAATGTATGCCTGTGGTTGCATATATTTTCCCCATAAAGCAAGAGCAGTGTTGCCTGGACTATACTACATCTCACACATACTATAGACGCTCTCCATAATGAGAAAGAGTACCCACCAGAAAATGTATATATATTTTTCCCTGAAACCCAGAGAAGCCTATCAGGTTCTCTCTCTCACTCAATTTTTTAGATGACTTCTGAATCAATAGAATCGATTTGTTCATTTCTTGTAACTATATATACATTAAATATATATAGGACCTGGAGACTTGAGGACCTGTGTCCAAGTTATGTTGTACATTGGTCCATAAGTCAGAAGTGTTGCCTACTTTTTCAAAATGCTATAATGACTGTAGTCTATGCCCAAGTTACCTAACAGGGTAACCAAGTATTTTGAGTGGTGTTTTCTTTTAAATTAAACTCAGAAATATATAAAGACATTTCTCTCTTTCCAGGAACTCAGCCATGTCTCCCTCCTTACTGTCCTGTGCCTTGCAGTAAGACAACTGGCTGCAGCAGGGGCACTCCTCCCCCGTTATGCAAAAGGACAAAAAGATTGTTAAACTTCACCCCTTTTTTAAGCCTCAAACCTTCATCTGGTCACCATCCAAAGATAGAAGCCATTAACCCCCATGTTATCTGCAGGATTTCTGTTTGTGCGAGGATCTGTAGAAAATGCTACCGGCTGTCAAATGGTGAGGGTGAATGTATTTCTTGTTTACTTTTACTCTTAATTTTTAGCTTTAGCATTCCCTGAACGCTAAGGCTTTAAGACAGCTTTACGAGCCATGAAATCCTGTGGCGTCAGAAGGTGTGAACGCATCAATTTACTGAATAACGGCGGCAATTATTCACTAACTGTATTTATTACAATAGTTTATTCTCGTTAATATTATAAAGCAAATTGACTTCAATGCTGCAGATCTAAACAATGCATATTAAGTACAAATGTTCATCAGTTATTACAAACCAAATGAAAATTGCCAATCTCCAGTGAATGCATTTATTACGCATAAATAATACATTTCCCCTGATCAAAAATTCACATTTTATGCAGATTTTGCAATAATCTTCAGAGCAAAAAAACATGAAACAGTTTCAACCTTCTGCTAATTATCATTTCTATAAATACAGTAACAATTGAAAACTGCCCGGGGCTGGAGATCGGATTCATTAAATGCTAATGAATGACTTTACGTTTAACCTGTTAAAGGCAGATATGTATAGGACCGTTAAGTGTGATTAAACACATTGGAGTGAATGTAATAGGAGCATGTAGCTATTATTTAGTTGCCTCATTAAGTAAAATGTTCTATGAACCCAGAGCTAAGCAGAAAGTGACTGTAAATTCATGTGAACATTACTCTACTGTGATATTAACTTCTATACTACAAAGCTGCAGAAATTAAACTCTGTCTGCACTCCGACACATTACAGCTAATTCCTGTCGTTCATATTGGATCTCATGGGTCTGAAATGTCTTTCACAAAAAAGACCCTCGGTACTGCCAGTGATCCGTGCCGACCTGCACCTCCTGACACCCTGACGGAGGAGTGCTCACTGTTCTGCTGCCACATGCTGTACTCTGCTGCTGGCCGTCACCTCCTGCTTCCTTCACTTGCTCCCTTAGGGCATGCACGCTCTCTACCTGATTTTTAAAGGGCCAGTGAGCACTAACTAGTTTTCCCCAGTCAGTTACTGTGTTCCCTGACGTATGTAGAGTGCCCTGACCTACTGAATGTTTACCATATTGCGCAAACTATGCCTGTCCTGACTTCAAGGCTATGGACACCTTTTTTTATTATTTCATTGTACAAATTTTGAGCTAAAATAATTTTTCAATTGGTCTTATTTTGAGCCCCTTTCTCCATGCAGCCTTGAGATTCTCTAGTAGCAGGCTCTGAATTTCTACTTTGTTCCATCAGGCAGCTCAGCTGACTGATCCTTTTCTCCAATCCTTGATCTCCTAGACACTCATTATGGCTCAATTTGTATCTTACTGATAAGAATGTGGCTTAAATAAGTGTTAATGACCTCTCAGTAAATTATAGATAAGTTTTGTTAGATGACTGGCACAAAGTGAAGGTGTGATTCACACTGCTAGACGAACAGTTAACCCTTTGTGACAGAAATGTCAATATTTTTATTAAATACCAATTGAAGAAATTATTTGCAGCCCAAAATGAGTAAAACGCAATCATAAAAAATAAAAATAAAATGCTCCTGAAGGTGGACAGTACATAGCCTTTCAGCTTGCCCTCTCACCATCCTTCTGCCTGTCACTTTAGTGCCATACATTGGTGTCTCTTAATTTGCCTGTGTCAGCAGTCACTGAATGTAGACTACTCTTAGAGGTAGTGATCAGATGCCTCCTGCAGAGAAGCCTAGAATACTGCATGGCGTGAAAGGGTGATTTCCAGGGGGAGCCACCTTGACAATGCTCTCAGGAGAAGCCTAAGGCTAATCCAATCAGTGGCATAGTGTGTCCATACCATCTGCTTCACATCCTCCCATGGTAGCCAACCATCTGAAATCACACAAAAAGTGGTGTATTCTCTGTAATATAGATACGCAAAGGTAGCTGACAGCTACATTTTTCTGTTTATGGCTTGATATTAGAATATACCTTTTATTAATTCAATTCAAAATTAGGGGGAGAAAACCCCCCCCCTGCAAAAAGCCAATTTACGATAAAAGTTAAAGGCTGGATGATGGCGTTCTGTGTAAATTCTTTTCACTAGTGAGCCACTTTTATGGTGCCCTCATATGTATAGATTATCCAGTCTTATAGTCTATACATATGAGGGCACCATAATAAAGTGGCTCACTAGTGAAAAGAATTTACACAGAACGCCATCATCCAGCCTTTAACTTTTATCGTAAAAGATCTGTTTGGCTCTGCTTCATCAGGCGGACAGCAAAATGCTGCAGGCGGCGTTTTGGTGTCCGTCTCCAGAGCGGAATAGTGATTGATCGGAGGCAAACTGATGCATTCTGAGCGGATCCTTTTCCATTCAAAATGCATTAGGGCAAAACTGATCCGTTTTGGACCGCTTTCGAGAGCCCTGAACAGATCTCACAAACAGAAAGCCAAAACGCTAGTGTGAAAGTAGCCTTACTCGATTGGTTCCCCTTTATAGGAACATAATTGTGGACCAGATAATGATGGTCAAAAAGTTCAGATTTTAGTTCAGTTCAGAGTTACATTTAATGGTTTCAACATGAACATGAGGCTCAGAATAATATCAGCTTCAATTAAACACAAGGTGACCTTGCTTAAATGTTACTCAATAGAATGAACACAATTTAATCAAATGTCACAATAATCAGACCCAACAACCCCATAAGTTTCACTGCCGATTTACCTTCCACCGAATATCAGGTGGATATTTCTCATGGCCCAGACCGTTTCCTCTTGAGTCCTACTACTGCCATTCCAGCCCCCAGTCTTTGGAGTGCTACACTTTAGACCCTGCTCTCAAGTACTCTTATACTTTCCTGATTACAGGGACAAACACACTTAGTTAGGGACATCTCACAACTTATCTCATTAGGCCTCACCTCAGGCCTCCAGGTAACCAGGCCTCCATTATAGGTTTTCTCTAGTCTCCACAAAGTGGTCTTGCACCACTACCCTGACTAGACCCAGCTATAACCCACTTAGGTTTGAGCTCAGCAACCCTAATCGCTCCCGGACTTCCATGAGACGAACATTATCTTCATGACCACGGCAGATTGGTAACCCCACCCATGGGCGTAGCTATAGGGGGTGCAGAGGTAGCAGTCGCTACCGGGCCCAGGAGCCTGAGGGGGCCCAAAGACCCTTGTGCCACATAAGAAGACACACAAAGCACTGAGGGAAGGGGGCTCAAGCTGAACTCTTGCACCAGGGCCCATGAGCCGTTAGCTACGCTCCTGACCCCACCCAGACAACTGATAGAAGAGGACACAAATGCTGTTAATATAAAACAAAATGGTGATTAAACATTTTACCCTCCAATAACTTGTGTGTAGAATATTAACAATAAAAATCCCGATACAACGACTGCTAATGGGTGGTCCTTAGGTCTCCAATGAGACATCAATTTGACCACTGGACCAAGTATTTAGATAACCTCATCCCAGCTCTTGCTCTATAGCTCCTATAAAGAAATGTAAATATCAGGGAGTTCCGGGATTGGAAATATTCCTCGTGGACCAATGACCTGCAGAATTGCCTTTAAATAATCCTTTCCTGATCCTAAGATTAATTAGCCTTGCAGTTCCGGAGTTATCAGCCTGCCCTTGTTATTACTACTCATCTGTAGTTAACCTTGAAAAACAGTGCCCTAAAATTGCTTTTCTTGCAGTTTATACAGAGAATGATTGTGAAAACAAAAATGTGAATGTTTGGGAAATAAAATAAACCTTTAAGATAAAAATATGAAAAGATTAAAAAAAAAAAAAAAAAAAAAAAAAAATGAAAGCATGATGACCTGATTTCCATGTCACGTCTTTGTGAAGTTTCTCTGTCTGTTATCAGATGACTTGGGCTCTTCAACATTTCTTTACATGTGATCTCCACGTGGGGTATGGATGCTTTTTGTTGCCAATGGAAACAGAATTTCGTTGATCGAGCACCAAAGTGCTTGGGTGCTCAAGTAGAACACCTCGGGATGCTCGGGTGCTCTACCGAGCACCCGAGCACAATGGAGCTCAATGGGAGAACCCAAGCATTAAACCAGACACCCCCTTCTCTGAAGAGGGTAAGGTGTCTGTTTCAAATGAAAAGGTCAGAAATTGATGGAAACACCACCGAAATGGATCGGGAACAGCATGTGGAGGATGTCTGGATGCATCTTGGACTCCCAGGTTGCTGCTGAGAACGATGTTAAGACAGACTGACAATAATACGCACAAAACCGAAGATAAAATCAATTTTGAAAGTAAAATTGTTAGGACACAATCTTTCCTGTATATTTACTTGTATAGAAAGTGAAAGGGCTGCCAAAAATTACAAGGAAGAGGCACTACAATACACCCTATATTACACATTAACGGAGGGCATCATACACACCCTTGAAAAATTATGAGTGATGGCTGGCTGGTGACCCTTTAAAAACATTAGGAGCAAGGGCCTGCTGGTGACCCTCCAAAACTTTAGGGGGGAGGGCCTGCTGCTGATCTGACCATCTACAACATTAGGGGTGAGGGTCTGCTGCAGAGCTGACTCTCTATAACATTAGGGGTGAATGTCTGCTGCTGTTCTGACCATCTAAAACATTATGGGCAAGTGCCTGCTGCTGATCTGACTATCTAAAGCATTAGGGACGAGGGCCTGCTGCAGAGCTGACCATCTAAAACATTAGGGGTCAGGGTCTGCTGCAGAGCTGACCATCTAAAAGATTAGGGGCGAGTGCCTGCTGCTGAGATGACTCTCTAAAACATTAGGGGTGAGGGCCTGCTGCTGATCTGACCATCTAAAACATTAGGGGTGAGGGTTTGCTGCTTAGCTGACCATCTATAACATTAGGGGCGAGGGCCTGCTTCTGATCTGACCATCTATAACATTAGGGGCGAGGGCCTGCTTCTGATCTGACCATCTATAACATTAGGGGCGAGGGCCTGCTGCTGATCTGACCATCTAAAACATTAGGGGCGAGGGCCTGCTGCTGATCTGACCATCTAAATAATTAGGGGCGAGCGCCTGCTGCTGAGATGACTCTCTAAAACATTAGGAGCGAGTGCCTGCTGCTGACGTGACCATCAAAAAAAATTGTGGTTGAGGGCCTGCTGCTGAGCTGAACATCAAAAAAATTATGGTTGAGGGTCTGCTGGTGAGCTGACTCTCTAAAACATTAGGGGCAACGGCCTGCTGCTTAACTGACCATGGAAAAAATTATGGGTGAGCGCCTGCTGCCTGCTTAATAAAAGGAAGAAATTGCACCAGACAATCCAGCAGTGCCGGACATCCCTTTTTTCTTGAGATTATGGGTGAGGGCCTGCTGTCGAGCTGTCGGCATTAGTGACAGTTCGCAAAAATACAGCCGAATATCAGCGGAATCTCATTATAGTCAATGGGGTTCAGTGGTGAACGGCAGTATATGGCTAGACTGATTCCAGTGAAATCCAGTAGGCTGTTCTCTGCCAGAACAGCCTGCTGGATCCATTTAACCAAGTGTGAACCCTAAGCCTATCTTATGCCTAATGATGGTGGTGTCCCTAATGTGAAAGAGCACCCCCAAGGCTACTCAGCTAACCAGGGCAATTTTCTCTTGAGATACTCACTCAGTACTCTTGTCCCTTTGGAAGTAAAACTGGGTTGCATGTCTCACTAAGAGAAATATTACGGTTTGGCCTTTTTTTCTCTGATCTGGCCAAAATGAATCACAAGAAATTCCGAATTGGTAGAATCGATTCGCTCATCTCTACACCAGATATTTTAGGCCCTTCCATACATATCGCTTCCACCTCTTTAATTTCCAAATGTATTAAGCTCTGTAGGTTTTCACATCATCAAGGACACTGGAATAATGAGTCCTTGCACAGGAAAAAGAATAGACTTGTGGCAGCAAAAGGTAGTGAGAACGTTTAAAGGATTCGGCTATTATTTTCAAAATCATCCGCTCACCTGGAATCATAAAAAGCGGCAGCAGAAGAGAAGCTCCACTCATTGCTGAAGATCCCAGAGGCGCAGAATACAAGTTTGCTTCAAAAAGGCAACACAATGGTGGATATTGCTATTGTATACAAATCAGCAAGATAAGGATAACGATTGTTGAAGGTCCCACTAACCCAGAGTAGTGCTACAGTGTAAAAAGTCGTCGATATGGACACTGTTACTGAACCAGGAGGATCTGGATGAATAATGTTATAAATCCCATCCAGATAGAGTAGGACTGTAGTATACAGAATGGTGGAAGCACGGTAGAAAAAGTGAATTTCAATCTGTGGGACCTTTATAGCTCACTAATAAAAATACATGTTGCCGATTACACTGCTACATGATCAACCACATCAAGTTTTAACCATTTTAGATGAAATACGGATTGTCTGCTGCATGAAATGGGAAAGGGAGTTCATTTTATAAGTCTCAAAACAAAGCTCACACATTAGTCTCTTGTCAGCCAGGTTTGGCCAACACCCTAATGTGTGGAGATCTGATCTCCCTACTCTTATGTGACAAATGATGTTGGGGAGACAAGGATTGGGGCAAAATGAATACTTTCACTAGATCTGTTTGTTTTCCTGGGGGATAAGCTGCAGTCAGAACTATCTGGCAGGAGATTTCTCAGCTCTCCCCATGGAATACTTCTACACATTTGCCGACTTGAATGTGTATGTGTACGGGGAGGCTGGAAGGAAGTAGGGAGAGATCAGTGTCGGCCGAAAGAGCTATTGAATGTGTACAGGCTCCTAAAACACCTTTATGCTGACCTCACTGAGGGCAGCAAAAAATAGTGACGGAAATGGTGATTTCAGCGGTGTGTTACTCATGAGCTAAAAGTAAGTGGTTGCTGAGAACCAGCATCATAATCATTGCAGCCTAGGCCTTGAATATAGTCAAATCATTGCAGACTAGGCCTGGAAAAAAGTCCTGGTTATTATAATCTCCTGCCCTCCCGCCCATCTGCTGATGATTGGCAGTTCTCTCCTGGAGAGAAAGAGAGAAAACTAGGTAGAAGCCGGTCAGTCATCAGCAGGTGGGCGGGAGAGCAGGAATTCATGAATAACCAGGACTCTTCTCAGGTGGTCGGGACTCTTCTCCAGGCCCAGTCTGCAATGATTGTGATTTTGGTTCTCGGCAACCACTTACTTTTAACTTTTAAATGACAGACCGCTGAAATCAACTCACCTGTCTCTACTTTATACTGCTGTTAGTATGGACAGCATAAAGTTGATGACCGGTTCCCTTTAAGCCCGAGAGAGAGAGTTAGGTCCCCTATTGTCCAGGTGCATTGTGTAGCATAGGGGTTTGCAACATTCAGCACGTTAAATTACAACACTCAATCAGGGGCAGACTGGCCATGGACCCTACAGGGAAATTTCCTAGTGGGTCGAGGCCCAGGGGGCTGCACAAGCCCAACTCGGCCAGCAGCCAAAGATCTGATGCTCGGAGCATTAATTAATGTAAGAGCATCGGGCACTTATACACCTGGCCAGTGGCTGCAGGTGTCTTCCTGAACTGTATTGCCGCCCTGAGCACCATGATACAGTTTCATACTGTGGTATTTCGTTCTGCTGGGGCGGTATTTTGTGCTATACTACAGTATTACTGACCCTGCCTACTTCTGTTGTCCTGCTTTCTGTCAGTTTGGACCCACTTATAACATGAGGCCACTTTTAGGATTTTTTCCATGACCACAATCCCAGTTCACCCCAAGCAACTGTGCATGCTGAGAGTTGTAGTTACACAACAGCTGGAGTACAAGAAGTTGCCTTCCCCAGCATTAAAATGATAACTAAAATAACTTAAAATAATACAAATGAATTTGCATATATATTATCACCCATAGGGTCCTGCTGCGTATCAGAGTATACCTTAAATGGTTATTACTGTTGTTAAAATATATACCCCATTTACAGAATAGAGGACAACTATTAGATTGATGGGGGTCTTAATGCTGGGACCCCCAAAGATCTGGGACCTGCCAAAATAAACAAAGCGTCAGGTTTGGCGCGCTATCTGCTGCTCCATTCATCTCTATGGGAGTCCCAGGAATAGGAGTGCCGCACTTGGCTATCTCCTGGTTTTATTGTTTGAAATAACAAAGTAGCACAATGATGGAGAGCGGCATCGTTCATGAACCAAGAAGATCAGGATGAACGGTGCTACAGTTTCCTTTGCCCTCATCCCCCCTATACACAATCCTTCAGAAGAATCCAAATCTCTGGGGCTCTATGGAACAAAGTTTCTCCTGTTACATAAAAGTTAATTTTTTGTTATTTTTGTTATTTCTATTCTTTTTCTCCTCTCTGGCTGATATATTAACACAATAAATATTCTGTTCCCAGTAACAAAGCCGAGGAGCCGAGCGCCATTTTCTTGTTTATGTTCGTTAAGTCCCACGGATCCATCTTTTGTTCACCTCTCGATGTTTTCGGCGGCTCTTCTGACACGGCGGTGTCGTCATTTTTCAAAGAACTCATTGTTACCACCATTTCTTCATGTTGTGAGTGATGTTTGGTTCGCTTAGCGCCGCGGTGAAATATAAGAGCAGGTTATCCAAGCAATAACCCTCATCCGAGTACAAGCGATGTGTTTAAACGCCATATTATGCTACAGTCTGGTACTCTATTAAATATAGATTACCGACTGCTGAATAAATGAATATCAAGTACGCCGTCCCATCACTCCGCACGTAGAAATGCAAATAATGACTGGTGGCACGCAGGAAGAGCAGGTCGAGATGTAATTACATATTTGTCTTGTTTTATGCCTCTCCAGCTCCAATCTGAGGCATACATCACTGCTTCCCCAAACACAATTTCTACTTTCGGACTTGTTAGTGATAAACATTTTGATAACATTGCCTTGCGTTGCGTTCACGAGGGGAGAGCTACAATGTTTCGGGTTGATAAAAAAGTTGTTACAATAGAGCTAAAAAAAACTTTTTTTCTCTATTTCTGTTCAGAAGTGAATTAACTAGAGGCTGTTTTTAACCCCTTAAGGATGCAGCTATATTGGCCTTCGGGGAACAGCAATCTTTTGGCAGCCAAAGCTTTACAACATTGTTTTATTAGGGCTCGTTGTTGCAGGGCTGTTTTTATTTTTTAAGAATATTTTGAATCTTCATTAAACTCTTTTCTACTACCTACTGGGTTAAGAATGCCATAAAATACAATGAATACTATATATATATATAATCTTCCTTACCCTCCCCCCATGGCCCATACTGAATGGAGGACAAAAAAAGATGCAGTCAGAGGATAACCAACACAATATGAACACTGATTGTTCCCATCTTTTCACACCTTATTTGAAAAGATTCCCGGACTGGTTGTATTTTTTTAGTGAGGCAGAACATATTTTATTAGATTTTTGGGCGTGGGGCAATTTTGCTCTTTTTGTGGGGTTTTATCTTCTTTATAATGACAATGCTACACTGGGTCCCCCGGACACAGTCGAGGTGTCACCATCCGTTGCTGCTCTCCGGAAGGGATGGTAAGGCATGGTGCACCCCAATGGGAAATAAGTCCAGAGAGTCAGGGTCTGCAGTAAACCAGGGGGCTTCTTTATTGGAGGAATTCAGGTACAAAACAATACAGGCAAGGCATTGGGCTGGCTTCTCCAGTCTCCTCCCAGGCAGAGGAAGGGTTTGATGCTGAGGAAAGGCCTGAGCTAGCTGTCCCTCTTTCTCTTCAGAAGTCTGGTACCCTGGTCCAAGGCTGTAGATCCAGAGTCTGTGGCAGCATATCCCCGTCTAAGTGTCTTCTTCTGGTCACTCAGTAGTCTGGCAGAGTCTCCTCCCTGGCAAAAGAAGGGTTTGATGCTGAAGAAAGGCCTGAGCTAGCTGTCCCTCTCTCTCTCAGAAGGCTGGCATCCTGGTCAAGGGCCCAGGGTCTGTAGCTCAGTAGTCCAGGTGGCTCCTTGGTCACAGGGCTAGCGACCCATGGTCTGTTGCTCAGCGTCCTCATCTCAGCGTCTTCTTCTGGTCACTCATGCAGGCTGGCATGAGTCTCCCCTGCAAGCATTGGTCCCTAACTGCAGAACACTAGGGGATCTGACAGTTTTCTATACAGTTTTTGCTAGACTAGAACCTTCTAGTTGGTGGAGTGAAGAAACTCAGCACAAACAGATACATTGTTTCAGCTTCCATCTGGTATAGACTTACATTAGATCTTCAATGATACTCAATGGCAATGACACAGCAGGTTTTCCAGACAAAAACAAGTTTCCAGACATAACAACAGAGCTAAAACCAGGCTGGTCAGGCTGTGTGCTGTTTGGTGGTAAACAACGCAACGTCTGGGTTTTTCCCTCCAAAACATGATCTTCTTTAAACCCTATGGCAGCTGTGAAAAATTACCAGCTTCTCAATCAAAGCACTAACAGTCTCTCAGTATTCATTTACCCTTTCCACAGAGCCATGTAAATACAGTGATAATCAACAGGATATATATCACAACATATAAAATGCAGGTACACAGTATTAAACCGTATAAGTTAACCCTTTCAAGAGAAATAAAATAAGACGTTTTAACTTTGTATAGGAGATATAGGTAAAAGTCCACAAATGTCCAAATGTCAAAGTACTCCCTGCTCTAGGGCACTACACTCTATCTAGAGTAATCTGCCTTAATTGCCCCCAGATGTCAAGCCATTGGCAGGGTGAAGATTGATATAACAGTGCACTGGCCCTTTAAGAGCCAGGAAGTGCATGTTCACCCTATGGGACAGAGGAAGAGGCCTAGCAGCTGGGGAGGAAGGGGACACAGAACTCTGGTGGCTGGCCACATTGCTGGAGGGCAGAGGAGGTACAGTGGGGCCTGGCTGTTGGAAAGCAGCAGGGCGAGGGATATGGCTCTTGTGCCCACCTTAAATGGTCTGGACAGCAGTGGACATGGAGCACTGCCATGACAGGACTCAGTTCAAACTGTATTTGCATTGCGATGTATTCTCTGAGTCTTCCTCACAGTAAACAGGAAGCAGAATTTAACACTTTCGCTATTTTTTGCTCTTTCATATTTCCTTCTTTTGTTTCCTATCCTGACATCTCCTCATGCTGCATGCTGTCTGAACTGGTAGGACATAATGCAAGTCTGTGTAGCATGGAGAGGAAGTCTCTTGGATAGAAGAAGTAGATGTCTAGTTACCGTTAAAATACCCTAATACATCTAGACAAGTTTGACATTTAGAATGCTGTGGAGGTTTGGGAGCTTTGATGGCTACTAGTGTCATCGTGGATTACCTTGGTATCACCAGAAGATATGATTCTTTGGGTCTCATTTGAAGCGACTGTCCTGTTTGATTGGTTGGTGCTCAAGCCTCGGGACCCCTGCACAATAAAGGGCCCATGGTGCTCCTCTGAGATTCACATCGCCTTTATTATTTTGCAGCTTATCCTTCATGGGTGGACACTCCTTGGGCTTCAGCTTGCACCAGTAGAACTATTTCAATTACATGATAAACCTGACTGCTATGATTCACCAAACCATTTGTCATTTCATCAATAAGGACTAATTATTTGAAAAGCCCCAATGTAGTAATGAACTCCATAATCAGTAAGTATGTGTTATCTTACCTTCAGTTGGGGCTCTCTGTTGATGAAGCTTTCAGTCTTTTTTGGGTTTGATTGACACCAATTTTGATACCAGTTCTGTAGAACGCCCTTCCCCAGCAATTCGGTTAATAAATAAAAATTCACAGTTAAATCTTTTTAGGTTGGCCTATCACATCCCCTGATCCAACTCTCCTCATCCCATAACCCCTTTCAGCATAATTCTTCTGAACCGGATCCATCGTCAAATATCCATACCCCGTGCTCTCAGAAGTACTACAGATACCAGTTGGTGATGGCTCATGCATCTTTATAACTACTTCCCTATTAAGATGGCCAGACCATTATACAAATCAAGACCTTCCGCATTACTCCTATCTCCCCTAGATCGTGAGCTCTTGCCCTTATGCCTCTTGTTTGAATTGTTGACTTGTTTGTTACTATGGTATTTATGTCTCTGTTTGTACATGATCCCCCTGTTTGTAAAGTGCTGAGGAATATGTTGGCTCTATATCAATAAAGAATATTATTATTATTACATTTTAGAAAAATGTTAGCTGAACATGATGATTTTGACAGTCCAAACCAACCATCTAATTTATCAGGGGATGTTCCGACTCCCTCTTGACAGCAGATATTGGGGAAAGAAAAGCTAAACATGTTGGATTTTCTATATATTAGATCCTTTGTTCTTAAGTGAGGTAAGGTAAGACCAAATGGGATGACAGTGGCTAATCACCCTCTCCCTGTGCTTGTGTATGAAGGGGGTATTAGGAATAACAGCTCCATAACATGAGGCGGGTTTACACTGGCCGATGGAGAGGCCGATTGTCAGGAAGGAAGCGTTCCTTCCCGACAGTTGGCTGTTCATTCAGTGGAGAAGACACATCAATCTCCTCCACAGTATGAGGACGAGGGATGGCTATAGAGATCGCTTGTGCTCATGCAGAATCATTGTTTCTGGGCGGCAGATCATTGCTTAGACCGCACTATCTGCTGCCCAGAAACTTCAATCAGTGGTGTCTGCATGAACGACAGGATCACCCAATGAACGAATGTTTTGCTCATTCATTGGGTAATTGGTGCCACATTTAGATGGCCAGATTAACGGGAATGAGCGTTTGCAGGAACCATAGATTATTGGTTCGTCTAAATCCACCTGTTATACCTGTCATAGATTTTTTGATAATTTTAGACCCCTTTTAACAATGGCTATATTTTTCCTCTCGGCTCTTCGTTACCCATCAGTATTCATTGTATTAGGTAATGGCAGAATATTTCTGGTCTACAAGAAAATGATGCCTTCAACCGTTCTCCAAAAGAGCTAATATGTATGTAGACCGAGCTGATAGATCAACACCATTTCTTCAAGATATCCTGTAATCCTTTAGTCAAAACCAGAAAGATGTGATGAAAGCCATCCGTATCCCCATCATCTTTCATGTGACATGAGCTGAGATGGGCAGAATAAGTTGACAGCTTCAAATTCAATCAGTCGAGGTGTATTTTGCTTTCATCTTCTCATGAGCAAATTGATTGGTCAGAGACTTACAGCTTATCGAGGTAGAGCTCTTAATCTCTCCGCATGTCATTGTTAACGAGAACAAAATGTACAATGCTAGAAGCCTTGGGAATATCAACATATGGGGCAGAAACATCCAAGAGCGCTCACTCATGTAGAGAGATGTAACTAGGCTGGGTGTTTGGGATGTATTCACTGTTATTACACTCCATTAGGAGTCTTGATTACTTGCAGTGTATTTTTAGACTGAGAAGTTTATGCAGGTTTTCAGATTTATAAAGTTAGAAAAGGCGAGAGAAGGTAAAATCAAAGCAGCTGCAAATAAGTAAAGTGCATTGGAATAGATTGTGTGTTCCAAAAACTTTGACTCCATTTTGCATATTTTATGCTTCCACTTTTCTTGATGTCTATGCTTAGAAATGTGTCAGCTTCTTCTTTGGTCTAAAAGGAACCTATCAGAAGGTGTGGACCCTCAAAACCACCACCAGTACCAGAGGGTTCTGCTCATCTTGTTTCCAGCAAGGTTCCTATTAGCCTAAATAGTTACCTCACTATGATAAATAATAGCTTTGATGCGTCCTCACAGAGGAGGAAATGCAGCTGAAAGAAGTCAAGGTCTCCAGGCCCAAATCTCATCCAGTCTGGCTTGATTAACATCCCTGAGGACATGGATTTTCATTACAAGTCAGGAGGTAATGAACAAAAATGCACCCTTGAGATTTCATCCTAGCTTGTAATGAGGTTTCCTATCAATCAACAACATAGGGTGGAATTTGGATGTGGAGACCTTGACTCCTTTTGGCGGCATTTCCATCCCCTTTCTGCTGTTTTTCGACCTTCTTGTCCTCAGGGACCTAATTTCTAGACAGCTCATGAAGAAATCAAAGCAATTCTTTACCATAGTGAGGCAAACCTTTGGGCTAATAAGAACATGGCTGGAGACTAGATGAGCAGAATGTCAGGTTGTGGTGGGGGTTTCAGGGGCACACACTTTCTCACAGATTCTCTATACTGGATTAGCAGATTTTGGTGAATTTATTACTTTGTCTATTAAGCAAAGCCAGGACTCTGCGTCGCTTGGAAGAGTCCAGGAAGTTGTCACAGCCCCACCTCCTTTAAAGAGCTCTTAAGAATGAGTAGCTGGTTGAAGGTCCATATCATTGTTCTGGTAGTGTATACAAAAAATTAAAGCATATTTTCTCTTGAAACTATGTAACTTTTTAAAAATTCCTATGAAAACATGTATTTTATTTAATACAATAGAAAATGTATTATTTTTAGTTTATTATTCTATTTTTCCCTATACTGATCCATTAGGTGGGGCAAACCCACCCTACTCAAACACACTGGTAGAATAAGATTTTCAATATACTTTACGTTCCAAAGTTGTATAGATCGGCTGCTTTGGAACCCTGTCACTTTACTTTCCTTTTCTGCAAATCCAGCTTCCTCCAACATCACATCCTTTTTCCAAGTCTCCAGCCTGGGTTATAGACAGGACATCACTTCCACTGGGGATGAGCCAGAGATATTCTTCTTTGAGGAGAATTTGCAGATGAGGTGGATTAAGGAGTTTGCACATGTGCCTGAGAGAGGAATAGTTGTGGCTTCACCCATAGAGGAAGTGATGTCCCGTCCATGGCCAATCAAGTAAAGGATGTGACGTCGGCAGAAGCAGGATTTTCAAAAGAGGAGCATCACAGGACCAGGGTTCTGGTCGGCTGATCCACCCTACTTCCGAATGGTAAGTATATTACAAAGTGCTCCACAGGCATGTTATGTGTAAGGGTACTTTCACACTTGCGTTCGTGTCATCCGGCAGGCAGTTCCGTCGTCGGAGCTGCCTGCCAGATCCGCCGTTTAGTGTCACAACTGACAGCATTTGTAGACGGATCCGGATGCCAAAACGCCTGACAGTGACTGAACGGAAGGCATACTGATGCCAACTGAACGGATTTCTATCCATTCAGATTGCATGGAAATATGCCTGATCAGTTCTTTTCCGGCATAGAGCCCTTTTGACGAAACTCTATGCCGGAAAAAGATAACGCAAGTGTGAAAGTACCCTAAGGTGGGTTAACAGAACAGACTGGAACAGTCCTGGAAAACCCCTTTAAACCAGATACTTGCAATAACTTTTCTAATGATGAAGTGTGAGAACCCCATACTAGTCATGAATTGTCATTGAAAATCCTTAACCAGTCATGACTTGCCATTGGAACCCATCTTAAAATGTAACCTTTTCAAAACAATCAATTACTGTACCACTGAAACTTCTCACTATTCATGTACAATATGGTCATGTAAGATTCTTCATCAGCTATGGGTTTTCATTGTAAACCCTTCAGGACTGTCCATATTCTTCTTCTATCATTATCAGACATAGTTTAGCCTTGAAAACTCTTTACAGATATAGATTGATATAGGAGACTCTTTCAATAAATCGACATTTCATTATAAAACTTGGACTACGCCTGGTTCTTTACTGTCCAAATTCTAAGTCTCTAAACTTCTCAAAACCATATGATATTTCCCCAGCTTTGTTAACACTTCCCATATACAGCAGCGATCAGCAACCTCCGGTGATGCAGCTGTTCTGAAACTACAACTCCCAGGATCTTCCTTTCACTCCTATGGAAGTTACAAGAACAACCGAGTAAGTGGGCATGCTGGGAGTTGTAGTGCCGAAGGCTGCTGATCCCTGCTATACAGTCATGACATCACATTAAAGCAATAGGCACCAGCCAGTAGAACTTACTTATGGACCACCTAGCTGGGTGGTGAATATCATACAAAGCTCTTGACTCTTTGACTACAATATTTTTGGTACTTAAAATGACATTCAAATTCAGCATTGATGTTCTTAAATCCACAAATGGATCATTTTACAAAACACTCTCTATAAACCTGCATGCTCCATATAATTTGGCAATGTCCATATTGTGCTAAAGTAAGAGACTGATGGGAATAATGGATAAAACCTCTTATTATGGAGAGCTGGGTCCGCCTCTCAATCAATAATTCACAAGAATCTGAATCATGTATAATTACAGAGCTGTCGGCCACATAGAGCCATAGAACTAGAAAGCCATCACTCTTGGATAATGGATAATTATCTAAGTCTGAGCCTATTTTTTAAGCAGCTATATTATAATATCTCAGTTTCAATAGGTTTTATTGACTTACACACAGGGATAATCATAGCCATTCACTGAAGATTCGTAATCCTTTTCTTCCTTTAAGTATCAGTTATCTATCTTATTTTCCTCTATGAACATATGGTTAAGAGCTTTGGAATACAGCCAGTTTTTTTTTTCCATTTTTCCCCCCAAGTTCCAATAGCCTATGTTGCTTCTTCTCTTCCAAACCAAAGAAGATAGCACTCGAAAGTAAACGTGATAACAAACAAAGTGACCGTGTGTCATGCATGTTCTCAGGTTCACTCACATGAAAATAGCTTGTTCTCTTGTAAAAAGACACAACGAACAATGATCTTGGTTGGGCAAACGTCAAGCAACAATTCCTGGCGGCTACTCGGAGAAGTCTGGAGGTGATATAATGAGCAATTCATTTGGGGCCTCACTGGTCATGTTGCAATGTTGGATTCAAGTTCATAAACAAATTAAACATTTTACTAAAAATCGGGGTTGCGCTGGCCATAGGAGGGGATCATCCAAGCTCCAGCTATGGACTGGTAGGAGGAGGGAGAAGCAGTAATGCACTTGTCTTCAACGGGTTCGTAAGGAAATCCCAACATTTTGCACATATTTGGGATTGTTAAAGGGGTTGTCCCCTTTGATGATCCCTATTCGTTAGATGGGTCCCTTTTAATAAGTTGATCACAAGGTGTCCTGGCACTGGGAGTTCCAGGATTTGGTAAACCCCCTAACAAGTGGTAATTTTTCTGCAGTGCTTCCATAAACATGCAAAGGAAGTTTTGTTTTTGCGCTCTTTGTTTCCCCTCTTTATTACACTAACAATTTTCTAGTATTTCTTGGACGGGTATTTGGTTTCCCCAAATATATCCTTCGACAAGGAACAGCCATTAGATGTCAATGTCTATTTATATTCTAGCAGGGTACTGTATGTTCTTCTCCTGGTCCTGCTGTCCATACCTACCCTAGTAAGGAGGAGAACTGCTAGATCTTTAGAGGTTGGATGTGATTTACTTCTTGTATGGAGTCAATCTTTTGTCCCAAGATCTCCAGCCGACTTTGGTGAATACCAGTGGGTAGACAGTGCACCATCATATCATGAATGAACATTGTTAAGTTGCCCTACTGTAAACAATATTCCTTTTTCACATATTTGCTTAGATATTGTATATTAAAGTGTGGCACATGGTCCTCCGATTTAGGCCTCATGCACACGACCGTTGGTGTTTTGCGGTCCGCAAACCGCGGATTCGCAAAACACGGAAGCTGCTCCGCGGTCCGTTCCACAATTTGCGAAACGGAACGCGGCCCTTTGTAGAAATGCCTATTCTTGTCTGCAAAATGGACAAGAATAGGACATGTTCTATTTTTTTTGCGGGGGCACGGAATGGAGCAACGGATGCGGACAGCACACGGAGTGAAGTGAATGGGTCCACGCCCGAGCTGCAAAATATGCTTTGAGAAACCCACCAGACATGAGCAGTTCTGATTCATTGAAGATTGCATATTAGAGCTAAGAAGGCAGAAAGTCAGAGAACATCCTATAAAACAGAAACTCAGAGGGGCCAAGAAAGAGAACACAGAGACGCTCCTCCACGGACAATGTGAAATCTGGGAATAATGGGACTAAAAATATATTAAGTAACACCAAATAAAAAATAATTAAAAAATTATATCATGTGATTCAGGCATTCATATATATAATATATCTATATCACTGAGGCTAATATCAAATGTGATGGAAGCTTCCCTTTGAATCCAGATGTTATTTCATACAAGGCACCATGAGACAGATCTTCCCGCCTCATCCCTGTCTTTCTTCTATACTTCAAGCAATAAACAACTTGCAGCCCAAACATCTCTCAATGAACAACCTGCGTTGAAAGTTGTCTGAGATACGTGTCAGATCTAATGTGCGGATATGTGAATGTCAGATGGACAGGGCAGTGAGGAGGAGAAGCGGGAGAATTGGTTCTGGAGCCTCAGAAGAGCGGAGGAAGAACTTCAGGTTCACAGTCGATCATCCGCTTTCCTCGATGAAAAGCCGGGCGCTTTGTAATTGAAATCTTTATCTGTCAATGCTTTCAGAGGTCTGTTTCTCAGTATTATGCTTCCTATTGTAGGAATAACATTCTCGGTCAGGCTTCCTCTTCAGTTTTGTGACTCTTTTATAAAAAAACTTTTTTCTGTGATTTTTTTTTTTGTTTTCCTTTTTAAATTTCTGAAAACTAGAAGCAAGTGCAGAGGCAGCAAAATCTCTTTATAATCTGGCTTTTAAAATGTGTTTTATTCATGGTTTTATGATTGTTTACAATGTTCAAGGCGTTTCATAATGCTTTGATACTGGAGTCTACATAGAGTAGGGGGCTACATAGAAAATATAAATGGGTGACCCCTTCCTATTGATGAATAGCGGAGGATGCACAGAGTAGGAAGGCTACATAGTATGCTAGTGACTATATAGAGAAGGGGGCTAAAAATCTATGTATTCATATCAAATACAGAAAATACACTACTCACAAAAAGTTAGGGATATTTGACTTTTTGGTGAAAATGTCAAGATGAACCTAAACTGCACTCGAACCTTTACAAGTGTGACCTTTTCTAAATTCTGAATGCATATGTCCAACTGTTCAATGTTTCAGTAATTTTTGCACAACTTGCTGATCTCTAACAAGGAGATTAACTGCAAAAGTCACAACAGGTGTTTGATCCATGTATCGCCCATTAAATTTCCTGGTTAAATGAGAATTCGTATTTAAACAGTAGGGTTGAGCAAACCCGAACTGCAAAGTTTGGGTTAGTACCGAACTTTGCGAGTTCGGGTACCCAGACCCGAACCCAGACTTTTTCACTGAAGTTTGGGTTCGGTGTTCGGGTGATTTTATTATTTTCCATTATAACATGGTTATAACGGAAAATAATAGCATTCTTAAAATAGAATGCTAAATAAAATGGCCATTGAGGGGTTTAAAATTGAAAAAAAAAAAAAAACTTACCTCATCACTCGATCCTCTTCTTTCTTCAGGACCTGCAAAAGGACCTGCGATTACATCACCGTGCTCACCATGTTGTAATTTTAATCAAGTGAAGTTTAGGTAAATAATACATTTAAGTTCGGGTCCCCATTGATGAACTTCGCTTATCCCCATTAAACTGTCCTCCTCATCACGCTGTTCATATTGTGATATCATGAGACCAAGACGACACCTACAATTGATCAACAGTGTCCATTGAGCTTAAAGTGTCACAGAGTGTCATCAGCAGGTTGTATCAGAGATACAAGGAGACTGGAAGAGTCCTTTAGGCACATCCCGCACTGATGACCGCTTCATTGTGAACAATGCCCTGTGTAACCGGAAGATTAATGCCACACAACTCCAGGCACATTTAAGGGAGGTGAGAGGCACTCAACTGTAACGTCCGACCAGTTAAAACTGTTTTCATCAGTGTTGTCTGCGTGCTAGATGACCTTCAAGGGTACCTGACCACACCACCAGGCACAGGAGTCATCATGTTGCATGGGCCAGGGACCATCTATGCTAGATGAGGGACCAGTGGACCTCAGTGCTGTTCACTGATAAAAGTCAATTAACGAAGAGATGATGGCCGCCAACGATGTTGGAGACGTCAAGAAGAGCGCTATGATTCAGCCACTGTTGTCACCAGATGAGCCTTTGGTGGTGGTGGTGTCACAATGTAGGCAGGTGTGTCTTGTCAATACAGAACTGCCCTGCCAGAACTTTTTACATTTTCCATAAACTTTACCAGAAAGCCAAATATCCCTAACTTTTTGTGAGTAGTATATTTTGACTAGGGGGTTTCATAAAAAATATCAAATGGACGCCCTTCAATCCTTGATACATTAGTAACACACTGCACTAGTAGCTCATGGATACAGGTCTCTGCAAAACAGAAGGGGCTGCAAACCTTGAATATTAAGAGCTGCATAGAGAAGGGTGTAAATAAACTTATCAGCCTTCACTACTGGTGTTTATATAGAAGAGAGGACTCTCTCTTAAGGAGTAAATTGGGACTCCATGACTAGTACTGGTAGATGGCACCACACCGTCAAGTGAAAGTGTTTACCCTCCATGTCTGCTTACATTGAGTACAGATGGGGGAACTGTAGAACAGATTTCATCCCCCTTTGGAAATTAAGGGAAGAGCAATGCTCCAATGCTGCACAAGGATTGTTTCTCCTTAGCAGCGCACCAGGAGGCCAGGTAGGGTACTGCAACTGACATTTTTGATAAGAATTTGAAATACAATCATAACTTTTATTAAATTCTTGACAGAAACATAGTGACAGAATCCTAAAGATTTCACACGTGTTTTTTTGTCTGTTACATCTGTAACTTGTGGACAAACACTGCCTGTTTCTATTTCAGAAAACTATCTGCTTAAGAGCGTTCTCTGGTATGAAAACTGCCAGATAAATGTATTACATCTCCCCAAAGAGGCTGTGTAAGTGGCAGTCACACTACTTACTCAATCCCCCCTTCGGATGGTGTAACATCTTGCATTCAGCAATGAATATATTCAGACTTAATGATATATCAGATTTTTCAAAAACTCAGCCTTGACGCGATCAGAACTCATGTAAGAATTGAGCTAAAACAGATTCATGCTTTCATAATGATAGTATTCCCATGGACTGACAGCTGATTGTTTTCAGTGAAGTGCTTGGATCTAAATGCCATGACAGGGACTTTCCAGTTCCTGGAAAAACAAGTCTTAGGCCCTTGCACGTAGACGTTGTGCTCCCGTGGCCGTATTGTGGGCCGCCTGTGGCGGTTCCGCAATACACGGGGCAACGACCGTGTGCACTCCGCATCACGGATGCAGACCTGTTCACTTGAATGGGTCCACAAATCCGGAGACGCGATGCAGTGCAGAACAGAGGCACGAAACGAAACCCTACGGAAGCACTACGGAGTGCTTCCATGGGGTTCCGATCTGTGCTTCCATTCCGCAAAAAAATAGAACTATTTTTTAGCAGAACGGACGGATCACAGACTCATTCAAGTTGAATGGGTCTGGATCCGGCCACCGCACGGACGTTGCCCGTGCATTGCGTTCCCCAATGCACAGAACGGAACCACAATGGCCGTGTGCAAGAGGCCTTAAAGTGATGATGGGTGGAAATTTGAGGAGAATGCAAATAATTTGATTTGCAGATAGAGCCAATCAGAGGGGAAATCCAGTAACTATGTATAGAAATGCAAAAATGTAACAAAGCAATGGGTATTATGGGGTGTCAGTGACTTTGCAGCGCTGAGGTCCACGCCCACACATAGCCTACTTCTTTATTTAGGGTATCATGCTCTCCTCCTACAACCCAATAACATACCAGAGACTATTTGATGTCCTTTTATATTGGCCCTAGGTAAAGATGAGCAAATTAATTCTACTGATTCAGAATTCATTTTGAATTTCTCCAAAAATGTAGATTCTAAAAGAACCCAAATTTCTTGTGATTTGTTTCAGGTGAATAAACAGAGAAACCCACACAGAATACTTCAGCGAGTGTGCAAAAAGGTGACCCACACATAGTATTTTCTGAGTGAGACATGCAAGTCAGTTGTTACAAAAGGACAAGAATACTGAGCGTCTAAAAAAAAAAAGAGAATTAGGAGACCTTAGCGTGTTATATACCAATTTTCAAATCAATTGGAACATATTTGATTTCGGTAGAATAGAATTTTTTATTCATCCGTAGCCCCAGCATAAAGCTGTGTGTTTAAAGGCACCAGATAAATAATGGGAAAATAAATATTAAAAAACATCTTTCAGCTCCTCAGCTTCCCTCTTCTGGTCACTCGCCCAGTGCACTAGAGCCGTCATTTGTATAAAGAGTAAACATCTTCTTTCTTGGGATCGCTGCGCCTGTTTTTAATAATCAGCAGGATCAACCTTACAAGGTAGTATGCCTGGTTTATTATTTTCTTAATCTAGATTCTAATTGCACAGATCTTATGATTCAGCCAAGCAGTTGAAAACTCATATCAGTGGGTTCGCAGGTTGTGCCCTGGGCTAATGATTTCACATTTAAGTATTTAACAATTCCATGTTACAGCAGAACATTCTAATAACTGCACTAAGCATTTCTACCTGTAGGGGGAGCTATATATTATTGGGAACCATCTGCTTTGTTCCCTCCTCAACAGCACGCCTTGTGGTCAGTAAGGGTATTGCTAGTAAAATAGGAGAATTTTTAATGTAAATCATCACCTTGAAAAATGTATTGCAATGCAATGTGCATATTACAAAGTAAAGACGGAGTAAAGTATTATATTCAATCCTATAATATGTATGCAAATAAAAATTATGAGTTCAAAGTCTTCACAGTCTGTTTTCCATCATTGGGTCCTTTAATGTTTTTCCTCGCCTGCAGGAACAGCACAGTAAGACACAAACAGGCACATTAGCTTTGAAGCCTAATTTCAGGACAATTACCGTTCAATGAATAAAAGAACTAAAGACGGGTTTAGGCTGCTTTCACACTAGCGTTTTCGTTTTCCGGTATTGAGATCCATCATTGGGGCTCAAAACCGGAAAAAAAATGCTTCAGTTTTGGCCCCATTCATTGTCAATGGGGAGAAAACTGAACTGAACAGAACGGAGTGCTCCAAAATGCATTCCATTCCGTTCCATTTAGTTGCGTTCCCATACCGGAGAGCAAACCGCAGCATGTTGTCGTTTTCTATCCGTCCTGGGATGTGGAGCAAGACGAATCCAGCATAACCCCCAATGCAAGGCAATGGGGACGGATCCGTTTTCTCTGCCACAATCAGCAACAATAGAAAACAGATCCGCCCTCCATTGACTTTCAATGGAGTTCATGACGGATCCGTCTTGGCATTGTTACAGATAATACAACCGGATCCGTTCATAACGGATGCAGATGGTTGTATTATAAGTAACGGAAGCGTTTTTGCTGAACCCTGCCGGATCCAGTAAAAACACTAGTGTGAAAGTCGCCTTAGACGGGCCGATGGAGCTTCCTACCCGACAGTTGTCAGTGTAGGCGACACATTTACATGCAGCGATCTCCTCCACAGTATGAGGACGAGGGATGGCTATTGTGATCTCGTCCTCATACAGAATCATTGTTTCTAGTCGGCAGATCACTGTTTAGACGGCACGATCTGCTGCCCAGAAATGATGATTGGTGCCAGCACTAGTGACAGGATCACCTGATCGGTGATCTGCTGCACATTTAGATTGCCAGATTATTGGAAACGAGCGCTTGCAGGAACGGCCATTCCCAATAATCTGGATATTGGTTTGTCTAAATCCACCTTAAAAAGTAACAATTCTCTAACACAAGAAAGTTGTAGTAAACAGCATATACTGAAGATACGATGTGAACACCTTATTGTGTGGCATTAGCAGCGCACCCCTTAGGGCGCATTCACACGAACGTGGTTTGGTTTCGCATCCAAGCCGCATTTACTTCAATGGGGCCGCAAAAGATGAGGAGAGTACTCCATGTGCTGTCCGCATCCGCTGCTCCGTTCTGTGGCCCCGCATAAATTATAGATCATGTCCTATTCTTGTGGATATAATGGGCCGCCCGTTCCGTTCCACGGTGCATGAGCCCTTATACTGTGCCCCTATTCCCATTATATAGCATTTGCTTTATACGCTCACACGCCATCGTGCCTCATCAGATCTTTTTATAGAAGTTTTGGAGAGTAGTCTATGATGATGCCTCTGTAGTACACATCATGGGACGTCATTTTCCTATTATTTTTCTACAGTGTGTGTGTAGGGGGGGGGGGACGACCTTTATTCTTGTCATTCCATTTGTGGAACCCTTTTCCACCAGCGCAGCCATTAGTGGGTTGCATTGGAAGATGCTGCGGTCCTTATAGCCTTACATTCTTCTTTTCTATATGAAGTTTCAGAGATGTTTCATCTAAAATCAAAAACTTGCCTGGAATTATTGGGCCTTGAGGCGTCTTCTTGTAGGAAATGTTTTAATATTTTAGTCATTGGTATCTGAGTTATTGCAAGGACATTTTTGGAAGAGCTCTTTATAGATTTGTCAGCAGAATCAACCCTTTTAAACCATGCACAATGCCTTTTAGGACTAGTTCAGCTGAATGTAATTATACCTTTCACTTAGCTTTCTGTTCCTTTATTCTGGAAATAATGCACTTTTAATCCATATGTAAATGAGCAGTTAAGTGCACCAGAGACTGAGCCACTCTGTGCACCCTTCTACCTACAGCTTCCTCTGCAAGCTCCTCCCTTTCCTTCTTGATTGACAGAACCAGGTGAGATAACAGGAACCTGATCTTATTTGCATATGGATTAAAAGTACTGTACTTATGCAGTGCCCCAGGGGACTACTGCAAAGGGTTAATTATCACTAAAAAGGTTAATTCAATGCTAGTGAGTTAAATGGGATTTATTGTTAAAGCACTTGTTTCTTTATGCACTATGTATGCCCGATAGCAATGTATAGACAATATATAGTTATACACAGGCAGATCTTGCTAGATTGCCAGGGTGATGTACTTGGTCTATCCACTGGTTAGTTAGCGGCCCATTATAGAAATGCCTATTATTGTCCGCAAAACGGACAAGAATAGGCCATGCTATATTTTTTTTGCGGGGGCACAGAACGGAGCAACGGATGCGGACAGCACACGGAGTGCTGTCCGCATCTTTTGCGGCCCCATTGAAGTGAATGGATCCACGGCCGAGCTGCGAAATATGCGGCTCGGACGCGGACCCGAACAACGGCCGTGTGCATGAGGCCTTATAGAACCTTTTCTTGTGAGGCTACAGTTGTCAGAAAGATATTTTATATCAGAGTGCCCCTGAAGGAATGAGACCAGCCATCTTAGAAGGTCTAGAACCATGTATAATAATGTCTGTAAGGTATCGCTTGTTTATAGCAAAATACTTTGTTTTGTGGGAAGCGTTCATTGCCTGTGGTTATCTTGGAAATTTGCAAAGTGCATTTAAAGTGGGACTCAGAGACTACTACTACCAACATTGTCACTGCCCATACGGGGTAGTAGTAAGCTCTGTGAATTACCTCAGGATTGCTGCTTGTACTGCAACTCTCATGACTTTATTTTTATGGCAATCATCCATCTTCCAGCTCCTACATCTATTCTTCTGCCGTGCAACCTGCCACCCACCATCTAGGATGCTTCAACTAGCATAATGCAGGAACCCCAGAAGGTCAGGGAGTGCTCAGAGGGAACAAAGGGTGTGCCCTCCATGGCAGTGGCATAGCAAGGGGGGGGGCACATGCCATGGGTGAAGAGGGTTGAAGTCATGCCCGAGCAGTTGATTAATTTATATGATGAAGCAGGGAGCTGTCCGCTCCCTGCTTTACTGTTCTGCTGAGCTACAGTGCTCCCCAGCAGGTCACACATGGCATGGGAGTGTGGAAGGAGCTGTGAAAGTCCGCGTCTGCTGCTGGTGAACACCGGATGTAGCACTAAGGGGAAAGCAATGCCCTTGATTACCCTGTTATACATTGGGATGGATTAGTCTTACAGGACCAGCACAGCGCCAGGGACCAGTTATCATCCCCTGTCATCCCTGCCATACTGAATTCTTGACCCGGGTGCTGAAAAGCCAAGCTACACCTTTGGCGCAGGGAGAGCCATGAAGATTGGCATCGTGAACAGTGAGTAGTGGTGGATGTGGTGAACTTTAAAATGGGGACACCCCTTTGCTTGGTTTTCCTTCCCTACAGGAATATCTGGCTTTCATTGTGTTGAAGACCCATAACTGGGACGCCACGGTTATTTTGCAGACTAAAGCATTGGAGAAGGCCTTTTTGGTTTGTCCAGGGTGAGAAGCATTTCACTTCTGGACAATTTTTGCTATGAAGTCTATAAACTTCTGGTTAAGCATTTTATTTCCACAGGGCGTCTACTCGCACCTTCTCTGAATCTGCACTCATCAATCTCTAGACATTGTCCACTGTCTCTGTACAAAACTAATGGGGAGAGGGCCACAGCCCCACTTAGTGGCTTGTTGTTAAGGCCTATTAACTCTTTGCAAACAATAGGAACAGTAAATAAATATAGCACATAAAAAACACATTTTAACCCTTTTGCAGCATGAACAGAGGATATATTCCCTCAGGGCACCCCCTAGGCCTCCTGCCTGATGGTAGTTCAGGGTGCCCTTGATGTTAAATGTCTGTGTGGGTGCAAGGCAGGGCTTGTAGTAATGGCTAGAGTGTGGTGTTCGGAAAGTCAGTAACCAGGCCAGATTGAACTTCACAAGTGTCTCTCTCTTTTTTTACTATGCACCAAATAGGAGTTGTAGTAGATCTAGCATTATATGCACACAGTGCCAATTCTCTCTAAATCTCCAAGCATGAGCTAATCAGTTCTTTCCAGCAATTACCCTCAAATGACTCTTTCTCTTGCTACAGTCTCTAGTACTGGGATTTCTGAAAAGCAACTGTAATATGTCACAATGTCCACAATTCACACAGCGGCATACGGATTTAATAATACGACTGACCAAATCGTACCTGAAGTGTGCAGGGTGTCTTAACTCGTTATCCCTCCACTGCAGCAGGGCCTGAGAATGCTGTACGCTGATCATCTTACTGACCAAAATGTTGTATATATTGAATCCAGTAATCTGAGGGGCATAGGGTGTCTTAACTTGTTTCCTCAATGCAGCAGCAAAGTCTGCAATTGTTACCTGGTTGAACCTCATGCTGTAGCCCTGATAATTCTCCAACTTTTCTCTCTCTCTCTGATAATAGTGGAGGACACACAGGGATCTGATTGTCTCCGGAAGTATTAAAGCCAAATGCCTGAGAAGAGGAATATACTCTCTGCTCCTTGCCTTCTTCCATCCTCTCATCCTTACTCCTAGTACAGGGGTAGGCAACCTTTGGCTCCCAGCTGTTGTGAAACTACAACTCCCAGCATGCATAGTTGCTCTGCTCTTCTAAGAACTTACATAGAAATGAATGGAGCATGCTGGGAATTGTAGTTTCACAACAGCTGGGAGCCGAAGGTTGCTGATGCCTGTCCTAGTACAACTGGAATCTTCTGGAACTAGAGGGTGGGGCCAGCCCGCACCATAAGCTCCAGAGAGGGCTGAGACAGGATTGTTAATTGGGCGAATCATGTTACATTGAAGTGTATAACACAACATTTACAGTATAGTACATTACCAACTGCAGACACCCCTCTCCACTGGAGTACTGCAAATACAGGAAATGCAGAGGAAATAAGATTTTTTGTTTCTTTTTTTTTTTGCAGTGACACACTGTGTAAGTACTCTAGATGGGATTAGTATTTCACTTACTAAACGTGGGATGTATAACAATATTCTTTCGCTTGTTTAACTAATCTCTACTAGTTGGCTCAAGAATATCAAGAAAGGGTTAATATCCTTTCCATTACAGGTGGTGCCATTTCTTTAATTTAGCTAACATTCAGTCGGATTCAGAGGCTTCCAATTTTCACATAATATTGTCTTACAAAAATCACGGATATGAAGTGACAAGAAAGCTGCTGTCTTAAAGGTCATAACCAAGTATGCCAATATTGATCTGACACAAAAGAGCAATCCAGAAAAAGCTAAATTAACAGCTTCACGTTACCCTGGCAGAAAACGGAGGAGGCTGCCTGCATATCCTGACAAAGCCTGGAGGGAAAATCCTACAATGCAAATTGTGCCAAAACTGTGCTAAAGTGCAAAACCAGACCAATAAGAAAATAGACTATAGGTGCAGTGTTATACATATCATATTATTATACTATTATATAACTACCAGGAGAGCAGGAATAGCAGCTGCCATGGTGCCCAACAACTAGGGGGTCCATTCCACCCAGACATAACAAGCAGTTAGTGATAACATTTATAGAAGGTGCCATGGGAAATTTTGTACAACCCCTTCTAAGTTTTAAGATGGAGCCTCAAAGTTACTTCCGTTTGCATTATACATTCAGATTAAGGGAAGTTTGTGTCCTAATTTATTTTACTAAATTTCTTAACACCTGCAAATAATTTAAGGGATAATTAATTATTAACAATTGAAGTACTTTTATAGCTTGTTTTAAACAGAAAAATAAAATAATCCAGGGAGACATGATCTTCACTTCATCTATCCATTCTCAGCAACATTATTACTTTTTTTTCTTGTGTTCTGACATCACTACAATATTCCTGTTCTATGACATCATGTGTGTGGTATACTTGCATGTGACATCACCGTTTTGTAGAATTCCTGTGTTGCAACATTAATGTGTTCATTATCCCTGTACTGTGACATCACTGTGTATATTATCCCTGTACTGTGACATCACTGTGTGTATTATCTCTGTACTGTGACATCACCGTTTTGTAGAATTCCTGTGTTGCAACATTAATGTGTTCATTATCCCTGTACTGTGACATCACTGTGTTTATTATCCCTATACTGTGACATCACTGTGTTTATTATCTCTGTACTGTGACATCACTGTGTTTATTATCCCTGTACTGTGACATCACTGTGTTTATTATCCCTATACTGTGACATCACTGTGTTTATTATCCCTGTACTGTGACATCACTGTGTTTATTATCCCTGTACTGTGACATCACTGTGTTTATTATCTCTGTACTGTGACATCACTGTGTGTATTATCCCTGTACTGTGACATCACTGTGTTTATTATCCCTGTACTGTGAAATCACTGTGTTTATTATCTCTGTACTGTGACATCACTGTTTGTATTATCTCTGTACTGTGACATCACTGTGTTTATTATCTCTGTACTGTGACATCACTGTGTTTATTATCCCTGTACTGTGACATCACTGTGTTTATTATCTCTATACTGTGACATCACTGTGTTTAGTATCTCTATACTGTGACATCACTGTGTTTATTATCCCTGTACTGTGACATCACTGTGTTTATTATCTCTGTACTGTGACATCGCTGTATTTATTATCTCTGTACTGTGACATCACTGTGTTTATTATCCCTGTACTGTGACATCACTGTGTGTATTATCTCTGTACTGTGACATCACTGTGTTTATTATCTCTGTACTGTGACATCACTGTGTTTATTATCTGACATCACTACAATCTTCCTGTTCTATGACATCATGTGTGTGGTATACTTGCATGTGACATCACCGTTTTGTAGAATTCCTGTGTTGCAACATTAATGTGTTCATTATCCCTGTACTGTGACATCACTGTGTTTATTATCCCTATACTGTGACATCACTGTGTTTATTATCTCTGTACTGTGACATCACTGTGTTTATTATCCCTGTACTGTGACATCACTGTGTTTATTATCCCTATACTGTGACATCACTGTGTTTATTATCTCTGTACTGTGACATCACTGTGTTTATTATCCCTATACTGTGACATCACTGTGTTTATTATCTCTGTACTGTGACATCACTGTGTGTATTATCCCTGTACTGTGACATCACTGTGTTTATTATCCCTGTACAGTGACATCACTGTGTGTATTATCTCTGTACTGTGACATCACTGTGTTTATTATCTCTGTACTGTGACATCACTGTGTTTATTATCTCTGTACTGTGACATCACTGTGTGTATTATCCCTGTACTGTGACATCACTGTGTTTATTATCCCTGTACTGTGACATCACTGTGTGTATTATCTCTGTACTGTGACATCACTGTGTTTATTATCTCTGTACTGTGACATCACTGTGTTTATTATCCCTGTACTGTGACATCACTGTGTTTATTATCCCTATACTGTGACATCACTGTGTTTATTATCTCTGTACTGTGACATCACTGTGTGTATTATCCCTGTACTGTGACATCACTGTGTGTATTATCTCTGTACTGTGACATCACTGTGTTTATTATCTCTGTACTGTGACATCACTGTGTGTATTATCTCTGTACTGTGACATCACTGTGTTTATTATCCCTGTACTGTGACATCACTGTGTTTATTATCTCCGTACTGTGACATCACTGTGTTTATTATTCCTGCACTGTGACATCACTGTGTTTATTATCCCTGTACTGTGACATTACTGTGTTTATTATCCCTGTACTGTGACATCACTGTGTTTATTATCTCTGTACTGTGACATCACTGTGTTTATTATCCCTGTACTGTGACATTACTGTGTTTATTATCCCTGTACTGTGACATTACTGTGTTTATTATCCCTGTACTGTGACATCACTGTGTTTATTATCTCTATACTGTGACATCACTGTGTTTATTATCCCTGTACTGTGACATCACTGTGTTTATTATCCTGTACTGTGACATCACTGTGTTTATTATCCCTGTACTGTGACATCACTGTGTGTATTATCTCTGTACTGTGACATCAATGTGTTTATTATCTCTGTACTGTGACATCGCTGTATTTATTATCTCTGTACTGTGACATCAATGTGTTTATTATCTCTATACTGTGACATCACTGTGTTTATTATCCCTGTACTGTGACATCACTGTGTTTATTATCTCTGTACTGTGACATCGCTGTATTTATTATCTCTGTACTGTGACATCACTGTGTTTATTATCCCTGCACTGTGACATCACTGTGTGTATTATCTCTGTACTGTGACATCACTGTGTTTATTATCTCTGTACTGTGACATCACTGTGTTTATTATCCCTGTACTGTGACATCACTGTGTTTATTATCTCTGTACTGTGACATCACTGTGTTTATTATCCCTGTACTGTGACATCACTGTGTTTATTATCCCTGTACTGTGACATCACTGTGTTTATTATCCCTGTACTGTGACATCACTGTGTTTATTATCCCTGTACTATGACATCACTGTGTTTATTATCTCTGTACTGTGACATCACTGTGTTTATTATCTCTGTACTGTGACATCACTGTGTTTATTATCCCAGTACTGTGACATCACTGTGTATATTATCCCTGTACTGTGACATCTCTGTGTTTATTATCTCTGTACTGTGACATCACTGTGTTTATTATCTCTGTACTGTGACATCACTGTATTTATTATCCCTGTACTGTGACATCACTGTGTTTATTATATCTGTACTGTGACATCACTGTGTTTATTATATCTGTACTGTGAGTTTCCTGTATATATATATAGCGAGAGAGAAAGGGAGAATCTTCATTTTCTCATTATCATTAAAGTCTTACATTTTTCTGTAAAGATTGAAGCAAGAAAACCACCTTGTCCCTGTTGTTCTGTTTACAGCTGAAGCCGATTAATAAATGCATATTCATCCCATTCGGGGGTCTGTATAATGATCCTCGGAGAAGAGCTGGAGCGCTTCCAGATCATGAGGTTTCATTTGCATAAGTCAATCAATACATAAAAGTGACCCAAAATCACAAGTCTTTTGACAGCATATAACAGAGCATCTGTCTGTATCTGTGGTGGTATGTGTTGAAGGTCACTGAAGCTCTTTTAGCAAAGCCAGAAATATATTAAAAAGACAAAAATGACTTAAAAATGTAAAAGGATGGTGCAAGATTAGAAAAAAAAAAGTATCCCCCCCTTAGAAATAATGACACTCTTATTAATTTCAGATCCGACCGATTCACTTCAATACCAGCCACAGCTTATGAGCAAAAGTCATTTTTGGAGAAAAGGAAATCCGTTTTAGATAACTGGTTTAAATATTCTAAAAATGTCTTTGAAAGGGGACGGGGGACGGGGGGGGGGGGTTGCTTGTGGCTATGGCTCTCCTCGATACAGAGTAGTCCTAAAGGAACAATGTACAGCATAGCAAGTATGGAGAAACCATTTGTAAAGTCTTTGTCTGGTAGGTTGGTAGGTACTGTAGGTGGGTTGTGGGCAATATGTGGGTGGTGGCATATAGCACAGATAAGGGATAGTGGATTTCTTAGCAAAACTAAAAATAAGATCCCTTTCAGGTGCTGCTTGACAACTATCAAACTAAAGTACCCACAACAGGCTATCCTGCTGCTTTCATCTTGATTTTTTACTTGTGTGCACTTCCCGGCTGCCAGCATTGCACTACCTGTGGAGAGCATACCCCGTACAGTTTCCTAGCAGCCATTGATACGGGGATGAGATAAACCTGAAATATGCTCTTTCTTTCAAGGTGCACTATAGTAACAGCTTGGGCTGCCCAGGTCCGTATCTGCCATGAGGGGAGATGAGCATCTCCCCTTAGGCGGCGACCTAAAGCCTAAGAGGTGGTAGAACAGTGCAGGGAATTACGATGACATCACTGTGACCACCTGCATCAGGTCTCATGTGATTACATCATCGAGCGCAAGACCCAGTGCAAAAGGTCGTGGTTATGTCATCATTAGGGTTTAGCAAATCAAAGTCAAACAAATTGAATTCGATCCGAACTTCAGGAAAAAACTTCAGGATTTGACGTGAAGCCGAATTTCCTCACGCTTCATAGTAACAAATTTTTCCCTGAAATGGCAGTAAAAGACAAAATAAAATGCATACTCATGTCATCCATTTGCGCGCGAAGAGGCCGTCGATGCCATCTTGATTGAAGACAATGTGCAAAATCTTGCAAGCGGTGACGTATGACATCACCACGCTGGAAAGCGTGATGACATCATCAGGTGTGTGAGATCTTGCACATTATCTTCAATCAAGATGGCCACGACGGCCTCTGCACGATCAACTGGATATGGTATTTATTTATTTTTTTACCCTGATTTACACCCTTAATTACGCTTGTTACATACAAAGAAATGTGCATAATTCGTCATGAATCAAATTACTTTGTGAAATTCGGCAAAGCATTTTCCATAACTTCACCATCTCTAGTCATCACGACCGACCACTCCTGGATGCAGCAACACAGATGGTGGCAGGGAACAGGAGTGAGGTAAGTGGCTTCTTCTGTTTGTTTTAATACTAAACATCAGCACCACTGGGGCCACTACGGGGGGAAGGGGTGTAGGGATGGAGCATTATATATACCTGCCACTACAGTGACGTCATTATATATGGACACTGTGGGGGGAGCATTATATACTGGAGTACATATATTTGCAGTACAGGAGACACTACAGGGGGAATCTTTTTTGTTGGCATGACAAGGGGACAGTGGACATTATATACTGGAACTATGGGGGGACAGGAGACATTATATACTGGCACTGCAGGGGGAGCATTATACTGGGTGAGTCAAAAGTCACAGGACACCCTTCAGAAACAAAAGAGAATTTGAAATATCTGAATACCCCAGCAAGTAATAGGTGAGGGGGCCTATCTTTTAGGCTATGTCCAGAACATGGATGCCATCTTGAAAGCCGCCATATTGTATTAGGAACATTGTTTTCCAATGGTCAGGGGGTCATGTAGCATATCAAAGAAGACCCAAATTTTCTTACAAATCGATTGCCACGATCAGATTTGCAATATATTTTGTGCTTCGAAAGTCGTTAACACATTAACTTCAAAAAATCTAAGTGCAAAGTTCTGTGTTCAGCACCAGGGACAACACACTGAACACGTCAAATAGCTGTGCATCACAGGGAACAAGGAACTTGTTCTATGATGATAACATTTGAACCACAAGATATATTGAAAATCTGATTGAGGAAATTGATTTCTGAGAAAATTATGGTCTTCTTTGATATCCTACGTGGCCCCCTTCCCATTGGAAAAATTTGCTCTTGATCCAATATAGTGGCTTTCAAGATGGAAGCCATGTCCTGGACATAGCCTAAAAGTTAGGCCCTCTCACCCATTACTTGCTGGGGTATTCAGATTTTTCATGTTCCCTTTTGTTTCTGAAATAAAGGGGTGTCCTGTGACTTTTAACTCACCCTGTATATATACTGGCACTACAGGGGGAGATGGCAGAGCATGATATACTGGCACTACAGGGGGGGTTGAACCAGTAATTTTGTGCATAAGAACGAGGGGAGTCCTGACCATAAGCTAGTTACTATCCCCAGAGATCGCTGCAATCATCAGTTTACCTGCAGTGAGTGTTCGGTCTACCTGCAGCGCCTCCACAGGTGAAGTCCAGCATTACATGAAGGTTTGACCTATCTCTGTAATGCAAGGAAAGTTTTTTATTCTCTCCACCTGTTCACAATGTTCCTGCTGAATTAATGAGAGTTTTAAACACATTAGACAAATATTCATTTATTGTATTCCATCCCTCCATAGACGACATTTTATTGAAATGTTTCAGGCAGCGCAGTAGTGGAACGGGGAGCACCGCGGCCGATGGATCATTGATGTTTCTAAGGGTAGCCCATAATTGGAATTATTATTCTTCAAGGCTTAATTAATAAGCAAAAGGCTCACTATCTGCAATACCTGTAAGGCCGTGCGGCGTCTGCACGGATTCTTCAGCATTGTACGCCCTCCTTAGCTCGCCTCTGATCTGATGCACCAGTGTGAATGAGGGAACTCAAGTCTTTGTTTGACATTAAAGCGCCGTTTTCAGCCTGTCAGTATCTGAGGCTGACAGATCTCAGGCACTTCAGGGACATTGTGCCCTTTGTCAGGAAAAAAAATGTAAAAAGGAAAGGAAAAAAAAGACACACGGCGCTTATTCCTGCTTCTTTTCATAACCACACAATGCAGATCTGTGCTGAACAGAGTGATGAAACGTCTGAATGATTCCTGTATCTCTAGAGGGCGCGCAGCGCAGAACATCAGCGCAGCCTTAAAGGGTCAGAGTGCCTATCCAGGCAAGGGGGGTCTCAGGGACCTTAGCTGGCCATGCACATTGCAAAGAGCCAGATGTGGCCTCAATGCATGCATATGTGTGTGGCCCCAACGGTCAGGAGGACCCCCTGGCAGCTAGGCTCCCCCAGCACCACCACCACTTTCAACTACATGTGCATCACATGATGCAGACACATGCATACGATAGTGAAGCCATCACCTCCCTGCTCAAATATTCACTAGTGATGAGCGGCATAGACAATATTCCAATATGCAATATTTTGTAAATTTTTGGCCGAATATTCGCCATAATTTGCGAATTCGAAAATTTGTGATCTCCAGTTATTATTTACTTGATTGCAAAATTGTCAATTTAATATATTCGCAATAAAAATTTGCAATAAGAATATTCGCGATCAACACTAAGGGGTAGGCAACTAGGGATGTTTCTAAGTGCCGATATTCGCGATAAATTCATGATAAATTTGCGATGAGAATATTCGCGATCAACACTATTCGCAAATACAAATATAAAGCACTATATTCTAAGTATTCGTGAATTCTCGAAGTGGCGATATTCACAATTAAAATTCACAATTTGAATATTCTCATTCAACACTACTGTTCACCCTACAATGGGTGGTGTCAGGCGAGACGAGGACACATCATCATGCCTTCTGCACCTAGCCGCCAGACAGACCGGGGCAGATCTGATCTGAATGACCTACTCCATTCTTCATGGGAAGCTGAACTAGGGGAGTATTCACTTTAGAGACACTAAAGGGGCACCATATTGTGTTAGAGGCGCATGAGGGGGCTTACTACTGGGTTGGGCATCCGTAAGGAAGGATATATGTCTGTTTGAGAGGAGGGGGAGCACATAAAAAGTCACCATGATGAGGTGGAGGTTAGGGGTGCACCCGGCCCCCCAGACAGAACTCAAATATGCCAAATGCACCACTGCAGACAGACAGGACAATTTTGCCAAGACTGGCCAACCATCTAATTTGCATAGCTTTTCCACGTTTTGTGGAATGAAGGATCAGGCTGTTGGATTCCAACATGTCTAACCTTTTCTTCTAATGGAGATAAGTTGCTATGAACGGTGTCTGGAAGTGAAAGAGGCATCTAGTAGCAGCTTTCTCCCCTTTCAGACCTCATGCATGCCCGCCCAAGAGTGCATGTGTATGAGGGGATTGGATGGAATTAGCTGTCGGCTGAACACACAAATATCTAAAGGGTTCGACCAGCTTTCCTTTCGAGACTGACCCTTCTCAGAGCTGTATGTAGGGATCAGAACTGGGTGGAGTTGCCCAAACCCTGAAAGTTGGAGCCAAGGACATTACTTCTGCACGAATACAGAACGTCATGTACAGCATGGTGGCCAGCTGGTCAACCGGAATCTGACAGATTCACGTGGAGGAGGAACGTCTGACCATCTCAGCCATCATTAACTGAAGGAGTCAGTTCAGCAGATTTGGGATTTGCAACAAATTAGACAAATCTTCACTTTGGTAAATCAATGGAGAATAGAATTTTAAAGGTTTTCTCATCACTGCATCCACTTGACCCCGATCAGGACTTTAGTTTGCTTGAGATCTTAGTTTTATGACTACTCCACCAGGAACATGATAATTAGCAAGCTACGTAGTTCATGTTTTTTTTTTCAGCCACCACTTTTTTCCAGTGGGAGTAATATAGTGATTATTAACTTACCCTCATGTAGGAGGGGGTTTCTCGAATCCTACCTACAACTGACAACAGCCTCCATTCCTACTTTTCCAGTAGCTATATCATTGTTCTCATTTCTAGCAACAGGATCTTTCTGTTTCCGCATGTCCTACCGATTCCTCATGGGCGGTGCCTTCAGCAAAAATGTAAAAGTGAATAAAACTGTCAAAAAATGTCAAAAAATAGATACAGATACAGAAAATTGTTCACTTACCATGAAGAACAGATAAATCCCTTTCCTTCTAATGCCTTGGCTTCTACACAGAGTCAGACAGGATTACTTGTGAGTCACATGTCAGCAGAATGAACCCTGTTAAACCAGGAATTTTGCCTGGTAGGGTTGAGCCTGCTGATTATAATGATACCTGCCTTGTGAAAATCAGTTGCCATGTTACTGAGAAAAAAATGCATATTTCTAATGCAAATGAGGGCTTCAGTGCACCTCTGAGGGGCAGGGCCCAGCCTCTTGGTGCACCTCTGCTCTTCAGCTTTCCAGTGCTGGCCATGCCTCTAGCTAAAAGTATTTTTTCTCATGAACGCCACAGCCAATTTTCACAACACAGATAACCTCCTAATCAGCAGGGTCAACCCTACCAGACAGTGTACCTGTTTTAATAGGGTTGATCTTTCTGACAGGTGACGGTCTTTTTCTCAGAAGTTAAAACATTCTCAGTGATGAGAGGAAGCAGCTGAACCCCCGGTGCTCCTTGTCTGCAGCAGTTCTGATATGAATTAATTAATGTACAGTTCAATTAGGATCCCTCTAATATACTCCCAGAAACACTTTATTACAGCCCCCGGGGAGCTCATTTAGATGTTATTTTATTTTATTTTTTTTAGCATTTTTTAAGTGGCAGATTATTAGCGCTGACTCGAGCTCCTTGATGTCTCCTTCTCCTCCTTTCTAATTACTCAGCCTAAAATTACGCCTCTGGATGTGTTTCTGTTTGGGCTAAACTGACTGAAGATCTAATAATACCTTGCAAAATTTTCTATTTCTTCTTAAGAGATATTTCTAAATCCCCGGAGGAGGCGCTGGTGACTAACAGTCTGCAGAGTATTCAGTAAAACCTTATCTCAGCGGGACTGACATGGGGACTGATAGACCTTCTACGGCCGTCCCTAAGGGCTTCTGCATTCATAGCACTTTCCCCATGTTTGCATCCATGACTGACCCCCGGCATCAATGTGTTGTTTCCATTTACATACACAATCACATTCAGACTTTTTGAAGATTCTAAGCTTATTTTGATCAACAACCCCTGCTGACTCAGGGTTTAGTCCTGTTCACTGTCCTTACAGAGTAATCTGATGGAAAGACAAAAGGGAAATCAGAGTAACATACAACAAGGCATTAGAGGATGCATTTATTAGCAGGCTTACTGACTGTTTCCAATACCAACCAGGAAGCTTGTAAATGACCACCAGGTGGCACTATCATCGAGTCGGCTCAGAGGAGAGAAGATGGCCACCTGATGACGAATAATGACACGCGTAGCACAGTAGAGGGAAGGAGGTGCCAAATAAGTGCCATCTAGATTGTGTTATCTTTGAATGAAAGGTTACAAAATTTGCCAATTTTGGCGATGGTGCAAGTTTTCCTCCAAAATTGTGAGTCGACTTTTTGCACTTTTCTACTTCCCTCTCCACTTGCAAAGTGGGCTGGGGATGGCTGAGAGGAGGCAGGACCTCCGTGGCCCAACTCATTTAACAATATGTTAAGACCACCCGGGTTATAGTTTTGTGATGGCACACGGGTTTCCTTCAGATGCGACGATGCACTAGAATTATAAAGTCTTGATAATTCCGGGGCATTGTACGCCAGCAGGGTTTGCGATTAACACTGGGGTAAGAAAGTGGACTGTAAATATGGACTGTAAATAGTTGCACACTGTATCTTTAAAGGGCTTCTGTCACCCCCCTTAACCCATTTTTCACTAGCTGACATTAGCTATTTGCTAATGTCAGCTGAGTCGAAATATATATTTATTACCTTGTCCGAAGTTGTAAATTACGTTAAAAAGCCACTTTTATATTATGCAAATGATCTTCGCTACCAGCAAGTTGGGCGTTTACTTGCTGGTAGCCGCCGCATCTAGATGAGTTATGCACGCCCCCTTCCTCGTTTGATAGACAGGGCCAGCGCTTTCTCCTCCTCGCACTGGCCCTGTCTGAAGATGAAATCCCGCGCCTGCGCCGTACCGCTCAGTAGTCGGCGCAGGCGCTCTGAGTGAAGGACGCGAGCTTTGCCGCTCCGTCCTCAGTGCGCCTGCGCCGATTACGTCACCGCTACACCCGCTTCCCTTCCGGGTGTAGCGGTGACGTAATCGGCGCAGGCGCACTGAGGACGGAGCGGCAAAGCTCGCGTCCTTCACTCAGAGTGCCTGCGCCGACTACTGAGCGGTACGGCGCAGGCGCGGGATTCATCTTCAGACAGGGCCAGTGCGGAGGAGAAAGCGCTGGCCCTGTCTATCAAACGAGGAAGGGGGCGTGCATAACTCATCTAGATGCGGCGGCTACCAGCAAGTAAACGCCCAACTTGCTGGTAGCGAAGATCATTTGCATAATATAAAAGTGGCTTTTTAACGTAATTTACAACTTCGGACAAGGTAATAAATATATATTTCGACTCAGCTGACATTAGCAAATAGCTAATGTCAGCTAGTGAAAAATGGGTTAAGGGGGGTGACAGAAGCCCTTTAAGACATAGTGCCTCTACAGAGATCCTTTAAGCTTGATGTGCTCTTCAAGACATTGTAACCAGCAAGAGTGCCATACCTTCTTACAGAGAGACTGTGACCATGAAGTGTAAAAATCTGTATGCAACAAACAGCATTCCTTCTTGTGGAGGGATCACATGTGATATAAAGTACACTAAACTTTTGTTGTTTACTACAAGAATATATGTGACTCGGCCTGCCTTCAACACCCTTAAAAAAAACATAAACCTTCTCACACCAGCACCACCCACACACTTTGCAACTCTATAAGCAGAATAGTGAGTGCAGCTCTGGAGTATAATACAGGATGTAACTCAGGATCAGTACAGGATAAGTAATATATGTACATAGTGACTCCACCAGCAGAATACTGAATACAGCTCTGGAGTAAAATATAGGTGATACATTTTGTTATGCCTTAATTAAGTACTCAGAGGTGAAATATGACAAAAGAATTTCCTGTTTTAGTCATTGCATGTCCCCTTTAACCCTTTTCAGAACTTTTAATTTGCTCAGCTCCTCCTGCTCTATAACACGCTGCCTGCAGATTACATGGCATTTTCATGTTGACTGGGGTTAAATGTCCGTGATCAGCAACATAAGTGATCACCTCTGCATGTCTGCTGTATAAAAAGCAGGCACCCAACGGCTATGGTGCTTGCTCAGCTTCTGAGTGGATACCATGTTTAAAGACCCAACTTCAGCAGAACTCCTATTTCAGTACAAAAAGAGAAATATATACACAGTTCACTTTTGCATTTTTTCGCGCTAAAAGCGTTTAGTGTCGTGTTTCAGTACAAAAAAAGAAATATATACGCAGTTTACTTTTGCAGGTTTTTGCACTAAAAACATTTAGTGGCCTATTTCATTACAAAAAGAAAAATATATACACAGTTCACTTCTGCAGTTATTTGGGGTGAAAAGCGTTTAATGACGTATTTTTGTACTACAAGGAAAATATATACACAGTTTACTGTTGCCGTTATTTGTGGTGAAAGCGTTTATTGGCCTATTTCAATACAAAAAGAAAAATATATTTGTTGCTTTTAGGGGTGTTTTAATTTGCTTCTAATTTATTTTGTTCAGCTAAAAGTATGTCTGACAGAGAAGTGCCAGGCCATGCAGAGAGGAGTGGCAGAGGCCTAAATGTTTCTGGCGCAGGCAGAGGTTGCAGCAGAGTAAGGGGGCGTGGCAGCAGTAGTGCCAGCGAGAGGCCTGAGCTCCCGGTGTCATCTAGTGTCTTGTCCAGCAACCCAGGGGTTATTGATTGGTTAACTCGGTCATCCACTTCATCCCAAGTGACATCAGACACCCCCAGCCAACAATCGGTGGGTTCGTCAGACACAACCCTTAGTTGGCATGGCCCGGGAGCAGGCCCTGCACTCTCACCTGTCCTCAACCTGCCTCTGTCCTTTGCTGTTCCCTTAGCCAGAGAAGTATTATATGCTGTGGGTTTAGCTCCAATATACAGCGAGGACAAGCTACTAGAGGACAGTCAGCAGCTAGGGGCCAGCCAAGATCCGGAGGAGACATCTGCCGCTTCCTTCGCTAGGCGGGCAAGTAGTGATAAGGAGAGTAGCACCGGGTTTCAAGCAGTCAAGGCTCCACCACCTCAGCCAAAGGGAGCTCTTTGTCATTCTCATCTTCTGCTGGTCCAGATGCTCCTGCTCCTCTTCATCAGTCATTCCGTTAGCAATCGATCACCGAAGCGATTGCCAAGAGACACCAGTATGCGTGCACGCATCCAACGGCACAGAAGCTGAATGTGCTACTGTCCAAGTTACTGGTGCTGCAGTCCCTCCCTTTCCAAGTGATGGACTCTGCACCTTTCAGAGAACTGATGGCTTGTGCCGAACCGAGGTAGAAAGTCTCAAGCCGTCATTTCTTTGCGAAAAAGACAGTACCAGCTCTGCACAAATATGTAGAAGAGAAGGTGTGCCAGTCCTTGAGCTTGTCGTTGTCTGCCAAAGTGCAAGGCAGCATCGACGTGTCCAGTTATTCTGGTTCTTGCAGAGCCACACCAGCAACTTGGCCAGGTCACGCCACCTCCGCCTCTACGTTCTCACACCGTTGGTCCAGCGACAATGTCCGCCTCTGCCTCCTCATCCTCCACCGTGTCCTCAGCCTCCACTGCAGGGACAAGTTACAGTGGCCCTCCAGCATACCACATGTGCAGGGCATTGCTGTGTCATGCTGTTCTGCACCTCGTTTTCCCGGGCAAACGGAGTCACACGGGAGGAACTGCTTTGTGTGATTCATCAAGAAATCGAATCCTGGCTTTCTCCCGGCAACCCATCTACAAGACATCCTAAAAATGGCCAGGAAACTTTGCATGCACTTCAGCCACTCATACACCACAAAGCACACCCTCCTTCAGTTGCAGCGGCAGAACGGCCTCCCCCAACATAGGCTGATATGCGACGTTTCCACCCGTTGGAATTCCACCCTCCATATGTTGGACCGACTATACGGACAGAGAAAGGCCATCAACGATTTCTTGATGATGCAAGCGGATAGGAGTACTCCCCTGTCAGCCAATCTCAGCCAGTGGAAACTCATGCATGACACCTGCCGTTTGCTCAGGTCCTTTGAGGACACCACGTTATTTGTCAGTCGCCAGGACTACAGGATGAACGACGTCATTCCACTGCTTCATGTCCTGGAACAGATGGTGGTAACAATGGCTGGTCAGGGGAATGGAGACGTGGCGCCTCAATCTCACGACCACATAAGCCCTGTGGGGGCTGAGCTGGAAGAGGAGAAGTTGGGGGATAAGGACATTGGAGCACAGGCAAGGTGTAGCAAAATAAGTAGTTTTTGTACTCAGCTGAGAGGAGAGAGCAGCCAGAGGAGGCGATGATGATGAGGAAGACGAGACAGAGGACCCAGACACAACGTGGCAGTATGCAGTGGAGAAGGAGGCAGGGAGTCCCTCCGAGTCACTTGCACAAATGGCCAGCTGCATGCTCACTTGCTTGCATAGTGACAAATTGTCACCATTCGGCAGAGGGATGACTTCTGGCTCTCCACCTTGTTGGACACTCGCTACCGTACCAGAATGGGGGCCTTTTTAACACCCACTGAGAGGGAGGACAAACTAAACTACTACAGAGACATCCTATGTAGTCAGTTTGCCGTTGCCTATCTGCACCATCATCCATCCTCTCACATGTCTGACTGGGGGATCCCTCTGCGCTCACGTTCCACTGCCATGGCTGCTGGGAGTCTACAGTTGCAGATGAGCAGCTTTCTTCACCCGCATAGTGAAGAAACTACTCAACAGCAGCAGCAGCAGCAGGTAGACCTGGAGCAGGACCTGAACCAGCAGGTGGTGACATACTTGGACAGCACCCTGCCAACCCACATTTAAGATCCACTGGACTACTGGGCAGCCAAACTGGATTTGTGGCCGCAGCTGGCTGAGTTTGCACTGAAAAAGCTGTCCTGCCCGGCCAGTAGTGTGGCATCAGAGTGGGTGTTTAATGAGTTGGGGACCATAGTGACCCCAAGGAGAACTCACCTGTCCACCCAAAATGTGGAGAGACTGACCTTTGTCAAGATAAATCAGGCGTGAATCAGATAAATCTCATTAGATCATCCATGCCGCCTCACCCAATCCTTGAAAATAGAGACCGGTTTCTTCTGGCTACCTGCCTCAGCTACTACTATGATGCTGCCACCTGCCTGATGCCACACATCTGATGCCAAGTGCTCCTTCTTTCACCCACCTTCATCAGGACAGCAAGGATTGTTGCAATCTAGTCCTAGAGTCGGTATTGCCCAATATTTGTTCATTCAGACACCATTTCCTAAAGGATTTATGGGCCATGGGAGCTGCAAGTTCAACAAAACAGGGGCATGATCCGAAAGGACTATAGAGCCCACATCAGACCTCTAACACAGCTGCAGATGGTTTTTGGATATGAATAAATAATGCAGGCGCTGGTAGGAGCCATGAACCTGGGAGAAGAAAGTGTACTCCGGGAATTGGGGTGTAAAGTGCGCCACACATCTATAAGGTGGGACTGTGCCAAGTGGAGGATGAGGGAGCGAAGAGCCCTTTGGGATTGCACCGATTCTTTGGTGGATGAATCTAAAAGAGGGTTTAACACAAGTTTAAAATCACCCCCGAGAACTGTAATTCCTTCCATAAAGGAGTCTGCTATATGAAGGGTGTTTTTCAACCATCTAATTTGGTTGACATTTGGGGCATAAATATTGATGAAGGTATATAATCGTTGTCCTATTGTCCCTTTGATCATTATGTACCTGCCCTCTACATCACAAAGCTCATTTGTTAAGAGAAAGTGACAGTTCTTGTGGAGGCTAATACTGACTCCTCTGGAGTTAGAGGAAGGGTGCCACTATGAAACCACTCGGAGTAGTATGCGAAAGAAAGATTAGGAAAGTTGGAGACTCTGAAGTGTGTTTCCTGAAGGAAAATAACTGATGCTTTGCTTCTCTTCAACTCCCCAAATATTTGGCTGCGTTTAGAAGGTGAGTTAAAACCTCTGACATTGTAAGAGGCTATTTTAAGAGCCATCATAGGGGGTATGTAGAGATGCGAAGAGCTGATTCCCCATTATACTCAGTATTATCTGCAAGAACACAGAAGACGGGTACTTACTACTTAGCCTTCAGAGGATTGAGATGAGAGCCGAAGCAAATGTTAATAAGATCTCTAAAAAAGCCATTAGACGAACTGGATGGACCTGGAAAACAAAGAATTAACAAAACAATTGTAAACAGTAGCATGGAAAGCAAAGCAATCATGCAGTCGGGTACGGAGGGGGTATGTTGATGTGGTGACATCACGTTTACTCGGCACATACGTGAGGTAAACTTTAAAAGTGCTCAGTATAAAGATAAAAGGTGTGTTTTACTAAATATCCCAATGCAGAGAGGAGGCATGAGACATTTTAAGAAGAAGGTAGCCAGGTATAGTGAGGTCTATTAGTATAAACAAGAAAGATAGGATAGGGGTAAAGACAGAAGAGATTAAGGTAAGGTATCTTGCATAAGAATTGGGAAGATAGAAGGACCGCAAAGGGAGACAGCAGACAGAGGCCAGGTGATACGGGGTGAACCCCATAGGTAGTTTCATGAAAAGGGAAGAGAGGATACTATAGAGTCAGTGGAAAACATATCGATAGATTTAGATGTCAATAAAGTCCATAAAGGTTGGGTTTTTGGAGTGCCACGGGTCTCAAATGGAACGTTCTTGGGAAGCTCCGGTAGCAAAGTGAGGTCTTGAATGAGATCCCAGTCCTCAATATCCAATGGGGAATTTCCAATAAATCGAACATCGGGCCCAGTTCTGTATGGTTTCTGACGGTAGCTCTTTTCCTTTAAAGGTGAAGGTGAGAGCAAAGGGAAAGTTCCACCTGTATAGTATTTTATGACTTCTGAGCCAGTCCATGAGGGGTTTCAGGGCTCTTTTCTTCATGAGAATGAAAGGCGCCGAATCTTGAAAGATGCTAACATCTGCGCCATTATATTTCACTGCAGGTAATTTGCGTGTATTAGTAAGTATTACATCTTTATCACGGAAATCTAGAAAATGGCAAATAATGTCCCTAGGAGGGTCTGAATCGCTTGGCCTCTGCCTTAGTGCATGGTGGGCCCTTTCAATATTAATAGGGCTTTGAGAGTCCCTCCCCAATATATTAGAACAAATCGTTTGGACGACATCTATTACCTCACTGGTGGTTTCGGTTTCTGGGACGACCCGGAACCTCAAATTGTTCCTCCTATTGCGATTCTCTTGATCCTCAAGATCCGTATATATTGTATTCAAGTGGGTCTGGCATTTATGCAAGCTGCTGGCAGTCGCTGCGCCAAAATCAAGAATAGAGGCCTGTGTGGTTTCCAGGGCCTCAACCCGATTCCTGATGGGCCGGATATCTTGCCTTAAAGAGGATATTTCGCCGACTAGTGAGTCGAGGGCTTTCAAAAGGTCTGAATCCAAGTACTTCCTGGAGATCGGGAGGTGCTGTTGGCTTCTTGCTCGTTTAAACTCACTGGCTTATTCCCTCTCTTCAGGCTCGCTGTCCTCTGCTTCCTTATGTGCGGCCGGCGCCATCTTGAATTCTTTGGCGACATGTATTGCTGCCGCTTTTTTGATCAATTTGTCCATGTCCCCGCTGTTGGGAAGGGTTTTCGGGTGCAGGGAAGTATCCCCGGTCTTTTTCTGGCCGATCTTGCCAATTAGAAGCACCGGTGCTAACGTTAGCTTCGGTAAGGCTGAGACTGAGTCACAGAGCTCAGGCGAGCACGTCCATTGCTGGCTGACGCTGGGTCCACCGCCCTGACATCATCATTTATTTGACCTTTCTTCTGATCTGTCAGAAGCAAGGAGAAATGAGACAGACAACAGATCCTGTCTGTGTAGCAGCTGTAAGGCATGTATGGTCCCATCAGAATTTGCTTATGATTTGCTCTTTTCCTGGGTGCTGCTGCCCGGTCCTTGACACAAATTGTCTTCATTATGTATCCTCCATGTACCCTACCTCATTTGTTGTATGTTTAGTATGGGTTTACGTTCAGGGTGTGGTGTACGTCTTGTTTGTAGTTACATGTCTGGTCTGTTGGTGTTGTTTGTCCCAGCATATATGCAAGATGCTTGCCTGTGTGTTGTTCCTCCGGAAGGGGGCTCCATGGTTTCCCGGAGGGGTGAAACATTAGCCAGTAGCAGTTGTTTTTTCACCCAGTCATCTTTGCAGGTAAGTCCTGTTGTTCCAGTGTGTGTTGGTAGCACTGGGTGCTTGCCTGCCAATATGCATTTTGCTACTGTCTGCTTTCCCTGTTGATAGGCCTGTGTGAGACTCTGGTTCATCCTTGTCCTGGATGAACCAGTTGTCTCCTGTTCCTGACTTCCATATTGCAGGGACCATTAGGGTCAGTAGGATCCATGTTCCAGATTTTGAGCCGCCTACCATCGAGGCCGGCTCATACAAATAGGAGGTCTGGGATAGGATGAGGGTGGCATTAAGAGGTGACCTACTCACCTTATCCAGGTATCCAGACTTAGTTGCTTTCCCATATTCCCTAGATTGTATGATGGGGAGTCTTCCTCTGCTCCCCATCTTGACAGTCAACTGCATGTCATACGGACTCACAGTATTGTTTCACTACCACAGCAGACTCCCTATTTTGAAAAATTCGCTCATCTCTAATCATTAGCACTGTTGTATCCCAAAATGCAAGAACTATTAAAATATAAATGTATTTTTCCCGTATGATGAGAGCACCACAAGTGGAATAGAAACAAAAAAACACCAATTTGCTATTTTCTTGGGGTCGTTATACCCCAATAAATTCAATAAAAAATGATGAAAAATGGTATAAAAACATATAAAAAAGTTATGGTGTTCAGAATAAAGCAAAGCCATGAAAAAAAAAGTTTTTATTTTAAGTAACAAAACAAACAAAATTATACAAGTGTGGTATCATGATTACTGTACTGACCTGGAGAATGAAGGAAACAGCTAAGTTTCAGTGCATAGGGAATGCCGTAAGAATTAAACCCATAGAACTGTGGCAAAATTGCTTTTTTTCCCAAAATTTTATCCCATTTGCATTTTGTTTCCAGCTTCCCACTACATTGTATGCAATGTTAAATGATGCCAATAAAAAGTGTAAAACTCAAACCCTCATACAGCTATGTAAATGGAAAAATAAAAAAAATTATGGCTCCAAGAAGCAAAGAATAAAAAACAAAATTTGCAAAAAAGAATATCACAGGGTCTTAAAAGAGTCTGTAAGCATAAAAATGTAATACAATCTACAGCCAGCATGCTATGGAGTAGCTGGGCAGAGTGATTCAGTATGACCTGTAATTTACTCACTTAAACCTCTGCCTATGCTCCAGAGTCATGTGGGCGGTCCTTGACAGGCTTCTCTTTATACTTAATTATGCAGAGTAAGCTGCAATCACTGATAGGACCGCCCACACGACTCCTGAGCCCAGAACAAGCAGAGATTTAAATAAATGGTGAATCATACCCCATAAAATATATATATAATCTGCTCAGCTCCTCCTGCTCTATAACACACTGCCTGCAGATTACATGGTGACAGGTTCTCTTTATTTATAATCTGCTCAGCTCCTCCTGCTCTATAACACGCTGCCTGCAGATTTCATGGTGACAGGTTACATATATAATCTGCTCAGCTCCTCTTGCTCTATAACACGCTGCCTGCAGATTACATGGTGACAGGTTCTCTTTATATATAATCTGCTCAGCTCCTCCTGCTCTATAACAAGGTGCCTGCAGATTACACGGTGACAGGTTCTCTTTATATATAATCTGCTCAGCTCCTCCTGCTATATACCACACTGCCTGCAGATTACATGGTGACAGGTTCTCTTTATATATAATCTGCTCAGCTCCTCCTGCTCTATAACACACTGCCTGCAGATTACATGGTGACAGGTTTTCTTTATATATAATCTGCTCTGCTCCTCTTGCTCTATAACACGCTGCCTGCAGATTCCATGGTGACAGGTTCTCTTTATATAAGGTATGCTCAGCTCCTCCTGCTCTAAAATATGCTGCCTGCAGATTACATGGTGACAGGTTCTCTGTATATATAATCTGCTCAGCTCCTCCTGCTCTAAAATATGTTGCCTGCAGATTACATGGTGACGGGTTCTCTGTATATATAATCTGCTCAGCTCTTCCTGCTCTAAAATATGCTGCCTGCAGATTGCATGGTGACATGTTCTCTTTATATATAATCTGCTCAGCTCCTCCTGCTCTATAACACGCTGCCTGCAGATTGCATGGTGACAAGTTCTCTTTATATATAATCTGTTCAGCTCCTCCTGCTCTATAACACGCTGCCTGCAGATTACATGGTGACAGGTTCTCTCTATATATAATCTGCTCAGCTCCTCCTGCTCTATAACACGCTGCCTGCAGATTACATGGTGACAGGTTCTCTTTATATATAATCTGCTCAGCTCCTCCTGCTCTATAACACGGTACCTGCAGATTACACGGTGACGGGTTCTATTTATGTATAATATGCTCAGCGCCTCCTGCTCTATAACACACTGCCTGCAGATTACATGGTGACAGGTTCTCTCTATATATAATCTGCTCAGCTCCTCCTGCTCTATAACACGCTGCCTGCAGATTACATGGTGACAGGTTCTCTGTATATATAATCTGCTCAGCTCCTCCTGCTCTATAACACGCTGCCTGCCGATTACACGGTGACAGGTTCTCTGTATATATAATCTGCTCAGCTCCTCCTGCTCTATAACACACTGCCTGCAGATTACACGGTGACAGGTTCTCTTTATATATAACCTGCTCAGCTCCTCCTGCTCTATAACACACTGTCTGCAGATTACATGGTGACAGGTTCTCTTTATATATAATCTGCTCAGCTCCTCCTGCTCTATAACACACTGCCTGCAGATTACATGGTGACAGGTTCTCTCTATATATAATCTGCTCAGCTCCTCCTGCTCTATAACACGCTGCCTGCAGATTACATGGTGATAGGTCTTCTTTATATATAATCTGCTCAGCTCCTCCTGCTCTATAACACGCTGCCTGCAGATTACATGGTGACAGGTTCTCTGTATATATAATCTGCTCAGCTATTCCTGCTCTATAACACGCTGCCTGCAGATTACATGGTGACAGGGTCTCTTTATATATAATCTGCTCAGCTCCTCCTGCTCTATAACACACTGCCTGCAGATTACATGGTGACAGGTTCTCTGTATATATAATCTGCTCAGCTATTCCTGCTCTATAACACGCTGCCTGCAGATTACATGGTGACAGGTTCTCTTTATATATAATCTGCTCAGCTCCTCCTGCTGTATAACACACTGCCTGCAGATTACATGGTGACAGGTTCTCTTTATATATAATCTGCTCAGCTCCTCCTGCTCTATAACACGCTGCTCCCAGATTACATGGCATTTTCATGCTGACTGGTTTCCTTTATGTGCTAGGAATGACAGTTGCCCCTTTAAATTACTTATTTTAAACCCAAAAACATGGAAAACGCTATTTATTGAGCACACGACCCAGGTATGAATAATTCATTTAACAGGAATGACTCATGAATATTATCAGGCCGAAAAAATATATGTATCTAATATTTGTGAAATTTCGGACATGTCTTGAATTTTAGATTTTGCTTACTGTTAAAATGTATCAGTTATTTTCTTCCATATGACAGGGCTGGTGAAATCCTCAGGACTTAGGGCTCTGTAGAAGTTTTAATTGCTTGGATGCAGACGGGCGCTCGGGATAATTTGACCCAGATAGACTTTGACTGATGGATGCGCACAAAGTTCAGCGACATTAAAGTTGGGACTTTTAAAGTTTTATTTTACCCAAGTTCTACATAGTGTGAGCGCAAACAAGATCATTCTGTCATTCCATCAATCACCTAGAGAAAGAGACGGGAATGGAAAACAAAGCTTGTGTATGGCAACATTACTAATAAGCCCTGCTGTGATGGCTAGAATCAAACCTTAAAGGGGTTTTCCTTAAATATGATGACCATCGATCGTCTGATCGCTGGGAGTCTGACAACCAGGACTTCCCCGATCAGCTGTTTGAGAAGGCACCGGCACTCCTGCGAGCGCTGCGCCCTTCTCACAGCTTTCCCTAGGCCAGTGACGACATGTTCATATATGTCATTTGGCCTGAGCGGGGCTGAGCGAGATTCCAAGCACAGCCACTATACAATGTACAGCTCTGTGCTTGGTAAGCTGCAAGAAGGAGGAGGTGCTCACAGGAACGCTGGTGCCTTCTCAAACAGTTGATCGGCAGAGGGCCCGGGTATCGGACCCCACCTATCAGATACTGATGATGACCTATCCTAAGGATAGGTCATCAGTATTAAAATTTCAGAAAACCCTTTTAAAGGGCAATATTCAAAAATGACCTTTCCCCTGTTGGGTGAAGACTTATCTTGGTCTCCTTTATGGCTGCTACTGCTCTGCCCAGTTTTCCACACTGTTGGACCAAATTACCCATTGTTCACTTCCAACCCTTTTACCGCTGCCATGCTTGACCAAAAACCATACTGACAGTGGAGTCAATTGCTTTTAATGTCTATTTTTGGTACTATTGTCACCCATTGCAATTGTCAGTGTTATGTAGTCCTGCCCTTCTATTCGTGATCTTGGAGTCCAGGTTGGACTATGTTATAGCCTCCACATAGAAATCAATAGTGATGAGTGTCATAGGCAAAGTTCGTTTTTGCGATATTTTGAGAATTTTTTGTATAATATTCGCAATAAATTTGCAAATTCTAGAATTCGCGATCTCCAGTCATTATTTTCGCACACTAACGATGCACATTTTTTTTAACATTACATGCAACTTCCCATTTTATCAGGTCTGAGTAGATATTACTGATTGATGCACTAAGTATTGTTGTGACATCACAGCGCTGTGTCTAACAGAGACACTAATCCCTATCAAGGCACAGTAATCCCTATCACACTACCTAACACCCTGCACTGGAACCTATCAGCTACACTATATCACTATCTAACCTCCACTGACTATCTCCCACTAACTATCTGTATTATATATAGAAGATAACTAACTATCTAATGTAATGTGACATCACAGCACTATGTCTGTAGCCTGTATGTATGGACAGCAGAACCTATCACACTACCTAACACCCTGCACTGGAACCTATCAGCTACACTATATCACTATCTAACCTACACTGACTATCTCCCACTAACTATCTGTATTATATATAGAAGATAACTAACTATCTAATGTAATGTGACATCACAGCACTATGTCTGTAGCCTGTATGTATGGACAGCAGAACCTATCACACTACCTAACACCCTGCACTGGAACCTATCAGCTACACTATATCACTCTCTAACCTACACTGACTATCTCCCACTAACTATCTGTATTATATATATAACCAAACTAACTATCTAATGTAATGTGACATCACAGCACTATGTCTGTAGCATGTATGTATGGACAGCAGAACCTATCACACTACCTAACACCCTGCACTGGAACCTATCAGCTACACTATATCACTATCTAACCTACACTGACTATCTCCCTCTAACTATCTGTATTATATATAGAAGATAACTAACTATCTAATGTAATGTGACATCACAGCACTATGTCTGTAGTATGTATGTATGGACAGCAGATCCTATCACACTACCTAACACCCTGCACTGGAACCTATCAGCTACACTATATCACTATCTAACCTACACTGACTATCTCCCACTAACTCTCTGTATTATATATATATACGATAACTAACTATCTAATGTAATGTGACATCACAGCACTATGTCTGTAGCATGTATGTATGGACAGCAGAACATATCACACTACCTAACACCCTGTACTGGAACCTGTCAGCTACACTGTATCACTATCTAACCTACACTGACTATCTCCCACTAACTATCTGTATTATATATATAAGCTAGCTAACTAACTAACTAACTAACTAACTAACTAACTAACTAATGTAATGTGACAGCAAAGCACAGAGCACAGCAATGACACTGCTGTCTTTCTCAGAACTGTAATAAACAGCAGAAAATGGCTGCTGGGGAGGTTCTTATATAGTAAGGGGTAGGCAACTTTCCTATTGGTTGCTAGGGATGTTGCTAAGCTCTGACAAAGACATTGCAGCTTTCTCATTGGCCCACAAGCAAGAAGCAGGGAGGGTACTGATGGAAAAAGTAATAGAATATTCACGATAATGAATATACAGCACCATATTCTAGATTTTCGCGAATTCTCAAATTGCCGATATTCATGTTTTCCAATGTTAATGTAATGCACATTGCATCCACTAGCAGGAGCTAGGTGTGATCACAGATAACAATCCTGGCCCCAGCTGTCTCTGGAGTTTAGGCTGTGGGCTGGCCCCACCCCCTAGTTCCAGAAGATTTCAGTCAGTAGCTGTAGAGAGGGAGAGGAAGGGAGCAGACTCCATGTGTTCCTCCCTCCCGGGCTCCATCTTCAAGCCCTGGAGCCTCTGGCATCTCCATGAGCTCTAGGAGATGGAAGCAAGGAATAATTAGAGGAAGAGTATTTTCATGGCTGCAGCAAAAAAGACAGCAAGGTAACCCAGCTTAAAGCATTCCAGACCCTGCTGCTGCAAAGGGGAAGCAAGTTATCACACCCTATACAACCCAGAATAGTAAACACTACAGCCACGGTTGCCAGAGAACAGCTATTAGCCTGAGATCCCTGTGCAGATATTTTATCCATAGTACTCTGAGGGCCAATACCGTATTCATCCTCTTACCTCATGCTTTGACATCTGGGAGGACTTTGTACTGTGTAGAGAGATTGAATGTACTTCAACTTTACAAATAGTAAAGAGAAACTTTTGTTAAGTTTAATTTTCCCTGGTCTCTGACTCTCTTAACACCACACGCTGGCCATTGCTCTTTCTCCTTCACAATGAAATCTGTCAGATGGTTGAATCTGTAGGAATAATAGTTGAAATGTTTCAGTAAAGAGCTTTAGGGGAAAACATAGCTAACAGAAATTACAATGCAATAATAAAAACTGTTCCAAATGTGCCCTTAGCTTCTAAGCTCAGTAATGCATTGCTTGTAGCTGTATTCAGGCTCCATGCACATATTTCCATGTCTCATTAGTAGTACTGGGCTCTGCTGCATCTATGTGGCCTCCTGCGAGAGAAATCAGGCAGTATTTTATTTCACCGTGTTGTCGTTTAGCATGTTACATTGCCTTGATTGCTCGCACACTGCAGCTACCCCGGACTCCGGCAGCATGAAGCCTCCATCTTCTGACTTCAAACAGAGGATTCACATTTCCTCCGCTCTCAGAAGTTACATCTCACTTGATTTGAGCTTTAAATATCAATTCCCAGATGTCGAATATTTACTTCTAGCTTTGAGAATATTTGTTCAAAGGTTTCATTTTACAGAAGTCGCTGATGTTAAATGTTCCCGGGATGTTTTTGCTTCTCTGCTGTAAAGTGTGGGGAGCCCCTGATGTTTCTTGTTTTTTTACTTTATGATACACATTTTACTTCATATTGGGTGATGTATCACTTGCTTCATAAGATGTAGGAATTTACATGTAAATAAAAATGTTAGAATCTATCAAAATGTCTCCTCCATCAGCTCATGCTAGGTGTACTAGGGCTGTGTTTCCCAACCAGTGTGCCTCCAGCTGTTGCGAAACTACAACTCCCAGCATGCCTGCACAGCCAAAGGCTGTCCGAGCATGCTGGGAGTTGTAGTTTTGCAAAAGCTGGAGGCACACTGGTTGGGAAACACTGTACTAGGGGATTTTTTGCCATCAAGCCATTTGGCAGCTGCTGGATAGGTAGAAATAAAAATGTGAAAAGCTGAGAATAAATTTCCTAATAACAAAATCTAATTTTTTTGTGTATTCCCATGAAATGCATTTAGGGAACATCCATATGATATGTCACAAATGGTTAATAGGTGCTGGTCTGTTGGAAGAATTGGAGTCCCAGGAACCCTTATTGATGACTCCCGAGGACCTCTGTTTGCTTCTGTACGGAAATAAAATTACAGATGAGCGAAATTCATAAAATTTGATTTGGGTTCGATACAGATGAATCGGCCAGCTGATCAGATTCAGGTTCAAATAAATTCAACCCAAATCCAAAGTTCCCCAACTGTTCGGAAGAGCCTCTCTCTTGCTCTCTCTCTCCTTCTCTCTCTGCTCGATTCTCCTAAATCGAATCACACAAAATTCAGTTTTGTTAGAATCCGAAGTTTTTGTAAAATTTGGGTAGAATTTTTGAAGCTTGGAATTGATTCTCTCATCTCTAACCCTGGGTTCACACCTGAGCGTTTTACAGCGCGTTCAAACGCGCTGTAAAACGCTGAACACATGAAAACCAATGCTTCCCTATTGCCCTGGTTCTCACTTGAGCGTTTTACGTTTTGAACGTGCTGTAAAATGCCCTACGCTCAAAATAGTTCTTGAGCTTCTTTGGGGCGTTTTGTCGCGCGTTTGCACCCATAGACTTCAATGGGAACGTGCGTAAAGTGTAGATATGCCTTTTTTTAATTGGTCTCCAGAGTCATGAACGCGCGTATGACGCGCGTTTCCTATTTCCAAAACGCACTGTAATGCGCGCGTATCAAATATGCTCAAGTGTGAGCTGAGGGTAATTGAAATCACACAGATCCTATAAAATCTATAATTGCCAAATTATGGTTTTGAAAAACCTTGAACTCATGCAGAGCCATAGTGCTTGAGATCTCATCTCATCCACTTCTGATGATCATGTGAACGTAGTAAAATCTTTCACATGTATTGTTCCCCAACTATTCAAGACCAAATCAGTCTAAGTGTTCACTCCTATGGGACGAGGGGTGTATTTGATCCAGGGGCGGACTGGGAACCTAAAATGGCCCTGGAAATAAACAAAAACTAAAAGTGGGCCCATTTTGTAGGCGGGTCCAAATTAACAAAAAGCGGGGCAAGAAAAGTAGGCGGGGCCAACAATTCTATGGTGCAAAATACCATCCCAGCAGAACAAAGTAACACAGTGTAGCACAATATTCTGCCCCAAAAGCAGGCACTCTGTGGTGGCCATCTATTGCTACCATCTTTTGTCCTTCTTCTCCAGCTGTCTATGAAATAGAGTGCTTAGTAGGTGAGATGCGGCCACAGCAGTTGAATTCAGGAGGCCATGTGCGGTCGCTGGCTGGGTACATGAATACCAGATTCTCGCACCATTAATTACTGTTGAGGGCTCATTATGTACTCGGTCAGAGGCAGAAAGGAGGACTTGGGTGGCCCCCTGGGGCATCAGCCCACCAGGAAATTTCCCTGTAATGTCTATGGCCAATTAGCCCCTGATTTCACCCTTGGTACTCGGGGAAATCTAGCTGGCTGACACATAAACTTATGATTCCCGATACATTTTCTATTGCATTACTGCAAACATTATATCCATCTGTTGGCATCACACAGGCACTTATAGTATTACATGAAGCTTTCTGACCAGATCACTTCTTCTTACTCCTTCCCTCAAAATTGTTTGCAGAGTAACAAGAGAACAGTCTTAATGATTCTTTGAAAGTTTTAATTAAGAAAATTATTCTTTTGCAATAATAAAATGGAATAGAATGAAATTGCATTTTCTGCCACTATAAGCGACATAATACCAGACGTGTGGTACAAGCGTCTGCGCTCGTTACATTTGCTTTGCTATTAAGATAATGCATTTGCAGCCATTAAATATAACATTTACTCTGCGAGCAGCGAGATCAACTCTGACGCCCTGAAATTATTGTTGCAGTAAAGTTTTAGGTTCTCGGTAAAAAAAACAATGAAGTTAGTGGCATTCTGGATGCAATTTATCCCATAAATACATAATAATTTTCCACCAGCACCAACCGTGAGGATGCCTAGTATGAAGCAATTGCACAGGATTTGTACTGTATGCATACTGAGAGCATACATATGTTCCTATGTCAAATGCTTTACACATAAAAAGAAAGGCTTCGGAAAAAAAAAAAAAAAATCCTGCTCTACCTCACAGCAAAAAAAAAAACGCAAAAAGAAAACTAAAAAAAGTTCATTACAGAAGAGGGAATCAAAATAGCACTATTCCTACCAATGCTAATTAACTTATCAAAATTAATACGGGACATGTGCCGTCATGGGCCATGGCACATAACAGGTAGAGTTTTGTGTTAGGTTCCCGTCTTACAAGGATCGCCTTGACTTTTGGCAGACGGGCCTAAATAATTGTGTACAAAATGTATTTGACAAGAATCTCAAATTTACTTAATAAGCATAGCATTAGCATTAGAATAGTTTTTTGTACTTTATTTGGTTTGCAGAGTGCTGTTGCATTGAATTTTTTTCTTTGTTTTTCAAGCCATGGCAACAAGCACCTGCACATTGGGATGTGCTGACTGACCCCCTTTTTTCTATACTATTATACTGCCCCTATGTACAAGAAGATAACTACTATAATACTGCTCCTATGTACAAGAATATAACTGCTATAATACTGCTTCTATGTACAAGAATGTAACTACTATAATACTGCTCCTATGTACAAGAATATAACTACTATATTATTGCCTGTTATGTACAAGAATATATGTAATATAATACTGCCCCCTTTGCACAAGAATATAACTACTATAATACTGCCTCCTATGTACAAAAATATAACTACTATAATACTGCTCATATGTAAAATAATATAACTACTAGAAATACTGCTCCTATGTACAAGAATATCACTACTATAATACTGCCCCCTTTTACAAGAATAAAACTACTACAATACTGCCCCTATGTACAAGAATATAACTACTATAATACTGCCTCCTATGTACAAGAATATAACTAATATAATACTGCCTCCTATGTACAAGAATATAACTACTATAATACTGCTCCTATGTACAAGAATATAACTACTATAATACTGCTCCTATGTATAAGAATATAACTACTATAATACTGCTCTTATATACAAGAATATAACTACTATAATACTGCTCCTATATAGAAGAATATAACTACTATAATACTGCTCCTATGTACAAGAATATAACTACTATAATACTGCCTCCTATGTACAAGAATATAACTACTATAATACTGCACCTCTGTACAAGAATATAACTACTATAATACTGTTCCTATGTATAATAATATAGCTACTATAATACTGCCTCCTATGTACAAGAATAAAACTATAATACTGCTCCTATGTACAATAATATAGCTACTATAATGCTGCCTCCTATGTGCAAGCATATAACTACCACAATACTGCTATGTACAAGAATATAACTACTATAATACTGCACATATGTACAAGAATATAACTACTATAATACTGCTCCTATTCACAAAAATATAACTACTATAATACAGCTCTTATGTACAAAATTATCACTACTATAATAATGCTCCTATACACAAGAATATAGCTTTTATAATACTGCTCCTATGTACAAGAACATAACTACTATAATTCTGCTCCTAAGTACAAGAATATAACTGCTATAATACTGTTCCTATGTACAAGAATATAACTATGATAATACTGCTCCTATGTACAATAATATAACTACTATAATACTACCTCCTATATACAAGAATATAACTACTATAACACTGCTCCTATGTATACAGATATCACTACTATAAAACTGCTCCTATATACAAGAATATAACTACTATAATACTACCTCCTATATATAAGTATATAACTATTAGAAAAGGTCTACCATGTGTAAGAATATAACTACTATAATACTGCCCCCTTTGTACAAGAATATAACTACTATAATACTGCTCCTATGTATAAGAATATAACTACTATAATACTGCCTCATATGTACAAAAATATTACTACCATAATACTGCTCCTGTGTACATGAATATTACTACTATAATACTGCTCCTATTTACAAAAAATATAACTACTGTAATACTGCCATGTACACAAATATAACTACTTTAATACTGCTCTTATGTACCAGAATATAACTACTATAATACTGCATCCTATGTACAAGAATATAACTACTATAATACTGCTTCTATGTACAAGAATATAACTACTATAATACTGCGTCTATGTACAAGAATATAACTACTATAATACTGCTCCTATGTACAAGAATATAACTGCTATAATACTGCCTCCTATGTACAAGAATATATCTACTATAATACTTCCTCCTATGTACAGGAATATAACTATTATAATACTGCCTCCTATGTACAAGAATATAACTACTATAATACTGCCTCCTATGTACAAGAATATAACCACTATAATACTGCTCCTATGTACAAGAATATAACTACTATAATACTTCTCCCATGTACAGGAATATAACTACTATAATACTTCTCCTATGTACAAGACTATAACTACTATAATACTGCATACTGACAAGATACTGTATAGTTGTGATAGATAACTGGGCAGATCAATTTATCTCACATTATGCTTATATTTTGTCCCTTTTTGGTTTTCTTGCCAATTTTCTAGATTAGAGATAAATGATTGTTGTGCTTAGCGATTTGGGGCTTGTCCTCCCACATCCTGACAGATTATCATTTACACCTGAAACTGATGTAACTTGTGTGGGAATCCTTCCAACTGCGCTAGATTTCTTTTTTTTGTGGCACAGATTAGCAGACGAGACCTTTGTCTTTTCATACATTTTTTGTATCTTGCTGCAGTGGACTAAGACTATCATCTTAGTAAATCTGTCCTATGTTTGGTGGAGTGGAGACTGCTCTTTCCTGTAAATCTGTGACAGTTTGGTCTAAAATGAATAATAATTATAGAAATGCTCACATTTCTTCTCCCTCATAAAGCATTATGTTCACACTTGTCAGGCAATTGTTAAACCCGGTGCCTATTCGCCGTTCATTAGACCATTTACTTTTACACAAGGGGAATCTTGACAAATTTGCCTTCTGCACCTGATAATCTGATCCCCACTTCACGGGTCACAGGAAATCTTTTATATATTTTATATTCTGAAATATTAGGAAATGGGATGAAGAATTAACCCTTTGGAGCATGCCCATTATCTACAGAACTGTACACATCAGGAATCCCCACGGGTCTTGGTTTTGTATCTAATATCCTCAGTTATTTGGGGTATTGTTTGGGTAATTAGACTTATGGATGGGCCATGACATTTGGTGGTGATAGAGATGAAAAAAAAAAAAAATACTAGCGGAGGAGATTTGTTCTTGGTTTGCACAGAACAATGCAATATGTGGTATTATCAGTAAAAGGGTTTGTCAAAAAAAGTTTGCCTTTTTCAATGAGGTTGTTGATAGGTTACCCCCAAGCTGGGGTAAGAGGTTCATTCAAGCGCCCCAGTTCATTATCATACACAGTAATGTTCCTGAAACCTTCTTGTTCGAAAGATTTCATAGTTACTAAGAAACAGGACTATTTGAAGGTTTGTTACATTGTCTCAGGGAAAATATACACTGATGGACAAAAAATCCCGCACCAAGAAGGAGTTCTTGGACTAAAGCGATTTCAGTGTTAGAGGAAAGATGAATTTGGTTGAGGTAAAATGTGAAATAGAAAGAAGGCTCTCTAGCCTGGATACAAGATAATATGCAGCCTCTAGCCTGCATACAAGATGAGATAAAGCCTCTAGCCTGGATACAAGATGAGATATGGCCTCTAGCCTGGATACAAGATGAGATACGGCGTCTAGCCTGGATACAAGATGAGATACGACTTCTAGTCTGGACACAAGATGAGATTTGGCCTCTATTCTGGACACAAGATGAGATACGGCCTCTAGCCTGGATACAAGATGAGATACGGCCTCTAGCCTGGATACAAGATGAGATACGGCCTCTAGTCTGGATACAAGATGAGATACGGCCTCTAGTCTGGGTACAAGATAAGATACAGTCTCTAGCCTGGGGATAAAGATGAGATATGCCTCTGGCCTGGATACAAGATGGGGTATGGCCTCTAGCCTGGACACAAGATGAGATACAGCCTCTGGGCTAAATACAAGATTAGATATAGCCTCTAGCCTGGATACAAGATGAGATACGTCCTCTAGTCTGGGCACAAGATCAGACACGGCCTCTAGCTTGGATAAAAGATGAGATACGGCCACTAGCCTGGATACAAGATGAGATCTGGCCTCTAGCCTGGATACAAGATGAGATACGGCCTCTAGCCTTGATACAAGATGAAATACGGCCTATAGCCTGGATACAAGATGAAATACGGCCTATAGCCTGGATACAAGTTAAGATACGGCCTATAGCCTGGGTAGAAGATGAGATACGGCCTCTGGCGTGGATACAAGATGAGATATGGCCTCTAGCCTGGATACAAGATGACATATGGCCTCTAGCCTTAATACAAGATGAGATACGGACTCTAGCCTGGATACAAGATGAGATACGGCCTCTAGTCTTGGTACAAGATGAAATACAGCCTCTAGCCTTGATACAAGATGAGATATCACCTCTGGCTTGGATACAAGATGACGTACGGCCTCTAGCCTTGATACAAGATGAGATACGGCCTCTAGCCTGGATACATGATTAGATACAGACTCTAGGCTGGGTACAAGATGAGATACGGCCAGTAGCCTGAATACAAGATGAGATATGGCCTCCAGCCTGGATACAAGATGAGATATGGCCTCTGGCCTGGATACAAGATAAGATACGGCCTCCAGCCTGGATACAAGATGAGATACGGCCTCTAGTCTGGGTACAAGATGATATACAGCCTCTAGGCTGGATACAATATGAGATACAGCCACTAGCCTGGATACAAGATGAGATACAGCATCTAGGCTGGATACAAGATGAGATATGGCCTCTAGCCTGGGTACAAGATGAGATATGGCCTCCAGCCTGGATACAAGATGAGATATGGCCTCTGGCCTGGATACAAGATGAAATACGGCCTCTAGTCTGGGTACAAGATGATATACAGCCTCTAGGCTGGATACAAGATGAGATACAGCCAATAGCCTGGATACAAGATGAGATACAGCATCTAGGCTGGATACAAGATGAGATATGGCCTCTAGCCTGGGTACAAGATGAAATATGGCCTCGAGCCTGGATACAAGATGAGATATGGCCTCTAGCCTGGATACAAGATGAGATATGTCCTCTAGCCTAAGTACAATATGAGATACAGCCACTAGCCTGGATACAAGATGAGATACAGCTTCTAGCCTGGATACAAGATGAGATACGGTTAGGCATGGAGGCAGACAGGCTCTGTATGGTATCCTGCAGCACATTTACCCACAGATGTTACCGTTGGGCCTGTAGACCTTACAGACTTATAGGTTGCTGAAGCTGGTGTCCATAAAGTGGGGGCAGTGTATCGCTCCACAGCAAAGGCAGGATTGAAGCGCTCACCACCAGGCCTCCATACTGGAACCTGACTGTTCTCAGTTCCACAACAGTCTAGGTTTCTAATTCACAACACAACTGCAAACAAAGGCAATGGTGGCTGGCTGTCAATGGCAGGATAAATGATGCCCACCATAATGCCATATTTCCTTTTCCTAGGCTCCTGAAAATGGTGCGGGCAGAGACAAGCATTTGTAATGAAGGAGCCACTTGTGTCTGGATGGTGGATAATGAAACTATGGGAGCTGCTCTTGCTTGTCAGCATATAAAACATTCCTCTCTTCTGGTTGTCTATCTGGGCTGTTCAGAGACTGTTTGCTGTGTTTGGTCTAGATGGCAGGCAATCCATTCAAACAGCTATCTGCTTTTATTGGTCCAATGATGCACCCCCTTTGCAAAGTCTGGGCAAAATATCTTTGAGTGCAGAGGCATGTTCAACAGTCAACGATCTCTCACCAAGAGGTACACAACCCAAAAGTAGTCTCTGAGAGCCCTTTTATAGGGCAGCAGGAGAAGCACTTTTACCCACTCCTGTGGCAAGACCCATTGTCTAATCAGACCACACCTGTCATCATTTACCTATCTGCCTGATACGTAACTGCAGGAAGAGTTGAGCAGCAATCCGGGGCAAGCTGGGGCAGAAGGGGCGTCATGTAACTACTTTCACACTAGCGATTTTTGCAGATCTGCAAAAACGCTTCTGTTACAAATCCAATAATACAAGCGCATGCATCTGTCATGAACGGATCCAGTTGTAATATGGCTTCCGTTTGGCTCCGCTTCGTCAGGTGGACAGCAAAACGCTGCAGGTAGCCTCCAGAGCGGAATAGTGAATGAATGGAGGCAAACTAATGCATTCTGAGGGAATCTTTTACCATTCAGAATGCATTAGGGCAAAACTGATCCATTTTGGACCGCTTTTAAGAGCCCTGAAAGGATCTCACGAATGTAAAGCCAAAACGCTAGTGTGAAAGTAGCCCAAAGGCTCATGCACGCGACCGTATTTTCTTTCCGCTTCGGTTGCATTTTTAGTACGGAACCATTCACTTCAATGGGGCTGTAGAAAATACGGAAGTTACTCCATGTACATTTCCGTTTGTCCGCATGGCTGTTCCGCAAAAAAATAGTGCATGTCTTATTATTGTCTGCAAATCATGGTCCGAGGCCGCATTCAAGTCAATGGGTCCACAAAAAATACGGAACGCACATGGAACACATCCGTATGTCATTAGTATTTTGCAGATCCATACTGTAGAAATGCTATGCCCAGCCTATATTGCTCATGTGTTTGGTGATTAATAAGTTACCGTTTCCTATCCACAAAAAACGGATCTCATTCAGAAACCATACGGATATGTTTTGTGGAATAATAGAACGGAAGAGAAAATCAGAGAAAAAAACCTCACATGCGGAACAACGGATCCGTGAAAAATGGACCGCAAAACAACAACGGTCGTGTGCATGAGCCCTAGCCCAGTTCACTGTCATACACCGTAATGTTCCAGCAACCTTCTTGTTTGAAAGATGACATTTTTTCCAAGGTGCAGCACTATTTGTGGGCTCGTTACAATGTTTCAGGTTGAATATAGTCCAAGCAGATTCATGATTAATCCATCGGCGCTGTGCTTGTGTTTAATTAGTCAACTGTAATGCATAATGGACGAGTGCAACAAAACACAAAGCCGACCCTCCCAGGACCAAATTCATGCAATGGATAATTGCTCAAATCAGGGCAAAAATGCAATGAATTAGTCAGAAAGAGACATTCCGAAGCAATCTGGCGAGGAATAACAGGCGCGCAGGAGAGGAGGCGAGCACAGATGTATCCCTACCTCTCCTGCCGTAGGGACTCCATTGATATAATGCGCACAGCTCTATACCCCATCATCACTCTTCATTCTGCCTCATTTCCTTCCGTTCTCAATGTCGTGCTAAATCATGGAAAATAGTTATTGAAGGTGCTCAGATTCTGCAAACATATTGAAAATGCATTTATTCCATGAGCTAATCCCTCCTGCCCCTGCATTAAATATGAATTCGTCATCTGCTTGCAAACATAAATCTACAAATGTGAGTGAGATTGCCGCAAGACGAGAGGATGAAATCAGGTAATTATCACTCGAGCATCGCAACACTCTCCTGTAACAGCAGGCGGACTGCCAGTAATGACTTACCAGCTTTGTATTCTAAATCAAGGCCATTTCTGCATATCAATATGGAAGAAATATCTCCCTCCGTCTGTTTTCTGATTGTTTATCAAAAAGGTGGCAGCAGCCGCCTTAGGTGCAGTGTTTGATTGACTGGCTGCGGTTTGGAGCACGCCGCGGGGTTCTGCATTGACTGTAAAGTGGATGCTGCACCAATAGGAGAGAGGGGTGACAGTGGTTGGACCACCCTTGGAGAGACCAAGGGGTGGTCTATGGTACTCGTATAGCATCTTTATGGGAGCTGGGGCTCCAAAAATAGACATACTATATCAAGGCTCAGAGACACTTTTGGCACTGGCCTAGCTCCCTTGAGAACTGAAGGATTGGTTAAGAACATGTACGACCCTTCTTTAACCTGACATCTGCCGTTTTATAACATTTAGGGTACCCCTCTATACACCCCTCACCGAATCTGGCAGGCTTAATCAACACTCAATATGTGTAAACCACCTTTTTAGTTTCTTTTCAATGCCTTCCACTTCTCCGTCTGGTCCCCTCTTGCTACGTAATTGTTAATCTGTGATCTTTCCCACTATTACCCTCCACACATCATAAAAATGCTCCTTCCTGTCCTTTCCATGGCCATTGGGCCTCTTCTCCTCTCACTTGTCTTCTGTACAATGATATTGTGTGAGGGGAGGTCCTACACACCGGTCCACACAGTTTTGCACGTTTGGTACAGTATATAGATGTGTAGGACCTCAGGTATAGAAATGGGGATAGGACCAACCAGTGATTGGCCTTCTTCCTCCATGGGATTCATGGTTGCCACATGGGTCTCATAGTATGTGGACCATTTTCTATTTAGCCATGGCGATCCACAAGACTCCTCATGTATCTGGAATGTCCCCCTAAGCTGTAGGAATTCATTGCATTATAGACTTGTAGTGAGTTCCATTTGAGGACAGAGATCCAAGAGATTTCCTTTCACATTACCTGAGTAATAAAGGACAAATGGAAGTGAGTTTCAGGCACAATTTACCGTCATCGGCGAGAATAAACATAGAGTCGTATAGGAGAGCGAAGCTGTCCACTTGATTCATGTGATTGTGTCTGCCAGAATCCGCAGACTGCGGCGTGTCAGATCTCAGAGCCGATAACTTATTGTCTCAACGACTCCAGCAGTCCTCATATCTCAGCAAAACAAAGGAAATTAAGCTTCATCTCTCCATGCTTAGCCTTAAATTACTCATAGAGCTGTGATTTGTTTAACGCACGTCCTGATTGCTATCACCGCTTTTTATGGCGCTTTGCAAATCATTGTATTTGTTTCTAATCTGAAATTCACGGCCAAAGTAAGTCATTTAAATTAAGTAAAATATACTCGCAAGAGGCGTCATTTGGCTCCAGAGCAGAATGAGAATGTAATGTAAAATATTGTGAAATGTAGAATGACTGCTGGATAATCTGAGAACAAAAGAAACAAAAATTTCTCAAGGGCTGAGTGTTGGCGGGAGGAGGTATGAAGGGTTCTCCTTAGATTTTACAAGAATAAAGGTCAGCGCCAGCAGAGCCTCTGGATTTCTTTTTTGAAATGTTCCCCATGTAGTGAACAAAGTCACTGTTCCTGTAGGGTCTTATTAGAAAGCTTTGACAAACAGCAGGACATCTGGATACATAGCAAATCGTGTGGTTGTGTTTAGAAACTTACATGGAAATTGTAAGTGATACACACCAAATTTTTAGGTAACTTACGATAATTTCTTAAAGACGCTCCTACTGGAGTAGTACACCTTATAATAGACTCAGTAGATCTGATCTAGTTGGAGCCTTTACGCTCACTAAACCTCAGTCACATATGTCCTTCCTGTTTGGGACCTTCTCGACCAATTAACAGCTCTAAGAAGAGCACAGTACACGCCCCTGCAGAACTGACAATGAATACATTAGAGACAAAGAGGACGGGGTGACTTTTTTGGCTCCCTAAAGGGCTTGTCCAGACTTGTGACATTTTCAACTGTGGATAGCAGTGTGTTGTACCTTTTGAAAAAAAAAAAAACACACACACACCTGCTCCCTGAGGCTCCATTAGGATTCCTTTCACTGGTTTTTCAGTGCTGTAAATCTCTAGATGGAATAGGCCACATGGCTTACTGCAGCCCCAGTGGTGATCCTCTTGTGGTAGATCACTGTTGGGTCCCATGCCCATGCCACTTGGAGACACATCATCTCTGAGGTCAGTCATTGGCTGCAGAGGTGCAACCCGTACATTCAGGGAAGACCAGTGAAGGGACCCAAAACAGAATGCTGGGGAGCAGGTAAGTATGTTTTTTTTATTTTTAATATTTATGAAACACAGTTGGTCAGAGTTAAAAATGTCACAAAGCTAAACAACCCCTATAATTGGAAGTTTGGTTGGTGGGGGGGGGGGGCATTTAGCTATCTGCTCGATATAGAGTTAAGCTTTGATAGAACAATGTACAGTAAAACCTCTTCAAAAGACCACCTCTTCAAGAAGACCCCCATATCCTGACCAAAGTTACTGTCACATATTTTCAGTTCCACCATATATTCGATGACACTGGCCATGTTCTTTGAGAAGACCACCCACAAGAAGACCACATTTCATTCCAATTTGGGATGATCTTTTTAAAGAGGTTTTACTGTATCTATAACTATAGTGAACAATACATCTAAAGTACATGAGTAAAGAGATAGTAGATGTGATAAGCAGACGGCCATCTTGTATCATACATCATCTGTTATGTGACTTTATGAGTATGTCATATGTCCCACTGTATAATATTATTCTGAGTCTTATGTATATGATAATGGAGGTCGAATGTTTCCGAGAAGTCTGTGATAGTCTGTCATGGGATAAACATCCACTGTTGTAATCCAATTAACACCTGCCTGTCAGAAGGTGGCACCAGGTGGTGAGTCAACTTTGAAACTGTTAATGAGGTATGCCCTGTTCCTCACACTTGATCCTATAGAAATTCATGAAGGTCCTAGACAATTTGTCACCATTCACAGCATATGGTCTAGAGGCTGCTGGGCTACATACAGCAATATGAGCAAATATATCCTAAGCTGTAAATCATTCCTGTTAAGATCTACATGTTAAAGGGGTTGCCTCATCATGGACAATGGGGGCATATCGCTAGGACCTGCACCTATATCAAAAATGTAGCCCGGCAAGGTGGTGACTGGAGGACTTCGGTCCAGCCACCACCAAGCCGGTCCCAATAGAAGTGACTGGAAGCATACTGCACATGCAGGACCCCTGCTCCCATTCATTTCTGAGCCAGCGCTCAGCTGTTTTTGCCGGTCCCATAAAAAATGAATAGAGGGCTGCTGCACATGCACAGTACGCCCTCCTTCACTTGCGGGGCTTCGTTTTCCTTATTGGTGCGGGTCCCAGTGCCACCTATAAGACAATGGCGGCATATCCTAACGATATGCCCCCATTCTCCATGATGAGACAACCCCTTTAAGAATTTTCATGATGGCGTTTGGTATATCATGGGCATCACAGTAAGTTCAAACACGTCATACCTGACTGCATGCGTCCCCATATAACAAGGATCTCACCTTCTATAAAGCCCTCATATTTCATCTTTGGTATCTATACAATCGGTATGAGGACACATGAATTATGGAGTCTAAGTACCTTCTGACCTGGAATGAATGCAGTAGTTGGAGGCAGCATGTATCTGGGATGCGTGGACTGTGTTGGGGGTGTGATTTATGCTCAGTATACAGCCTGAGTGAAAGGTGAGCGCAAGATTGAGTAAGTAGTGTAAATTAAATTGGACATTACTTGGAGAATGTATAAGACGAGAGAACTACAACTCCCAGCATGTCCAGGCTGTTATTATTTGATAGCATTACAGTATTATGTGATCGAATGCCCCAGGCTCTCACACTGAATCCATCAGTTTATTCTCCTATGCACAAACTTAATCCCAATGATGTCACATGACAATCACAGGTCCTTCACCGCTTCTGTCTAGCACTGCTGAGCTTCACCCCTCCTACACTGATCACATAATGGTGACATCATCACAGGTCCTTCAGCTCTTGTGCAGCACTATACCAGCGCACAACTTTTGGACTCTATGACATCATTTATAAAATGAAGAGAGAGAGTGCAAGACTACCTTAAAGTTCCTGGGTCTCAATGCAAAGATAGACCTACCTAATCTTTTTATGTGGCACTTGGGCTCTCTCAGATAGCGGAACCTTGGTGTCACTTCTACTTATGCAACCCATATATTGTGTACCTCTTACGGAGGTAATTCCCCCCCTATTGTCTATGAGAACTATACTTTTTATTAGGTCTTTACGTTGGGAAAAAAAAGTGAGAGAATCCCTTAAAAAAAAAGCTTAACTCTCATCCCTCAAACACTGAATTGGTTGATTCTTTACGCAAATGTGTAGAAGTAATTTGTCTCTTCAGAGCGTAAGGGACAAGGAGTTCAATGCATCAAGCAGAAACATGTTGCAGGTAGGTTCCCCGTGGTTTGGAAGGGAATTCTACGCATGAATTAAATCAGGAAAATTGCTCGAGTGACTTCAGATGTTTTTCGGGTCACATCTTGCAGTGGTGTAGTCATAAAGGATTCAAGACTTCCTGTGTTGACTTATTTAGATGGTTCGAAGTCAAGATTTTTCTTTAGACCAAATATTGTACTCAGTGTGGGGGACGAAACATTTCTCAGCCTAGGAGAAGGTGATTATTCCAGAGCACAGTTTAATAAACCGGGGAAACGTCTTGATCAGAATTATTGGTTAACTCCTCGGGTCCTCTAGACTGCATGCACGCCCTTATTTCCTTCCTCCCAGTCCCAATTAAATAAACACAAAGCCAGAGTCGGATTAAATCGGCCCCAGCAGACATTTTATCAACAAATAAATACATTAGATAAATAACAATCTAACCCAGACAAGGGAGGTCCTAGAAGCTCCAAAATTAATTAACCCACCAACCACGTGGCAAAACCAAGACGGATCCGTCATTAACTCCATTGAAAGTCAATGGAGGACGGATCTGTTTTCTATTGTGGTAGAGAAAATAGATCCGTCTCTTTTGACTTGCATTGGGGGTAATGCCGGATCCGTTTTGCATCTGCATCCCAGGATGGAAAGGAAAATACAACATGTTGCGGTTTTCTCTCTGGTCTGGGAACACAACTAAAAGGAATGGAATGCATTTTGGTGTATTCCGTTCTGTTCAGTTCAGTTTTGTCCCCAATTGACAATGAATGGGAACAAAACTGAATCGTTTTTTTTCCGGTACTAAGCCTCTATGATGGAACTCAATACCGGAAAACTTAAACGCTAGTGTGAAAGGAGCCTTAGGCCACAACATGATCTGAGACATCTACAATAATCTCTATAGTCCATCATTATAGTATTAGACTGCAGTCTAGAGAATACCACCTGATGCTCAAGTCCTGGGACCAACAGATATCAGCAAAATAGAAAAATAGAACCCCTAACAAGGGGGAGGGAATAAAAAAAATTACTTTTAATCTAAATAATAAGGCAAAAATGTCTGCTGCACCAATAATGAACAAACACAAAAACAAAGGGTTAGAATACCAGTACATATCAATCTTAGGGATCCACCATAAAAAAAAAATCAGAGCAATCTTACCAATCCTGCAGTACAGCGTGCTTCCAAAATGACAAGTTGTGGTTCCAGATTATGGTGGATCACAATGTCAAACCGGCTACTGTATCAGATGTGCATCGGGAGACTACCCCTAATTAGTGTAGGGAAGGGAGCTAGGAATGTCCTGCCTATCTATACAGAGCACTCGCCCCGAAAGGGGCGCCCCTGTCCAGATACCTAACCCTGTGCCTGGGCAGTACCCCTGTAAAACCCTCAAAAAGGAAGTCCCGATGTGCCACGTTTTGTTGAATAACTTGTCAGGGGAGACTCCAACTATAGGTGTTAATTAGCCCTCCAGTGTCATGAAAAATAAATAAATAATAAACATAACAAAAATGGTGGGGCCAATATAGAATATAAAGGATGGGATGAAACCCAGAATTGTAGAGGAGACGAGTCAAAAGACCCTAAGATGATAAACCAATGTGGCGTGCACCTCAAAATAGCAGACCCATCAGTGGAACGGAATGTCCGCACCCCCATGGTGACGGGGGAATCACCTATCAGCACCATGTGAAGTCTAATGCAGTGTTTTATAAGAGCCTGCCGCAAGCGCCCCATCACGTCAACCGCGTTCTTCTCATGTGACCGGATCTCACGGCCCCCCACCAGCATCAATCAACTCCAGTAGGGACAGCGTGGGGCGGAAGTTCAGCCAGATATTTGCAGGTAGAAGTACCACAAGGATGGTGGTTCTCCTTAAAAAGACAGTCACAGACCAAAACCTAAAATTTCCTTGCAGTACAGAGACCACAGTAGGCTTGGTGGTTACAATTCTCACATAGGACACTCTACTGTAGATGGCGCGGTTGCCTGAACGTTCCAGAACACACTTAAACAGTCCGCTATTAGGTACCTCTTTGCAGGATGGAAAAAAATACATTGCAAATTTTGCCACAAATGGAGAATCTATAGTAAGATTTACATGTTGTACATGTGGATATTGTCATGGATTTTGTTTGCCTCGAATTTCACCTGATGCATTGCAGTGTGTGAATTTTGTGCAGAAAGAATCAACATGCTGCAGGTTTAAATTTTCCATCATGTGCCAATTTACGCACTGACATTTTGCTCAATATTTGGATGAGGCTTGTTTAAATCGTTTCCTCTTTGCTGATGTTATAATACATTTCAAATTTTCCCTTGCATATCTGGATGTAACTCTGCATCATTTCTGCCACGTGTGGATGCAGCAGATGTTTCTCTCGGGTTGCTGTTGACTTCACTGGTGCTCCCTGGTTAGTGCTATTTTGACTTCACCTTATAGGGTTGAGTTTGCACTGTTTCACAGCATTTAACACAACTAACCAACAACTTGACTTTACTTTACATTATGTATACAGGAAAACAGGGTCCCCACTATTTTGGCCCTTCCTCACCAGACCCCAACTATTGCATTACCTTTTGGTCCATTATGTCCTCCTCAGGCTGATGACTCACAAAACCCATCATCCAAAAAGTTTTATCCTTCAGCAAGTCTAACATCGCCCAACCTACATTTGCTCCCTCTAGGTGTGATATCTCTTATGGCTGCAGCAGACTCACCTAGATCTTACCTCTCTCAGGTGGACAAATGCTGTCAGCCTTGCAGCTCATGTGAAGGCCCGCATACAGTACTGCAGACTTTGCAGTCTTGCAGGTAAAACTATCAAACACGCACAACACCCGCAGGTCACCTCACTATCTGATCAATCTCTTTCTTTGCTCCCGTGATGCAAACCATTCCAGCTTATTAGACCAACAAAAATGCCCCAGTCAACAAGCCAACTGTGGCCTCCAGCTACCAGTGCTTCTCAATGCATAGTCCCAAGTTCTGCTTTCTCAGAAAAGCCTATCACAGGTCCTCCTGACTCTACACTTAGCCCCATGACACCAGGAGATAATTCTTTATTAGCTCATCAGTTCAGCTGGCATTTCATTCTGTTTTTAGCTGATAGCCGAGAAGTGAATCATGCTCACTATGAGGTACTGTGATGGGACATGGCGGCCACCAGTTCAGTAACCCGGGGACCAAGGTGTAGAAATAAACAGGTTGGAGGGGCTTTGCATTATTTTGGGCTTTTACTTGAAATGTCCACTAAGACCAAGATTCAGCAAAAATGGATGAGCAGTCTCCACACCATTTTTTTAAATAATATTTTCAAGCAGAGGTTCTCACCAGCAGAAAGATGCCACCAGAAATGAATTATGAACTGTCTGCCGCTATAACAGTCTCTTCTCATCCCTGATTCATTTTATTCCTAACCAATATGTTCCCTAATTTATAGACAATGCTCAAGTAATTAAAATATTAATTATCACTGGAACTCTGGCTCATAAATTTGATTCACAGTCATAACTTGGGACCCACAAGAAAAAAGGTTATGCTATATTCAGGTCTCCTGCGATTCTGCCCAAACCATCGTCAACTCTGCCATTCTGAGTTCTTTTTTCCGTATTACAAAACTTGCTAATTAAACCAAGTAATGGGTCATAAACTCGCTTCATTACAAGGCACGCCGACACAAAAAGTTCTCGAGCTGCTTCCAACTTTACAAGATCCATGAAGGTTGATATAATGTAGAAATAAGAAGGCAAATGACCATACAACTACAACAATAAAGCAACGAACTAAAAATGTTCATCTAAAGTCTATTTTTTCTTAAAACAAACAATGTAAAATTATTTTACATCGAGTAAAATTAAATTAATGTGAAAATTCTATTAATTGATCAAATTTACTGTATATTCTTATACATTGGAGGCAGTATTATAGTAGTTATATTCTTATACATTGGAGGCAGTATTATAGTAGTTATATTCTTATACATTGGAGGCAGTATTATAGTAGTTATATTCTTGTACATAGGAGGCAGTATTATAGTAGTTATATTCTTGTACATAGGGGGCAGTATTATAGTAGTTATATTCTTGTACATAGGAGCAGTATTATAGTAGTTATATTCTTGTACATAGGAGGCAGTATTATAGTAGTTATATTCCTGTACATAGGAGCAGTATTATAGTAGTTATATTCTTGTACATAGGAGCAGTATTATAGTAGTTATTTTCTTGTACATAGGAGCAGTATTATAGTAGTTATATTCTTGTACATAGGAGCATTATTATAGTAGTTATATTCTTGTACATAGGAGGCAGTATTATAATAGTTATATTCTTGTACATAGGAGGCAGTATTATAGTAGTTATATGCTTGTACATAGGAGCAGTATTATAGCATTTATATTCTTGTACTTAGAAGCAGTATTATAGTAGTTATATTCTTTTACAAGGAAGCAGTATTATAGTATTTATATTGTAAATAGGGGCAGTATTATAGTAGTTATAATCTTGTACATAGAAGCAGTATTATAGTAGTTATATTCTTGTACATAGGAGCAGTATTATAGTAGTTATATTCTTGTACGTAGGAGCAGTATTACAGAAGTTATATTCTTGTACTTAAGAGGCAGTATTATGATAGTTATATGCTTGTACATAGGAGCAGTATTATAGTAGGTGTATTTTTGCACATAGGAGAAGTATTATTGTAGTTGTATACTTGTATATAGAAGCATTATTATAGTAGTTATATTCTTGTACATAGGAGGCAGTATTATTGTAGTTATATTGTTGTACATAGAAGCAGTATTATAGTAGTAATATTCTTTTACATAGGAGCAGTAGTATTGTAGTTATATTCTTATGCATAGGAGAAGTATTATAGAAGTTATATTCTAGTACATAAGCAGTATTATGGTAGTCATATTTCTGTACATAAGAACAGTATTATAGTACTTGGAATAAATTTCAATGGCTACACCCAATGTATAGGATAGAAGGAGGTGCGCAGCCACACAGTTTCACCCACAAAAAAACAGAATTAAACGTAGTAGTAAGTGGCGGCACACTCCGCAAGAGAGAACACAAAGGTTTTTAAATTCCTGTTTAATAATCTATTAAAATACAAGGATGTGACACCCAAAACAATAAAACAAGTAAAATAAACCACAATATGGTACTTTGTATATAGTTAATGCACTGGGTCCAATAGAGAAGTACACAATTAACCCTGCAGTATATGCAATATAAGATATTTCCTCTACAGTGTCCTTATTTACTGTTCTCACTGCAGTAGTATTGAATTGTCACACTGAGTCCGATTGATAGTCCACTGGACCTATAGTATGTGCAGAACAGAATATTCACACTGTGATGTTCTTAATATGGGTAATAATATCTCCTATATACACAGTGACAATATTCATAGAGATGATAATGAATGCAACTTTCGACGTGTGTGCCGGTTTGTATTTCACAATATTGCAATGATTACTACTGCCGCCTTTGTTGTACCGCGTCGGTGAGAGCTTGACGCTGGAGAGTAGTTGTATCAATGTATTATACCGTCACCGAAGCAGAGTGGTTATATTGCTATGTAGTACAGTCATAAGAACTCTTCAGCCGTATCTCAAAAATCAATGTCCGCTATACATAAGTTCAGTACGGACCTCCGATTATCATTCATGAAATGCCACTTTACATTAGGACAGTCCGGTTTGCTCCCACTGACTGTAGGATAAATGCCCCTATACCTTATTTGTTTAATGTACCTTAGAGTGCTGCTACCCTCCGGTTTCACCTGCGGCGTCCCGCGTGGTGTTCAGGTCTGTAGCGCGGCGTCCCACGTGACCCAGGGGAGGAAGCAGTCGGGGCTGTCAGTGTCTTCGCTCACGGCAGTCCTGGGTCCTAGTGCTAGGCAATGTTGCGCTCTGTGTTCTGTTACTTGTTAGTTTCTTCCTGCTGCATAGTTGAACTATGAATTCAAATGTAGATGTTGATCTTATTAATTCACCAAAGGCATGGATCCCTCTACAGTTGATCCCAAACGCGTTTCGGGGGAAACCCCTTCCTCAGTGGTCATCTGTAGTGGGTTTGTTTCGGACCTTATATAGGTCCAGAATCAATGTTGTGGAAAAAGTCAGGACTGGATGGATTGCAACATAGCTTTGATTACACACAACATGATATCAATCACAATTTACCATTGATGTGCAATATATAGATATACAGTTTTGTAGAGAAATAGCAATAGTGTTTAGTGTTTTCAAAATAGGTTATATAAAAAAATTTATTTCAAAAATCCTTATAGAACTCATTTGTAAAAGATCTTTCAGAAATATATCAGAAAATTAATAAAATTTCTTTGAGAAATTATTTTCTCTCATAGGAACAGATTACTTCATAGATTCTCCAAGAGATAATTCCTGCAGTAGATTCCTGCAGAAAAGTCTTACATGAGATTCCCTATCAATATATGTACATGTTATAATCCTAATATCATATAGTCCCAGATATGAAATTGGCTGACTGGAATCAACAACCGGGGTGGGATGGTTGTAAGTGATGGAAGGTAGGGGGGGGGGGGTGGAGGGCCCGCAGGGAGGAGGGATCGGAGTGTCGGTATACGGCCAGACTCCGATTCCGCGTCCCCATCGGGCCATCACACCCTATAAAAAACCAAAAATCTCCATCTCGGCGTTGAGACCACCTGGAAGCATGGTTTCAAACTCGAAGATTCGTCTCGATTCTTGTCTTGACATATGATAAGTTAAATTGCCTCCCCTCCACGGTACTCTAATTTTCTCGATTGCTGCGAACCTCAACTTCGATGGATCACTATTATGTTCTAATTTAAAATGCTTAGATAACGAATGCGATTCGTAACCCTTTTTGATATTGGCGACATGCTCAGCAATTCTCTTTTTTAGAGTCCTCTTAGTACGCCCTATATATTGTTTTTTACATGTGCATTCAACTAGGTATATAACCCCTGTTGAGTCACATGCGAGGCACTCCTTAATGGTGTATTTGAAGGCATTAGTGGTGGAACAGACAGTCTCTGTCTTTTTTTGGAACATGGTGATGCGACAATTGCTACATCGCCCACACCTATAAAAGCCATTTAGAGCCAACCAATTGTTACCTACCTTCGTTCGTTTATTTTGTATTGTTGGGGCTACTTTGCTGGCTATATTTGCTGCCCTCGTATATACTATTTTAGGAGTTGGACTCAGATAGGGCCCAATCCATTTATCTTTGAGCAGATGTTCCCAATGTCTCCCTATTATTCTTTCCACCTTACGGTACTGTGAATTAAAGGGTAAAAACAGTCTGATATTATCATCATTCTCTTTCGTATCTTTTTTCATAATAAAAAATTCTTTCCTATCCATCTTTCTTACTTTTTCTAAAGAATATTCTATCAGATTGGGAGGATATTCTTTCTCCTCAAATTGTTGTTGTAAATATCGAGCTTCCTCCTCAAATTTGCATCCAGTCGTGCAATTCCGTTTGAGTCTTCTGAATTGACTAGTCGGCACATTTGACAGCCATCGGGGGAGATGACAACTGTCAAATCTTATGAAGCTATTACGAGCTACCGGTTTTGAGGGGGTACTACATACAAGGATTCCACTATCTACCCTAATATCTAAATCCAAAAATTCCACATGTTCTTGGCTAATGGTTGGAGTAAAGACCAGGTTTTTGTTGTTATTATTAATACCAATTAAAAACTTGTCCAGTTCTTCTTTCGTATCTCTCCAAATGAACAGGATGTCGTCTATATAACGACGCCAGAGGACCAGACTTGCCCCCAGTTCGGCCCGAATGGTGATGTCTTCCCATTCAGCCAGGAAAAGGTTGGCATAACTGGGGGCAAATCTGGTCCCCATGGCAGTACCCGTCCGCTGGAGGTAAAAATCACTATCAAAAATGAAATAATTGTGAGAAAGGATATAACATATGCCTTCCAATAAGAACAGCAGTTGTTCTTCCTGTATCTCGCTGTTTTTACTTAGCTGTTTGTGTACTGAATCAATTCCTGCTGTATGTTCTATAATGGTATAAAGAGACCCTACGTCAAGTGTCCCCAAGATCCACGTCTGTTCCCATTTGATAGTCTCCAACGTTGCCACAATATCGGTAGTGTCTTGAATATACGAGGGGATTTTCTTTACGTAAGGCTGTAGCCATCTATCAATATATTGTGACAGATTGCTTGAAATGGAATTTATGCCCGATACTATGGGACGTCCAGGTGGCGACTCAAGGTTTTTATGGATCTTGGGGACACAATAGAAGGCTGGAATTCTTTTTTCTGTGTTACATATGAACTTTGCCTCCTGTTCTGTTAGATATTCAGTTTTTACACCTTTCTCACAATAATCCTTAAGTGATTCCCAGTATTGTTCAGTTGGATCCCCTTTTAACTTCTCATATGTCGACGAATCTCCCAATTGTCTTACGCATTCAGAGACATAGTTCACAGTGTCTAATATGACCACAGCCCCCCCCCTTGTCAGCTGGCCTGATGGATTGGTAATCTCACCCATTTCTTGTAACTGTTTGACAGCTGTAATTTCATTCCTTGTCATGTTGTTGTTAACAATCCTATTTCTCATATGTCTTAGGTCACGTTCGACATTTCTTCTAAACGTGACCATCTCCTCACTAGTTTCTTGCCTAGGATAATTCTTAGACTTTTCTTTCAAAGTAGTATAGGCATATTTGGATGAGGATGTACCATCAGTCGCATTGGATATTACAGAATTTAAAAAAAAAAATTTTTAAGGCATAAATTACGAATAAATTTCTCTACCCCAATGAAGGTTGAGAATTTATCTAAAGAATTGGAAGGAGCAAATTTCAATCCCTTAGTGAGTACCTTAGTTTGTGTTTCAGTGAGTGTAACTGAACTTAGATTGACTATATTTGATTGTGCCTGTGATATTCCCTTGTGTATCTTCTTGATTGAGTGCCTACCTCGTCTCGTCTTGTATTTTGGTGTGACATTGGCGGTGGTGAGTATTGATGACTCGTGTGATCTCTGTGTTCCACTCCATAATTCCGTCTTGGGGATTTCTGTTCTCTGTACCCCCTGTTGTTCATGTAGTCCCTTTGACGGACCCTCAAATTGTAGTCGTGTTCGTGTGTGAATTTCTTTTGTGTGTGATTTCTCAACGTTTGTGATGTTGTAGTGGGGGTAGGAGTGGGTGTGCGTGTCCTCTTCGTTTTTGTCTTGTGGTGTGGGGGAGTATAATCTAAAAAATGAGGTGATTCCAGGGCCTCATATCGATTTCTGGTAGATATGTTATAATTGGTCCCATTATTTCTACCATCTTGGTGTGTAGGACCTTCTGCTCTTTCGTGCATTTTTGTGTTCTCTTTAGTTTTCTGTACTGCCACTCCTTCCTTTTCTTTTAAATTATTGAGTTTTTTAGATTTTTTTGCCATTATTTCTTTCTCTGTATTATCTAAATTCTTGCATATCCTTTCATGCCACTTTAGTACATCCTCATTATTCGGGAATGGTAATTTCACTTCTGAGTGCCTCAATTTGTGCAGATAAAACCTCGATTATCTGTCCCCTTCTTTTAATTATCATTTGGACTAGGATTTGTGATTGGGCACTCAAGAAGGCATTCCACTCTCTACCAAAATTGTCATCCACTAAATCTGCTGCAGGGACCTTTGCAAGAGATAGACCCTTGGGGACTATACCTCTTTGTAAATATTGCGTCAGGGATTTAATCTCCCACTTGTTCCGCAATTGACGTAAAACTAATTTCTCTAATTCTCTAAAAGTGTCTTCAATTTTTGTACTAGGGTCATTAGCTGTTTCAATAGCTGAATCAAAAGTAAAAGTATCTATATTCGTATAAGTGCTTTTCATATGTTCCCAAATGTCCATCCTAATACCGGGGAGCACAATTGATCTCTGGGTGAGAGATAAAAATTAGAATAAATGTCAATTATAGTTCTTATATAGTACTTATATTCTTGTACATAAGCAGTATTATAGTAGTTATATTCTTGTACATATGAGCAGTATTATAGTAGTTATATTCTTGTACATAGGAGCAGTATTATAGTAGTTATATTCTTGTACATAGCAGCAGTATTATAGTAGTTATATTATTATACATAGGAGGCAGTATTATAGTAGTTATATTTTTGTATATAGGAGCAGTATTATAGTAGTTATATTCTTGTACATAGGAGCAGTATTATAGTAGTTATATTTTTGTACATAGAAGCAGTATTATAGTAGTAATATTCTGGTACTTAGAAGCAGTATTATAGTAGTTATATTCTTTTACAATGAAGCAGTATTATAGTATTTATATTGTAAATAGGGGTAGTATTATAGTAGTTATATTCTTGTACATAGAAGAAGTATTATAATAGTTATATTATTGTACATAGGAGGCAGTATTATAGTAGTTCTATAAAGTTACATATGAGAAGTATTTTAGTAGTTATATTCTTGTACCGAGGAGCAGTATTATAGTAGTTATATTCTTGTTCTTAGAAGCAGTATTATAGTAGTTATATTCTTGTACATAGGAGGCAGTATTATGATAGTTAAATGCTTGTACATAAGAGCAGTATTATAGTAGTTATATTCTTGTACATAGGAGTAGTATTATAGTAGTTATATTATTGTACATAGGAGCAGTATTAAAATAGTTAAATTATTGTACATAGGAGGCAGTATTATAGTAGTTGTATAAATTTACATATGAGAAGTATTTTAGTAGTTATATACTTGTACATAGGAGGCAGTATTATAGTAGTTGTATAAAATTACATATGATAAGTATTTTAGTAGTTATATTCTTGTAACTAGGAGCAGTATTATTTATATTCTTGTACTTAGAAGCAGTATTATAGTAGTTATATTCTTTTACAAGGAAGCAGTATTATAGTATTTATATTGTAAATAGGGGCAGTATTATAGTAGTTATATTCTTTTACGTAGGAGCAGTATTACAGAAGTTATATTCTTGTACATAAGAGGCAGTATTATGATAGTTATATGCTTGTACATAGGAACAGTATTATATTAGTTATATTCTTGTACATAGGAGCAGTATTATAGTAGTTATATAAATGTACATATGAGAAGTATTTTAGTAGTTATATTCTTGTACATAGGAGCAGTATTATAGTAGGTGTATTTTTGTACATAGGAGAAGTATTATTGTAGTTGTATACTTGAATATAGGAGCATTATTATAGTAGTTATATTCTTGAACATAGGAGGCAGTATTATTGTAGTTATATTGTTGTACATAGAAGCAGTATTATAGTAGTAATATTCTTTTACATAGGAGCAGTAGTATTGTAGTTATATTCTTATGCATAGGAGAAGTATTATAGAAGTTATATTCTAGTACATAAGCAGTGTTATGGTAGTCATATTTCTGTACATAAGAACAGTATTATAGTAGTTATATTCTTGAATATAGGAGGCAGTATTATAGCAGTTTTATTTTTTTACGTAGCACCAGTTTTAAAGTAGTTTTATTCTTGTATATAGGAGCCAGTGCTATAGTAGTTAAATTGTTGTACATAGGAGCAGTGTTATAGTAGTTATAATCTTGTATATAGGAACAGTATTATAGCAGTTCTATTTTTTTACATAGGGGCAGTTTTAAAGTAGTTATATTTAGGGATGAGCGAACCCGAACTGTATAGTTCAGGTTCAGACCGAATTTTGGGGTGTTTAGTACACGGACCCGGACCCGAACATTTTCAAAAAAGTTCCGGTTCGGGTTCGTTGTTTGGCGATTACTTCTCGCTTTCTGAAGGGCTGCACAGCAGCCAATCAGCTAGCGTTTTACTTCTTGCCCTAAGAGTCCATCACAGCCTTGCCTACTAATGGCATTGCTGTGATTGTCCAAGTGCAGCATGTGACCCAGCCTCTATTTAAGCTGGAGTCACGTAGCGCCGCACGTCACACTGCTCTGATTAGTGTAGGGAGAGGACGCAGCTTCTGTGAGGGCGAGATAAGGCAGGGAAAAGTCAGCATTAGCACCTAATGAAGTGATCGATCTACAGCTGTGAATGATTCAACTTCTGCTAGTTAATTGCTCACTGGTTTTTAGGCTGCACAGAGCGTTTTTCTGTCACTTTTTTCTGGGGTGATCGGCGGACATTTTGTGTCTTGTGGTGCACAAGCACAAGCTGCCACCAAGTCCATCAATCCATCAATACTAGTTTTTTTTTTTGCTATATCCTACATCAGGGGCTTGGCTGTGCTAATTGTCACCCCTAGAAACTCAGGATAGTAATTTCTATATTTTATTGAGGGGTTAAATTCAATTGGCAAAATAGCAATCCCCTAAATCTGCTGTTCCAGCTTTGGCTAGCCAAGTGTAAAACTGTCTGCTGTCTGACAAAGGATAGAATTTTTTTTGTGTGGTGAAATTTAATTGCCAAAATAGCAATCCCCTGAATCTGGTGTTCCAGTAGTGGCTGGCAAAGTTTAAAAGTGTCCGGCAAAGGATATATTTTGTTCTGGGGTGAAATTCAATTGCCAAAATAGCAATACCATAAATCAGTGGTTTGAGCTGTGGCTGGCCAAGTTTAATACTGTCCAGCAAAGGATAGATTTTAAATTGTTGGGTGGAATATTGCCATTTTTGCCAGGTACAATCCCCTGCACTGCATAACTGACAGGGAACTTACAATTGGCAGTTACATTCTTGCATGAAATAAAGCCTTTTTGGGCTGTGAAGCCAAAGGTAGTCGCCAATAACAGTTTTTTTATTTTTTATTTTTTAAATAAATTTGTGTAGACCACAAAACATTGGGAAAATATAAAAAATAAAACAAAGTGTAAGTGCACGGTAGTATAACAGTGGTTGGGTGAGGCCGGTATACATGTCTATTCTGCATAAGGTACAAACAAGTCCTGTGGGATCCATGCCTGGTTCTTTTTAATAAACGAAAGCTTAGTTGCCCACATTGTCTGCGGACAGGCGGCTGCGCTTGTCTGTGATAATGCCCCCAGCCATGCTAAACACAGGTTCAGACAATACAGTGGCTGCAGGGTAGGCCAGCACCTCCAAGGCGTAAAGGGCAACCTCAGGACATGTCCCCAATTTGGTGACTCAAAAGTTGAATTTGGCAGAGCCAGTGGCGTAGCTAGAAATGATTGGGCACCACAGCAAATTTTTGAATGGGGCCCCCCTCCCCCAGTAATTTTTGCGCAATCCCCTTCCTTTCATGCCGCTATGCCTGTGGCTACTAAAGATGGCTCTCTCAGACCAGGCCCAGGAGCTGTTCCATTCGCTTTCTACACTGTCTATACTGCCACTGTACAAAATTTCATTTATAATACTGTTAGTCCTCCTCCTCCTCCTGGATGGGCCCTTGCTAGGTCACGGCCCCAAAGCAGTTGCTTCACCTGCTTCCCCTGTAGCTATTCCCCTAGGCAGACCCATCAGTCAGTACGTGTACTGTTCCACCATGTTGCTGAAATGCTGCCTCCTGCTAAGACGTTCCAGATCTGCTGGTGGTGCAGGTTGTTGTGGCGTGATGACAAAGCTTTCCCACATTTTGCCAATGCTAACCCTGCCTTCTGAGGTGCTGATGGTGACCCAGCTGCCCTTGAGCTGGCTTAGGTGCCACCCTGCTGAGAACACGGTTCCTCCTCATCCTCCTCATCCTACTTATCCTCCTCATCCTCCAGAACTGTGGCCTGGCTGGACAATTGTGTTCCAGGCCAGGGATTATGTTGGTGCAGGAACCCACTCCTCAAGCCACTTGGATGTCACTGGCCTTAAGTTAAGGATAAGGCGTGTATATAGTTTTGTTTGTTTATATAGTTTAGTTATAAAGTTTAGCTGCATTATAGTTATTTTAATATGTTTTTAAGAAAATTTGTAAATAGTTTGTTAATGGTTTGAGTGAAAGGGGGGGGGGGGGGTGTTGTGTGTGTTCGATTAACTGAATTGATTTTCACTGTCTGGTGTTTAGGAATTTTTGCACCCCAAATTCAGCACATGTGGCAGGCAGGGGATGTGTGTCAAACCGGCTAGGCCCAGACCTGCTAGTATATTTCGCCCATTAGTGCACAACTGGAGGCTCAGTGGCACCAACCAATGGTCGGTCTGTTGTTCCATGCCTGTCCACAGCTCCTGCGCAGTTCGGGGTTTGTCCCACAAACACACAAGTTTTAAAACAACCTGCTGTCATTTCCCCCTGGCTGTGCTGCTGTGGGTGGTGAAGGTGTTGCGCTGAGTGGATAAGGAGGAGGTAGAGGAGGAGGAGGTAACAGGAAACAAAGAGAAATGCCCAGAAATCCTCGGGGGGCAGAAGGACATGCGACAAACTGCTATCCGCCTCTGGACCAGCCGCTACATTTACCCACTGTGTTGTTGGTTATGTGGACGTTGCGACAGATGGCGCTGCGCAGTGCACACTTGATTTTGGCCGCCACTTGGTTGTGCAGGAAAAAGATGGCTCGCCTGCAAAAGTAGCAGCGGCTGGGATACACGTACTGTGGGACAGCCACCTCCATGAGGTTTTTAAAACTGTCCACCAGACAGAATGACAGCATTTCAAAGGACCAGGAAGTTTGAAATAAGGCATTCAGAGCCATGGGTAGGGGGGGGGACGGACTTCCTCTTTCTATTTCTTTTTCTCTCCAGTGTTTGGGAGATGGACAGCTGATAGCTGAACACTTTCATGGGATTCGGTGGAGATGCTTGGTGACAATGACAGATGTGGTGGCGTTGCTGCCACATCCTCTGTTTGCTGGGTGACAGGTGCCACTGTCACTCACTTGGGCTCATGTTTAGAATGTTTATTTATTATTTTTCTGTATTTTATTTTAAGTCATTTCCCTATCCACTTATGTTTGCAGGGCATTTACCTACATTTTGCTGCCTTTTGCAGCCGTCTAGCCTCTTCCAGGGCTATTTTACAGCCATTTAAGTGCCCAAAAGTTCGGGTCCCCATTGACTTCTTGAACTCGAACATCCAGGTGTTCACTCAACTCTACATACGAGCAGTTTTATAGTAATTGTATTCTTGTTTTAGCTGTTCTCCTTCTATAAATATGTTTTAACCAAATTGTATTTTATGTTTGATGTTTTATGCTGTTTGTTTTCCTCCTATTTTTTTTAGCAGTCAGAATTCTATTTCCTGACAGACAGCACATCCCCTGCATACACACAGTGTGAAATAGTAATATTCTGATTTCCTTTTGTCAACTCTACGTACACATTTGCAGGAGGCTCCTAAGCTTTCCCTTGTGAATCTTTCTAGTAGTCAAAATATTTAATATAGCAACATCAAACATTTGGGTTACCAGCAAGTACCGCAAGGAAAACCTGAAGCTCTTTATAAGAATATTTGACATTAGGCCAGTCTAAAAATGAACTGCGAAATTATTGAGAACAGAATTGTTGTTCCTAAGAAAAAAAAATTAATGATATCTAAAGATGAATATTAAACTAAAGATAAGTCTGCTTATGATAGGTCACTCTGCATCTTACAGAGAATATTGTGCCAGAATTGAGACCCAGTCACCCCCTATTGGGATTCCCGCCGTTGTTATATTTTTATTCTGCTGTACAATTTTTAATATAATTTATTCCAGTATATATATTTTTTTATGTAACAGATTATTGACTGACGAGCTGCAGTAGACTTGTAAGTATGTGATGGATCCTAAAAAAAATTAAAAAATAAAAATCGAAAAAATGAAGCTGTGAGAGTCAAGGTATCGCTCCATTCTTCTCACTGACTGGACTGGATTAGTGTATGATTTACCGGATAGCAGAAAAAGACATCAAAGACTAGTGAGAAATTATAAGGACATTTCCATCAGAGACCTGAAGATGAGCTCCTTATATAATCTAGGACTGGACTGTAGGACAATATGTGGTAACTTACACATTGGTTACAGACAGTTTCTTTAATATTCACCAAAATTTCTCAACAGGAAAGAAGGCATTCACAAGTGCCTTGAAAAATTATTCATACCCCTTGACCTTTCCCACATTATTTAACGTTACACCCACAAATATAAATTTATTTTATTGGGATTTTATATGATTGATCAACACGAAGTAGCAAGTATGTGTGACGTGAAAATAAAAGTATACATGGTTTTCAAAATCTTTAATAATTATAAATCTGATTAGTGTGGCGTGCATTTGTATTCAGCTCCCCCGAGTCAATACTTTGTAGCTGCAGTTTCTTGGGGTCTGTCTCTACCAGGTTTGCACATCTAGAGGCTGACATTTTTGCCCATTCTTCTTTGCAAAAGAGCTCACGCTCAGTCAGAATGGATGGAGAGCGTCTGGGATTTAGGTCTGGACTGTGACTGTCCCATCCTAACACATAAATATATGCTTTGATCTAAACCATTCCATTGTAGCTCTGGCTGGATGTTGAGGGTTGCTGTCCTTCAGGAAGGTGACCCTCCCCCCAGTCTCAAGTCTTTTGCAGCCGTTACTTACCAGCCTTTACCAGGATTGCCTGTATTTATCGCCATCCAGCTTTCCTGTCCTTGCTGAAGAAAAGCCTCCCCCCAGCATGATGCTGCCACCACAATGTTTCACGGTGGATATGGTGTGTCAGGGTGATGCGCAGTGATAGTTTTCTGTAACACATAGCGTTTTGAATTTAGGCAAAAGGTTCCAGTTTGGGTCTCAGCTGAGCAGAGCACTTTCTTCCATACATTTGCTGTGTCCCCTACATGGCTTGTGGCCAACTGCAAACAGGAGTTCTTATGGTTTGCTTTAAAAAATGGCCTCCTTCTTGCTACTCTTCCATAAAAGCCAGATTTGTGGAGTACACGACTAATAGTTGTCCTGTGGACAGATTCTCCCACCTGAGCTGTTGATCTCTGTAGCTTCTTCAAAGTGACCATGCTGCTTCTCTAATTAATAGTCTCCTTGCCTGGGCTTTCAGTTTAGATCAGGGGTGTACAACCCACAGGCAGCATGCAGCCCCCAGAGCCGTGGTTTGCGGCCCCCATCCTCCTAGACAGAACCACAGATGATCGTGTGATAAGCTGTCTTTCTGCCTGCAGCACCGCATGACAGACCATTACTGCTTCTGCTCCCGCACTGTAGCAGGAGCAGGACAGGTCCCCGGCTGTCAGTGACAGCACAAGACCCGAGGAGAAGGCAGAAGCAGTGTATCAGCACTTCTGCCTTTCCTCAGATAGGTGAGAAGCGCGCTATACAGGGTGGACCTGGCTTGGGGCAGAGGAGTGCAGAGCTGCAGGGTCAGGAGCTCATTTGGATGCCCAAGGTACAGTGGAAATAGTGCAAAACAAAATCTCCTATTGTCTTCCAAAGGTCTTTTAGTGACATCTTGGGAACAAATTAAGTGGAAAAAATATATAAAAAAAATAAGTTAAAAAATTATTGAAAAAAAATAAAAATGAAAAATATATAATAAAACACAAATGAAAGAAAAAAGATATTATATTAAAAAAGACTGACACAAAATAGGGAACTAATTATAATAATTTATTTTAGTGTCAGTTTGGATATTTAAAGAATAAGGAGCTATAGATTGAAAAAATATATATTTAAAAAAATATGTTTTGTACAGTTTTCCCCCAAATAAATGAAGAAATAAATTATAAGGCCATTTGTGTCAAGTAAAAAAATAGTTGCAAAAATTATTTTGGCAGTTCCAACAAAAAACATAAAAAAGTTCCAATTGTTTGAAACATCACGTGCGCTAAATCACAAAAAAAGAGTCTGTTCAGGCCTGGTTATTAAAGTGTTAACCAAAAAGCGCTTTCCCTACTAGTAAGGGAAAGTGCTTACTAGTTATTACATGGCACCTGTGACTGGGGGGCAGGAGGTGGTAATACAAATGAGTGCCAACCTCTGCAGTAGAGGAAAGATCTGATTTGAATAGGAGGCAGGATGGAAGGAAATGCCACGACTATTCCGGGTTTTTCCTGTAAAAATGATTTTTTTTAATAAGTTCCTGCAGCATTGCCCCTGAATCAGAAGGTTCATACTTACCTTCTCCATGCCACCCTGGTCCTTTGCGCTGCCCCCTCTGCCTCCATCTTTTAGTTCCTGCGCTGCTTACACCTGGCAGTGCATGGGCATGGTAACATACACCGCTCCAGTCAATGACTGGCTTCAGTGGTGACATGCTGCTTGTGGCCATATCACCGCTGAAGCCAGTCATTGGCTGTAGAGGTATATGTGACCATGGCCATGCACTGCCAGGTGAAAACAGCGTGGGGACCGGAAGATGGAGGCAGCAGGGTCAGTGCGGAGGACCGAATCGGAGGAATGACTGTGATAGCGATCACTCCTCCCCGATCACTTTACATTGCCCTGTGTAATAGGCCGATGGAAATGAGTGCCAATCAACATTTTTTTTTAATTGAAATAGAGCGATGTGTCAATGCGGCCCTCACACCAAAAAAGGTTGTGCACCCCTGGTTTAGATGGTTTAGATGGATGGCCATGTCTTGGTAGGTTTGCAGTTGTGCCATACTCCTTCCATTTTCAGATGATGGATTGAACAGTGCTCCGTGAGATATTCAGGGATATGTTTTTTTAAACTAACTCTTCTTTATACTTCTCCACAAGTTTATCCCTGACCTGTTTGGCGTGTTCCTTGGTCTTCATGATTCTGTTTGATCACGTATGTTCACTCACAAACCTCTGAGGCCTTCACAGAAACAGCTGGAGTTATACTAAGAATAGATTACACATAGGTAGACCCTAATTAGGTGACTTCTGAAGACAATTGGTCACACTGGATTTTATTTTGGGGTATCAGAGTAAAGGGGCTAAATACAAATTGCACTTTTCAGATTTTGATTTTTTTTAAAAATTTTAAAACCATGTATCATTTTCTTTTCACTTCACGCATACATATAACATATAAATATTAAATATTAAAAATTTATGTTTGTGGGTCTAACTTTAATAAGTGGAAAAGTTCAAGGGGTATAAATACTTTTTCAAGGCACTGTAGTTTATTTTTTGACTACAGTGTATTATTTTGTTGTTTATTATAATGGTACTCTGGTTTAAAAAAAAAATTATTAGAGACTTTTCAGTTTTTACCTCAGCCAATTATTCACAATGGAAAACTGATAAAAGAGCCTCTGTTATGTCGAAGGACCTAAAACGCTTATGCATGTCTCAGACATCTATTGATTCCAAAAGAAACTGGAAGCTCAGTCCCATGGAGATGCTGTTAGGCCTGAGTCCATGTGGGACTTCAGGTCACCTCCGACAGTATACTTGATAGGGACAGGAATTGTGAGGGTTGGCTTTATTCTATTTTCTTCTATCCCAGATAATAAAACAACCCAAGCTTATAGATCAAAGGGGTTGTCCAAGTTTTGGAAAAATGGCAAACGCAAGGAGTGTAATTATGTTAAGGGCAGTGATAGGCTGTAGTGGTCATGTGTGCAACTATATAAACAATGTTAAGGGTCCAGTGGGTGGTTGTTGATGTTTGTTATTACAGTCTCGGCCCCCATTTTTTCACACTCTAAGCTCTTGTTTTTTTCTGTCACTTTCCTCTCTCATCAGTTTGTACAAGTGGACTGAAGGTAGGCGTGTCTCGCTGCTTGGATGTAGTAACAATAACGAATTTAAACTTTTTCAAATATTGCAACATTTGTGTGCATTGTGGGTGGGTGGGGGCATGAAAACTGAGGACGCATCTTCAGTAATATTTAAAATGCAAGAAATTTAAAGAATTGTTGCGCATAAATGTGTTGCAAGTGACAGTGATGTTGTCTCCAAGCAAAACCGACTACAAATATACTGTGCATGATGCATTACCCCTTATTTTTACATCAGGCGTGCATAGCGCAGATGGCTTCAATTTATGAGCACTTACCTGTACAAGTGCTATCACAAAACGTTGTCTTTTTTTTTGAAATCCCAAAGATATATCGCCCCTACCAGATCACCTCATTTGCTCTATAAGCATGAAGCAAACTGAACCAACAAACAAGCGCTCGGGATGCTCGGCGTACTTAGTTTGGTTTATTTTCCGCAATTATTTTAGTAAACGACATTAGGTATATCTGCGCAAGACAAAATATATCAACAACCAAGAATATAAAAAGAGCAGAATTGGTTTAGTATTCCCTGTTACCAAAGAACTGTAATAATTTCCAGTCTGCGAGCACGGAAAGCGGTACAAACGTGAAAACATCTTAGCCTGAAAACCCGCAGAATAAATAGAATCTAAGGCATTGTGTGCAATTTAATCTTAAGAGTAATATTCTTTTCTTTGTTTTACTGGAAGGGCATAAATACTCATTACTGTCAGTGCTGTTTTCTTGTATGCAAGCAAAAAAATAAAAAATACAATAAAAGCAGGGAACGCAACGCACACAGTGTCCCAATGTATTACACCAGGCAGGCAGCTCTGCAATGCTCCCTATTTACAGCAGTTCACTGTGCTACTGTTGTAATGAATAGTAGCTTTCTGGTAGAGAATTCCTGCAGGATTGGGGGGCCCAATCTCATAAAGGAGATGGACTTTGCAAATCAACTGTATGGGGAAAGTGAAAGCTTTTAGTAACAGCTACAGCCTGCTTTTTTTAAAAATGTATTTATTTATTTTTATTTTGGTCTGCTTAAAAAAAAAAAAAAATCTGTTCTGTCTTCACACACGTTCACACAGGACTTCTGGCTCAGAAGTAATGTCGATTTGTAAGACTGAGCTATATGAACTACACAGGCTATAGCACAAATGAGCAACATCCAAGTAGAGAACCTGCTGAAACTATGGGATTTGAGTTGGTGGTCCGAAGTCACCGTGCCTAGAACAGATACTTCAGGTCGGATTTCTTCATCGGCAAATGGGTCTACCAATTCAAACATGTCGGATCCGATACTGCAAGACATTGAACGGTACAGGAATGCAGGACCTGTAAACCATGTTGTGTCTTTAAGGTGGCTCGCTGCAACAGATCTAGTCATGTGGTCCGCAGGATTATACTGTGTAGGCACATAGTGCCACTGTTTAGGACAAGTGGCTCTCCTGATCCTCAGCACCCGATTGCTGACATAGATGTAAAAGCGTCTGGTTTCGTTGCAAATATATCCTAGGACTACCTTGCTGTCAGTGTAAAAGTTAACTTTCTCGATTTCCAGGTTCATTCCTGTTGTTACAAGTTCAGCCAACTCCACTGCAAGCACAGCAGCGCAGAGCTTCAGTCTGGAAATCGTGTGTTTGCGGAGTGGCGCCGGTTTGGTCCGGCTCATGACAAATCCTATATGGCATTGTTCTTTGACGTCAATGGTCTTTAAGCATGCTACAGCTGCAAGCGCCTTGACTGAAGCATTGCAGAAGATATATTGTCTTTGCATCTTAACTTCAGTACATGGCACAGAAGCGTAGGGTCGTGCCACATGAAGGCTGGACAAAGCTTCTAGAGACTTCTTCCAACCTGTCCACAGGTCCTTTTTCTCCACGGTAAGTGGGTCATCCCAATTAGTCGTCTCTGTGGTGAAGTCTCTTAACATCATTTTGCCTTGGATAGTAACAGGTGCTACGAATCCCAAAGGATCCCATATAAGTTGTTTATGGTGGACAGAACTCCTCTAAGTGTGAAGGGCTTTTCTTCCTTTCGGATTTGGAAGGTGAATGTGTCTGCCTTTAAATCCCAAAGCAAACCGAGGCTCGCTGCATGGGAAGGGAGTTAGTGCTAAGATCCATGTTCTTCAGATCACTTGAATGGTCTTGGGGTAAGAAGGCCTCCATTAACTCATGGCTGTTTGAGTCGATTTTGTGCAACCTCAAATTAGATAGGGTGAGCATTTCTTGAGACCTTTTCAGGAGACTGATTGCAGTCTCTTTCGTGGGTGTGGATTTCAAGCAGTTGTCCACATAGAAATCTTTTTCCACAAAGGATCTAAAATCTGACCCAAACTTTGCTTCACTCTCTCAGGCTGAATGTCTGACATGGTAGATAGCGACTGCAGCGGAAGGACTGTTTCTGAAGATGTGCACTCTCATTCGGTACTCTACAATGTCTTCATTGGGGTCGTTGTTGCAGTGCCAGAAGAACTTCAAGTAGTTTCTCTGTTCTTCCTTGACGAGGAAGCAGTAGAACATCTGTTGTATGTCGGCCATAAATGCTACGGAATCTTTGCAGAAGCGTAGAAGTACCTCTAAAAGTCTGTTGTTGAGGTCTGTACCAGACAGTAAGACATCATTTAGCGAGACGCCTTCGCACCTGGCGCTCAAGTCGAATACTACTCATATCTGCCCTGATTTTGTAGGATGATACACACCGAATATGGGTAAGTACCAACACTTCTCGGAGTCTTGGAGCATGGGTGCCATTTCTGCATGGTTGTTCTGGAATATTCTTTCCATGAAGGTAAAGAAATGTTCTTTTGTCTCCGGTGTCCTCTAAAGTTTGTGTTTGAGGGAGATAAATCGACTGTAGACAAGTTCTCTGTTGTTAGGTAAGCATTGTCTCCAGGGTTTAAACGGTAAAACTGCGACCCAGCTTTTTGACTTGTCTTTTACTATTCCTTGATATCCATGATATCCAAGATCGGCCTGTTTTCTATGGACATTGCGACCCTGTTGTCTTCTCTTGTTCTGTGAAAGACTGTGCACCCTAAGTGATCTTGTTCACCATCGCAGGTGTGGTCTTCACAGGAGGGATCTGTTAAAGGACAAGGCACAGGAGCGCTGTGTGGTAGTTCTTTTATCCGGAAACTACTGTGACATGGCTGGAATAGGGAAGGACGTCCTTCTCAAGTGTGTTGGTGAGCATACTGTTGACTGAGGTCGGCTTGTGTGCTCCTCCTAGACAGACGTCTCCTATGATGACCCATCCTAGGTCAAGTCTCTGGGCATATGGGGCGTTCTGGGAACCGTTAATCTGTCTTCTAGCCATATGAACTCGTAGTATGTGTTTTCCAAGGAGTAAGACTATAGGGGCTTCTGGATCCAGTTCTGGTATCAGGTCAGCTATACGCCTCAGGTGGGGGTGGTATGCTGCTACCTCTAGTGAAGATATCTCAGAATGGTTGTCAGGAATGTGGTTGCACTCCAGTATGGTTGGCAGGGACAAGCAGGTCTGACCATCCATGGACTCTACCTTGTACTCAGTTGCTTTCCTCCCTGCTGTCTCAACTGTCCTTAATGAGTAGGGAGAGCCGGGCCCTACGATATTGAAAGTGTCGACGAAGGTGGATTTAGCTAAAGACCTGTTGCTTTGATCATCTAAGATTACATATACCTTGATTGCCTTATCTCAGTTGCTGACCGGATAAACTCTGACAAGGCAGCATATGCTCCTGAGGAAGGAGTCTTATGTATAACCCCGAAACGCGTTGAGCTTAAATAAATAAAAGATTTCCTTACAACATTGGAGGTCCGTGTGGTCATCTGGATACCGGACACCAAGGAATTCAACATACTACAGGCGATCTCGGTGAGGGGGGTTCTGGGCTCCAAGTGTCTTCAGTTTATCTTGACCCACCCCCCTGGCGAAGTCAGTAGAACCAATTGCAGCTACGCTAGCAATATTGTATGTTTCTATTTTTGACATTCTACCATATTTTCCAACATGGACCCCACTAGTGGCACCCCATGGACATTCTAAGATTCTATTTCCCTATTTTTGGCGCTCCACCTGGGCTCTTTTTTTTCTTTCCTTTCCATTTTGGTATCCAACACGGCCTGCCCGTCACGCCGTTTCTGTGAGCTGCCTAAAACCTTAATAATACTGACTTACAGATTATCCTTGTTGGGCATCCCCTGGCGCCCCCTCTCTTTACTATCGCCCTTTTTCCCTCCCCCAATCTTTCTTTTTCTCCATTTCCCTTCTATTCTCTTCTCTCTCTTTCTTTCCATCCAGGAAACCCCCTTCTGTTTGGGGCTTCCTGATTGTTATCTTTTCCTCATGCTCCTTTTTGTTTGAACTTGGTTCACAGCGAAGAGGCTCATGGCTGTGAGCTGATTGTCAGGGGTGTCAGAAGTTGGATGGCCACCGATCTGATATTATCAAATCAGAGCTATCCCTATCTGTAACCCTAACCCAGCTTTCTCAGGAACAGATACAGTGACCTGCTGTTGATTATTAGAAGGAGTCTCCGCTGGAGTCAAGAAACTTCCTCGGACTCTTGGCTAATATTGTAGAAAGATGCACGGCATATGATTGCCGTATATTAAGTGCCGTCTGCTGCTCGAATGTTATATTCAATTATCATCCTGAGAATCTCATGGCTGCATCTTATCAAAATGTCTCCGGCGACATCCACATCGTTGCCGGCAGTAGTCACCCATCTTCCCCAAGGTTTATCTATCATAACCGAGTCCATCACAGTCAACAAGACGACTACGTGCTGAGTGCAGCAGAATATCAGCGACCACCGACCGCCCCCATTATTGCTCATGATTGAGGTCCCAGGACCAACTGTCTAATCAGATCTATGAAGAACACGTTAAGGTTTGCTTCAAATGTGTACTTAACCTGTTAAGTCAAAGATTGCTGCATCTGTATATGTACTGTAGAAGGTTCTCTATAGGGCGGCACGTCCAGGTCTCATACTCATAGTCTGGGCAGTGATTTTGCAAATTGCAGAATTTTTTTCCACCAGAAGAAACTTGTAAAATAAATGTCATCCCAAAAATGTTTGGTCACCGCTGTAAGAGCTGTAATGGCCGCCACTTCCTACCGTGGATCATGAAATTGATTAGAACCTCAAAAGACATGAAGGCAGACTGTCAGCAGGACATAAAGTGGTAAACCCAGCTGATTGTATCCAGACCTTTCACTTAGTAATATATTGCTTCGTTCTGGAGGAAAGAAACTTTTAATCCATATGTAAATGAGCAGTTAAAGGCTATGGGCACCTTTGGGGGCAATTGTTCTTTATTATTGAATTATACTTATTTTGAGCTAAAAACAATTGTTTCAATTGGTCTTTATTAAAAATATGGCGTCCTTTTTTCTGTATAGAGCTTAGATGCTGTAGCATGCAGCCTGTGGATTTTATCCCTTTTCCGTCATCTCCGGCTCCTTATTTCTGCTCTTTGACATTTTTAACACTCATTATAGCCCAGTCCTCATCTTACTGATAAGAATGTTGCTTAAATAAGGTTTATGACCTCTCAGTAGTTTAGAGATAAGGCTTATTAGATGGCCGGTGTTCCGTTATATTTCACTACCCGTGAAATTTCCCTACCCTCGTCACTTCCTGTTGTAACGCAAACGCACCGGCCATGAGATTCTCGAGTTTGGAAGGAGGTGTGTCTCGCCACGCAGGTGCACACGACGGAGTAGGGAAATTTCACCAGAGTTGTTGAGAATGGGCCACCTAATGCGCTTGCGCCTTACCTCTCAGCTGGACACCAGCCGACACTGCGCATGCACCGAGGGTAGGGAAAAATTACAGGCCATAGCAAGCGCAGATGAGGCTACCTCCAGCAAAGGCTCACGGTTGGGAAGCAGTTAGCCGCGCTTGTGCACTGGCCGTAATTTTTCCCTACCCTCGGCGCATGCGCAGTGCCCCCCTCATTGTACCCCTCAGATGCTGCGTTCATACATGAACGGGAAAAGAGCGCTGGCTCTATGGTAATGTGTTGTTTAGGGGTCTACATTTCTAGTTACCTAGAAGTCTCATGATCCTCCCAAAGGTCCATGTAAAAACTGTGTAAAATTAACATTAAATTTTTTTTAATAAAACTTACCACCTCCATTTGCTCGCAACGAGCCGGCCACCGCTATCTTATTTAAAGATCAGGAGCGAAATCTCGCACGGCGCAAGATTAAGTCATCACGCAGGCAAACGTGGTGACGTCATACGACACCATGCATGGGATTTCGGCCGAGAAATAAACTAAACTAAAATGGCAGCTGGCGGCCCCTTGCGAGCAAATGGAGGAATTTTTTAGTTTTTTTACACTATTTCAGGTTAAATCAATTCGCTTACATGAAGCACGAGGAAATTCGGCTTTGAGGCGAGTCAAATTTATCCTGAAATTTGGATCAAATTCCACTTTATGCGATTCGATTTGCTCATCTCTAGACGTAGTAGGTTGTGCTGACCTATATGATGATGGTGATGATGTGGTTCACACTTGCTCAGAAAATAGAAAGCAAAGCGTTAAAGTGCCAGGAGGCACCATCTTGGAACTTTGGACAAGTGCATGTGTGAAGTGCAGGCCTCCTGGAGAGAGCGGGAGATGCCTCTGAAGGGCAGAGAGAGACAGAGGTCTATTAGAGGCTGCCAGAGGAAGAGCTCAGAGGCTACAGCAGGAACTAATGGCAGCCTGACAACACTCCATGTACAGGCTGATGGAGGGACATCAGATGTCAGTAGATCAGCCTGTAAATGAACTGCTGTCTCTAGATGCGGAGGAGCACAGGTCACCATGGTTTTGTGACCAGGAGATGACAATAGACACCAGAAGTAACCCATAGACAGATGTCTTACTTAGGAGCTGATGGAAATTGTAAGTGGAGACTCCATCTCACATGAGAGACATTTTGCCACAGCCCAGAGCAAACCACAGGGGCCACAGGACACGGTGAACCAGAGGCTGCAGATCCAGCCAGGAGGCTACCATATTGCAAGTTGTCATGCAAGCTGCAGAATCTAGTAAGAAAAGAGCCAGGTCAGTCAGAACACCATGACCTGTGTCCGAGTGATAATGTGGACGGTCGCCATTGTCTGGTGGGTAATTATGGCCATAGGGCTGAATAGGGAGGCAATCCCCAATTGCTCCCAAGGCGGGCCAATTAAGAGGATGCAGGTTCGCCAACGGCAGAAGTTGCAGGAGGGTGGACCGAAGCATCTAGAGAGCAGCAGCATTGAAGGAGCTATGTGGCCTCCTCCTGCCATTCCTCCCATGTCATCCCACAACCTGCATCTTACGTGTCTAGGCCTGATCCATCCTATTAATCCCAGCCCTGGCAATGTCTAGGTCGGGGCCTCCACATCCACACAGGGAAATCCACTTAGGACCTAGTTGATGTCACCTTTCTTTCCTCCGGGTCGTTCACCCCCAACAAGCCCCTAATTTGTCCCATTTTCTGTTTGCTTGAGTAGAATTTAACACCTTCAATGACATTTATATGAGAGCGTAATATTACGGTGAACTGTGCACTTACACCAACGCAATGATCGTCATCAAAGCCACTTAGAGGCTATTTGAAAACCTGCTGATGAAAAATAATGGAGGGGTTCTTTAAATTGTCTCCAGGGTGATAATTTGTACTCTCTACGGGAAGGTGATGACTGAGAATATAAAGGAGATAACACTCTCTAGTGGCGTCCGATGTGACACAAAGACATTGCGTAGCTCTGCCATAATCACAGGTTGCGTGCAGGGCTCCACTTAATGCCATCTCTCAGGAGAAAAGGCACCACACCGAAGAAAGAGAAGCCTGATCCAGACAGAAAGCTGACAATAATGCGATTACAGCCCCACAGAAAGAGCTCAGACAGAAAACACAAATTACCAGCCTGGCATCAACCCTATCCCATCCATCTATTGCAATGGTGAGCGCGGCTCGAGGTGCAGAATTGCTCAGCGCTCGAGGTGTTAAACACATCAAGAGATCAAATTGCCCTGAATTATGTTTTTTTTTTCCTAGCCGAAGTCTGAAGGACACAGATAGGGTGTAATGACATCGAATAGGCAGGAAGGCATTACAGGTGATAAAAGCATTGAAATAAGACTCCGCTCTTTTATCAAATCAGAATGCATTAGAGTACACAGCTCGGCGGGCCCACAGATATTGCTGTTATGTAACGCGACTCCCCCGTGTTTTGGTTAGTTATCTCAGTACAAAATCCTATAATTGCATTTTGTAAATGTAGATTTGTAAGTCAAACTGATGAAATCTTCCTGTAGCTAGAAGCCACCACAATGAGATGCTTACAAATTAGAGATGTGTCAGGGGAGGGATCATAATGCGTTTTGCGGAGGTTTAAAGGGACCCGTCCTGAAGAAATGATCTGGATACTTCTGTCACGTAGGTCAGAGGGACGTTTTTTTAATGTGTGACACAGCCATCTCCTCCTGTACCCGGTCGCTTCTCGATACTTTTAAAGTGCTAATGCAGATACAAAAGATACAATGTATCACACACAATGAAAGCAGAAACAATGTATATAAAAAGACCAAATACCACATGTCCAATGAGAACACTCTGCTCCAGTCAAAGAGGAGAAGGGAGGCCTGGGAATTCCAGTAGTGGGGTCTCTGGTGAACAGGCACCTACCTTGTGGATAGGTGATAAATGTCCTCTGTGGAATAGCTCCTTTACTTTTTTCTCCTAACATGTCTGTTTTAGTAACTACTTACATTCCCCATGTAATAACAATTCTGGAGAGTCTTTGTATATGACTCTATGCTGTGCTTTTCCTCTACTAAAAGAGTTATAAATGAATTCTAGCAGTTGGCCATAAAGGTCCAGCTGGGTGTTACCAGTTGGGAGTGTATCCCTGCACAGGCTGACACTGTCCATTTGGTGCTGCCAGTGTCAGACTGTGCAGGGACACACCCCAAACTGGTATCACCCAGCTGGACCTTCATGGCTAGAATTCATTTTTAAACTACTGATAAGAATAATAGAGGGGCGGCACAGCATAGAGTCCTAAAAGTAGATGCCCCAGAATCGTTTTTACCTGCATAATGCATGTAGTCACTAAAACATGGTGAGAAAAGTGACCCGTCCACTTTAAGGTTACAAATGTTGTATTTGTTACCTAAGGGGAATAACATGATGTATGTAGCTTCTGCCATGGTGCTTTCTCCCTCTCTGCTTATCCAGCTTTTATCTGTTCAGTTGATGTCTGACAGAAGAGGCGTTGGGTGCGGAACGTAGGCCGTGGTGTTCGGTGCTCCACTTTGGTCGGTTTAGTTTGTCTTTCATTATCTCAATTACACGCTGTTACCTTTTTGTTGCTGCCCCAGGATTGGACCTTATTTCTGGTGGGAATAGCTGGCAGGGTACCATATGTGCTATAATATTATGTAGTACCTTTGTGTTGCCATGTTATCTTATCTCTTATGCCATTTTATCTATTTTTATCTATGTGGCAAAACCAACCTGGACACTGGGTGCTGGAGAAGTCTGGTTGCCCACCTGCTGCCCCAGGATTATGGGCCCTCTCATCAGCCCATGCTAAGCTTAAACCCCATGGCAATGTGACTGTGTTTGTGGCATCTGAGCGCTGTTCGGATATATTGAGCGCTCGGATCCAAGCCACCTGGGGATAGGCTGAATGTGGGGGTCCTGTTCAGCATATTAGGAGTTATGTATATTTGTGTATTTTTGTGTCTTTTCACTAACATGCGCACAATGGAGTTTTGCCTCTGTCCTGGGAGATAATTGGATTACTTCCCAGTTGTCTCCAGTACAGAGGACTCTGTGACCTACTGCCAGCATGGCTTTCCGGCCCAAACCAGTTCCACAAAGACACTTTTTACTCATTTCTGAACCCCTGGTCTAACTCGTACCATTTTTGGAAATGTTGTTCCCCTGAATGGATTGATGATTAATATGTAATTTTTATTGAAATCCCATGCATAGTTTTGAAGTCATGAACGTTGTATAAAACTGTATATTTTCCTGCCAGTGATAATAAGTTTGTCCATTGTGTTTAGTAATTATATCACTGGCAGAGGGGAGGGAATGTGTACTCTGTGCGGGACGGTCATTCCTTTGCTATTTTATGATTGGTTAATGTAGAAGTCCAGGGGGTATTCCTCTGGACTGGACATGTGAATAAAAAGAGGCTGTATGGGCCAGTACAGTGGTCTGCTTAACCCTCAAGCGAAGTGTCGTCTCGTTCTTGGGGGGAATTGGAGTGTATGCTGTTACAGTGCGACTGCCAGGAGTGTAAACTGTTCCTAGGGTTTTTCCTGTTCGGCTGTATACTGTTTCCGGTTCGGGAGTCTGGAGCATTCATGTGCTTGCAGTTCGGGAAATTGGTGCTTGCAGTAACTGCCGGCGTGTCTGAAAAGGGAATATCGCCTAAACGGAGTTGTGTGCGTAACGGCCTGTTACAATTGGTGGCAAGCGACGGGATCATTCCTACAGCCCAGAAGGACAGCTACAAGGCTACACCAGTTCCTGGATTACAACTTGAGGGCAGCGCTAGTACCCGTACAGCGCCCCTATCAAAAAAAAAAAAGGACTAAATTCAGCAGAGCAAGCATGGCGCCCAGCTACACTCAGGAGCAGTTGGACAGAGAGGTTAATGCGGTGCTGGCTGTATTTGGACCCAACCCCTCAGAGAGAGTCGTGCAGCTTGTGAAGAGGAAAATGGGAGAGTACCTGCAGTTTAAAGCAGGGTGGGCCAGGGGGGAGAGACCCCAGTGGCCGAGCGAGTCCCAGGGAGCTGTAGTTGCCGTCCTTCCTCCCCAGCAGCAGTGTGTGCCCTTAGGAGAGGAGACAGTCGGTTCCTCTTCCCAGCACCCAAGTGGGGTACAGGGAGCTGAAGGTGCTGTCCTTCCTCCCCAGCGGCAGTGTGTACCCTTAGGAGAGGAGACAGTCGGTCCCTCTTCCCAGGAGCCAAGTGGGGTTCAGGGAGCTGAAGGTGCCGTCCTTCCTCCCCAGCGGCAGTGTGTACCCTTAGGAGAGGAGACAGTCGGTCCCTCTTCCCAGGAGCCAAGTGGGGTACAGGGAGCTGAAGGTGCCGTCCTTCCTCCACAGCGGCAGTAGGTACCCTTAGGAGAGGAGACAGTCTGTCCCTCTTCCCAGCAGCCAAGTGGGGTACAGGGAGCTGAAGGTGCCTTCCTTCCTCCCCAGCGGCAGTGTGTGCCCTTAGGAGAGGAGACAGTCGGTCCCTCTTCCCAGCAGCCAAGTGGGGTACAGGGAGCTGAAGGTGCCGTCCATCCTCCCCAGCGGCAGTGGGTACCCTTAGGAGAGGAGACAGTCGATCCCTCTTCCCAGGAGCCAAGTGGGGTACAGGGAGCTGAAGGTGCCGTCCTTCCTCCACAGCGGCAGTGGGTACCCTTAGGAGAGGAGACAGTCGGTCCCTCTTCCCAGCAGCCAAGTGGGGTACAGGGAGCTGAAGGTGCCTTCCTTCCTCCACAGTGGCAGTGTGTGCCCTTAGGAGAGGAGACAGTCGGTCCCTCTTCTCAGCAGCCAAGTGGGGTACAGGGAGCTGAAGGTGCCGTCCTTCCTCCCCAGCGGCAGTGCGTCCTGCAGGGAGCAGAGACAGTTGGTCTCACTCCCCAACAGTGGGACAATGTATCGAAAGGGGAGACAGTCGGTCCCCCTTTCCAACAGCAGAGAGTATGTCAGGGAGAGGCACTTCTTACCATCTCTCCCCAGCAGCAGCTTATTTACCAAAGGGGAGACCTTATTCTCCTAGATGGGGCAGAGGGGACCGCGGTCTCTACACCTGGGCTACAGGGGGAAGGGACAGTCGGTCCTGTCCCCCAGCAGCAGGGAGGTTTATCCAAAGGGGAGACAGTCGGTCTCCCCCTCCAGCAGCAGGACCAAGTCCAGGGAGAGGAGTCTACTATCCCCTCTTCCCAGCTAGGCTCCAACCAGGCTACTCCAGCTGAAGCGGGGGCACCAGGGCAGAGTACCACTGGCCTCTGCCCACTCAGCAACCCACAGATCCAGGAGACCAGTACCCAACACAGCCATGGTGGAGCCATTGGACAGAAACAGGCGACAAAGTTTCCCAGGTTCAGTAACCAAGTGTTGTGGGGGGGCTGCACTGCTGATTGTGTTTTGTGGGTGGGTTGCTGGACTAACCAAGGCACTAACCGACAGAAGATTAGGTACCTTGTTAGTCCTTTTGGAAAAGGGGAGAAATGTGGCAAAACCAACCTGGACACTGGGTGCTGGAGAAGTCTGGTTGCCCACCTGCTGCCCCAGGATTATGGCCCCTCTCATCAGCCCATGCTAAGCCTAAACCCCATGGCAATGTGACTGTGTTTGTGGCATCTGAGCGCTGTTCGGATATATTGAGCGCTCGGATCCAAGCCACCTGGGGATAGGCTGAATGTGGGGGTCCTGTTCAGCATATTAGGAGTTATGTATATTTGTGTATTTTTGTGTCTTTTCACTAACATGCGCACAATGGAGTTTTGCCTCTGTCCTGGGAGATAATTGGATTACTTCCCAGTTGTCTCCAGTACAGAGGACTCTGTGACCTACTGCCAGCATGGCTTTCCGGCCCAAACCAGTTCCACAAAGACACTTTTTACTCATTTCTGAACCCCTGGTCTAACTCGTACCATTTTTGGATATGTTGTTCCCCTGAATGGATTGATGATTAATATGTAATTTTTATTGAAATCCCATGCATAGTTTTGAAGTCATGAACGTTGTATAAAACTGTATATTTTCCTGCCAGTGATAATAAGTTCGTCCATTGTGTTTAGTAATTATATCACTGGCAGAGGGGAGGGAATGTGTACTCTGTGCGGGAGGGTCATTCCTTTGCTATTTTATGATTGGTTAATGTAGAAGTCCAGGGGGTATTCCTCTGGACTGGACATGTGAATAAAAAGAGGCTGTATGGGCCAGTACAGTGGTCTGCTTAACCCTCAAGCGAAGTGTCGTCTCGTTCTTGGGGGGAATTGGAGTGTATGCTGTTACAGTGCGACTGCCAGGAGTGTAAACTGTTCCTAGGGTTTTTCCTGTTCGGCTGTATACTGTTTCCGGTTCGGGAGTCTGGAGCATTCATGTGCTTGCAGTTTGGGAAATTGGTGCTTGCAGTAACTGCCGGTGTGTCTGAAAAGGGAATATCGCCTAAACGGAGTTGTGTGCGTAACGGCCTGTTACAATCTATTTATCTAATAAACTCCTGAATGTATTTATTAGCTGTCGGGTCCATTATTTCTGGGTTTTCAGGCAGCATGTCTCTGACCACTCAGGACTAATGAGCAGAGAAGGTCTTAAACTGTAGCTTTCTCTACCTCTTATTACCACAAGTTAGGTTAAGCACTCCGATAAAGAGGTTATAAAATATTTTGGGGATCATTTATTAAGACCGGCATTTTAGAGGCTGGTCTTCATAACCCCATGCGCTGGCGGTTGATCCGCCACAGTTATGTAGAGGCGCCGGCCTCTACATAACTTTGGCGTATCCAGCGCCGGTCTAAATGTAAGACGGCTTCCTTGCTGGCTTAGATTTATACCATTTTCTACGCCTTAATTAGGTGTCGAAAATGATAAATAAGATGGGCCTGTCGGCCCCTCCCCTTCCCTGCCCACGACGGGCCCACTTTTTTAGACCTTTGTGCTGAAATCTGCAGGAGAAATAAGGCTAATATAGGCATATCTCCGATCGTAAATGACCCCCTTTGTCTTTACAAAAAAACAGAGCCATTCTAATCCACAGCCTATCTCTGGTATAGCACCTTAGCCTCATTGGTAGCATCTGTTCAATTTTCAGCTAGGGAAGGGAATAGGTTGTGGTATAGATGAGCGATGAGATTCCGACTGCAGACAGAGCAGAGGAGGAGGCTCCTGCTGCAGCCAGTTGTCTAACAGCCAGATCCAGACTAGTGAGAAGCAGGGGAGACATGGTTGATCTCCTGGGACACCTTTTTTTCATTTATTTAAATTTTTTCAGTGCAATATGAGGCAATAGGATTGAAGAAAAGGATGAAGTTAAAGCGGATTGTTGGAATTTTTATTTTTTTGCATTTTCTTTTTTTGGGGTTCGGATCAAAGAAATTTCGGAGGCCATGATGTATCTACAATAAGGTTGGAAAAAGAACCAGGTCCATCAAGTCCAACTGATAATCCTACTGTGTTGATAGAAAAATCCAGATGAGGAGGATACCGATTATCCAACATTAACTGTTCTGGTTTCATTATCTGCTTTCATGTAGGGTATTATGTGGTCCAAATGTTTCATGTAGGGTATCATGTGGTCCAAATTAGTGTTGAGCGAACAGTTCGAGAATAGTTCGGGTTCGTACCGAATTTTGGGGTGTCCGGGACCCGGACCCGAACCCGGACATTTTCAAAAAAGTTCGGGTTCGGGTTCGGTGTTCGTCGATTACTTCCCGCTTTCTGAAGGGCTGCACAGCAGCCAATCAGCTAGCGTTTTACTTCTTGCCCTAAGAGCCCATCACAGCCATGCCTACTAATGGCATGGCTGTGATTGGCCAAGTGCAGCATGTGACCAAGCCTCTATTTAAGCTGGAGTCACGTAGCGCCGCACGTCACACTGCTCTGATTAGTGTAGGGAGAGGACGCAGCTTCTGTGAGGGCGAGATTAGGCAGGTTAAAGTCAGCAACAGCACCTAATGAACGGATCAATTTACAGCTGAGAATCATTGAACTTCTGCTAGTTACTTGCTCGCTGGTTTTAGGCTGCACAGAGCGTTTTTCTGTCACTTATTTTCTGGGTTGATCGGCGGCCATTTTGTGACTTGTGGTGCGCCAGAAGAAGCTGCCACCAAGTCCATCAATCCATCAATACTAGTTTTTTTTTTTTTGCTATATCCTACATCAGGGGCTTGGCTGTGCTAATTGTCACCCCTAGAAACTCAGGAAAGAAATTTCTATATTTTATTAAGGGGTTAAATACAATTGCCCAAATACCAATCCCTAAATCTGGTGTTCCAGCTTTGGCTAGACAAGTGTAATACTGTCTGCTGTCTGGCAAAGGATAGATTATTTTCTGGGGTTAAATTCAATTGCCAAAATAGCAATACCATAAATCAGTGGTTTCAGCTGTGGCTGGCAAAATAGAATACTGTCCGAGGTAACGCACACACGTACAGACGCACGTACACGATTCTTGAATAGTTGTATTATCGCGATAATAAAACTAACAGTGTAAAGTTGACTGTATTGCTCTAAGTTATATTCGCATCTGAATGTAACTTCTATTACAGCACACCAATACTAAAACTGACTAAGAGACAGCTTTAAGTTCTATTCGAACGCGATTGCAACTTTGGAACTTAAAGTGGTGTACGATTTTCAAAGTTGAGTACTAAAAAGTTGGAATCGCAATGCGATTCATATGTATTTGCTTAATCGCATTGCGATTACAACTTTGAGCTACCGATCACCATGGGAACGCCTCCTCCAGTAGAATGTACTGTCAGATGTGAGAATTAAGTTGAAATCGCAATGCGATTATTAAATAATTCCATCCATATTCGTTAACTTACTGACTCAGTAAGTTAACGATATGGATGGAATTATTTAGCAATGCTAAGTTGAAATCGCAATGCGATTAAGCAAATATATAAGAATCGCATTGCGATTTCAACTTAATTCTCAGATCCGACAGTACATTCTACTGGAGGAGGCGTTCCCATGGTGATCGTTAGCTCAAAGTTGTAATCGCAATGCGTTTATTGCGGTATATTATCCCTCTGGGTGTCTTTTACAGCCTTTTTAGTGCCCAAAAGTTCGGGTCCCCATTGACTTCTATGGGGTTCGGGTTCGGGATGAAGTTCGGGTTGAGTTCGGATCACGAACCCGGACATTTTCCGGAAGTTTGGCCGAACCTTTCGAACCCGAACATCCAGGTGTTCGCTCATCTCTAGTCCAAATGTTTCATGTAGGGTATGATGTGGTCCAAATGTTTCATGTAGGGTATCATGTGGTCCAAATGTTTCATGTAGGGTATCATGTGGTCCAAATGTTTCATGTAGGGTATCATGTGGTCCAAATGTCTCATGTAGGGTATCATGTTGCCTACATTTTCTTCCGAAGCCGTTCAGATTTTTAGGGCACTGCCACATGGTCTAGTTTCCTGATGCAGTTTTGGAAGCCAAAATCAGGGGTGGATCATAAAAAGAGAGAAAGCATAAAGGATATATACGACTTCTCAATCTTTTTGAATTCCCTCATCGTTTTGGCTCATAAAATGACATCAGGAAACTTGACCATGTGGCCGTACCCTTACGATATCAGTGAAAGACTTAACACATGATTCCTGCACAAACAAATTCTGTAAGATGCTTAGGACTAAATTTTTTATTTTCTGCATTTTAAACCACAGCATGCGTACAGGTGCACTTTCCACCTTAAAGACTGGGAAATAACAGTGTTTATGGAGCACCACATACATTATTTGAATCGATCTAGATGAGAAGAGCACATTCATGTATACACACAGTAATGACTGCCTGCAGCAATGCCAAGAGCTGCTTATGTTCAGTCTAATGTACAAGAAGGGTTATGATTAATTTAGGAGTAAGTAGAAATCATTCGCTATCAGGTAAGTGCACAGTATTCATCCCCATTGGGATCTAATTGACCTCTTGGACTAAAGCTAATTTGCACTTAGATGTAAATGAGCAGCCAAACCTTCGAAGGGAATATCGAAGCGGAGACTTTTATGTATGAGAGTGTCCTCCAATCAATGGCGCTATATAAAATGGGAGATATTTTTTTCTCCTGTCTTATTGATTCCTAATTACGGCCACTGTACTGGATTTCCACTTGCGTAGTGTTCGGGGTTTATGCTTTGCTTCTGGTCCGGCTTCTCTCAGGACATGAAGATAAATAATAACCCAAGAAACAGCAGTACAGTGCAAATAATGAGACATTGGAGCTTAGAAATAAAGAATTAAACTAAAAAAATGCAAAATAAATCAACAATAAATAAATAAACATTTCATTGCAGTTACATTGCTACAATGTTTTCGTTGAAACCACATAATAACACGAGGATAAACATGGTCTGTCGCCAGGCTCGGACTTGCCCACCGGGGAGGGGGAGGATTCCTCGGTGGGCCCCCAGTCTCCTGCGCCTGGAGATAAAAAGGAGGAGTAATTACTTATCTTGTTTCTCATGAGATAATTATTGGAGCCACTAGGTGGCAGTATCGCACAGTGATGCAGCCTCCTACTGGTGTACATTGTACAGGAGGGCCCGCAGTATCTTCTAGACTTCCCGGGCTGCTGGCTGTGAAGGAGAAGAGAACATGTCTGGCCATCCTCCTGCCCTCCCTGCTGTCAGAAAACTGTGAGAGAAGGACTCTTCTGCGGTGCTGGGCTGATTTCTCAGGTGTGTGACAGTAATGAGCTGTAGGAGACTGTAAGGGGGAAATAGGGGATTTTTTTATAGTAGACTCAGATCTGTGTATGTGTGCTGCTCTCTGCAAAGTTCAGAGTGGCATTGGGGGCACTCTGCCTTGGGTCCTCCACAATGCCTCTGCTTTGGGTGCACCCCCATAAATGCCCCAACTCCAGATGCCCCTACTCTAAATGCACCACTAATATTGCCGGGATTACTACAGGATCCCCACTATTACCCTAATGCCTCTGCTTCAGTTATGACCCTCCGTTTGTGCCCTTTGCTCACGTTGCTCCACTAGCACCTTTGCTTGGGCTTTGATAAAGGTTGTGACCTGCAAAGGTTGCCTGAAAAATTCTGTGCAGTGCGTCACATTCTCCAGTATTGACACATATGGTTTACATGGCGGCAGCGATGATATTCCGTATTTACAGGCATCACTGCTGCCATGTAAAGAGATACTGGTGGTGGAGTGGTGGAGGATTTAAAGGAGTTGTGTAGGTTTTCAAGTTATCCTCTCCACACCATAGGGCATAACTACATGATTTGTGGGGTCCGATACTGCAACCCCCACTGATCCCAGGTACGGGTCCTGTTCCCCCTTTTTGATGGTGTGACAGGCCACACATACGCCCTGCTGCTCCATTTATTCTGTTTGGGACCACTGGAAATAGCGGGCGCTGTACTCCGCCATCTCCAGCGACCCCATAAAGAATGGATGGAGAAGCCGGGCACATGCTCAACCTGCCACTCAGTCAAGAAGGGGAATCAGTGGGGGCTCCAGGGTTCAGACCCCCACGGATCACTTAGTTATCCCCGATCCTGTGGATAGAGGATAACTAGAAAAGTGGATGCCGACCCTTTAACAGGCGGGCATTTCTATTTTAGTTTGACACATATTTTGGGCCAGTTTTAAATTTAAATTTATTTTTTTTACACCCAAAGAAATCCTTTAAGGACAGGGAATGTGAAAAGGTCCAACAGCTATGACATGACAGGTGATAAGTGTCTGATTGATGGAGGTCTCATGTTTGGATTCCTTTGGTCTCCTAATGAAGGCCCTACAGGGAAATCAAAGTAATTTTGTGTGTGTAAGAGGGGGGGGGGGGATTGTCCATATTTCTTCCTTTGATGGGTTAATTAATTTTTCCATCACGTTATACAACTATAGTTTCCATGGTTACGCCCACTCTGTAAACCAGCCTTCTACTAACTTTGCCTACATGATAAATGCCACTCATTGAAGTGACACAACCCAGGGGTGCAACTACGATAGCGGCAGCCCATGCGACTGCTATGGGGTCCAGGGCAAGAGGGGGCCCAGTCTTAGTTGGGATCATCTCCTCTTCTACTGGAGATGAAAACTTGGTCAGGACACGAACGTATGCTTCCCGTGCCTGTGCTGCGGACCGCAATGCATGAGCGCCGACCGTGGGGCAGCTCGCCGACCCATTCCCTTCAATGTGTCCATGATCTGCCCGTTCCGCAAAAAGATAGGACATGTTCTATCTTTTTGCGGGATGGAAGCACTCCGTACTGCTTCCGTAGTGTTCCGTTCCATGATTCCGTTCCGCATCTCCGGATTTGCGGACTCATTGAAGTAAATGGGTCCGCATCTGTGATTCGGAATGGCCACGGAAGGGGGCCCATGTATTGCAGATCGCCAAATGTGGTCCGCAATACGGGCACGCAGCATGCAAGTTCATGTGAAAGAGGCCTAAATGAACAACTTTCAGCAAATGAAGCAGTGAAAAAATGGCTCGAGGGTCATTGAAAAGGGTTTTGGCAGAATCCCTTCTGTCCTTTGTGGGGGCCTGGTTTGATCCTTGCTATGGGGGCCTTACTTCTCTATGTACGCCACTGGAACAACCCATTTGAGTATGTGAACCCTAGAGCAGCAATGCACATGAGCGTTGCCTAGTCTTGGTCTTCATGATGAAACGTGTGGTTTCTGCATCAGGAAACTAGAAAATGCAACACTGTGATAATAATTTGGATAATAATTTTTTTTCTTCACATGATGTCCTGAAATTAGGTGCAATGTTGGGAGTCCGGTCGCCGCACTTCATTTTTTAGCATAAAGTATAAACTATGGTAAGAAGGTCATCGGCGTATTCCAGGCGAGCACACAAATCATGTCATTATGACACTTTAACTGAAGGATAATGATATTCATAAGATGCTTACTGGATACATTAATCCTCCATATTTTAATCATACCAAACGGAGACAGCGCCAAGAAAATTAGGACTTGATAAATGAATCTGGTTAGAAGCAGCGTTTTATGGCTGCGGGGGAGATGGATCAAAGTTAATATTTTTGATGGGTCAAGCTCCGACTCAAACACAATATTTTGCTGCCCTTCGAGTTTGGAGACATTTTATTGTTTTGCGATGAGTCAATTGTCTTGTGAACGTCCAGATGCAAAGTGTCTGGACCGGGAGCAAATCAAATCAAATGGGAGTTTAGGTTAAAAGGGTTGTGCCAAGATTTGACGTTATCCCCTATCTGCAGGAGGGGAGTTAACTAACTGATTGTCGGGGGTCCAATCGCTGGGACCTGAGAACAGGGGTCCCATTCATCTGATCTGATACAGCGGCAGGTCAGACATATTCTCTGGCATTTATTCGCTGTACTCAGCTATTTCTGGCCCACCTGTAGTACCCCAGAGTGGGCACTACCATTCCTACACCCTGCTACTGTCTCTAATGGCCAACCAATAATGTCACCTGTGTATTTATTCCAGGTCCTTTGATATTGTGCCTTATAAATTCCATTCTCCACCCTTTTGGGCAGAAATGGGCTAGTCCTGCTTCCTACCAAGGAAAGTGTTGCATGAAGCGATAGTGGAGTCTAGAGTTGGAAGCAGATAAGTCAAGTCATGGGGCAGGAATCTCCAAAGGGAAGCAGCTCATAGAGCACCAAGACTTCTTACAGAATATCACGAGGGGGTCAACGGCCAAAGGCACCCCACTCAAAAAGTACCAGAACTGTCATAGAGCCGAGCTAACATAGCTAAGCCAGAAATGAACACAGCAGCGAAAGATAAAGCAAGGTATCCAAGTTTGCCAGAATGTTGTTTGGATCCAAGTTTATTCAAGTAAAGCTGTTTCACCAAACCTATGGAGCCTCACCCTGGGGAGTGACAGTATCCAGGTAGGAGCACCATGACACACACAGAACAAATTGGGCTGCATCACCACTCAGCAATTCCTAATAACCTGGGACTCGATCGGCCCTGGGGTTGGCATGTTGCACACCCTTAGAAAATTAATGGAGAGGCAGGGAGCATGACCAATCAGTGCACTCAGATAGGGGGAACGGGATCCCTGTTCTCAGCATTGATGAGGGTCCCAGTGGTCAGAACCCTATTGATCAGTATCTTTTGGATAGGGGAAAGCTTCTAAACTTGGCACAACCCCTTTAATGCAATGAATAGAGGAACTGTTTTGAGAAATGCCAAGAAAACTTGGACAACCTCTTTAAAGGAAACCTGTCACTGATAAACCAGGCACATTGCCTTGCAGGGCTAGCTCAGTAAGGTAGGTAATAATGATACCTGTCATGTAAAGATCAGTTTATGCTGGAGAAAAAATAAATCCATATGCAAATGAGTGGTGAAGTGCACAGAAGGAGGGTCCAAGTCACTCTGTGCACTGTTTCTCCTCCTGCTTCCTCTGCCAGCCCCGTCTTCTCCTTCTTGATGGACATGGTTAGGAGAGATTACTATGCAGGAACCTGTTCCGACAAATCCGGAAGGAGAGGGAGCATCTGCCGCATTTCTGTCATGTCTGAACTCAGCCTTGGTTTTTAGCTTCTCCTTATTTCTTGTGCGATGAAATCTGCAAGTTGTGAATGTTCTCTGTGTCTCAGAAGACAAGGAACATGTTGATGCATCAGCACATTGTAATGATCCTATAGCTGGGGCACCGGTGCAGCCAAGTCCTCACAGTCTGGTCACCAATATGCCCGCTGGTGCTCAGGATCATTTGGCTTTTATGTGAATGTGATGTGCTTTCAATGCTATCAGCACACAAGGAGTTAATAACTGCATAAGACATACATTATACGTCTTGTGGTAAAAGGCGACTTCCATGGAAAAGGCCAATAAATATCTGTGTTTGGCTCCTTTACAAGATTTACTATGAAATAAATGATTCTTCTGCAGTATATCAGAGGGTGTTTGATTTAGTAATTACAGGTCTCAGGGTGAAGAGTGCAGGGGGAAGGATGGAATTCATACAAGGTCATTGGATGGATACATGGATGGATGGATAGATAGACAGACAGATTAGATAGATAGATAGATAGATAGATAGATAGATAGATAGAGAGATGATAGATAGATAGAGAGATGATAGATAGATAGATAGATAGATAGATAGATAGATAGATAGATAGATATGAGATTGATAGATAGATAGAGAGATGATAGATAGATAGATAGATAGATAGATATGAGATTGATAGATAGATAGAGAGATGATAGATAGATAGATAGATAGATAGATAGATATGAGATAGATAGATATACAGAAAGATAGATAGATAGATAGATAGATAGATAGATAGATAGATAGATATGAGATAGATAGATAGATAGATAGATAGATAGATAGATATGAGATAGATAGATAGATAGATAGATAGATAGATATACAGAAAGATAGATAGATAGATAGATAGATATGAGATAGATAGATAGATAGATAGATAGATAGATAGATAGATATGAGATAGATAGATAGATAGATAGATAGATAGATAGATAGATAGATAGATATACAGAAAGATAGATAGATAGATAGATAGATAGATAGATAGATAGATAGATAGATGATAGATAGATTTGCTGTTGATTCCGGATATTTGGGTTTTTCCCTCTTTATGTTGTGGGCTGACAGGACGGTGGATTTATTTCTTCTCTCACCCACATACTAGATACAATCCATAAATCTGCGGATGACTATTGATGATAATGAGATGGTAGAAATGGAATATAAATAAAACTTCTATGAAATCTGCGGCTGTCGGCCCCTTCTTTACATATGATAAATCAATACAGGAAATAAAGAACACAATCTGTCACCGACAAGAGCCGAATGAATATAAATGACAGAAAGAGGCAAGAACTGTGCGGCTGGGAGTGAGTGGGGCCGTCTCCAGATCCGTTTAATTGGATAATAATTTACCCAGTTACATGGTGAGATTTAAATGGCGCCTGTAAAATGGAATCGTGCAAAAAACAACAATGGACGCAGAAAAAAAAACAAGAGGGAGAGATATAAAGAAACACCTGTAATACCGGGACATATAATGGGACAGGTGCTCTGCCTGCAGCCAGCCAGGGGCCCCACCGCTCACCTGCCCGCCAACTCCATTTATTAGAATAGTAAACTACAGCCGCTGACACCAAACACTTTACTGCCATATCATTTTTCAGGTTCTGTAATAAGACGGCGCCAAAATTTATGGTTAGAAAATTGTTCCAGGGACACGAAGCAACGGCAGACAAAGCTGAATACCAAAAATACTCACAATATATGAGAGTCCTACAATAATGTGAATATCTATCTATCTATCTATCTATCTATCCATCATTTATATCCCTTTCTATCTTTCTCATATCGTAATAATATGTATCATATTAAACTTGATCTTTCTTTCTTTCTTTCTTTCTTTCTTTCTTTCTTTCTTTCTTTCTTTCTTTCTTTCTTTCTTTCTTTCGCGGGGAGTACATAAGCTGTGATCATCTCATCACCTATGGTGAATGGTGAATTCTCTACTATCTACTGTACATAAAAATGTTACCTGTCATTGTAATCCTGTCTGGGGTGATAATGACATGACTGCCGAGAAGTGATCACTACAGACAGTGTCAGCTTACTCTGAGACTCAGTGGTCAGAGTGATAACTGCAAGTATAATTATTATAGTTTTTTTTTTTTTTTTAATTGGCAATGACACGAAAAATTAAAAAACACGTAACAATTGAAAAGAGTATGTTTACCATAAAACTTTGGACTAAACAATAAAGCAGTTGTTCATCCCCTTTAAGAACTGACTTTGGAACTACTAAGTTAGATTTCCCTCCATTATATTTATCACAGAAAAAAGTCATATGGACATGGCGTTATTTCTCAATTTTTCCCCTGATTTGGAATCTGCCGTGGACATGACACAATTAATGAGCATTTCTATTTTTCCTCCTATTCCTTTTTAGGCCTCTTGCATACGAACGTTTTTTTTATGTTCCGTATACGGTTCGTATACAGACTCATTCATTTCAATGGGTCCGCCAAAAAAATGGAAGTGTTTCCGTGTGCATTCTGTTTTTGTATTTCCGTTTCCATGCAAAGATAGAACATGTCCTATTATTGCCCGCAAATCACGATCCGTGGTTCCATTCAAGTCAATGGGTCCGCAAAAAAAACGGAATGCATACGGAAATGCATCCGTATGTCTTCCGTATCCATTCCGTTTTTTGCGGAATCATCTATTGAAAATGTTAAGCCCAGCCCAATTTTTCCAATGTAATTACTGTATACTGTATATGCCATACGGAAAAACGGAACCGAAACGGAAACAAAAACGGAAAAACTGATCCAATAAAAACGGCCCGAAAAACACTAAAAAAGCCGTACGGTCGTGTGAAAGAGGCCTTAGGAACATCTGTGCATCCAAGTAAAACAAAAAAAACAAACCACCACACCCGTCCACCTCCACTTCAGTGGAACAAAGCTGCAATTCCAAAACTGCATGGTAGGGTTGAGTCTGGGCCCCGACTATTTGTGCATCTCAGCTTTTTAGTGAAGGCCGTACCCTTCGGTGCAATGAAGTCCTCATTTGCAAAACTAATGAAAGTGTTTTTTGTTTTTTTCCCCCCTGTTGAACACCCCAACCAATTTTCACAAAACAGACATCTTTGTAACCAGCAGTATCAACCCTACCACTAAATAAGGTCAGTTCTGCTGACAGGTGCTCTATACGACAACCTCCTAAATGAATGAATGATCTCCTGCACACGTAGCTGACTTTATTCCCTCCGCATATAAATCGAGATAAACCAGGTTTTCTCATCCTTCTACATTGAAGAGCTGATTAGCGGGTCCTTTAATTGTCATTATGTGATTTACCGCCATCTAAAAAGCAAACAAACATCTGGTGCGAAGCCGCGAGAGTCTCTCATTGAAGGATATTTTTGCTCCTTTTGCATTAAACATTTGCTGGGACCTCCCTGCCGTCTGCTGCCCTCCTCGCTCCTGATTGCGTTATCGTGTACATTGTCCTCCCCGCTGGGCCATTTACAGCTCATTACCGTCACCTAAACTTGGCGGCGCAGAATCCAAGAATATTACACGCCATAAAACACAGTAATATGTTATGTAATCAGATAAGACTACGGCTTTTTAATCTACTTCACCGTTACTGTACAATGGGGGAGATGTACTAAGCTGGATGTACCAGAATTCTGGCTCATGTTGTGCGTGTCTTACACATTTCCTATGCGCTTTAGACACTTTTGTGCCTCACCAGGCAGGAGAATGTGGTTTAGCGGGAAAAGTGAGTGTCTTTATGGGAAGGCATGCCTCAAAATGTGAGACACAAAGTGCTAGTCTTCCAAAGCTAACAGCTTACCTACCCCAGAAGTAACTACACCACTACTATTGGAATGATCAGGCTCGGACTGGCCCACAGGGGAACAGGGGAATCCCCCGGTGAGCCCCTGAGCAAGGTGGGCCCCTAGTCTCCCACCCTCTGCACAAGTGGCACATAACACATTAGATTTACTGCACTACATACATATATGTACAGCACCTCCACCAGCCTATGTTTATATAAAAAACTTGTTAGATTGTTTATTATATTTTAATGTATCCGTATGGTGGGCCCCCAAAATACATTTTATTGGTGGGCCCTAGGTACTCCAGTCCGATACTGGGAGTGATATTATGATGCTGAACTGCTTACCATAAAATATTCATTTCCTGCAACCACCACAAGGGAAAGCTCACTGTATACAGTGATTTTAATGGGTGCTATATAATCTGTATGCAGCGAACACTCTTCCTCCCCCCTCTAGTGGTGGCTGTATAATCTGTATGTAATGAGCTCCCTCTAGTGGTGGCTGTATAATCTGTATGTAGTGAGCTCCCTCTAGTGGTGGCTGTATAATCTGTATGTAGTGAGCTCCCTCTAGTGGTGGCTGTATAATCTGTATGTAGTGACTTCCCTCTAGTGATGGCTGTATAATCTGTATGTAGTGAGGTCCCTCTAGTGGTGGCTGTATAATCTGTATGTAGTGAGCTCCCTCTAGTGGTGGCTGTATAATCTGTATGTCGTGAGCTCCCTCTAGTGGTGGCTGTATAATCTGTATATAATGAGCTCCCTCTAGGGGTGACTGTATAATCTGTATATAATGAGCTCCCTCTAGGGGTGACTGTATAATCTGTATATAATGAGCTCCCTCTAGGGGTGACTGTATAATCTGTATATAATGAGCTCCCTCTAGGGGTGACTGTATAATCTGTATATAATGAGCTCCCTCTAGGGGTGACTGTATAATCTGTATATAATGAGCTCCCTCTAGGGGTGACTGTATAATCTGTATATAATGAGCTCCCTCTAGTGGTGACTGTATAATCTGTATGTATTTGGCTTCCCTCCCACTCAGGCCGCTGGATACACAGCACTTTTTACCCAATTCACTGCAATTCTGGCAAATGTTGGATGGGCTGGTGCTGAAGTGGGCCACCTGCTCGTGGGTCATGCTAAAATATCCAGGGCTTGGGCCCTAGATGTTTTGTCGAGGGTCCCGGAAATAGTGGCTGCCCTAGATATAACTGTATCACTGTCTTCAGAACAGACAGTAGAATATTGTGGGGAGGCATGGGGCCTTGAGGAGGGGTCTTATCACTACTGGGAACATTTTATGGGGTTTTATTGCAACTGGGGCACTTTGTCCATCTTTGTCACTGCTGAGGGCACTTATGGGGCATATTACTACTGGTGGCACTGTGGGGGCATTCTTATTATTGGACATAATATCAAGGGTACTACTACTGACGGGGTACTCACATAGAGCATTATCATTGTAGAGACACTATTAGTAATGAGAGAAGAGAAGTACATTTGGTTGGACTTTTGGGAGCACTATTAGTATATGGGGGACTATTTGTATGGCACTGTTATTTCTGCAATATTTGGAGGTATTAGGGAGCAGAGTGGGCGCAGTATTTAGTGGTAGCAGCAGGATAACACTTTTGAGACACTGGGTAAGGCGGTGATGAAAAAGTGAGGAACCCAAGATATTTGTGTCGTAAACTCTGCAGCAATTAAGGTCAAGGAGAAGATGAGGAAGGAGAATCTCCACATTAGAGGAGACATCACTGCATATATGAGGTATGTCTTGCTGTATTCTCCTGTATGCTTGATAGCGTTAAATGTAATGTCCATCCAAATATGTCAGTAGCACATATTTCAGAATCAACGCACAGCAGGTGGGTCTTCCAAGTCGGAGTCCAGCCCTGGCTGAATGTAGCCCATGCTGTAAGTAAGTATAAATCCCTGAAAAAACTATATATAAACCATCCTGCACGATATGTTATTAAATGCATATGGCTACATTTACAAAATCACAGAAAATATTGCACTATATTAATAGATGCAAGCATAACATATGGACTAAGCCCTCACTCTTGATACAATCTGAGACACGCGGTCAATACATTATGATCAAAATACATCTAAGCCCACCTACCAGACGACAAGGTGGTCTCAGTTCAGACGGGTTCCTATGCTAACCTATTCATGCTGTGGTGCATTTTTCAGGAGCACAGTCCCCGCACATATGGTGTGCTGCCCCTTGTTACCTCCATGTGCATCAGCAACCGGGGGGAGGAGAGACACACACACCGATAGGTACCACCTTAATCAAGGTCACCAATTAGATAGGTGGGGCAGAAGTGCACCTGAATATCACTCCCAGTATAGAAGCGTATTCACACATGAAGGTGCCACTCCTTCAAGACAAATCAAACAAATCACTGAAAAAACTATATATAATATAAACCATCCTGCACAATATGGTATTAAATGTGCGGATGTATATGGCTACATTTACAAAATCACAGAAAATAATGCACTATAATAGGTGCAAGACATACGGACTAAGCCCTTACTCTATTGATAAAATCTGAGACATGTATTGACCAAGTGTCTCAGATTTTATCAAGAGTGAGGGCTTAGTCCATATGTTATGCTTGCATCTATTATTATAGTGCACTATTTTCTGTGATTTCATGCTATAAGTATACTATGAAGTGGGCCTTTGGGACCTGGACCTCCCACATTAAGTATATCAGTAAATATAACAATTATGCAATTTTGAGCAATCATCCCTAAGAGGTTTCTCCATAGATACATATATTGCATTTGTAAAACTATGTTTGACCTAAAAGGGTGTTCTTCTGTACAGCACATTCAGCATGTTAACAGACAATAGAGGAACATGTACTGCAGTAGTTACTAATATTGTCATCCAAAAGACAAATGTCACAGCACAATATTACTTTTCCTCAGTGGAGCTTAAGAAAGATCATTGACGTTTGATTATTTGATAGCCATGGCTCCAGGCTGATATCCGGCTCTACAGGTGGCAGAAGTCATGGTGGAGAATGTTCTTTACATTGCTGACACTCCTGTGATAGACTCTTGTTTTACAGAACATGAAATCCTTGTTACATTGTGTCTCCTGTGACCTATGTATCTCTCTGTAACAATGCTCCGGACACAATGCGGGGTGAGAGGTGACCTTTAAGAAAAGACCAGGAGACCTCACACCACAAGGCCAGTGTTTGTTCAGCTTTCACTAAATGTCATTGGCTTTTGTTTCAGATTAATGAATTCAGAGTTTAACACCTGGAAAATGTCAATTAGCTTTTATATCTCTCACAGAACAACATGAAGCTTTCCTGTGGATTTAGCAAAGGCAGAAAAATGTTTCCAGTGCAGGCTGTGGACATTGGGTCATTTGACATGTTTTTTTTTTTTCCAATTATATTAAAGATATCATTGTTATTATTTAAAGTGTTTTATTATTACAAAGTAGACAAGAGTGAATTTCTTGTTTTGGGTCCGATTTGCAAAACTTTTTATTTGGGTACAAATCAAATATGTTCCAATCGCCCTGAAAATTTAGTACATAACACTATCTGGTCTCCTATGACTTAGATTTTATTCTAAAAAGACTATAGTTCACTGCCTGTATAGATACTAAAATCAAAAATAATACATCTTTATTGAAGTCCTCAGATTAAAATCTGGTAATGGGCAACTGCCCTTGTATCACAGGCACATGTCCCCCAATATTACGGTCCCAGGGTGTCTTAGAGGGATCTCTAACAGGGTGCAGCAGACTGCATGTCTACGTCCATTGAAGGAGTGGTGACTAGTACTACCAGTGAAACGCGTTGAGTGCGTTAGATGTTTAAGCGACCTTTATTTATATAAATTATAGATGCACGTCGACTGACAATCATAGTGGATTCACATTGTGACAGCTTAGACTAGATTCAGTCAGCAATCACATGCACACTTAGACCCATATGGTGGTCAAACATTTGGGGTACGGGGATATGAATTACTAGTAGGAGTGACAAGATTTTCACTCCCCTTGATTGACATGTATATTCATATTTACACCCGGTCGCCCTGTTAATCACGTCTCCACACCTTCAATGGACGAAGACATACAGTCCGCTGCACTCTGTTAGAGATCCCTCTAAGACACCCTGTGACCGTAATATTGTGGGGCGTGAGCCTGTGATACAAGTGCAGTTGCCCATTACCAGATTTTAATCAGAGGACTTCAATAAAGAGTTATTATTTATGATTTTAGTATCTATACAGGCAGTGAATTTTTATTTAATTTTAGATGCGTCCCTTGATATTACTTTATTTCCGTGGATTCCTAAAAAGACTATAGAAAGTAAGATAGAGCAAAATCCTGGTATGCTACTGTGGGTTTCTGGCCAATATACACACATTGTCTGCTGGGTTCTCTTTCTTATTATAGAGATTGCCTAGTTTGCTACTCTGGGTTTCTGGGAAAGATATTCAAATTAGGTTTCCTAAGTCTATCTGATGCAAGCAGATGTAAGATGTGTTAATTTTCATATATTTTTTCCCAATAACTTAGACGAGAATTGACTGGCTTACAATATTCCTCATGTATATCCACCGCCCATAAGAAAAAAAAAGTACCCCAACCAATAGTCCCCCCCCCCCAACTCTGTTAAAGGGTAGTTATTCAGAAAGAGCTGTATAAGACGCTCTGAATAGCTTGCATGTCTCTTTTCCAGATAAGCATTATATGGGGATACAAGCACAGCAATAGATAAAACAATCTTACTATGAAAAAGAATTGCTTGAACAGTTTATGGCAACCACTAGGGGGAAATATTATTATGAAAAAGCTTTGATTGAGCAGTTTGAGGCTACCACCAGCGGGAAATATTATCTGATTGAACATTTTGAGGCTACTGCCATGGGAAAATCTTATAGTGAAAAAACATTGACTGAATAGTTTGACGCTACCAACGGAAATTATTATTATGAAAAAATGTGCCTCTATGGGGCCCTGAAATTCCTGATGGCTGCCCTACCCTGGAGACACCTCCTGCTGTCTAGCCCTGTCAATCAAAGGGAGGGGGAGTGTACAGAGCAGGCGGTGTAACACAGTAGTGCTCAAAGGATTCACCCGCCTCTTGGTGCTCTAATTGCTCATTTACATATGAATAAAACACTGATTTCTCTACAGACAAAAGAAAGGTATAGTTTTAATCAGCAAGATGAGTCCTACGAGGCAATATGGTCTGGTTTAATAGGGTTGATCCTGGTGACAGAGTCTCTTTAAAACCACAGTTGTATACCTTTACACCTTAACATGCTTTATCTAAGATAAAATCTTCTTTGCCCAAATCATATAATTTATTCCAAATTTTTATGTAATGAACATGAACAGTGCATACAATACTGCATGACTCACACTGAATGTGGAACGCTGTGGGACTGGATGAACGTCATCTACTGAGCCCCCCGGGCGGTTCACGTTCGCACTTGACTTTTTTTGGTGACAATGTTTCTTTAAAGAATTGAGTTTACACCCCATATACTTTATACTGCAAGAGAGTCTGTCAGCAGCGTATCACCTACAAAATCACTACTTGAACTTAAATAGTTAAATTGCGCCATTTTCTTCAAGTGCAGAGGTTGAGTGGCATAGAAGATGAAGTCCGATGTGATATGTCTATGACTTGGCGAGTGCTGAATGGGTGATCCTGAGCATGGCAAGAACTCGTGCCCTCCTCACCCACCCTGGCCCCACTCCTATCTCATGATTGACAGCGTCATCACTCTCCTATGGAACACAACACAACACTGAAATTTTGCGCATGCGCAGTAAAAACCCTGGACCATGTATGTACAATACAATCCCTTTTGTGGGCACCAGCATCAGTTACTGTACTACACATTGTACTGACACAGATCTCACGCAGCCCCACCCTGAAATTCTGTGCATTTATATAGAGAACTACACACCAAAATTATAAATACACAGCATATGAACCTATGTAGCCTTCAGTACAAGGGGGGCAAAAGTGCTATGTGCAATAAATAACATTTAAAGGGATTCTGTCATGGCATTTGACCCTATAGAGCTGCGGACATGCACGGCTAGATCGCCGTTAGCATGTCCGCAATATACCAGTAGAATAGCTCTGGGTGCTTTTATTTTCTTTAAAAAATGATTTTATTGATATGCAAATTAACCCTCGCAGGTGCTCCATTGGTGGTACTAACCTTCCTGGTGCCCAGCCATGCCCCCATGTGAAAGAGCCCAGCACCTCCTGCGTCCGCCGAATCTCCTCCTTGCTTCAGTGAAATCGCCGTAAATCTCGCGATGCACGAGATTGCACATGCGCAGTTGCAACATAGTGTTCCTTCCCTGCGCTGGCATCAGCCTCAGGGAAGGAACTGCGCATGCGCGATCTCGCGCATCACGAGATTTACCCAGAGCTATTCTACTGCTATATTGCGGACATGCTAGCAGCGATCTAGCCGTGCATGTCCGCACCTCTATAGGGTCAAATGCCGTGACAGAATCCCTTTAAAGTTCATCAGGAAATACATCAAAATAAATTTATACAGACCAATGTGGCTCAGACCCCAACGCACGTTTCGCAAGTCGCTTCCTCAGGGGATGACTGGACAATGTGTTCAATATTTATATATATACCCTATCAATTATCACAAAGTTAAAAAATCTGACGGGATATACTCACTGAATCCACATGTTCTCCATGGAAGTTCATGGCGTGCGTTCCACACTGAAACGCATGACATCACTTCCTTCTGTTACCCAAAAACTTCCCACCCTATGGCCCGTTTATATTGATGGCCTGTGTATGGAATAACTGCTGCATATTATCATAAAGGTAGATCAGAAAGATTGGTTCTCTTTCAGCCAATACTCACAATAGTGGTGGTAAGTGATGCGCCCTCGGAGTTTGAACGCACCACATGACCGCCGTAATTCCGGTATGCTTTCCACGCTGGAGCCCATCGCAGCCTCACCATTAAATACAGTACAGTATCCAGCCACAGCATACAATTGACATCAGAATTTCCATATGGATGTTTTTTACCTGTAACCATTTGTTCAAGAATGGTAACTCTTTGAGGGGACCTGATTAAGGCCTAATTCACACGTCCGCAAAATGGATCCGCATCCCATCCATAATTTTGCGGAAGGGTTACAGACCCATTCATTTCAAAGGGGCAGGAATGGATGTGGACAGCACACTATGTGATGTCTGCATCCGCATTTCCGCATCCGTGTTTCCGCATCCGCATTTCCGTTTCCGCAAAAAATAGAACATGTTCTATTTTTGTCCACAATTGCGGACAAGAAAAGGCATTCTCTATATAGTGCCAGCAATGTGCGGTCCGCAAAATGTGGAATGCACATTGCAGCCGTCCTTGTTTTGCGGATCCGTGTTTTCGTGTTTCCGCAAAACACACTACGGACGTGTGAATTAGGCCTAACTCAATATAATATAATATAATTAATCAATCCTAATGAAATTGTGCGATTCCTTAGTGCATGGTTCTTTTAGTGTAAATAGTGTAAATAAATATATAAATATCAACCGTATCAAACCAATCATGTATAAAAAATATATAACCCAATAAAACCACTTATGATTATATTAAAAACAATTATTTTTTAGATTACGTAGATGATTCATATTGTGATAAAGTGCTTAGTGCATGACAGTGAGGAAAACAGGGGGGGGGGGGGGGGAGACAAAGGAAAAAAAAAGGAAAAAAGTTTTACTCCAAAATGATACAATTGAAAAACACAAGTCGTCCTGCAAAAATCAAGCCGTCACACCACTCCATAGAAAGAAAAATAAAAAAGTTATGGGTCTTGGGAGGCAGCAATGCAAAAACTTTTTTTTCTTTCTAAACAAATGGGTTTTATTGCAAAAAAGTAGTAAAATGTAAAAAAAAAAAAAAATATGTATTTGGTATAACTGTAACCTTACTGACCCAGAGAATAAAGATATTATGTTATTTATGCCAAAAAATGAATACCGTAACAGCGTAAAAACACAGTGGCAGTATTGCTGTTTTTCCCATCTCCCTCCCAGAAAGAGATAATAAAAGTTAATCAGAAAGTTATGTGTACCCCAAAATGGCGCCATTAAAAACTACAACTGGTCATGCAAAAAACAAGCCCTCATAAAGCTATATAGACGGAAACATTAAAAAGTTATAGCTCTTGGAACGCGACAATGAAAAAAGCTTGGTCAAATAAGGCCAAAACAGGCTGGTCACTAAGGGGTTAAGGGCCCACGCAAACATCGGGTCCGCAATACATGGGCATCGGCCGTGTGCACCCCTCATAACGGATGCAGACTTATTCACTTGAATAGGTCCGCAATCCGAAGGTTTGGTGCGGAACGGAGGCAGGAAACCTGACGGAAGCACTATGGAGTGCCTCCGGGGGGTTTCTCTCCGTGCCTCCGCACCGCAAAAAAAATAGAACATGTTCTATTTTTTGCGGTGCATATGGATCATGGACCTATTCAACTTGATCTGTCTGCGGAATCCACATGGATGTTGCCCGTGTATTGGGGACCGCAAATTGCGGTCCCCAATGCATTGAACGGCCGACCAACAGCCGTGTGCATGAGCCCTAATATTACTTTTTACATGCCCCCCCATTTAATACATATTACTAAACTAACAGAGCAGCAGGGTTATATGTCACGGAGGACAGGAATCGGCTCCTTTGGACTTGTGCCAAAAATCCTCTTATGGGGATTAGTATTACAAGCAAGTAAGCTGTGGTCATGGATCAGAGCAATGCAGAACTGCCAGCGGATGCTTTTACTTATGCAACTCATATTCCCAACCCATTTTCTCTTATAGCTTTCAAAGAAAAATATTCACAGATCCACAGACTTCTCTCTGCCCTGAATAAAATATGAATGGGGATGGGGGATGTACCGTATGTCACTTGACCCAACTGTAAAAATAACTTCCAATAACTTTTTTTTTTCGTTTGAAGAGTTTAAAAAGGAGGACGGGTTCATCTGAAAGACAGAGCGCTCCGGTGGGAATGAGGCGAGAGGCGCTATTTGCATGCATTGAAAACCCCAGATTGCACACAAAGAAATTGAGAAACAAAGGTGCCGGCGGCCGGAGTCTCGTTTAATTTAGTTCTTCGAAAGAAATGGTAATATTTAGTATTGATGCAGTGTGAATGGCCGACTGGAAAGGAGTAGCGGTTAGCACACTTGAGAATGCATGGAAATGTGCCGACCTGTTCCTTCACGGCTTTGATGGTTTCCAAGTCATCAGTATGTTAAAAAGTATATAAAAGGAATGGGGAAAAAGCTGCATTTTTCATGAAAATAGGAAGTTTTTACTGGAGCGGACCTGAATGAACTTTTACTTTTGGGAAAGGTTTATGGGGATTTTTGTGCTAAAAAGAGAAAAATAACTTACTTTTCTATAATATAAAAATCACTTGTAATGCAAAGGATTCAGCTTAAGGAACCTTGTAAAAGCAAAGAACTTTTCTGCTGCCTCTGGACATTGAGATTGTGAAGTGTAAGGAAAGTTTTTCTTTTTATATAATACATAAGAAAAGAATGGAGAGTGTTCATGTACGGGAGGGTTGTTTTTTTTCTTTTGAAACTTAAAGGAAAAGTTGGTCATTTTTTATCTCTTAGATTATAATGCGCCTTTGATCCCTCATGATGACTATTATTATTGCAGTGGTTGTATTTTATGGATCCATATCCAATTAGGAGGCCTGGAGGTCAGACCATAGTAACCTGTGATGGAGACGTGGTGGTCACCTTGTAAGGTCCATTCTTCTGCTTTCAAGATTAGAGCTGGCCATACGCATTCGATCATCATCGCCCATTCTGGTAGGATTGGCTGTCAACTCTTGTGTATGGGGCTTTCCTCTCCTTTTGTTCTCAGGGAGATAAACTGCAGGCCTAGGTGTCTGACAGTGGATTCCTTCCTTCTCTCCATTCAGGACACATGTATGCATGACTAAGCATGCATGTGTATGGAGCAGATGATGCAGAAAGCTATCTCTAGGCACCTATCAAATTTGTATGACCAGCCTAAGTTGGTACAAAAGGTACTGCACCTCTGCCTTGCCTATATCTTACAATAATGTAGATGATGAAGAAATTACTGACCTCTCTATATCCTGAAAGGCATGTAATACAGAAGATTATCTTTGAACAATGTATATTGAATTACTATCCTGCATAACCTATATCTCTAGCAGCAAACTATAGATACCCTCAAATCCCACAACCGCTAATGATGAGAAGACTCTGCCTATTCTGTCGTGGTCTACACAGCAAAGCTCAAGTAAGGCTACTTTCACATCTGCTCTTTCCCTTTCCGCTATTGAGATCTGTCAGAGGAAGTGAGAATCCGTCCTCCGTTGACTTACAATGGTTTTAGAGACGGATCCGTCATGGCTATTTAGAGAAAATACAACCAGATCTGTTCAGAATGGATTCAGACGGTTGTATTATAGTGACGGAAGTGTTTTTGCTGATCGATGATGGAACCAGCAAAAATGTTGGTGTGAAAGTAGACTAAGCTGCAGAAAATAGTACTGTATGCTAATGCTGTCTCACTGAATGTTTCCCTATATCTAATATATAAAGCTGAGTGTATGTATGTCCGCTAAAGGAATGCACACCGTCACATTTACAATTATGAAATTTGGCACACAGGTACATCAGATGTCCGCAAAGTCTCAGCTCTCTAGAACTTACAGTTCCCGAGATATTCCCAAAAAATGCATTAGCCAATAGAAGCCTGGTCACATAACCCTTATCAGCCAATAGAAGCTCGCAGGCCCTTAGTCTCCACATAAACACAGTTTTACACCAGGTTTCCATAACAACCCAGGCATTTTTCTTCACTGCTGCAGGCCAGCTTTAAAGGGGCAGGATGCTGTGGATGACACTGTTAAGGGAGTGGAGTGCTATGGAGGTCACAGTTCTAGGGGCAAGTAGGGTGGCCATTCAGGCCACCCTCAAAAGAAGGACTTAAAAACCCCGCTCCCAGTTCCCACTAAGCCACGCCCAACTTCTCTCAGCTACAGGTGTGGGAGGGAGGCTGACTTTATCCATGCAGCTCACGCTCAGACAACACAGTGCTACTGTCTGAGAGTGAGCTGTTCAAAAGGACATCCCTATGTCCGCCCAGGCCCTGTGCCGGATTGAGGACAGGGAGTCTGAAAGCCATTCTGTCTGGCCTAAAACTGGACCATTGGCCACCCTAGGGGCAGGCTGCTGTGCAGGTCACAGTTAAGAGGATGGTCTGCTATGGAGGTCAGTGTTAAAGGGCAGATTATTGTTAAGGGGACGGAGTGTTGTGGAAATTACTGTTATGTAGATGGGGTCAGCCGCTGTGGAGGTCACTGTTAAAGGGATGGGCTGCTGTGGAGGTCACTATTAAGAGGGCCGGATGCTTTGGAGGTCACATTTAAAGAGGTGGGCTGCTGTGGAGGTCACTGTTAAGGGGGCATGATGCTGTGGAGGTCACTGTTAAAGGGGTGGGTGCTGCGGAGGTCTCTGTTAAGGGGGCAGGGAACAGTGGAGGTCATAAATAAGGGGACGGTCTGCTATGGAGGTCAGTGTTAAGGTGCTAACTGCTGTAAAGGTGGCTGTTAAGGGGGCGAGGTGTTGTGGAAGTCACATTTTAAGGGAACAGATCTCTGTGGAGGTAACTGTTAGGCCCCTTTCACACGAGCGTGATTTCCGCGCGGGTGCAATGCGTGATGTGAACGCATTGCACCCGCACTGAATCCTGACCCATTCATTTCAATGGGTCTGTGTACATGAGCGTTTTTTTTCACGCATCACTTGTGCGTTGCGTGAAAATCGCAGCATGTTCTATATTCTGCGTTTTTCACGCAGTCCTAGCCCCATAGAAGTGAATGGGACTGCGTGAAAAACGCATTGCATCCGCAAGCAGGTGCGGATGCGTTGCGTTTTTCACTGATGGTTGCTAGGAGATGTTGTTTGTAAACCTTCAGTTTTTTATCACGCGCGTGAAAAACGCATCAAAACGCATTGCACCCGCGCGGAAAAAACTGAACAACTGAACGCAATCGCAGGCAAAACTGAATGGCTTTGCCTGTGAAATCGCACAGTTTTCCCTGAACGCATCCGCAACGCATCCGGACCTAATCCGGACACGCTCGTGTGAAAGAGGCCTTAAGGCGGGTTATTGTGGAAATAATGAGATAGGGTACTGTGGAGGTCACTAATAAAGGGGCTGCTGCTGTGGAGGTCACTGTTAAAGGGGAGGGCGCTGTGGATGTTACTGTTCAGGGGCAGGTCGCTGTGGAGGTCACTGTTAAAGGGGCAGGGTACTGTAGATGTTACTGTTGTAGTGGATTCTGTTGATAACTTTTAATGACACACACAAACATTAAATATACTGGCAATTAGTAGGGATCCCACTGATCAGACCCCCACTGATCTAGCAATTATCACTTACTGTATCCAGCAGACAGGTGACACTCTTTAGGTTGGAATGCCTCTTTAAAGGAGTACACAAGAAAAGGCACTTCTCTTAGAAATCTACGTGACAGCCCAGATCCATACTGACATGTCTAATCTAATATAATGAATACACATTTTAAATACAGATTTACTTTTTTTATAGACATGGGAACCAAGGAAAAGCTCTAATAACTGGAGAACAATAAAGTGTCACCTCCCGGAAAGGATGAGGAATATAGCGGCGGAGAGCGATGATGTAACCCCAAAAAATAAACTCCTTTACTAAAAGCAATTGTTGCTAGAAATGATTTTCTGTTTCATTAAACCGAACGATGAAAAGAACCCAAAAAGCGATCGGTAATAATGACTAATGCATGAAGAGAACGGGGCGAGATCAGGGGAGATTGATGTCGACAGCTCAGTATAATGGAAAGCTTAAATGGAGAGGAAGCCTGCAGCACCTCTTATGAGGATGTTTCAAGAAGTTTTATGGCAAAGTATAACTCCATTATAAGTTAAAAAGGTGGGAAATGTGTGAGCAACCAGTCATAATCTGCGTCAAAAGCACACAAAAAGACATAAAAAGCAATCAAATAGACATCATTGTAAAGTTTTCTGTAAATTCAGCGGGGAAAGAAGCAAAAAGGAATCATTAGAGGTCATACATGTTTGAAGTACAAACTCACCGTTGTGTAACCTACCTTTATACTGTATGTTATATACTTCGTGCTGTTTATTATATACAGTAACTAGTATCAGATTCCCTCCTTCTACACACATTTAAAAAGTACCTTAGGCTTGAGCTCCTATAGATCTATATTAGCATTCAACCCACATGTCTTATCCATTGCAAGAGTTTTCTACAAAATGTGTCAAAGGAGGAGGGGCTTCTTTGGGCCTTATGCAAATGTGGGCATTTCTGGGTAGATTTGGGTTGGTGCTTCAATTGTCATGAAAATATGGATTACAATGTAAAGTTAGGTTCATATACATTTGGAAAGAGACAACATTTTTCAAATTTTTGTTCTGTATATTGCCACTAGAGATGAGCGAATTTTTCAAAATTTGCTGAAATTTTGGGAAAAAATTTGTTTCGATACAAATTTATTCGTGGCAAATTTGGTTAAAAAACTGCTATTTCCTGGCTGCAAAGAACCTTTATAGTGGTGTAGAACACTGTGCCTTGCAGTAACAGGCATAGGGAGTCTGCTTTGGTAGTGATAATAATAGTAATAATAGTGATAATAATACTGTGAGTCCGTATGACATGCAGATGACAGGCGTCGCTCTTAGAATCACTGCACACTTCACTTATTTGGGCAGTCACGGGGCCAAGACTGACCAAATAACTCAAGTATGAACTCAGCCTTACTGGTCAATGTTAGCGCCAATAAGAAGCACACTCCTTTTACACCGCCGTCAGCTGATTTCACATAGAAGTCTATAGAAGCTGTTCTATCAAACACTTATAGAAGTAGAGCCCCCGACAGAGTGGAGAGGGTGTCAACAGTAAGTTTGTGTTGACTTCACTGATTATTTTGCCCTTCCTCTGATCCTGTCTGTTGAGCATCCGCCTTCACTCGGTCAGCATTTGGTCAGTAATCCATAAGTCTTGCTAATGCCAAAAAAAAAACAGGAGTGGATCCAAAACAGAGATGACATGTGAATAGAATATTTGCATGTCTTATGTGTTTTGTACCCACTCCTGATTTTGGCTACCAAATCACAAGCCAATTCTGATGGGGCCATACAGGCCCTACAGCTGCTACACAGACAAGATCTGTTGTGCGTCTCATTTTTCCTTGCTTCTGACAAGAAGAAGGGTCAAATAAATAATGATGTCTGCCAGGCCGAAAGGCAAAATAGTGGCCCAGTCATGAAGTGGGGAGGGTGGGAACAGCATAAGAAGTCCACAGAGTGGCCCTATGACATAGTTGTGAGGTGGAAGCAGCATGAGGAGGCCACAGAGTGGCACAATGACAGTGTAGAGGTGTCAGCATCAGGAGGCCACAGAGTAGCAAAATTAAAGAGTCTGGAGGTGATGGCAGCAGCATCATCAGGAGGAGGCCACAGAGTGTCACAATGACAGTGTGGTGGTGGAGGCAGCATCAGGTGACCACAAAGTGGCAAGGTGACATAGTGTGGAGGTGGCAGCAGCTTCAGAAGACCACAGAGTGGCAAGGTGACATAGTGTGGATGTGGCAGCAGCATGAGGAGACCACAGAGTGGAAAGGTGACATACTGTGGAGGTGGCAGCAGCATGAGGAGACCACAGAGTGGCAAGGTGACATACTGCGGAGGTGGCAGCAGCATAAGGAGACCACAGAGTGGCAAGGTGACATAGTGTGGAGGTGACAGCAGCATTGGGAGGCCACAAAGTGGCAAGGTGACATAGTGTGGAGGTGGCAGCAGCATCAGCAGGCCACAGTGTGGCAAGGTGACAGACTGGGGAGATGGGTGGCAATAACAGTACCCGCTGAAGATGGTGGGTGTAAGAACTAGCATTTGTCATTAGATGGTTGGCAGCATCAGAATAGTAGCTGAGGCAGGAAGCTAGAATAAACCGGTCTCTTTTGTCAAGGTTTGGGTGATGCAGCATGGATGATCTGATGCATCAGGCATTGGTGGGTGGAAATCCTGGCTGATTCATCTTAAAAAGGTCAGTCTCTCCACATTTTGTGTGGACAGGCAAGATCTTCTTGGGGTAACTGGTGGAGAGCCAGAAGTAATCACTATGCCCAATGGCGACAATTTGCCTGTCACTACGCAAGCAATTGAGCATGCATTTGTGCAAGCGACTCAGAGGTACTCCCTGCCTCCATCTCCACTGCATACTACCACGTTGTGTCTGGGTCCTCTGTCTCATCTTCCCCATCACCCTGTTGCTTCTCTGGATGGTCATGCTCCTCCTGCTCCTCCTATCCTGCAACTGACAAATAACGTGGCCTCCTCAAAGGGTCTGAGCGAACGGCAGGTGTCACGCATGAGCTGCCACTGGCTGACATCGAAGTTACACAGGGGAGTACTCCTGTCCAATTGGATAATCAAGAAATCGTTAATGGCCTTTCTCTGTTCGTATAGTTGGTCTAACATATGGAGGGTGGAATTCCAACTGTGGAAACATTGCATATCAGCTAATGTTGGGGGATGCCGTTCTGCCGCTGCAGCTTAAGGAGGGTGTGCTTTGCGGTGTACAAGTGGCTGAAGTGCATGCAAAGTTTCTTGGCCATTTTTAGTATGTCTTGCAGATGTGTGGAAGACCTCAGGAACTCTTGGTAACCATATTGAGGAGCAAGTAGTTGGAAACAATGGCCCTCAGATTACTCTCTCTTGCTACTGTCTCTAGTTTTGGGATGTCTGACTAGCAACTGCAATCTGTCACAATGTTTGCAATTCACATAATGGTGCATGGTTTTAATAACATGACTGGCCAAAATCGTACCTGAAGTGTGAAGAGTGTTTGAACTCATTATCCCTCCACTGCAGCCAGGTGTAAGTATGCTGTACGCTGATCACCTTTCTAACTACAATACTGTAGCCTCTGTGTCCACCAATCTGGGATGCATAGGGTGTCTTGACTTGTTTGCGAATTCTCCAAAATCTTGTCTCTCTCTCTGATGTAAATGGAGGATAAGCAGGGGTCTGTTAGTCTCCAGAAGCATTAAAGCCAAATGCTCCTGCTTCCTCCAGGCCCATCCTCACACTGTCTTAGGGCTCATGCACATCAACATATGTCTTGCCTGCATCCGATCCGCATTTTTTGCAAAATACAGAAGACAACCGGCTGGTATTCGTGTTTTGCAGATCCACAATTTGTGGACCCCAAAACAAGCAACAGTTGTGTGCATGTGCCCTTACTCCTAGCACAACTAGAAGGTTCTGGGCCAGCCCACACCCTAAGCTCTACAGAGGGCTGGGTCAGGATAGTTAACTCTGGCCATGCCTGTCTCATACTGGGTGTGTCAGATTACATAGCAGTGTATAACATAACATTATGGTGCAGTACATTACCAAACAATTGCCGATACCCATCTCCACTGGGATACAGACACAAAGTTTGAGAAGCTGCACCCCTCTCCTACACACCTAGAATTTCTCGTATTATTCTAAATGGATGTTTTGGTGACTGAGGAAGTTTCTGAACATATAAAAAGATCCTAAGGCAGGTCATGGAGAACGGCATTACATTTCATGATTTTATTTTTGGGAAAAAAAGATTTAAATTGAATTTAGCAATGTGATTGGTTGCCTTTTGGTTCAAGCTTCGTATGTGACCTTTGTTCTGTTAGTAGCTAGAACTGTGAGATGGAGATGACCTTCATGAAATGATATACTCCCACAGCGTTATACAGACATTATCATCACTTGCTGCTCACACCATGCACTGAAATCCTCCACCCCACACTCCAGCTGTGTGTCAGCTGTGCACTTTAGTCTGATTAATTTATTCATTATGCACTTTTTGCTGTTTCTATTAATGGCATGCTTATTTCTCTATTCAGGGTGGCTGCATCCATTAGATTTTCAAATTTACAGATGTGTCCTTCAATATCTTCCCTCTTGGCTTAACCCATCCTGAGATATGTGACGTGAGCTAACCAGCGAGACATTGTGTCACGAGATGTCTATTCTTTACTTTCTATCTATAGCCACCCAGTGGCTGTGCTGTGAGTTGCAGTCTGTCAAAGGTTTTGTTAGCATGTTGCAATGCGTTTTAAATTTGTCCTTTGAGAAATTAACTAAGATTGTAAATATTTAGCGTGCTATTTATTCTGGTTGTTACATTAACCCCTTAGTGACCAGCCTGTTTTGGGCCTTAAGGACCAAGCGTTTTTCTTCCTTTTTTCATTGTCGCGTTCCAAGAGCTATCGCTTTTTTAATTTTCCATCTATATAGCTTTATGAGGGCTTGTTTTTTGCGTGACAAGTTGTAGTTTTTAATGGTGCCATTTTGGGGTACACATAACTTTCTGATTTACTTTTATTAACTCTTTTTGGGAGGGAGATGGTAAAAACAGCAATACTGCCACTGCGTTTTTAAGTTATAAATTTTACGGCGTTCATTTTTCAGTATAAATAACATAATATCTTTATTTTCTGGGTCAGTATGATTACAGTGATACCAAATACAAATAGTTTTTTTTTTTTTTTACATTTTACTACTTTTTTACAATAAAACCGCCTTTTTTGTAAAGAATTTTTTTTTTTTTGCGTGGTCAGTTCCCAAGACCCAAAACTTTTTTAATTTTTCATTCCATGGAGTTGTGTGAGGGCTTGATTTTTGCAGGACGTCTTGTACTTTTCATTGTTATCATTTTTAAAAATCACTTTTAAAATGCAATGCATTATCCCTACAGTGCATTTCATTTTATTGGCAATGCAAATTAATTTGCATGTTTTTTCGAGAGTCACAAATTTGAATTCAAAATAACATGTGGCATGCTTTCCATTCATCACTGAGCGAGCATGCTCAACTGTTTTCAGAATTCCCACAGCTGTGGACGGAGGATGGTCGCATTTGAGCATTGCGCTCTCCTACACTTGGGGGGCCCATTCTGGAGACAAGAGTGGGCCCCAAAGTGGGACCTGCACCTATCTGACATTGATGGCATATTGTTTGAGATGATACAACCACTTTAAGTCACCAGCGTTTTTTTGTCGTTTTTTTCATATACACTTTCAAAAGCTAAGTATAACTTTTTAACTTTTTTCCTTCCATTCAGCCATTTCCACCAAGCAGTATGAGGGCTTCCTTCATGTGGGGAAAGTTTCATTTTTAATACCACCATCTTTAGGGACATCTACTGTATTGTGTTAAAAATATATATATATCTTTTGTGGCGACACTAAAAAAGCAATTCAGCCACCTTTTTTACCCTGGGTTCACACCTGAGCGTTTCTGAGACGCGCGTTTTACGCGCGTTTTAGTTGCGCGTATTACAGCGCATTTTTGCAAATAGGAAACGCACGTCATACGCGCGTTCGTGACTCTGGAAACCAATTGAAAAAGGCATATCTACACTTTAACGCGTGTTAAACGCGCGCTTTACGCGCGTTCCCATTGAAGTCTATGGGTGCAAAAGTGCGACAAAACGCCCCAAAGAAGCTCAAGAACTTCTTTGAGCGTAGGGCGTTTTACAGTGCGTTCAAACGCACTGTATAACGCTCAGGTGAGAACCATGCCCATAGGGAAACATGAGTTTTCTCCTGTTGAGCATTTTACAGCGCGTTTGAACGCGCTGTAAAACGCGCAAGTGTGAACTGAGGGTTAGGGTTTTTATGGTGTTCACTGCATGGTGATAATGACAGGTTACCTTTATTCTGAGGGCCATTATTATAATGGAAATTCCAAATGGTTATATGGTTTTTGTTATGTTTAACCCCTTACAGCCTGGAGTTTTTTGTTTTTTTTGTGTGTTTTCGTTTTGCACTCCCTGCTTTTCCAGAGCCATATATTTTTTATTTGTCTGTTAACATAGCCATATGAGAGCTTGTTGTTTGCTGGACAAGTTGTACTTTCTAACGCCACCATTTAATATTGCATATGATATAGTGGGAAGCCCGAAAAAAATTCCAAATTGGGTGAAATTGCAAAAAAATAATTGATTCCACCACAGTTTTACGGGTTTTTTAATTATAACATTCTATATACGATAAAACTGACTGGTTACTTTTATTCTACAGGTCAGTACGAATCTGGCGATACCTTATATGCATAGGTTTTCTTGCTTTTTGATAGTGATAAAAAAAGTAAAAAGTGGGAAAAAATCAGTTTTATTTTTTTGTAGAAATATTTTGACCCCCATAACTTTTTTTGTAATTATGTGTACGGAGCTGTATGTTGGCTCACTTTTCGCGGGGCGATCTGAACTTTTCATTGATGCTATTCTGGGTGTGTATGACATTTTGATCACAAATTTTTATAGAAAATGAAGCGACCAAAACAGCAAATTGGCCATTTGGACGCTTTTCTCCGTTTAACGGTTTGCCGTATGGGGAATATATTTTTATATTTTATTACTATGGGTGTTTTTGCACATTGCAAAACCCTTGATGTGTATTTTTTAATTTTTTTAGTTCTTTTATTTTTATTTTGGGAAAAGGGGGGTAATTAGAATTTTTTATGTATTTTTAATTTATTTTTTAACTTTTTTTTATAGTTCCCATAGGAAACTACAATATGCAATCATTAGAAAATACTATGCAGCAGTCTCCTGTCATTCACAAAGACAGGGGCTGCTGCATGCACGCTCCGGCTCCTCCAATCGCCACACAGGGGAGTCGGAACGTCACCAAAAGTGCACACTTTCGTTTTCAGCACGCTCAGATGAAGTGGTCAGGATTGCCGGTTCAGACACAAGCCGCAGGTGCCTGTTAAGAGAAGCAGACGGTCACCCGCGGCTATGGCGCCCACAGCAGGCAGGAGCAGGCGCCATCTTTAAATACACGCCCAGTGCCGTACATGCACGGGCGTTAAGGTTGTGTTCACATCTCCATTTAAGCATTCCAGTAGTCTGTTCTGACAAAGGAGAATACAGTATCGGAAATAAAGTATCTGGCATACACCACCGCCTAAATGGAGATGTGAATGTAGCCTTTTTACATATTTATGAAAAACATTTTTTTTACATTTTTAGGCCAATTTTAGGGACTTGGACCTGTGGTCATGTGCAATAGACTTTACTATTTCGGTATTACATTGCATAGTCTTTCTGACAAGCATGGTGGCAGTGTTGGACTGGGCTGACTAGGGCCCACCAGCAAAATGTATTTTGGGGGTCCACCATACGGATACAAACATTACCTGCTCACACAGCAGCAAGATGCTACCAGATGATTGATTATGGGGTCCCTGCAGCAACTTTGAGAAGGTAAGTCTCTGGGAAAAGAGGACACTGAGTCATCTCAACCACATGAAGGTGCCTTCATTCAGTTTTTGTATTTGAATCGATCCAGTTTTTGTATTTGAATTATCTATATTTAGTATCAGTAAGGCCTCATTCACACGACCGTATGGCTTTTTCAGTATTTTGCGGTCCGTATTTTGCGGATCCATGGTTCCGTTTTTTGCTTCCATTGTGTTTCCGTACCGGTTCCTTTTTTCTGTTCCGTTTTTCCGTATGGCATATACAGTATACAGTAATAACATAGAAAAAAACGGGCTGGTCTTAACATTTTCAATAGATGGTTCCGCAAAAAACGGAACGGATACGGAAGACATACGGATGCACTTCCGTATGCTTTCCGTTTTTTTGCGGACCCATTGACTTGAATGGAGCCACTGAACGTGATTTGCGGACAAGAATAGGACATGTCCTATATTTAAACGGAATGGAAAAACGGAAACGGAAGGCATACGGAGACACTTCAGTATTTTTTGCAGTCCCATTGAAGTGAATGGTTTAGTATACTGTCAGTATACTGAACTGAAAAAACGGCCAGTATACGGTCCGCAAAATACTGTCGTGTGAATGAGGCCTATGTCTACTGTGTTCTGTGCCACTTGTGCAGGGTGTGGAAGAGAAGGGGCCCACCGTGCTCAGGGACCCACCAGGGGATTTACTCATACCCCTGTGGGCCAGTCCGAGCCTGCATGGTGGACAGATATGGCAGGTCTAGGACCTTTAAGAAAGCCCCTGGCTGCCATTACAATTCCTTGGCACCTTGCATCTACGGGGTTAAACTACAAGGATCAGAGTTATCTCTGATCCTAGCAGTGAGAGCCAGGCGCCTTCTATATAAGCAGCTGACACCCTTAAGAAATGGCACAGCTCCTGAGACCATGCTGTCACTGTGTTCATACTCTTCATACTCTGCGCATGGCACAGAGTTACTTCTCTGCACTTTGTGACGTAATAATAATATGTCACTGAGCGAAGGGCTTGTTTTTGAGTTGTATTTTTGGACAGAAAGTCAGATTAGCTTTTGGTCTCTTTCACACGAGCGTGACAGATTAAGTCCGGGTGCGTTCAGGATACGTTCAGTGAAACTCGCACCATTTTGCAAGCAAGTTCATTCAGTTTTGTCTGCAATTGTGTTCAGTTGTTCAGTTTTTTTCACGTGAGGAAATGCGTTTTGATGCGTTTTTCAGGTGCGTGATAAAAAAACTGATGGTTTACAAACAACATCTCCTAGCAACCATCAGCGAAAAATGCATTGCATCCGTACTTGCTTCCGGATGCAATGCGTTTTTCAGTGAAGCCCCATTCACTTCTATGGGGCCAGGGCTGCGTGATAAACGCCGAATATAGAACATGCTGCGGTTTTTACGCAACGCAGAACTGATACGTGATAAAAAAACGCTCATGTACACAGCCCCATCGAAATGAATGGGTCAGGATTCAGTGCGGGTGCTATGTGTTCACGTCACATATCGCACCCGTGCAAAAAAATGCCTCGTGTGAAAGGGGCCTTATAGTGATCGTACGGAATGTGACAATCCTTCTCTATCTGCATTTTTCAGAACCTCGGGACTATCTTGATCATCATCGGACATGTTTGTCATTTTGAAGCTTCCCAGATGCCAAGGCTTGTCCAATTACACAACGTCCCTGTAGATATCGCAGCGTGCGGCCCTTTAATAATAAAGGCTAATAAAACCCTAGGGAGAATGCTAATGAAAAAACTGGAAAACCGAGCATCCGGGTCGGACTTGTCAGCTCCGGTTCTCACAGTTTCTGCCGGCGACCTGTTACTGCGTCTGCTGTGATCTGTCAATTAAAATTTTAATTTTTAAAATTCTGCCAGAAGATTCGGCGAGCGTCTTTATCACTGTGAGAGGAGGACGCCCCCAAGCACTTAATTTTTTTGTGGTTTTACTCTTCCATAATTTATAAGAAATAAAACAGATGGTTGATTCAGCATTCCTTCTTCCCACAAACATTTTAATAAAATTCACCGGGGTGCAGCACATTCTTCTTCTTTTTTATTCGTGTTTTTATGTCACTGGCAGAACGTGTCCTATTTTACTACAGCATCGGCATTCATGGCAGCTCTTAAAGCATAACAGTTAAAAACGGCGCACTGATGAAAAGTGGGAAGTGTGGTGTGTGTCTCCAAAAATGTCCTGCTCTTGTTCAGTGGGATCTTCATGTCTTGCCTGTATTCTGTCAGACAAAAATAAATCAGCAAATCCGGTCCCACAGTTTAGTCTCTGTTCACACTAGTGTTATGAGAGTTGTGTATTCTGGAGCAAGGACTGTTTTTTTTTTTCTAATAGATCCAAATAAATATACTAAAAACCTAGGAAACCTTTGGGGTTCTGTCAAGGTTCTGGTATTTTTGGTGCTAAGAAAAGTCCAGGTCTAGTCTTGACATCAAAAATACTTGAATAATTCACAGAGCCTCTGTAGTGTGAACAAAGCCAGCAAGTTTATGCTGGAGAAACGTTTATGCAAAGTAAAGCTGCCACTGAACTTCATCACAAGGTCTGCATATTTCTTCAGATCCCTCAATTGTTCACCCTATTTGTCTGCTTCAGAGCCAATGCCTGAGGTTACAGCGTATCCAGGTAGGAGCACCCTGACGCATGCACAAAGCATAAAGGGACAATAAGGGCCACCCTATATCACTCTGCCATTTCTACACCTGGGTACCAATACTTTTTCTTAAAGTGACTCCGTCCCGTTGTTGCTTCATTGCAACTGGCGCCACAATTTTTTTTTCCGTTTTGTTGCCCTGTTTTACCTCTTGCCCAGAAGAGCACAGATTGTTAAGACTCTATTCATCAGCCAAAAAATTGTCTCTAGCTTGTGCACATTGGTGCCATACCGCATGTGGATTAGAAATTACATTTTTTCCTTTTTGCATTATATGTTCCAGTTTTGCAACGTTACAAGCCTGCACCCAAAGAAAGGAATCAAACGTGTACCTGAGCTCTTTGTGATTTCTAATGTGACATTTTTTGCACTATTTTTTTTTTTGCACTAAAGTTCTCATAAATGTTTAAGCCCTTTAGCCCATTGTATGGAGTCTTTCATGGATATAACAATGTGACCTCTTATGCACATTTTGAATGGACTTTGGACTTTGTACTGTTAGCCAGATAGTTAGCATCCTTGCCTCATTGCTGATATGGACTGCCTCTGAGGACGCTGAATCTTAATGGTCCTACTTTGCCTTGTATTAGTTCAGAAAGCCTAGGTATTATATTGTATAATTTGCATATGCTCTTAACCTTTTTCTCTCCACAGACTTCGGAGGGGAAGGAGCCAGTATGTCCTGTGTCTTTGGGATCATGTTCTATTGATACACAGGGAGGACCAAGTAGTACAGTCACAAACAGTCTTAACATCTTTAAAGGGTAACCCCGCTGCTAAAAAAAAAATATGTTCCTAAGTGCCCTAAGGTACTGTGCATTGTCTTTGAAAGAATGTGAACCCACCTGTTTAGTCATCAAGATGACCGTGCGAAAAGCTTTATGTAGACCTTGGTGCTTGTAAAGGGATACAGTAGGAAGCCACCCTTCTAGTTGTGGGCTTTTATTGCATTGTGGTGGGATTACAGAGTGAATACACCACCACGCTTTCTTTGGTACTAGGATCCAGTACACACAAAAGAAAGTCAGGAATGATCGCTGGTGCAGACTCTTTGGTTCTCTGGTTTATACCGAGAAGAAAAACTGTGAATAGACACCCTACTCATACGGGCAAAGACCTAGTGGTAGCCGTTGCTATAACAGTCTATGTATGTAATAAAAATAGTCTTATGCAGTACTTTAATTTCCTTTCAGGTACCTTTAGAGCACACCCTAACTACAAGCCGAGGGCAGCTTGGTTTTAAGTAAGGGGGAATGCAATACCCCAGAGTGGCATTACCACTCCTAAGCTCTGCTTCTATCTGTGAATGCTAATATAGTGTTATCTTATGTATTTATTTCCAGCTCCCTAGACACTTTGAATTTATAATAATGTTATGTAATTGTTCATGTAATGTGCCTGGTTCACCAGCAGGTGGCAGCAACTATGGCAGAGCTACACTTAGAGAGAATGGAACTCACTATTCCATTCTCCCCTCCTTTCTTGGTCAGTAGTGGGCCAGTCCTGTTTGCTACCAGAAATAGGTAGGGCGTTCTGGTGTGTTCTGGTTGAGACTCCATGTTGGAGATGCCAGGATTCTAACCTATTCCCTGGCATAATCCAGATTTAGAATACATAGAGGAGTTGCAGCATCCTGCAGAAGCTGAGATTCCATTTTAGTCTGTTAGTACAGCAGAGCAAAAGAGAAACCAATGTAGCAGAGTTGAGATTGTTTGCCTGCCAGAGTTAATGCTAAAGCCTGCTGGAACAAAGATAATGTCTGTAAACCATTTGGAAAAAAACATCTATGCAAAGTAAAGCTGACATTGAACTTCATCACAAGGTCTGGACTCAAATATTTTTTTCAAATCAGAGCCAATGCATGGGATTCCAGTGTATCCAGGTAGGATCATCGTGACACGTGAACAAAACATTAAGGAACATTATACGCCACCCTATATAACTTGGCCATTTCTACACGTGGGTACCTACACCATTTCTTAAAGGGACTCCATTCCATTGTTGATTCATTGCAACTGGTGTCACAAAACGCTTATCTCATCTTAAAGGGACTCCTTGCGGACCGCTGTTGCTGAACAAATCTCATTTTATCTTCTATCAAGCTGAATTCTAAATACCCGATCTATTTGTTTTATTTAAAGTGGTTGTCGAGCGGAAATTTGCCCTATGTAGGGGAGATTCTAGATGGCAGATTTTTCCATCACATTATACACTTCTCATTTCCATGGTTATTACCACCCTGCTTTTTCTTATAATGTGCAAGCATAGCCACCGATGCTGGATTGAAGAGTGGTCATAACCATGGAAACTAGAAGTGAATAATGTGGAATAATGGAAAACTCCATTATTCCATAGTGGAATAATGGAAAATTAAGTCTAGCCAGCAAAGGAAGCAATATGTATAGTAACAATACATTAGTAAGTGCCTTATATTAACTTTGTCTAAATTATAAATGCAATTTGCTGAAGGGAGATAACCAATTTTAAACTATTTATATTGTTATTAGTAGAGATGAGCAAATTGAAGTTGACGAAGTGGAATTTGATCCGAATTTTAGAAAAAATTTGATTCACACCAGATCCTAATTTCCTCACACTTCGTGTTAAGGAATCACATTTTTTCCTAAAGTGGCTGCTGCATGTGTTAGGACATGGAGATAGGAACTCTGGGAATAAGGGGTCACCCAAAATGCCATGCATGCAGCCAATCACTAGCCAGTCCTGTAATGTCACAACCCTATAAATAGCCTCAGCTATCTTGGATTCAGCCATTTTCCAGTGTACTTAGTGCAGTGAGAGACGTCAGCAGTAGTGTTGGGCGCAAGTATTAAAATTTTAATCGCGAATATCGCCACTTCGAGAATTCGCAAAGATTTAGAATATAGTGCTGTATATTCGTATTCACTAATATTCTAGATTTTTTTTTTCATCTGAACCCTTGATTCCTCCCTGCTTCTTGTTTGTGGGTCAATGAGAAGGCAGCAATGTCTGTGTCAGAGCTTAGCAACATCCCTAGCAACCAATAGGAAAGTTGCCTACCCCTTACTATATCAGAACCTCCCCAGCAGCCATTATATACAGTTTATTACAGTTCTGAGAGAGAGAGCAGTGTCATTGCTGTGCTCTGTGCTTTGCTAAGTCATTACATTAGATAGTTAGTTAGCTCATATATAATACAGATAGTTAGTGGGAGATAGTCAGTATAGGTTAGATAGTGATATAGTGTAGCTGATAGGTTCCAGTGCACGGTGTTAGGTAGTGTGATAGGTTCTGCTGTCCATACATACATGCTGCAGACATAGAGCTGTGATGTCACATTACATTAGTTAGTTAGTTATCTTCTATATATTATACAGATAGTTAGTGGGAGATAGTCAGTGTAGGTTAGATAGTGATATAGTGTAGCTGATAGGTTCCAGTGCAGGGTGTTAGGTAGTGTGATAGGTTCTGCTGTCCATACATACAGGCTACAGACATAGTGCTGTGATGTCACATTACATTAGATAGTTAGTTAGTTAGTTATCTTATATATATAATACAGATAGTTAGTGGGAGATAGTCAGTGTAGGCTAGATAGTGATATAGTGTATATGATAGTTTCCAGTGCAGGGTGTTAGGTAGTGTGATAGGTTCTGCTGTCCATACATACATGCTAGAGACATAGTGCTGTGATGTCACAACAATACTTAATGCACCAATCACTAATATGTAGTCAGACCTACTAAAATGTGAAGTTGCACGTATTGCGTCAAAATATGCACATCATTAATAGCCAACTTGTGCAATCGCGAATATATTGGAGCAACCTATCTGCATATAAAGCTATTGGAATGTTTCTCCAGTCTCAGGAAAATTCTAGCAGTTTGAAAAATGTAGTAAAAGTGACCCACGCCTGTATTGCGTGCGTAATACGCACATATTACATTGCCGATTTTCGCAATCAAGAAAATAATGGCGAATTCTTAAATTTATGAATTTATGACGAATATTTGCCCAAATATTTGCGATATATCGTAAATTCAAATATTGCCCCTGCCGCTCATCATCCCTCAGCCAGAGAAGTATTGTATGCTGTGGGCTCAGCTCCACTATACAGTGAGGACGAGCTACTAGAGGACAGTCAGCACCTGCTGCCCAGCCAAGATGTGGGGAAGACATCCACTGATTCTTCCACTAGGCAGGCAAGTACTGATGAGGAGAGTGGCATGGGAGCTGCTGTTGCGAGCTTTCAGGCTCCTGGCCCAAAGACCGTTGAGGAGGACATCAGTGACGTGCAGACAGTACTCGATGATGATGATATAGCTGATCATACTTGGGAACCGGGTGAATTAGGGGCTTCATCATCATCGGGAAAAGAGGGTGGCAGCTTGCCCGTGAGGCAGCGGTGGATCCAGCAAGTCGCTAGTGTGCCTGGGAGTCAGCACGGTGGCAGCAATTGGAGGTTGGGAGTCAAATCTGCCCGGGTAGACCAGCCGCTTCGCATGAAAGCCTACCCGGAAAGTTGTGGTGCAGAGGTTCACGGAAGCAGCGGAGTGTTAGGGAGAAAATCACCTACTCGGCGGTGTGGCAGTTTTTTGTTAAGCTGCCGTAGGAGGTGAAAATGGCCATTTGTAGAATTTGTGGGCAGAAGGTGAAGCGTGGACAGGGTGCCAATGTTGGCACCATGGCCCTGCATTAACATATGCAGCATCACCATAAAGTGGCCTGGGAGAACCGTGGCTCCGATGTGGTGGTCCAGCCTGCCGCAACAACCACTGCATCACCCAGTGGCACTCACTCGATTTCAGGCAGTCAAAGCTCCACCACCTCAGCCAAAGGGAGCTGTCTGTCTCCCCATCTTCTGCTGGTCCTGATGCTCCTGCTTCTCCTCCTACTCCTCGTCAGTCATTCTGTCAACAATCGATCACCAAAGCGATTGCCAAGAGACAACAGTATGCGTACACTCATACAATGGCGCAAAAGCTAAATGTGCTCCTGTCCAAATTTCTGGTGCTGCAGTCCCTCCCTTTCCAAGTGGTGAACTGTGCACCTTTCAGAGAACTAATGGATTGTGCCGAGCAGAGGTGGACTGGAGAGTCCTAAGCCATCATTTTTTTGCCAAAAAGGCTGTACCAGCCCTGCACTTGTATGTAGAACAGAAGGTGGGCCTTGAACCTGTTGGTGTCTGCTAAAGGGCACGGCAGTGCCAACGTGTGGAGCTGTAACTACAGTCGGGGACAATACATGTCCTTTACGGCCCACTGGGTAAATATGGTCCCTGCACAGCCACACCAGCAACTTGGCCAGGTGACGGCGCTTCTACCTTCACGTTCTCACGCTGTTGGTCCTGCGACAATGTCCGCCTCGGCCTCCTCATCCTCCACCATGTCCTCAGCCTCCACTGCAGGGACATTTCACAGTGCCCCTCCAGCATACCACAAGTGCAGGGCACGGCGGTGTCACGCTGTTCTGCACCTCGTTTGTCTGGGCAAATGGAGTCACACAGGGGAGGAACTTCTCCGTGTCCCTTATCAAGAAATCGAATCCTGGCTTTCTCCATGACAACTCAAAATTGGAACCATGGTGACCGACAACGGGAAGAACATGGTGTTGGCACTGCGTCAAGGAGGGCTGAGCGATGCGCCCTACATGGCACACATGTTCAATCTAGTTGTCATGCAGTTCCTGAAGTCTTCCACCCATCTGCAAGACACCCTAAAAATGGACAGGAAACTTTGCATTCACTTTGGCTACTCGTACACTGCAAAGCACACCCTTCTTGAGCTGCAGCAGCAGAATAGCATCCCCCAACATAGGCTGATATGCGACGTTTCCACCCGTTGGAATTCCACCCTCCATATGTTGGACTGACTATACGAATAGAGAAAGGCCATAAACGATTTCTTGATGATCCAATGGGAGAGGAGTAGTCCCCTGTGTAACTTTGATATCATGCGTGACACCTACTGTTTGCTATGGCCCTTTGAGGAGGCCACGTTATTTGTCAGTCGCCAGGACCACGGGAAGAACAACGTCATTCCACTGCTTCATGTCCTGGAACATATGTTGGTTAATTTGGCTGGTCAGGGGACTGGAGACATGGCACCTAGATCTCACGGCCACATGAGACTTGTGGGTGCTGAACTGGAGGAGGACATTGGAGCACAAGCAATGTGTAGAGAAATGCGTGTTTTTTCTACACAGGTGACAGGAGAGGAGGAGAAGGAGCAGTCAGAGGAGCTACAAGCGATGAGGAAGACGAGACAGAAGACCCAGACACATTGTGGCAGTATGCAGTGGAGATGGAGGCAGAAAGTCCCTCTGAGTCACTTGCACAAATGGCCCGATGCATGCTCGCTTGCTTGCGTAGTGACAGCGGAATTGTCACCATTCGGCAGAGGGATGAGTTCTGGCTTTCCACCTTGTTGGACCCTCGCTACCGGTCCAAAATGGGGGCTTTTTACATCCGCTGAGAGGGAGGACAAACTGAGCTACTGTAGAGACATCCTATGTAGTCAGCTGGCCGCTGCCTATCTGCGCCATCGTCCATCCTCTCACAGATCTGATCGGGGGGCCCTCTGCACTCACGTTCCTCTGCCATGGCTGTTGTGGCATGGTGGGGGGAGGTAGGAGCAGATCCAGCTCCATCAGCAACAACTTGAGTCTAGAGTCGCTGAAGAGCAGCATTCTTCACCCACCTAGTGAAGAAGCTACTCACCAGCAGCAGTCGCTGGTAGACCTGGAGCACGACCTGAACCAGGATGTGGATGCATACTTGGAAAGCTCCCTGCCATCCCACATTGAAGATCCGCTGAATTACTGGGCAGCCAAACTGGATTTGTGGCCGCAACTGGCAGAGTTAGCCCTGGAAAAGCTGTCCTGTCCGGCCAGTAGTGTGGCATCAGAGCGGGTGTTTAGTGCGGTGGGGGCCATAGTTACCCCAAGAAGAACTCACCTGTCCACCCAAAATGTGGAGAGGCTGACCTTTGTGAAGATGAATCAGGCATGGATGAGCCAGGATTTCCACCCACCAATGCCTAAAACATCTGACTAGATCATACATGGTGTCACACCAACACTTTGACAAAAGAGACCGGTTTCTTCTGGCTTCCTGCCTCAGCTACTATTCTGAGGCTGCCACCCGCCTGATACCACACATCTGATGCCAAGTGCTCCTTCTTTCACCCAATATCATCAGCTGGTACTGGTTTTGCCCCCCACCTCCACACTATGTCCCCTTGTCACTCTGTGGCCTCCTGATGCTCCTGCCACCTCCACACTATGTCACCTTGCCACTCTGTTGTGTCCTGATTGATGCTGCTGCCACCTCCACACTATGTCACCTTGCCACTCTGTGGTCTCCTGACGCTGCTGCTGCCCCCTCCAAACTCTGTCATTGTCCAACCCTGGGCCCTCCTCCTGATGCAGCTGCCACCTTCACACTCTGTCGTTGTGCCACTCTGTTTTCTCCGCATGCTTCTGCTGCTGCCACCTCCACATTGTCATTGTGCCACCCTGTGGCCTCCTCATGATGCTGCTGATGCCACCTCCACACTCTGTCATTGTGCCACTCTGTGGCCTCCTGATGCTGCTGCCACCTCCACACTTTTATTGTGCCACTCTGTGGCCTCCTCCTGATGGTACTGCTGCCTCCACCTCCACACTCTCTCATTGTGCCACTTTGTGGCCTCCTGATGCTGCTGCCACCTCCACACTGTCATTGTGCCACTCTGTGGCCTCCTCCTGATGATGCTTCAACCCCCAGACCCTGTCATTGGGCCACTCTGTGGTCTCCTCATGCTGCTTCCACCTCACCACTATTTCATAGAGCCACTCTGTGGACTTCTCATGCTTTTCCCACTCTACTTGTATAAGCGTTTAATAGAACAGGTTCTGTAGACATCTATGTGGAATCAGCTGCCGGCGATGTGAAAGCAGTCCGCTTCTTCTTGACGCTAACATTGACCTAACATTGACACTTGAGTTATTTGGTCAGTTTTAACCCCAAATAAGTGAATTGTGCAGTGATTCTAAGAGCGACACCTGTCATTTGCAAGTCATACGGACTCACAGTATTGTTTCAATACCACAGCAGACTCCCTATGCGTGTTACTGCAAGGCACAGTTTTCTACACCACTATACAGACTCTCTGCAGCCAAAAAATAGTAGTTTTTTAACGTGATTTTCCGCGAATAAATTCGGATCGAATCATATTTTTTCAAAAAATTAGTCGAACCGGCCGAATTGAATTTTTGAATATTTTTTACTATGATAACCATATAACTATTATGGCTATTAGTAGTTTTATTGTATAATACTGTTTTGCTATCTTTTGCTGTATGTAAGGGGAGTGGATCGATTTTCCAATGTAACCACAAACTCTGCACGCTCTCTCAGTAAACTGAGCCCACACTTCATTAGCTATTTGATCTAGTTGGTAATAACATGGCATGGTTAAGAGATTTTTCATGTCATTAGCTGAGATGAAATTTAACAAATGAAGTGGAATATTCTAGAAACATGTTCATGAGATGAACGCCGTATAATAATGTGGGAGATGAGGTTGCACATTTAACCTTTTCTTCAGTACACTGTCATTTAGGAAAAGTGTACATTCAATTTTGAACATTATTAAGGTTTTTACAGACAATATTCTTTGTTGATTCATTCAAAAACATCTGAGTAAAGGTCTGCTAATCCTCTGCAAAGGCGTCTACTGTAATTATGGCTGCCTGCAACCACCACTAGAGGGAGCTTACTGTATATAAATGTACATAGCTCCTATTAAACGGAATAATAAATGTCTCTGCAAATAGAGATGATAAAGTAATTACAATAGAGCCATAACCACTGTAGAAAATGTATTAATGCTAATGCTACGTTAAAAGTGTGAGATGTTTGGCAAATACATTTTGTACAAAATTATTTGTGCCTGTCCACCAGCGTCAAGTTGATCTCTACAGGACTGGAACCTACACTAAATACTACCTCGTTTGGTGCTATACTGGCCTTCATTAAATTCATGGAATGCTGGTTTCACATTTATGCTGAGCTCACACTGTTTTATACCTCTTATGGTCCCACCATGGCCTCCATTAAATTCAGGGAATGCAGGTTCCACATGCATGCTAAGCCCACTCCACACCTCTCCTGGTGTTTCCTGGTAAATCTGTCTAAATCTCCCTCTAGTGGTGCTTTCAGGCAACCGGAATTGTATCATGTAGTTATGTCTATGCAGGAGATTTGGAGCTTTGTGTCAGTAAAATTAGAGCACCACAATTTATTATATTAGGAGAAATATTCAGAACAGGATTTAAAAAAAATAAAAAAAATAAAAAATAATATGCACAAAATCCCATTCTACAGTGCAAAATGTGGATATTCAGTCCACAAGAAAAAGAAAGGAAACAAAATGTTGTATTATTATGATTTGGACCAGATAACAAACTCAGTACTGATACTCTGTATATAAAATGTATAGTAAGATATTCACCCTATTCAAGTTGAAAACCATCGCTTTTCATGTTTGGATTTTAGCACCAGAAAATGTCCTTGTATAACAGATTGATTGATGTCACTTTTTTGCTCAGCATGAGTCACAGATCTTCCTTTCCAAAGGTAAATGTGAAGGCAACTTGAGAATTGTAGACTGTTAGAGGCACTTCAAAGCCGAACATAATCTAAGATTCCTCAGCCTGAGAAACCCACAAACAGTAGCTGCGTTTGCTCACAATAAGGCTTGGGCTACACGACGACAATAAGTTGCTCGACACATAGGGCACAACTACAATGCAATATGTGTCGCACGACATTTTATTACACCAACGTCGCACAGCAATTTTTATAATGATAGTCTATGGTGTCGCACTGCGCCATGCGACATGCTGCGCCTGCGACACGGCAGCCGCAGAAAAATCCATCTTGGATGGATTTCTTGCTACTGTGTTGTTGAAGTCGCAGCATGTCGCAGTGCAACACCATAGATTATAATAAAAATTGCCGTGCGACATTGGTTCGATAAAATGTCGCGTAACACATGTCGTCATGTAGCCCTAGCCTAAATGCTCAGGTTCGGTTTCATATGTAGAACGTGCTGTAACCTTCCGTCCAGCTTACAATCCAGATCATATTGTATTTGTGATATAAAAGAACATAGTAATATAGTTTATAAGATTGAAAAAAGCCCTCTGTCCATCCAGTTCGGCCTGTTATCCTGCAGGTTGATCCAGAGGAAGGCAAAAAACCTCCGTGAGGTAGAAGCCAATTTTCCTCACTTTAGGGGAAAAAGTTCCTTCCCGACTGGCAATCAGAATAAGGGTTCATTCAGACGTCTGTAGTGTTTTGCAGTTCGCAAATTGGGGACTACAAAACACTGACACCACACATCGCTGGCACTATATAGATGATCCCTATTCTTGTCCGCAGCTGCAGACAAGAATAGGACATGCTCTATTTTTTTACGGAGCCGTGGACCAGAAATGCGGATGCGGATGGCACATTGTGTGCTGTCCGCATCTTTTCCGGCCCCCGTAACTCTGCCCCCGTTCCGCATAATCGCATAATTGCGGAACGGATCTGGACCATTCATACGGACATTGTCCCAGTTAGTTAGGCCTATGGCCTCGCTTAATTGGCTAAATTTTGCTTTCTTGAAGTTTGGTATTTTTGTTCCTCCCTTTAGAAACTCTCGTTTGAAGGATAATTCGAAAGTTATTACTTTATGGTCACTATTTCCCAGGTGTCCCTGCGTGTCTGTTGTTCTATCAGGTCTATTGGTTAATACTAAGTCCAGTATGGCCGTTCCTCTAGTGGGGTCCTGAACCAGTTGGGAAAGGTAATTGTCTTTGAATATTGCTTTATGGGATGTACAGCTTTCAGTTTCCCAGTCTATATCTGGGTAGTTGAAGTCCCCCATAATAACCACCTCATTATGATTTGCCGCCTCGTCTATCTCGTTTACTATTAGATTTTCTGTGGACTCTGGTATATTAGGTGGTTTTAATAAAATCCTAGTAATTTATTATTGTTTTTGCCTCCATGTGTTTCTACGCAAGGTGACTCCACATGTTCATGTCCCTCACTCTCGGACTGTGGGCTTTAGACTGGACTTTACATAAAAGCAGACCCCTCCCCCTCTCCGGTTTTTGAGATCCTTTCTATACAGACTGTAACCCTGTGATACGCAAGCGGGTGTGGACCCACTGCACCACTGTCTGGCTATACGCTGAAGGGACGTGACTAACCAACTACCTGGTCTTCACTATAGCCTCTGATCAGGCATCCTCAAACTGCAGCCCTCCAGCTGTTGTAAAACTACAACTCCCAAAATGCCCTGCTGTAGGCTGATACCTGTAGGCTGTTTGGGCATGCTGGGAGTTGTAGTTTTGCAACAGCTGGAGGGCCGCAGTTTGAGGATGCCTGCTCTGATGGTGAGGATAGGCTTGGGCCGTTAGGGAAGTTGCCAGGTGCCACTACAGAGCAGTCCCCGAGTCAGTGACAGCTGACAAGGGGGTCAGAGATATCAGTGCAAGCACCAAGGGGAAGTAAGTGATCAGGAAGTCCGGGGTCAGGGCAGGTAGAGATCAAGCAAGGTCCGTGAATAAAGTCCGAGGTCAGAGGCAGGCGACAAACAGACAAAATCCAATAATTCCAAAAGCAGGATCCGTTACACAGCAAATCAAAACTTGAAAACACCTTCACACTTGGAACTAGACAAGCTAGTGACCCAGAGTTGCTCAGGCACCTTCCTGTGGTAGGAAGCGCCTTTAAATACTTCCTGCAATCCAGCCATAGGCTGGTGAGACAAAGGGCGTGTACCTGCTGCCTCACTCACCCATACAAGCCCTAACAACAGTACAGGTCTCCAGCAGGAAGTACACTCTGGCATGGAGCAGAGATGTAACAGTTAAGATACTCTCTGCCCGCGCTTGTCAGCACGGCACATGGCAGCAGGACGCAAAGAGGGAGCCCGGCGGCCGAGCCCGCGGGTAGGGGCAACATCGCCGGCATGGACCGCTGGGCTAACACACTGTACATTTACTGCCCAGTCATAGCTATCATCCAGCCGTGTCTCAGTTATTCCCACTGTCATAATCCTCCTCACACATCACTAATTCCAGTTCCCCAGTTTTATTAGTCAGACTTCTGGCATTAGTATACATACAATTAAGAGATTTATGTATATTTTTTACCCTACACCCTTCCTTCTGAACTGTTCTAGTGCCCCCTTCCATTCCTCCCCCAGTCCCACTACCTCGCCCCCGGTCTCTATCTGCACTATCTTCCCCTCCTATAATGTAATTACCCCCTCCCCCCAGGTCCTAGTTTAAACACTCCTCCAACCTTCTAGCCATCTTCTCCCCCAACACAGCTGCCCCTTCCCCATTGAGGTGCAGCCCGTCCCTACGATAGAGCCTCTAGCCGACTAGCCACCTAGTTCTCCAGGAACCCGAACCCCTCCTTCCTAACCCAGTTATTGAGCCACTTGTTAACCTTCCTAATCTCCCGCTGCCTTTCTCGTGTGGCTCAAGGTTCAGGTAGTATTTATGAAAACACTACTTTTGAGGTCCTTGCCCTAAGCTTGTGACCTAAATCCCTAAAATCATTTTTAAGGACTCTCCACCTTCCTCTAACTTTGTCATTGGTTCTGATATGGACCATGAACGCTGGATCTTCTTCAGCCCCTCCCAGTAATCTGTCAACCCGATCCGCGATGTGTCGAACTCTAGCGCCGGGAAGACAGCACACTGTTTGACAATCCCGGTCTTTGTGACAGATCGCTCTTTCTGTACCCCTAATAATTGAGTCTCCCACTACCAGCACCTGTCTGCCCTGCTCTCCTGGTCCCCTGCTTACTCGAGCTGACATTCCCCTGACTGGCAGAGGAAGAGTCCGGCCGCAGCAGTGCCGTCTCTGAACTGACATCCTCCTCATCTGCCAACCTTGTGTCAGATCAGGGCTAGCCTCCCTGGCACTCTTCCCTTTACCCCGCTTTCTAACTGTTACATAGCTACCCCACTTTCCTCAGCCTCCTCGCTACCACCCTCCCCCACATCTACCTCATAGAGCGCTTGCTCAGTGAGCAGAAAACTCTTTTCCAAATTGTCAACGCTTCACAGTGTTGAAAGTCGCCCGATTAGATACACGATGTGCGATTCAAACCGGGTAATTTGCTCACATTTTGAACAAAGATATGCAAATGGCTGTTCCAAGACTGCAGACATCAGACAAGGTGTGCGCTGGACTGCGATGTCAATAATGGACACATACTAATGGAGATTACGCAAGAAAAGAGAAAAAAATACAATATAGTGCAGTGATAAGAATGTAACTTACTGCAGTCCCCTCCTAAAGTCCCTGAATCTAAATTCACATACTTAATACAAACACACACTTGGACTCAAACACGCAAACGCTCACAAACTCGCATTGTTTGTCTGCTTGTATAAGTGCAGCTTTCAAATCAGCCTGCTTTTTTTCCGCTGAAGATTTCCAAAATGCCATTTCTTGCATATAAATATCATGATGACTATGTGAACTTTACTGAAAAGCTTTTATAGTTGAGAAAAGATAAAATGTGTCCAAGAGTGATATTTATACAGAAAGATGTGTCTCACCTAACAATATATCTGCATCCGAGAACCACTGCATTCCCAAGATTCCTCTGCAGGGCATTAGAGCATTTGCAGTATATTCTTATACGTAAGCAGCAGTATTATTATAGTAGTTTTATTCTTGTACATAAGAGCAGTTTTATAGTAGTTCTATTCTTGTACATAGGAGCAGTATTATAGTAGTTATATTTTTGTACAAAGGAGCAGTATTATAGTAGTTATATTCCTGTACATAGGAGGCAGTATTATAGCAGTTATATTCTTGTACATAGGAGCAGTATTATAGTAGTTATATTCGTGTACAAAGGGGCAGTATTATAGTAGTTATAATACTTGTACATAGGAGCAGTATTATAGTAGTTATTAGTGATGAGCGGCAGGTGCCATATTCGATTTTGACGAAATTCGCGAATATTCGATAGAATATTCGTTTCACATTCGTCAAAATCGAATATTCGTCATTATTCTAGTTATCGCGATTAATATGCGATTTAAATAATCGCGTATTGCGATTTTAACTTAAGGCTACTTTCCTATTGGTTTTATATCTAGAATTATAGCGAAGATGACGAATATGACGAATGTATTCATCATATTCCTCAAAACGCAGATAGCGAAGTATTCTCCATCTTCGTTTTAGCTACGTATTCGTCAACTTCGCTAATTCTAGCAATCAAATTGGAAGGTTGACTATAGAGACATCTGTGTTTAATTCGCTATGCGATTATATTACTTTACTTTCCTCAAAACGAAGATAACAAAGTATTCTCCATCTTTGTTTTAGCAACCATAGTAAACCATGTCTGTTGAAATCGCAATGCGATTAATTCAAGTTATATTAATCGCATTGCGATTACAACTTAGCACTGCTATCTTACATATTAGGCTAGAATTAACGAATATGGAATATAGCAGCAGTGCTAAATAGAAATCGCAATGTGATTACTTCAAGTTATATTAATCGCATTGCGATTTCAACTTAGAGCTGAGTTTATAATGGGTCAGCTTGCTAAAATTAACAAAGTTAACGAATATGGAATATAGCAGTGCTAATTGAAATCGCAATGCGATTAATATAACTTGAAGTAATCGCATTGCGATTTCAACTTAGCACTGCTGCTATATTCCATATTCATTAATTCTAGCCTAATATGTAAGATAGTAGAGCACTGCTAAGTTGTAATCGCAATGAGATTAATATAACTTGAATTAATCACATTGCGATTTCAACGTAATTCTCAAATCCGACAGTACATTTTAGTATGGAGACGTTCCCATGGTGATGGGGACGCTCCATGAGCACGGAAGTCGGCTGAAGCGGCAATGGGCACTGACTGGAGCAGCCAGGAAGCCAGGAATCCTCAGGACAGGTAAGAACTACTTTTGGGAAGTGGGAAAGAAAAAACTATAACTAAATAAAAAAAAAAACGAATATTCGAAATAGCGGATTTATAGAGCTATATTCAAAATATTCGCGAATTAGCGAAGTGGCGATATTCGCTAAAAAAATTCGCTATTCGAATATTCTCACTCAACACTAGTAGTTCTTGTACATAGGAGGCAGTATTATAGTAGTTGTACTCTTGTACATAGGAGCAGTATTATAGAAGTTATATTCTTGTACATAGGAGCAGTATAATAGCAGTTATACTCTTGTACATAGGGGCAGTATTTTAGTAGTTTTACTCTTGTACATAGGAGCAGTATTATAGTACTTATATTCTTGTACATAGTAGAGTATTATAGTATTATATTCTTGTACTTATGAGCAGTATTATAGTAGGTATACTCTTGTACATAGGAGCAGTATTATAGTAGTTATATTCTTGTACATCGGAGCAGTATTATAGTAGTTATATTCTTGTACATAGGAGCAGTATTATAGTAGTTATATTCTTGTACATAGGATCAGTATTATAGTAGTTATATTCTTGTACATAGGAGCAGTATTATAGTAGTTATATTCTTGTACATAGGAGCAGTATTATAGTAGTTATATTCTTGTACATAGGATCAGTATTATAGTAGTTATATTCTTGTACATAGGAGGAGTATTATAGTAGTTATATTCTTGTACATAGGAGCAGTATTATAGTAGTTATATTCTTGTACATAGGAGCAGTATTATAGTAGTTATATTATTGTACATAGGAACAGTTTTATAGTAGTTATATTCTTGTACATAGGAGCAGTATTATAGTAGTTATATTCTTGTACATAGGAGCAGTATTAGGCCCCTTACAGATGAGTGTTCCTCCCACAGTGAGTCCACATCGCAGCTCCCGGCCTAAACTCCCAGCGCTATATTGATCTATGATGCTATGTAACCGTTATAGTTCTGGAATGTATTGGATAGCCCTGGCAGCATTGTACATGTTATATTTATAACATAATTGCCTCCTAAGTTATCACATTTCAGGTATATTTCCTTCTTCTCTAAGCTTCTGCTAGATAATGAGCTTGCTTGCGCTTGCTCTGTGGCTTCTGAGGCTCCTGATGTCCTCTCCCAGGTTGAGCTGTTGGATTATTTTGCACAGTGTCTTGCTTATGCCATTATGTTTCTCCATCAATGAATCATGTGTGAGATAAGAACTATTTGTCACCTGCACTTAACTTACAGCGTTGGATGATTTACTTCCATGATTGATTTAAGAGCATCCCCTGAGAGATCGGGCTGAGTAGACACAGTTAAGAGTTGATAACATCTTGCAATTAGTTGAAACTTTCCATTGTCAAAATACATGTGGCATTCAACAAGCTTTATCTGGTTGGAGACCTTTGGTGTCACAGTGCCATCTGCTAGCACAGTAGCTGCTTCTCTCTGCCAGCCATCCATTATACAAGTCTGCCTTAATGAAGGGAAGGACATAGGGTGCACGGACCCTGGAGTCACCTCCACTCTGCTAGAAGTATCTCTATTCCCAAAGGAGCCTCATATTCTCTACACAGTTTCCATATCAACAATGAAACCTAATTGAATTTTACTTTCTCTTATCAACATTAATTTCAGAAACTGAACCATTATACGAGGAACTCAAAGCAACTCAACAGAATGAACTATTGTGATCATCATTTAGCAAGAATACAACAGAATGTGTAATCCCTATTATGCCTATTTATATGTAGGCCTAATTAATTCTGCTGATCCTAGCAAGAAGACAGAAGAAACAAATGGTATATATTAAGTCAATCAACTTTGTATCTATCTATCTATCTATCTATCTATCTATCTATCACTTTTATCTATTTGTCTACATCATTGGTCCACAGGACTTGTGTCAGGCTTGGTTAGATGTTCCTTAACATACAGAATTTTGTTGTGAGGACACAGGAGAGGCTTTCTGATGACTCTTCCATAAAGGCCATATTTGTGCAGATGTTGCTGAACAGCTAAAAAATGTACAACAACTCCAGAGTCTGCTAAATCTTCCTGAAGGCCTTTTGCAGTCAAGCAGGGGTTATGATTTGCCTTTCTACCAAACCTACGAGCTGCTGTCTCTGACACTTTTCTTGGTCTTCCAGACCTTCTCTTGACCACCACTGTTCCTGTTAACTGCCATTTCTTTATTATATTTCAAACTGAGGAAATGACAACCTGAAACTACTTCAAAAGGCACAAGCTGAAGGTTTTACCATGGCCCTCACAGTCCCCTAATCTGTGCATCATTAAAAATCTGTGGTTAGACCTCAAAAGAGCAGTGCATGCAAGACGGCCCAGGAATCTCACCAAATTGGAAGACTTTTGCAAGGAAGAAGGGAGGAAAATCCCTTATACAGCAATTTAAAGACTCTTAGGTGCTACAAAAAGTCATTACAGGCTGTGATACCCGTTAAAAAGGATGCTATTAGGTACTAAACATGCAGTGTGCCCAAAGTTTTGTTTCAGCTTTCTTTTTTTTATGTAAAAGATGAAAATAAAAACATTTCTGAAAATACAAAGGGAATGTGTGATTTTTAACTTTATGCCTTTTGAGGATCAGTTCATCTTCAATTTTCTTAACTGTTCACAGTAACAGTAATTGTGACCAGGGGTGCCCAAACTTTTACATGCCACTGTATCTATCTATCTATCTATCTATCTATCTATCTATCTATCTAGCTATCTCTCTATTAACTATCCATCTTGATAGCTCACTAGCTATCACATTACTCAAAAGTCTGACTTTCTGCTTGCAAGTAGTACAACATGCATTGAGAAAGGGTAAAACATTTCTTAGCCTGTGTGAGTTGAATTATTTGGGAGGAGATGTTTCCATGGATTTTATATCATTTGAAGCTTATTTTTTTTCACTGTCTTGCTCTCAGCTTAATTTCAGACCAGCTCAGTGAAGCAAATAAACCTGCTATATTAATATAATCACTGGGAAGAAATTAGGTGAAATCAGTGTTTTTTTTAATGATTTTTCAGCAGCAAACACAATAGGATGACATTCTGTTTTATGCTGTGCACTGTTTAGCTTTGCTGAATAGAATGGGATCGGATCAGCAGAGTCATGTCATTATTAATAGAGGGTGTGGGAAATATTCAGAGGCAGAAGTTCTATTGTTGTATATGAAGAGGCGGGGCTCACACCACACACAATGGGAGTCGATGGGTGCACTATTTGGTTGGGCACCCAAAACCCAAACCGTAATAAGAAAAAATGATAAAAGAGAAAGAAAAAATGATAAAATAAAAATATAATAGACACACCAACTTCTGGAAAAATATGTCCACACACCTATAATATAAAACCAACTTCACATGTTTATTTCCATACAATGGAGGAAAAAATAACATACAAAAAATTATAAAATCACTGCTAAAATAGAGGAACAATAATTAATTCACATAGCATATTGATTACTCATCTTGTCTTGAGAACTTCACTCAAAATAAACGTGATGTACTAAATCTATAATCCTGGTGAATAAATTGCTTGCTTAGCAAATCCACAATTCATATGAATACTGATATCAGTCGCAGTTAATAAGGTAGAATATTACAAAAAAAAGAAAATGGGTAGAATCGCACATCCACAAGCTCAGCTTCTGATCCTTGACTGCTTCTCAGCAAAATTAATATCGCCTCTCGGCGCAATATTTAATGTACTGCCCCCTATACTGCATGCTATACAAGAGGCATTAGTTACATTTTGATCAAAAGGCATAAGCCCACTCACCGCGCCAAGGTCACCTCTTAGAGTGGGTCCTACTCTAAATTTGGCGCAGCACCGCCCGGCGACCGACCGCCCCTGCCGCAGCACCGCACCAGGTAGAATACACTGTCGCAAATACCGATCAAAGTATAATAGACTATTGAGGGTTAAAAATCAGCAGATTTTATACAAACCATTTACTCCCAATGTCTATATTTTGTAGATTGAGTTCCAACAGTAGTTACTCCACTATTTGTGGCTTTCCTCCGTGAAAGCTATATCTCAAGGCCGATGGTAAGTTATTACATATAGCACTTAAAGGGGTTGTCTGGGTTCAGAGCTAAACCCGGACATCCGGACATACCTCCACTTTCACCCAGACAGCCACCCTGACTTGAGCATCAGAGCAGTTCCTGCTCCGATGCTCTCCTTTGCCCTGCACTAAAGCGTGCAGAGCAAAGGCATTTTATGGAGATCCGGGCTCTCCATGGGGCTGCCAGGAAGCCCAGTGACGTCACTGGCACTGATGGGAGGGCTTAAGCGCTGCTCTAGCCTGTAAAATGGCTAGGGCAGCGCTAAGGCACGCCCATCCGAGCCAGTAACCTCACGGAACACACTGCCAGGCGGAAGGTTCCGCCCGGCAGTGTGTCATTGTAAACAAAAGAGCCCTTGTCCTGTGCAATCTAGCGCAGGGCAAGAGAGCGCATCGGAGCATGAGATGCTCCGATGCTAACATCAGGCGGGCTGCCTGGGTGAAAATATGGATATGTCCGGGTTCAGCTCTGAACCTGGACAACCCCTTTAAGTGGTATTAATCTACCAGTACCATTGAGACTGGTTTGTGGAGATTATTTGGAGCGCTGGATGTTTTACATGGAGCACTTACACTGATACGTAGTTACAAGTAGCTCTTGTGTCAAAGAGTGTTTTTCAAGGGTACTTTTCAGAGATCACTCGTATTGGTAAGTAGTTGCAGGTAGCGTGTGATATTAACAGTCTGTGTGACTCAGCGCTAACCTGTCAGTTGATTCACCGGAGCGCTGGTAGCTGTGAGGCTGGTGGTGGAGCGCTTACCTTAAGGTTAGATTGGAGCGGGTATTTGAAGTCAGCCGGAGCGGGATAAGCTGTGGGGCAGTGCACTTACCCCTGCCTTGTCAGAGTATCGTGTCCGCTCTTGCAGCTCCCCACTATCGCTGGTAAGGCTACATGCACACGACCGTATGTGTTTTGTGGTCCACAAATTGCGGATCCGCAAAAAAAACGGATAACATCCGTATGCCATTGTTTTTTTTTTTTTTTTGCAAATCTATTGTAACAATGCCTAAAACGGACAAGAATAGGACATGTTCTATTTTTTTTTGCGGGGCTACGGAACAGACATACTGATGCGGAATGCACACGGTGTGATGTCTGCATTTTTTGCGGACTCATTGAAATAAATGGGTCCGCATCCTATCCGCAAAAAAACCCCGGAACGGACACGGAAACAAACAACGTTTGTGTGCATGTAACCTAATACTGTTCCAACTTACAGCAAACCTCCCCGCAGACACGGGTTCATTCGTCCTGCTGCACTCCAAACGCACACTTTAATGTCCAATGTAGCGCTTACTTGAATGTAGTTTGAGGATTATTCCAACTGTTTACTTGGCATAAATTCTTTGGGTAAATGCCGACATCCAACAAAAAGTGACATATGTGCCGCTAGACGCGTTTCGGAGCCTCTGCTCCTTCCTCAGTCAGTAGCCATGTGTCACGTCAAAGTAAAATGGGCTTTTATACTCTAATAAACTGGATCCAATGGATCAGGAGCATAGCTGCAAAAACACTACAAAAACCCGTACATGGAACAAAATCTCTATTTCCACTTATTCTGATTGTTCCTTCTTCCCTTTTCCCCTTATTTCATCATCTTCTCCCTTTACAACACTTTTTATCACCTTGATCTGTATATAGTGATTTGGGGGTTCTTTTCAGTATCTGCGGTAATAATGCGTTTCTGTTGCATTTTCATTGCGATTTTTCCTTTCACCTACATTTTTTGTTTTTATTCTCCTTGCTTTACATCATTAATGAAATATCTAAACTAAATACCTTTGTAAGATAACAATCCTATCAAATATTGTGTATCAACACAAATTCTTGCATAGTGACTCAATTAATTCTATTTCTATTCTTGTTTTTTAAATTTAGACTTACTCCATATGGTATCTTCATTTTAAATGTATTTAATGAATTATTTTTTTGATGAGTTATGAATCCATGAGTTTTCATACACATTATGGATGTAAAAAATGTTTGAACATAATGAATATATACAAAAAACCTAATTGTACTACAATAATTTGGTCATACTAAATATAAGGCATTGTGAATATCTTCAACTGGTGAAGATATTCGTTATGTACAAAAAAAAATTACATCCATAATGTGTATGAAAACTCGTGGATTTATAATTCATTAAAAAAATCATTAAAATGAAGATATTATATGGAGTAAGTCTGAATTTAAAAAAAAAAAAAGAATAGAAATAGAATTGATGTAGTCACTATACAAGAATCACTGCTATTGTTCCTCTATTTTAGCAGTGATTTTATAATTTTATGTATATTATTTTTCCATTGTATGGAAATAAATTTGTGAAGTTGGTTTTATATGATAGGTGTGTGGACATATTACACATATTATTCAGGAAGAAAAGTTATAGTTATAGTTCAGTCTTGAAGATCTTTTGCCCCCCTTAAAGGTAGATAATGTCAGATGACTCTCATAGTCCTCCTTTTACCTACATGACACAGGCATATACTGTATATAAAGGAAATAGCTAGGAACTAAAGATGAGCAAACTTCTTTTAAAATGGTTTCACATCCGATTTGCTGAATTTAAAAAAAATAAAAAATGTGATGTAGACGAATTAATTCTACTCAAATCAAACCTGGTCTAAAAATAGTATTTTATTTTATTTTTTTTAAGGGTTACAAGACTGTATCAACTGTTACAACTTGTATCGTAGTTCCGCTCCTACAAAATATGAACCACTGTTCTTTCGACCACCGTCAATATTCACTGTTTTCTGAATACTTTTTCAATTGCATTAAATTAAATATTAAGTATATCCACTGAACTTTTCAATTAAGTGTATCTGTATAGCGCCACCTGCTGTTTGGTCTTTTCCTTATTTCTTCGTCCACTTCAGTAACATCACTGAAGTTGTCACACATGATCGGTTCCATCCCTCAACTGCCACCAGCCCTATCTACTGTTAGAAGCTTGGACTGGAGGAGAATCGAAGCAGAAATGACACACCCCCTGAGCTGAGTTTTGCAGCAGAAAGGACACATGTGAGAAATGACATGATCTGTGATAGGGAGAGAGCTGCAACAGAAAGGACATGCCCTTTGAGCTTTGATAGAGAGAGAGATGCAGCAGAAAAGACACACGTCCTGACAAAGTACATGCGCTGCTAGCCTGAAAATAGTCTAGTCGGGTAATTGGAGCCATTAATGGGGAGATCCATTTGAAGTACAGGACTGGTTCTAGCTTTCTTAGAAGGAGATTATGTGCTGTATGATGTCTGAATTTCATTATTTGGGACAGGCCATATTCCATTTGGCCCGAGCCTATCAAACCATAGTATGGAGGGTCCTCCACTTGTCCCATAATACATTTATTACACTTATTCCTGTATTTTTTAGTAGATGTCTGTGAAGCCCTGGGGTGATGAAGGAGAAACGTTCTTCTTAGTCCCAGGAACATAGAGGAGCTGAAGGGCAAACAATAGCAGAACTGATAATACAGAAAAGGGAAGATGTTCCCACAGACATTGAAACCCTTCTTCATCTTGTTGTTCTTTTCTTTTCTAAGACGTAAACTTATTTTTCAGAAGATGCAAATGTGACTTCACGTGAACTTCTTCGACCCACCCATATCGATCTTCTTTCTCTTGATGTCCATTATGAGAATGATTTGGCTCAGCATCTACTCTGCTAACGTTGGATTCCATATATCATGAAAGACGGAGGAAGGAAATATTGGGAATCGATGGCGTGTGCAGCTGCTGATGTCTACAGCTGCTCCAGCTTTACGTTACACACATTATTTGTGTTTGTAATTAATTTCCCAGAGTGCATCCAGCTAAGTGGATTAGGCCGGGCAGATAATGCATCTCCTTCGCTTTAAGTTTTTATTGCAAAATATTAACTTTGCAACCAAAGACTTTTTAATTAATGTAATAGAGACTATGAATAATAATGGCTTATTACTTCAGATCTATCTTCCAATAGTGAAATCCAATTGCCTCTCATTGAATATTTCCTCATCAATTAGCATTGCTGATTTCTACCTCCTGCATAAAACATTAGGATTAGCAATAGGTAGATGTTTTTTATGAGCTCTAGGGGAAAACAAAAATCAATGGCATTTTATTTTCCCTCCATTGATTGGATTGAATTGCCAAATTTAAGTATAATTAGTTTGCAATCCAATATTTACTAGTCATTGGTGCAAGTGAAGGTGTAAATAATAGTAATACATATATACAGTGTACATGAAACATTGTATAATAATATATTGGTGGTGCAGGTAGTTACAATTAGTGTCGAGCAAATCGAAGTCCACAAACTTTGTGGACTTCGATACGAATTTCAGGGAAAAATTGATTTGCCGCAAAGCCAAATTTCCATGTGCTCGGTGGTAGCAAATGGATCTTCCCTGAAATAGTGTAAAAAACACACATTACCTCACACTAGATACATGCTACATATGCTATATATGATAAAGTTAAAGATAACACTAAAATACCACATCCTACATCTCAATGAATGAAATATTCCAGTTGCAAATCTTTATTCATTACATAGTGGAATGCGTTGAGAACAATAAAACATAAAAATGATCAATGTAAATCAATATTACTATCCCATGGAGGTTTGGATTTGGAATGATACTCAAAATCAAAGAGGAAAATCAAATTTCTGGTTGATCTAACTTCAGTGGAAATGCCTCAAGACAAGGAAATGAGGCTCAGTAGTGTGTGTGGCCTCCACGTGCCTGTATGACCTCCCTACAATGCCTGGGCATACTCCTGACGAGGCGGCGGATGTTGTCCTGAGGGATCTCCTCCCAGACCTGGATTAAAGCATCAGTTAACTCCTGGACAGTCTGTGGTGCAATGTGGCGTTGGTGGATGGAAGGAGACATGATGTCCCAGAAGTTCTTGATTGGATTTAGGTCTGGGGAACGGGCAGGGCAGTCCATAGCATCAATGCCTTCATCATGCAGGGACTGCTGACACACTTCAGCCACATGAGGCCTAGCATTGTTATGCATCAGAAGGAACCCAGGGCCCAGTGCACCTTCATATGGTCTCACAGTGGGTCTGAGGATCTCATCCCGGTACCTAATGGCAGTCAGGGTACCTCTGGCTAGAACATGGAGGGCTGTGCTGCCCTCCAGAGAAATGCCTCCCCACACCATTACTGACCCACTGCCATTCTGGTCATGCTGGAGGATGTTGCAGGCAGCAGAATGTTCTCCATGGCGTCTCCAGACTCTGTCATGTCTATCACACATGTTCAGTGCGAACCTGCTCTCATCCGTAAAGAGCACAGGGCACCAGTGTCGAATCTGCCAATCTTGGTGTTCTCTGTCAAATGCCAATCGACCTGCAAGGTGTTGGGCTATAAGCCCAACACCGACTTGTGGCTGTCGGGAGATTTTTTTGCAGGGCTCTGGCACTGCTCCTTCTGTTCCTCCCTTCACAATGGAGGAGGTAGCGGTCCTGCTGCTGGGTTGTTGGCCTCTTATGGCCCCCTCCGCGTCTCCTGGTATCTGCTCCATGCTCTTCACACTGCGCTGACAGACACAGCTAACCTTCTTGCCACAGCTCGCATTGATGTGCCATCTTGGATATGCTGCACTACCTGAGTAACTTCTGTGGGTTGTTGACACTGCCTCATGCTACCTCCAAGGGAAAGAGCAATGACAAAGTGCAAAAGTGACCAAAACAACAGCCAAAAAGGATGAGAACAGAGAAATGGTCTGTGGTCACCACCTGCAGAACTGCTCCGTTATAGGGGCTGTCTGGCTAATTGCTCATCATTTCTACGTGTTGTCTGTTCAATTTGCACAACAGCAGAGAAGTTAATTCACCATCAGTGTTGCTTCATCTGGACAGGTTGATATCACAGAAGTGTGATTGACTTGGAGTCACATTGTGTTGTTTAAGTGTTCCCCTTTTTTTTTTTTCCGTTCGAGTTCGAGTTTTTTTTGTTAGTTTTTTCGTTCGAGTTACTCTTTCACACAAAGGTTTTTTTTTCCGAGTAAGGTGTAAAACAGTTACTTTTTCTAAGTCATATTAGTTTATGTCAGAAAATGTTAACATTAGACGAGCTGTCATCATGTCATTGTCAGATTTTTTTAACTCCCAATTGCAGATTTAATTTTCCACTTTTTGGAAATGAAATGACTTCAATTAGACGGCAGATCAGACATCATTATTATGTTCTATCTGTGGAGGCTATTGTGCTCGGCTGATTTGTGAGATCTGCCTTGAAACATTCTCTGCGCAGTATCATTATCTTTAACACAGTCCTTTCACAGTCCAGCGTATTAACATGAAATATATGGAAATGAGCACCTTGGGGATTGTCGCGTTGTGGTTTCTTTGCATTTAGGAAAGCAGATAATTTTTTTTGTTGGGAACCTCACTAATTGTTGTCTGAATATCTATCGACCTAATCAGAGTGTGAGAATAGACAGTGATTGTTACATCTGTATTTAGCCAATCTAGTCCTAAAGACAAGGAACAAAGTGATACATTTTTTTTGCTTTTTTGCTTGTGAATCTTGTTGCTCTTTTTCCTATTTTACCATCATCTTTTCTAAGTATAATTGGCTTTTCCAATTACAAATCACCTTTCCACTTGCAATAGCAAATAACAAAACAGGTGCACACTGCGGTTTTATTAAGCCCTCAAACTGATGTTAAAATTGAGAGATTAGTCAACATGTCCTACAGTGGAGGACATGTCTTAGGCCCGAGCACCACGCCAAGGTTTCTCAAGTAGCTCGGGACCTACCACTCACCTACCTGTGCTGTATGTGCAATACCAGGGGCCAGTGGGCAAAATTACAGGAATGTATTAGGCCGACTCACAGCAAACTCCTCAGTTACCTCCAACATGTAGCCATGCCTGCAATGGGAGGAGGGAGAAGGCTGTGGGCCCCACCCAAGACTGGCTGATATGGCCCAGGCCTCACAGGTGCACCTAAATGTAGCCTGTGGATGGAAAAAAGGCAACATTTACATAGGAGTTTATATACGCCTCCAAAAATATATATATACACAAAACAACTGAAAGGTGACATGAAGCAGGATGTGCTCAACCCCAACCTACTTGAGAAACCTTAGCATGGTGCTCGGACTTAGGACACGTCCTCCACTGCAGGACATGTTGACTAATCTCTCAATTTTTACATCACTTTTAGGGCTTAGTAAGACCGCAGTGTGCACCTGTTTTGTCATTTTTTATTGCTATATTGTTATATTATTTATCACATCCACACTATTGCCATCTTGTGTAGGATGTCTTTTGTGGTACTTGTGGTCCACTGCGTGCATCCTCCACTGCATGCATTTTTGCTGGGGATCGCCATTAGCAATGGGCCACACGTACAGGATCTGCTCCCCTGTATATATATGCACAACTGCATTTTTGGGTTGAGCACATCCTGCTTCATGACACCTTTCAGTTGTTTTGTGCACCTTTCCACTTGGCCTGAGATATTCAGTTAAACAAATTGATTTAGTGATACTCTGTTGGGAGATGTCTATGTTGCAAACCAGTGGTTGTGATGTGTATTACAGCCTTTTGATGGTTTTGTATATTGTATTGAATTTGTCTAAGAAATTAGAGTCCTTAACAAAATTTGAGACAAGGCGTAGACATTTATATTTAGATCCAATAATTTATGGCTCAGATTTCCATACCTCTGTTTGTGACATGTCTATGTTTATAATTTTTATTATGGGTCTTCTAGTTCCTTGGAAAAAAGGAAAAATATAAAATAAAATTGTAAATAATAAAAGTGAGAATGAATTGGGGCAGTTTTTATTAATCTTCTGTAGTATTTAGGCAGTGTAAAGATAAGCATACTTTATCACAGTGGTTCAGGCTGGATGATAAATTTGTTTACACCAAATATTGATTGGCTTTCTTTCCAACAGAATTTTGTGCCAAAATTTCCATGCAATTTTTGCACATTGTTGCATTTGATGCCACTCCCATTTCCACTAAGCCACTCCCCCTGCAAATCAATGCCTCTCACTAAGTAATCTGAAGCAGAATATTTTTTGGTGCATTTATTTAATGAATAGGTCCAAAATGTGATGTAATTATTATGCACCAGAAACACACCAAATTTTGGTTTATTTTATATCAAATTCTAGGTGAAACCTTTAAGAGGCATTCTGTTTTGCTCCTTCCTAATACATGTCTATGGGGTCAAATAACGGTTCCGTTTGTTTCTGTTATACATGACGGAAAAAAGTGCTGTGGAACACTATATTTTGTTGCTATATGAGTGAAGACTATGCTTATAATTAGTAGTAGATGAAGTAATAATGTAACACATCAGGATAAGAAGAACTGGATGTAACCAATAAAGGACCCTGAGGTACAGTAGGTTCCAATGTAAACCAGAACACCCTAAGGAACAGATCGGCTTGGTGAGCTTGTATGCTGGGGGTAAACAGTATACAAAATGGTGGCAGGATCGGGTAGGAAGATAACTGGGAGATTGGAGATGTGGTGAAACCTTAATCATCACATATTGCCTCTGAGTGATCATGGCTGTCAAAAAATGAGTCTTGTGTAAGATTAGACATTTAATCAAAAATATTGAACATTTGTAAAATCTAGCAAGACTTAGATTCCTACCAGCACATGTTCTATCATGAAAGTACTCAATGGACAAAAATATTGAAAAGTCTTTGGATAATAGGGACAATGTGAGATTTTTGGAAAAGTCAATGTGCTGATAGGAATCTAAGTCTTGCTAAATTTGACAAATGTCCGATGTTTTTGATTAAATGTCTAATCCATTTTGAAGAACATTAATAGAGTATAGGGATAGAAGCACTTTTAGTATATTTGGCCGGTTTATAGTTTTTATTTCCTTTCTTTTGTTGTTTTATTTATTTTAGCTAATGTGAAAAATAAAAAAAATCAGGAAGGAAACTTCAATTTTCAAATTCAAATGTAATTATATTATTTGGTTGTGTTATTTCAAAGACAGGTGTTAAATATTGAATTGTTCCTTCCACGACATTGAATTTTAAGCTCCCCACAGAACATATTCCCATCTGATGTCTAAATATGTTTCCACACTGATTAACCTCTTTTTAAGTCATGAACTTTATTTTTCCAACTTGACAATTCAATGCACTTGTACACGGTTTTCATTTCAACTAAAACCAGAAAAAAAAGAAAAGGCTCATCTGTGGGAGAACATTTCTTATGTGGAGATCAATAATTGATTATACCTACTTGAAAGTGGTTGTGTGAATTATTGAATAGATTCCCTGGTTCACTTTACTATGCAAAGCAAACTTCTGGTAATTACAAACTAGTCATAGCCAAAGGAAATGGCTAGATAAATGTATTGGTTTTAACTTTTCACTGGAAAGTCATATATTCATGTTTAACTGAATGGGGGACCAGAGTATCTAGTTTTGTGTGGAACGTTTGCTTCATAACACTCTTGATAGCATGCCCATAGTTAATAGTGATGAGCGGCAGGTGCCATATTCGATTTCGACGAAATTCGCGAATATTCGAATGAATATTCGTTTCATATTCGTCGAAATCGAATATTCGTCATTATTCTAGTTACCGCGATTAATATGCGATTTAAATAATCGCGTATTGCGATTTTAACTTAAGGCTACTTTCCTATTGGTTTCATATCTAGAACTATAGCGAAGATGACGGATATGACGAATGTATTCGTCATATTCCTCAAAACGAAGATAACGAAGTATTCTACATCTTCGTTTTAGCAACCTATTCGTCAACTTCGCTAATTCTAGCAATCAAATAGGAAGGTTGACTATAGAGACAACTGTGTTTAATTCGCTATGCGATTATTTATATATATTTTTTTTAATAAATAGAATAATTATAATAATTATATCAAGTAATATAATTATTTTATTAAAAAAAAAAAAAAAAAAAAAAATCGCATAGCGAATTTAACACAGCTGTCTCTATAGTCAACCTTCCTATTTGATTGCTAGAATTAGCGAGGTTGACGAATAGGTTGCTAAAACGAAGATGTAGAATACTTCGTTATCTTCGTTTTGAGGAATATGACGAATACATTCGTCATATTCGCTATTCGCTAATTCTACCAAGCCAACCATAAAGTTCCTTGCTCATGGAGCGTCCCCATCACCATGGGAACATCTCCATATACTAAAATGTACTGTCGGATTTGAGGAATTACGTTGAAATCGCAATGCGATTAATTCAAGTTATATTAATCGCATAATCGCATTGCGATTTCAACTTAGAGCTGGGTTTATAATGGGTCAGCTTGCTAGAATGAACGAAGTTAACGATTCAATGAACGAAGTTAACGAATATGGAATATAGCAGCAGTGCTAAGTTGAATTCGCAATGCGATTAATTTAACTTGAAGTAATCGCATTGCGATTTCAACTTAGCACTGCTATCTTACATAGGCTAGAATTAACGAATATGGAGTATAGCTATGCACTAGCAGTGCTAAGTTGAAATCGCAATGCGATTACTTTAAGTTAAATTAATCGCATTGCGAATTCAACTTAGCAGTGCTGCTATATTCCATATTCGTTAACTTCGTTCATTCTAGCAAGCTGACCCATTATAAACCCAGCTCTAAGTTGAAATCGCATTGCGATTAACATAACTTGAATTAATCGCATTGCGATTTCAACTTAATTCCTCAAATCCGACAGTACATTTTAGTATATGGAGACGTTCCCATGGATGGGGACGCTCCATGAGCACGGAAGTCGGCAGAAGCGGCAATGGGCACTGACTAGAGCAGCCAGGAAGCCAGGAATCCTCAGGACAGGTAAGAACTACTGTTGGGAAGAGGGAAAGAAAAAAATATAACAAAAAAAAAACAAAAAAAAAACGAATATTCGAAATAGCGAATTTATAGCGCTATATTCGAAATATTCGCGAATTAGCGAAGTGCCGATATTCGCTAAAAAAATTCGCTATTCAAATATTCGCGCTCAACACTAATAGTTAATAGACGGAAGTCCATACATAAAATGAGAGTGACTAATTGTTCTTACCTGCACTGGAAAAGCTGCATGCGTCAATAAATTATTTCTTCACTGCACCGGAGAAGCTGGAGCCCTCTCTCTTTTTTTCTTGATCTTCTGCTATCAAATGAGAGTGTCCCAACTAACATTCTAATTAGTGATCTTGCTATAGCTGTAGTAAAGTATGTACTGACTGAATAATCATGCATAGTTTTGAGTTTGTGAAAAGAACATTAGATTAGATTAGACTACGTGAGTAACGTGACTTGACATTCAGGGATTTTAGGAGGGGACAACAGTAAATGAGATTCCTATCACTGCACCATATTGAATTTTTTCTTGCATAATGCCCATTTAGTATGTGTTCTATTATTGAAAGCACCATCCAGTGCATATACTGTCTAATGTATGCAGTCCTGAAACAGCCTATTGAGGGTGCATATCTTTGTTCAAAATGTGAGAAAATTGCTCGTTTGGAATCGCACATCGTGTATCTAACAGGGCGAGTTTCAACACTGAGAAGCGTTGACAATTTGGAACAGAGTTTGCTGTTCACTGAGCAAACACTCTATGGGGTAGATGTAGGGTAGGGTGGTAGCGAGGAGGCTCAGGAAAGTGAGGTAGCTAGCTGGATAACAGTTAGAAAGTGGGGTAGAGGGAAGAGTGCCAGGGAGGCTAGCCTTGATCTGACACACCCTAACAAGTTTGCAAGGTTGTCAGATGAGGGGGATGTCACTGCTGCAGCCAGACCCTTCCTCTGCCAGTCAGGAAAATGTCGGCTCCAGTAAAGCAGGGGACAAGGAGAGCAGGGCAGGCCAGACAGATGGTGGTAGTGGGAGACTGAATTATTAGGGGTACAGATCGGGCGATCTGTCACAAACACCAGGATCGTCAAACGGTGTGTTGTCTTCCCGGCGCTCCAGTTCGACACATCATGGATTGGGTGGACAGATTACTGGGAGGGACTAGAGAAGATCCAGCAGTCATGGTCTATATCAGTACCAATGACAAAGTTAGAGGTAGATAGAGAGTCCTTTAAAAATGATTTTAGGGATTTAGGTCAAAAGCTTAGGGCAAGAACCTCTAAGGTAGTGTTTTCCGAATTACTACCTCTACCAAGAGCCACACAAGAAAGGCAGCGGACATTAGGGAGGTTAACAAGTGGCTCAAGAGCTGGTGTACAAAGGAGGGGTTTGGGTTTCTGGAGAACTAGGTTGACTTCTCTGTTGCCTACAGGCTCTATCATAGGGATGTTCTGCACCTCAATGGGGAAAGGGGCAGCTATGTTATGGGAAAAGATGGCTAGAAGGTTGGAGAAGTGTTTAAACTAGGGACTGGGGGGAGGGTAATTACGTTATAGGATGGGAAGAGTTCATAAGGAAAGGTGTAGGGTAAAAAATATACATAAACCTCTTAATTGTTTGTATACTAATGCCAGAAGCCAAACTAGTAAAACTAGTGATCTGGAATTAGTGATGTGTGAGGAGTCCTAGAAAAGTCAGCAAGTTGCAGTTAGAGGAGGAGATAGATGTTCCTGATGACATATTCCCATCCATATTAAATGTTGTGGAAACGGAGGAAAAGCAGATGGCAGAATGCTGATTGCAGAATTAGGACTGCCACCTGTAGCGCAGGAGAGCGCTGGGGTTGGAGAAGTGGGTTCAGCCCCTATTTAATGGTGTATTAAATGTGCTTTGTCGATTAACAATGAAGACCGACTATAGAGTGTGGTTTTCATTATTAAATAAAAGGTAGCTGTGGGCTAATTTGCCACGTGGTTCTACAACACAGCATGGCCGCAACCCGCCCACAGCACGGCTGCTCCGTGTGGCCATATCCAAAGGCAGAGTGGCCCGGGTATACCTAATTTATAGAGATTTGTGACAAATTATTCGTAACAATTCAAATTTCTTGGCAAATTTGGAAAAATTCTATTTTTTTCAAAACTTCGCTCTGCTCTAAATTTGATAATAAACCCATTACTTAGAATGCAGTATGTGCCGTTTGATGGTAGGCTCATCAGTTTGGAGATATGTTGTTTGACTCCAGTGCCTCCAGTAAAAGATGTCAGATAAGCTCATGTCTGAGTGACACTGACATACATAGCGATTGGTAAACACATATTTGATGGCGTTAAAAATCAGCGTTTTTAAAAACACCCTGTGTCAGCAAATATGTTATGCTTTTTTATATTACAAAGTTTGCACAAATTGTTCCATGGTGTTATGGGAAAAAAAAGTGGCTTGTTGGGGAACAAAGCATCCAAAAATGATGACTTAATGGGGTCATATCCCTTCCCCTGTTTGTACACACATGTTAATGTCAGAAGAAAGGGTAGCTCATTCTGCATTGTCTCTGAACTATGCGTTTAATATCCCTGGTTCAACAAGTTATTGGACTAAAATTTCTATGAAACAGTAATATGCCAGTAAACATGCATAGAACAATGCAGTGTTTGCGGTAAAATGTCTTTGAGTTGTGTGTTCAATAACATGGGTATAAAAATGCTGCTATTTCCCAAAAAATATTTTGCTATAATTCGATGTGTTTAATAACATGTATATAATGCACTGAAATAAAATGTGCAATTGTTTAGCACTTGCAGCAGAATGCACTGGGAATAAGCATATTTAGAGGTTTTGAAAAAAAAAAAAAAAGTTTTTCTGCAGGGAGTTTTGTAATGCAGAACGTCCAGGCTTAACTGTTGTAACAGTAGGCAGTTGTATTAGGCACATTGTGACCAGCCCCTCACAATCAAATTGCCTTAAATCTACAAAATTATATCTCTTTACCTCTCCCTATACTGTTTCTAGTGGTTATGTTTATAATCGTTGCCAGTCACACACCTTCCAGGTCAGAAGCCAAACACACTATAGTGCTTCTTCTTGGTCAGCATAGAGATATCCCTCTCTACTGCCTCCTTGAGGCAATCAGGGAAAGTTCCATAGTGCTTTACCTTCATCCATCTGACACAGACAAGCGTGAGCCACAAATTCTGATACAAATCAAGACACTTTCCAGGCACGCTGACATTGATCTATCTTCCCCGAAGTTTCTCCTTTGTGTCATTGTTATTACACTGTTAATAATTGTGCCCTGATATATTTTTTTAGTTTTTTTTTTGTGCAGAGCACTCAGACACCTTGTAATTATTACACTCTTAGTGATGTGTGAAGCTAATGTATTCTTGGATTCACAAACACCAAGGGCAATTGACAAGTGTCCAAATATTTGACTGAGAACTGACAGCTCATTATGGTGTTTCTACAAACAGCCGCTGAATATTAAGCAATGATTACAAAGGCAACAAATGATGCAACTTCTTAATGTTTTATTCCTGGGCACTGCAATCTGTGGCTGTTGCTAAAGCACAATGCCAATAATGGTAGGAGTTGCATTTCTTCCACAAAAAGGGAGCCACAGGTTGGAGACTACTCTTCGATAGTTGCACCAACAAAAGTTTGCAAGTGCAAAACTTCAGGCCATCTATACACTTGACAGGTCTCATATAATTGACTTGAAAGGAAATTGATTTCTTAAGAATTCAAATTCATTAAAATCAACTTTGTTAGAATTAGAATTTCCTGAGTTTTGGTTTGGAAGAATTTTTGAGAGAGAGAAAAGAGATGTCATATTTAAAGTGACCTACAGAATCATTCACTCAATTTCTTATTTTAACATACCTGTCTTGCAACTTAATTATCTCCTAGAGCTTCCCTTGAAGAATGTTTAATGTATTGTCTGCCTTTTCGTGTTTCTGACCTTTGGAAGGAACTTCATGTCAGTAAGTCATTGATTGATTGATTGATTGATTGATTTATGTTAAAGAGGACCTACATAGTAACATAGTTTATAAGGCTGAAAAAAAGACATTTGTCCATCCAGTTCGGCCTGTTATCCTGCAAGTTGATCCAGAGGAAGGCAAAAAACCCTGTGAGGTAGAAGCCAATGCTATAGCCTGTTATTACACTCCAGAAATACATCCAGGCCCCTCCTGAATTCCTTTATTGTACTCACCATCACCACCTTCTCAGGCAGAGAGTTCCATAGTCTCACTGCTCTTACAGTATAGAGTCCATAGTTTCACTGCTTTTACAGTAATGAGTCCATAGTCTCACTGCTTTTACAGTAAAGAGTCCATAGTCTCACTGCTCTTACAGTATAGAGTCCATAGTCTCACTGCTTTTACAGTATAGAGTCCATAGTCTCACTGCTCTTACAGTATAGAGTCCATAGTCTCACTGCTCTTACAGTATAGAGTCCATAGTCTCACTGCTTTTACAGTAAAGAGTCCATAGTCTCACTGCTTTTACAGTATAGAGTCCATAGTCTCACTGCTCTTACAGTAAAGAGTCCATAGTCTCACTGCTCTTACAGTATAGAGTCCATAGTCTCACTGCTTTTACAATATAGAGTCCATAGTCTCACTGCTCTTACAGTATAGAGTCAATAGTCTCACTGCTCCTACTGTAAAGAATCCTCTTCTATGTTTGTGTACAAACCTTTTTTCCTCCAGGCGCAGAGGATGTCCCATCGTCACAGTCCTGGGTATAAATAGATGATGGGAGTGATCTCTGTACTGACCCCTGATATATATTTACACATAGTTATTAGATCTCCCCTTAGTCATTTTTTTTCTAAAGTAAATAACCCTAATTTTGATAACCTTTCACAGTACTGTAGTTTCCCCATTCCAGTTATTACTTTAGTTGCCTACCTCTGAACACTCTCCAGCTCTGCTATGTCTCCCTTGTTCATAGGAGCCCAGAACTGTACACAGTCCTCCATGTGTGGTCTGACCAGTGATGTGTAAAGTGGTAGGACTATGTTCTCATCACGGGCGTCTATGCCCCTTTTGATGCAACCCATTATCTTATTGGCCTTGGCAGCAGCTGCCTGACACTGGTTTCTACAGCTTAGTATGCTGTTCACAAAAATTCCTAGGTCCTTTTCCATGTTAGTGTTACCCAGTGTTTTACCTTTTAGTATGTACGGGTGACTTGCATTATTCCTTCCCATGTGCATAACCTTACATTTGTCAGTGTTAAACCTCATCTGTCACTTATCTGCCCAAGCCTCCAATCTATCCAGATCCATCTGTAGCAGTATACTGTCCTCTGTAGTATATATACCGTATACAGTCCTCTCTAGTGTATATATACAGTATACTGTCCTCTGTAGTATATAAACAGTATACTGTCCTCTTCAGTGTTAATTACTTTACACAGTTTAGTGTCAGCTGCAAAAATTGATATTTTACTGTGAAAGCCTTCTACAAGATCATTAATAAATATATTGAAGAGAATAGGGCCCAATACTGACCCCTGAGGTACCCCACTAATGACAGTGACCCCTTCAGTACTGACCCCTGAGGTACCCCAATGTGACAGTGACCCAATCTGAGTGTGTACCGTTAATAACCACCCTCTGTTTTCTGTCACTCAGCCAGTTACTTACCCACATACAGACATTTTCCCCCAGTCCAAGCATTCTAATTTTATGTACTAACCTTTTATGAGGTACAGTGTCAAATGCTTTGGAGAAGTCCAGATATATGACATCCATTGATTTTCCGTGGTCAAGTATAGAACTTACCTCCTCATAGAAACTGATTAAATTAGTTTGACATGACCGATCCCTCATGAATCCATGCTGATATGACGTTATTTTTTAATTTTCATTGAGGTACTCCAAGATAGCATCTCTTAGAAAACCTTCAAACAGTTTATCCACGACAGATTTTAAACTTACCGTCCTATAGTTTCTGTGCTCTGTTTTTGTACCCTTTTTGAATATTGGCACCACATTTGCTATGCACCAATCATGGGGAACACTCCCTGTCATTATAGAGTCCTTAAATATCAGAAATAAGAATCTGGCTATGACATTATTTAATTCTCTTAGGATGCGGGTGTGTATGCCATCTGGTTCCGGTGATTTGTCTATTTTAATATTTTTAAGAAGCCGCTGTACTTCTTCCTGACAGGGCACTTTTAATGGGGAATTTACTTTTACATTCTACATTTCATTTGACAGTTTATTTTCTTCAGTGAATACAGTGGAGAAAAAAATATTTTATAGCTTTGGTTTCTCCTCATCGCTCTCTGTAAATCCCCCTTATTACTCTGTAAAGGGCTGACACTTTAAGATTTATACTTTTTACCATTTATATAATTGAAGAACATTTTAGGGTTAGTTTTGCTCTCTTTGGCCATTAATCTCTCGGTCTCTAGTTTGGCTGCTTTTATTTGTATTTTACATATTCAATTTTTTCTTTTTCCTAGTTTTTCAATGCTTTCTCGCTACCCTCCTGTTTTAGTGATTTCAATGCTTTCTTATTGTCATTTATTGCTTTCTTCTATTAATTCAATTTATCCACATTGGTTTTTTCTTGTTCCTTAATCTTTTCTTCCCATAAGTTATGTACCTCTCACAATTACATTTTAGGATGCTTTTAAAAATATACCATTTTGTTGCAGTATTTTTTATTTTTGAGGACTTTGTCCCAGTTAGTTTGGCTTAGGCCTATGGCCTCTCTTAGTTGGCTAAATTTAGCTTTATTGAAGTTTGGTATTTTTGTTCCTCCCTGAAGTAATACTCTTTTGAATGACAATTGAAAGGTTTTTACTTTATGGTCACTTTTTCCCAGGTGTCCCTCAACCGTTACAACTGTTGTTCTTTTAGGTCTATTGGTTAGTACTAAGTTCAGTATGGCCGTCTCTCTAGTCGGGTCCTGAACCAGTTGGGAAAGGTAATTGACTTTGGTTATTGCCAAGAATCCGTTTCCTTTATGAGATGTACAGGTCTCAGTATCTTAGTCTATATCTTGGTAGTTGAAGTCCCCCATAATAACCACCTCATTATGATTTGCCGCCTCATTTATCTTGTTTAGTAACAGATTTTCTGTGGACTCTGGTATATTAGGTGGCTTATAATAAACTCCTACTAGTATTTAATTATTGTTTTTGTTTCCATGTATCTCTACCCACAGTGACTCCACATGTTCATGTCCCTCACTTATATCTTCTCGGACTGTGGATATTAGACTGGACTTTACATAAAGGCAGACCCCTCTCCCTCTCCGATTTTGGCGATCCATTCTAAACAGACTGTAACCCTGTACATTAACCACCCAGTCATAGCTATCATCCAGCTATGTCTCAGTTATTCCCACTGTCATAATCCTTCTCACACATCACTAATTCCAGTTCCCCAGTTTTATAAGTCAGGCTTCTGGCATTAGTATACATACAATTAAGAGGTTTATGCATATTTTTTACCCTACATCTTTCCTTATAAACTGTTGTAGTCCCTCTTTTCATTTCTCCCACAGTTCTATTACCCCCCCCCCCCCCTCCATACACACACACACAGTACCATTACCTCGCCTCCAGTCTCCATCTGCACTATCTTCCCCTCCTATAATGTAATCAACCTCCCCCCATCCCTAGTTTAAACACTCCTCCAAACATCTTGCCATCTTCTCCCCCACAGCTGTCCCTTCCCCATTGAGGTACATCTCATCCCTACAATAGAACCTGTAGCCAACAGAGAAGTCGGCCCAATTCTCCAGGAGCCCAAACCCCTCCTTCCTACACCAGTTCTTGAGCCACTTGTTAACCTCCCTAATCTTCTGCTGCCTTTCTTGTGTGGCTCGTGGTACAGGTAGTATTTCGTAAAACACTACCTTTGAGGTCCTTGCCCTAAGCTTGTTACCTAAATCCCTAAAAGCATTTTTAAGGAAGCTCCACCTACCTCTAACTTTGTCATTGGTTCCGATATGTACCATGACTGGTGGATCTTCTCCAGCCCTTCCCTGTAATCTGTCAACCCAATCTGTTACCATAAAAAGCAATGCAATGCAATGCACCATGTTATAGAGCAGAAGCTGATTCCTATGAACAGCTATTGGTACAGAAAGGAGGTGTTATCAGTGACTGACAGAAATCTCTGTATGGACAATTAAACACACATACTATCAGTCACTGATAACATCTTCTCCCTGTACCAATAGTTGATTATATACAAGTATAAGTTATAGGTTTTACAGAATCTTTTCCCGCAAAAATATGTATCAATCTGCTCAGCTTCTCTTGCACTATAACATGCTGCCTGCACATTGCATTGCATTTTGTGGTAATAGTTCCTCTTTAAAGGGAACCTGTCATCAACTTTATGCTCACCTTACTGAAGGCAGTATAAAGTAGTGACAGAAATTCTGATTTCAGCGGTGTTTCACACATCAGCTAAAAGTAAATGGTTGCCAGGAACCAGCATCATAATTATTGCAGCCCCGGCCTTAAAAAGAGTCAAATCTACCTGAGAAGAGTCCTAGTTATTATAATATCCAGATCTCCCAGACCATCTGGTGATGATTGGCAGTTCTCTCGTAGAGAAAAAAAGAGAAAACTAGGTAGAAGCCTGTCAGTCATCAGCAGGTGGGCAAGGAGAGCAGGAGATTATGAATAAACATGACTCTTCTCAGGTAGATTTGACTCTTTTCAAGGCCTGTTCTGCAATGATTATGATGCTGATTCTCGGCAACCACTTGACAGCTGAAATCAGCATTTCTGTCACTACTTTATACTGTCCTCATTACCGTCAGTATAAAGTTGATGCCAGGTTCCCTTTAAGCTCCTTTTTCTCTTGTCAAAAAGTTCCCCAGTTACTGGGGCAATATAATTAATTACTGCAGCCTTTTACTTCCTTCCTGTTGATTTCAGCTGAAGTAGCACATAGGTACAGAGAAAGAGGGTAGATACATTGATTGAAATACATAGATGAAAAGATAGAGAGCTAAATATTAATAATATCTTACCCAAAGAGGGAGGTATATGCTTTTTGTGCATCTGTACACTTGCTCAGTTATAAGGTCTTGTGATCACAGCAGCCTTGGCACTGATACAATCTCTGTGATATTTAAATTTATTTTAAGTGTATTATTAGTATAGTGAGCTGAAGAGAGCAATTTGACCTAGCAGGCTTGTCGAAACAGTTACTAGGCTTCTGTAACATGGCAAACATAATGATAACAACTTCCTGTTGGTGAGTTTGGAAAAAAAGATACATCTGCAGCACAAAAGAATAAGATTTTAAGGGAAAGGCCTCCCAAATATTTGGCATGTGAGGATGTAGAAAACGTGGGAAGTTTCCATTGTTTACTTGTGGTGAGTATGTAACATTTTCCTTCTAAAAAAAAAAAAAAACATAAAGCTGCATTCCTAAAACACCAATAAATGTTTACAGCAATACATCCAAAGTGTTTACAAAAATGATTTATATAATTTTACATACATTTTAAGTACATTTCTGACACAAAAACATAATTACTGTAAGGTTTATAAGCTTTGTACATGTGAGTTCAAATTCTAATAGAAATATAGAAACTTTCTGACACCAGATACAATGTTTCAATCTAAACTCATGTTTTATTCTCACAAACAAGGACCTTTCAACCCATAACGTGATTAACAGATTTCCCGGCAGAATTTGCTGAGAAGAATGTTGCCTCTGATAGAAAGCACAAGCTTGACGTCTTATTTGCAATATTATTTAATCCGTTTCCTTTTATAGCAGGAAAAATACAAGAAAAAAAATCACTTATGTTGGAGTCAGATTATTTATTAGATGTAATTTTGAGCAATGCTTTTCTCGAGCGCGCTGGGTGATAAGATATAGCGATGATGTGCCACTCCTGTGCAGCTAACAACTTCATATATAATTGGATTTAAGTAAAAAGCTATAGAAATCCTTAACTGCGGGCAGCTTGCAGATGCTGGGAACAGAAAGGTACTTGTTGTCACAGGCGAGCAGAAATCCAAATATGAACATAAAACGTCTGTCTTATCTTGTACCTATGAAATAAGGAACAAATATCCAGCCAGGCCATTATGTGACAATTGTCAGACCTGGTTGTGATTCCTTGTCTAATCCGAGATTTATAGCACTAGAGACAGGGTGGCTCCAATGATGATGGAGCAGTAGGATGCTAGACCTTCACCAAAGCCTGCAAAGGAGACCATGAAAGAAAAGAAGAGGCACAATAGTGTGATACCAAGGAGGCAACAATGGATGTACAAAATTACATACAAAGCCATAATAGCAATTTACAGTGGAAAAATGTACCAATTAAAGTAGCACAATAGTATTCAAAGCAAAAATAGTCTCCAGTAGTATGGCAATAGATTGGCCAAATCATGTGTTTATTTACCCCATTGGGACAAAGTTCAAACCCAGCGAAGATCCACCACCTCAGACTTCTCAACTTTCTCAAGGGGTATATCTCCAGTATAGGCTTTAAAATGAACCCAATATTGCAGTGCAGGCTGTCTGTATCTTCAATACTCAAGTCACAGGGTCCACAGAATGAGTAGGGTGCAGTTACCATACTCTTGTGCCTCCACTCTCAAAGATATTACACCATCCAACACATCTACAGTACGGTACTCCATTTTGTTCACCTTCTTTGCTGTCGGCATACAGCTTTTTTTTACAATGGTGGCAAATGCAGCACTTGAGCCTCTTTCATTCCTGATCTCAATTACCAAACCTCATGCCAAAGGTGTGCCCCAAATTTAACCAGACTTTATCTCAGAACTAGAAGGCAGCAGATCTGTGATCTCTTCTGCCCAATGTCTTCTATGCTGCCCATTAATGAATGGGACCATACTAGTGGCTCCTGACTGATCACAAGGTCCTGTTAATGGGGTAGAGAGCAGCGAAGGGCCATGGAGGAAATACAACTGTTGCTTCATGGGGCACCGATATTGGCATATTTGTATAGACAAAACAGAGGTTAGTGCAGATCTCTTTTTGGTGCATTTATATGAGCATTTCTCCGGCGTATTTTTATGGGAGTCGCCATGGTTCATGCAGTTATATGGGTAACTGTCTGGCTGATACCTTTAAATGGGCATTTAAAGAGTGCTTGGTAGAAGGATCAACCCTATTAAAGCAGGCAGACTTCATGATAGGCTTGGTACTGCTGGGAGATTTCAATGATAACCCTCTTGTTAAAATCAGCTGAGGTGTTCCAGAAAAAAAACAAAAAAAAACAAAACTTTTATTCTTTATGCTCATCAGGACTTCAGTGCATCAAGGGGTGGGTCCTAGCCCCACAGTGCACATCAGCCTGACCACACCCCTCTTTGCACCGAAGCCCTCATTTGCGTAAGGTATAAAAAAGTCTTTCTTTGAAATTCCAGTGAAAAAATGACTTTTATGCAAATGAGGATTTCAGTGCACCAAGGGGAAGGGCTAAGACATCTCCTCGGCTTTGCAGTGCTGGTCACACTCGTCAGTGCATTAAAACCCTCATTTTCATAAAGACTAAAAGTCTTCTTTCCTGGGATCGCCACAAACGATTTTCACAATACAGGTATTATTTTAATCCAGAGAATCCACTCTATCAAAATGTATGCCTGCTTTAACAGGGTTGAATCTGCTGACTGGTGCCCTGTTGTAGTAGTCACTACTATGTGTACAATGCTATAATATTAGAACCATTCTTAAGGTGTTCATGAGTCGCTGGCCCACTATATGGATAATTTTATCAGTAGGCACTGTGGTAGAGTCATATTATATTGTCATTATTGTTCTGGCATTAAAGCCTACACAGCTAGGACAGCACAAAGACTCCAGTGCTACGTGGCACCAGAAGCGGACAGTCACTGATTCAGGGCATCATCACATCACTAACTATGGGCACTCCTAGTATGAAGGCAGGATTCTCCGAAGTTATAACTATGGGAAGATTTGGGAGTGTGGTCAGGACTAATGAATCCTGGAGGAAGCTGCTAGTGACACATGTAGAATTACAAGGCACCCATTTCAATTAATGGGGTACCATGTAATACATGTCCATATCTTGCTCTCCAGAGTGGAGGCTGCTTTTAATATTGCATCCATAATGCTTAATGGGACTACACCCAAACCCTCAAGATGGCTGAAGTTACATAAGCAAATGGCTTAAAAGTCAAAGTTTCACATTTTATTCTAAGTTTCTAAAAGTTGCACTCTTTGATAATTGATGGAAAAGAGAACTTCAGCACTTACCGATCTCGCAGCCTAAAGTGCACCGGAGGTATAATGTCTGCATGTTACACACCGTGCAACCAATCACGTCGGCATGCCTTTATATCTTTATGTTTTCATGCATTTAAAATGCACATTAAGGAATGCCGGAAAACGAGTACAGTAGAGAAAATTCATGAAGCCATTTAAATGCAGCACAACAGGTGAGTGATATATGTACATGGACGTCAGGAGGAATGATATAATGTACTGAATGTAAATGACCCTCCCTAGATGTGAGCACTGGACGTCCTGCTGAACCTGACGGCCGCCTGGAAATAAAGCGTTTGCTGTTAGAGTCCTCCAGAGATAGAATTCATCACACTGTGATCACAACGGATGGGAGTTCAGTCTTTGAGAAATTATCATCTAAATCTCAGACTATCAGCCATGAGATAGTGAACAGTAAGAAGTACACATAACTGTTCATGGGACATGTATCCAGCTCACTTGACTTAATATGGGTTACCTGTGTGCTCGGAGTCGGAACACCAGGTCAGACCTCCGTAACAATACTTGAAAGGAAAAAGTTCCAGCACTCACGTTATTTAGTAGCGTTGATTCCTCGTCTTTATTAGGCAATTGAAAGTATTATACAGGCCACAAATAAACACGTGTTGCGACTGTTGACGCGTTTCGAACAAAGTTCTTATTCGTAACAGTGAACTCAAAGCCTCACCTCAAGATATAGAGAAAATAACTTATGCATTTTTATTGAGGCAGTTTGAGAACAATAGCATCAGATATATGGCGAATGTAACATGTATTTTATATATTATATATTTTATTGTTTGGTTTAATATGCAATATGATTGGTGGTTTTCTTCTTTTTATGTGAACACTTTAAAAGTATAAATGCTTATATTGCATATCACTTGTATTTGTTTTTATATGTGTATTGTTTAACAGTGTGAACAGCGCCTTATTAAGGGGCAGAAGTTTCCTCCCTTCTTTCCCCTTCCCCCTTCCTCCTCCCATGCGAGGGTGTGACTATTAGTTTTGATTCAATATATATATCTTGAGGTGAGGCTTTGTGTTCACTGTTAAAAATAAGAACTTTGTTTGAAACGCGTCATTGCCTAATAAAGACGAAGAATCAATGCTACTAAATAATGTGAGTGCTGGAACTTTTTGCTTTCAAGTAAAGTACACATAACTGTCTAGAATCTCGAGTCTACATGGTGTAGGTTACCTGCACCAAATATATTTGCATCAAATTACGTTAAAAAACGGCTATTTCCTGGCTGCTGAGAGCCTTTATAGGGGTGTAGAACACTGTGCCTTGCAGTAAGATGCATAGGGAGTCTGCTGTGGTAGTGAAATAATACTGTGAGTGCAGATGACAGGCGTCGCTCTTAGAATCACTGCATAGTTTACTTATTTGGGCGGTCACGGGGCCAAAACTGACCAAATAACTAAAGTGTGAACTAAGCTTTACAGGTCGATGCGCCAAGAAGAAGCGCACTCATTTTACACTGTCGTCAGCTGATTCCACATATTTGCCTACAGAACCTATTCTAATAAACGCTCACAAGGAGAGCCCCCGACAGAGTGAAGAGGGTGTCAGCAGTAAGTTTGTGTTGACGCACAATGACCAAGTCTTCAGGTGGCAGCAGCATGAGGAGACCACAGAGCGGCACAATGACAGAGTCGAGAGGTGGTGGCAGTATGAGGAGGCCACAGAGTGACAAGGTGACATAGTGTGGAGATGGCAGTAGCAGCAGCAGCATCAGGAGGAAACCACAGAGTGGAAAGGTCACATAGTGTGGAGATTGCAGCAGCAGCAGAATACCACAGAGTGGCAAGGTCACATAGTGTGGAGATGGCAGCAGGAGGAGACCACAGAGTGACAAGGTGACAAAGTTTGGAGGTGGCGGTAGCATCAGAAGATCACAGAGTAGAAAGGTGACATGGTGTGGATATGGCAGCAGCATGAGGATACCACAGAGTGGCAAGGTGACATAGTGTGGATATGACAGTAGCATGATTAGGCCAGAGAGTTGCACAATAACCGAGTCTAAAGATGGAAGCAGCATGAGGAGACCACAGAGTGGCTAGGTGACATAATGTGAAGATGGCAGTAGCAGCAGCAGCATCAGGAGGATAACACAGAGTGACAAGGTGACATAGTTTTGAGCTGGAAGCAGCAGCTGCATCAGGAGACCACAAAGTGACCCGGTAACAGAGTGGGGTGGTGGGTGGCAATACCAGTACTCGCTGACCAAGTTTGGTGAAATAAAGAGCACTTAGCATCAGATGTGTGGCATCAGGCGGATTGCTGCATCAAAGTAGTAGCTGAGGCAGGTAGTCAGAAGAAACCGGTATTTTCTATTAAAGTGTTAGTTTGGCAGCATGGATGATCTAGTCTGATGCATCAGGCATTGGTGGTTGGAAATCCTGGCTGATCCACGCCTAATTCATCTTGACAAAGGTCAGTCTCTCCACATTTTGGGTGGACAGGCGAGTTCTTCTTGGGGTAACTATGGCCCCCACTGCACTAAACACCCGCTGTGATGCCACACTACTGGCCGGGCAGGACAGCTTTTCTAGGGCAAACTCTGCTAGTTCTGGCCACAAATCCAGTTTGGCTACCCAGTTATTAAAGCGGATCTTCAATGTGGGGTGGCAGGGTGCAGTCCAAGTATGCCACCACCTGCTGGTTTAGGTCCTGCTCCAGGTATACCTGCTGCTGCTGCTGGTGAGTAGCTTCTTCACTAGGCGGGTGAAGAAAGCTACTCATCAGCGACTCTAGACTCAGGCTACTGCTTATGGAGCTGTCCCTACGCAAGCAAGTGAGCATGCATCGGGCCATTTGTGCAAGCGACTCAGAGGGACTCCCTGCCTCCATCTCCATTGCATACCACCACGATTTGTCTGGGTCCTCTGTCTCATCTTTCTCATCACCATGTAGCTTCTCTGGCTGCTCCTGCTCCTTTTGTCCTGTCAGCTGAGTAGAAAAACCACCCATTTCGCTACACATTGCCTGTGCTCTAATGTCCTCCTCCCCCTCCTCCTCTTCCAGTTCAGCCCCCACAGGGCTCATGTGGATATAAGATCTAGGTGCCACATCTCCAGTCCCCTGACCAGCCATTGTTACCACCATCAGTTCCAGGACATGAAGCAGTGGAATGACGTCGTTCATACCATAGTTCTGGCGACTGACAAATAATGTGGCCTCCTCAAAGGGCCTGAGCAAATGGCAGGTGTCACGCATGAGCTGCCACTGGCTGACATCGAAGTTACACAGGGGAGTACTTCTATGCACTTGCATCATCAAGAAATCGTTGATGGTCTTTCTCTGTTCGTATAGTCGGTACAACATATAGAGGGTGGAATTCCAATGGGTGGAAATGTTGCATATCAGCCTATGTTGGGGGATGCCGTTTTGCCACTGTAGCTAAAGGAGGGTGTGCTTTGTGGTGTACGAGTGGCTGAAATGCATGCAAAGTTTACTGCCCATTTTTAGGATGTCTTGCAGATGGGTGCAAGACTTAAGGAACTGCTTGGCAACCAGATTAAACACGTGTGCCATGCAGGGCGCATGGCTCAGCGTTCCTTGAGGCAGCACGAGGAAGCTTCCGATTTTCAGTTGTCGTGGAGAAAGCCAGGATTCAATTTCTTGATGCATCACACGGAGCAGTTTCTCCTCTGTGTGACTCCGTTCGCCAAGGCAAACCAGGTGCAGAACAGCATGACACCGCCAAGCTCTGAACATGTGGTATGCTGGAGGGGCACTGAGTCTTGTCCCTGCAGTGGAGGCTGAGGACACGTTGGAGAATGAGGAGGCAGAGGCTGACATTGTCGCAGGACAAACGGCATGACAACGTGGAGGAGGAAGCGGCGTGACCTTTCCAAGTTGCTGGTGTGGCTGTGCAGGAACCATATTCACCAAGTGGGCCATAAAGGACCCTGTATTGACCTGTATGTATTGACCCTGACCGCAGTTACAGCTCTACAGGTTAGCGCTGCCTTGCACTTTGGCAGACACTGACAGGCTCAAGGACTTTCCCACCTTCTGTTCTACATACGTGTGCAGGACTGATACTGTCTTTTTCGCAAAGAAATGATGGCTTGGGACTCTCCACCTCAGCTCGGCACAAGCCATCAGTTTTCTGAAAGGTGCAGAGTCCACCACTTGGAAAGGGAGGGACTGCAGCACCAGCAACTTGGACAGGAGCATGTTCAGCTTCTGCGCCTTTGGATGAGTGCACGCATACTGTTGTCTCTTGGCAATCGCTTCGGTGATCAATTGCTGACGGAATGACTGATGAGGAGGAGCAGGAGCATCTGGACCAGCAAAAGATGGGATTGACAGATAACTCCCTTCGGGAGAGGTGGTGGAGCCTTCACTGGCTGAAACTGGGTGTGTGCCTCTGGGTGATATAGTGGTAGTTGCGGCAGGCTGAACCACCACATCAGATCCACTTTATGGTGAAGCAGCATATTTTGACGCAGGGCCGTGGTGCCAACATTGGCACCCTGGCCACGCTTCACCTTCTGCCCACATATTCTACATATGGCCATGTTGACCTCCTCCGGCGGCTTCACAAAAAACTGCCACATCGCCTAGTATCTGATTTTCCCCCCAACACTACTCACTGGCTGACTGCTACCGCCACTGCTTCCGTGAACCTGTGCAGGACTTCTTTCTGGGCAACTATGCTGCTGTAAAGTGGGTGGTCTACCCCGTGCCTGTTTGGCTCCCAACCTCCCACTGCTGCCACCCTGCTGACTCCCAGCCACACTAGTGACTTGCTGGCTCAGCCGCTGCCTGATGGGCAAGCAGCCACCCTCTTCTCCTGATAATGACGAGGCCCCTTCTTCACCCGGCTCCCAAGTGCGATAAGCTTCATCATCATCGAGTAGTGTCTGCACATCACTGATCAGCGGCCTCTGGGTCAGGAGGCTGACCACTCAAAACACAACCTCCCCTGCCACTCTCCTCATCACTACTTGCCCGCCTAGTGGAGGAAGCTGCGGGTGTCTCCTCCACATCTTGGCTGGGCAGTAGCTGCTGACTGTTCTCTAGTAGCTCTTCTTCACTGGAACAGAAAAGGCCAGAGGCATGTTAAAGACAGATGAGGGCACAGGGCCTGCTCCCGGGCCATGCAAACTAAGGATTGTGTATTACGAACCCACTGAATTAAAACAACCCTAAAAGGGATATATTTTTTTTTGTACTGAAACAGGCCACTAAACGCTTTCATCACAATTAACTGCGGAAATGCACTGAGAATATATTTTTCTTGTTGTACTAAAATACGACCCTATATGCTTTGACCAGAAAAAAAATTAAAGAGTGCACTGCATATATATATTTCTTGAATTACTGAAGTACCCCCCATACGCTTTCACCAGAAATAACTGCAACAGTGCAGTGCATATATATTTTTCTTTTTTTACTGAAATACGTTCCTATACACTTTCACCAGAAATAACTGCAACAGTGCAGTGTGTATATATATTTTTCTTTATTTTACAGTAATATGCCCCTGTATGCTTTCAACAGAAATAACTGCAACAGTGCAGTGCGTATATATATTTCTTGTAGTACTAAAATACACCCCTATACGCTTTCACCAGAAATAACTGCAACAGTGCAGTGCGTATAATTTCAAATTTTTTTACTTAAATACGCCCCTATACGCTTTCACCAGAAATAACTGCAACAGTGACCTGAGAATATATATTTCTTGTTGCTCTGAAATAGGCCTCTATACGCTTTGACCAGAAAAAAATTAAAGAGTGCAGTGCGTATATATTTTTCTTGTTGTAATACATTTTCACCAGAAATAACTGCAAAAGTGACCTGAGAATATATTTTTCTTGTAGTACTGAATAAGATACTAAGATATAAGACACCAAAGGCTTTTCAACATAGCACTTGAAGCCCAATGACAAAAAGCTGGAATGACAGAGCTGTCTAATGATTTGGATCCCCAACTAATCTTTCCCTGCACTTGTAAATCACTTTCCTATCAATGTCCCTAGCGCCTTCTGACGTCTCTCCCTGAACTAAGATGCTGTGAAATGATTCCTCCCTATCCTTTCCCTGCACTTATAAATGTTTTTTTCTTTCTTTTTTTCCCACAATCGTTTTTCCACTTGCTGTCCCTAGTGCCTTCACACGTCTGTCCCTGCACTCTAAACGCTGGAAAATGTCTTTAATATGGCCGCCGTATTTAAAGGGCTGTGACGTCACAGGGCTGGCTGGCTGCTGATTGGCTGCATGCAGGCATGTCAATTTGGGTGATCCCGCCTTCCCAGAGTCCCTTGCCAAATGTCCTCAGTCCTCACATGTGTAGCCACCATTTTAGCCACGAAGCACAAGAAAATTCGCATTCGTTGCGAATCAAATTTTTCTAAAATTCCACTTCGTCAGCTTCGATTTCCTGATCTCTAATTATAAAATGTTGTTTATATTTTATTGCTCATTTATGCAAAACACACAATGCATAATGTATCATTTATATACTGTGTCCTTTCCTGGTTATCTGGGCCAATTGTGTCTACATTTATTGATACTTTATGGTTACTTCTGTATCTATTTCTCTTGGACGTTGTGCTGATCACCGCTCTCCTTATCGAGGCTCTTTCCCTTTTAAGCATTGTTATATTTTTTAGTTAATTAGACATGTTGCTTAAATTCTACAAAGTTTTTGTTATCTTCTATTTTCGCATTTTTTTTCAACCGATCAAGCCTGGCTATTTTCAGAACTCATCTAGTGGTGAACGAAGGAAGGCTGAGCATTCTCAGCTGCTCTCTGTCCGATCTGGAGACAGGAGGGGGTCCCAGATCTATCTGACATTGATGGTATATCGTAGCAATACATCATCAATGTCTCAGATGGGCTGACCCTTTTACATAGACAGAGGTTCAATCATCATGTATTTTCCTTGTGAGAGGGAAGGTAGGTGGAGTAATCACTTTTTGTGACTGACTGCCAGGAAGAACTGAAAGAGGGATGGAAGGTGCTAACCGTGGGACACTAGAAATGGGAGACGTCTGGAGCACAAGGAGACTGTACACCAGTAAGGGTGGGTTTACATCAGTGTTATGTATTCCGTTAAGGCTAATAACGAAATGCATAAGACGGAAGTAAAAACGGAAGCCTTTAAGAAGTCTATGGGAATTATAACAGATCTGTCTGGTTCCCGTTGACAAGACTTTTTTGTCTGTTCTGCTTAATGGAAACCAGACTGATCCATTATGATTCCCATAAACTTCTATTATGATGAAAAGAAAAATGGAATGCCTTTTGAAGGCTTCCGTTTTGCATTCCGTCATAATACAGGTCTATGGGCAGCATAATAGATCCCCCCTGGTTTCCGTTATAAAGGACTCGACTCCTGCATAATGGATCCGTTCTGCTGCCCATAGACTTGTATTATGAAGAATCAAAACGGAATGCCTCTTGAAGGCTTCCGTTTTCACATCCGTCTTATGGATTCCGTTATTTTCCATTATAACCATGTTATAACCATAAAAGCCAGAATGGAATACATAACGCTGATGTGAACCCACCCTAACTGCACAGGAGAAGCCAGGGAGTGACTAATTCTTGTTCAATAAATCGAACACTTTTTTGGCTGGAATTTGTCAAAAGCAATTGTTTGTATTAAATAGTTAATGATGCATGGACCAGTCTTGATTATCCTAATTAGTATGGATTTGTTCTTGATGATGACTCCTTTACTTATGACTTAAAGTAAATGGGATCCAACAGTTGAGAACCCACATTCAGAGTTGAGGAAAACTAACAAATATGTTTCTCATTTTCAAAGCCCAAACCTTTCCCTGTGTTTGGTCGGCCATTCATTTCAATGACCAGAATGGAATACTACATATCCTCTGCAGCAGCTGCAATGGGGGTTATTTGGACAAACGTGGCCTCCTCCACTGATAGCCTCTAAACATACGTAGTTCGAAAAGTTGGACACTGAGTGATCACAGAGATTATGAAACAAAACCCGTAAAGATATACGACCACCTTTAGGGGGTATTCCAATGAGAAGTTTTGACCAAATGGTCAAAATAAACCTCATCAAAAACTGCAACAAAAAAAACCCCAAAACATATGATTTTCAAAACTGATGTAATTTTTGGATGTGGATTTTTGATGTACATTAAAACCATGTGCCTCACTTGTTTTTACAATGATGCCAAAAGAAAACGTAGAAATACATTAGATAATCCTGTAGGCTATATATGCAGCACTAAAGCATAAGGCTCAGATAGTTATCAGTCTTTATACTTGTCATTACATACATCTGAGGTTCTAATGTATATTTGCATATGATAACCAAGGGAAAAAAATATCAAAATGGCAGGAAAAGCGTTTCCATGTAATTATTCTTGAGAGATAAAAACTACAAGTGAAGCAGTTCCCATGGAGTTCACCCTTGAAATTCCTAACACATCTGCATATGTTCTTTGTCGATAATCATATTCATGGCACTTTGTTTTGCATTAATGTTTTGTATTCATTATTCTATTTGATGTGATTTTGAACTGTAAATTATACATGTGCAATGTACATATATCATCACTCCGGGCTTTATGAGAATGCATCAATGTAATGCTAGAAATGTGTAGAAATCTAAATTGATACTGATGGCACAAAGAGATGTCCTAGGGCATCACTAGAAATTCAACGCTGCTCACTGTCTATAGGATTCCTTACACATTAGAAAATTTACTTTACGGTGATTTCAGATACTATTAATTTTTAGTTGAGGACAGTTATTAAAGAGTTGGCCAAAAAATTGGTTAGATGTCATGGAAAATTTGTGAATGTTGCTTAAATGCTGTGCTATCAGTTTACAAGATGACTATAATTATAACTTTTACAGAAAACAACCATTTGTCTCATTCTACTTCTTATAATCAAGAATAAAACTGCTAGGATGTGGATCCCTATGTATAACAAGATAACTACTATAATGATCTTTCTATGTACAAGAATATAACTATTATAATACTGCCTCCGAAGTACAAGAATATAACTACTATAATACTTTCCTATGCACAAGAATATAACTACTATAATACTGCTCCTATGTACAAGAATATAACTACTATAATACTGTTCCTATGTACAAGAATATAACTACTATAATACTGCTCCTATGTACTAGAATATAACTACTATAATACTGCCTCCTATGTACAATAATATAACTACTATAATACTGCCTCCTATGTACAAGAATATAACTTCTATAATACTGCTCCTATGTACAAGAATATAACTTCTATAATACTGCTCCTATGTAAAGGAATATAACTACTATAATACTGCATCCTATGTTCAAGAATATAACTATTATAATACTGCTCCTATGTACAAGAATATAACTACTATAATACTGCTCCTATGTACAAGAATATAACTACTATAATACTGCTCCTATGTACAAGAATATAACTACTATAATACTGCCTCCTATGTACAAGAATATAACTACTATAATACTAACTCCTATGTACAGGAATATAACTACCATAATACTACTTCTATGTACAAGAATATAACTACTATAATACTGCTGCTATGTACAAGAATATAAATACTTTAATACTGCTCCTATGTACAAGAATATAACTACTATAATACTGCCTCCGAAGTACAAGAATATAACTACTATAATACTCTCCTATGTACAAGAATATAACTACTATAATACTGCTCCTATGTACAAGAATATAACTACTATAATACTGCATCCTATGTTCAAGAATATAACTATTATAATACTGCTCCTATGTACAAGAATATAACTACTATAATACTGCTCCTATGTACAAGAATATAACTACTATAATACTGCCTCCTATGTACAAGAATATAACTACTATAATACTGCCTCCTATGTACAGGAATATAACTACTATAATACTACTTCTATGTACAAGAATATAACTCCTATAATACTGCCTCCTATGTACAAGAATATAACTACTATAATACTGTCTCCTATGTACAAGAATATAACTACTATAATACTGCTCTTATGTACAAGAATATAACTACTATAATACTGCTCCTATGTACAAGAATATAACTACTATAATACTGCTCTTATGTACAAGAATATAACTACTATAATACTGCCTCCTATGTACAAGAATATAACTACTATAATACTGCTCCTATGTACAAGAATATAACTGCTATAATACTGCCTCCTATGTACAAGAATATATCTACTATAATACTGCCTCCTATGTACAGGAATATAACTACTATAATACTGCCTCCTATGTACAAGAATATAACTACTATAATACTGCTCTTATGTACAAGATTATAACTAGTTTAGATAGTAAAGTTACTATATTGCCTCATATGGAAAACCCTTTTTTGCATAAAAATAAACAATGTCTCCAATGTAATTACTAGTCTCAGAGAAATGACGAGATATCTTCAGTATGTGAGATACAAGTTGGCAGTGTACAATTCTCACCTTTAACATTTGGACTTCAAGAGAAGCATTGCCTGCTAACCTGACAGCTTCCCTTCCTCATCTCTTTTTGAATGCACACAATGTTATATTTTTTTTATATTCCGATCTGATTGCATAAAACACAATTCTAATAACCATTTACATAATTCTTTATTTAAAAGGTTTATTTTCCATTCTCTAGGTTTTGGAATCTCAGCCCCCGTTTCATATACACAATGCGGAACAGTAATAGCATTCAGCGTGCACATTGGGCACAATATTTCTGCAATTTTCCAAGCAATCACCTTAATGTATGGAATTTTCCTTACATTAAAAATATCACAGAAAGGAAAGATCTGAGAGATCGCAATCAAAACCATTTCATTTGGAGAAATTATTTTGTATTCTTCCTCCATCTTACAGAACATTTATAAAAAGGAGCCTCAAATCAGGAGAACATAAATGCCACACATTGGTGCCGTGGTAATTACTATGCACAGCCTGGAGTAAAGACCTAGAAGCCATTACCTTGGTTGGAGATATATGTGAACTATTTAGGTTCTGTTTCCCACAGGTTCAATAGATCAGGAAGAGACTGGCTAGTTAATAAGGCGGCTTATTCGTGCATGAAATAGAAGCCCAAAGAAAATTTTTACATAAAAATGATAGCAGATGACTTGATTCAAGGATATCGGCACAAGAGCCAAAGTCAATAAAATCAATAGAAATGAAATTGTCCGTTGCTTGTGAGATGTTAATGGTGGGTGACGAAAACCTCAGAAGAATCGTATCTACTGGACTAACTAGAGGAATGAAGCCAAGCTCAGATATAAGGGGGTCAAAAATTCATGGACCTTGGAATCTAGGTTAAAACATTCCAAGGGTAAAGATGATTGTTGTAAATTTTAATTCAGCATTGTCTGACCATTAGGGTTGAAGACCTTTTTCTTCTCAAGTAGTACCTCCTTGGATAGATTTTGTAGAGTGTATTATTTGTTTCTGTGGTGACCATAATGATTTAAGGTTGGGTGACTTGTACAAAATAGTCAAGCTATACTGTGAACAGCAACCCTGAACTGCACCCTCTTGGCAGAAACATCCATTAACAAAAAAATAAGCCATCCAGATTGAAATGTTGAATTGCTGCAAAATCTATCCTGCAGCTATGTCTTAGGCAGATATGTAAATGATTATGGTTTGATAAGACCTTGGTTTTGCCACAAAAAGGTGTCAAAATGCTTTCCCATTGCCCTAAAAAAGACTCTCAAAGGCTACTTTTGAGTGGTGTTCCTCTTAGTGACAGATCAGTGACTGCTAGACATGCCACTACTAAGCAATGAAAGACTTTGAGAGGAGGTTCTTTATTAGACTGGTCATTTCGAAGAATTGCCCACCATCTAGGCCTTTCTCACCAAGCTGTTAAGAGATGTTAGGAGCAGTAGTTACGTGAGGGCATGCACATATGGTAAATAGGCTCCGGATCGCCCAGACAGACCACATGTAGAGAGGACCTTTTGATCCATGGACAATTATCTCCCACAGTTTCTTTGTCGACCATCCAGACACAGGTAGTTCCTTCATTACACACCTCTGTCTCTGTTCTGACCATTTCCAAGCACTTAACTAAAAGAAATTTGGTACCAAAGCAAGACCACACTATTAAAGATATATAAATACACTGATATCTTTATTAAAGTACACAATATATCAGATTAAATAACATACATATATATCAAAAATTGGATCCCAGTATGACAATAAAGCGATAGTGTCAGAAAATACATACAAAACTGGTCGTATTGCCCAAAAGTGATAGGGAGAAAGGATCATCACAAAAGAGAATATATAGAGAAGTCACTTATCCTCACACTAAACACAGACATCATCTATCCTATGTAGCTCAATGCAATGCAAGGTGGAAACATAAGGTCCAACCTCTAGCTAATACATACACTTTAAGGTATAGCCATTAGGTAAATGTGAGATACAGACCGCAATGAGCGACACCACCGCCAACACCCGACGAGAATTAAAATATGATGATTTACTGCTTTTTACCCATTTTTTTACCCACTGTTTACCTCATTGAGCCATCATGCTTGGTCTTACTGGAAAAAGATTAATTGTGCCCTTACCCAAGATGGCGGAACCGGTACTTCCGGTTTCCGGTATGACGTATGTCGGGTTCAAATGGTGTCCTGATGAGAATGGTTGACACACTTCTTTCATGTTTGCTCTGCCTCGCAAATGAGCAGGAGGAAGGTGTAGGGACTAATGAATCTAGGTAGGTGTTGTCTATATGACTATTTAAACCCGGCTGTTTGCACAGTATAGTATGCCCCTTGGAAGAAGCCGGATAGGCGAAACGTATGTTGCAATTGCACCGATTGCATAGAGATGTGGGCAGCAACTGTGATTTTAGGTGATAATTAATGAATGAAGGGAAGTAAGGGGATATTTTAGGGTGAGGTGAATGTGAGAGGAAGTGAGGCCCCTGACGAAGCCGCTTGGAGCGAAACCCGGGTCGGGCAGACGCGATTGTTTTAAAAAACGCTGTGATTTTACCTGTTGGTTTGTAAGTAGAATAAAAAAAGACTTTTATATGGTGTGTAGCGGTCTTCACTATGGAAGGAGTGTAATTTTCACATAGGATGAAGGAAAGAGAGCCGGTGACCTGTGTTTAACATTTTGATACGTCTGTGTTAAAGCAAGAGCACGGTGAGTGAAATCCTAGAGGGCTTGCAGGTTCTAACTGGCAATACTTCACTATATGTGGTTCATTTTATAACCTGTATAGATCGATACATATGAAAGGAAGCAGTGCGAGCCGGATGTCGGAGATCGATCAAAAATTATTTCCTCTGGTGTGAAAATAGAAGCACTTTCTGCGCGGTCCACTTTCTGTTTTAAAACTTTTGATGAGAGATCTACCCACCTCTTGAAAAAGGACTGCAGCAATTTGGAAAGATACGTATATCAGATAAATCTTTTTATTGTGACCCATTACGTGTACTGCCATTGACGGCCAGCCACTGTCCCGTTCGTTAGCAGTGGTTTAGTTAACGAGAAACCTGGACTGGTGTGGACTGGAACCGTCTTCAGTAGTCAATGCAGGTTCTGTTTGGGATCCAACAATGGTTGGGATCTAGTTTGGAGGCCTGGTGGTGAGCGCCTCAATCCTGCCTGTGGAAAAACACACTGCCCCAACTTCTGAGACACTAACAGCTCAGTAATATGTGCAGGACATGTGCCTTGCTGTCACATGTGTTTATCAAATGGCATTTTACAGCAGGATAATGCTCACCTGCACACAGCAATGGTTTCCCAGGAATGTCTCCTCCAGTATACAATGCTTCCTTGGCATTCAGCATTTATGGGACCAGCTGGGATGCCAGCTTCAGCAACCTACGAGTGTGCAGGATCTACAGGCCTAGCTGTGACATCTGTGGGCAAATGATGCGCAGGATATCGTACGGAACCATCTCAATAGTTTCTCATCTTGTATCCAGGCTAGGGACTGTATTTTATATTGTATTTAGTCTACAGACCGCATCTCATTTTGTATCCTGGCTAGAGGCCGTATCTCACCTTGTATCCATACTAGAGGCCGTATCTCATCTTGTATCCAGGCTAGAGGCTGTGTCTCATCTTATATCCAGGCTAGAGGCCATATCTCATCTTGTATCCATACTAAAGGCCTTATCTCATCTTGTATCCAGGCTAGAGGCTGTGTCTCATCTTATTTCCAGGCTAGAGGCTGTATCTCCTCTTGTATCCAGGCTTGAGGCCATATCTCATCTTGTATCTAGGCTAGAGGCAGAATTTTGTCTTGTATCCAGTCTAGAGGTGGCCAACAGGGTCCAATTGTAAGTCGTGGAGGGCTCCCCAGTATACAGTAAGGCCAACGGGTAATAAGGACACTTTGTACTTTTATTCCTAACAAATCAAACCTAGGAAACACCACAGAAACAGTATGGCAATATATGTATTTACATTTCTGGGAGCACTCACCCTGGTGCTGCGCCACTCGCTGGAATATGTAGTGAAAGGTGTTTCCCAATTTAACTATAGGCAAGACCGTGTGTACAACTGCCAGAACTATTTTATCTCCCCTTAGCGTTATAGATCCGCTGTAGTGTCTGCAGAGCCATCCGCCGGTGGCACAGCACGGGGTTCACAAACTTATAACCCGGCAGAGTATCAGACTCAGACCTGCCAGAACCTCCACAAAACACCACACAGCAATACAGAAATACACAGATACCTTATACTCCAGACGCAAAGTAACCATTTCTGTCCGACCGGACGAACCTAACATGGTGGTGTGCACAGCAGAGCCTACAGGTCGATACTGTACTACTTGAAAGAACAATTCTAACTGGTGGCACACACAGCAGAGCCTATAAGAAAATAGAAACAAGTTGATCCTCTACCTTTAGCATGCACGCTATTCACGACTCACCAAATCCGGATCTGCTATGGCTCACGGTGCCAGCAGAACCCTTTCTTCCTGAAGTCATCACAGGGAAGCTCCTGCTACTGGTATCAGTTGCTGTACGGATCCAGAACTCCAGCACAGCTCCTCAGAGAAACAATCCTTTACACTGAATATTCTCTCTCAGACGCCTGCACCACAGGTTCTTGTCTTTTCTGTTCCCTTCACCAAACACCCTTTCTCTCCGCTGCAGCACAAACAGAGTCTCTTACTTCCTGCAGCCTTAGAACACAATCCAGCCCAGCTCACAAGGGACACAGCGGCATCTGGTGGCTGGAGTTAGTACTACTGGCAATAACAGTCTATAAGTTCCTAACACTGAACTGATGCAGCCTGTGTGTTTCATAGGAGCACCCTGCAAATAATCCCAGTTCACATGAAGGTCCACTTAAGGGTATATCCTCACCCTCTCTCATGCCAACCCACTTAAGGTTGGAAACCCCGACATGCCTTCTGAATTGAACTTGTCTGGAGCATGGCGCTGTGGCTGCATGCCAGCATTGGGCGTATGAACTTCTCAGGCCTGATTCCCTATTCCCCCCTTCCCTCCTATGCTCAGTGTGGCGTTTCCCTAACACACCAAAACGTGACATAAACCGCCAAAACCGTCATTTTTTGTTTGTATGTGTGCAGCCATGGATCCTGTTGTTGCACTGGCAGGTCAGCTGCAAGGGCTATCTTTGGAGGTAGCTTACCTAAGCACGACTGACTGTTGGTCCTGGTGGTAGTGGTGGATAGTGGTGAGCGCGAATATTCGAATAGTGAATATTTTTTACGAATATTGACACTTTGCTAATTCACGAATAATTAAAATATAGTGCTATATATTCGTAAAAACGAATATTCATTTTTCTGTTTTTGTTCTTTTTTCCTTTATGTAATATTCGAGTACTGTGAATGAAACTTTGAATGAGGTATAACTTTCCTATTGGTTGCCTTGCTAGAATTAATTAAGATAGAGAACATAGCGCTATTTTAGTATTCGTTATCTTCGCTAATTCTAGCAATACAAGTAAACTTGCCTATACACAGCTCTAAGTTGGATGCGCAATGCGAGAATATTAAGTAATATTATTCGCATTGCGCATCTAATTTAGAGCGAGGTATATGCAACTTACTTTACTATTGTTTGGCTGGGTAGAATTAACAAATATGACGAATACGCATATTGCGCTATATTCTCTATATTCGCTATTTCTAGCAAGCCAATAGCAAAGTTGACTGTACCCAGCTTAAAGTTAGATGCGCAATGCGAAAATATTACTTTGCTATTTTTGACAATAAATAGAATAATGAGTCAGTATGCTATTTATTTAAACAAATAGGTAAACATAGTATTTTTGCATTGCACATCCAACTTAGAGCTGGGTACAGACAACTTTCCTATTGGTTTGCTAGAATTAGCGAATATAGAGAATATAGTGCTATATTCGTATTCGTCATATTCGTTAATTCTAGCAAGCCAATAGGAAAGTTGCCTATAGACAGCTCTAAGTTGGATACGCAATGCAACAATTTTAGGTAATATTACTCGCATTGCGCATCCAACTTAGAGCTGTCTATAGGCAACTTTCCTATTGGCTTGCTAGAATTAGCGAAGATAACGAACATAGCTCTATATTCTCTATATTCGTTAATTCTAGCAAGCCAACCAATAGTAAAGTCGCCTTTATACCTTGTTCAAAGTTCAACTCGCAATACGCAAATAATTAAATTGCATATTATTCGCGATAAATAGAATAATGCCGAATTCGATTTTGAGGAATATATGTCGAATATTCAATCGAATATTCTCAAAATATCCCAAAATCGAATATGGCACCTTCCACTCATCACTAGTGGTGAAGACTAGGCTTATCTGGAGCCTAAAATTGCCCTCCCAGACAGATTTTCTGGGGGACGTGTTAATTTGATTTTGTTTAGGTAAGCGTGCAAACTGTATTTTAGGCTACGTCCACACTGATCTGGGGATGAGAAACAGAGTCGGTGTGGTTATTTGCTTGCTTAAGGGAGATGCGCAGTCATGGGCTTTTTCTCAGCTGACCGGATTGCAGTAGATTCATTTTTCAAAGCTTTGGGTCTTATCTATGATGATCCGGATCAGACCTCTCTAGCCAAAACCAAGCTGCGAGGCCTTTGTCAGGGTGATCGTTCCACTGAGATTTATTGCTCTGAGTTTAGGAGGTGTGCTATCGATACGGAGTGGAAAGATCCTGACCTCCATAGCCAGTTTTGTCAAGGGTTATCAGAGAGGCTGAAGGACGCTTTGGCCTTTTATGAAACCCCAGTGTCTCTGGAGGCTGCTATGTCTCTTGCTATATGCATTGATAGACGCCTGAGAGAGAGATCTAGTGGCTCCCACTCTCAGGATGTACTATTACATGTTGTATCGTCCTCCTCTGACACTTTGGATGAAGCTCCTCCTGGGTTTATGTCTGTGGACGAACCCATGCAATTAGGGGGAGCTACTCCTGGCTTTTAAGCATACTGGTAATAGGAAGGGAGTGTGTTTTTTTCTGCAGACAGAAGGGACATTTTATCAGAGTATGTCCATACATTCAATGGCAAAAAGAAAAAAGAGGGACATTTAATTGCCATCTGACTCTTGGAGGGGTAAGGGGAGAGTCAGAAAATGTGAATTTGTCTTTGACTGGTAGCACCCAATTTGTCCTGACTGCTGAGGTGGGGCTAGAGTCAAAAACTGTGGGGATTGAGGTGTTTTTCGACAGCGGCGCCATGGTGAACTTGATTGATGCTCAGTTTGTCCGTATGCACGGGTTGTCACCGAGTGCATTATAAAAAAACATTTCAATTTTTGCTATTGATTTTGCATCTCTGAATCAGAAGGGTTTGTCTCAACTGGTGCATGATATCAGATTAAGAGCGGGTGACTTTCATCAAGAATTTATCTTGTGTTTTGTGTTGGAGGGTTTCCCTTCTCCGGTGGTTCTGGGTTTACCGTTGTTATGCAAGCACAATCTAACCATCAATTGGCAATTACCCTCTTTTATATCTGATTTTACCGATGTATTTTCTGAGAGGGGATGCCAGGATTTATCTCCGCATTGGGAATATGATTGTCCTATCAACCTTATTCTCGGAGCTAAATTGCCAAAATCTAGATTGTATAACCTTTCTGGACCTGAAAGACTGGCCATGAAAGAGTATATTGCCAAGAGTTTGGCTAAAGGACACATAAGACTTTCCAAATCTCCAGTGGCAGCAGGGTTCTTTTTTGTTAAAAAAAAAGACAGAGGTCTTCGGCCATGTCTGGATTTCCGTGAACTCAATGGGATTACTGTCCGTGATCCTTACACTCTTCCTTTAATTCTCGATTTTTTTGTTGGTGCCAAGGTGAAATCCAAGTTGGATTTAAGGGGGAATATAATCTGGTTAGGATCAAGGAATGTTAATAAATGGAAGATAGTTTTTAATACCCCAGAGGGTCACTTTGAGAACCTGGTCATGCCTTTTGGGTTGACCAATGCTCCTGTGGTTTTCCAGTGTTTTACGAATTGCATTCATCACCTTGTGGGGAGGTTTGTAGTCGTGTATTTGGATGACATTCTAATTTATTCTCCACACATGGAGATACATCAGGATCATGTTAGACAGGTGTAACAGATCCTAAGAGATAATAAATTGTACGCAAAATTAGAGAAGTGTGTTTTTGCTGTACAGGAGGTGCAGTTCTTGGGCTACCTGCTGTCATCTTCAGGTTTTCGAATGGATCCAGAGAAAGTCTGTGCTGTATTGGACTGGGATCGACCTGAAAATCTCAAGGCTCTTATGCGGTTTTTGGGGTTCACCAACTATTGGCGAAAATTTATTCAGAACTATTCGACAATAGTAAATCCCTTAACTGACATGACTAAGAAAGGGACAGATGTTTCAGTGTGGTCTGATTCGGTGTTGCGAGCCTTTTCTGCGATTAAGGAATGCTTCTCTTCCTCCCCTATATTGGTGCAGCCGGATGTATCAGAACCTTTCATTGTGGAAGGTAGGGGTAGGAGCCGTTTTATCGCAGGGCCTGTCACCTGGTAAATGGTGTCCACATGCCTTTTTCTAAAAAAAAACTGTCTTCCATAGAGAGAAATTATGATGTGAGGAACAGAGAGTTACTGGCCATTAAGTTGGCTTTTGAGGAATGGCGTCATTGGTTGGAAGGGGCGATTCATCCGATCACAGTGTTCACAGATCACAAAAACCTGGCTTACCTGGAGTCGGCTAAACGACTGAACCCGAGGCAGGCCAGATGGTCTTTGTTTATCACCAGATTCAATTTCACTGTCACCTATCGTCCTGGGGTTAGGAACCTCAATGCAGATCACTTGTCACGTAGTTTTCTTGGAGGTGGTGATTTTGAAAATCCAAGTCCTATACTGTCGGAAGGGGTGGCGGTATCCGCTCTATACCCTGACCTAGAGGTGAAGGTATTAGAGGGCCAGGGAGATGCACCAGATTCTTGTCCCTCTGGGAAACTGTTTGTGCCATCGGAATTGCATCACAAGGTGTTTAAGGAACATCACTGTACGGTTCTTACGGGACACCCTGGGAGCAGAGCCACTGCTGACCTCATCTCTCTTAGATTCTGGTGGCGGGGGTAGCGTAAGAGTGTTGAGGACTATTTGTCAGCCTGTAGTACCGGTGCACGCTCTAAGGTGACACATACTCGGCCTTCCGGATCTCAACTTCCGTTGCCCATCCCGTCCAGATCATGGACTCACTTATCCATGGATTTTATCACTGATCTACCGAATTCTTTAGGAAAGACAGTTATTCTGGTGGTAGTTGATTGCTGTAGTAAAATTGTGCACTCTATAGCATTGTCGGGCCTACCTAATGTGAAAACACATGCACAAGTATTTGCTGAGAACAAAACTCCATGGCATTCGCTCTGACATGGTCTCGGATCATGGGTTTGTTTCCAGATTCTGGAAAGTGTTCTGTACTCGACTGAGGGTACAACTGTACATTTCTTCGGCTTTTCATCCTCAATCGAACGGACACATGGAGCGCACTAATCAGAGTCTGGAGACATACTTGAGATGTTTTGTCTCTGAAAACCAGGAGTGGTCTTCGTTTTTGTCTTTGGCAGAGTTTGCCATAAATAATCATAGACAGGAATCCACTGGGAAGTCGATGTTTTTTGGGGCATATGGGTTTCACCCGCAGTTTGGCACATTTTCTGGTTCAGATACTGGTATCCCTTTTTGTCACCATTGTCATCTATATGGCAGAAAATTCAAGATAACTTGATGAATATGGGCAACAAGTATAAATGTGTGGCTGACAGAAAACGTATGAAAGGTCCAACCTAAGAGTGGGTGATTCTGTGTGGCTGTCCACAAGAAACATTAAGTTGAAGGTACCTTCTTGGAAGTTGGGTCCAAGATTTATTGGTTCATATAAGATCGCTGCCACTATTAATCTGGTAGCCTTTTGTCTTGAACTCCCTCAGGCCCTTAAAATTCATAATTTGTTTAATAAATCTTTGTTGAAGATATATATTAAACCTTTGGAGCCGTCTTCCTTGCCACCCGCTCCTGTCATGGTGGATGGCAGTTTGGAATTTCAGATCACCAAGATAATTGACTCTCGAGTTCTCCGTAGATCTCTTCAGTAACTTGTTCACTGGAAGGGTTATGGACCAGAGGAGAGGATGTGGGTATCGGCATCTGACGTGAATGCCAGTCGTTGGTGAAAGCTTATCACAGGTCTCACCCAGATAAGGTCGGTCCTGGGTTGTCCGGAAGTCACCGATAGAAGGGGGTACTCTCACGGATGTTCCCGCAACAGGTTGCAGGAGATCGGTGAGACTGGCAACACATGGTTTGATCTGACATGTTTTCCGTTTGGAACAAATGACGTCTGGCTTGTTTCTGGTGCTTGCCTTCTTTCCCCAGGTGTGGTTATTAGGGTAATTTAACCTTCTCTATTTATAGTTGCTACTCCCACAATGCTGTGTGGTTTATAGCTTCCGTTTGAACCTTTGGATAGATTGTGGTTGGATCTCTGCTGCGTTCCTAGTGCTTTGAAGTTAAGTCTTTCCTTTCCCTTTTGTATCTTCTTTGGGTTCCACGTGCTGCATTTCCCTATTGTTTGTGTTATGCCTGAAGGAGACTCCTGTTCATCCTTCCTTTTTGAGGAACAGGTAGTCCCGTCCCTGCCATTAGTACCAGGGTCCTATAGGGCTCAATTGGACTCTAGGTATTCCTGCATATGAACTCACCTACCTTTGGGGTCTGTTCATACTAGTAGTCAGTCAGGATTTAGGTTAGGGTTTTCAGTAGGAGGTGTCCATTTTCCTTCCCGTTCACCCCTTCCCTCCTATGCTCGGTGTGGTGTTTTCCTCCCACACCAAAGCGTGACATACATATGGAGAGATATGGAGTAAGGATGGAGGATTGTGCCGGGAAGAGTCTGAGTGACTGGGTGACAAGATGGCTCAGTATTTATTGTAAGTAAAACCCTAAGCAATCCCATGATAAAGTTTTGTTTCATTTCGAATCATTGTATAACCTGTGGGGCATATAGCGTCATAAAACCATTTACCAATGTCCATTATAACCCAAAATGTCCCTTGATCATCTTTGTTCCTGCCAGTGGAAATCTGTGAAATGCCACCTTGGCATTTCTGCTCTACAGACTTCCAATAGTCTGGTATATCTTTTCAATTAATTCAATTTTTAGGCCTGGCCATAACTACCATAAAATCACCTTGGAGTTTAGTAATTGTGACAACAATGTTGAATTTATCAAATAACACACATGCACATAATATTTCAGAGAATAGTATACACAGGGTTAATGGGAATGGTTTTACCATTTTTTATACAATGTTGCAACATTCTAAGAAAACCCTTGTCAGGCCACAATTCACAACAGAACCACTGGGCGGCCACACCGAGACTATAAAGGGATAGACATCTTGTGACTGAGTATCACTAAATCATGTTGTTTTTAAAAGTGATCCATCTTGTAAGACTCATATCAGGACATGTCCAGTCAAGAGGGAAGGCGAGGAAGGACACATCTGTATGTTTGTATGCAGTATCCTATACCATTGAAGGCAGGGATGTAGCTATAGGTGCTCCAGGGCTGGCATTCACATACAGGTACTGATGGGGACCCTCTTTTACAGAATAAGACAACAGTGTTATAAATGGGACATAGATGGTGCATGTATTAGAGATTTTGCATTAGAACCAGGAGCTTCAAGTGACTCTTCTGATTCAAGGTGTATAGGCACCGTAACAAGACTTCATACAGGACAACAGTATGGTTACATAGTCATTTTTGAAGGGCAGCATCAGTGGAAGATTCCCTGTGATGGATAGACTGAAGCAATGGTGGTGTCTTCTTGCCTAACCACAGCATCCTGGTAACATCTCTTAAACTTCCACAAGTCTAGCAGTCACCATAGAGACCTCAAACTTAGGTGAGCTGTTGTCCCTATGAAAGATATGCAGTGGACAAAGAATGGCAACAGTGGGGCGGGGGAACAGAAAAGCTTCCCCCAAACCCCTATAACATAATAAAAATAGCAGGGGCATAGCAAGGGGGAGGCGCACCCGGGTTGTTGGTTTATATGGTGAAGTAAGGAGCTGTTCGCTCCCTGCTTTAACATTCAGCTCTACTGCACCACGCCCCAGTAGTCCACACATCGTGATGCTGGGCTGTGTGAGAAGAGCGTGCGGGTCTAGTAATCAGCCTCTTCCTAATCAGGCCAGCAGCATGATCTGTGTGTGACCGCTGCTGCGGGGAAATAGGGAAGTATTAAGTGTTTTTTGTACCTTATTAATTGAAGGAGCACTAATGAAAGGAGCAACATGTGGACATTACTACTGTGAGGGGGCACAATGTGGACATTACTACTGTGAGGGGGCGCAATGTGGACATTATTACTGTCAGAGGGCACAATGTGGGCATTACTAATGTGAGAGGGCACAATGAGGACATTATTACTGTCAGGGGGCACAATGTGGATATTACTATTGCACAATGTGGATGTAACTATTGTCAGGGGGAACAATGTGGATGTAACTACTTGAGGGGAGAATAATCTGGGCTAATTAAAGGACCAAAATGTGGGCATAACTACTGTGAGAGGGCACATTGTGGCATAACTACAGTGAGGGGTTACTATGTGGGCATAACTACTGTGAGAAGGCCCGATATCGGCATAACTACTGTGAGGGGGTACAATATTGATGAAACTATTGTGAGGGAGGCACAATGTGAGCACAACTAGTGTGAAGGGGCATAATGTGGATATTACTACTAGTGTGGGCATGTACTATTGGGGGCACAATGTCGACAATTACTGTGAAGGGGCACAATGTGGACATTAATACTGTGAGGGGAGACAATGTGAGTATTAGTACTGTGTGGTAGCACTAAGGGGAAAGCAATGCCTAGATCCCCCTGTTATACATTGGGATGGCTAGGTCTTCTAGGGCAGCACAGTGCCCCCTGCTGGGCATTTCACAGGGACAGTCACCATCCTCTCTTCATGACATCACACAGACGTGCCAGCGACACCCTGGTTCAGTTGTACATATTGGGAGTCTTTTACAAAGACTGGCTTTTTATGCCGATCTTTGTTCCCCCTTTGCACTGCTAGATTAGCCTAATTTATGAATTATTTGCACCTCTGGCGGTCCATGCGCCTGGAGTATAAACTACTAGGGCCCCTGAAGAAGTTTTGACTCCTCTTTTAAATCTGTTTTCAGGCATAAAAGATAGTAAATGTGTTGGATATTATTAAAAGTTATGTTTTAATCTATTCACCCAGGACCCTAAGGAGACTGGAGGGCGAAGAGTGAGTACAGTTAAGCACTGGGAGCAGTTAGAGACAAGGCTTAGTATTAAAAAAAATGGCTGCGGTGCTGATGTTGTCCCTCTTTCTGTGTTAGGTATGTGCGTGTGCTGGTGTGTGTGCGTGTGTGAGGGTGGGGGTGGGGGGGGGGCACCATACTGAATCCCCGGGTGAAAGCTACACCTCAGACTATCGTAGTAAGCCTTCTGCGCCATTGCCTGGTCTCATAGTTCAGTGAAGTCAGAATTTACATCCTAGGGGCAGCGCTCATCTTGTGGACTTGACTCTTTAATGGCTTTTGCTGGATTGACCTCTAAGGCCACCCGAACGGTCCTATTTCCCTCTTACACATTGACGTCATGAGAAGTCTGGAAAAGATCATAATGACAGCAATGTAATGAAAAGTTCAAACACACAAAGACACACATCTTCTGAATAAAGATACAACGAATCTTTACCTAAAAAAGGAGAACAGAATCTACTAAATGTTAAATATTCGGGCCCGGCTAGAGGACCATGCAGAAACCTGTCCCTGTCAATCAAGAAGGGGAAGCAGGAGAAGCATGGGAGCACAGGGTACTAATTTGCATATGCATTAAAAGTATTTTTCTCCAGATCGCTAAGTGAAAGATATCATTGCATTCAGCTAAGCTAGCCCTACAAGGCGTTGTCCCTGGTAGAAGAGTGAATTTCCTGCTGACCCTTTAAGGGTGAAAAATGAATGGAGCATGCTGGGAATTGTAGTTTTACAACAGCTGGAGTGCTGAAGATTGCTGACTAGAGATGAGCGAATCAACACTAACGAAGTGGAATTCGATCCAAATTTCTGGAAAAATTCTATTCGCACTGAATCCGAATTTGCTCACAATTAGTGGTACCGAATCACATTTTTTCCTAAAATCGCTGCTGCACGTGTGAGGAGATGGGGCAAGGAACTCCGGGAAGGCGGAATCACCCATAATGCCATGAATGCAGCCAGTCAGCAGCCAGCCAGCCCTGTGATGTCACAGCCCTAAAAATACGGCGGCCATCTTAGATTCTGCCATTCACTAGCGTGCTTAGTGCAGGGAGAGACGTGTCTGCAGGCGCTAGGGACAGTGATAGGAAAGACTGGACTGTGGTGGGAAAAAAAACGATTTACAAGTGCAGGGAAAGATTATTCAAGGCGTAGGGAAAGGATAGGGAGGAATCATTCCACAGCATTTATGTAGAACAGGGTTCAGTAGGGGAGGTTACAGCCTGGGTAATAGGAACAATCCTGTTACACCTTGCTGCACTGACTGCGGATCCAAATTGCCATTATACAGCTCTGTAATTTCAGCAAACTGTTCTTGTTATTGGGGTGCAAGTGCTGTTTGATACAGCCATTAACAGGGTTTATTACAAGGAAATATTTATACGTCTTATTTGCCCTTGTTTGGTGCAGTTATAGGTTCTAAAGCATTTTTTGGCTTGTATTAGTGGGAAAAAAGGCTTTTAGCCATTGTGTGGTGAAGGGCGAAAACTACAGCCCTTTTTGTTGTGTATTAGTGGCAAAAGTAAAATATATTTGCCGCTTAGACGTGCAGTTATCTCTTTTAAAGCCCTTTTTTGTGTATATTAGTGGAAAAAGGAAAAAAAATATTTGCCGCTCAGCAGTGCAGTTATCTGTTCTAAAGCCCTTTTTTCCGTGTATTAGTGGTAAAATAAAAAATATCTTTGCCGTTTAGTGGTGCAGTGATATATTCGGAAGCGCTGTATGCCGTGTATTGGTGGCGAAATAGAAGTATATTTAATGTTGCCATGTTTTTATTGAACACACGTAAGCATTCACAGTGCAGGTGGAAAAAGTATGTGAACCCCTAGACTAATGACATCTCCAAGAGCTAATTGGAGTGAAGTGTTAGCCAACTGGAGTCCAATCAACGAGATAAGATTGGAGATGTTGGTTACAGCTGCCCTGCCCTATAAAAAACACACACCAGTTCTGGGTTCACTTTACCCAAGAAGCATTGCCTGATGTGAATGATGCCTCGCCCAAAAGAGCTCTCAGAAGACCTACGATTAAGAATTGTTGACTTGCATAAAGCTGGAAAGGGTTATAAAAGTATCTCCAAAAGCCTTGCTGTTCATCAGTCCACATTAAGACGAATTGTCTATAAATGGAGAAAGTTCAGCACTGCTGCTACTCTCCCTAGGAGTGGCCGTCCTGTAAAGATGACTGCAAGAGCACAGTGCAGACTGATTAATGAGGTGAAGAAGGAACCTAGAATGTCAGCTAAAGACTTACAAAGTTCTCTGGCATATGCTAACATCCCTGTTAGCGAATCTACGATACGTAAAACACTAAACAAGAATGGATTTCATGGGAGGATACCACAGAGGAAGCCATTGCTGTCCAAAAAAAACATTGCTGCACGTTTACAGTTTGCCAAGAGCCCCTGGATGTTCCACATCAGTACTGGCAAAATATTCTGTGGACAGATGAAACCAAAGTTGAGTTGTTTGGAAGAAACACACAACACTATGTGTGAAGAAAAAGAGGCACAGCACACCAACATCAAACCCTCATCCCAACTGTGAAGTATGGTGGGGGGGGGGGGCATCATGGTTTGGGGCTGCTTTGCTGCGTCAGGGCCTGGAAGGATTGCTATCATCGAAGAAGAAATGAATTCCCAAGTTTATCAAGACATTTTGCAGGAGAACTTAAGGCCATCTGTCCACCAGCTGAAGCTCAACAGAAGATGGATGTTACAACAGGACAACCGCCCAAATCATAGAAGTAAATCAACAACAGAATGCCTTAAACTGAAGAAAATCTGCCTTCTGGAGTGGCCCAGTCAGAGTCCTGACCTCAACCCGATTGAGATGCTGTGGCCTGACCTCAAGAAAGCGATTCACACCCGACATCCCAAGAATGTTGCTGAACTGAAACAGTTCTGTAAAGAGGAAAAGTCAAGAATTACTCCTGACCGTTGTGCACGTCTGATCTGCAACTACAGGAAACGTTTGGTTGAAGTTATTACTCCCAAAAGAGGTTCAACCAGTTATTAAATGCAAAGGTTCACATACTTTTTCAACCTGCACTGTGAATGTTTACATGGTGTGTTCAATAAAAACATGGTAACATTTAATTATTTGTGTGTTATTAATTTAGGCAGACTGTGATTGTCTATTGTTGTGACTTAGATGAAGATCACATTTTATGACCAATCTGTGCAAAAATCCATATCATTCCAAATGGTTCACATACTTTTTCTTGCAACTGTATCTGTCTAAAAGCTTGTTGTGTAAAAGTAGAAAAAAACTTGGGCCTAACTGTCACTCTGCGGTGCAGTGATATATTCTGAAGCCCTGTTTGCCGTGTATTACTGGCAAAATAAAAATATATTAACCGTTCAGCATTGCACTTATCTGTTAAAAAGCCTTTTGTGTTGTGTAAAAGTAGAAAAAAATGAGGGCCTAATTGCCGTTCAGTGGTACAGTTATATATTCTAAAGCCCTTTTTGAGATATGGACCGAATTACGTAGTGGTGAAATTTTTATGTGAAACAGGCTTTTTTGGGGGGAAAATTGATGGGTGATTGTAGACTTTGTTCAGTTTGTACTGATGTGATATGTTGAAAAGCCTTTAGTGTAGTGTAAAAGTGGGAAAAAAAATTGTTAGGAAAATTGATGGGTTATTGTAGACTTTTTTCTGTTTGTACCAATGTTATATGTTTAAAATTGCCCAGGCAAACCAGGTGCAGAACAGCGTGAGAGTGATGAGAGGGGTCGCACATGGCTTGCATACACTACATGCTTGAAACCTAATTCTTGGATCTCTACATGAAAATAATGTATTTCCTGTAAATTGCGAGAGGGGCATAGTTGGGAGACACTTGACTTCACAAATGATACAGAGCAGTAGAGTTTAGCCACCTCTGTTTGCTTCAAGCTGTTTACTGCTCCTGAATTAAAATTGGGGCAACCAGCTTCAGCTTACTCTGATGTGAATGCCTACGGAGTCCTTTTGTTATGGCTTTGCACAGGAAGCAAGTATGTTACGCGCAATTCTGATGGAACTTCTGATCTTAAGAAACTGGACTTGGACTCCAAAGCAGAGACTCTCCTATCATGTCTTGTGTGCTGTGGAGATCGAATGCAGACCGAGCAGATAAAAGCACATGAATATTTTCAACTTACTGAAGCTGCTTGATTTAACCCCTTAAGGACCAGCGCCATACATTTACGGCGGGCTAATCGGGCGGGTACAGGAACTGCGCCGCCCAATCAGCACAGGGCTGCGGCGGTCACTTATAGCATGAATATTTTCAACTTACTGAAACTGCTTGATTTAATTGTGAATAGATGGTAAAGGCAAAGTCTGCTGGTGTGCTGTCATCAGCGTCTTCATTATGTTTGCTGCTGGACCCATGACAAAGTAATTCGGTCCATACAGCAAAAGGAGGTCTATAATCACCCCTCAATTTTCCAGGAAAAAAGCCTTTTCACATAAAAAAATTCAACGATGAAAGGATAATAGAATTCAGTTAATTTGGTTATTGTTCTGATGGATCAGAGGAATGGCAAAATAATCAGTGACATCAACACAAACTTACTGCTGACCCCCTCTCCACTCTGTCGGGGGTTCTAATTGTATAAGCGTTTAATAGAACAGGTTCTGTAGACATCTATGTGGAATCAGCTGATGACGGTGTAAAAGAAGTGCGCTTCTTCTTGGCGCTAACATCGACCTGTAAAGCTGAGTTCATACTTGATTTATTTTATCAGTTTTGGCCCCGTGACTGCCCAAATAAGTGAAGTGTGCATTGATTCTAAGAGCGACTCCTGTCATCTGCAAGTCATACGGACTCACAGTATTATTTCATTACCACAGCAGACTCCCTATGCGTGTTACTGCAAGGCAGAGTGTTCTACACCAATATAAAGGCTCTCTGCAGCCAGGAAATAGCCGTTTTTTAACGAAATTTGCAGCAAATTTATTCAGATTGGACCGAATGTTAAAAAAAATAATTCAACGAACTGGCGAATCGAATTTTTGAATAATTCGCTTATCTCTATTGCTGCCCCTTGCCTTAGACTCTGCTCCTCAATCTTGCCTAGTTGTAGCCACCTGTAGAGATGTAACAGGGCTGGTGCCTTAGGCCGCAGCCTACTTCGTCTGCCCCTCTTCCTGCCCTGGCTATAGCTGTAATATGCTATCACGTATTTTTGCAGCTAGGTTTGGACCTTTATTTGCAAAACTCAAATGATGAAAAGGATTAAAATAAAGTGCGCTGATTAGCCGTCTGCCTTTATTTTCCCAGCGGTTTTGCTCCTTCACTAACCTGAAGGAATAGAAAATCTACTGTGTTTTGCCCTAGTCAGAAAGGTCACACGTATTTCCACATAGTTGTGTTCTTGGGGAAGTGACGAGGCTGACAGACATGCTGATGAATGATGAAATAATGAGCTGCGAGATAATCTCACAAACTCTTCACCGCGCGACACCCGAGCAAGAACGGAGAAAATCTTTACTGCGCTCGGTAAACCGGCAATTAAGAAAGGGAAGGACCCGAGAATAACACTGGAATATCTAAGGCTAATGAGAAATTGATTGTTCTCCACATTAGCATGCACAAGAATAATGTGAGACACTCCAATGGCAGCAGAGACATCGACAGCACTTATAACAACAGAACAACCGCCGAAAATGATTCTTCTTGGCACTTCCTTTTTGTCGAAAACCCAAGGACCAATGATAATTAATATATACAGTGTCTTTCAAAAGTATTCACGCCCTTGACTTTTTTCGTGTTTTGTTGCATTACAGCCTTAAGTTCAGTGTTTTGTTAATCAGAATTTTATGTGATGGATCAGAACACAATAGTCTAAGTTGGTGAAGTAAAATGAGAAACATATATAAATATAACTATTGTTTAGAAATAGAAAACAGAAAACTGGCCTGTGCGTATGTATTCACACCCTTTGTTAGGAAGCCCATAAAAAGCTCTGGTCAACCAATTACCGTCAGAAGTCACATGATGTCACCTGTGTGCAATCTAAGTGTCACATCATCTGTCATTATATATACACACACCTTTTTTAAAAACGCCCCCCGAGGCTGCAACACCTAAGCAAGAGGCATTACTAACCAAACATGGCCATGAAGGACCAAGAAACTCTCCAAACAAGTACGAATCAGGGTTAGGTTATAAAAAAAAATGATCCCCAGGAGCACTATCAAATCTATCATAACCAAATGGAAAGAACATGACGCCCTGCCAAGAGACGGCCGCCCACCAAACCTTTACGGACCGGACAAGGAGGGAATTAATCAGAGAGGCAGCACAGAGACCTAAGGTAACCCTGGAGGAGCTGCAGAGTCCACAGCAGAGACTGGAGGATCTGTACATAGGACGACAATAAGCCGTACGCTCCATAGAGTTGGCCTTTATGGCAGAGGGGCCTGAAGAAAGCGATTACTTTCAGCTAAAAACAAAAAAGGCGCCTTGTGAGTTACGAAAAGGCCTGTGGGAGACTCCCAAAGTGTATGGAGGAAGGTGCTCTGGTCTGAGGAGACTAACATTGAACTTTTCGACTATCAAATAAAACGCTATGTCTGACGCAAACCCAACACATCACATCACCCAAAGAACACCATCCCCACAGTGAGGCGGCAGCATCATGGGGGGGATGGGACTAGGAAACTGGTCAGATCTGAGGGAAAAATAGATGGTGCTAAATACAGGGATATTCCTGAGCAGAACCTGTAGCACTCTGTGCGTGATCTGAGGCGAGGACGGAGGTTCACCTTCCAGCAGGACTGACCCCAAACACACGGCTAAAGCAACACTTGAGTGGAGGGCTGCGAGATGACCAGATTTGAAGGGAAAAAAACAAAACATTATGCAGATTCAGTCGCAAAGGGGATTTGTGGCCCAATCGGCGACTTCTTCCCCATCCACGCCACGTACGACAGGTCTAAAAAAGAGGGTGTAGCATGGGTGGGGAAGGAGGGCAGACCGGCCGGCCCATCTCATTCATCAATTTCTACACCTGTTTTAGACATAGAAAATGATCTCAATCGAAACCAACAAGGGAACTGTCATAGATTTACGCTGGCAGTGGATGCGCCTAAGTTATGTAGAAGTCGGCCCCTCTACCTAGCATAGGCACATCAAGCCCCAGCACAGGGGTGTTAATAAATAACCCCATATCTGTGTGTTCACCCAGTGGTCAGGATAGGGATTGCAGCCTTCTAAAGGTTTTGCTAGCATGTCAGATAATTTATTGAATTTCTATCATGAGAAATCAAAGTCCTTAATAAATTTTGTGGATTGAAAGGGTTGACACATCTGCACATCTGGAATATATATTGATGTGTGATTGGCAGTTGCGGGGCTTCCATTCTTAAAAAAATAAGTAAATAAATAATTTTGTTTCCATTTTGGTCGACTTCTAACAGTCAGTTAATCAAATAGTGAATTCCTAATATGAAATAGCATGTGTTTGCTGATTACAAGCCCTTTCAGGCCGCTGCTCTATCTCGCCAGAGATCTCTGCTGAGCTCGATTTATGTAACATGTCTTTAGAAAGTCGTGAAAATCAACAGCATCTAACAAATTGTTTTAGGCTTAAATAGAAATCCTCTGCTTATTCCATTCAGGGAATAGTTTCATTTCTGCAAGATATTTATCCCGAGTACTACACACACCATTGTATTTCAGTGTCTTCAGGAACCCTGAGACCAATCTGCTGCAAAGACACCAAATTCTGAAGATTTAATCACGGCTGTTAGTCGGCTTGCACATACTAGATGAGAATTCAACCATACAGAGAGATTTTATGGGTCTCCGCTCTAATTTGAGGCATTTCATCTATTTATTTGAGCTGACTGTGAACAAAATGAGAAGAAATAAGACAAGAGGTTCAGTTAAATGGCCTCCACTGTGCTTCATCGCTCCACAAATGTATGAAGAGTCATCAAATGTGTCGTGTTTTGCTAATGATGCAGAGCAAATGAACAAGCTTGGCCTCTCTGCCACCCATTACTCTACACGGGATGTACAATTACCTCATCTACTGTCTGAGAACATTTCACTGGTGTATTTCCTGTTCTCATAGGTTTAAAATGACATACCAGGGAAGTAAAGAAGACATCTTGGGAATAGGAGATGTTGGTGCTAAGAGTAATGACCATATTAATAATTATCACAGCCATCACCACCATCCAAGTAGTTATCAACACTGCTGGGGTCACCACCAAAAAAATCACTGTGATTGTTCTAAACGCCATCACCATCATCCAAACAATTATCATCATCACCATGATCATAGGATCACCATCACTGTACTAATCACCACCACCATCATCACCATCCAAATAGTTATCATCATCGTCATGATCTAACGACTATCACCATTGTCCTGATCACCACCACCACTATCATCACTATCCAAATAGTTATCAACACTGCTGGGGTCACCACCAACAAAATCAGCATTATTACCCTAATCACCACCACCATCATGCAAATAGTTATCAACACTGCTGTGGTCACCATCAGTAAAATCACCGTCAATGTCTTCCGCCATCTATGCACCTTCATCATCATCATCATCATCTCATTATGAAATCACAATCATTGTTCTGTTCATTTCACACGACTATCCAAATAATTATCATCATAGTTGTGGTCATCACCAACAAATTTATCATCATAATAATAAGTTGTACTACCACTATCCAACGAATTATCATCATCACCATGATCACTACTAAAAGCACGATTATTGTACTTAGAGTAACTTAACACTAGTGGCAAGGAACTCCGGCAGGCTGTTCCAGTGGGTGAACAGCCTGTCGGATCCGTGCTGCCGCTATTGCACTCTTGCCCCTGGACTACCGCTCCAGCCCCATTAACTATGACAGAGAGTCTGCTGTGGTAGTGAAACAATACTGTAAGTAGGTATGACATCCAGATGACAGGGGTAACTCTTAGAATCACGTCACACTTGACTCATTTGGTCAATTACGGGGCCAAAACTGACCAAATAAATTAAGTGAAACTCAGCCTTACAGGTCAATGTTAGCGTCAGGTATAAAGAACCGTGCAGAGGCCCAAGATCCTACTATAGCGTGAAAGAGCGCACTCCTTTTACACCGTCATCAGCTGATTCCACATAGAGTCTACAGAACCTGTTCTATTAGACGCTTATACAAGTAGAGCCCCCCGACCGAGTGGAGAGAGTATCAGCAGTAAGTTTGTGTTGACGTCACTGATTATTTTGCCTTTCCTCTGATCCGTCAGAATGATAACCCCCAAAAAACGGATCCTGTCTGTTGAGCATCCACCATCACTCGGTCAGCTTTTGGTCAGTAATCCATCAGTATTGCTAAAGCAAAAAAATAAACAGGAGTTGATCCAAAACAGAGATGACACCTGAAAGAAATCTTTGCATGTCTTCTGTGTTTTGTACCCGCTCCTGCTTTTGGCTTCCAAATCATATGCCAATTCTGATGGGACCATACAGGCCTTACAGCTGCTACATAGACAAGATCCATCTAATTGTTCCTTCCTTCTGACAGATCAGAAGAAGGGTCAAATAAATGATGATGTCAACCAGGCCAAAAAGGCAAAATAGTGGCCTAGTCATGGAGTGGGGCGGGTGAAAACAGCATGAGAAGTCCATAGAGTGGCCCAGTGACAGAGTGGTGAGGTGGCTGCAGCATGAGGAGTCCACAGAGTGGCCCAATGACATAGTTTTGAGGTTGCAGCAGCATGGGGAGACCATAGAGTGGCCCAGTGACATATTGTTGAGGTGGCAGCAGCATGAGAAGACCACAGACTAGTGATGTGGCAGCAGCATGAGGAGACCACAGAGTGGCCCAGTGACATAGTGTTGAGGTGTCAGCAGCATGAGGAGATCACAGAGTGGAGAAGTGTCAGCAGCATGAGGAGATCACAGAGTGGAGAAGTGGCAGCAGCATGAGGAGAGCACAGAGTAGAGATGTGGCAGCAGCATGAGGAGACCACAGAGTGGCCCAGTGACAGAGTGAGGAGGCAGCAGCATGAGGAGACCACAGAGTGGCGCAGTGAGATAATGTTGAGTTAGCAGCAGCATGAGCAGACAAAAGAGTGGCTTAGTGACAGTGGGGAGGTGGCAGCAGCATAAAGAGACCACAGAGTGGCCCAGTGACATAATGTTGCAGTAGCTGCAGTATGAGGAGACCACAGAGTGGTTTTGTGGCAACAGCACGAGGAGACCACAGAGTGATGAAGTGGCAGCAGCATGAGGAGACCACAGAGTGGCAAGGTGGCAGCAGCATGAGGAGACCACAGTGTGGCCCAGAGACATAGTGTTGATGTAGCATCAGCATAAGGAGACCACAGAGTGGCACAGTGACGGAGTGGGGAGGTGGGGGCCAATATCAGTACCAGCTGAATATGGTGGCTAGCAGTAGGAGCACCTGGAATCAGGTGTGGCATCAGGTGGGTGGCAGCATCAGAATAGTTGATGAAGAAGGTAGCCAGAAAAAACAGGCCTCTCTTATCAAAGTGTAGGTGTGACACCATGGATAATCTAGTCTGATGCATCAGGCACTGTTTTTTAAAAATTCTGGCTGATCCACTCCTGATGCATGTTCACAAAGGTCAGTTTCTCCACATTTTGGGTGGACTGGCGAGTTCTCCTTGGGGTGACTATGACTCCCGCCCCACTTAACTTACGTAAATTGCTGCTGATGGAGCTGGTACTGCTCCTGCCTCCCCCCCTTCCAACCAACAGCCATGGCAGTGGAACGTGAGCGCAGAGGGCCCCCCCCGGTCAGACCTGCGTGAGGATGGGAGAGGGCGCACATAGGCAGCGTCGAACTGACTACATAGGATGTCTCGATAGTAGTTCAGTTTGTCCTACCTCTCAGCGGGTGTAAAAAAGGCCACCATTATCGACCGGTAGTGAGGGTCTAACATGGTGGAGAGCCAGTAGTCATACCTCTGCCGAATGCTGACAATCCAGCTGTCACTATGCAAGCAAGTGAGCATGCATCGGGCCATTTGTGCAAGTGACTCGGAGGGACTCCCTGCCTCCATCTCCACTGCATACTGCCATGGTGTGTCTCGGTCCTTTGCCTCGTCTTCTTCATCACCCTGTAGCTCCTCTGCCTGCTCCTGCTCCTCTTCTCCTGTCACCTGTGTAGAAAAACCACCCATTTCTCTACACATTGCTTGAGCTCCAATGTCCTCCTCCTTCTCTAGTTCAGCCCCCACAGGGCTCATGTGGCAGTAAGATATAGTCACCACGTCTCCTGTTCCCTGGCCAGCCAGATTTAGCAGCATCTGTTCCAGGACATGAAGCAGTGTAATGACGTTGTTCATCCCGTAGTTCTTGCGACTGACAAATAAAGTGTCCTGCTTCAAGGGCTCGAGCAAACGGCAGGTGTCACGCATGAGCTGACACTGACTTCATCGAAGTTAAAAAGGGGAGTACCTCTGTCCGCCTGTATCATCAAGAAATCGTTTATGGCCTTTCTCTGGTCATATAATCGGTCCAACATATGGAGAGTGGAATTCCAATGGGTGGAAACATTGCATATCATCCTATGTTGGGGGATGCCATTCTGCCGCTGCAGCTCAAGGAGGGTGTGATTTGCGGTGTAAGAGTGGCTAAAGTGCATGCAAAGTTTCCTAGCCATTTTTAGGATGTCTTGCAGATGGGTGGAAGACTTCAAGAACCGCTTTACAACCAGATTGAACATGTGCGCAATGCAGGGCGCATGGCTCAGCCCTCCTAGACGCAGCGTAGACCCCATTTCCTTCCTATTGTCGGTCACCATGGTTCCAATTTTGAGTTGTTTAGGAGAAAGCCAGGATTCGATTTCTTGATGAAGGACGCAGAGCAGTTCCTCCCCTGTGTTACTCCGTTCGCCCAGACAAACTAGGTGAAGAACAGCGTGACACCACTGTGCCCCCCTGTGGAAGGGCACTGTGAATTGTCCATGCAGTGGAGGCTGAGGACAAGGTGGATGATGAGGAGGCAGAGGCGGACATTGTCACAGCACCAATGGCGTGAGAACGTGGAGGCAGGAGCGGCATCACCTGGCTAAGTTGCTGGTGTGGCTGGGCAGGAACCACATTTACTTAGTGTGCCGGAAAATACATATATTGTCCTTGACCGTACTTACAGCTCCACACGTCAGCACTGCTGTGCACTTTGGCAGACACCGACAGGCTCAAGGACTGTCCCACCTTCTGTTCTACATATGTGTTCAGGGCTGGTACTGCTTTTTTGCAAAAGAAATCACGGTTGGGACTCTCCACCTCGGCTCGGCACAAGCTATCAGTTCTTTGAAAGGTGCAGAGTCCACCACTTGGAAAGGGAGGGACTGCAGTATTAGCAACTTGGCCAGGAGCACGTTCAGCTTCTGCGCTGTTGGATGAGTGCACGCATACTGCTGTCTCTTGGCAATCGCTTCGGTGATCAATGTAACTGCACCGCAGAACAGCAAATAAGTTGTATTTTTTTTTTTACACTAATACACCCCATAAAAGGGCTTTAGTACAATGTTACTGCACCGCAGAGCAGCAAATAATATGTACTTTTTTTTTTCACACTAATACACCCCAAAAAAGGGCTTTAGTACAATGTAACTGAACCGCAGAACCGCAAATAAGAAATACTTTTTTTTACACTTATACACCCCAAAACGAGGTGTAAAACAATGTAACTGCACCACAGAATGGCAAATAAGAAATACCTTTTTTAAACTTATACACCCCAAAAAGAGGTGTAAAACAATGTAACTGCACGGCAGAATGGCAAATAAGACATACTTTTTTTTACACTAATACACCCAAAAAAAAGAGCTTTAGTACAATATAACTGTGCCACAGAATGGCAAATAAGATGTACCGTATATATACTCGAGAATAAGCCGACCCGAGTATAAGCCGATCCCCCTAATTTTACCCTAAAAAACTAGGAAAAGCAGTGACTCGAGTATAAGCCGAGGTGGATCTGTGGATGACACTGTTATGGGGGGATCTGTGGATTGCACTGTTATGAGGGATCTGTGGATGGCATCCACAGCCCCCCATCCCATAACAGTGCCTTTTACACCCCCCCCATGCCATAACAGTGCCATCCACAGCGCCCCCATCCCATAACAGTGCCATCCACAGCCCCCCCAAGCCATAACAGTGCCATCCACAGCGCCCCATCCCATAACAGTGCCATCCACAGCCCCCCATGCCATAACAGTGCCATCCACAGCACCCCCATTCCATAACAGTGCCATTCACAGCCCCCCCATGCCCTAACAGTGCCAGCCACAGCCCCCCCTCCCCCCCATTACCGCTCCTAAATACCTCGTCACATGCCGCACTGAATACTCCAGGCAGGCCGGGCGAGCGCAGCGTGACTGACGTCACGTGCCTGCGCCGCCTGCTTCATTCATAAAGCAGGCCGGGCAGGCACGTGACATCAGTCAGTCAGCAGTGAGCGCACCGGCCCCGCCGCAAATGCCCGCCCCCAGCTCCTCCTCCCACTCCACTCTCCTTTTACGTGTATGACTCGAGTATAAGCCGAGTTTGTGTTTTTCGGCACAAATTTTGTGCTCAAAAACTCGGCTTATTTTTTTTTACACTAATACACCCCAAAAAAGGGCATTAGTACAATGTAACTGGACCGCAGAACCGCAAAGAAGATGTCCTTTTTATTTTTACACTAATACACCCCAAAAGAAACTGTAGAAAATGTAAATGCACCGCAGAAGGGTTAATATGACGTACATATATGTCCTATAAATACACCCTGCAGCACAGCACTTGCACCCCAATAACAAACAAGATTTGCTGGAATTACAGTGAAATTATCTAGTGCAAACCTAAAATCAGCAGTGTAATGGCAATTTAGATCCCCAATTAGTGCAGCAAGGTGTAATAGAATCGCTCCCATTACCAAGGCGGTACACTCTCCTATTGCACTCTGTTCTCCTTTTATAGTGTAGATCAGGGATCAGCTACCTTTGGCGCTCCAGCTGTTGTAAAACAACAGCATGCTCCATTCATTTCTATGTGAGTTCTTAGAAGAGCAGAGCAACTATGCATGCTGGGAGTTGTAGTTTCACAACAGCTAGAGTGCCAGAGGTTGCCTAACCCCTGGTGTAGATGATGCCTCCCTATCCTTTCCTTACACCTGGAATAATCTTCCCCTAAACTTGTAAATCTTTTTTTCAGCACAATGAAGTCTTTCCTAGCACTGTCCCTAGCGCCTGCTGACGTCTCTTCCTTCACTAAGTACACTATAAAATGGCTGAATCCAAGATGGCTGAGGCTATTGATAGGGCTGTGACATCACAGGGCTGGCTGGCTGCTGATTGGCTGCATGCATGGCATTGTGGGTGATCGCGCCTTACCAGAGTGCCTTGCTCCATGTCCTAACCTGTGCAGCAGCCATTTTAGGAAAAAAATGTGATTCGTTACCACTAAGCGTGAGGAAATTCGGATTCGGTGCGAATCAAATTTTTCCTGAAATTCGGATCGAATTCCACTTCATCAACTTCAATTCGCTCATCCCTAGTAAGTATGATTTTGTTCTTTTTTTTTATTTTTTATACTGTATAATTTCTGTTAGATGCTGCGATCAGCTATGAACGTGGCATCTGAGAGGTACAATGACATAAGGCGACACAATCACCGTTCCCTGTCATTGCACCCACTACTTACAAAGAAATGTGCTTCGTGATTAAGTAATTCGTCACAAAGCAAATTTTTTTTTTACAATTTGACAAAGCATCAGAATTGAATTTTTGAATACTTGGCTCATCACTAGACATCACTCATCCATTCCTCACAGTATTTACCATTCAGCATGTTCCTCAGGCTTTCTCAGGGAATGTAATCTCTATATTTTGTAACTTGGTTAATAATTTTGTTTTTTAAGGGCGCACGATGGGACGTGTTTACTTCCCTTGAGCTGTGTAGGCTGTGAGCAGTTTATCTAATTAGACACGACTGAGGGTGGACACACTGCACAGTCACAATTCCAAAGGTATAAAAAGTTAATTGAAAATTTAATTAACACATAATACAGCCTTGGATGTGTTGTCATGTATCCTCTGATTCTACATGTTCTGGTTCTGCCGGCTTTGGGGTTGTTTCAATCCTTGGTGCTTACGGCGGGTCTGCAGGATTTACACACTGATACAACAAAAGCATTTGTAGCAAAATACAGATACAAAGACACAAATGAGGCAAACACCATTGGACATTTAAAAAAAAAACTCAAAAAAGTTCTGAAAGTAGCCATGAATGCCCCATGTTGGGGGTAAATTAGCACACTCTCTGCCCTTTTGCCTGTAGTTTTAATTGGGAGGTTGGGAACTACGGAAAACCACTCAAAGCTGGTAATGCCAACTGACTTACAAAGATAACCACCAGATCGACCCACTGATCCTAGCGGTCTGCCCTCAGAAAACAGGAGATGCCGCCACCAGCTCTATCATTACTAAAACAGTCAGAATATATGAATGGCCACAAAAAGAGACATTCTTAAGAAAATATCTCTACTGGTTCAAAAAAGGAGTCCCAAGTGGGAAACGTCTGTTCATCTTGATTTGGAAATCAGCAACTGTAAAAAATCATTTTTGCAGAACTATCAACAGCAGCTTTTTGAAAGTCTCCAAGTAATACAATGACTTATGACCTGAAGACCATCAGCATGCTGCTGTTGATGGATCTGTTACTCTCCCTATCTTAGATATTATGTGAATGTTAATTGGTTGTTGATCTGATCGCAATAAACCAATGAAAACTGAGCTTGTGGAAGGTTGAAACATTGCCTATGGTCACTTTCACAAGAGTTGTACACTTCGGACTCGCAGCCTGAGTATAAGACAGCTCCCGTCCTGAACTCCTAGCGCTGCCGGGGTCCTATACTGGTCCTATATTGACTTATGATGCTATGTAACCCTTACAGTTCTGGAATGTATTGGATAACACTGACTGCATTATGTCACTGTTAGCCAATACATTCCAGACCTCTAAGGGTTACATAGCATCCTAAATCAATATAATGGTATAGGACCCCGGCAGTGCTAGGAGTTCAGGACAGGAGCAGTGTGATACTCATGCTGAGAGTCGGAGTGCACAACTCGCTCGTGTGAAAGTGGCCTATGTCTAATAATATGCTTAAGGTGCCGCCAAAATTCTACACTTGCTGAGTACTAGGTGTTTGATCTGTCCTGGGTATCTTCATCACTGAGCCTGCATGCTGACAGTTTCTAAGTACAGTAAATAAGTCAAAACAGAAGAAAATATGACAAAGCTGTATTACAGAGATGCTACACTTTACAAGTGATAGCTAAACATCCAGTGAAAAGAAAATGATACTTTGTAGAAATATAGATTTCTAATAAAACAAGAATTTTAAACTCCTGTCCCTTTAAGTCTCAGCACTCGGAAACAAGGGGGAAGGCTCCATCTTTACACCTAAGCGATGTTCTGAATGATAGAGATCTGCTACAATTAATTCCTAATCTACAGATAACGAGGCAGATAGAATTGATGTACACATGTCAGGATTAAATTCTTACATGAAAACAATCCACAATTATTATGACAGTCATTTGCATTTCAATATCATCCAGGGAGGACGGATCCGGGAAATGTTTGCCTCCAGCCGAGCCCAATAATTGGATTACTATCTGCTGTAAATCTTTAATCCTGGCTGATTTAGTAAGATAAATGCCCTGCAAATTCCCCTAATATCCCGCTTAACCTTAAAAACAATCAGTGAGATTAAATTAAAGAACCAGCAACGTGACAAATGGAGGAAGAGATAATTGTTTTTTTTTTTTTGTTTGTTTAGAAGAAATCCATTATGATGTCGCCCGCCTCACTGCCCCCGGCACAGGCAAAGGGACTGGACAATTAGAGGGAATGTTTAAGGAGGAAGGGGCCCAACCTCATCAGTCATATATAAAAAGGCGGCCATGGTCCAGGCGTGAATATTGTCAGAAACCATCCTGATCTAATATCTATAATGTATCAATCCTCACCGTGTTGTGTCATCGCATGAGCCAACATGTGCCCCCAATGTCACATAGGGCAGACAGAGCGCACTGCGCACGCGCAGCGACCCTCCATTCATTTCTATAGCTCTGGCTCAGCAATATCTACCAGCTACATAGAAGAGAATGGAGCGGTGGCCATGCTTGCGCAGTGAGCTCTCTATTTATTTCTATAGGACTTCTGAAAATGGCTGAGCATGCTGCGCAGCTGTTTTCAGTGCCCCAATAGAATTAAATGGAGGGTGGCCGCACTGTTCCCGAACTTTGAACACTGCATTCTAGAGATAGCAATATGCCACCAATGTTCAAGGTGAGACAACCCCTGTAATGTTTTATTTTATTTTCTGTAGATAGATAGATAGATAGATAGATAGATAGATAGATAGATAGATAGGGAGTACCTACCATAGGTGCAGACCTTGCGACTCCTATGGGGCCCAGGGCAAGAAGGGGCCCAGTTGGGATTATCTCCTCTTCTACTAGAGGTGAAAACTTGGTCAGGTCTCTACTCTCTAAGCAGGGGTGCACAACCTTTTCTGGTTGGGGGCCACATTATCTGCCTGAACCAATTCCAAGGGCCAAAAATAAAACTTAAAGAGGTATTACCTACTGAAATACTGTGTTTTTGGCATATTGAACATACAGTATATACCATAAATGTCTAGTTACAGTTCTAGGACTTCCATCTAATAGGAGAATACATGATAGATACATGTAAGAAGCCATAAGACATAGATCTACATGTCTTCTACCAGATGTTTGGGGGCCGCACAGAATGGTATTGAGGGCCGCATGTGGTCCCCGGGCCACAGGTTGTGCACCCCTGGTATAAAGGAACAACTTTTAGCAAATGAAGCAGTGGAAGAATGGCCCAAGGGTCATTGAACGGGGTTTAGGCAGAATCCCTTCTGTCCTGTGTGGGGGCCTGGTTTGATCCTTGCTATGGGGCCCTTACTTCACTATGTACGCCACTGATGGATAGTAGTGATGAGCGGCATAGGCAATATTCGAATTTGCTATATTTCGCGAATTTTTGGCTGAATATTCGCCATAAATTCGAGAATTTATGAACTCCAGTCACTATTTACTTGATTGCGAAAAAGTGTAACATATTCGCTATACAAATTCGCAATTAGAATATTCGCGATCAACACTAAGGGGTAGGTAACTTTCCTATTGGTTGCTAGGGATGTTGCTAAGTGCCGATATTCGCAATAAATTTGCAATAAATTTACGATTAGAATATTCCCGATCAACACTATTCGAGAATATGAACATATAGCACTATATTCTAAATATTCGCTAATTCTCGAAGTGGCGAAATTCGCAATTCGAATATTCGCGCTCAACACTAATAGATAGATGATAGATAGATAGATAGATAGATAGATAGATAGGAGATAGATAGATGGATAGATAGATAATGAGATAGATAGATAGATAGATAGATAGATAGATAGATAGATAGAATATTTGTTTAAGAGCCTATTTTATAGCCATTTATTCGTCACATATCCAGGAGTCCACAGAAAAAATCTTCTCAAAGACTCTGAACCTGTTACTTCCCCGCTCTATTTATACCTGCACCACACGCATCTCTAAATTCTAATGCATTAATTACACTGAATTATCCACCGGTGTTTCCATGTATAGAAATAAATTAGCCCTTTTTATAATTCTCACCAGGAGTTGTCACATTTTAATTGATTTTGTAAGTGAGCTGTCATCATGCTGGGAGCTCACACTTATTGATGACAACACATAAGTCATTTTTTATCAAAAACAGTAAGAAAAATATTAAGTAGAATTTTAAGTAGAAAGAAAAAAAAAAAAACAATCTACATAAAGAGGCACTGAGACGAGTACATATATGGAGGGTTCCTGGATCCGGATCATCTGTGGAGCCTTCATTGTACGTGCTACATTGAACATTGTATCATTTCTCTTCTTATGGACATGTTGTATAGACACATGGTCGTGATTCATCAAGCCTTTCCTCCAGAATTCTGACTTCAAAAAGTCGCAAAATGGAGTAGGAAAAGTGGCGTATCTTTTTTAGACAAAAGTGTTAGGTTTAGGCCTTATTCACACGTCCGTAGTGTTTTGCGGATCCGTAGATTGCGGACGTGTGAATTTGGCTTAATTCTAAAAGAACATGTGACATGTGATACATGTGGCATAAAGTAGGACAACACAGACTCAAGCAAATATTCCCCATTGTGTACACATGGCCTGACAAAGGATCCTGAAGGACTTCCATAGTGGTAAGACTTCAATGAATAGAATAGACCATAAATCTCTGATAGGTGAGGGTTGCCGTGCATGCGCAGTTTTCTTCATTTACTGTTAAAGGTCTTCCAAAGATAGCCAGGAGCGCTTACCCTGGGAAGTCCCATAGTAATGAAAGGAGAGAGTCGTACATGTGCAGTGCGTTCTCCATTCCCAACAAGACCCAGAGACTGAGATGAAGCGGGTTCCAAAGGTCAGAACTGCACTAATCAGAAATTTATGGCATATCCTATTGATATCCCGATAAGGTCAGATGGGACAACCCCTTGAAGAAAGTACATGTCATACTACTGCAAGGATCAAGCATAGATGTCTACTGCGTTCCGGATGTGTCCGTCTTGTGAATGATCTAGCACTGCATTGTGGTTTCTGTCATAAATGGAAACCACAATTCACACTTTACAATGTATTTCAGATGTGTCCAATCCATTGCTTTTTTCTTGACTTTGGTTAAGAACTCCAATTTTACAATGAACATACAGTACAAGATCTTGACATGCTAGTAAAAGTCTTGACAGGCTGCAATTCACATGACAACCACTGGGTGGCCACACATAGACTTATATAGGATAGACATCTTGTGACCTCTCAGGACATGTTCAGTCAAGATCAAAGGAAAGGAAGGACAAAGCTGTATATTTAATAAATCCCTCCACATCATTGTATCAACCAGATTAGTATAGAAATTGTAGACCTTTCTCAGCACAGAATGCTCTGGGTTCCAGCCCAATCACATCTGAGCTTTAGCTTTTCCCTGATAGATCATTGAGTCCACCCTCCCTCCACCTTCTTGGAGCCGAGGAGGGCGCTCGCCTCACTAATTATTTGTTTATGCTTGCTCTAATTTTTGCAGAAATGTCTGCTATGTAATGGTACAAACACATCGCCTGCTACTTTTTCACCGTGTACTTTATCTATTATTAATAAACACCGACATTTGCATGGTTCGAAAACATAACCCTGAACAATTTGTCGATGCCTAATTATATTCATTAGCCCACTTGTGCAGCCTGTACCGGGATTTTGGGCTTTTATGCAGTCGACTTTCATCTGCAGAAGCGTTAAAGCTTGTGAGTTGCATTCACAAAAAACATGATTAAAATAAAATATTCGGTGTAACAATTTCACAGTTACATCCTTTTCTGATTGAAGGGTGCTTTAGTTTGGAAACCCATTTTCATGTACTCTCATGGAATTTAGAGTTAGTAGAGGAGGCTCCCTGTTCAGGATCGCCACCCCTTACTAGATTGGAGACAGATGCAAAGAGTGACCCTCTAGTGCCCCACCCCATGATCACCATTGGTGCCACTTAATGCCATAAACCGAATATTGTTGTCCCCTAAGTGCTCCCCTCTCAGTAATGATGCTGCACATTAAGTATTGGTGCCCCCTCTGTGTCCACATCTCAATAATGGTGCCCACCATGCCAGCCTTTTAGTAGCAGTGCAATTAGTGTCCATAGTTAAGTTATTCTTCACCCTTGGTCCCCCTTCCCCCTTGTGTTTCTGTGCCGCCCTCTTATGGTGTCCCCTGCATGTCAATCTCTCAGTAACAGTGCCCCTTAATGCCCCCAGTTACTTATGGTTCCCCTTACTGCCCTACACCAAGTAATGTTACCCTAGTGCTCCTCTATCAGTAATGGTGCCCTCTCTGTGTGCATTTCAGTAGCAGTCTCCCTTGGTGCCCCCAGTTAGTTATGGCTCCCCATTAGTGCCCTACACTAAGTAGTGTTGTCACCTTAGTTCTCCCCTCAGTTCTCCCCTCTCAGTAATGGTGCCCCCCCCCATGTCACCCTCTTAGTAATTATGCCCCCCAAACCACCCTCTCAGTTCCAGTTTTCAAGAGTTGCTTGCCCTAAATAATATCCCCCTTAATGATCCTTATCAGTATTTGTAACCCCTTAATGCCCCATTCTAAGCAACGGTACCCCCACTGTGACCACATGTAAAACAATAATGACCATCTCTGTGCCACTATCTCAGTGATGGTGACCTCTTGATGTTCCCCAAATAATATATACCACCACAAAAATACCAACATCCCGTTGTCTCTTTGACTACAGGCTTAAAGTGATCTATAGCCCATGAGATAGAAAGGTGGAGCCGTAAGCTGACAGCACATTGCCCAATTGTGGCATTCAACTGTATCTGCATATGTAGTTTATAGTAACAGCAGTAGAAGGCAGCTGTAAAATTGCAATATCACGCATTCAAATAAACAAGTCATTATCTACTACACAGTGGCATCCAGTCCTTCAGAGCAGGAGTTGCCCTTTACACTGTGCACAATCCCTAGAATTGTTTTTGGCAACGGATTTCCAGACTTCATTGACCTCACAATAGGCTTTGGGTTTAATTATGAAAATGCACCGCCTGGGGGGAAATGTGAAGGCTCCATGTGCCTGTTGTCTTGGTGAACCCCTGGCCCCTGTTTTAGAAAGTTTTAACAATTGGCAGTTTTCGGTGATATCCCTTATCTGTAAAGAGTTAAAGATCATCACATGACAAGTGAAAGCAACAGGAAAGTTTTTTTATACTATGCAACAATTTACAAAAAGAGGGGACCACCAGCATCAACTAGATCCTAGGCTCTCGAGTGAGGTAAGTGCACCCCAGTGGTACATATTATGTCTCTAGGTGTTTCTTGCACTGTGCGCATCTAGGGGGCACTTAAACTGTGATCAGCTTTGGGGTACTTTTATAAAAAAAATTACGTAAGCCAGGCGTCAGCAACCTTCGGCTCTCCAGTTGTTGTAAAGTTAAAAATCTCAGTGTGCTCTATTCATTTCTATGGAAATTCTGAGAAGAGCAGAGCAAGTATGCATGCTGGGAGTTGTAGTTTCATAACAGCTGGAGTGCCAGGGGATGCCGACCCCTGGTGTAAGCATCAATTGGCTTGGGAATGCTGAGAAACCCTGGTCCATTTTTGGAATGGAGAGATGATCTCATGCGCAGCCACCTTTCCATTTTCTGCAGCGGCAAAACAAACCCCGTTCTGGAGGCAGGTGCCATCAGACATCGGCCTATGCGGTGGGGGCTGAATTTAATGTGTGCTCCTCAGAATGATTCAGAATTCTTGTAGAACGCTGTAGACAAGAATCACAAGGCTTTTGCTGCATTTGGTGTTTTTATTTTTTAACATTGTAACTTTTGTTTTCAAATGGAAGTTGAATTTGTTGTCCTCGCCATGTCTTGCACCGCTGATGCATAATACAAGACTAATAGAATAAAGCAGTAGATTGCAGAGAGTGGTCAGCTTACACGTTCTGCCAATAATCCTTCGCGCTGCCTCGTCTTTTGTCTCTTTTTATTTAATATTCAATGCAGGTGTGAACATAATAGGTGCACTGGGAGAAATGCAGATTCTCCATTCTATGGGCCCGACTCGTGGAGATTTTATTTGGTGTTTTATGCGTATTAAATAGTGTTTGTGAAGTAGTCTGTGGAGAGCCAGAAAACGCTGCTTCACAGCTGCCAGATAATAACATATATCACATTTATCGGTCCTCCTATGTACAAGGAAAGCCACTTCAGCCTTGTCATAAAACTTAAAGGGGTTAACTGGGACCCATTGGGTCCCGCAAACCCACCTTCATTACATAGACATAACACCCTAAGAGAAAGTTTGTAATATGCTTACCATTCCAAAGTTGCATGGATTAGCTTCTCGGGAACCCGTTCACGTGACGCTCCTCTTCTCAAAAAACAGCTCCCGGTGAAGTCACATCCTTAACCAGATTTCCGTCCTGAGGTATGAATGGTACGTCACTTACTCTGTGGACCTCCTCTCCTTGGTGCATGCACAGATGATATAGATTCAGGAGTTTGTGCATGCGCAAGGAAGGGGAGTAGTTCTGGCCCCATCCACAGTGGAAGTGATGTCCCATCCATAGCCCAGGCAAGAAATCAACGAAAGCTGGATTTTTAGAAAAATGATCCTGAGAGGCCGGTCCACGCAATTTTGGATTGGTAAGTAATTACAAACTTTTCCTTACAGGGATGTTATGTATAATTCAATTAGTTGTGTGGGACCTCTCAGTCACAGAAACATCTTTTAATATTTTCTTTTTCTCTAGCTTCACCATCATTCTTTTGGCTGGACCATAACTGGATCCAATTTTAAAGTGAATCTTGTAGTTAAAATTAAAAGACTTATAGTGCTTTGAAAAAGTATTCATACCCCTTGAACTTTTCCACATTTTTTAATGTATCACTCACAAACTTTAAATGCATTTTACTTGGATTGTATGTGATCGACCAACACAAAGTAGCAAGTCTGTGTGAAGTGAAAAGAAAATTAAATGATACATGGTTTTCAAAATTTTCAATAAACAAAAATCTAAAAAGTACAGCGCCCCCTGTACCCTGATGTCCCTAAATAAAAGCCAGTTTGATCAGTTACCTAATTATTAAATAGAGCCCACCTGTGTGTAATGTCTTCTTACTATAACTACAGATGTTCTGTGAAGGCCTCAGAGGTTTGTTAGAGAACATTAGTGATCAAACAGCATCATGAAAACTAGAGATGAGCGAATCGAATTCCCTGAAGTGGAATTCGTTCCGAATTTCAGGATAAATTACATTTGCCTAGAAGCTGAATTTCCTCATGCTTCGTGTCAGCAAGTCGCTTTAACCTCAAATAGTATAAAAAACTGAAAAATTCAAACTGACCTCCTCCATTTGCTTACGACGGGCCGTCAGCCTCCATCTTGCTTGAAGATCTCGGCTGAAATCTCGTGCGGCGTGAGGTTACATCATCTAGCCGGCCGTCGTGAGCAAATGGAGGCAGTAAGTTTTTTGTTTTTTTTATTGTTCATTTTACACTCAGACACCTCGATCATGTATGAACGCAGCATCTGAGGGGTCCAATGACGGAGGCGGTGCTATCGCTGCTCCCTGACATTGCACTCACTACTTACAAAAAATGTGCTTCATGACAAAGTAATTCATCACAAAGCAAAGTTTTGGGGGAAATTCGGCAAATCAGCCGAATCGAACTTTTAAGAAATTCGCTCATCTCTAATGAAAATGAAGGAACACACCAGACAGGGCAGGGAGAAAGTTGTGATAAAGTGTAAAGCAGAGTTAGGTTACAAAAAAAATATCCCAAGCCCTGAACATCTCACGGAGTGTTCAATCCATCATGCAAAAATGGGAGGAGTATGGCAGAGCTACAAACCTACCAAGACATGTCCGTCCACCTAAACTGACAGCGCAGGCAAGGAGAGCACTATTTAGAGAAGCAGCCAAGAAGCCCGCGGTCACTCTGGAGAAGCTGCAGAGAGCCACAGCTCAGATGGGAGAATCTGTCCACAGGACAACTATTAGCTGTGTAATCCACAAATCTGCACTTTATGGAAGAGTGACAGGAAGAAAGTAATTTCTGAAAGCAGCCATAAGAAGTCCTGTTTGCAGTTTGCCACAAGCCATGTAGGGGACCCAGCAAACATGTGGAAGAAGTTGCTCTGGTCAGTTGAGACCAAAATTTTACTTTTTGGTGTAAATGCAAAATGCTATGTGTGGTGGAAAACTAACCCTGCACATCACCCTGAACACACTATCCCCACCATGAGACATGGAGGTGGCAGCATCGTCCTGTGATAAGGGGGATTAGTAATATCAGAGGTTGTGCAAAACTTACAGCCACATAGCAGGGTGCATGTGGAGTAGAAAGAAGGTAATGGTGGGCTTGACATTTCTTAACACAATGCAAATTTTACTTATGTATTAATTATTATTATAATTTTTTTGGTCACTTACTAAAGGTGAGAATAAGAAAATAAAGGAGGATGGTGCTAACAGCATCCTATCATCATCACAGTCCTCCTCATCATCTCTAGGATTTCCTCCAGGATCAAATCAGATGGTTGCCTGTACCCAACTGAGCAAGTAGTGGAAACCTATGAGTGAAGAATTTGTTGGTCTCCATCATTTATGGCAATACAGTGTGACCAGTTGCAGAGTTGAATCATGCCAGCTTGGAGAATATGCAGATTTCATTCTGGTGCACAGACCGCTCAAGTGCAATCTTAATCATGTCATCATGATTAAGAGTGCTTTGTTGATCGAAACGAGTTGGATTAAATTGCTAACACATAACACTATTTTAATGGAATCTGAAACAAAGCTCATGATTTTAATGGTCTGTAGTGCGGGATAACCGTTCCCAAGGATTGTGACCAGTTGTGTCTAATGAGTTATGACCTTTCTGCTGAAATTTGACAAATCGCCACTCATTTGACTTTCATGAAGTGTGTGATTGACATGTGATGTGGGGCGATATCCTACAAGTAAATCCCCTATGATTGAAGCAAAGTAATATGGTCTGTGAAGGGGTCACCTCAAGGCAATTTCACATTTCTAGCAAAATGCAGACATTTTAGTTGGGCGCCAGTACTGTTTCCACAGCAACAGTGCCAGTGATGTGACTGAACTCTGCGCACCCTCTACATGACATTTGCACATTTTTGTCAAATATGTTCCAACAGTCTCACAAACCATAAATGCATTAAATTATACAGTCCCTTATTGAAAAGGGATCTAGATTCTGATAGAAAAGTCCCATGTGCACCTCAGGTACAGCCCGGGGATGCCTTGGGCAATGTTTTAAAAGGACAAAAAGCTTAAAACAATATTTTCTTAGTGCAAAGAAGGTAATTGTTAGAGAAATGCAAGAAAATGAGAGAAGAAAGAGGGGGAAGATTAAAAATTACCTTGAATTAACTGAAGGGGAAATGCACAATGTCCTTGTAATAGGCAAGAAATATAAAGCAGAGCAAACTGGTCTGAACACCAAAGCATTGAGTGAACTGGACAACAAAGACAACAGAAACTTCCAGCAAAAAATAGTCTAAATCTTAATTCCCCAGCTACTGTATGTATGGGCTATAAGTTAAAATTCAGGACCAACATTGGACACCTCATTTCTCTCCACTTACAGCTTTTGACACCATGTAGGCTGGATAGTTGAGTACAATGAGTTCCTGTAGTTATAAGATTTTGTGGTTTTAATTGAGGAGATCCAGCTTATACATTGAAGCTTGCTGGTAATGCTTCATGGGGAAAGAGTATGCAACTGAGCTCTCCTCTAGAAGGAAGAAAACTGCCACCTATCTTATAAGTCAATGTCCGACCCAAAAAAAAAGTTATCAAACATGGCTAGGAGTATAAGTGAAACCAGAGACACCCAAAGTGCACAGCAGGGTACTGGATAGGTTGATGAGTTGGCCATTTTTGCCTGATCTATATTTCTATTTGAGAACCAATTGTCAGTTTTGTTTAGGTATTGAGTTGACCAAAATTCCATGTCCAGTTGTGACCAGAACATAAGGTTGCTGGTTGATGATCCTTTATGTTAATCCATCCTGATTCTTTTTCCTAAAAGCGATGAACATTCCCAGTGGTCACATAGACTTCACTGTTTTCTACCATGGTTCCAGGTTGTTTACATGAAGGCTGAGTAAACCTTAAACACAATTCTTGAAGATACCAAAAATAAATCATTGGTGTATAACCATGGACTATGCAAAGCCAATCTCTACTAAAATGACAGCACTGCTACTGTTACATAGACAGCCGTGCCCGCACAGATGCCACTCCCCTGCCTTGTGTCATACCAGCACTGAAGCAGTGATGAGCGGCAGGGGCAATATTTAAATTTGCGATATTTCATAAATATTTGGTAGAATAATCGTCATATATTCGTGAATTCGCAGATATTTTCTTGCAAATGCAATATGCGTGTTATGCGCACGCAATACAGGCTTGGGTCACTTTTGCTACATTCATCACACTACCTAACACCCTGCACTGAAACCTATCAGCTACATTATACCACTATCTAACCTACACTGACTATCTCCCACTAACTATCTGTATTATATATAGAAGATAACTAACTATCTAATGTAATGTGACATCACAGCACTATGTCTGTAGCATGTATGTATGGACAGCAGAACCTATCACACTATCTAACACCCTGCACTGGAACCTATCAGCTACACTGTATCACTATCTAACCTACACTGACTATCTCCCACTAACTATCTGTATTATATATAGAAGATAACTAACTATCTAATGTAATGTGACATCACAGCACTATGTCTGTAGCAGGTATGTATGGACAGCAGAACCTATCACACTAACTAACACCCTGCACTGGAACCTATCAGCTACACTATATCACTATCTAACCTACACTGACTATCTCCCACTAACTATCTGTATTATATATAGAAGATAACTAACTATCTAATGTAATGTGACATCACAGCACTATGTCTGTAGCAGGTATGTATGGACAGCAGAACCTATCACACTACCTAACACCCTGCACTGGAACCTCAGCTACACTATATCACTATCTAACCTACACTGACTATCTCCCACTAACTATCTGTATTATATATATAAGCTAACTAACTAACTAACTAATATAATGTGACAGCAAAACACAGAGCATAGCAATGACACTGATGTCTCTCTCAGAACTGCAAAATGCTGCAGAAAATGGCCGCTGGGGAGGTTCTTATATAGTAAGGGGGTCAGCAACTTTCCTATTGGTTGCTAGGGATGTTGCTAAGCTCTGACAAAGACATTGCAGCCTTCTCATTGGCAAACAAGAAAAAAGGGAGATTACTGATGAAAAACAATTTAGAATATTCGAAAATACAAATATATATCACTATGTTCAAAATATTCGCAAATTCTCAAAGTTGCAAATATTCGCAATTAAAATTTGCGCTTAACACTATGAAGCTGTAGACCCGAGCGCCTTGTCCTCTTTTTCTATTTGGGGTAGTGTGGTTAGTGTGGTTATAGCGCCATCTAGCAGTTTTAAATTGTATTATCCTTTGTTTTCCTGTTACAAAAACTACAGTATTGTGGGTGGTGCACTGCATTGTGGGAGTGCAAAGTATCCTGGGAAAGAGAAGTCTCCAGTCTCCAGAACATATCAGCAGAGAAGTCCTTCTACATATCTCCTTCTCAAACTCTACCATCCTTGTAAAATCATATCTGGTGAGAGATCTACCTTTGTTTCAGGGATATTATGTTCTGCAGAGCTGTTCAGTCAGTTGTAATTGTTACTCAGGGAGTTGTAACTACTGTTAGTTAGACATATAGTCCTATGTTAGGCAGCCATTTTACCATGTGCTTCAGTGTTATGCAAATGCTATAGTGTGTGCTATTCTATACGTTATACTTATACATGCTATTTGTATTCTTGTAGTTTTACCGCACACTTGTTCATTTTCTCACTCACGCGCACCGGGCAGAGAGAGTATACAACCTGTTGACCAGCGGCATAGCTAACAGCTCATGGGCCCTGGTGCATTAGTTCAGCTTTGGCCCCCCTTTCCTCAGTGCTTTGTGTGTCTTCTTATGTGGCACAAGGATCTTTGGGCCCCCTCAGGCTCCTGGGCCCGGTAGCGACTGCTACCTCTGTACCCCCTATAGCTACGCCCATGCTGTTGACCAATAAACAAATTAGACTTCAAAGAATAGCCCTCCTATTTGGAAGACAGGAATGGTTTATGCTGAATGTCAGACTGCACACTGTGTGAAGACAGAACAATTGCAAGGGTTAACCCTCCTTTGCTTCTGTGTGCAGCTGCTTCTAGTGAGCTAATCAGCTCTGCTATTTGTGCTGTGCAATTTGCCTCACTCACTACCTGAGTAGTAGGTTTACTAGCTTGCTAGATCCTGAAAAGGTGCTATAATCTGCATGTCTGCCCCTGTACCGACTACTGACATATTCCCAGATTTTGACCCTATCTTACCTGACCTGACTTGTGCCTGATTACTGTACAGATCCTGATCTGCCTGACCTGACCTTCAAACTTGTTTAATGAATTTGCACAAACTCTGCCTACCCTGCCTTCAGCCTTTTTCTGACTAAAAGTTTTGCCTCGGTGCCCCACACCTCTGTCTTTGACCCCTGGGGGTCATCCAGAAACCACACTGAGACTACTCTAGGAAGTAGTGGCCTGGTGGTTCTGCTGCAGCCAAGTCCAGATCCTTATATAGGGGTTAAGAGGTGAATAATACCAGGGGACAGCCAGGATACACCCTTAGGTTTGGCCCAAACTCAAACTCATTGGTTGTCACAGTGTTTCCACACCCATTGGTTGTTACAGCTACATCTGCAAGTAAGGCTGTTTGCTAAAAGTCATGGTGACCCTGGAGTTTCGTTTTAACAATCTGACCAGTTTAATGATTTCAGTTTTCATTATCATGCCATCAATAAACTGCAAAAAGCCAACTCTGCAATAACCTGGTCACCGGGACAGAACTAATAGCAGTGAGACAACAAACTCCTGCTATTGGCCTGAAGAGCATTTAAAGTCAGGTTTAGAGAAGGTATCATCCTCCAGGTCTTTGTGGATGAGAAGTATTAATGATGCATAACCGCCCATTATTGACCTGGTTTACATAAATAAGGCTGTAATGAACCTAGCAAGAAGCTTCTGTGCTCTTCAAAGCTAATAATATGGACATGGATATGACCTACAGGACGGCTGCCATTAACTTGTCTACTGCTCTCCGAGACTCCTTTTGTGTGATCATAACTGAGCAATAACACGGACAGTTGCTTTAACTCTACGTAATCTGAAAAGCAAAAAGAGGCTCGAACCTTCTTGTGGCAGGACAGCTATACAAGTGGATTTTTACAAAATATCCTGCAGATGTGCCCAGAGCCTGGTCTCAGGAGGGGCACTTCTAGCGATTGATACACCCGTGCTCCGATCACTACAGAAACACAGCCCCACTTACCGCTTACATCCAGTGACGTCTCCTTTGATGTAGATGTTCTCTGTCCTCATCTTCTCCTTTCAGAACTGCAGACCAGACCGCCAGTTTTCGTCTCTGCAGCCTGACAAAAAAAAAACTCAGTTTACTACTTTTCCATCATCCTCCCATCTTCTGGACAATTCATCCTACTACCCCCAATACTGTGCCACTGTGGTCCCCAATATTATACTGCAGAAACAGATAAACCCCCTGATAATACTAGTACCACACAGAGCCCCAATATAAAATACCCCTTCTTTGTGGCCTCAGTTGATGTCCCAATAGGGCCCCCCAATAATGTGCCAGTAAGAGGTGCCCCCATAGATGCCCCCCAATCATGTGCTAGGTAAAAGTGCCTCTCCCCCTCCACCTCATCATGTGCCAGTAATAAATGCCAGTCTCCTCTCCCCCCCACACTCATGTGCCAGTAACAAGTGCCTCTCTTTTCTCTCCCCCATCATGTGCTAGTAATAAGTGCCACTCTCCCCCCATCATGTGCCAGTCTCCTCTCTGCCCCCCTTTCATGTGCCAGTAATAAGTTCCACTCTCCCCCATCATGTGCCAGTCTCCTCTTTGCTGCCCCCCCATGAGCCAGTAATATGTTCCACTCTCCCCCCATCATGTGATAGTCTCCTCTCTGCCGCCCCTCATGTGCCAGTAATAAGGTCCACCCCCCCATAATGTGCCAGTCTCCTCTCTCCCGCCCACCCCCCCATGTGCCAGTAATAAGATCCACTCTCCACCACATCATGTGCCAATCTCCTCTCCCCCCACCCCTCATGTGCCAGTAACATTGGCCGAAATAATAAAATAAAAAAACACTTATACTTACCTACATGGCAGCGATGCGATGCAGGCCTCTTCCGGCCTGTGTCCCAGTCTGTACTGCTCAGGCAGCGTGATGATGTAATCGCGTCGCCTGCACCTGCCTCTGATAGGCTGCCAGCACAAGGCCCGCTGCCTATCGGAGGAACAGGGAAGGGAGACGCCTCTCCCTCCCCTGCAGCAGCACAGCACAACCATCTGTTTCACTGTCCTCAGGACGGCGATACAGATCACCATGGAAGCGTTCATCTGTCTCTGTCCTGCCGCCGCCACTGCTGCCCACATTGTCGGTGGGGGCAATTGCCCTGTTGGATTCGCCATTGTGTCCACTCTTATCTTACCACATATTTGGTTAAGGATTCCAATTTCTCATGAGCATGCTAGCAAAACACTTGATAGGCTGCAATACACATGACCACCACTGGGTGGCTGTACACAGACCTGTATAGGATAAACTTGTCATAACAGAGTATCTTAAAATCATGTTTGATTAGCTCATTTAACAGACATCAAGATACATTAAGGCAAGAGAAAAGGTAAGGAAGGACATGTGTGTCTAATCCCAAAAGCTGTATATCCAACATAGCAAAAATTCCTCAGAACCAGTTGTTATTTGGAAGAAGGGGATGTAATCTATCAAACTTGGCACCTGGTAAAAATCAGTTCAGAAATTGTTGGGCGAAGTCTTCATAATTTTAAACATTGTAAGATTAATACTACTTTCGGTCCCATCCATATTTTTGGTGTGGTCTGTTCTGGTTGAGAAAATCCATTTTCATTACATTCAGAACTGTGGAATAAATTATCCAGACTGGGTTTCCAAGTGCACAAAGTATGGCTATTTTCCATTTGCTGGCCAATTTGACGTAGAAAGTTTACAAAAAATTATTTTTGAGGCTTCATTTTGCATAAAGACTATGGGCATGTTTGGGGCAGGTTTTAGAAGCACTCTGGCCAGAACGTGGTTAAGTGTGATGGGTGTCTTAAATGTATTCCCTCACAAGCAGCAAAGTCTGGAGAGCTACAGTAGCAGGTTAACTTGCTGACTCATATGTTTTATCCCTGCAGATTCCAAGTTCTTGTCTTTCTCTTGCTCTTTCTGCAACAGAAGCAGTATCTCACAGAGATCGGTTAGTCTCTGGATCCTGGAGTTCTGCACCTATGGTTAAAAATCAGTCTATGTGCAGACTGTGGTTCCTGAGTTCTGTCAGATGAAGGGCTCATGTGAAGCCTTATCTCTGATCTCCAGACCTCAAAAACACTCATTATAGCTAAACTCATGAAACTGATAAGAATATGGCTTAAATAAGTGCTTATGAGGTCAGAAGACCAGAGAAAAGAGACGTGTTGGTATAATTGTCCTGCTTAGTCCCGCCTAGTCCCTTCCAAGGTAGCACAATAAATGGACTTTTTGCTTCTGTGACACTAATGCAGTTTTAGTTGGGTCATTTGGACCAGATTTAAGGAAGAACCTCTCTATGAATGCAATGTACAGTACTTAATAGGAGAGGTATAATGATTATGCAGAGTGAGCGTACGAGCCAGCATGTTGCCTTAGAGATAGTTACGAGTAGCCTAATCAGCTAAGCATTAATTAGAGATCTTATAAACCTGGCCACTTAATGACTAAGCCGGTGCACATCTGCTTCATTTGATAATTCATGTATTTCTGTGAGTAATGTGACATTGTGGCGTCAGAACATTTTTCTTGATAATCTTTGAGCATTAACTATTAGACGTCTTAAGAGTTCGGAAATTACTTAAGTAAATGTTCTCGTGATTCAATTACTGATAATGTGTGAGGTCCTCCAATAACCCAAGGTGGGAACATTCGACGGGTGAAACTTTAAAGGGAATACGGCAAGGCCTAATAATCTGCAATTAGTAAGTCGCACTATTATCAAGACCGTAGCCAGACTCAGGGGTGCACCTGGCCTTTCTGCTCCCTGAGGCGAAAACTGAAACAGCGCCCCCGCCCCCATGCCAATTTCTTAACCTAACCTCTTTGCCACAATGAAAGCGCTCATTGCCCATGGCTCTTCCGCTGCCCCTACCTGGTGCTCACCATGCCTCATTGGTGGTGCACCCATGGCCAGACCTCATGAACCCACGGCCAAGTCTTGACTGGTCCCAGGTAGCCCATTCTCACATTTGCAATACTCTGGAAAATGTCAGCGCTATGTAACGGAATAAAATAATTTAAAAACCTTTTCAGGTATACAACTCCTATGCAGACCAATGCATCTCTGTGGGTACAGACTACAAAAATATCCTAAGTCTAAATCTGCAGTAATTAAAGGGCCTCTGTCAGCAGATTTGTCCCTATGACACTGGCTGGCCTGTTCCATGTACACTTGGCAGCTGAAGGCGTCTGTGTTGGTCTCATGTTCATATGTGACCGCAGTGCTGAGAAAAATAATGTTTTGCTATATGCAAATGAGCCTCTAGGAGCAACAGGGGCGTTACCATTACACCTAGGGGCTCTGCTCTCTCTGCAACTACCGCGCCCTCTGCACTCTATTGACAGGACGAGGTGTGATGATGTTTTCAATGCTTTGCCCTGTCAATAAATTGTAGAGGGCATGGCAGTTGCAGAGAGAGCAGAGCCTCTAGGTGTAATGGCAACGCCCCCGTTGCTCCTAGAAGATAATTTGCATATTTTCTATAAATAATCATATTTCTCAGCAATTCTGGCACATCTGAACACGAGACCAACACAGACGCCTTCAGGTGCCAAGCGCACATGTAACAGTTCAGTCGGGGTCATAGGGACAAATCTGCTGACAGAGGCCCTTTAAGGTCTCATGCACACAACAGTATTTTGCGGACCGTATACTGGCCGTATACGGTCAGTATACTGAACCATTCACTTCAATGGGGCTGCAAAAAATACTGAAGTGTCTCCGTATGCCTTCCGTTTCCATTTTTGCTGATCTATTGAAAATTTTAAGACCAGCCCAATTTTTATTATGGAATTATTGTATACTGTATATGCCATATGGAAAAACGGAACCGAAATGGAAACACAAAACAGAAAAACTGATCCGATAAAAACGGCCCGCAAAACACTGAAAAAGCCATACGGTCGTGTGCAAGAGGCCTAATACTCAGTTTTCTTGGTCCTCCCTTCTGCTACCAGGTTCACAGAATCAGCCTTGTTTATTTGTGGAAAAAGAAACAATGGATCCAGCACTTTCGTAAATAGCCGTAAATCCTTTATTGCGGTGTAAAAAATGCACATACAGCGGTCTACTTAGAGAAGCCTACTGGTTATTCAAATCAAATACAAGATTTCCCTTAGGTATGAATTTCAGAAGAGAATTCTTACATTTCTACCAAGATTGACACTGAGGCCTCTTGCACACGAACGTGTGCGCCCCGTGCCCGTGCTGTGGGGCAGCCGCAGCGGATCGCGGACCCATTCACTTGAATGGGTCCGCAATCTGCCCGTTCCGCAAAAAGATAGGACATGTTCTATCTTTTTGTGGGACGGAAGTATGGAACGGAACCCCGGGAAGCACTCTGGAGTGCTTCCGTAGTGTTCCGTTCCGTCATTCCATTCCGCACCGTTCCGCATCTCCGGATTTGCGGACCCATTGAAATGAATGGGTCCGCATCCGTGATGCGGAATGGCCACGGAATGGTGCCCGTGTATTGCGGATCCGCAAATGCGGTCCGCAATACGGGCACGGGGCGCACACCTTCGTGTGCAATAGGCCTGAGGCTTGTTCCCCCCTTATTGATATACAGGACTTTGCTCCAACCTTTGTATATAATCATCAAACTATTCAGACGCTGCAGTTTTTTCGGTCCGTCACATTATGACATCTGAATTAAGGACATCTCTTATGTGAAGCCCTTGTGTGAACAAGATTTGTATCGTGAACACTTAACGCTTCTGCTTTGTACACAATTTTTTTTTTTTTTAACGCAATGTTGGTATTTTTTGTAACAATTTTTTTTTCTTTTTTCTTTGCACTTATGTATGTTGCTTTAAATGTCAATGTAAGTTGAACTAGCAAAGCTTTCCAGTATGCCTGCAATCAGGTCTATTGGCAGATACAACTGTATAAGTTTCCCCCCAAAGGGATGGACTAACTACTAGAGAGCCATTATATCTTGACCCTGACAGCAGTCACACTGGAGGTCCTGAATAAGAACCGCATGGTTTGAAACGCATAGACCGCACTACTGCTGCTGATTTTACCGCTGTATGTACAATATTTACACCGCAATAACAGATTTACAGCTATTTACGAAAGTGCTGGATCCATTGTTACTTTTTCCACTTTCAATCAAGGACTTCCTTGTTAATCCGTGCACAGGAGGAGCTGCAACACAAGCTGCAGGTGAGCCGGACTGCTATACTGTTCAAGTTGTTTATTTGCAGTTGGTAACCATGGAGATACACGATTTCTACCTATAATCTGTATCTGTAAAACAATACATTTGAATTGACTGTTTGCAAAATGTTTTCTTTCTTTAACAGACAGTTAAAAAAAATATTGGTTGCAAACGTCCACACACCCTTCAAGGTGGACCTGTCACTTTCTCCTGACATGTTCAGTTTTTAGCAACTATTTGCATTCTCCAGGTAACGGTTCATGCACACGACTATTGGATGTTTTGCAGTCTGCAAAATGCGAATCCACATGGGTCGGCTCCTAGCTGAACAGTACTATCCTTGTCCATAATAATACGACATGTTCTATTGTTTTGCGGAAGGGCAATTTCAGGTTGTTTGCTGCCCCATTTAAGTGAATGATTCCACGTACAGGCTGAAAAAAAAAAAAAAAAATGGAACGGACGTGGAAAAAAAAATGTTCATATGCATGCACCTTAATAATGTTTTGGAGCATCTATGACCCTAGGTTGTTCCTCTATTATTCCATTGCCAGCAGTCTGCAATAAAGGTCCATCTAGGTGTAACCAGTTGGAGGCGTCTCCCTGCAGAGTGTGACACATAGGCCCCTTTCACACGGGCGTGATTTCCGCGTGGGTGCAATGCGTGAGGTGAACGCATCGCACCCGCACTGAATCCGGACCCATTCACTTCTATGGTGCTGTGCACATGAGCTGTGATTTTCATGCATCACTTCTGCGTTGCGTGAAAATCGCAGAATGCTCTATATTCTGCGTTTTTCACGCAACGCAGGCCCCATAGAAGTGAAAGAAGTGTGGATGCAGTACGATTTTCCTGCAAGGTTGCTAAGAGACGGGACCCAATCTTTATTATTTTCCCTTATAAAATGGTTATAAGGGAAAATAATAGCATTCTTAATAGAGAATGCTAAGTAAAAAGGGCAATAGAGTTAAAAATAATAAAAAAAAAAATTAACTCACCTCCTCCATTTGATCGCATAGTTACCGGTCTCCTGTTCTGTGTTCAGCCGGGAAGGGGGTGAAGGACCTTCAGTGACGTCACTGGGTCACATGGTCCAATCACCTGCTTCCATCATGGACGCCCGTGTGAAAGAGGCCATAGTCTCTCCTCCTCAGACACAAGACCCTGGAAGTCATCTTAAGTTGGAAATGAATGGACCCTAAGGCCTCATGCACACGAACGTATTTTCTTTCTGCATCTGTTCCGTTTTGTTTTTTTGTGGACCGTATGTGGAACCATTCATTTCAATGGGTCCGCAAAAAAAAATGGAAGGTACACCGTGTCCATATTTCCGTTCTGCAAAAAAATAGAATATGTAATATTATTGTCTGCATTACGGAGAAGGATAGGACTGTTCTATAAGGGGCCGGCTGTTTCGTTCTGCAAAATACGGAATGCACACGGACGTCATCCGTATTTTTTGTGGATCCGTATAATGCATACGATTGTGTGCATCAGTGATGAGCGTCAGGGGCAATATTCGAATTCGAATATTTTGTGAATATTTGGGCGAATATTCGTTATATATTCGGGAATTCGAGAATTCACAATCTTGTCATTATTTTCTTGATTGCGAAAATCGGCAATCGGAAAATTTGCAATACAAAAATTTGCAACACTACTCCTAAAGTCAGATATATTGCAGCCTTCTCATTGGCCCACAAACAAGAAGCAGTGAGGGATAATGGGTACTAATGAAGAAAAATCTAGAATATTCACGATTACGAAGATATAGCACTATACTCTAGATATTCGCAAATTCTCGAAGTGCTAATATTCGCGATAAAAATTCACAATTAGAATGTTCACGATCAGCACTATTGTGCATGAGGCCTATAGGACCGAGGCTCAGAGCGTCTTCATTAATCCTGGCTCGGTTATAAGATCAGGCTGTTATGACATTACTGCTCCTTTAAGTGATCTCTCTTCAGCTGTCGGATCAGTATTAAAGAGGTTAAATACGAACAGCGGAGGAAGCGTCGCCCCCGGTTCATCTTCTATAATGACACTTAATGTAAGCAGACGCTAAAAGGAGAGGATCATTAAGTCATGTGAGAAATGTCTTTAATAAGACGCTGATTTCCCCCTTTCCATATTTGCAGATTCTGGCTGCTAAGTCTAAATTAGGAAACAACTCAGAGATACTTCGCCGCTGTTCATACTGTACTGCCAACTGCAGGTGCCAGAGAGGTTTTCTTTAATAAGTAAAAGTAGAAAATGCTGCTATTTCCTAAACAAAACAGAAATAATTTGCTGAGATATAAAGCTTTATCATTCATTTAATGCATTATTAATACAGGATTATTACATTACTTTGTAAAAATAAAAGCAAAGATAATGAATTGATGGATGCGCAGGACGTGGTTTTTATAATTAGTAAATGTGTTTATTTCTCTTCCATTTAATTATCGCCTAATACCTTATTCTCTCTTATTTTGTATTTTAGATTTGTATATTTATGTATTTCGATTTTATGTTTAGATTTATTTATTCACTTTTATTTTATATTTTTTATTATTTCTTTTTACCTTAGGCCTCATGCACACGGCCGTTGTTGTGGTCCGTGCCTGAGCCGCGGACCCATTCTCTTCAATTGGGCTGCAAAAGATGCGGACAGCACTCCGTGTACTGTCCGCATCCGTTGCTCCGTTCCGTGCCCCCGCAAAAAAAAATAGAGTATGTCCTATTCTTGTCCGTTTTGTAATAGTAATAGTAATAGTAATTTCTAAAATGGGCCGCGTTCCGTTCCACAAATTGTGGAACGGAACGCGGAGCAGCTTCTGTGTTTTGCGGATCCGCGGTTTGCGGACCACAAAACACCAACGGTCATGTGCAAGAGGCCTTATAGTGTTAAAATCGCTGAAATAAACGTGGACTAAATGGGTGGGACTGCTCCAAACACTGTGGCGTGTTTCTAACTGGGGGGGCAGCTCCTCCGAATGTGGTTCGCAGCTAGCGGCCAAACCTAGCAAAAATTGCATACAATGGAGGATGCCGGCGCAAACCACATGCACCACACAAACATCCTACACAAAATGAAACAGTGTGCGGATGAAAATGTATAAACACATAATTCACTGAAAAAAAGTGCACCACAAGGAAGATCAGCAATGTAGCGTGGCGCAGCCATAGCGGAATGCGCCATTGACTTGGGGCAGTGATGGGCAACGTGCGGCTCTCCAGCTGTTGCAGAACTACAACTCCCAGCATGCAAAGCCTGTCTATAGCTATCAGCCTACTGCAGGGCATGGTGGGAGTTGTAGTTTAGCAACAGCTGGAGAGCCGCACGTTGCCCATCACTGACTTGGGGGGAAGACTGCAGGCAGTGCAGGGGTTAAAATATGGGAAGTGGGCTAGACAAGAGTTAGCGTGGGGGTGGAGCCAGGGACTTGGTTTCGCGGGCAGTATATAGGAGAGGGGGAGGGAAGAGTCAGAAGCAGTGTAGTTAGACCGGGAGAAAGTACCCGCCCACCCATTCTTAGTTGTTTTTTTATTTGTTGCTTGACAGTTTTGCTCGGGGTTGGTATATGTTCTTTTTCAGGGCGGTGTTGGATATGGGATCCTGGGGCGCAAGTCATGGCTAAGTGATGCGTTATATAGTGTGATACATGTCTCCTGGAGGTAAATATGGTGTGTGCGGCTCCTTAAGCAAAGAAGGCCTAGGGAGTTGGATACTTGGAATTTGGAATCTGATCTTACCCTGGCTGATGTCAGACTGTGCCCATTCTTCTTGTGCTTCTTATTAAGAACACTTCCCTCCCGAACCTTCTTTACACATTTAACATTTACAGCTTTTGATCAGGTCGCCCCTTTCCCTTCTTTCCTCAAGGCTATACAGATTAAGGGAGTTATTTATTATCAGATATACGCCAATTTTGGTGTAAAGGCAATTTTCGCAGCAATCTGCCGGCGCCTCTACAGAACTTTGGCGCAGCCAGCGTAAAAGGTATTAAGATCAGCGTTTATAATGCCAGTATTAGTCTACTTTCACATCTGGGTTTTCGCTGGATCCGTCAATGATCAGCAAAAACGCTTCCGTCATGATAATACAACCGTCTGCATCCGTTGTGGATGGATCTGGTTGTACTATCTCTAAAATAGCCATGACGGATCCATCTGTAAAACCAGTGTAAGTCAATGGGGGACAGATCCATTGTCTTTTGTGTCAGAGAAAACGGATTGCTACACATCCCAGGACTGCTTGCAGCGCTTTTGTGTGTGTCATGGAAACGCAATAAAACGGAATGGACTACATTCTGGTGACTCCGTTCCCTTCAGTTCAGTTTTGTCCCCATTGACAAAGAATAGGCACAAAACTAAAGCGTTGTCCTCCGGTATTGAGATCCACACTGTGCTCTGATTCTGAAGCTGTCTGATCAGGACCCCCAGACCCTAGTGCTGGATAACACAGTGCTGCCGATATGATACTGATGGCGTTATTCTACATTTGGACACATTGAACTGCAGTTTCCAGTCCTTGGACCATGTATCTAGTGAAGCTAAATCTTTATTCACATTACAAACCCTTCCAGGAACATCAACTCTCTTACACACTTTTGTGCCATCAACAAAGAGACAAACCTTACCAACCAAACCTTCTCTTATGTCGCCTACAAAAATATTAACACCTAAAATGAGCAGGGGCTACAAGCTCATGTCTTGCTCTCGCTAAAACCCTTCAACAGCACTCCGAAATTTTTTGCAACAGACGGAATTAATCAATCAATATATCTTTATTATAACAACACTTAAAAACATATAAAAATTACTAAGGGATACTAAGGGAAAAGCAAAGCCCTAGATTACCCGTTATACATTGGGGTGGCTTGATCACCACAGGGACCTTGTTCCGGATCCAGTGAACATCCTGCCGACACGTCAGTGATATCCTACATGCGGTAGGACCAGTCGGGTCTTTCATTTATCGCAAGGTGATTGGTACTGCCGGGCACCATGGTATAGGTTTTATCAGGAGAGTGGGGCTGGGTGAGTATAGTTATGCATTGGACAGAGATAGAGGAAGGGCTTAGTGCAAACAAATTTGCAGTGCCACTGATATTGTCCCTCTTTATGTAAACTTGTGTGTCAAGTGCCGAGAGGGGGGAAGCATGGGGGGCATACTGAATCCTTGCCCCGGGTGCTGGACGGTCTAGCTATTCCTCTGCATTAGTTAAGTGCTTTGTATTAATATTTAGAGCATCATAAACGCCATTTACTGAATCAAGAAACCTCCTTTAAGGTAGTAAGGCGCAGAGTTTCCTCGGAAGACAATATCCAGCATTTGTGCTAATATTTGGTGCAGAATTTGGCGTGGAATTGTGATAAAAAAACATTGCAGATTGTCCAAAAATGTCACACACTATACATTTTAAAAATACAATCTGCTGCAGAAATCTTCACCAAAAATTGACACATTGTGGCTTCAAATTCCATACTGCAGACCATGTTATGTGCAGATTTTGCCAATTTTGTCCCCCTTTGCACAAGCCTTCACAATGCATAGTCTCCCAGGTGGGAGATAACGTGCAAAGTTTAAGTGCAACTTAATATATTCTGTAATGCGGCCTCGGCTTCAAAAAAAACCATTACATTGCAGAATACTCAGTGGAATTTATTAGCGCGTTCCACAGAGCTTTCCTGAATATAATGTTGTGTTCTACCCATGTGACAAGCTGCGAGCTCCTGGAACTACTGGTTCAAAGAACATGAATAAAAAAGAGCAATGAAGAGAAAAATATCCCCAGTAATTGCTCCAATTGTAGAACATTCATAGAACACAACAATTATGAGACATAAATCAATTTACCAATCAATTAATGGAAGCGCATTGTAATAGAATCATTAAATATGTGCATAATATTACAGAGCAGAATATAGAGGACTAAGCGTGGAATATTATAGTAGCTATATCCTTGTATAGGAGACAGTATTATAGTAGTTATATTCTTGTACATAGGAGCAGTATTATAGTAGTTATATTCTTGTACATAGGAGCAGTACTATAGCAGTTGTATTCTTGTACATAGGAGCACTATTATAGTAGTTATATTCTTGTACATAGGAGGCAGTATTATTGTAGTTATATTCTTGTACATAGGAGGCAGTATTATAGGATTTATATTCTTGTACATAGGAGCCAGTGGCGGATCCAGAGCTTGGTCTCGGGAGGGGCACTTCCATATTGTTTTGTGGTGGTGGACAGAAGATAATGTGGCAACACACAGGTACTTGTGGCATGGCGGATCCGGCGTGCTGTTCACCCGCCGGAACAGCCTGCTGGATAGCCATGCCACAAGTGTGAAAGTACCCTTATATAGTGGTAATATAACTGAGGAGGGGTATAGGGGGACATTATACTGGTGGTAATATAACTGAGGGGTATTAGGGTATATTATACCTGAGGAGGGGTAATATAACTTATGAGGGGTATCAGGGGACATCACATTGTATACAGGTGGTAATATAACTGAGGGGTATCAGGATAAATTATACAGAGGGTAATATAACTGAGGAGGGGTATCAGCCTGAAACCCCTCCTCAGTTATATTACCCCCTGTATAATATACCCTGATACCCCTCAGTTATATTACCACCTGTATAATGTCCCCTGACACCCCTCCTTAGTTATATTTGCCCTGTATAATGTCCCCCTATAGCCCTCCTCAGTTATATTACACTGATCCCCCAGTTATATTACCCCCTGTATAATGTACCCTGATACCCCTCAGTTATATGACTGAGGGGTATTAGGGTACATTACTGGGGGTAATATAACTGAGCTGAGGAGGGGTGCTGCAGGCAGGGCAGACTTGAGACATTCTTTTACATTAACACTTAGTCTGGAACTAGTTGACTCACACTCACTGACGACTAGGGACAGGAGGACTGGATTGAGAGCAGAAGGCTGCAGCTGGGCAAGCTGCCGCCCTCACCTCACTTTACAGGCGCTGCGCGGGAGCCGGGATGGCGTGGTGATGGTGAGTCAGTGTGACTGACCTGTGACGCAGCTCAAGCAGGGCAGGCAGCAGGCTCTTCCTTCACCAGTTCAACTTCACTGGCACTAGTCTGCAGCCAGTGAACCACCCAGACGGGGCCACTCCCTCTCCACTAGCTGAGTGCGTGCACCGGCCGCACGCACAGCTCTGCCTCCGCTCCCTAATACTATGAGTTAACTAGTTAGCAGCCCGGCCGCAGCACAGGTATTGCAATTGTGCGGGCGTCGGGCGTGCAGTGGCCAGGGCCAGGCCAGGGGAATAAGGAATTATTTAAAATTTCTGCTACTTCTTGGGGCAGTTGCCCCCTGGATCCGCCAGTGATAGGAGCAGTAATATAGTAGTTTTATTCTTGTACATAGGAGCAGTATTATAGCAGTTATATTCTTGTAAATAGGAGGCAGTATTATAGTAGTTATATCCCTGTACATAGGAGCAGTATTATAGTAGTAATATTCTTGTACATGGGAGCAGTATTATAGTAGTTATATCCTTGTACATAAGAGGCAGTATTATAGTAGATATATTCTTGTACATAGGAGCAGTAGTATAGTCTTCTACATAGGAGCAGTATTATAGTAGTTATATTTTTGTACATTGGAGCAGTATTATAGTAGTTATATTCCTGTACATTGGAGCAGTATTATAGTAGTTATTTTCTTGTACATAGGAGCAGTATTATAGTAGTTATATTTTTGTACATTGGAGCAGTATTATAGTAGTTATATTCTTGTACATAAGAGCAGTATTATAGTAGTTATATTCTTGTACATAGGAGCAGTATTATAGCAGTTATATTCTTGTACATAGGAGGCAGTATTATAGTAGTTATATTCTTGTACATAGGAGGCAGTATTATAGTAGTTATATTCTTTTACATAGGAGCAGTATTATAGTAGTTATATTCTTGTACATAGGAGCAGTATTATAGTAGTTATATTCTTGTACATAGGAGCAGTATTATAGTAGATATATTCTTGTATATAGGAACAGTATTATAGTAGTTATATTCTTGTACATAAGAGGCAGTATTATAGTAGTTATATTCTTGTATATAGGAACAGTATTATAGTAGTTATATTCTTGTACATAAGAGGCAGTATTATAGTGGTTTTATTCTTTAAGACAGGAGCAGCATTATGGTAGTCATTATCTTGTATATAGAGTTGGTATAATGGCAGTTATATTGTACATAATATCAGTAATATGAATTAGTCTTTCTACATGGGGCAGTATTGTAATAAATATGATCTTGCACATACGAGGCAGTATTATAGCATTATTTTTCTTGTAGAGGACAGTATTGCTTTTTATTTGGCATATATCTGGGCACAACACTTTTTTTTAACAATCTGATTTCTTGCTATTCTGTTTAGAGAGACAAACTCCATCTCTGTCCTCTCCCTTTTAGAGAATAAATTTCAAACATTCACATGGCCCACCAATTCTCTGCATGAAAAAAATAATTTCTGTGATTTATAAGTTTTGTTTCTGATTTTTGGGAGTGGTTGCTAATTTTGTGGGCAGCAATATTCCCTATCCTCTCCTCTGTCTCAGGCACACTTACAGTATAATAGGGGATTTCCCACTTTTCAGCTGCCCAGTCTAAATCATGAATGAAGAATAAAACAATTATAGATGCCAGACTTTGAAAAATAGAGATGAGCAGAGCCGAATACTGTAAATACAAATCTTTTCTTTCTTGCCATCTTCTCAGAGGATTAAATCTCATTAAACTCAGTATTTTCCTCCTTTCTTGACGATGACTTGTTCTTTGATGTTCCCTTTTCATCTCCTGTTCTTCGCTTCCAATCTTCCACTTTATACACCTCAGTCTATGACCTTTCCTCTAAATGTGTTTTTCTCTTATTGATTCCTATCTCAGGATCTTTTCCTCTAAATTTTTGTGTTGCATTCATGTTTCTATTAAGTGATTTACCAAAATATATTTCTTATTTCTCTGTTCCCCATGAAATCACAATGCAGCCATGATTACAATACATATTAAACCAGGTAGAAAAAAAATTATAGCGAAGCTGAGTTTGCAGCTCATGTGATATCAATATTTTTCATCCAGCAGAAATGGGAAATTACACATCTAGCCCTTCCATTGATATACTAATTTGATGAAATTAAACATATTGGGTGCGTGATATTGCATGACACAACTACAGATAAGCGCTGGATCCACCTTTGCTCAGTTAATGACTATTTAATATGGTTGCACACTTTTCATATTTTTTCTTTAAGATCAGGATTCCTCAAATGATTTATAGCACATTTTTCAGTCTAAATGGGAAAAAAAAATTCTCTTGTTGTGTTGCTAGGAGCTCAATGAATAACATTATAAAGGGGTTGCGTTCTCTCGAGACAATGTTACAGTTTGGTTTCTACAATGTGTGAAGTAGTGACTGTCATCCTTATGATACATATTTTCCCCCACCAGCAGACTGTTGTCAGACTCCATTCACCTATTTTATGAGCTTTCACCTTTATCTTGGATCATTCCAGAATGATATAGATATTAGGAGGTTTATCATCAGGGAACTTTTAAAGTCAGTTTTGCAGGAGTCTATGTTGCCGTAATTTGGGCCAAATTTATCAAATGTCCCATGATGTTGTATAAAATTGTACATCCTTAAAATGATTATTCTGGATAATGGTTGCTTTTAGCCAGCCCCCGGAACATATGGTATCTGTTGAAAATCTCATAGTTGGGCCCCTTGCACACTGCCATTGCCCCAATACACGGAGCACCGGCCGCGTGCATTCCGCATCATGGATGCGGACCCATTCACTTGAATGGGTCTTAAAATCCGGAGATGCGGTGCGGAATGGAACAGAAGCACAGAACCCGACGGAAGCACTACAGTGTGCTTCCGTTCTGCAAAAACATAGAACTTGTTCTATCATGTTGCGGAACGGATGGATAGCGGACCCCATTCAAGTGAATGGGTCTGCGATCCGCATGTGGCTGCACCACTGTCGGGCTCGGCCAGCACACGGTTGTGTGCAAGAGGCCTTACCTGTTCCCCGCTGCTCCTTTCCGGCACCTTGGCTCCATTGGGCTTCCTTCTGGTTTTCAGTCTGTTTACTTTTGGCTGGGGTATGAAGATTGTCATGTGCACTGCTGCAGCCACTGTCGTCCACAAATGGCACTTGATCCAGCAGTGAGATACTGATTGGGGTTACTGCTGAAGTTAGCAATTGGCTGCTGCGGCACACGTCTGTACCTAGGCCGGGGATAAACTGATCCGCGACCAAAAGACCACCAAATGAGGGCAGCAAGGACCAAGAGAGGTGAGTTTTTGGACAAGTAAACATGCTCTGAGAGCGGGATAAAATGGCCATAATCATGGAATACCTGTCTAGAAACATTACTCAATTTTATACACCATCCCAGGACTGGAGGAAGATTACAATCATTAAAAAAAGAATAATAATTTTAAAAGTTTTATTTGCTAATCTGGGGTGAAGTGAATGAACAGCGCCAAACCCATAGCCTTCCTTACTCACTTTTCAAAAATGAATCGAGTGGTGCAAAAATGCAACACGTTGCAAAATATTGTTGCAAAGTTGCAAAGCCTTAATTTTTGTTGTGACTTTTTGAAGCCAGAAATTCTGAGAGCTGAACTTCAAAAAGTCTTCCCATAGTTCTGGCAAATTAATCATCATGGGATTGTTTGGTTACATGGTAAGAGAATAGATGGTTTTTAAAGACTGAATTATATCTGCCGATCTTGCAGTTTGCCTGATGCCTTTATAGGGCAATCCAAAACTTTTGACATGTTAAAAAACAATTATCATTTGCAGACGGCGGATCAAAGTGCCTAATAGCGATCTGCCGCCGGCAAACCACTATACAGCATGGGGACGAGCGATGGCATAGCTATCGCTCCTCCCCATGCTGCATGTAATTGCAGTGGTCTTCTCTGCTAGTGAGCAGGCGATTGCCGAGAGGGAATGCTTCCCTCCTGATAATCTTCTGGCACATCGGGCTGTGTAATACAGCCTTAAGGCCTCTTTCACACGAGCGTGACAGATTTGGTCCGGATGCATTCAGGGTGTGTTCAGTGAAACTCGCACCATTTTGCAAGCAAGTTCAGTCAGTTTTGTCTGCGATTGCGTTCAGTTGTTCAGTTTTTTCCATGCAAATGCATCTCTTAGCAACCATCAGTGAAAAACGTATTGCATCCGCACTTGCTTCTGGATGCAATGCATTTTTTCACTGAAGCCCCATTCACTTCAATAGGGCCAGGGCTGCGTGAAAACCTCAGAATATAGAACATGCTGCATTTTTCACGTAACTCAGAAGTGATGCGTAAAAAAAACGCTCATGTACGCAGACCAATTGAAAGGAATGGGTCAGGATTCAGAGCGGGTGCTCAGTGCGGGTGCTATGCGTTCACGTCATGCATTGCACCCGCGTGAAAAACTTGCTCGTGTGAAAGAGGCCAAAGCGTTTTCTCTTCTTTGTTGAATAAGGAGAATTTTTCTCAAGCAACTACCATGTCTTCTAAAAGTAGTTTTTTTTTTTTTTTTACTATAAATATTCCTTTTGGTCAAAAGTAAAACTTACTCTTCATAGTGCACTATTTAGATGGTGAAACCTAAGTGTTGGAAAATGGAACCCAAATGGCTGGAACCCTGTCTTGGAAGAGGGGCTGCTATCTCTCTCTTTGGCTTAGAACTATAAAATGTTTTGAGCTATATTGGCCTTCTTGACGTGACACCAGCCATTTTACATATCCTGAGTCTTGGATGGCTCCAGGGTTTGGTTTGCTGCATATTTATATGACTTCATGAGAGCGATATATCAATAAGAACATTCAGGGTAATAAACCAACAAGGTGAAGGTCGGTGACCCAAAGACATTTATTGGAATAAAGATTAAGAAGCAATATTCAGAAATGTGATTTATTCATGAAATACCCCCCTGTCCAGCAGTGTAATATGAGTGTGGGTAATGTAATCTTCTCACATGGGCCGTCATATGAGGAGGTCAGACAATTTCCAAGCCCCAATTGTGAGTTTGCATCAATTTTATTACATTTTCTGTAGATTGAGTGACGTTCCTATGGATTGAAGATGTTTATTATAGATTTTATGTTGATTTTAGGCTTTGACTTCTATAAATCATAAGAGAAGGAGTGAGATAATATTCTTCAGGTGCACAATGATGTAAAGTGTCCCTCACTCAAAGATCTCACCTGCAATGCAGTCTCTTCTGTTAAATGCTCTAGTTATTGTTTGGTTTTGATGGCTGGGTGGCACACAATATGGCCACCATTACTGCTTTCCATATTCTTGAATTGCACATTTAGGTACTGTTTTCATTCAGGAGACTGGGATAGTGGTTGTCGGCCCCTGAAAATTTCTCCCAGAACAGGTCATCAATATTATATCGGTTGGGGTCTGACTTCCCACTAATCAGCTGTATCGGGCAAAGGGCAGAACAGGAGTCTCCTTCAGGCCTAATACAAACAATAGTGAAATGCAACACACAGAACCCCAGTAAAATACAAAAAGGGAAAGGAAATACCTAACTTCAAAGGAGCAATGGCAGCACCAGGAAATCAGCCGAGATCCACACACCAGCTATCCGCAACCAAAACTGAAGCTATAAAATGCACAGCATTGTGGCAGAAGCAAATATAAATAAGGAAGGTTAAATGACCACATTAGCAACACCTAAGGTGTGGCCATTATCAAAAACAATACAGACACCTATTGATCCACAAGAAAAACCTGTCAGATCAAACCATGTGTTGCCAGTCTCGGCTATCTCCTGCCACTCACTGTCTCCGGGACGTCCGTAATGTCTCGGTTTGTTTGTGACAGTACCCCCCCCTCCCCCTTCTACGGATGACGTCCGGGCACCCAGGACCGACCTTATCCGGGTGAGACCTGTGAAAAGCTTTCACTAAACAACTGCAATTCCCATCAGATGCCGATACCCACATCCTGTCTTCTGGTCCGTAACCCTTCAAGTGAACAAGATACCGAAGAGATCTACTGAGAACTCGAGAGTCAATTATCTTGGCCATCTTAAATTCCAAACTACCGTCCACCATGACCGGTTTAACACATGTCTTCAACAAAGATGAATGAAAATGAAAAACATTATGAATTTTCAGGGCCTGAGGAAGTTTAAGACGAAAAGCTACAGGATTAATAATGGCAGTGATCTTATATGGACCAATAAACCTTGGACCCAACTTCCAATCAGATACCTTCAACCTAATATTTCTTGTGGACAGCCTCGCAGAATCACCCGCTCTTAGATCCGGACCTTTCATACGTTTCCTGTCAGCCACACGTTTTATATTTGTTGCCAATATTCATCAAGTTATCTTGAATTTTCCGCCATATAGATGATAATGATGACGAAAAACGTTCCTCCTCAGGGATACCAGAAGTATCTGAACCAGAAAATGTGCCAAACTGCTGGTGAAACCCATATGCCCCAAAAAACTGTGACTTCCCAGTGGAGTCCTGTCTCCGATTATTTATAACAAACTCTGCCAAAGACAAGTGCCCCTCAGAAGTATTAAAAACCGTCTTCCATTCATCCCCTTCCAACAATCTGGTTAAACAAATTTGTAATCAAAGGAAGAGAGTAAGAATCATGAACAGTAATCCGATTAAGTTCACGGAAATCCAGACATGGCCAAAAAAGAACCCTGCTGCCACTGAAGACTTGGAAGATCTTATGTGTCCTTCAGCCAAACTCTCAGTAATATACTCTCTCATGGCCGTTCATTCGGGTCCAGAAAGGTTATACAATCTAGATTTTGGCAACTTAGCTCCGGGGATAAGGTTGATAGAACAATCATATTCCTGATGCGGAGGTAAATCCTGGCATCCACTCTCAGAAAGTACATCAGCAAAATCAGATATAAAAGAGGGTAATGTCTTAGTAGTTAAAACAGAAAAAGATGTATTCAGACAATTGTCAACGCAATAATCACCCCACTCCAGAATCTGTCTAGCTTGCCAGTCAATGGTTGGATTGTACTTGCTTAATCACGGTAAACCCAGAACCACCGAAGCAGGAAACCCTTCAACACAAAACATGAGATAAATTGTTGATGAAAGTCACCCACTCTTATGGTCCATTCAGAAGTCTGTACCGCAAAACAACAGCAAAACGCTGATGCCGCACATCGACGGCACTATAGAGGATTACTATTGTCCGCAGCAGAGCAATACATCTCAGTGTAACGATCACCCTGGCGAAGGCCGCGCAGCTTGGTTTCAGCTAGAGAGGTCTGATCCAGATCATGATAGATAAGACCCAAAGCTTGGAAAAATGTATCTACCGACCGGAAAGACTTTGATCCGGTCAGCAGGGAAAAAGCCCATGACTGCGGGACGTCCGTATGTCTCGGTACGTTCATGACAGTGTCGCTATACGAACTGGATACATTATTGTGACATTCTAGCGAAACCCTTGACAGAGTGCAGTCCCCGTCACAACCACCGGGTGGCTGCACATAGACACAGATAGCATAAACCTCTCTAGATCGAATGTCACAAAATCATGTTTGTTTAAAAACTGCTCATCTCACGCCAAGATCTTGGGATAGGCAGAGCCTTATGGAAAGATCACATCTCTCTGTGATAGTAATACGGCTCCAATGTAGGAAAATCATATCTCTGCTTGCAATGTTTGGACACTAAATATTAAAAAGCATCCGAGTTCAAATGGACTATTTAGTGCTTTATAACTTGGCATAACTTCCAAACTAAAACTACTTGGGAGTATATCGGTGGATTGTACCTATACAAAGGCTATAGATACTAAAGACCTCACATGTGAGGCGCTTATTGACACAAATCTGTCAGGTCCATTAATATTCCAATCTTGAGAGTCCTGTAATGAATATTTTCCCCATAATAGAGAGTAAAGGTTTAAATACAGATCCATATTTTGCCATTATATCCCTCACCGTCTTGTTTACAGGGATTACTCGTGTATTATAGGAAATTCAACATTTGACAAAATGTCAACCAAGCAAATTTTAAGAGAGTCACCAGTTATTTGTATGAAACGATCGACGTGCTGCCATTGATTTTAAATCAATAATTTTATTAATGTTTCCCAATATGACACCAGTGAACACAGGCAAGTGTAATGACTGGCTAATAAAGAAATACTACATGCCCTTCAGAGATATTAAAGGAAAAGTAAGCCTAGAAATAAATGATGAACGTGAGCAGGGGATGCATCTGCCCGCTGTTTATCAGTCTGCAGGTTTTGCTACATGGTCCTAAACCAAACAGAACACGGGGTCATTTCCTTCCGTGCACTTCCATTCTTGTGTGGCAAATATCTAAAGGGATGGGATTTGGACAAAGGGTGGGTATAATATTTATTGTCTTCTATTGCAGAAAGAGCAGTGGGGGAGAGGCTTATGCTACAGCCAGTTGCCTAACAGCCAGATACAGGATAGTGAGCTGGAGAAGGAGAGCAGAGCTGATGCCCTGGAACGCTCAGAGACAAATCCTATGGGAAGACCTGCTACAGTATGTCTAGTGGTCACATTTCTGTGTTGACAGCGTAAGGGTTGGAACGGGACCAGCAGGGGATCAGTAATGCAAATATTACATTACTACATTTATTATGTATGGCCTTTATTATTTGAAAGCATTCTCTATAGTTTAACCCCTTCAAGGCCAACCTATTTTGTGCTCTAAGAAGTAAACATTTTTTCCTTTTCTCATTCCAGGAGTCATATTTTATTTATTTGTCAGTGTATCGGTATGGGGGTTTAATTTATGCAGTGTGAGCTGTCTATTTCAAAGATACCTGTTATGTAATAGGTGTGGACAAATTGTATCACTTGAATTGATTTGGCTTGGGGCTACTTTTAAGGGCATTAGTGGCCCCCGTTATTAACTCCTATAGAGGGATCTGGACGTTGCTGCAGGGAAACCATCAGGCCACTGCCTCCTGGAGTAGTCTCTGTTCAAGCGACTGCTGAATCACAGGGGTCAAGAGACACTGGAAAAGAGCACTGAGTGATCAGGCAAACCATGGTCAGTTAGAGTCCAAGGTCAGGGCAGGCAGAGTACATGTCATCCAATAAATAGAGATGAGCGAACTTTAAAAAAAAGTTCGGCGTTCGGGTTGTGGTAATCGCCGCATCCCGTTATGGATTCCACTACCGCGGACTATCGCTGCATATGGAATCCATAAGGGGCGGCTTCCACCAACCCAAACTGTTGAACAGCCGAAGGACCTGGGATGACGTCACCGTCATGTGATCAGTGTAGGGGGCGTGGCTCAGCACGGGATCAAATCTAGTGCTGAGCCACGCCCCCTGCACTGATCACATGACGGTGACGTCACCCCAGGTCTTTCGGCTGTTCAACAGTTTGGGTTGGTGAAAGCCGCCCCTTATGGATTCCATATGCCGCGATAGTCCGCGGTAGTGGAATCCATAACGGGATGCGGCGATTACCACAACCTCAACGCCAAACTTTTTTTTTAAAGTTTGCTCATCTCTACCAGTAAACTGTCCATGGGTCAGGCAGATCAGGGTCAGTACTAAGATCAGGTAGAGGTCAAGTGCACCTTACAGGCAGCAAGAGGCAGTAGCTTGCACAAGGAGGAAGGGAGCTACTCCAGCAACTGTGCCCGCCTGCCAGGAAGGGGGAAGAGAAGACTGTCGGGTCCAGACTACCAGAATGCATGTGGTGGAGTATGAGAGCGGGCAGTGTGGGCATGGATCACTGGAATAACAACAGCGTTTTGGAGTACAGGTAATTTTAAAAAAATATATATAATTTTTGCTAAAAAAAGGTTTTAATCTTTTTTTCCAAGGGGGCTGTTTTTAATTTGTGCTTTTACATTATTAATATTATTATAATAACATTTTGTGTAATTTGTTGGGCCAGTGAGGTTCTGCCCTCTTCAGCTAAGCCCCACCCACTTGTTTAAAAGTGACACGAGCTGTAGAAAGTCTCAAAAAGTCTCCAATGTTTGTACACTGGAAAACGGGGGTAAAGCTTTAGTACATACATTTACAAGAGATCCCATAGTGATCACATGGCCAGAAAAGTAAGTAATTTTCACTGGGGAAGACTCTCTGCTGGACCTTAGATTTACATGGCTGCTGCACGGGGTATGTGCTTCTGCCATAAGAATAAGAAAATAATGAAACGGCAAGAACCCTTTAAATTATAATATGGGGCAAAACAGAAAAGGAGAAGATTCAGGAAAGACGTTTTACCTTTTTCATGTTTCTTTAAGTGAAAACTTGTACCCAATAAAACGTTAATCAGCCATTAACCAGATTCCCAAATCCTACTGAATCCTTTCTGACCTTTCTAAATGTAACCAATGTGTTCCTAATAGGGGTTTGCATTGCTGGCACGGTGACAGGCGTGCGATGGCGGTGTGTTTTATTTATGTAATGCTATCGTGGCTCATTTGATTTGCTTCAGAAACATTGTCATTCTCGCATGTTCTCTCCTCAGGCGCACATGCAAATGAATTCCCATGAATGCAATCTTGATTTATTTAAAAACGTAACGCCTCTTTGTAAATGAAATTCAAATTTATAATTAGCAAACTCTATTTTCAAGTAAAATGCTTCAAGTCGATGAGAAGAAAAAATGGCGATAATAAAACACCTCTTAATTACCCAGAAAAGAGGAAACTTTTACTTTTTGGAGAGATTAACATTTTTCAGTCTAGATGACTTTGTTTATGGCCGTTGCGGTGGCCGTAATTGGACCTCAGAAATCAGAGACTCTCCAGCTTGTCAGCACTTCACAGGACATCACATTATAGGAAGCACGTGGTAGATTGTAGATTATATTGCATCAATGATGGCATTGTCTCTATGGGTCCCAGACATAACATTACGTAGGGTTCCTCCTCATTGCCACAACATGGCCAAATAACAGGGGTAGAGGTTGACAACATGGATTCCTCTGAAGCTGATGAAAATAAATGATTTCAACCATAATGAATGTTCCTGGAGTGAAATATGGCGAAGCTATTGCCTCTAAGGAAGGAATATTACAACTGCTAATGATCTTTCTTCGACAGAAAGTTCCCCAAGAGATTGTTTGTCCTTTTCTCGGTGGCGCTGAGCAGGCTGAGACCAATTTGATCAACTGCAGTAGTCAACATGGACCAAAATGTTTAATGGCTGCATCAGTAGAGCAACAATTAGGGTACGGCCACACGGCACGGTCGTGATGCAGTCAGGAACCGCAGCATCTCATTTTCCAATAGAAGTCAACAGGAAGATAGGTTTCTGATGGACCAATTTCTAAATTGTGAAGACTGCACCTGATTGACCTCACATAAAACATGTCCTGCTCCCTGCATCTGTAGACTGCATGAGACATAGAGTTGAGTAACTGTTTGCGGTATTTGCTTTACCACAGGTGTTAAAGAACCAGGAAAATTCACAGTTCAAACAAAAGTGAGAAGCAAAAAATGCATCCTAAATGCATAATTAGGCCGCCCCTGAGGAAGCCAGAGAGCGAAACCCGGGTCGGGCAGGAACCTGAATTGATTTTATCATTGTGATATGCCTTATATCTACCTTTGTCTGTGAGTAGAATAAAACCTTTTTTAACAACTACTAAGAGGGTACTTCACTATGTGCCGGTCATTTAAACCTACAGAGGAGGCGGTCTGAGAAGAATCGAACCCTTTGAGAGAGGAGGACGAAGGCCAATACCCTGATTCATTCACCTGTGCCCCGTACAACCTATTCACAAGCAGCGCGGTTTCGACCTTTTACTACATAATTAGGCCAGCGGTAACCAACTGCATGTGTTTCCTAACCGCATCACGTGCCGTGTGGCTGTACCCTTAACCAACTACCATCCACCAACATCTACCTAAAGTGCATGGCCACCTTAAGTGGTGGAAGACTATGGAAACCAAACAGTGGATGGAGTCCTAATGGGGAACAGATACAAATTATTCTGGTGTCCAGTGCTCTGTCCCATTTCTGTTTTGAGACCAGTCATTGTCAACGTAGCAGATGGTTAATTAGAACACGAAGTCTATCAGCTGCTGGGTAGAGCTTCATTCCATTGTCATGGGCAAGACATGGTGTGGTGGTGTGGACATAATGGTGGACCCCCATAGTTGTGGAATGCCGGTGGCCATTATATTTTTTCCCTGCTCTAAAGGGGTGTTCTTGTCCTATAAATAGATGGCACATCTCTATGCTGTAACATTTCTAAATGATTAATGAGGATCCAACTTCTGCGACCCCCACAGAGTCTGAGAAAGAGGCCACAGTGCTAATAATTAACCTGACCCAAGTTTAAAAACTCGTCCATGGGTCAATCTTCAGCCACAGACATGGATTTCTGGTTTGCTTTTATATAACAGTGTAGCAAGGGGAAAGTAGAGATGGAGGAAATCATGTGATTTATTAATTAAACTGTAACTTTTATTTGTTTGCGGTAAAATAAACTTCTCCAGTTTACTAAAAATAATAGTCACCAGCAGAAAGTGGCTGCCATAAAACGGCATGCCCCTAGGGATAAGAGTCTCCTGATGTGTGATATCAGCCCAGTGCATGCATTTCTTAAGAAGCTATGCTTGTGTTTAACCTCTTAGTGGCGCCTCTGTTTTGGACCTTGAGGACAGCACTTTTTTTTTTTCCTTTTAAAATCACAGTTTCAAGAGCTATAACTTTTCCATCAATGTAGCCAGATAAGGGTTTATATTTTTTGTATGGGTTGAGTTTCCAGGATTTCCAGGCAGTATAAATAGCTCAATAACTCTATTTAGTGGATCAGTACAATTACAGCGATATCAAATGTATATTGTTTTTGCTACTTTTGCATAAATAAAAAAAAAAAAAAACTTCTTTAGAATTAATCGTGCCTTGTGTGTCATCAGATGTTAGACTTGAAGATGCACTAAATCTATCAAACATGGCCGCTTTTAAGGGGTTAAATGTCCAGGATCTGGTGCAGGAAAATGCCATGGATCTATGGGCCCGTTTATCCCTGGGTCCGATAGCAGTCGCATGACTTGCCTCAATGGTAGGTATGCCGCTGCGGCCCACATTTGTGTCTGAATGTTTCTGTTACAGAACATGTTTCTGTTTCCAGGACTGCACGATCTGTCTAGATGTAACCATGCTTGTGCAATTCCTTACTACAGTAATTGGGGTGAGGTTGAGTGGGATTTCCAGCAGTGATATCCTCTACTTGGGCTGTTGTGGTTACACGTGGTCTGCGGTTGTGAGGCCGGTTGAATGTACTGCCAAATTCTCTGAAACACCTTTGGAGACGGCTTATGGTAGAGAAATTAACATTTACCGTATTTTTTGCTTTATAAGATGCACCTGATGATAAGACGCACCCAGTTTTCAGAGGAGGAAAATGGAGAAAAAAATAATTTGAACCAAAAGGTGGACTAAAACATTTTAATAAAATAACATATAATGTGCAAACATTATCAGCAGCATTATGAAACATTAACAATAACAGAAGAGAAAGATTTTCGGTACGACATGACCTCTAGTCATCTGAAAACCCCAAAAACTCTTCACTGCTGTCCGAACTCAGTGGCTCACTGTCAGTGGTATCACTGTCACTGGTGTCTTCATATAGGACACCATCCTCCGAACCATCCAGGGCATTACTGATGCCGCATTTTTTGAAGGATTTGACAACCGTTTCTTCCTTTACTGATTGCCATGATGACTTCACCCACTCGCAGACTTGGGTGATAGTGGGCCTCTTCATCCGTCCACTGGGTGTAAGGTCATGATTCCCAGCAGCCATCCACTTATTCCACTCCTCTCGCATGCAAACCTTAAATGGCTTATTTAATGATACATCAAGAGGCTGCAGCTGGCTGGTAAGCCCCCCAGGAATGACCGCTAGATGAGTGCTCACGTCTTTGAACCTCTTTTTTGTGTTTTCGCTGATATGTGCCCTAAACTGGTCAAGCAGAAGTAGGGCGGATTTTTTCAGAAGCCCTCCAGGTCGTTTGGACCACACTTTGTCGACCCATATTCCCATGCCATTCTCGTCCATCCAACCTTTCGCATGAACATGGACAACCACTCCTCTTGGGATCACCTCTTTTGGCATATTCTTCCTCTTGAAAATTATCATTGGTGGCAGTTTGGTCCCATCTGCGCAGCAGGACAATACAACCGAACCGTGTAATGGGTTTTCTCGTGCCCTGAGGTCTTCACCGTTACGGTTTTTGCGCCTCTCATATCAACAGTCCTGTTCGATGGAACATCGAATGTTAATGGGACTTTATCCATATTCCCAATCTGGCTTATTTGATAGCCATTTTTCTTTCTTGAATCCAGCACAAATTTGTGAAAAGAAAGAATCTTGGACTCGTATTCTTTTGGCATTTTTTTGTGCAATTCTAGTTTTGGTGCGCATAGCAAGGCCACATCTCCTCATAAATCTGTAGCACCATGATGGGGATCCAGTAAACTCATCAATGCCTTTTTCTGCAGCTAGACGCTTGGCTTCATAGATGATCATTGTAGTAGATACGCAGAAGCCATTGTTCCTATGACGTGTGATCCACTCTTTCATTTCCACGTCAATCTGTGGCCATTTTGCAGTACGCCAACGAAAAGTGTGTTTGCTTTTATCTGCTTTCTGCATCTGATGCTCCTGTTTCCTCCACTCCCGTATCATTTTTTCTTTCGGAGGCGGCCCGAAATGTCTCTCAGCTGCCCTGTTTCCATGTTCTTTGGCGTATTTTATCACCTCCAGTTTAAAAGGGATCTTATATGAAAGCCTTTTCTGCTTTGACATCTTTCTACAGTAAATTTGGATGCAGCAGGAGACTACAGTATGGTTGTTACCGTATTCTACAACAAAATACAGTAATAAAAGCATGTCAGTGTCATGGGGACACTAGCTGAGAAAATCAGTGGATGACACTGTTATGGAGGGTTCTGTGGACGTCACACGGTTATGGGGGATCTGTGGACGTCACACGGTTATGTGGCTGCACTGTACTGCAGTAATGCAGGCTGGGGGCACTACATGGGATACAGAGATGCCGCCAGCCTGCAGAACAGTGGGGCACATGGAGGATGGCAGGAGGTGAGTAGTAACTGCCGGGGGGGCTTGGGGGGTGGCGCCGTACTCCGGTATTGCAGGCTGGCGGCACTATATGGCATACAGAGATGTCGCCAGCCTGCAGACAGGACACTCCAGACAGCTCACATGGAGGAGATCGGGCGCAGCACTTGGCAAACAGTGAAACCACTTCACTGAAGGGTACTGTGATTGCTGCCCGCCCGTTCTCCCGTCCGTCCTCCCGCCCGTTCTCCGATTGTTTTCAGGCAGCTCAGGAGCAGTTAGTGAGAGCTCCTGAGCTGCATTAAGTTACACATTTGGGCCACATTCGTTTTATAAGACGCACTAACTTTTTCCCTCCACTTTGGAGAGAAAAAAAGTGCGTCTTATAAAGCGAAAAATACGGTACTGTACGGGCAACAGCTCTGCTAGACATTCCTGCACTCAGCATGCCAATTGCACACTCTCTCAAACGTTGTGGCATTGTGCTGTGTGATCAAACTGCACATTTCAGAGTGGTCTTTTATTGTGGGCAGTCTAAGGCACACCTGTGCGATATTCATGCCGTCTGATCAGCACCGTGATATGCCACACCAGTGAGGTGGGATGGATTATCTCGGCAAAGGAGAAGTGCTCACTAACACAGATTTAGACAGATTTGTGAACAATATTTGAGAATAATGGGTCTTTTGTGTATGTAGAAAATGTTTTAGATCTTTAAGTTCAACTCATGCAAAATGGGAGCAAAACAGAAGGTGTTGTGTTTATATTTTTGTTCAGTGTATTTATATAACGTGATTTTGACTGCTTTCTCAGTGTATAGGAATGAGCACATCTACCCACTGAGCGAAGTGTTGTGGTCACACATGCTCAGTCACTCTCCCCTCAGACTTGTCTCTGCATAGTAATCATCTGTTCACTTCAGGGCAGCCAAACAAATAGCTTTCTGTCCTACTTGTCATGGAAGGAGCAGAGCCTCTGCAGTGCATGGCAGGATATCTATGAAGATTCATTCTGCAGGGGAAGTAAGAAGGGACTATATTGTCAGCTGCCAGAGAGGGAAGGAGGCTGATTCTATACTGAGCCTGCCACCAGCAGCACGGATTAGCAGCAGCACCAAGAGAAAGTCTTGGTTACAAAAAAAAGGTATTTTTAATGTTAGAAAAACCACTGCATATTACTTTGCAAAACTATTTACAGACCTTCAGGACCGTTGATATAAAATTTGTTTCCTGCAGATCGCTCTGGGACACTCATCATCACATACATGGACCAACTCTAACTCTGTTTCCCAGCAGTGCATACATTGGACTTACAGACTGTGCATAGGATGTCATAATTATGAAGTTCAGATGCCATCACTGTATTGACCTAAGAAGCGCACTGAGTGAGTACTAAAGAGCCATGGAGAGTGGTCAAAGGACTCTCATTAAAGTAGTTGTCTCTACATTATAGCCTTCTACATTATAGCAAAAAACTTTAACCACTACACTATAGAGCTGCATGGCCAGTTACTAAAAAAAAAATATAATTATATGAGACTTTTAGTAGTAAGTATTCCTATACAGCAGAAGTCTCATTTTTATTTTGTAACAGGCCATGCAGCTCTATAGTGTAGTGGTTAAGGTTCTTGGCTGTAATGTAGAAGGTTGTGAGTTCAAATCCTGCCAGAAACTCTTCAGAAATAGAGGCTAAATTAGGTATAAATACATTGGGTGTCCCCAAGCACTGACTCCATACATGTAGTCAGAACAAGGACTCCTAAGCCGAACTAGAGTAGACTCCCGACACCCTCTACTCTTCAAAGCAGGGGGTTCCTGGTTTAATGCTCGGGATTTCCCATTGACTTCCATTGTGCTCGGGTGCTCTGGATACTGGAATAAGGCCTGGAACGAAGATGGACAAAACCCTAACTCCAGTCCTGACAGACTACCAGTATGAACAGGCCCCAAAGACAGGCAAGTTCATACACCGTATACCTAGAATCCTATCTCACCCTGTAGGGTCCTGGAACTCAGCCAAGAACCAAACACAATCTAACCACAAGTCCAACAGGAAGCTATAAACCGCATAGCATAGTGGGAGAAACAACAATAAATAGAGAATGTAAAATGACCACAATAGAAACACCTGGGGAAAGAAAGTGTGGTAAGCACCAGAAACAACACAGATGTAATTTGATCCAAAAGGAAAAGATGTTATATGAAACCACATGTTGCCATACTCACAGATCTCCTGCCACCTGTCGTGGGAACGTCCTTATGTCTCGGGACGTCCGTGACAGTACCCCCCCCCCCCTTCTACGGGTGACCTCTAGGCGCCTAGGACCAATCTTATCTGGATGAGACCTGTGAAAGGCTTTCACCAAACGACTGCCATTCATGTCAGATGCCAGTACCCACATCCTCTCCTCTGGTCCAAAACCCTTCCAGTGAGCAAGATACTGAAGAGATCTATTGAGAACTCGAGAGAAACAATAATTTTGGCAATCTGGAATTCCAAACTGACGTCCACCATGACAGGAGCGGGTGGCAAGGGGGACGACTTCAAAGGTTCAACATATCTCTTCAACAAAGATTTGTGAAAAACATTAGGAATTTTCAGAGCCTGAGGAAGTTCTAGAAGAAAAGCTACAGGATTAATAATGGCAGTGATCTTATATGGACCAATAAGCCTTGGACCCAACTTCCAAGAAGGAACATTCAACTTAATATTTTTTGTGGACAGCCACACAGAATCACCCACACGTAGGTCTGGACAATTCATACGTTTACTATCAGCCATGCGTTTATACTTGTTGCCCATATTCATCAAGTTATTTTGAATTTTCCACCGTATAGAAGACAATAATGATAAAAAACGTTCCTCCTCAGGGATACCGGAAGTATCAGAACAAGAGAATGTGCCAAATTGCGGGTGAAACCCATATGCCCCCAAAAAAGGCGACTTACCAGTGAACTTTTGTCTACGATTGTTTATGGCAAACTCTGCCAAAAACAAAAACGAGGACCACTCCTCCTCCTGGTTCTCTGAGACAAAACATCTTAAGTAAGTCTCCAGACTCTGATTAGTGCGCTCCATCTGTCATCTGAGGATGAAAAGCAAAAGAAAAAGACAGTTGTACCCTCAGCCAAGTACAGGGTGCCTTCCAGAATCTGGACACAAACTGAGTCCCACGATCTGAGACCACGTCAGAGGGAATGCCATGGAATTTTACAATGTTGTCAACAAACACTTGAGCAAATTTTTTAGCATTAGGTAGTCCCGACAATACTATAAAGTGCACTATTTTACTAAAACGATCCACTACCATCAAAATCCATGGATAAGTGAGTCCATGGTCTGGAAGGGATAGGCAACTGAAGTAGAGATCCAGAAGGTCGAGTATGTGTCACCTTAGCGCGTGCACATATACTACAGGCCGACACATAGTCCTCAACACATTTACACAACCCCGGCCACCAAAATCTATGAGAGATGAGGTCGGCAGTGGATCTACTCCCAGGGTGTCCCGTAAGAACCGTACAGTGATGTTCCTTAAACACATTATGACACATTTCTGATGGAACAAACAATTTCCCAGAGGGGCAAGACTCCGGTGCGTCTCCCTGAGCCTCTAACACCTTCACCTTTAGGTCAGGGTATAGAGCGGGTATCACCATCACCACCCCTTCTGACAGTATCAGACTCTAATTTTAAAAATCACCACCTCCAGGAAAACTACTTGACAAGGCACCTGCCTTGATGTTCTTAAGCCCAGGATGATAAGTGACAATGAAATTGAATCTGGTGAAAAACAAAAATCATATGGCCTGCCTCGGGTTCAGTCATTTAGCCGACTCCAGGTAAGCCAGATTTTTGTGATCTGTGTACACCGTGATCGGAGGATTCGCCCCTTCCAACCAATGATGCCATTCCTCAAAAGCCAACTTAATGGCCGGCAACTTTCTGTTACCCACATCGTAATTTCTCTCTGCGGCAGAAAATTTTAAAGAAAAATGAACATGGGCGCCAATTACCAGGTGACGGGCCCTGCAATAAAACTGCTACTACCCCCCACCTCGGACGAGTCCACCTCCACAATGAAAGGTTGCGATATATACGACTGTACCAATATAGGGGCAGAAGCACTCCTTAACCACAGAAAAGGCTTGCAACGCCGAATCAGACCACATGGAGGCATCTGTCCCTTTCTTAGTCATGTCAGTTAAGAGTGTCACCACTGTCGAATAGTTCTGAATACATTTTTGGTAGTATTTGGTGAATCCCAAAAACTGCATAAGAGCCTTCAAATTTTCGGGTCGATCCCAGTCCAATGCAACATGGACTTTCTCTGGATCCATTCGAAAACTTGAAGATGACAGCAGGCAGCCCAAGAATTACACCTTGTGTACAGCAAAAACGCACTTCTCTAATTTTGCGTACAATTTATTATCTCTTAGGATCTGTAACACCTGTCTAACGTGATCCTGATGTGTCTCCATGTCTGGAGAATAAATTAGAATGTCATCCAAAAACATGACTACAAACCTCCCCACCAGGTTATGAAAAATGTCATTCACAATATGATGGAAAACTGCAGGAGCATTGGTCAACCCAAAAGGCATGACCAGGTTCTCAAAGTGACCCTCTGGGGTATTAAAATCCGTCTTCCATTCATCCCCTTACTTGATCCTGACCAAATTATATGCACCCCTTAAGTCCAACTTGGAGACCACCTTGGCATCAACAATCTGGTTAAACAAATCAGAAATCAAAGGAAGGGGGTAAGGATCACGGTTCACGGACACTAATCCAATGTGACCTAAGAGTTCTGTCCTTTTTCCTGTCCACTATTATATATTATAGTAGTAATGTTTCCAATTTTGTAGATGACACACACTACATCCATAAACTACAAGCTGACCTGGACACTCTGAGTGGTTGAGCATCAACCTGTCAAATGAGGTTCAGTGTGGATAAATTAAAAGTTCTGCATCTGGGTAATACTAATCTACATTCATCATATGTCCTAGGGAAAATAACAATGGGAAAGTCACTTGTAGAGAAGGATTTGGTTAGATCTGTTTCAAAATGTGAATTCAAAAGATTTGAGAATGTATAATTTTACGCAGGCTAACTGAATAAATATATTTACTAAGTGTGATTAAATGTAAGCTAAAACAGACAAATCACATACAGAATAGTAAAACGTAAATAATGATCACTGGCCTACATATGCAATATTGGAGTACAAGAGAAAGGCCAAATCAATATTTGCCTCCCACCTAGAATGAAGTCTTCAATGGAGCGTCACCTAATTGTTGGTGCAAACCAGAGTTATACCTTTCAGCACCTCCTCTAGTGTGTAGCACACATGTGTCTGAGATCACTCAGGATGTGGTCTTATCATCATAATGGGGATAGGTACTAACCATCTCCAACCCACTACATTACAAGAAAGACTTTATAACACAGAATATTAAAGGTGCTATAAAAAAAGACAGAATTAAAAAAAAAACAGAACCAACCAATTCTTCAAAAATATCTTTGCAATATATCCCACCCCTGGTTCGTCCACCTTAATTCATTTTCCACAAACATCAGAATAAATATCAATATAAATATATATATATATATATATATATATATATATATATATATATATATATATAGCCTTGTCATTTGACAGAAGAACCTTTGGTTTGCTGGACTAACAAGAAGTGTTTTTATTGAGTTTTTTTTCTCACTTCTGATCTTCTTGGATCCTAAACTACATCCACAGCTGCCCCTCTGTTCAGTTTTCTACTTACCTAACTACATCCAGAGCCAACTCTCTGTCCAGCTTTCTACTTACCTCACTCTCACCTCCTCATGAAAACAGATCATTAGTCTGACAACTTCTGTCCTTGGTAAACCCATGCTGGTTGTCACTTATGATATGATTTACAATCACATACTCCTGAATATAGTCCCTTAAGAGTCCTTCAAACGTTTTTCTCACAACAGAAGTGAAGCTTACTGTTCTGTCTTTGTTTTTATTTAACATTTAGAATTTTGGGGGGATTTGTTTTGCTTTCTTTCACCACCTGCATTTCATTTTGTATTTTTGCAGATATTATCCCTTTTTTGTTTAGTATTTTATTTTTTACAGATTTTTATTAAGCCCTTTGTAAATTGTTAGATTTGTATTTTTTATATGCCCTTTTTTGTCACTTATTGCCCTTTTTACAGTAGCTGTCAGCCATGGGGAGGAAGGGGGGAGGGTAAATCTTAGCCATTTACACTTGTTACCTACCTTTACTACATTTTACAGTGTAATTACCCAATGTATATTTAAAGCTCTGCCATTTATCCTCAGTATTATGATGTGACAGCAGCTGTTCCCAGTCTATGCTCTGATTTGCTGCCCTCAACCCAGGTAAATTGGCCTTTTCAGTGTTTTTTCCTTCAAACCAGAGTTGGTCACTATTACCTAGTGTTTCAGGAACAGCATGGTTTCCAACAAGCTGTGCATCAATAAAAATGACCAGATTCAACAGAGCTTAGCCCCTAGTGTGATCTTCTAAGGAATCTTCTCTCTTTTGCAGTTAAAGCAGAACCATGACCCCAGTCAATATCTGGGAAGTTAAAATCTTCCATTATGACCACTGTACCAGCTTGCTTGCTTGGCTATTTCTGTCGGCCCCATAGAAATGAATGGGAGCGGTGGCCATGCAAGCGCAGTACGCTTCCATTCACTTATATGGGGAAAGAGCTTGGCGGTGGCTGGACCCTGGGAAACCAAAGGACCTCCAGCCACAGCTCTCCCCACTCCGTTCTCTGCATATCAGACAATGGGGGCATATCCTAGTGATATGCCCCAATTGTATGTGATGGGAAAACCCCTTTAAGTATTTCCTAAAGCAGAATTACATTTTAAAGCCCTGTAGCTGCTGGAGGAAGTGGACATTCCAAAACTACGATAAGCAATGTTATGGGTGTCCTGTAGCCACTTATCTGCTGTGCAGACTAGACTAGACTAGTAATGGTGGAGGTTGGAGTGATATCAGGAGGTGAAATGATGAAGGGGGTCTTTAGCAGAAAGGTACTGTACAATAAGAGGGGCACAATGTACTTATATGCAGTTTTATGAGGGTAAGTGTTACATATTGTTTCTTTTATAGGATACATTGTTTCATACATTATCTGCCTCTATTATATAAAATGTTACAGCCAGGTGAACTGACCACCTCCATTCTCACCATCCCCTTCCAATGGCTCAGTTTTCCTTACCATGTAGCAAATGTTATCATACCTGGCCACGGGTTCAATTTAAAATGCAAAACCTGTACATTGCAGATAGGAGCCATTATTTCTGCTGCTGTCTTGTCAGACCCACTTAACGATGAAGCTACCCTTGAATCACTAATTGAAATTCCAAGCTGATCCTGTTTAATCACTTTCTCCAGTGAGATCTTCACTTTACACTCTCCATCTATAACTCAGTAATAATGTGAAGGGCTCGTCAGCCGTGGGAGGCGGCCGCTGATTCGCTCTCACGGATGAGGCCATTAATCTGAAAAATGCTTCCGCAATCACATAATACAGTTATTTATTTAGTGAAAGAAATGTTTAGAAAATGAAAGATGAAGGTGGAAAAAAGTTGAACAGGCCTTGAGATACTCGGAGAGGATGCACTGGAAAAGGGTCGTCAGTGGGTGCCCCGGCTACAGGGATGGCACAAAGATGAATGACGGCTTGTACTGGGCTCTTACCATACCCCAAATATTATGTACTTTAACTTATTGTAAATATATAATACTTATCCTGCACTGATCCTCAAGAGCTGCACTCACCAGAACGGTGAGTGCAGCTCTTGAAGATCAGTGCAGGATAAGTATTATATATTTACAATAAGTTAAAGTACATAATATTTGGGGTATGCTGGTGCAGTCACTGTGTACATTACATTACTTATCCTGTACTGATCCAGAATTATATCCTGTATTATACTCTAGAGCTGCACTCACTATTCTGCTGGTGGAGTCACTGTGTACATACTTTACTTATCATTTACTGATCCTCAGTTACATCCTGTATTATACTCCAGAGCTGCACTCACTATTCTGCTGGTGGGGTCACTGTGTACATACATTACTTATCCTGTACTGATCCTGAGTTACATCCTGTATTATACTCCAGAGCTGCACTCACTATTCTGCTGGTGCAGTCACTGTGTACATTACATTAATTATCCTGTACTGATCCAGAATTATATCCTGTATTATACTCTAGAGCTGCACTCACTATTCTGCTGGTGGAGTCACTGTGTACATACTTTTCATTTACTGGTCCTGAGTTACATTCTGTATTATACTCCAGAGCTGCACTCACTATTCTGCTGGAGCAGTCACTGTGTACATACATTACTTATCCTGTACTGATCCTGAGTTACATCCTGTATTATACTCCAGAGCTGCACTCACTATTCTGCTGGTGCAGTCACTGTGTACATACATTACTTATCCTTTACTGGTCCTGAGTAACATTCTGTATTATACTCCAGAGCTGCACTCACTATTCTGCTGGAGCAGTCACTGTGTACATACATTACTTATCCTGTACTGATCCTGAGTTACATCCTGTATTATACTCCAGAGCTGCACTCACTATTCTGCTGGTGCAGTCACTGTGTACATACATCACTTATCCTGTACTGATCCTGAGTTACCTCCTGTATTATACTCCAGAGCTGCACTCACTATTCTGCTGGTGCAGTCACTGTGTACATACATTACTTATCCTGTACTGATCCTGAGTTACATCCTGTATTATACTCCAGAGCTTCACTCACTATTCTGCTGGTGCAGTCACTGTGTACATACATTACTTATCCTGTACTGATTCTGAGTTACATCCTGTATTATACTCCAGAGCTGCACTCACTATTCTGCTGGTGCAGTCACTGTGTACATACATTACTTATCCTGTACTGATCCTGAGTTACATCCTGTATTATCCTCCAGAGCTGCACTCACTATTCTGCTGGTGGAGTCACTGTGTACATACATTACTTATCCTGTACTGATCCTGAGTTACATTCTGTATTATACTCCAGAGCTGCACTCACTATTCTGCTGGAGCAGTCACTGTGCACATACATTACTTATCCTGTACTGATCCTGAGTTACATCCTGTATTATACTCCAGAGCTGCACTTACTATTCTGCTGGGGCAGTCACTGTGTATGAACATTACATTTCTTACATATTCCTTCATATCACTTGGTCTAGCGTGCATATTTGTCCTTATGATTCACTGATATATGAAAAGCGTTGAAAGAGTCTTTAATCTTTTTTCTGGAATCACCCACGAGGATTGCTCGCCACCTGGCGCATTCTTTGCAGTAAACAATTCTCGCCCACCTTGTCATTTTTTGTCTTGACTAAACCTTTATGTTTCCAACACTTTAATTACTAATTGTTGATGCCCTTTGTTTCAAATCAGTGCTTATGCTTGTGATGGATGACACCTGTGATCATCCACTATAACTTTTCATCCACTAAAATGTTTGGTTTCAGAGTTCTCAGAAGAGGCAACTGTCTTGATCGTTACAGTCTCACGTGGCGCAATCAGCCTAATCCTTCTTCGAGGGAACAGATTTGGGAACACACAATCCCTGCTAGTGGTAACAGGTTTAGTTGCTCCACAAGATTTGCACTGTCCTCTGGTGATCAATGTCAGACGCTGCACCCAGACTGACATCTGACGAATCTGCCTTGGAGCCTCCTTCAGTGGCACTGGCAGATCCAGGGTGGGCAGCAGTGGTGGCAGCGGCAGCGCATAGGGAGATGAGCACTTCCATTGTGGAAGCGTTCATCTCCATAGTCATCTCCTCAGGACAGGGATACAGATGGCTTCTGTGGCGGGGCAGGGGAGGGAAAGGCTTCTCCCTTCCCTGTTCCTCTGAATGGCTGCCGGCACAAGGCCCGCAGCTTATCAGAGGTTGGTGCAGGCGGCGCGATTAAGTCATTTAGCCACCTGAGCCGTACAGCGCGGGACACAGGCCGGAAGAGGCCTGAATCGCAGTATAAGTGTTTTTTTTATTCTTATATGGGACAATGTTACTGGCACATGATGGGGGAGGAGAAGCACTTGTTACTGGCACATGATGGGGGAGGAGAAGCACTTGTTACTGGCACATGATGGGGGGAGAGGCACTTGCTACTGGCACATGATGGGGGAGAGGCACTTGCTACTGGCACATGATGGGGGAGAGGCACTTGTTACTGGCACATGATGGGGGAGAGGCACTTGTTACTGGCACATGATTGGGGGGAGAGGCACTTGTTACTGGCACATGTTTGGGGGGAGAGGCACTTGTTACTGGAACATGATTAGGGGGCATGGAGAGGCACTTGTTACTGGCACATGATAGGGGGGAGAGGCACTTGTTACTGGCACATGTTTGGGGGGGCATGCAGAGGCACTTGTTACTAGAACATGATTGGGGGGCATGAAGAGGCACGTTACTAGGACATGATTGGGGGAGAGGCAGTTGTTACTGGCACATGATTGGGGAGCATCTGTGGGGGCACCTCTTACTGGCACATTATTGGGGGCATCTATGGGGGCACTTCTTACTGGCACATTATTTGGGGCATCTATGGGGGCACTTCTTACTGGCACATTTTTAAGGGGCACTATGGGGGCACTTCTTACTGGCACATTATTGGGGGCATCTATGGGGGCACTTCTTACTGGCACATTATTTGGGGCATCTATGGGGGCACTTCTTACTGGCACATTTTTAAGGGGCACTATGGGGGCACTTCTTACTGGCACATTATTGGGGAATCCAAAAAACGAAAGCGTAGGCAGCATGTCCAGTGATAATCCCTTTATTGGGAAAAGCTTACATGTGCAAACATGAAAATAATGCTACGTTTCGGCTATATCCAAGCCTTTGTCAAGCATGACAAAGGCTTGGATATAGCCGAAACGTAGCAATTTTTTCACGTTTGCACATGTAAGCTTTTCCCAATAAAGGGATTATCACTGGACATGCTGCCTACGCTTTAGTTTTTTGGATTGGACATAAGGGATGTTCTGTGGATCTAGGACTCCAGGTGGGCTGCTGCATTCCGTGAGACCAAAGAGATCTGGTGGGTGCTGCTCTACAATTTTGCACAGACATTATTGGGGGACACTATGGGAACACTTCTTACTGGCACAACATTAAGAGGCACTATGGGGGCACTTCTTACTGGCACATTATTGGGGGACACTATAGGAAGACTTCTTACTGGCACATTATTGGAGGGCACTATGGGGGCATCTACTGAAGCCACAAAGAAGTGGTATTTTATATGGGGGAAGGGAGAGGAAAACTATGGGAGCTTCTACTGAGGCCACAAAAAGCTTTGTATATGGGGGGTATATGATAAGCAACTATCCTTGTGGTGCACCTTTTTTCCGTGAGTTATGTGTTTATATATTTTCATCCGCACATGTTTTATTTTGTGTAGGATGTTTGTGTGGTGCTTGTGGTTCGCGCCGGCATCCTCCATTGTATGCAATTTTTGCTGGGGATAGCCGCTCGCAGCGAACCACATGCGGAGGAGCTGCCCCCCAAGTTAGAAACACGCCAGTGCGTTTTGGGGTTTGGAGCAGTCCCACCCATTTAGGCCACGTTTATTTCTGTGATTCTTGTTAGCTAACTACCACCAAGTGTGTGTTTGGTCCTCTCTATACCATCGGCTGTGGTGTTTCTCAGCACAGCTGCTTCCAGCTCTGTCAACAGGACTATTTTTTTTCTGTCATATATAATGGAACCCTTATTTGTCCCCATAGACATGTATTAGGATGGAGCATTGCATTCTGTCCTAAAATTCCGTTATATTCCGATATATAACTCTGTTATAACGGAACCCTATAATGGAATTTCATTATGTAAATGTGAACCTGCCCTTACTAGTGTATTCTTCAGTAATCAGTTAGATAACAGTCCTGAAAAGCAAGGTTTTTCACTTGGTTCTTCCCCTTTAACTTCATGAAGTTATTTAGTGATATTTATCCCTGGTCGCATTTCTGAAGTATGATGAGTACAAGCGTCAGGTACTAACCTTCAGGTGGGGCCAGGAGAGTAGAAAAAACACTTCGTTTTGGAACAGAGAGCTCAGCTCCATGGAAGACATCATCAGGGTAAGAAGTCTTGATAGCTTTTTTTTTTTTTTTTTTAATTTCTTTTTATTAATTTTTTAAATGAAGACCAATTCCAAATAGTATTGTAAAATACACACATCACATGATACCATAAACTCTTTGTATCATATGGGCGTTGGCCGATTTCCATGTTGGGCACTGGTCGATGGAGCCTGCCCATTTCTTGACGACTCTCAGTGAGTGTTACTTTACTTTATCTTTGTGTATATATATTGTATCATTATAGTTTAGAAAACTCTTTATGCACCCAGGTTGTGTTAAGCCTATTATTTCCCAAACTTCTGATCTCACGATAATACAAGTCCAAAGCTTAAATATGGGCTAATAAGACCTAATGACACTTACAGGAAAGTAAAGTACGAGTCCACACCCTGTTCAGAGACCCTGTATTACAGTATTGGATGTCTCCATCCTATGAAATATATTTATTTCTTGAATGTTCACCCTGACATTTTATACTCCTCTTCTGTCACATTGATAGAAGTTGGATTTATATAATTAAGTCCCAAAGCCTGCAAGTAATGTGATGTCTAGCTCTATAATCAAGGCAGAAATCATAGATTGGTGACCTTACCTTAGCAATCAGGAGGCGCTGGCTAATACAGCAGAATTGCTGTGAACCGGTCTGGGCCATTAGACTCAGCAAAAAGCCGCCTGCAGTACATCTCAGTTTGTGTGCAGACCGTTATATAACCTGCTGTACCATATGTTGATAACAGACATAGACACAAAATTTCCATCATTAACCTCTTGCTCTCCTTATTGATCATTGTGAAAATGCACCGATCCTTGAGACTCCCTTATAGGTTTGCATGTAGAAAGGATACAATGTATCCTAGTGCTTCTACTATGTAGCTGATTATAACCCTATGTATGAATCATTTGCAGCATCCTGTTTTTTTTTCCCCTCCTGTGATCCCCAGCTTGGACCCCGATCTATGTAATTACATCATACCCTGGATGATCTGGAGTTTTTAGTGTTGTTTCTTCTTTCAAAAAACAACAAAACACCAAAATAATACACAGTTTTTAATAAACTTTTACATGGGTTTCCCCCTCAGCCCCCGGGATGCTCTGTCAATGGCTGACACTGGATGCAGCTTCATTATAGATTTCAGTCACTTGATGCAGCAGCTTCCTGACATCACTAGGACCTCATTGTGGCCAAGTCATCGCACCAGAGCCCAGACGTCCACAGGACTTTAGTCAGATTTTTGAGGACAGTTTAAATTTTTTTGCAGTTTTAAAGGCGTCTCAGTGGTGTACGATATGGCAAGACTGAAACTGGGTCCCTCATAATAGTGATGAGACAGAAGGGTCTGGTGTTTGCTTCCCACTCAATCCCCTATCCATAACCCTCGTGCCAAATCCCACCCATTGTTTGCCACCCATACAGCTCCCCGGACTAGAAGATGCCTTTGCTCGTTCTCACCTAGAAGCAAAATAGATGGGATTAACCATGGCTGGGTCCCTTCTTTTCAGTGGCCCTATAGTAGCTTCATGGTCTTCGGCTATGGTATATATGCCTTGTTGGGATTTGTTCACAGAATTCAGTCCAACAATGTTTATTTATCGCCCAACACAAGATCACTGTCATTAAAGTTATACATTCATTTGAATGACTACAAGGCGAAATTAATGATAAACAGCAACATAAAGTTCTTGCTCATCTATGCACTAACTAAACAGAATTATCATATCACCCAAACACACAATGAGGCTCTCCGCAGCCGGAAGGTCGCTGGACGGTAATAAGTCCAGCAGCTACACCTGGGGTTGCCTCAAATTAGGCGGCAGTGGTGTACTGGAGTAGGGGAGGGAATGGCAGATACCTCTAACAACCTACCCACCATTCCATAAAAATTCAGGCCAATAAAACACTTTAAGGAAAATGCCTCATCAAACGACACTTTGCCGAAACAATTCAGCTTTCCTGGATTCTTTTATGTCACCCATCTGAGTGTTCTGGGTAAGATATATACACCCTCTAGTACTTTACCATCCACCATGTTACAGCCTGTACTTGTCATACTTCAGGCACAACTGGTATCTGGGGCCATCTTGGCAATCTTGACTAGAGGAGAGCCACTGAGAGAAAACTGGATAGCAGAAGTCGCTAATAGCCCCACAAATACCAGTCTAGTGGGACAGTATAGTTGACACTGTGTCATTCCCTCACTGAAGCCCCCGGATAATGTTCACCTTACATTCCAATATAATAGTAATACACATGTTACACTTTGGGCATAGTAATATGGGTTTCCTACTTATACTTTGTATATCCAATTTGTAGTTGACATTGCCTTGGTTGAAAAATGGCGCGATTGCTTGGGAAATAGAAACAGGATTTATTTGTTTTCCATGGATTAGAATAATATTGGCTCCTGTAAATCTCCTGTTTTGCGCTATAAATCTAATAGGTGATGAAGTGCAATGAGTATATTCTCATGTAATGCTGATAGGTCTCAGTCCATTCTCCATTTTTACATTTGTAGATTTGTTTTTCTGTATTATGTTCAGGATATTACTTTGCAGCGAGCTATCAGCGGCAGAAGGTGGCCATACTCTATATACTGCGGAAGATGAAGTTCTGGTCAAATCCAGTCACGTTTTTTTGTCATTTGCACCAGATTGAGAGGAGTTTCTGGTGCATGTGAATCAGCAGCTCAACTTTGTAACTACACTGTAACCACAGGAGTGCCTGCAAAATACAATGTCGGTCATTTATTAAGACCGGTCTTAATAAGCTCCTGCGCTGGAGGTAGATACGACAAAGGTATGTAGAGGCTTTGGCGTATCCAGCGCCATCTAAATGTAAGACAGCTCCCGTGCGGCCAGACCATTTTTATGCCTAAAACAGGCGTAGAAAATGATGAATACCGGCCCACCCCCTACCCCGCCCACACCACACCCACTTTTTTAGACCTGGCAGCAGATTGATATGCAAATAATCTTTGCGTCCCAATTCTGATCGCAAATGACCCCCAATATCTCTAACTGCTACGATGTGGTATACAAGCAAGATACATTTTAAGTCATTATATCGGAATGCTATCACTGTGGTGAAAAAAATGCTTTCAATTCTTCACTTTTTACAATATCTCTGCTTACTGTTAGTGAATAAAAACATTCTTATCTTAATTGCAGTAACTTGATACACAGACCTAACCCTGCTGATACCTGAGAAAGGAATGCAACTGTATCCGGTCAAGACAAACCTTTAGTCTGATACGTTTTCTCGGCACTGATACTTTATACCAAACTATCAGTACATTAAATAGATTTGTGCTGTCGAGGCTACCAACACACTGGTGCAGGCTTAGGGCTCATGCACACTGCAGTCTGTTTTTCACGGATCCGTTGTTCCGCATCTGAGGTTTTTTTTTCTCTGATTTAAATCATCTTCCATTTTGTTATTCCACAAAACATATCTGTATGGTTTCCGTATGTGATCCGTTTTTTGCAGAACAGAAACAGTAACTTATTAATCCCCAAACACATAGAAACATAGAATGTGTCGGCAGATAAGAACCATTTGGCCCATCTAGTCTGCCCAATATACTGAATACTATGAGTAGCCCCCGGCCTTATCTTATATGAAGGATGGCCTTATGCCCAACATACTGAATCCTATGACTAGCCCCTGGCTCTATCTTATATGAAGGATGGCCTTATGCCTATCCCATGCATGCTGAAACTCCTTCACTGTATTTGCAGCTACCACTTCTGCAGGAAGGCTATTCCATGCGTCCACTACTCTCTCAGTAAAGTAATTCTTCCTGATGTTACTTTTAGACCTTTGCCCCTCTAATTTAAAACTATGTCCTCTTGTAGCAGTTTTTCTTCTTTTAAATATTCTCTACTCTTTTACCGTGATGATTCCCTTTATGAATTTAACAGTTTCTATCATATCCCCTCTGTCTCTTCTTACTTCCAAGCTATACATGTTAAGGTCCTTTAACCTTTCCTGGTAAGTTTTGTCCAGGCACATGAGCAATATGAGTTGGGCATAGCATTTCTAAAGTATGGATCCGCAAAATACGGAGGAAATACGGATGTGTTCCGTGTGTGTTATGTATTTTTTGCGGACCCATTGACTTGAATGGGGCCTCAGGTCATGATTTGCAGACAATAATAGGACATGCACTACTTTTTTGCGGAACGGCCATGCTGACAAATGGAAACGGAATGCACACGGAGTAACTTCCGTATTTTCGACCGCCCCATTGAAATGGATGGTTCCACATATGGGCCGCACAAAAAAACTAAACGGAAGCGGAAAGAAAATATGGCCGTGTGCACGAGCCCTTACAGACAGATTTACCACACTGATTTGCGTGTAGATTTATCTGCATTATCATACCAAAATCCACATTTGGTCTTTTTTTTATTCCCCTCTTTGCCTGTTGCTCTCCTTCCTTAGACCTCACTTTAATTTATTTTTTTTGGTTCAAACACCCATACGCAATGTGGGTTGGCATTTTCAATGGCGATTTTGCATGGCTTTTCAGAAAAACTCTTAAACTCACCATATTGTCAAAAATCATTTAAAAACTCCAGAAAAGCTACAAAAAGCACTGATCAAGTCAGGTGTTTTTGGAGAATTTTTTGGGCTCTAGGTGTGAAGGTGCCCTTAGATCACCTCGAGTTGACAAACAGTTTCATGCATCTGAGTATGTTTGTTTTTTTTTGTTTTTTTTTTGGTGGGGGAGGGGGGGTGCTCGAGAATTTTTGCAAGCTTCATTTAGGTGAATGGAACTGATTTTCTGCAACAAAATGGGCTGGCTGTTAAGGTACCCTCAGGCTAGCTGCACAAGCTGAGGATTATGCACAGTTTTTCTATCCTGATTCTCATGCAGAAAAACCACAGTGTAATAGTGCGACCACATGGCACGGTTGTGAAGTGGCCTCGCTGCAGGTGAGTACTGAGCAGCCATATGGGCCATAGCTGGCCCTTGCTAACGAATGAAGACCACACTGGTTAGACAGACCTCATTGTTAATGGGCATGCGGTATTGAAGATGCCACGTGGCCATTTACAATACAAACCCACTAAACAAGGCAGCCTCATAAGTTTAATAAGAGCCAGCTGTGGCCCGTAGGGCAGCGCAGCCTTTATTGGGGTTTCCTCACACAGACAACCCTCTTTTACAAGAAACAGATGCAGCAATAAGATGCGTGATGCAGATCAGACTACTCTAACCCCCATTGACTACAGGGGATGAGTAGTATTACATGCCAACCATTCAAATGGGCGTACAGATAATGCATGGGCAAGCCAGCTCTCCATCCTGGCTTACAGATGGGGGTCTCATGTGGGAGACGTTCTATATACTGTCCACATGACCTTATAGGACATATGCACAGGGGCCGTCATCCTGGTGTATACAGAAGACCACCTGATTACATTGCACTCGTACTCCTCCTGTATGAGTGCAATATATTGAAGCCAAAGTCTCCCTTTGCGGCAGCGACATTAAGAAGCGCGGCGTCTTACACCCACTCTGCTTTCTGTTCCCACAGATGTTCATAGCAGGTGTTGTGAGGCTGATCAATAATTTGATATTTAAGAACAATGCCTGCAGTTATTGCCGCTTTATGAAAATCATTACTAATTGCTGACTGTTCTGCTTGTCTTTTTCTGCTCTTTCTTTCCTCAGCAAATACAATAAAAGTCCTTTAGAGAAACAAAGTGTACGACTCACCGCTGTGAAAAGTATTCCAACTCTCAGCGTGGAGCAAGCCCACATAGGTTATTGATATGCCAAGCGATGGCCATTAAGCCTGCCCTGATGTCTGCGCTCACGCTCGGGCATACGCACAGCGCACTTCAGGCTCCATTATATCCGCCAAGGGAACAGACAGGTGAGATGTTTGTTTGTTTCCATTTCTAAAATGTGAACTGGGTCACAATCCGGAGCTACACCTTAAAATAGTCCTCTCCCGCCTGTGACTGGATAATAATACCAAGAAGGCGGGGGGGCGATTCGCTCGAGATAAATACAGTGCAATGAAGAGAAAAATGAGATTCCTCCTCCTGAATATCTTACTTATTTCCACTTGCTAAATATGTTATGCTAATTATAGCTCATAGCGAAAAACATGGAGGCGCTGACAGCTTGCGCTGGGTGTTTATGGACGGCTCAAGGACTAAGCTGGAGATTGCAATGTTTGTAATTACTATTATTTCCAACGTTACCATCATAATTCTGCCATAAGACAGCACAAACCTGCCGGAAGCATTGAGATCTTCCAAGGAAACACCTTCATTTGTATTCTTATCATCTACAAAGGTTTCTTTTAGATTGTAAACCTTCTATCTTGGGTGCTGAATCGTAAAAAGTAAGACCCCCAAACCATTGAAGGGAAGGTATCAGCCATAGCTATAGAAGGTGCCGGGGTAGAAATGTAGGAATCTTTAATTTGACACATTTATTACAGAGATGAGCAAATCAATTCTATACGAATCAGATGTGTTACAAATTTCATAAAGATTCGTCCAACGAATCCGAGGTTTTGGCGATTTGCTTTGGAGGAATCACATCAAAAAGGTTCCTAGCAGGAGGAAGGGAGAAGATGGAGAATCACATGGCACTTTGAGGAGGTGGGGTGAGGGCTTGCCCTGATTGGCTCAGAGGCTGACAGACAGGCAGATCAGCCAATCAATAGGCAGCGTACAGACAGGTCCATCTGCTAAGAAGGAAGAACTGCTATTCTGTGTTCAACTAGTGACCTGAAAGGATGTCTTGTGGTAGTGTCTGCCAAAAAGCTATTACAGACATAAGCCACCAATCTACTGTGATAGGGACACTATAAGCAGAGAATAGGGATAGAATGGGGAGATATCACTGAGTATATTTTAGGGTTTGATCAGGGAAAGCATAGAGTGCGAGAGAGTGAAGGACTGGTCACTGTCTCAGTTGTTTTATGCAGCTTGCTGGAAACTAGTCCTGCATTATAAAATCCTGCAGGAAAATCATATGTTCTGTATGAACAGCCAGTCAATGTTCTGATGTCTGTTCACTGTGCACCGTAGTATACCGTGCTGGTTGATGTGTTCCATGTATACAGGTCTCAGATACTTGGGGTGTGAACAGTTCCTCTGCAACTTCTAGTTTTTGGAAAACGTGAACGGATTACTGTAGCTCTTACCAACAATGCATGGGTTTCTTCAGCTCTTGCATGTGTGAACAGGTTCCTGCAGCTCTTGCCGAGTGTTAACGGGTTCCTGCAGCTCTTGCAAATGTGAACACGCTCCTGCAGCTCTTGTCGACTGTAAACAGATTCTTGAAGCCCTTGCAGAGTGTGAATGGGCTCCTGCAGCTCTTGTCTAGAGTTAAGTAGTTCCTTCAGCTTTAGTCGGTGTGAATGGGTTCCTGAAGCACCTTCCGTGCATGTACAGGTTCCTGATGCTCTTTCTGTGTGCATCGGTTCCTTAGGAGCCTGATGTGCTTGAACAGTTTCCTAAAGTTTCGGAGACTCTTGTCATTCCCAAATAGTTCCTGGGGCTTCTGTCTAGAGATGTCCCGAACTATTCGCCGGTGAACAGTTCCCGGCGAACATCGCTTGTGTTCGATCCGCCCCCTATACGTCATCATTGAGCAAACTTTGACCCTGTACCTCACAGTCAGCAGACACATTCCAGCAAATCAGCAGCATACCCTCCCTCCCAGACCCTCCCACCTCCTATCAAAAAGCAAGGACAGCATCCATCTTAGATTCATTCTGAAGCTGCAGTGTTATTTAGAGCAGGGAGAGTGCTGCTGCTGCTGAATTAATAGGGAAAGCGTTAGCTAGACCAGTGTTCTGTGTCCACTCCAGTCCTCAAAGACTCATCTGCTGTAAGGATAGCATCCTGACAGCACCCCAAAAAAGCCATTTTAAGGGCTGGTACATCAGTCTGCTTTTATCTTTTATTTATTTTTATATATATATATATATATATATTGCAGTTGCCTGCCCGTGTGTGAGAGGCCGCAGGCCCACAGACTGTACTGTGTGCACACCACTCATATCGGGTGGCACAGTACCTTGCAGATAAAAATCATTACATTTTTACCCTTTAATATAATTGCAGTTGCCTGCCAGTGTGGGGCAGGCCCACAGACTGTACTGTGCCCACTGCCCACCACTCATATAGGGTGGCACAGTACATTGCACGGCGCACGCGCAGTGACCTAAAATTCAAACGAAGCGGACCGAGCACGGGTCTTTTTCCATCTCCCGGTTCCAAAAATCTATTCACTACACCGGCCCTAGCCCTGATAAGGGACAAAACAGAGATTAAACTGATAGGAATAGTACTTAGTTAACACTAGTTGCATTGGTGGCAAATTCCATTGTAAGTGCCCAAAATTAGAAGGAAGCGGACAGGGAAAAAAGCTTGCTCTATCTCCCCATGCAAGGATTCAATTCCATACAAGTCCCCTGATAGGGGACTTAACAAAGATTAAAATGGTAAGAATAGTAGTTCACACTCACTATTTGTATTGGTGGCACAGTACATTGCGCGGCGCACACGCACCGCCCCAAATTGGAAGTAAGAGGACAGACCAAACATCTTTTTCCATCTCCCAGTTCCTAAAATCTATTCGATACACGTCCCCTGATAGGGGACGTAACAGGGATTAAACTGATAGGAATAGTACTACTTAGCACACCACTCATATAGGGTGGCACAGTATATTGCACGGCACACGCGCAGTGCCCCAAATTGGAAGGAAGAGGACTGACCAACCATCTTTTTCCATCTCCTGGTTCCTAAAATCTATTCCATACACCGGCCCCTGATAGGGGACAAAACAGAGATTTAACTTGTAAGAACAGATTTTTTTAATTTGAAAAGAAGAGGACAGCCTTTGCAGAGCTGGGTATTTTTTGGCCGCGTTACTGAACGTTTATGCACAATAGCTGTAGGCTCAAGCGTCCTTTTGCGGAGGTGACAAACTTGGTCAGTCAAACCCAAGGCAACATCATCGACCTCATCCCATATGCGTTTTTTCTGGAGCGTGCCCTGCGAAGAGTGCTGGATCAGGCCGTAGATGAGCATGAAGAGGAAGAGTTGCGGTCACCATCACCCCCAGAAGCAGCCTTGTCGTCGTCGATTGCTGGACCTGCGGCAACGCAGAGAGAGGAGTCTGAGGAAGAGGAGTCGGAGGAGGAAGGTGGCTTTGAGGAGGTGGAAGACCAACCACAGCAGGCGTCCCAGAGGGCTTGTTGTCACCTTTCGGGGAACCTTGGTGTTGTACGTGGTTGGGTGAAGGAAGAGACCTTTTAATGACGTCAGTGAGGACAAGGAACGGGACATGGCTAGCTTGGTATCCAACCTTGTGCAAATAGGGAGTTTGCGGTTGTGCAAATGGACTGTTTGGGGTTGTTTGCGGTGCGTTAAACGGAGAGTTTGGTCTGTCACTGTGAAGCGGGCGTAACCCTTACACTACCTGATCGATCCAACATCATACCTGATCGTATACACACACTGGATGTTTTAAAGCACGTTATTCCAAACAATTTAGGAATGTTAGGTGATTTATGCCCTTTATGGATTAAAACCCGACTCTGCGTCAACTACGTAATTTTCCATGGGAGTTTTGCCATGGATCCCCCTCCGGCATGCCACAGTCCAGGTGTTAGTCCCCTTGAAACAACTTCTCCATCACTATTGTGGCCAGAAAGAGTCCCTGTGGGTTTTAAAATTTGCCTGTCTATTGAAGTCTATGGCGGTTCGCCCGTTCGCGAACATTTGTGGAAGTTCGCATTCGCCAACGGAAAATTTTATGTAACGAGTCACGACATCTCTACTTCTGTCATGTTTAAATAGTTCCTGAGGTTCATATAATGTCTGAACAGTCTCCTAAAGTCTGTATGTCTGTATAGGTTCCTGGAGTCATTCTTGCATATTTATTGCACATGTATTTTAAGTCTATCTCGCCATGTCTTGCTTTTATCCATTTAAAGTCTGTCTGTGTTCTAAGCGATAGTCTGTGCTTTGCCTAAGTCTGTATTGAGCTTTTTATCCATCTGTGTGTGCCGGCTTTGTCTTTTCTGTGTTGTCTGAACAGTGTCCAAATTCCTGAAATCTGTTCCTGAAGGTCATTCCAGAAGTCCGAGTTTTCTAGTTCCTGTAGTCTGTTCCAGAAATCCGTGTGTCCATGTGCCAGAAGTCTGTTTGTCTGGCTTCCTGTTGTACCTGGCTGCCAGTGCTTGATGTTTTGCCTTGTCTAAGTCTTGCCATGCTTGTTTTATACCAGCGTCTCTGATCCTAGCAAGTCATCTTCCAAGTAGAGCCGGACCATCCCAGGATGTAGAGGTCTGGTTTTGGACCTATAGCGAAGTCCAGATCCCTGTACAGGGGAGATGTCTGAATAACACCATTACGGTTTGGTCCAACATCAAACCAGTTACTTGGCCAGTGGTTTCATAACCACGGAGCCGTAATAGCCAGCATTTTCTTTTTGTAAAAATGTAGGGGGTCAATTATGAGCAGATATATGCCACTTTATGGAGTATATCTGTCACAGGTTATTTGTGCCACAATCTGTGACTTTTTCCCCTTTTTTGCAGCTCACATCAGGTCTAAAAAGGGGGGCGTGGCATAGGCGGGGAAAAGGGCAGGCCCATCTAATTTATAATTTTCAATGCCTGTTTGAGGCATAGAAAATGGTCTAAATCTACGCCAGCAAGCGAGCGGGGCGGGGCTGTCTTAAAGGGGTCAATCCGTAATGTTCCAAAACGCTGGAATTTTATTTTGCACATGCTTGAGCTATAGCATCATGCAGCAAACCACCTCAGCAGGGAGCATGTGTTGTTTTGAGGTCATGCAGGGGCAGCTCATCAGAGACTCCTGTCTTGTACTCAGGCCCTTCAAAGAGGGCACTAGATTTGTCAGTAGAGACAACTGTGGCATGAACGATCTGATCCCCCGATAGATATCTTAGAGCAGACGGTCACGCTTATGCAAAGAAGGATGGTGGAAGCCCTGTTGCTATTGGGGATAGCCATGATTTTAGACCCTCGCTGCCAAAGTAAAATAGGGGAATGTTTTCCTCCCTCTGAAGGGGAGGACAAATTACTTTATTACCAGGAAACATTGTGTACACAGTAGTGGCTTTCAGGCAGCAGACCCCTGCTGCCCACGTGTCTGACTAGGAGGCCCTTCTGTCCTCGCAGAGTCATACCTCTCCTGCCACCATAAGTAGTAAGTATAAAACTGAACTTGCATTCATCAGAGTAAGTATAAAACTGAACTTGCATTCATAGTACCTACTGATAGCCATCTGGCTCCAGGAAGAGTACACAGTGGGCTCAGCATGCATGTTGGTACCTGCGTCCCTGGATCTAATGGAGGCTGTTATGGCACCAGAAAGGGTTAATAAGCATGGTTGATCCTAGCATGCATGCTGGATTTTATGTGGCTGTCATGGCCCATAATAGGTAGGATTTAGCGTTAGGACCACTCATAGAGGCGGCCTTGACGTGGCGAGTGGCTTATTACTTTTTAAACAAAATGTACACTAACGCCTCTGATAACTTCTAGTATAGAGGCAGGGCAAAGTGCTGGTTGCAGAGTGCTGTTGCATTTCTGTGTTTGTATGTATATTTTGCCATGGCTACATGCACCTGCATACAGGGACATGGTGACTGACACGCCCCCCTTGTGTTTCTGTGTACCATAATTAGCAGCAGCAGCCAGTTCAGTCTCCTCAACATGGAGGAACAGATTTTTAACGGAGACCTACTGCCTCAACATCCAGGTTCAGTCCTACCTGGATTCCCTATCTCTATCTCTGTCGCATACCATGTTCCCTGACTCCACTGGTTTCTGTGCAGGCAAACTAGAACAGTGTCCTGAGCCGGCTCAGCATGCTCTCTCTGTACTGTCTTTTCCAGCCTCCAGTGTCACCTCGAAGATGATTTTAAGGGGGTGTGGTGACACCCAAATGGATTAAATTGTCTTCCCACCGTGTCCAAAACATCACTTTAATCAAAAAGAATGAAGCATGGATCCAGGGAAACTTTCACACCTCTAGCTGAGGCCGATCTGATCTGCCCTCGCTGACAGTGCACCATCATACCACTGCCGCTGTCTGCCTGCCTACCATAATGTTCTATAGTGTATAGCTGCTACTGCTTTAGCTGCCACCACCGCTGTAACTCCCTGCTACTAGTATCCCTACTGCAACTTCCATTACCCCTGCTACTATTACCGCTACACAGCCACCAATTACGATCACCCCTGAACTGATACACACAGATCTAATGTCTTGTCTATTCCATGATGTGCTGCTACTGCCGCCGCTATTATTGCTACTACTCTTACCCCTACACACATTAGACTCTGCACTTTCCACATCCACACTGTACTGCTGCTGCTCCCAAATAAAAGGGAATTTTTCAAGGCTTGTTCAGAAAAAGTCACACTTTCTTCTGATAATTACATAGTTACATACAGTAGTTAATATGGTTGAAAAAAAACATAAGTCCATCAAGTTCAACCAAGGGATAGCAATTGCAATTCATTCCGCAATTTCTAGTAGGAAGAATATAGATACTACCGAATTATTACTTGCGGAAATAAAGTAGTTACTAGAACAGCCATGTCAGAGGAGGTGACAGGTTCTTTTTAAGTGTCAATTTAATGTATGCTGCAACAATGTATGTAATGTGTTGTGTCCGGGTAAAGATTGCTACACCCATAGTAGTAGCATCTAAACCCTGGTACCTGAGGGGGGGCCACTTATAGGCTTTTTATCCTGAATTTATTTAAAATAAAATGGAGCAAAGCACACCGTTATAAAAATTATATTTAATTCTCCTTATTTCTCTTTTCCCTTTTCTGTGGGTGGGCAGCAGACACCTTCATACAGTATCTCAGTAGTGCATTGAAATCAGCTCTTCAGCTCTTGTTATCACCTTCCTCCCCTGCATAGAGAATAGCTCCCCTGACATACAGACCCTGAGATAAATATGGTATGTAATCCCCCCCCCCTATTTCCTACTCCACTTTCTATAGAGATATAGCCATATATCAGCTGCTTCCCTATGAAATCAGTATTCAGTATGTCTGCAATGAGAGGAGGAAGGGAGCAAAGAAGCTACAGAACGGATATGGAAAACATACACATGTGTTCCGTATGCACTTCGTTTTTTTTGCGGAACCATTGACTTGAATGGAGCCACGAAATGTGATTTGCGGGCAATAATAGGACATGTTCTATCTTAGAACGGAAATAAGGAAACGGAAGGCATACAGAGTACCTTTTTTTTTGCGGATACATTGAAATGAATGGTTCCATATGCGGAAAGGAAACAAAAAAAAACCCCTTCGTGTGCAGGAGGCCTTACACTGAGACAATCCAGTCCAATTAGTGATTCCACTCCCTACTATTTTCTCACCAAAATCTTGGTTTGTCGACTGCACCCTGATCTGTGAATCAACAAAACTCCAACTGAGTGAAGAAATCCTTTCGTCATTATTTATCAGCTATTTTTTTTTTTTTTCAGAAACAGATGTAAAGAGACACCTAAATAAAATATTTAAAGGGATAGTCCAGAGGGATGATTATTCTTTAAATATGTCCAGAATGAGTTCTGATGATGTCTCCGTGGCTCTATTTTTCCTGCTCGAGGCACAGGAATTGACTTGGAATGCCCCCTCAGCCAATCACTGGCTGCTGCGGTGACCTGTGTAGGATTGTGATTGCCTCGGGACACCAAAGAAAGAACTACGCACTATACAGAGCACAGTATTCCAGTTTTTTTTTATTGAGTATCCCTTTAAAAATTAATTACTGATTATTGATATTAAAATGTTTATTTAATTACATTATTGTAATATTAATATTGTATTGATTATTATTATTATTATTATTATTATTATTATTATTATTATTATTATTATGTATTACTATTGTTATTATGATGATTGTTATATATAATGTATTAATTTTATGATTGTATTTTATATCTGTATCCACATGGCCATTACCTTCATGCTGAGGAGCCTAAGGGACTGTTTTTTTTTTGTTTTTTTTTAAAGACTAAGGAAACTTTTCGAGAGTGAGAATGGCCCCAGCGGGATTCTCATCCAAATCGCCTATAATGTTAATTTAATGTTTTGAAATTAAATATAATGGCTCTGACCTTAAGGTTTCCTACACCGGGGCCCGCCATGCCTCCCAGTTAATACAGATTGTTTTAATGCTCTTCATAATCTTTTTTCCCCATTCCGATACTCGCCATTAATTGTAGCGCGAGTCTCTGCGCTCGGTGGGATAGTATGGAAATGATTCTTGGATCAGATGTTGCGCTATTTATTCTGTAGGCTTTAAAGGCTTTTAATTATTCCCTAAAGTTCTCCTCTCACAAACCATTTTTATTTACGGCTTCCGATTGTAAATGAATAAGAACGTTCAGGATGAAAATGTTTACGGAACTTTAAAGCAACGACGTCTCAGGATTTCTCATTTCTGTGGAAAAAAAAATGGTTATAAGTTATAAAATTTCAACAGAAGAAGGTCCTGCAAGGGATGATATCTTACAGATTGTCCTTCATTTCTCACTATCTCATTCTGAAAATAGATACAATGTTCTGTGAGGAACCGGTCATTCGTATTAAGGGGCTTTCTTATATTCATGAAGGGTGCCGGTGGTTTAACCGCGTAGACCACCGGTGATCACAAGGACAGAGGTCCTGGAGTCCCTATGAGAATAGTGTGTGGTGTGCACACATGAACACCACTCCAGTCACATCTAAGGGACCACCTAGGATGGCAGTTAGTACTTTCTCCGCAGTCCTAAGAATGTGAATAGAGTGGTAGCCATGCAGGTGCACCACCGCCCCATTCTTAAAGGGGACTCCAGGACTGTTCTTGTGATCACTGGTGGTCCCAGTGTTTGGACCCCGAAAGATAAAACACTTATTCCCAATTTTATGTTATTAACGTAAAAGCCCTTTAAAGGGGTTTTCCAGTATCAGAGTATTGATGGCCTATCCTAAGTCCAGGGCAGCGATGGCCAACCTATGGCTCTCCAGCTGTTGTAAAACTACAATTCCCACCATGTCCTGCTGTAGGCTGAAAGCTGTAGGCAGTCTTTGCATGCTGGGAGTTGTAGTTTTGCAACAGCTGTAGAGCGGCAGGTTGGCCATCCCTGGTCCAGGGCATCAACATCAGATAGGTGGGGGTCTCACTCTTGACCCCCCTGCCTATCGGCTTTTTGAAGGGTGCGGGGCACTCATGAAGCCTATTCAATGATAACCTTGGTTAGTTTACCTTCAGGCCATACAAACAGTCATGGCGGTGAAGGGAGTCACAGCTCCAACCCATTCAAGTGAATAGGATGTAGTTGCCTTACCCAGCACCAGAAGTGATAAGTAGATGGTGCTCAGGTAGATGGGCGTGGGTAAACATTGAAGAAACTGTAGCGCTTGCAAGAATGCTGTGCCACCTTCCATCGGCGGCTGATGACGGCCTATGTTAATCATAGGGAACCAATCTGCAGATTCTGGAAAGTTCCTTTGAGGCATTTTGGCAGCCATGACTTTTCTGTTGGCCTAGCTGTATAAGGGCTTGATTTTTAGCAAGATGGGACGAGGTTTTTATGGCCCCAGGTCCTGATATGGTCTTCATTATGGCAGCCCTGGTGGTTGTAGTAATCCATGGGCATACAAGGCTGATGGGATGGAAAAAAGCACGTAAAGGGGGGAATTTATTAAGACTGTTATCTACACCAGTGTTAATAAGAGAAATGTGCTCCGCACCATATGGTGGCCCGATTAGCTCCTGTGACTTGATACTATGTAGCGGTAGAGAAAGTGATTTGCCCTGAAACTGTTGAGCTGAGAGATCTCTGCACTTGGAGCAGTATTTAATTTTTTAAAACTTGAGGAATAAAATCTCACATCTTTTATGTTTCCGCTGAACCTGTAATTATACAATAAGGTTTGTTTTTTACACCTTCCCCTTTAAAGCAGAGAATTATTATTGTACCTTACTCTTTCTTCTCTTTCTTCCTCACAGAGTCCACACACCGTCGAGTGACGGCATTTTAATTAACCTTTAAGTGGTGATTATACAACTGGCGAGACTCCAAAGAAATGACTTTATTTTAATCATTTCATACAGATGTTCAGAAGCCGAATAATCAATAGCCATCCGGATCCTGCAAACCGCAGCAGTCAAAGAGAGAAGAACTTAACGTCTGTTCCCTGAGTAACGAAATTCCGAAAGCCACATTGTCTTTCTGTGACAAGATTGTTCACATTTTTTTTTATCCTAAAAAGTAACACTCCAGGCAAAGTGACTGATGTGTCTGCGCCAAACATCTGTCTGAAAAGTGCCGCTAATTGGCATATCTAGGATTTCTGAACTCTTTTTCATCAGGCCTGAAAAAGTGGCAGGACTTAGCGGACAGGGGCGGCGCTGCACAGGAATGGAGTTGGAGCTGAAAATGCACACTTTTATGCCAAAATTGCGCCACAATTTATTTGTAAACATTTGTCTAAAAAAGACAACCAATAGCTGGTACAGAGTCAGAAGAAAGTCACCGCACCAGATTTATCATCCAGCCTGAGCCCCAGTGATAAATCTAGTGCAGGTCTACACGATAAGTAAATATAGGCCATAGTTCTATGCCGATAGCAGAATCTGACATGGTGAAACATGTTTTACATAGTAATGTATGTACACAGTGACTGCACCAGCAGAATAGTGAGTGCAGCTCTGGAGTATAATAAAGGATGTAACTCAGGATCAGTACAGGATAAGTAATGTATGTACACAGTGACTGCACCAGCAGAATAGTGAGTGAAGCTCTGGAGTATAATGCAGGATGTAACTCAGGATCAGTACAGGATAAGTAATATATGTACACAGTGACTGCACCAGCAGAATAGTGAGTGCAGCTCTGGAGTATAATACAGGATGTAACTCAGGATCAGTACAGGGTAAGTAATGTATGTACACAGTGACTCCACCAGCAGAATAGTAAGTGCAGCTCTGGAGTATAATACAGGATGTAATTCAGGATCAGTACAGGATAAGTAATGTATGTACACAGTGACTGCACCAGCAGAATAGTGAGTGCAGCTCTGGAGTATAATAAAGGATGTAACTCAGGATCAGTACAGGATAAGTAATGTATGTACACAGTGACTGCACCAGCAGAAAAGTGAGTGCAGCTCTGGAGTATAATACAGGATGTAACTCAGGATCAGTACAGGATAAGTAATATATGTACGCAGTGACTGCACCAGCAGAATAGTGAGTGCAGCTCTGGAGTATAATACAGGATGTAACTCAGGATCAGTACAGGATAAGTAATGTAATGTATGTACACAGTGACTGCACCAGCAGAATAGTGAGTGCAGCTCTGGAGTATAATACAGGATGTAACTCAGGATCAGTACAGGATAAGTAATGTATGTACACAGTGACTGCACCAGCAGAATAGCGAGTGCAGCTCTGGAGTATAATACAGGATGTAACTCAGGATCAGTACAGGATAAGTAATGTATGTACACAGTGACTGCACCAACAGAATAGTGAGTGCAGCTCTGGAGTATAATACAGGATGTAACTCAGGATCAGTACAGGATAAGTAATGTATGTACACAGTGACTGCACCAGCAGAATAGTGAGTGCAGCTCTGGAGTATAATACAGGATGTAACTCAGGATCAGTACAGGATAAGTAATGTATGTACACAGTGACTCCACCAGCAGAATAGTGAGTACAGCTCTGGAGTATAATACAGGATGTAACTCAGGATCAGTACAGGATCAGTAATATATGTACACAGTGACTGCACCAGCAGAAAAGTGAGTGCAGCTCTGGAGTATAATACAGGATGTAACTCAGGATCAGTACAGGATAAGTAATGTATGTACACAGTGACTGCACCAGCAGAATAGTGAGTGAAGCTCTGGAGTATAATGCAGGATGTAACTCAGGATCAGTACAGGATAAGTAATATATGTACACAGTGACTGCACCAGCAGAATAGTGAGTGCAGCTCTGGAGTATAATACAGGATGTAACTCAGGATCAGTACAGGGTAAGTAATGTATGTACACAGTGACTCCACCAGCAGAATAGTAAGTGCAGCTCTGGAGTATAATACAGGATGTAATTCAGGATCAGTACAGGATAAGTAATGTATGTACACAGTGACTGCACCAGCAGAATAGTGAGTGCAGCTCTGGAGTATAATAAAGGATGTAACTCAGGATCAGTACAGGATAAGTAATGTATGTACACAGTGACTGCACCAGCAGAAAAGTGAGTGCAGCTCTGGAGTATAATACAGGATGTAACTCAGGATCAGAACAGGATAAGTAATGTATGTACACAGTGACTCCACCAGCAGAAAAGTGAGTGCAGCTCTGGAGAATAATACCGGATGTAACTCAGGATCAGTACAGGATAAGTAATGTATGTACACAGTGACTGCACCAGCAGAATAGTGAGTGCAGCTCTGGAGTATAATACAGGATGTAACTCAGGATCAGTACAGGATAAGTAATGTATGTACACAGTGACTGCAACAGCAGAAAAGTGAGTGCAGCTCTGGAGAATAATACCGGATGTAACTCAGGATCAGTACAGGATAAGTAATGTATGTACCCAGTGACTGCACCAGCAGAATAGTGAGTGCAGCTCTGGGGAATAATACAGGATGTAACTCAGGATCAGTACAGGATAAGTAATGTAATGTATGTACACAATGACTCCACCAGCAGAATAGTGAGTGCAGCTCTGCAGTATAATACAGAATTTGACTCCGGATCAGTACAGGAGAAGTAATGTATGTACACAGTGACTGCACCAGCAGAATAGTGAGTGCAGCTCTGGATTATAATACAGAATTTGACTCCGGATCAGTACAGGAGAAGTAATGTATGTACCCAGTGACTGCACCAGCAGAATAGTGAGTGCAGCTCTGGGGAATAATACAGGATGTAACTCAGGATCAGTACAGGATAAGTAATGTAATGTATGTACACAATGACTCCACCAGCAGAATAGTGAGTGCAGCTCTGCAGTATAATACAGAATTTGACTCCGGATCAGTACAGGAGAAGTAATGTATGTACACAGTGACTGCACCAGCAGAATAGTGAGTGCAGCTCTGGAGTATAATACAGAATTTGACTCCGGATCAGTACAGGAGAAGTAATGTATGTACACAGTGACTGCTCCAGCAGAATAGTGAGTGCAGCTCTGGAGTATAATACAGAATTTGACTCAGGATCAGTACAGGATACGTAATGTATGTACACAGTGACTGCACCAGCAGAATAGTGAGTGCAGCTCTGGAGTATAATACATGATGTAACTCAGGGTCAGTACAGGATAAGTGATGTATGTACACAGTCACTGCACCAGCAGAATAGTGAGTGCAGCTCTGGAGTATAATACAGGATGTAACTCAGGATCAGTACAGGATCAGTAATGTATGTACACAGTGACTGCAGCAGCAGAATAGTGAGTGCAGCTCTGGAGTATAATGCAAGATGCAACTCGGGATCAGTACAGGATCAGTTATGTATGTACACAGTGACTGTACCAGCAGAATAGTGAGTGCAGCTCTGGAGTATAATACAGGATAAGTAATATATGTACACAGTGACTCTACCTGCCGAATTATTCAGCAGCTGTCGGAAGCTTTCACTTTACGTCTCCATATATTTTTTGTTATTAAGCTTTTTTTGCCTGTCTTCCTATTTCCTGGTTTTAAAGATAAAAATAGACTATTTGTTCATTTTGCTCCATCTTCCCCGAGGTAGGAGGTAAAACAAATTATTGGACGTGTGAACATTTCTACTTTTAATTCATCCCTGAAAGCAGTAAATCAGCCCTAAAAATTCTCCTATAATTTTCTTGGGATGTTGCCAGTTCAGCTCTGCTGGATTTATTTCCGAATAAATTATCATTTTGCATTGCTTTGGCAGAATATTTTCAATAGAAAAAAAATATATTACAAGTTAAATTTCAACAGAAAGATTATGGAAAATGACAGCAACAATTCCAGATACTGTATAAAGCGTGACCTGCATTCACAAATAGAAAAGGATTCATTCTACTATTATTATGGATGGATTTTTATAGATTTTTCTGGTTTTCCAAGGATTTTCACATGCTCGCTAAAGAGAGCAAACATCTCACATCCACATCTTTTTCTGGTTGGATTTGAACGCAGGACTCCATTGCGGATCAGACATTTTATTTACATGGCTACTTTCACCAAAATAAATCAGTGACACTTTTAACCACTTTGTAACTCACTCAGGTTAGGAACACCAGTCAAAACTGGCCCATATTTGCCATGAAAAGGAGTAGTGTTGAATCTAGCGAAACATTCAAAGTAGAGTTTTGTCCAAGGTCTAGGAAAATTTCATTTTGCAACAAATTCAAATTTCCTCACACTTTGTGGTAATAAATAATTTTTTTCTAAAATGGCAGCTGCACGTGAAAGTAAGAAGCCCGGGAATGCAAGATCCCACATAATACCTTGCAAACCAGTCAATTTGCAGATCTCCATCCCCTGTGATGTCACACCCCTATAAAACCCTCATCCTGTGCAGTCATCACTAGAGATGAGCGAATTGAGTCCCACAAAATGGAATTCGATCCGAATTTCAGGAATTATTCGATTCACCTAGAAGTTGAATTTCCTCGTGCTTCGTGTTAGCGAAACGATTAATCCTAAAATTCAAACTTACGGCCTCCATTTGACCGTGAGGGGCCGCCAGCCTCCATCTTGCTTGAAGATTTCGGAAGTGGAGCGAGATTACATGATCATGTCGGTTGGCAGCGGCCGGCCCGTCGTGATGAAATGGACGCGGTAAGTTTGATGTAATGTTAATTTCACACTGTTTGTACACTCAGATGCCGCGATCATGTGTGAACGCGGCATGTGTGGGGTACAATGATGGGGGCGGCGCTATCACAGCTCCCTGTCATTACACCCGGTACTGACAAAAAAATGCACTTTATGGCGAAATAATTCGTCACAAAACAATTTTTTGTGAAATTCGGCTAATCAAGAAATTTGCTCATCTCTAGTCACCACCATTGTCCTGTGAGCTGAATATAGGGAGAGACCTGGCATGCGCTCATGTACTAGGGACTGTGTTGCTAAAAATTATTAATAGAAGAATATTGGAGAGGGAGAGTCCAGGGAGACTACAGGGAGAGTGCAGGCAGAGCACAGGGAGAGTGCAGGGAGTGTGAAGGTAGACTGCAGAGAGAGTACAGGAAAACTTATTCTGCGTCAGTTTTATTTATTTATTCCTACATTTACTTATTCCGACATCAGCCGTAAAATAAGATATGTAATTCAATACCAATAAGATGGAAGCCTTTATTATTCCACTGCAAGTGTGCCAACCAATACCATCCAGTCTGCACCCCTTAGGGGTCAGGTCTTAAAAATGACCATCCTCATCTTTTGCTGGCTTTACTTCTTCCAAATCATCCCTCAAAGTATCCATTTCCTAGATGATGTGGGAATGGAAGGAAAGCAGATGGCAGAAGAAGGGCTCCCAACTACAGGAGAGCACTGGGGTTGGAGAAGTGGGTATGGCAGAGCCGATTAATATTCTCTGTTTACTGTCAAATAACTAGCAGGAGATTGCAGGCCTGAACAGCAATAATATGCATATTATGCCCCCCCTAATCAGCCAAACCCAAGACCAGCAACAACCCCTGTTTTGTATTAACGGTGCCACACGACCATTAACAATGAAGAAGGACAATACAGTGCGGTCTTCATTGTTAAATGAAAGGAAGCTGCAGGCTAATTTCTGTACCGTAGAGATCCAATAGAATGATATCAGAGTCAAAAAACAACAAATGAAAAAATATAAATAACAATGCGTCTTTATTAGAACAATTTACGAAACATGATTGGTACAAAAAGTGTTAAAAACAAGTAAAAACAATTACACAAAGAGCGACACACCACATAGCACAATCAGAGTATAGCTGGTGAAAATTAATAACAACTATGCGCAAATATCCCCTCATCGCCCCTTGAGAAAGATGACGGCGAAACGCGCGTCGGGGCGCGTTTATTCGGCGACACTGCTGTGACCCATTGCTGGTGTGTATATTATTATGTTGTTTACCTTGTGCGACTATCCTCGTGTTCACTGTTGTTAAATTTCTTATGGAGACCGGTTACTTAGCTCATATCAGCAATTGTCTGTTTTGTTGGGTCCCAATTATTTACTTGGTGTGTACAATGACTGAGGATATTTGCGCATAGTTGTTATTAATTTTCACCAGCTATACTCTGATTGTGCTATGCGGTGTGTCGCTCTTTGTGTAATTGTTTTTACTTGTTTTTAACACTTTTTGTACCAATCATGTTTCGTAAATTGTTCTAATAAAGACGCATTGTTATTTATATTTTTTCATTTGTTGTTTTTTGACTCTGATATCATTCTATTGGATCTCTATGCTGTTTTTGATATTGGGTCTTATACCAGTGGGAATCATTGTTGGTTTAACTAATTTCTGTACCGTACCTTAAGGCAGAGTAGCCTGGGTACACCTGATTTATAGCAATTTGTGATGTTGTATAATACATCTGGTGCATTCATAAGATGCCTGCCTAAAGGTTCAGAGTTTCCCACTTCCTTGTTGAGTGTGGAGAAATAAAATCAGCAAGTGCGACATTTTGCATTGGGGGGCATATGTTTTTGCAGGGGTTTAGTATTAAAGTCATTTACCAGTCATTTACAGCTGTAAATACCCAGGTTGCAGCCTCAGAATAATTGATTCTCCAAAACCTCAAGTTTCTACATTTTGTTATTGCCAGCACAGCACCCCAAAAGCATTCTGCTGCTGAGCAATTGCATTCTTTTCCAGAGTACTTTATCTAATTGGTGTTATTGCATTATAGCAAAAAGATTTGAATGCAATAACACCATTTTTATACCAGTGAAATCAATTTGAAACTAATAACTCCAGAGACAGAGATATTACCACCTTTCGTGCATCATTATATTGGTGGTGTTGAGGGGATTGCATTACAATTTTGTAACACGTGTTGTACAATAGAGAAAGGTCTTTTTTAAATTAATACAGTAGTCAAATTTTACACTGGCCTTTTCTGTGTGTGTATGTGTGTCCGGGGTGGGGGGTGGCAGGATAATTTCACTACACGTTTGCAATATGTGTTTTACAGTAGAGAAAAGTCTTTTAGAAACTGCATTTTTAAATGCAAATAATATAGTACACAGAAATATTACCAGCAAAAATAGTGCATTATCCCAAAAATAAATTCTAAGTAGTTAGGTTCACAGTGTTTATAGAAGAGGAAGGACATTTAGCTCTGTCTTTAAGGTACAGCAAACACAATTGCAGTTTTACTATCACTGTTTCATAATTTGTGTGACTGTACCAAACCTATGATTTTTTTATTTCGGAGTTTGCTTTAGGACTTATAACAAAATGTCTGAAATATGGAGGGGTTCCAAATTAAAGACCCAGGTCTTGTCCTCCTACGGTCTTGCCTTGGAAGCGTAGAAAAAACGTAATGAAATCCATGGAGATGTGTGACCAATGACTCTTGGGAATAGGCAAAGCGATATGAGCACTGGAGGTCTTGGCCCTAGCACAAGTTTCACACGCCGTAAAGTATGTCCGGAACTCCGGATATCCTTAGACCAGTGTTTCCCAACCAGTGTGCCTCCAGCTGTTGCAAAACTACAACTCCCAGCATGCCCGGACAGCCTTTGGCTGTCCAGGCATGCTGGGAGTTGCAGTTTTGCAACAGCTGGAGGCACACTGGTTGGGAAACACTGCCTTAGACAATGTTGGCCACCAATAATTCCTAGACACCAACCTACTATTGCCCTCAATACCTGGATGTCTGCTCCACACAGAGTCATGTAACTGAGAAAATAAAGGGGTAACTCCTCAGGGAATTTACCTGCAGGACTAACCTCAGGTACATAATTCTGATTAGCAGAGATCTCGTAGGCCAGATCAGGAGAAATAACACAATCTCTGAGGGTAAAATCAGAACAGGCTCAGACTTGGGGATTAAGTGGCACAAAAGCTTTTGGACAATGCATCAGTCTTGACATTTTTGGAGCCTAGCCTATAGGTAACAACATAGTTAAAGTATGAAAAAACAACCCAACATGCCTGCCTAGGGTTTAGTCTTTTAGCAGACTCCAGAAACATCTGATTTTTCTGGTCAATAAGCCCCGCTACTTGGTGTCTAGCCCCTCTATAAAATGACACCATTCATCAAAAGCCCACTTATAGTCAAAAGCTAACGATTGCCAATGTCATAGATATATTCAACAGCAGAAAAATTTCTATAGAAATATGCACATGGCTTCAAATAGGTGAAGGTAGATGTGCCCTGAGACAGAACCAATCCCACACCAACCTCAGAAGTGTCGACCTCCACAATGAAAGGTCTATTCTGATCTGGTTGGGAGCTTTGACAAAACATTTGTTAATGTCTCAAAAGTAATCATTAGAGATGAGCAAATTTTTCAAAAATTCGATTTGCTGATTCGCCAAATTTTTGGGGAAAAATTTGGTTCAGTCTGATTTTATTTGCGCCGAATCTTGTTAAAAAACGGCAATTTCCGGGATTCAAAGATCCTTTATAGTGGTGTAGGACACTGTGCCTTGCAGTAACAGGCATAGGGAGTCTGCTGTGTTAGTGAAATAATACTGTGAGTCCGTATGACATGCAGATGACAGGCGTCGCTCTTAGAATCACTGCACACTTCACTTATTTGGGTGGTCACAAGTCCAAAACTGACCAAATAACTCAAGTATGAACTCAGCCTTAGAGATTGATGTTAGCGCCAAGAAGAAGTGCACTCATTTTACACCGTCATCAGCTGACTCCACATAGATGTCTACAGAACCTGTTCTATTAAACGCTTATACAAGTAGAGCCCCCGAGTGTAGAGGGTGTCAGCAGTAAGTTTGTGTCGACGCATTACAACATATAACTGCACCGCACAAGGGCAAATAAGATGTAGAAATATTTCCTTGTAATAAACCCTGTTAATGGCTGTATCACACAGCACTTGCACCCCAATAACAAGAGCGGTTTACAGAGCTGTATAATGGCAATTTGGATCCCCAGTCAGTGCAGCAAGGTGTAATAAGATTGTTCCTATTACCCAGGCTGTCACCTCCCCTACTGAACCCTGTTCTACATAAATGCTTTGGAATGATTCCTCCCTATAATTTCCCTGCACTTATAAATTGTCTTTTCTCCACAATCTAGTCTTTCCTAGCATTGTCCCTAGCACCTGCTTGCATCTCTCCCTGCACTAAGTACGCTGATAAATGGCAGAATCTAAAATGGCTGACACTATTTATAGGGCTATTCAATGAAGGGACCGGCACTCACAACTGTAGTTAATCTTCCATTTCTTTTATTGCCACATAGAGGAGAAGATAAACAACGCGTTTCGACTCAAACACTGAGTCTTTCTTTGAGTCCGCTATTTATAGGGCTGTGACATCACAGGGCTGGCAGGCTGCTGATTGGCTACATGCATGGCATTATGAATGATCCCACCTTCACAGAGTTCATTTCTCCATGTCCTCACACATGCAGCAGCCATTTTAGGAAAAAATGGGATTTGTTACCACGAAGCATGAGGAAATTCGGCTTCAGCGTCAATAGAATTTTTACTGAAATTTGGATCGAATTCCATTTCGTCAGCTTCGAGTCGCTCATCTCTAGTAACCATAGCTTCCAGCTTCCAGTTAACAACATCTGCACCTTTCTTGGTTATATCTGTGAGAGGTCCTTAATTGCCTGGACCTTAATTGGGTCCATACAAAAAGAATATGGAGATATGATATATCCCAAGAATGCTACCTCTTTGACACCAAACAGGTATTTTTCTAACTTTACAGATAATAGATTGTCACGCAGTATCTGTAGAACAGCCTTAAAATGATAAACATGAGAATCCAGATTAGAAGAGTACACCAAATATCATACGAATAGATGACCAAAAATGTTCCTACAAATTCTCAAAAAAAAGTTGTTCACAAAATTTTGAACGACCGCAGGGGCACTGCTTAACCAAAGGGCATCATCAAATACTCAACGTGTTCTGCCTGGGTATTTTCCAGCAGTTCCCCTCTTTGATGCGAAAGAGGTCATAAGCCCCCAAAGGTCTAGCTTGGTGAACCATTAAGCTCCATGAATCTGTTTAAAGGGGTTGTCCGGGTTTATACCTCCATTTTCACACAGGCAGCCCCCCTGACTTGAACATCGGAGCAGTTCATGCTCCTATGCTCTCCTTTGCCCTGCGCTAAATTGCGCAGGGCATAGGCATTTTCCAGAGTTCCTGTGACGAATCGGGCTCTCCATGGGGCTGTCAGGAAGCCCGGTGACATCACCAGCACTGATGGGAAGGCTTTAGCGCTGTCCTAGCCTGTAAAACGGCTAGGGCAGCGCTAAAGCACGCCCATCAGAGGCGGTGACGTTACCGAACACACTGCCGGGCGGAAGCTTCCGTCTGGCAGGGTGTTATTGTAAATAAAAGAGCCCTTGCCCTGCGCGATCAGGGGTGCTGCCTGGGTGAAATTATGGGTATGTCCGGGTTCAGCTCTGAACCCAGACAATCTCTTAAAGGGGTTCTGCAGTTTGATACAACTGATGATCTATCCTCAGGATAGATCATCAGCATCTGATCGGCTGGAGTCTGACACCCGGGACCCCCGCTGATCAGCTGTTTGAGAAGGCAGTGAACAGAGCTTAGCCTCGCCCACGCCACTTGGATACAAGTCGTGACGTCACTGGGCGGGGCTCTAGCAGAGGAAAACAGTGAGAAGGCCGCGGCGCTGCTGCAGCGCCGCTGCCTTCTCAAACAGCTGATCGGCGGGGGTCCTGGGTGTCAGACCCCGGCCGATCAGATGCTGATGATCTATCCTGAGGATAGATCATCAGTTGTATCAAACTGCAGAACCCCTTTAAAAGAGGTCCAGTATCAAAGACAAAGGATATCGGTTCTTGACCATGATCTTATTAAGCTCTTAGTAGTCAATACATGGTCTAGACCGCCATCCTTTTTTTTTCTTTTTTCTTTTTTAACAAAAGAGAATCCTGCCCCCATTAGAGAAGCAAACGGTCGGATATGATCCTCTACCAGACTTTCTTTAATGTAGTCTTTCATGGCCTAATGTTCGGTATCCGACAGATGCACCCTTTCAGAAATTTGGAGTCCGGAATCAACTCAATCGTGTTGTAAACTCTGTGGGAAGGGAGAAAATTAGAGCTAGGTTCAAGAAACACATTCTGAAACTCAGTAATGAGATTTGACGATTGCAGAGGAATCATTTGTAGCAAAGCCATGGATATAGTAGAGAGATGATTCTCACAGTCTACCCCAACTTCCTGATTCTCCTGTTTCCTAATTGGGGAATTCAGGCATTTGGACGTAACTGTACATCCAAATTGCAAGTAACTTACTGCATTTAGACACACAGTCACGTCCAATCTGCTTACCGGGGCTGTGACACTATAAACTGTCATAGCCCTGGAGTCTCCACTCTTCCCGAGAGCAGACCCACCGGGGAAGCCGACAAGGGACCAGACAGAGTGGCCCCTTGCCAGCAAGCGCTCCAATTGGTTAGTCTCTGCAGACTAACCAATCTGAGATTTTTAGTGTTAAAACGGCGGTTTCAGGCTGTGATCTCCCCTCTGGAGATCACAGCCTGAAATCAAGCAAGACCTACTGTGTGCCGCCATGCCCCACATTCATGTGCAGCCCCCTATATGTCCCTAGATTGTACGATTGCCCCCCATATGCCCCCAGATTGAGCCATTGCCCCCCCTGCAGCGAGTCTCGGTGTTATGGCAGCGGCTCATAAACTGAGCCACTGCCATCAGCAAAGTGTCAGCTGTAACGGCCGAAATCAGTGCTGGCACCGATCTCAGCCGTTTAACCCCATAGTTAAATGGGGCCATGGTGAGTAGCCACCTGCGGCATCCATGGGGTTGATCAGACCGCCACTTCTGCGATGGCATCAGCCCAATAGTTGCCATGGCAACCAGACACCATAAAAAGGCATCAGGGGTGCCATGTACCTAAGGCCTTAGTGTAAGTGTAGCACTGACTATACAGTGCATTGCAATAGATGACTGTATAGTGATCAGGACCACTGGATCATCAAGATCCAAATGGGTCTTCATAAAAAGGTAAAAAGTGTAAAAAAAAAGTAAACAAATAAATCAATAAAAAAAATTGTAAATAAAAAAGAATTATTTTCTCATGTCCGTTCATTTATAAGTCATGAAAAATTAAAAAATTAAAAACTACACATGATTGGTATCGCCGCGTCCATAACGATCTGATCTATAAAAGTATCAAAGTTATTACCAGATAAACTGACACATGTCAGATTTAAAAAATGGGGCTCCGACATTTGTTCCAAACTGGCTGTCGCTTGAAGAGGTTAATGACAGGATTGTAAACCTGTAACCAAGGTATTCCTAACAAGACATCAACCGTTAGCTCTCTTACTAGAAATGAACAGACTTCAGAGTGAAGGATCCCCGCTGTCATAGTTATCTCAGGAGTACAGAATTTAATACCATCCTTCCCCAAGATGGTAGAATCAATTGTTGTCACCTGAACAAGAAAAGCCAGTAGAGATAAGGAAAGACCTAGGGATAGCGCAAATCTCTCACTAATGAAATTCGCTGCAGCCCCACAGTCTACAAAAGCTTTTCCTGTTAGTTTTTTACTCCCAAACTGAAGGAAAATAGGCAACATAATTCTCTTAGAACCATCACTATAAATACCTTTTTTCCCGAGCACCTTTTCCCAGCCTCTCTTGGCTCCATTTCCATATCCATTTGGGACGTGACTTGACCCAGTGATTGGTAGCAGCACAACAGAAACAGTCCCTGACGTCTTCTGAGAGTTCTTTGTTCCAAAGAAAGAGAGGTGGCACCAAGCTGCATAGGTTCTTCCAGGCCAGGAAGCGGAACAGGCGGAGTAGGAATCAAATATGGAGGATACTTTGACCCTGCAAAGCCACATGTTCCCTACCCCATTCCCTAAGATCCAAACATACAACAAGCATTATGGTCTTGTCTAAGGTATCGGGGTAGGATAGCTGACCATTAAATCTTTTAAAGCTTCGGAAAAACCCTGGCAAGACTGACACCTTAATGACACCTTAATGTGGCGTTGGTCCATTCAGAAGCAACACAACACTTCCTACACTAAAAAAAAAATATTTCTCTTTGAGCTTGTTTCAAACTGACCAGATTATACTCTCAGTATAATCTGTTTTATCCTGGGGGGTCTCCTTGTAACAATGAAATGAATATTCCTACCCATTGTTGTTAAGAACAAGTGATGAGTGGCATAGGCAATATTCGTTTTTACGATATTTCACAAATTTTTTGCATAATATTCGCAATAAAATTGCAATTTCTAGAATTCGTGATCTCCAGTCATTATTTTCGCGACTGTGCAAGTCAGCACTAATGATACATGGTCTGAGTAGATATTACTGATTGGTGCACTAAGTATTGTTGTGACATCACAGCGCTGTGTCTAAAAGAGACACTAATCCCTATCACAGCACAGTAATCCCTATCACACTACCTAACACCCTGCACTGGAACCTATCAGCTACACTATATCACTATCTAACCTACACTGACTATCTCCCACTAACTATCTGTATTATATATAGAAGATAACTAACTATCTAATGTAATGTGACATCACAGCACTATGTCTGTAGCATGTATGTATGGACAGCAGAACCTATCACACTACCTAACACCCTGCACTGGAACCTATCAGCTACATTATATCACTATCTAACCTACACTGACTATCTCCCACTAACTATCTGTATTATATATAGAAGATAACTAACTATCTAATGTAATGACACAGTGCAAAACAGAGCACAGCAATGACACTGCTCTCTCTCTCTTAGAACTGCAAAAAAACAGCAGAAAATGGCTGCTGGGGAGGTTCTTATATAGTAAGGGGTCGGCAACTTTCCTATTAATTGCTCGGGATGTTGCTAAGCTCTGACACAGACATTGCAGCCTTCTCATTGGCCCACAAGCAAGAAGCAGGTAGGCTACTGATGAAAAAAAAATCTAGAATATTCGCGATTACAAATATATAGCACTATGTTCTACGCCTTCGCAAATTCTCGAAGTGCAGATACTCATGATAAAAATTTGTGATTAGAATATTCGCAATCAACACTATTAAGAACCAGAAGAAAAGGGCCTGAGTCTGAAATAAAGTTTATAGCTCCTTAAAAGCAAAAAATAATTTTCTGCCAACTGCACACTTCTTAGGAAGTTTAATTTTAGGTTCCATAAATGGGGAAGCCGAGGTACTGCCTGGCAACTCATAACCAGTATCCTGATTATGGACCCTCTGTGCTAAATCCTGGACCATCAAGGATAGACTCTGCATTTGTTCCACTAAATCACATACAGGATTGATAATGTGAAACAACAGGCAGAGTTAGGTCTGGACAGTGAATATGTCAGGATAACGACAACCGTCACACACAAATGGATAGTGAAGCTCTAAAATTCCCGGACCCACTAACCCTACCTACTTGCATGGTCACCCTAGGCAGTGAGCCCACAACTGAGCGACAGTCCCTATACTACAGTAAGTGAGAGGGCGACACACAAACAGGGAACAACAAGCAAACAAAAACTAAGAGAATGGTCGTAGGGTTAAATGCCAGTCAGACAATGAGGTACAAAAACACAAGAGGCAATAGAAAAAATCAAACATGCCAAAAAGTCAGAATCAGGAGATCAATATAACACCAAATTGCCAGAAGCCAAAAAACATGGTCACAATACCAATCCAGAAATCCAAAGCCAAAGGAGTTTTCAATACCACCAGGAAACAGCAGGGGGAGCCAGAGGACAAGAAATTCACCAACACCTACACACACAGGTGCTGGTCTTTTATACTCAGGAGAGAAGCAGCTCATACCGAGTGGAGCTGCCAGCAGAGCATCCGGACACTCTGGGGCCCAGGCATGCCACATCAGGCCAGGGGCTCCAATGTCAGAAAAGGCTTTTCAGCAGCCCTGGTTCCCCTGGCTACCGGATGCTGCTGCCACACAGAGGCAGCCGTGGCAGCGGGAACTGTGACAAAATAAGTAGTAGCAGCAACAGATATATAGGCAGAAGTAGAACAAGTAGTAGTAGCAGTAATAGTAGTAGCAGTAACAGCAGCAGCAGTAATAGTAGTAGCAGCAGCAGTAATAGCAGTAGTAGCAGTAGCAGTAGCAGTAGCAGTAGTAGTAGTAGTAGTAGTAGTAGTAGTAGTAGTAGTAGGCCCCAGTACTCCCTTGCTTTAGAAATGAGCAACATTTTTATTGTGGAGAAAAAGGATGAGATTGTGGACTGGATGGCTCACTCCTCCTCTCAGTCACAGAAGGATGACATGGAGGTGACTTCTCAGTGACTTCGGAGTCTAACATCATGCCTGCTCTTCCTCCGTGCAGCCCCAGAGAAGGCTTTAAGTTGCATCCTCTGTTTCACTACCACCTTCTAATGGAGTTGCTTTTTTCCTAAAAAGAGGCAACAAAATCCCACCACACACTCTGACAGACAGTCAAAAGAGTCTCCCCGTGGATGATAAGTCAGTGTTTGGACTGCTATAAGGAGGAGGCTCAAGGGGAGATGGGGGATCCCAAGCATAGCTGTTTTGGTGATAGTGCTGAGGGCACTTGTACTGTAGCTATGGTGGTGCCTATAGGGGCACTTGAAGCAACAGTTACTCTCTGGATAAATACAGAGCAGGGAATTGGGAGGGGGGCCAAGGAGCCCAACATAACATCTCACAGTCTGATAAAAGTGGCATGTAGGGTGAGGAACAATGATAATTGTATGCTGGCAGAACCTGGGAGCTGAATCAGATTGATGAGGAAGAGGCTGCTGTGGCAATAAAGAGCGGAGGCAATGTGTGACCAAAACATCCAAAAGGACTGGAGGGCCTGATTTGCTTCTGTTGTAGTCAGCTTGGGAACTGGTGATGCCACTAACACTGTGGGTGGCTTGGGCTCAAAGGTGCCAGACCTTTGCCAAGCTTGGCTGACTCCAGCTCTGTGCGAGCAACTCCAATATAGTGGGTTGTTCTCCACAAGACTGGCACACAGAACCACAGCCATGTGCAAGATCTGCAGGATTAAAATAAGCTGTGTCTGTTCAAACCCAATTATAGGTACCAGAGGTCAATAGCAGCACGTGAGGTGGCATCACCAGATTCTGTGTCAATATAGAACTGGCCATCATTCAGAATCAGAACAAGTCTGTCCTCCTTCTCCTGGTCTTCTTCTTTGAACCCTCCCTTAATAGGGTCTCTAGTTTTTTTGTATTAGGTCTTCTTTGTTGCAACCAGCCCAATAAATACTGTGTCCTTGTCATCATCATTAGCTTCTTCTTCTCCTGCTAAGCCACCTCCTCCTTGTCTTCCACTCGACCAGCAATAAGCTCATGTGCAATATGAACTTCCACCTTGCCAAATTGCTAGCGGTTCAGTTTCGGCCATTTAGTTGTGGTAAATGTGGTGCACTTCTCTGTCTTTTAATCAAACAATAGAAATTTTGTGGCACTCAGACACCACCGACTCTACAGGGTCCGGAATCAGGCAAGCCCAAGGCTCTTCTATTCAGCCGCAAACGTGCTCAGTCTGAACGATAGAATAGTCCCAAACGTGTAAGTCAATCCAGAGAGGAACAACAGATGGACGGCACTCACCGTGTGCTTGGATGAACCTTTGCGTCCAGCCCTGTGCCTTTACCTGTGTTTGCCACAAATCTATGGCGATAATAAAGGGAATGAAAATTATGCGGTGAGTGCCGTCCATCTGTTGTTCCTCTCTGGATTGACTTCTCTGTCTTTGCCTAAATTTAATTTTTCTGGGCTCTGGCCCAGGTGAGTGCATGTCATATGGAAAGGTATTCCGACACCATTAAATAATATTTTTTGTATGCTTGGTTCCAACAAGCCACAGTTTTTTTTCCCCCATAAACACTATCTGACCCTTATAACAAGCAGTGTGCTTTCAAACCCGCTGTTTGTTAACACTGTCAACCATGTGTTTATCCAAAACTATGTATGTCAGTGTCACTCAGACATGATTTACTATTGCTGTCTTTGCATTTAAGAGTTTACGGAGGGGTGAAGGGGGAGTAAAAGTAAAAATATATTTTAAAAAAATTAACAAAAAGGGATAACATATTTTCCTAACAAATCCTGATTCTAGGACACTAGAGGATGTTATATACCAATTTCCAGGGCAACTAATTCTACTTTGATTTGGGTCAAATCCATTATGAACTAAAAATTTTGAAAAATTTGGCAAACCTGAAACAAATTGAATCTCAAAAGGTTTCCTCTAACTCATGGTCCATTAGATAAACAGTTGCAGAAGGTGTTATATTGACTTTCAATGGCTTTTGTTGTATCAATGTAAAATGGTTGCAGTTATGTGTTTTAAATGCGTTAAGTATCAATGCTACAACTGTATCTACTGCTATAAGTATGGCACCAGGTGTATACGTATAATAATTTGACCTTGCTACGTCATACCAATTTTGAGGGGCAACGTTTATGGCATTCTCTGGGAAATTTGTAGGGACTAATCATGGTGTAATCCTTGTCTCATGTGTTTATTCTTGGTGTGTATATTATTTTAATAAAACATTCTATCACATTTGTTCCAATTTTTTTTCACTTATCCCTTGACACCAACAATCAGTAAAATGTAAAAGTTCTAGGAACATTCCTTAAATCTGGTCGTTAAAAAAAAAAGGATATAATCAAAAATGAAGAACTTTTGACTTGATAGAAATGTAGCTTCGCACCAAGGCTCTTGGGCACAACTGTATGGATGTAGAAAATAAAAATTGAAAAATAGGAAGAATCTAACAAAAAAAGTTGAAATTTACAAAAAAATGTGGCGTCTATATAAACCGTTCTTGCTGACATACTATAAAAAATATAATAATATAAAGTCTTTCTCTCCAGTGTTTCATATAAGTACAGACCCGGCAAGTTCCGTCAGTCTTTGAGAAAATCTAAACAGCGTACACCAGATGTTCAGGCTTCAAACAGAACATCACTGTCAGCTGAAGAATTCAGATAAAGGAGAGAAATGGTGAAAAAAGAAAAGTGACCAAATCTAATGACTGAAAACCTCCTAAAACCTTCCATAAATATTTCATAGGTGGTGGATATTTTATGCACTTTAATAGAAGAAGCACAACATTATGGAGAATTGCTGCAAGCTTCCTCACAGCCGATCCCAGCAAAGATTTTATCCTTTAGAATAACATGATGCATTTTTCGATCTGGGGCATTACCCCTTAAATGTAGGCTTTGAAGCAGTGGTCTTAAAGGTAAAATGCTAAAGTGAAAAAAGATGTAGTTTTATTGTTACCTAAATAGGAAAGTTTGAAGATCTGTGTGGATCTTGAGTGATTAAAAGACCTTTTTTGTTCCTCAATCCTCAGTCTTTTTTTTTTTTTTTTGCTATTTTACAAGGTAATATGTAAAACCCTTGAAAACTCAACTCACCACAATCCTTAAAAGAGAGTAAAAACAAGTATTTTAACTTTTTTTGGGGGGTAATCTTGAACATGGAAAATAGGAACTGCTGGTTATAAGCAACATTTTCCTTCATGGTTTGGAAAAACTGGTCAGTTGCTTAGGGCCCTTATTTGCTAAGGAGCCCCAATTCTCAAAGCTTAGGTCAGTTTTGGAAAGTGTTCATCTTGTTGGTTACCTGGAAATATGTCACCAGAGATCTTTCCTGTATGATGTTAATCCCTTGATTAAGTTTGTTTGCACCACACACAAGGATTTGGTAACATACAGTAGATTTTTGTTGCCAGGAAGCCATAAGACGTCTTGCTTGGACCAAGACCAGTAGGACTAGCCTGAGCTAATCAGCATAGGAGACCTACAGATGCATCCATTCTTAATCAGTCTCTTGTAGCCAGTGTAGTGCGTTATCTCTTCATGAAAGACAACAAAAGCCTTTGAAAGAGTGTATAGTAACCCCAACCCTAACCCTGGGACCATTCCTCAATTCAGTGACTATGACTAAGGTCACAGTTTTGAAATGCGTCAGCTACAGTTTGGTACTGATTTCATGGATTCCTCAAAATTTCTTACAGGGTTTCTTCAAGAATTTCTATAGACAGAGTTTGATTAGCTCAGGCTACCAATGTGTGATCAGCAGAAGTGGGAACCCTCCATTTTTATTCCAGAAATATTGGCAAATCCATCCATGTAGATATTCCTAGTACTGAAGCTCTGACCAAACTCAGCCGCAGAATGAGACTTACCTACAGTGTCAGCCATACCTATGATGCAGAGTTTGCATTCTACTGAGAAAGAAAGATTGTTTCAGTGAATTGCGCAACATTTATTAAAGGGCTCATTCAGTAAATTAGTTACTATTTTGGACTGTCAGAAAAGTTGTTAAATGTAGGCCTGGGGTTATTAAACAATTTGTACCAGAGTTTGGTGTAAACTGCGCCAAACATTGTTGCAAAAAGTTCTGCAAATTGCTTGCTTTTATTTCCTTCGTCAAAATTGAAAAGTGAAGCGGGTGTGATTTACCAGGAGTTGGAGGTTGACAGCTTTTAGACATTTGGTGGGAATTAATTTTTTTGATTCTATATAGCACCCAAAGACTTCTTTGTCTGTCTGTCTTGTTGTGTTTTGTATAAATGATACATTGTATATGGTAGAATGTGAAGATGTTACATTGTGTCCGTTCTGATCTCAGGCTGCAGTTGGATGACTGGCGACTGCAGGAGCCGAGGTTTCAGCATCTGAAGGGGATATAAATAAGCATATAGAAGTCTACCTAATACGGAGATCAGAAGTCAGAGCATGGCTGCTGGAAAATTGTGAGCCACATGTAATATGTATGGAAATTTTTATACTGAATGTTAGACTTTATTTTTGATTACACTGCGGTTTGTGGCTGATTGAAGCAGAAATCACAAATCAGGTAAAAAGAGAATCATCTTATAGGGAGGAATCCGGCTCACAATTAGAAATAATGGCAATAAAAAGTAGTAAGAAGAAGAAAGAAGAAGAGTAAGAAGAAAAAAAGCAACATTTGTTATATTAGGAGGAGGTTTATAAGAATATTAGAGTACTTTCACACTAGAGACATAGCTATCCGGCAGGCTGTTTTGGCGGGTGAACAGCCTGCCGGATCCGCCACGCCGCAAGTACCCGTGTGCTTCTGCTCCGTCCCCATGGACTATGATGGGGGCGGAGCTACGGTGCAGCACGGCAGTGATCGCCGGACTAAAAAGTCAGACCGGCAGTACTTTTAGTCCGGCGATCTCCGGCTGTGCACTGCCATGCTGCGCCATAGCTCCGCCCCATTATAGTCAATGGGGACGGAGCGGCAGCACGGCAGTGCACGGGTACTTGCGGCAGGACGGATCACCCGCCAGAACAGCCTGCCGGATAGCTATGCCGCTAGTGTGAAAGTACCCTAAGATAGGTGGCAATATGATATTTACATGTACTAAGCCTGTCATATGCGATACTGTCTGCTAATCCGCTGTATTTTTTCTTATCATGTGTGATACTGTCTGCGGAGCTGTGTATCTAATCTTATGTGTGATACTGTCTGCTAATCCATTGTATCTCATCTTATCATGTGTGATACTGTCTGCTGAGCTGTGTATCTAATCCTATGTGTGATACTGTCTGCTAATCCATTGTATCTCATCTTTTCATGTGTGATACTGTCTGCTGAGCTGTGTATCTAATCCTATGTGTGATACTGTCTGCTAATCCATTGTATCTTATCTTATCATGTATGATACTGTCTGCTGAGCTGTGTATCTAATCCTATGTGTGATACTGTCTGCTAATCCATTGTATCTTATCTTATCATGTATGATACTGTCTGCTAATCCATTGTATCTTATCTTATCATGTATGATACTGTCTGCTGAGCTGTGTATCTAATCCTATGTGTGATACTGTCGGCTAATCCATTGTATCTCATCTTATCAATTGTAATACTGTCCGCTGAGCTGTGTATCTAATCCTATGTGTGATAATGTCTGCTAATCCATTGTATCTTATCTTATCATGTGTGATACTGTCTGCTGAGCTGTGTATCTAATACTATGTGTGACGCTGTCTGCTGAGCTGTGTATCTAATCCTATCATGTGTGATACTCTCTGCTGAGCTGTGTACCTAATCCTATTATGTGTGATGCTGTCTGCTGAGCGGCTGTATCTAATCCTATCATGTGTGATACTGTATTATGTGTGATCGCAGTGCATACAGCACAGGTCAGCTGCTGATTTGGCATTGATAGGAATCGATAATAAAGTGATATTTAAGTGGCAATTCTGGGCGGCATATACATTATACCATATACCATATACATTAAAGGGGTATTCTGTTAGGACATGTTATCCATTGGATAAGGGATTACTGTTAGATTGGAGGGGTTCTGCCCACTGGTGACCCCACCGATCACAAGAACAGGATTCCCCTGCCCTGGTACTAATGGGTTGGAGATTGAGCATGCCCATCTATGCTCCATCCAATGTCTGTGGGACTTCTGTTCAGCTATCTTTGGCATTTATCTATAAGAGATAAATGGAGCGATAGTGAGCATGCCCGACCTCCGCTCCATTCATAAGGCAACAGAGGACCCCCTTTCTTGTAATTGGTGGAAGTACCATTAATCAGGCTCATACTACCAAAGTAACTATTTTATATCCTGTGATAGGAGATTACTCGTCCTAACTGCAACAAGCCCTTTAAAGGTGGCAAAGTCAGACACATCTTAAAATGGATCGAGCATGCTAAAATCCAACATGCCTGATCATCGTAAGATAATCAGTTCACTGTGATGTGTGGCAGTTATGAGTGGTGCAGTCATAGTGGCACTGTGGTGTGTGGCAGTTAGGAGTGGTGCAGTCATATTGGCACTGTGGTGTGTGGCAGTTAGGAGTGGTACAGTCATAGTGGCACTGTGGTGTGTGGCAGTTAGGAGTGGTGCAGTCACTGTGGCACTGTGGTGTGTGGCAGTTAGGAGTGGTGCAGTCATAGTGGCACTGTGGTGTGTGGCAGTTAGGAGTAGTGCAGACATTCAATGTGGCACTGTGGTGTGTGGCAGTGTGCAGTTATAGTGGCACTGTGGTGTGTGGCAGTTAGGAGTGGTGCAGACAGTCACAGTGGCACTGTGGTGTGTGGCAGTTAAGAGTGGTGCAGTCATAGTGGCACTGTGGTGTGTGGCAGTTAAGAGTGGTGCAGTCATAGTGGCACTGTGGTGTGTGGCAGTTAGGACTGGTGCAGTCAATGTGGAACTGTGATGTGTGGCAGTAATGAGTGGTGCAGTCATAGTGGCACTGTGGTGTGTGGCAGTTAGGAGTTGTGCAGTCATATTGGCACTGTGGTGTGTGGCAGTTAGGAGTAGTACAGTCATAGTGGCACTGTGGTGTGTGGAAGTTAGGAGTGGTACAGTCATAGTGGCACTGGGGTGTGTGGCAGTTAGGAGTGGTGCAGTCACTGTGGCACTGTGGTGTGTGGCAGTTAGGAGTGGTGCAGTCAATGTGGCACTGTGGTGTGTGGCAGTTTGGAGTGGTGCAGTCATAGTGGCACTGTGGTTTGTGGCAGCTATAAAAGCCATGCAAAAACAGCATTTCTTTCTTCACTTTCCCTCACAAAATGTGTAATGCCAAGCTTACGTTGTATTTTCATGGTGACAGATTCTCTTAAAATTTTAATTTAACAGCAATTTTCTGTTTACTAGCAATACATTTTTTTTATTTTAAGCAAAATAAATATTTCACTATATTTAAATGTAAAAATAAAGTTTCTTATGGTTTCGGCAGGGGGAGGGGGGTGCCAGAGAAAGTGCCCGCCCCGGGTGCCAGATACCCTAGGCACGCCACTGAGTGTATGAGTGAATATCTCTGGTGTTTAGCCTTGTAAATAATATACCGGGTCTTATCTTCTGCATCCTCTTCTATTTCTAGGACTCCATTGATTTAACCCTATTACGTAATGAGAAGACACATCTGTCGGCTCTTAACTCCGGGCCCCGAACTTTAGAACTCTGAATTGTAAACGGTGCATTGAAGTATCTTCTTCAGACGCTCATCATTGACCAGGAAAATCTATTTGGTACATTTTTTTTTTGAAGAGGGGATAAAAGGTGTAATAGTGAATTCAATGCTGTGGATTTGGTTTATTTTCCTGCTCATCGAGAAGTAAAGCACATTGCATTAACACCGTGGACAGACAATATCGACAGCATTTCTTGGCTTTTCCCGGGGATCAATAAATATGACTATAAGGAATGAGTTACCTACAAGTGACGGCTGGGGCTCGAGGTAATGAAGAAAAACTCTGCCGTGTCACGACTTCTATAGAGCGCCTATCTGTCTCACATTGCCGGTAGATTTGGGGTGTAATTATAGTTTTTCTGCTTTGTTTTTTGCATTAAGTTGTTCATTATTTATATTGGCTTCGAGTCTCTGCAGCAAAGATCCATTGGCTGCCTAAACAGATAAGGAAAAAAATTGCAAAAATGTCCAATCTCCGCCATTGCATCCAGTTGCACTGCAATATGACGACATGTTGGGTGTTTTTCTCTCAGCTGAGACTTAGAAGAAGATGTATAAAAATTAGAGTGATTACCCATGGCGTGCAGTCCTTTTCCACATCAATGGTTATTCCTTTTCTCGTTTGGACTGGTTTTGAGACATCTCCCCGTAAGTGCTTGTAATATGGTCAAAAATACGCTCTACTTTAAGCAGGTCCATTTTGTCCCTGATCTGCCCTTTAATGTGGGTATCATTTACATGCAATGTTGGTCACCTTGTGCCTTAGTTCAGGGATGGGCAAACTGCGGCTCTCCAGCTGTTGTAAAACTACGATTCCCACCATGCCATGCTGTAGGCTGATAGCTGTAAGCAGTCTTTGCATGCTGGGAGTTGTAGTTTTGCAACAGGTGGAGAGCCGCAATTTGCCCATCCCTGCGGCTTAATTCATTAGATTAAACTTGACCAATGCAACAGCTTTTCCTCAGATTATCTTACGATGAATACATTTAGAAATGTACTGTTCAGAATGAGCGCCATATATATAAAGCCCATGCTACATTTTACTGACATTTAAGTTTGATACAGTGGTTGGGCTGGGCATTACTCTTTTTTTTTTACATTTTTCTTTTAAATTAAAAGTTTGTCTGCCTAATAAAAAAAAATATATATTTTATAAGCAATCTGGGGCATTCTGCTCTCCATTCTGCTTTGCCTGGAAGTAATTGACGCACATGTATTGGGAAACTGGGAGCGACAGGGGGGCCCATACTAAGGTCTCATTGATATTAGATGATGTGGTAAAGGAGGAAAAGCATATGGCAGAAGAAGGGCTCCCACCTGTAGAGCAGGAGAAGTGGGTATGCCAGAGCTGATTAAAATTCTCTGTTTACTGTCATATAACCTGCAGGACATTACAGGCCAGAACAGCAATAATCTGCATATTGTCCCGAACCTTACCATCCAAACCCCAGACCAGCAACAGCCCGTGTTCAAAGGTACAATGCGGCCAATAACAATAAAGAAGGTTTACAGTTTATAAATGTATACTCCTGTGAGCGGCGGGGTCGGTGTAGAGTACAGTTACTGCACTGGCCCCACCGCGAGTTGCCTCCAGCCCCGCCTCCCTTCCCCACTGATACATCACTGCACTGTGAGTTATCCTAACTCCTAACTGCCACACACCCCAGTGCCACTATGACTGTACCACTCCTAACTTCCACACACCACAGTGCCACTATGACTGTACTACTCCTAACTGCCACACACCACAGTGCCAATATGACTGCACAACTCCTAACTGCCACACACCACAGTGCCACTATGACTGCACCACTCATTACTGCCACACATCACAGTTCCACATTGACTGCACCAGTCCTAACTGCCACACACCACAGTGCCACTATGACTGCACCACTCTTAACTGCCACACACCACAGTGCCACTATGACTGCACCACTCCTAACTGCCACACACCACAGTGCCACTGTGACTGTCTGCACCACTCCTAACTGCCACACACCACAGTGCCACTATGACTGCACCACTCTTAACTGCCACACACCACAGTGCCACTGTGACTGTCTGCACCACTCCTAACTGCCACACACCACAGTGCCACTATGACTGCACCACTCCTAACTGCCACACACCACAGTGCCACTGTGACTGTCTGCACCACTCCTAACTGCCACACACCACAGTGCCACTATGACTGCACCACTCTTAACTGCCACACACCACAGTGCCACTGTGACTGTCTGCACCACTCCTAACTGCCACACACCACAGCGCCACTATAACTGCACACTGCCACACACCACAGTGCCACATTGAATGTCTGCACTACTCCTAACTGCCACACACCACAGTGCCACTATGACTGCACCACTCCTAACTGCCACACGCCACAGTGACTGCACCACTCCTAACTGCCACACACCACAGTGCCACTATGACTGTACCACTCCTAACTGCCACACACCACAGTGCCAATATGACTGCACCACTCCTAACTGCCACACACCACAGTGCCACTATGACTGCACCACTCATAACTGCCACACATCACAGTGCCACAGTGACTGCACCAGTCCTAACTGCCACACACCACAGTGCCACTATGACTGCACCACTCCTAACTGCCACACACCACAGTGCCACTGTGACTGTCTGCACCACTCCTAACTGCCACACACCACAGTGCCACTATGACTGCACCACTCCTAACTGTCACACACCACAGTGCCACTGTGACTGCACCACTCCTAACTGCCACACACCACAGTGCCACTATAACTGCACCACTCCTAACTGCCACACACCACAGTGCCACTGTGACTGTCTGCACCACTCCTAACTGCCACACACCGCAGTGCCACTATGACTGCACACTGCCACACACCACAGTGCCACTTTGACTGTCTGCACTACTCCTAACTGCCACACACCACAGTGCCACTATGACTGCACACTGCCACACACCACAGTGCAACAGTGAATGCACACTGCCACACACCACAGTGCCACAGTGACTGTCTGCACCACTACTAACTGCCACACACCACAGTGCTTTTTGCAGGTGATTTTAGAGGGCCACTATCGTCAGTGCTGACCCTAAACCATATAATCAATGTGATTAATCAATGAAAAGGAAGCAATAGAGGGACGAGTGGTGACAGTGACAGAACCACATCCCTGGTGCAGGAGTGAACACAGAATAATTCACTGCCATAGCTCGCCGGTATTTAGTGGTCGGAGGACTTTTAATGAAATAGAGTGGAATTACTATTACAGATTATAGGATAAATGTAAATTGGGGGCTATCAGCTGTGGGGGGGGCAGTTTTTATTTCGGAGAACCTAATACCCTCCATTTATCTAGGTCAGATTTGTTGAATTGACGACTATCGTATAACACCCCCAGCCCCTCATAGTGTATAGCGTACAACACTCTGCAGTAGGGCTGCAACGATTAATCAATGTTATCAATAATATTCGATAACGGGATTCCTTGTCGCTGCATCCCGTTATTAAATAATTGGCTGATTCATTGCTATGCGGGCAGCCGCGATGCTTCACAGTGCAGTGATGTATCAGTGGGGAAGGGAGGCGGGGCTGGAGGCAACTCGCGGTGGGGCCAGTGCAGTAACTGTACTCTACACCGACCCCGCCGCTCACAGGAGTATACATTTATAAACTGTAAACCTTCTTTATTGTTATTGGCCGCATTGTACCTTTGAACACGGGCTGTTGCTGGTCTGGGGTTTGGATGGTAAGGTTCGGGACAATATGCAGATTATTGCTGTTCTGGCCTGTAATGTCCTGCAGGTTATATGACAGTAAACAGAGAATTTTAATCAGCTCTGGCATACCCACTTCTCCTGCTCTACAGGTGGGAGCCCTTCTTCTGCCATATGCTTTTCCTCCTTTACCACATCATCTAATATCAATGAGACCTTAGTATGGGCCCCCCTGTCGCTCCCAGTTTCCCAATACATGTGCGTCAATTACTTCCAGGCAAAGCAGAATGGAGAGCAGAATGCCCCAGATTGCTTATAAAATATTTTTTTTTTTTTTATTAGGCAGACAAACTTTTAATTTAAAAGAAAAATGTAAAAAAAAAGAGTAATGCCCAGCCCAACCACTGTATCAAACTTAAATGTCAGTAAAATGTAGCATGGGCTTTATATATATGGCGCTCATTCTGAACAGTACATTTCTAAATGTATTCATGCAAGACAACTGGTATAAAATACAGTGATAAATCTCCTGCTTTAACAAAGCACTCTGCCAGCAGCCACCACTAGGGGGAGCTGAGTGCATAGGAATTTATACAGTTACAATTGACTAAATTGAAGCTGTGATCATCTGTTTGCACTGAGCTCCCCTAGTGGTGGCTCCATGAAAATTATGTGTTTTTACATCAGAAAAAGAAGGGGTCGAGGAAATTGCTTTTGAAATCTGTATCTTGTAGAAGGCTTACACGGTAAAATGTCAACTTTTGCAGATGACACTAAACTGTGTAAAGCAATTGACATGGAAGAGGACAGTATACTGTATATACACTAAAGAGGACTGCATACTACAGAGGACAGTATACTGTATATACTACAGAGGACAGTATACTGTATATATACTACAGAAGAGAGTATACTGTATATATATATATATATACTATAGAGGACAGTATACTGTATATATACTACAGAGGACAGTATACTGTTTATACAACAGAGAACAGTATACTGTATATGCTACAGAGGACAGTATATTATGTATATAAACTATAGAGGACAGTATGCTGTATATATACTACAGAGGACAGTATACTGTATATACTACAGAGGACAGTATATTATGTATATACTAGAGAGGACAATATACTATATATCTATATACTACAGAGGACAGTATACTGTGTATATACTACAGAGGACAGTATACTGTGTATATACTACAGAGGACAGTATACTGTATATATACTACAGAGGACAGTATTCTGTATATACTACAGAGTACAGTATACTGTATATATACTACAGAGAACAGTATACTGTATATATACTAAATAGGACAGTATACTATATATACTACAGAGAACAGTATACTGTATATATACTACAGAGGAAAGCATACTATATATACTACAGAGGACAGTATACTGTATATACTACGGAGTACAGTATACTGTATATATACTACAGAGGACAGTATACTGTATATATACTACAGAGAACAGTATACTGTATATATACTAAATAGGACAGTATACTATATATACTACAGAGAACAGTATACTGTTAGGGTTATTCACTTAAAAAAAAAAGACGACTGAGGGGAGATCTAATAACTATGTATAAATATATCAGGGGTCAGTACAGAGATCACTCCCATCATCTATTTATCCCCAGGACTGTGACTGTGACGAGGGGACATCCTCTGCGTCTGGAGGAAAAAAGGTTTGTACTCAAACATAGAAAAGGATTCTTCACTGTAAGAGCAGTGAGACTATGGACTCTATACTGTAAGAGCAGTGAGACTATGGACTCTTTACGGTAAGAGCAGTGAGACTATGGACTCTTTACTGTAAGAGCAGTGAGACTATGGACTCTTTACTGTAAGGCCAGTGAGACTATGGACTCTTTACGGTAAGAGCAGTGAGACTATGGAACTCTCTGCCTGAGGAGGTGGTGATGGTGAGTACAATAAAGGAATTCAGGAGGGGCCTGGATGTATTTCTGGAGTGTAATGATATTATAGGTTATAGCTACTAGATATGATCCAGGGACTTCTAGTTGATCCAGGGAGTTATTCTGATGCCTGATTGGAGTCGGGAAGGAATTTTTTCCCCTTAATTGGGGAAAATTGGCTTCTACCTCACAAGTTTTTTTTGCCTTCCTCTGGATCAACTTGCAGGATGACAGGCCGAACTGCATGGACAGAGGCCTTTTTTCGGCCTTATATACTATGTTACTATGTTACTCATCAAAGTTTTTGAAAGTCCACATGGTGTCACCTTGTCTTTTTCCATGAAACTAGTGGAGGTGAAGACTCCTGATGTAATTGAGAAGTTAAGTATATCCAGGATGAAATTAATAACATAAGGATACAATAATAAAAGCGCAGTGAAAGAGCGGACAGCTGCACCGGAGTCACGGAGACCATCCATTCCATTCAAACACTGCCGAAAAAAAAATCCCCGAGAGGAGATTTAAAGTCTCCCATGGAAGCCCTAAGCAATTTTCAACAGCTGCGGTTTATAAGACACTTCATTTAATGCAGATTCCGAGTTCATTCAGACGACTTAATGGTTTTCTTCCATTTAACATCTGTCCTTTCTACACCCTACATGACGCGTCGCTGGTAATGGCGCCCGCCATATTGTAATAACATGGAATGAAGAAAGCGTATTGTCTTCTTTTTCTTCTTCTCCTCATTTAAAGGGAGTCTGTCACCACCAGCGACCATTTTTAACCCTTTGTATCATACTGTAGCTCGACTATTATGATCTTTCCAAATATACTTTTATCTTTATGTCCGGCTCTCTCTTCTTTTGACCCATAATATCAGTTTTTTACAATTCGGCTAATGAGTAATAAAAGAGCCCAATGAGCTGTACTTCCCCTTCTCCTCACCTTCTTCTCTTCACCTCCTAGCCTAACCTAAGCTCCTCGACTTCATGATGCCGCATCAAAACACCTTTATTTGTGCGCCTGCGCCGCCTGTGAATTTCTGTGGGCATCAGCTCCTTCACCTGAACAGCACAAGTCAGGATGATGGCCGGTAGCACACACAGTTCAGTTGACCCTGAATTGGCCATCTTCCTGCCATGCGCCATTCAGTTGAAGAAGCTGATGCCCACACACTCTAAATCTCTTCCTAACTGAGTCAAGGGCAAGTGCCCCACTAGCCCCCTTTAATAAACCCTTCCTTGATGTTTTGCTTCAATGTATGAGCATTTAGAGTCCAGAAGAACTGTTGTCTCACTTAAAATAATTGTTCATATTATGGTCATAGCACTGACTCCTTCCACAGATCTGCACATGCGCCAGTGGCACGCGCAGTTCAGTTGACCTGGAACCAACCATCTTCCTGGCATGTGCAGTTCAGTTGAAGAAGCCAATGCTAATAGAAGTTCACAGGCGGCGCAGACGCAGAAATAAAGGAAGTTTGATGCAGTATCTTGATGACATCGAGGAGGTTAGGCTAGCAGGAGGAAACGGAGCTCTGTTCGAGAGGGCTCGGCTGGACTCCTTTAGGGATATGTTCAGCCCCTTGGGCCCTTTCTTTACTCATTGGCATAATTATAAAAACCTGTTCTTAGGGATCAAAAGAAGAACGAGGGGGGCAAAAAGATATATTTGAAGAAAATCATAATAGTTGAGCTATACTGTGATGCGAAGCGGTCGCCTGTGGTGACAGAGTCCCTTTAAACACATAAAAAGTTGTATTAGGCAGCACTACTCACGTAACCTTTACAGGTAAGCCGTTTCGTGGCGGTGCCAGCAATGTTGCGTCCCGGCCTCTGGGTCGTCTTCATATACGCAAATGAACAATAGATATTGAGGCACTCCAATGATAGTGTCTTCAATACTTTATTGCCACTTCAGATCAAGCAACGTTTCGACCTTATCAAGCTTGATAAAAACCGAGAAACGTTGCTTGATCTGAGGTGGCAATAAAGTATTGAAGACACTGTCATTGGAGTGCCGCAATATCTAGAGTCCCTTTAAAGTCACTTGGTAACAAAATGATGAGAATTTTAACTAGAGAATTATTATCGCTCACGGCCTCTGATCGTCTTCATCACTGGATTATCAGAAATGCTGTGCATGGAACACGTCACTGATTGACATCAAAGAACGGCCATGAGCCTAGAGAGGCAGGTGTACTGGGGCAAGTTCACTGGGGGGCTGTAGGGGGCAACAGCCCACTTCACCTTCACCCGGGTACTTAGATGTAGGTTAAGAGCCCCAGAGAAAGGCTATGGCTAGGGTATATTTAAAGGGGCTGTCCAGGAAGCTGTACTAAAAATAAGTAAATAAAGATAGTAATATATGTATCATCACAATTCTAACATTCATCTTTCCATGTAATATGCTGTGTCATTTATTTGTATTCTGTAACAGGGCTGTATATGTGAACCGTATAGCATTACCATTTCTGTGTAGGCTATAGCGGTAATATTTTTTCTTTAAAGTATAGCAGTACTTTTCACAGTCACAGCCTAGTGTTCTATTTATGTTTATGGCATTGCTGTTCTATTATTGTGTGCAGTATAGCAGCATAATTCATTTGCACAGTATAGCAGCATTAATTATTAGTATGGTATAACAGTGTACATATGTGTGTACATAATGGCATTACTACTTATGTGTACTGAATAGCTGTTTTATTATTGTGTGCAGTATAGCAGTAAAATGTACGTGTACAATATAGCAGTGTTATTGATTTGTATGTTGTAACAGGGCTATATATGTTGTGACACAGTGAGAGGTTTGGTGGTAAAAAGCAGGTATTTTCCTCTCAGCCTGTGCTGCTGGGTTGATTGCAGCCAGTGAGGGCAAATACTGGACCGGATTTTAGGTGCCGGTCCGGGTTTTTTGGGTTAATACCTAGCTGCCTTTAAAAGACAGCTGGGTTTATGCAAAGCTCTCTCTGTGTTTGGGATCTGAGCCCTGTGCTGGGCTGAAAAGCTGAGACCCGTGTGCCAGGAGAACAGGCCATGTAAAGACGGTCAGTGGACTTTTTGTGTTGCCGAGCATTCAGCCAGGTGTGAACTAACACCTAGGATTTGAGGTGATTTAACCTGGAAACTGCTGGTGTTCCGTGGAGCTCTCAGGGCTGGAAGCAAGAGCTTGCTAAGAGGCGTGCAGTCTGCCTGGAAGCCTGAGGTTGGACTTTCCTGCGGCTGGGCTGACAGCCGGGTGTGAACACGCACCTAAACCACACAGGTGAATTTGATTCAGTCTTGGACTTTTGTTTTGCCTCAAGTTTTTGCTGTGTGTGAAGTAACACTAAGTGACTGTTTTGAGTTTTGTTTGTGCAAGTGTGAAATAAAACACTGTTTGCTGCACTACCTGGACTCACTTTGCCTCTATACTGCACCCGCACCGCTGTCTACCAGAGCAACTCCCCACATTGTGTACAGAATAGTACTGCTATTTATATTTACATTATAGCGGTATGTATTTGTCTACAACATTTCAGTAATACTCATGTGTATCGTGTGTATGGTTTAGTGGTTCTATTTATGTGTATAGTATAGCTGTGATGTTATTGCTGTGTGCAGTATAGTGGTAATATGTGTAAGTAATACAGCCAATGTTTCATGTATATTATAGTGTCTCTGTATGTATGGTAAATCGGTACAAGTTTTGTGCACAGTATAGCAGTTACTAATAGTTATTATTGTGTATGGTGTAACTGGGCTATATACAGTATGTGCAGAATAGTGGTATTATTTATTGGTACAGTATAGCAGTGTTATATGTTTTTATGGCATAACAAGTCTATAACAGAGATGTGTACAGAATAGCATTACTTTTATTTATATAGAATATGTTTTATTACTGTGTGCACTATACCAGTACCATTTATGTGTACAGTATCCAGAGGGGAAAAAAAAAACCAGCCATCTGGTTTGAAGTTGTCTGGGAGCAACCGCATATATAGGCAGACAAAAAAAGCTGATTTGTGTGTTTGATTTCAAGTGTGTGTTTGTATTAAGTGATTTTAGATTACGTGACTTGAGATTCAGGGACTACAGTAAATCAGTTTCTTATCTCTGCACTGTATCGTATTTTTTCTCTTTTCTTGTGTAATCTCCATTAGTATGTGTCCATTATTGACATCGCAGTCCAGCGCACACCTTGTCTGATGTATGCAGTCTTGGAACAGCCGTTTGCATATCTTTGTTCAAAATGTGAGCAAATTGCCCATTTGGAATTGCACATCGAGTATCTAAACAAGTGAATTTCGACACTGAGAAGCGTTGGCAATTTGGAAAACAGTTTGCTGCTCACTGAGCAAGCGCTTTATGGGGTAGATGTGGGGGAGGGTGGTAGTGAGGAGGCTGAGGAAAGTGAGGTAACTATGTAACAGTTAGAAAGCGGGGTAGAGGGAAGAGTGCCAGGGAGGCTAGCCCTGATCTGACACAAGGTTGGCAGATGAGGGGGATGACAGTTCAGGGACAGCACTGCTGCGGCCGGACCCTTCCTCTGCCAGTCAGGGGAATGTCGGCTCCAGTAAGCAGTAGTGATGAGCGGGAGGTGCCATATTCAATTTTGTGATATTTCGTGAATATTCGATCGAATATTCGTCATATATTCGTCGAAATCGAATATTCGTCATTATTCTATATATTGAATTAAACTTAGAGCTGAGTTCCTAATGATTGTAACTTGTATTGCTAGAATTGACGAAGATAACGAATATCACGAATATAGTGCTATATTCTCAATCTCCGTTATATTATATTCTAGCAACAACCATTAGCAACTCAGCTCTAAGTTTCATTCGCGAAGTGAACATATACTCGCATTGTGAATTGATCTTAGAGCTCAGTTCCTAATGGTTGTATTGCTAGAATATAACGAAGATGACGAATATCACTAATACACGAATATAGCGCTATTTTCGCAATCTTCATTATATTCTAGCAATACAACCATTAGGAACTCAGCTCTAAGTTGAATTCGCAATGCGAGTATATGTTCGCATTGCGAATTCAACCTAAAGCTGGGTTCCTAATAGTTGTATTGCTAGAATATAACGAATATCGCATTGCGATTACAACTTAGTCAAATTTGTGAGATTGTGATTCTCACATCCGACAGTACATTTTAGCATGGAGGCATTCCCATGCACACGGGAAGTCGGCAGAAGCGGCAACGGGCATTGACTGGAGCGGGCAGGGAGCTAGGAATCCTCCGGACAGGTGAGAACAGCTTTTGGGAAGTGGTAAGACAACCAGAGAGCAACAAGGATTAACAATTTAAAAAAAAAAAAATATTCAAAATAGCGAATATATAGCGCTATATTCGCAACAATCGCGAATTTGCGAAGTGCCGATATTCGCAAAAAAAAATTCGCTATTCGAATATTCACGCTCAACACTAGTAAGCAGGGGACCAGGAGAGCAGGGCAGACAGGTGTTGGTAGTGGGAGACTCAATTATTAGGGGTACAGATAGGGTGATCTGTCACAAAGACCGGGATCGTCCAACGCTGTGTTGTCTTACTGGCGCTTGAGTTTTACACATCGCGGATCGGGTTGACAGATTACTGGGAGGGGCTGGAGAAGATCCAGCGGTCATGGTCCATATCGGAACCAAAGACAAAGTTAGAGGTAGGTGGAGCGTCCTTAAAAATGATTTTAGGGATTTAGGTCACATGCTGAGGGCAACGACCTCAAAGGTAGTGTTTTCCGAGATACTGCCTGTACCACGAGCCACACAAAAAAGGCAGCGGGAGATCAGGATGGGGAACAAGTGGCTCCTGAACTAGTGTAGGAAGGAGGGGTTCGGGTTCCTGGAGAACTGGGCCTACTTCTCTGTCGGCTAGAGGCTCTATCGTTGTGGCGGGCTGCACCTCAATGGGGAAGGGGCAGCTGTGTTGGAGGAGAAGATGGTTAGAAGGTTGGAGAAGGTTGGTTAAGGAACAAGAAAAAAACAATGTGGATGAATAGAAATGTAAAGAAAGCAATAAATGACAAAAAGAAAGCATTTAAATCACTAAAACAGGAGGGGAGCAAGGAAGCACTGAAAAACTATAAAGACAAATAAAAGCAGCCAAACTAGAGACTGAGAGATTAATTGCCAAAGAGAGTAAAACTAACCCTAAAATGTTCTTCAATTATATAAATGGTAAAAAATATAAATCTTAAGGTGTCTTCCCTTTACAGAGTGATGAGGGAGGAGTTGCAGAGAGCGACGAGGAGAAAGCAAAGCTATTAAATGTTTTTTTTCTCCACTGTATTCACTGAGGAAAATAAACTGTCAGATGAAATGCTGAATGTAAAAGTAAAATCCCCATTAAAAGTGCCCTGTCTAACCCAGGAAGAAGTACAACGGCGACTTAAAAAGATTAAATTAGGCAAATCGCTGGGACCAAATGGCAAACACCCCTGTATCCTAAGAGAATTAGGTAATGTCATAGCCAGACCCTTATTTCTGATATTTACAGACTCGATACTGAAAGGGAGTGTTCCACAGGATTGACGCCTCAGCACGTCCCATTCATACATTGTAGCAGGACTAGTTCAGAATGTGTTTTTTAGCCGCTGTATGTAAACAAGAATGTTTTAATTCACTTGAAGTCAGCAGAGATCTTTAAAATGCTGAAGAACTGTAACACACAGTCTATTCAGATGGTGCAAACCTTTGCCTTACACTACAGAACAGAACTATACAAACCCTTTCTATCTACCCGCACCTCTAACCATTTGCAGGATACATGGACTGTTACTCCTTGCTTGATTCTCCTTCATTAGTCATTCCCATTCCTTCCACAAAGGGAAGACTACAATATGTCTATATCTTCTGGATGACCCGACTAATGGACCCTGATGCTTATTTTCATGTCACATTTGCTTATTTGCCCATTCAGATCAAGCAGTGATAATAACTGGACATAAAATCCTTTCTGGGTCCACAGCACCTGCACGTAGTGAAATGCATTAACGCCCCATGCTATAGAGTGCAATTCTAAGTCATTGAGATCCAGTGAAGGTATATCACAGCGAACAGCAGCAAACCCTCCCAGAACAATCACGCAATATTCATCTTTCTGACAGTAATTTGCCCGGCATTGCTGCCGCTATTCAATATTTGATAGTGTGTATCCCCGTGTAACTACAAGAAATATCATAAAAATGATTTTCTGCACAGAACGAGCTCCCTCTAAACGTCTCTATAAACATCCCCACCTCCCTGTTCATTCCAATAATGTCTACTTATTGCTTCCAAGAAAAAGTCTCCGAGCTCTCTCGGTATTTATCAGGAACAGCTCGTAATAAGACGCAGTGGCCGAGAATTCACAATGGCATCTGAACTGTGCGGCTGTTACACCAAGAAAATCTATTCTGCCCGAAGGGAGGGTCCCAGGTGCCTAATATCACAGGTTTCCTTAGTCCTTCTTCATCTAGAGTTCTACCTCCTATTCCGTCCTGCGTTGTATGGAAGCAGCACCCGGAGCGCTCGCTTGTAGACAGGGAATGAAATTTATGTTTGTACTAAACCTCTTTAGGTCATTGGGCATTTTTTTTAATAACCCTTGAAATGACAGAAATTCTGACTTTTCAACGAATTCCTATTTCCCTCCTTTTTATCGAGAAATGGCTTGTAAAACCCTAGAGGGGCTTTCCAGTTCTACAAAAACAGACAATAGTTGGCAATGACTTAAAATATTAAATGCAGCACAACTTACCAAGTAGATCCAGTGCTGGATGGGCTAGGTAACTTGTGCTGCATTTATTGTTCTAGACCATTTCTTGTCTGGAATCTTGCCGAAACTGGACAAACCCTTTAAAAGTTTAGTACTGTCCTGCTGGACGACAGACACAAGAATGGGAAAGATGACTGTGTAACGGCTGTTTAAGTCACGGCCGTTTTACACCAATTAAAGTCCATGGGGCTAATTACTTTGATGGCAACCATCAAAGATTGGACATGTCCTATTTCTGGGCGTTTTCACAACCAGGTGGACCCCATTGAAATCAATGGCCCGTTTTTAATGGCTGTTTAGATGGGAGGGAAAAAAGGGCCTTTCGGGGATTAAAAAAAAAAAAAAAAACATTTCCACTTGCACACGAGGGAACACACTGGAAGTAGCAGGACCTAGCAGGACATATGTGACGTCACAACGCTGGGAGTGACAGGTCCTGATGCCCCCAGTGCAAGAGTTCTCATGCTTGCAAGTGGATGAGATGGGGCATTATATATTAGTCCCCAGTTGTGCTCATACTAATATCTATACTAGGGCACAACTTGGGGGCTATTATGAATACTGGGGGGAATTAAAAGCAATGTACACCTTCGGGGGTTATGATTGCATTGTACTCATTTTGGGCAAAAAATCATTTTTGAAATTGGTCTTTATTACAAATATGGAACCCTTTTTCTGTGCAGGGCTGAGATGCTCTAATAGAGGGATCTGAATTTTCTCTCTGCCCCATGAGCCAGCTAATCTGACGACTCCTTATCTCTGCTCTCTGACCTTATATACACTGATTATAGCTCAGTCTTTATCTTACTGATAAGAATGTGGCTTAAATAAGTGTTTATGACCTCTTAATAAATTATAGGTAAGGGTTATTAGATGACTGTCACAAAGTGAAAGTAAACCGTACAATTCACACAGGTAGGCAAACAGTTAACCCTTTGTGACAGAATGGTTAAAAATGTTTATTAAAGACTAACTGAAATTTTTTTTATTTTTAACCCAAAATGAGTAAACTACAATCATAAAAAAAATGCCTCCAAAGGTGTACATAGCCTTTAAGTCACACCTGTAACCCATATTCAATCTGTTTTTCCTCCAGACTTTTCAATGCCTATTCTTTCAAGACCAGGAAGAACATGTCAACCTTGATATTCCATGGGGTTGAAGTCCTTGTCTTCTAATGGTCACACGTCTAGAGACAAGAAGAGTCGGGACTGGACAGGAATGGCCGTTATTTCATAGTCCTGGAAAACCTAGTGTAATGCTGTTGTCATATGTAGGAAGGTCCTGGCAGGACTCAACCTAGATGTTATCTACTGCAGCATCAGCTGAAATAAGCAGCCGGTCTCAGAACCTGGGACAAAAGAGGCTCCTCTAAACCCAAATACCTATTCTATTATGCCACACAACCCTACTTTGCTCTGATTTGTGGATGTCTATTTCATAACATGGATGTAGCAGTGATCATAATACCAGCTCAGCACAAGTTATACAATAATATGTTAATAACCGTTCATAGAGACAAGTGGATCTCTTACTACATAGACATATTAGACCCATATAGGACCATGAAGGATTCAATGCTGGAATGCAGATCCATATTTGCGCTATCCATGTGACAAAAACGGCTTGATGTCAGCCCTCAGATACCGAGAAGGTGAGTTTGAAGAAATGCATTTATCTCTGGTAACTTTGCACATTATCTATTAACTCTATTCAATGAAAAAGGGTAATGGTTCAACAAATGGGGTACCTGCATTTAAAGGGGTTGTCTGGGTTCAGAGCGGACATACCTCCATTTTCACCCAGGCAGCCCCCCTGACATCAGAGCAGTTTATGTTGTTGTTGAAGTGACACAACCCATTTAATAGAGAGAAAATGCTGATCATTGAAGCCATGTAGTCTGAGAAGAAGACCGGAAGATTAAGACTTCTGACTTCGTAACAATTCCTTTTCAGGTACCTGATACAAGAAGATTAGAATTGTAGCCTTGTGATACTTTTTATTGGATGAGTAGATTACAGACGGAAGCCTTGGAGATCGCTTTGGGTCTTGTCCTCAGACGTGATACCTGAGAAAGAGACCTGGGAAGTGACTAGACCTGAAAAGCTTGTATCCGTAATCTGCTCAGCCAATAAAATAGTATCATTCAACTAAACGTCTTGTCTCTTTGGAGAGACACAATACTTTATTACTTTTCCAGATAGGATGGAGTCCAGAAAACCCATTAGAGTGAATGTGTGGAGCTCAGTCAGAACCAGAAGGTGCTTTAAACTTCCCCAGCAACGCAGTGCTCTCCTCTGCCATCATCCATATGACCTGGACATGAGCACCAGGATACTACCTGATAATACATTTGTGTCCATCAGTCCAACTCTGCTACATAGTTCATCAGTACAGCTGTGCTACATTGGACCTTTGATCAACGTTGCTACATTGGCTCTCAATTCAACCCTACTATATCGGCCCTCAGTACAGCTCTGCTACATCCGTCTTCATCTGTGTTACATTGGGTCACCACCAGCTCTTCTACAATGGTCCTCCAGCTCTGCTACACCACATGGCCCTGTTTCTGCTATAAGTCTGTTTTCTCCAAGAATAATAGAGGAAAGAGTCCATATAGGAAAGAGAATGGTATAGCATGATTACACTCACCGGCCGTTACCACATTGCATAAGCCTTCATTATGAATGAAGTGTCTCCATCAGCTCCGCATCATGATTCTTGACCCTCCATGTCTAGCGCATTCAGAGTCGCCTTCACCTCCGGCCACACTTACCCATGTTTTGCCAAACACAAAATGAAAATGATGATTACAAGACAAGAGTGAGTATAAAAGCAGACACTCTGGACAAGAATAGCGTCCCCGACTCTCCAATTAACCCATTTCATATGTTGCTTCCTTCCCAAAAGCACAATAACAAAGAGACAGCACACGGTAAGAGGCAGAGGCGCATTTGCCAAAAAATGGGAATTTGGCAGACGGCAACAGACAAGTGGGCTATGCAGACTGAACCTGTCGAGCCTTTCAAATCAGCCTTTCTTCTTGGAACAGATTGCCAGAATAGACTCGTACTCCAGCTCCACAGAACTGCATCTAAAAGCATGTTTCAATTCATCATACAGCTGCGGCCAGAAGAACATTTTATTCAGAAAACACAAAGGAAAAAAATAACCTACAAAAAAGTGATAAGTAATATTTATAGGAAACAATGTTTACATTGGCTGGAAAAGGTCAACAAATATTGGGCAGATGAAGAGGATAGATAGATAGATAGGAGATAGATAGATAGATAGATAGATAGATAGATAGATAGATAGATAGATAAATAGAAAATTCTATTCGCCATGATGTGAAATTTCTTTGCACTTTTGGGTAACAAATAATTTTTTCTGTCTGGAGTTGTCATCATCACCACGTGATCACGCTGGGAGCGTGCGGTGATGTCATCAGGCTCAGAAAAGGTCCTTTGGCTGATCTTTTCCACTCAAGAGAGTAGCGGACTGGCTCTTCAAGAGCAAGTGGATGAGGTCAGTGTTTTTTTACTTCTAAGTGGCCGTTAAAAATGCTTCCAATGATTGATGAACTGGTAAATGGCCTTAGTCCAATATGAGCAGCACACTGCCAAAGTATGGATTAGGTCCAGTATTTCTTTGATGAATTTTCATCTGTATATTTATACATGATGACTCCTCCCTCAGGTTAGGGTATCCTCAGCCTGACCTGTTGATAGGCTCCACCAGGTCTAGGGGGTTTTTAGGAAACGCAGGTGCCAGGATACGTTTTATGGGGTAATCTGTCTGTGCGAAGTTGTTCTGTTTCTCTGGTTTTGTTTACAGAGATCTTGTGTTCTGGTTTTGGGAATAAGACATTGATGAATGATGGCCAGCCAAAAGAAGTCAGGGAGGGAGTTCTGCTATGCACAAAAAAAAAAAAAGTTGATATCTATAATAATACCACATGGCCTAAGACAAGTGCCCAGAAATTCTTGTGCATTTTTTGGAATCCTGTTTTCTCTCTTTTTATACCGAGCTCAACTTTCTATCCCTCAGTGTCAAAAGTCTCTGAAAGTCCAAATTACCTTTACATCAAAGAATCAGAATCACAGAACTTTTCCCAATATTAGTATCAGGGGAAGCAAGAGATCAGGCGCCGGCAGACAACTTTGTCTTAAGATGAAAACACTTGGAAATGATACAGGCATTGAGATAACAAGAACGCCATTCATCATGGTGACAGCTCTTTGGTTTCATCTGAGTCATATTCCCGTAAAGTTCTTGATGGAGACGTGGAGATGGTCAACACAATTCTTCCTGGTGATGTTTTCGGAGAAATTACGAGCACCTTAACCCCTTCAGTTCCAATACAAAAGATGTAGCTTCCTCCATAGAGGCGATGAGGGGATTTGTAGGACGATGTCTGCACAAATAGTAACACTATTAAAATCTCATAAGATCCCAAATTACAACTCTTTCGCCTTTATTCTTCCAAACTAATATCTCCGCTAATCTCCTTAATTCTTTGGGGAAAATAAATTGTTTCTTGGCCCAGAGGCTGCGGGATGCCGGAATCACAAATGAGGATTCATTACCAGTTGCCATGTTTGCTACTCGGCAACATTTTTCTGATAAACATCCATTTTCTCCCCAGCTCCGGAGGTAACTCCTATTACAAGTCCTGGAAATTCTATCAATTTTTGTGCCATTCAAACTAAATGGTCTCGAAAGTTTATTGGCTTCTTTCTGAACTCATTTACCTTCCTCACTTTGTGCACATCTAAATGAATAGTTATTGCAATGTTATTATAATTTAGAAGAGTCAATTTTATCATTAATATAGCTGTTGTATTCAGATGGAGCAGAGACGAGTTTGTAATGGGATTTAATATATTCACATATCACAATGCGCTCACAGGTTAATGCTGAGACCTTACATGAAGCTTTAGCACCCAATACAAAAGCTTAAAGTGCATCTGTCAGCAGGACTAACCCTATTATTACAGAGGTGGTGTGTGGTGGAGACCGTGGAGTTGATCCTGCTGATTAAAATGATTAGAAATTAGCAAAGTTTTGAAAAATTCGATTCTGCAGCTTCTCTGAGGTTCAACCAGAAATTAAATTCGTTATAAATTAATTTGTCACAAATCATTATAAGTCAGGTATACGCAGGCCTCTCTGCCTTAGGATACGGCCTCAGAGGCCAATTAGCCCGCAGCTGCCTTTAATTTAATATTAATGAATACCGCACTGTATAGTCCTTCTTCATTGTTAATGGCCACAAGGCACCTTTAATGCACCTTTAAACAGGGGGTGTTGCTGGTCTGGGGTTTGGCTGGGTAGGTAGGGGGACAATATGAAGATTATTGCTGTTCTGGCCTGCAATCTCCTGCAGATTACTTCACAATAAACACTGGACATTAATCAGCTCTGGCATACTCACTTCTCCAACCCCAGCACTCTCTTGTCCTACAGGTGGGAGCCCTTCTTCTGCCATCTGCTTTTGCTCCTTTTCCACATTGTCTAATATTGATGAGACTGTGTCATCAGGGACAACCAGCAACTCCTCTCTCTGCATCTTGCTGACTATTCTAGGACATGGAGACTTTGAGGGATGACTCGGAAGAAGTAAAGTCAGCAAAAGATGAGGATGGCCATCATTAAGACCTGCCCCCCCCAGGGTGCAGACTGGATGGTATTGATTGGTACTCTGTCTCCAGAATAGTAAAGGCTTCTATCTTATTGGTATTGAATTACATATATTAGTTTACGACTGATGTAGGAATAAATAAATAAAACTAATGCAGAAAAGGTCTCACTGCACTCTCCCTTCATTCTCCCTACACTCTGCCTGCACTCTCCCTGCACTCACCTTGCAGTATCCCTGTGCTCTCTCTGCACTCTCCCTGTACTCTCCTAGTACTATCTCAGCACTCACCCTGCACTGTTTCTACACTCTCCATGCGCTCTCCCTGTAGTCTCCCTACGCTCTCCCTGGACTCTACCTGTACCCTACCTCTCCAATATTCTGAGCACTTGCCACATCTCTTCCTAAGCTTAGCTTGCAGTGAAATAGCAGAGACCGTGCTAGATAAGGGTTTTAGGGCTGTGACATCTTAGGAGATGTCTCTCTAAGGATTGGCTTGCTGCACGGCATTATGGGTGATCTTTTGCTCCTGTGCTTGTCTCCTTTACACTTAGTTTCGCTTTGTAACATATGCAGCCTCCATTTTAAGAAAATCTGATGTTTTACCACAAAGTGCAAGAAAATTCTGATTTGTTATAAATCAAAGTTTTCCTAAACTTCAGACCACATTCCACTTCGAATGCTTCACTCAACACTAAAGATTATGTGTGTCTTGTGAAAATACATTGCTATGTTCCCAAGGGAAAAATATAAATTTTTATTTATGCAAATGAGGGGTGGGGCCTAATGCCTCAATGCACCTCAGCTCATCTTTCCAGAGATAGCCACTCCACTTGATGCACTGAATCACTGATTGGTATAAAGCATGATTGTTTTTTTTTTTCTTAGGAATGCTCCCATAGATTTTCACAAGAGAGGTTTCCTTATATTTTGCAGGATCAATTCTACCAGACAGTATGATCGGTTTAATAGGGTTCATCCTGCCCTTTATCTGCTTACTCTAGGGTCACTAAATAAAGGTGAGACCATAACAAAAAAAATATTGTACTCACTTATTGAACTTCCTTACACTTTGGGGGAAGATCTTTGACTTTGCTCTAAAATTGCTGATCCTTTAGCCTTTATTCAGGAAAGTACAGATTCATTTTTTGCTTCATTTCATATGCAAATTACATGGGACAGTACCATCAAACTAACTACAGAAGGGGTATTTTTTGCCATTTCCTCATCTGGGAAAGTTGGAGCTTACAAGTCCAAAGTGATCTGAGGCATTTACAAGCCCATACAATCACATCTCCAAAAAACCCAAGAATTGTGGCTCCTGGAAATGTGACAATGACTAAATATTGAGGCAAAAATAGAGATAAGCCCCTCACTCACACCAAACAGGATTTTTTAATCATGCAATGGCCAGGTTTGGGGTAGCCCTAATGCTACATTGGATCCCCTGGACACTGTGAAGGTGTAACCATGTGTGGCTGCTCTCCAGAAAGGATGGTAAGGTATAGAGGGGTGGAGGTGGAGAGGAGAAGCACAGCCTAAACAGAAACAATGTTAGAATTTTAATCTGTCATAGATGAGCTTTAATACGAGTCTATAGGAATGAATAAACAGTTATTCCAGACATAAACAAGTCTTTAGACATAAACAGAGCTAAACCAGACAGTCAGAAGGTCATTGTGTCTGTTTTTCCCCTCCAAAACTTTGCATAGGTAGAAAGTCATAAAGTCTCTCAGTATTAGCTGACTGTGCATTAACCCTTTCCATTTTCAACATAGCTATAGTGTAATAACAGTACACATGAACAGGATATATTAGAATAAACATATCAATGCAGGTCAACAATATGAGAATATAACAGTATAAGTCCTCACAACAGCGTAAATCACAGTGGACGTTAATCCTTTAAAAGTGCAATAAAGTAGGGAGTTGATGCAGTTGTGCATACTAGCAATAAGGGTCCACATATGTCCATAGTCCAAATTATCCTTTCTCCAGGGCAATACAATAAGAGATTATGGGAGGGTAAAAAAGCTGCTCACTGTCCCCACTCAAGAACCTCAACCATATGTGTTCACAATGCAAGGTTATTTTGAAGAGAGTTCAAATTCTCTGATACAGACCTCTAAACCCTCTGTATTGTCACAACCTTGTATGAACAAATTCTAGCTGCCCCTACAGGGAGCTTAGGGTCCTGCTGCATATAGAGGAGGAGCTGAGGAGATTTATTCATAGAAATATATACAGCCACTACTAGAGGGAGCTCATTATATTACTGCATACAAATATATACAGCCACCACAAGGAAGAGCTCGTCATGAGCTTACTACATACAGATATATACAGCCACCACTAGAGGGAGCTCAGGAGATTACTACATACAGATATATACAGCCACCACTAGAGGTAGCTCAGGAGATTACTACATACAGATATATACAGCCACCACTAGAGGAAGCTCAGGAGATTACTGCATACAGATATATACAGCCACCACTAGGGGGAGCTAAGGAGCTTACTACATACAGATATATACAGCCACCACTAGGGGGAGCTCAGGAGATTACTGCATACAGATATATACAGCCACCACTAGGGGGAGCTAAGGAGCTTACTACATACAGATATATACAGCCACCACTAGAGAGAGCTCAGGAGCTTACTACATACAGATATATAATACCACCACTAGGGGGAGCTCAGGAGCTTAATACATACATATATACAGACACCACTAGAGGGAGCTCAGGAGCTTACTGTGTACAGATATATACAGCCACCACTAGAGGGAGCTCAGGAGATTACTGCATACAGATATATACAGACACCACTAGAGGGAGCTCATGAGATTACTACATACTGATATATACAGCCACCACTAGAGTAAGCTCAGGAGATTACTACATACAGATATATATAGCCACCACTAGAGGGAGCTCAGGAGATTACTGCATACAGATATATACAGCCACCACTAGAGGGCGCTCAGGAGCTTACTACATACAGATATATACAGCCACCATTAGGGAGAGCTCAGGAGCTTACTACATACAGATATATACTACCACCACTAGGGGGAGCTCAGGAGCCTACGACATACAGATATATACAGCCACCACTACAGGGAGTTCAGGAGCTTACCATGTACAGATATATTCATCCAACACTAGAGGGAGCTCAGGAGATTAGAGCATACAGATATATACAGCCAGGACTAGAGGGAACTCAGGAGATTACTGCATACAGATATATACAGCCACCACTAGAGGGAGCTCAAGAGATTACTACATACAGATATATACAGCCACCACTAGAGGGAGCTCAGGAGATTACTGCATACAGATACATACAGCCACCACTAGAGGGAGCTCAGGAGATTACTACATACAGATATATACAGCCACCACTAGAGGGAGCTCAGGAGATTTCTACATACAGATATATACAGCCACCACTAGAGAGAGCTCAGGAGATTACTGCATACAGATATATACAGCCACCACTAGAGGGAGCTCAGGAGATTACTACATACAGATATATACAGCCACCACTAGAGGGCTCAGAGAACTACGTACAGCAGGGAAGTACTACATACAGATATATACAGCCACCACTAGAGGGAGCTCAGGAGATTACTACATACAGGTATATACAGCCCCCACTAGAGGGAGCTCAGGAGATTACTACATACAGATATATACAGCCACCACTAGAGGGAGCTCATTTGATTACTACATACAGATATATACAGCCACCACTAGAGGGAGCTCAGGAGATTACTACATACAGATATATACAGCCACCACTAGAGGGAGCTCAGGAGATTACTACATACAGGTATATACAGCCCCCACTAGAGGGAGCTCAGGAGATTACTACATACAGATATATACAGCCACCACAAGAGGGAGCTCATTAGATTACTACATACAGATATATACAGCCACCACTAGAGGGAGCTCAGGAGATTACTACATACAGATATATACAGCCACCACTAGAGGGAGCTCAGGAGATTACTACAGTGGGAGCTCAGGAGATTACTACATACAGATATATACTACCACCACTAGGGGGAACTCCGGAGCTTACTACATACAGATATATAAAGCCACTACTAGAGGGAGCTCAGGAGCTTACCACGTACAGATATATACAGCCACTACTAGAGGGATCTCAGGAGATTACTGCATACAGATATATACAGCCACCACTAGAGGGAGCTCAGGAGATTACTGCATACAGATATATACAGCCACCACTAGAGGGAGCTCAGGAGATTACTACATACAGATATATACAGCCACCACTAGAGGGAGCTCAGGAGATTACTACATACAGATATATACAGCCACCACTAGAGGGAGCTCAGGAGATTACTACATACAGATATATACAGCCACCACTAGAGGGAGCTCAGGAGATTACTACATACAGATATATACAGCCACCACTAAAGGGAGCTCAGGAGATTACTGCATACAGATATATACAGACACCACTAGAGGGAGCTCAGGAGATTATTACATACAGATATATACAGCCACCACTAGAGGGAGCTCAGGAGAATACTGCATACAGATCATAAACTGATTTCCCTATAATCACCCTATATGCATTAAGCGCTTGGCTCCCCTAGTGGTGGCTACAGGTAGACAGAAATATATTTTGGAACTCTATGTGTATGAGGGGTATTTGGCACTATATCAGAAAGAAACAAACCTCTGACCTGTATGAAGGTACGCTACAAAAATATTCATTACAGTATTATGGAGCTAAAACCAGATGGTATTAAGGGCGGGAAATTCACTTATTTCATGCATTAATATGACATGACCAAATAGAATTTTAAGGGAAGGGACCAGTCTTTACTGTATGACTTGTACATTGTGTGCATCAGGTACAATATGTGGGAACTACAGAAATAACTACCGGCAGAATGTAAATCCTTGTTCTAGGGATTGTGGCTTTGGTCCATGCAGCGCTGTGTTATTAAATCGACATACAGTAAGTTTTCCTATAGAAACCTGTAGGCAGATAAAATACTTCTTTATCCTGAGACTCAAATGCAAGAAGTTTTTTGCTGACGTGACAGTGAGCCCACACAATGCTCTCATCCCGAAACACAACATGCACATTATGCCTTGTGACACAATGCAGCGATTTTCCCACCTTCATCTCTATTCTGCGCGCAGCTTTGTTTAGTGCTGCAGGGAGCGTTAATACGTAGAGCAAATAGGAAACGGAGGGAACAGAAGTTCTCCCTGTACCCGATGCTTATCGCAGGCGTGAGAGATTACATTTGTTTTCATTCCAATGGGGGCAGCGAAGCAGAAAAATATTCCATTAATAATTAATGTCACCTCTCCAGAATTTCTGCCCTCGAGGTTAATTCTTCATTTCTTTCGGTGGACTCAGAGGATATGTGTATTGAGTAGAACAGCAGGTCATGATCATGACCATGTATGAAAGCATAATTAATATTCAAGGTGTAATATTTGCATCTTTACAGAAAGGAATGACCTAAATGTAAAGAGGGGATTAACAGTATATCACAACGGGTGAGTATCAGGGATGTAGCTATAGGAGGTGCAGAGGTAGCAATTGTCCTGGCACACTAGGGGGCACGAAAAATATAGGTATTATAGGGGATCTACCATTGACTTTCGTGATCTTCGAGATACACCTCTGTTTAATGGTAAACTGTGCATTTTTCCATATTGGAGTGATGTGGTCGTACACATCACTCTAAAATCCATGCAGTCTATATTAAAACTCTCTGGTTTAGGGTCTTGGACTAATAATATCTTGGAAAAGTACCAGTCAATAGGTAAATGAGGAGCCTGGACTGATCAGGGCATCTTCCGGCATTGGCCATGTCATGGAGTCACAACAGTGAAAACCCATCTTACTTTTGATGACACACCTCGACTGGACAAAGTCATCCGTAGTCATCTCGTCTCATCAAGAGAAGGGATAGGGGATGTAGGGCACATGCCCAAGATTTCAGACACACAAGGGTTAAAATCACCCAGCCAAGTGGGATCGCAATCAAAGTAAGATGGGTGGGCTTTCATCAGTGACTCCGTGACTCGGCCATTGCTGAGGGCTCTTTCACACGAGCGGATGCTGTGCTGGTAATCCGCTGCGTGAAAGGGTGCCAAGCCCCGCTCCGGACAGCAGAGACACGGAGCATTAACGTTATTGACAATGCTCCGTGCCTCTCTGTGATCTTTTTACTACAAAATCACATGTCAATCATGTTAATGCTCCGTGTCTCTGCTGTCCGGAGCGGGGCTTGGCTCCCTTTCACGCAGTGGATTACCCGCACAGCATCCACTCTTGTGACAGAGCCCTAAGAGATGCCCCGATGACTCCGAGTTCAGACCCCTCATTTACATACTAACGGGTACTTTTTCTAGAGTTTTATTAAAGCAAATTAGCAAAGGAGAGAATTATAAAAAGACAGCAGTGATTTTGGAGTGATATGACTTATTACTAATTTCATATGGTAAAATGTGCTGACAGGTTCCCTTTTAAAGGGGTTGTCCCAAAAAAATATTCTACATTTTTCTAACCAGCATCTAGATGTGAATGGTTTTATAATTTCATGCAATTAAAAATTTGATAAAGCCACTGAGTTATTCACCAAAATCTACCTGTATAGCGCCACCTGCTTTGCGCTCTTTTTCTAATTTCTCTGTCCTGCTCACTAAGATGGTAGGACATGCTCTGTTCAATTCTTCGACTGCCAAGAGCTGCAGAAGGACACGCCCCCTGAGAAAGTGCAGTCCCCCTAAACTGCATGCTTGACATAAATCTAGCTGAGCCATTGGAGCAATGATGGGCTAGAGCTCTGGATCCATGTACAGGGCTGGTTCTAAGTTTGTTAGAAAGACATTATCGTGTCCTATATGATATTAGATTTTCATTTTTACATTAGTTATGGCATAACCATTAACCAATTTAATTTCTCATTTGTCATTAGTATTACTAAAAATATGAACAGACACAGATACGGTTAGCTGTGCAGAGCCTGCTGCCATAGTAAGCAGTAATGGATACATAGTTACACACATACTCTACATAGTTATGTATGAAAAATAAACAGGTCCATAAAGTCCAACCTATAATCCTACACTGATGAAAACCACTTTTGAAGTGGATGATAGTTGTCCCATATCAGGGACAGAATATTCATGTGTGCTCTGACTAGGGATTTGTATCAAACTACTCTATGTGCTGCTCATGAGCATCTTTGCCGCTTTAAATGGATCCCATGATTGTATTTGCATTGGCAGCAGCTGCTTGGGATGACTTCCCTTCCTACATTTACTGCCCACTAGAGTTGAGCGAACTTCTATTTTCAGTTCGGCGTCCAAAGTTCGGGTTCGGGTTATCGTAGCATCCCTTTATGGATTCCACTACCGGACAACCCTAAGGACCTGGGGTGACGTCTCCGTCATATGATCAGTGCAGGGGCGTGGCTCAGCACTGGATTGGATAAGACGAGGTGATCCAGTACTGAGCCACGCCCCCTGCCCTGATCACATGACAGTGACGTCACCCCAGGTCCTTAGGGTTGTCCAAGGTTCGGGTTCAATGAAGCATCCCCTTATGGATTCCAAATTCCGTTATGGAAACCATAACGGGATGCTACGATAACCCGAACCCGAACTTTGGACGCCGAACTAAAAATAGAAGTTCGCTCATCTCTACTGCCCACCTAAATCCCCTAACCTAAGTCTATGGTAGAAACAGTTCATTTAAAAAATATTTCCTGCAGTTACAAAATTATTATTATTATTAATTATTTCAACCAAAGAGCTCAGTCCTCAGGGGAAAGTATAACCGAGTCTGACAACGCCGTCCCTTCTTTTTCGATCCAATTTTTGTCGTTTTTTACTAACAACCCAAATGTAAGGAAAAATGTGCTGGTTTCCTGAAACTTGTGTTTTCTTTAGAAATCAGTTCTTTAATAGGCTACCAGAGAATTTTGAGTTAATAGAATTTTGAGTCAATTGAGTCAATTCAGTGTAAGGCCTAATTCGCACGTCCGCAAAATGGATCTGCATCCCATCCACAATTTTGCGGAAGGGTTGCAGACCCATTCATTTCAAAGGGGCATGAATGGACGTGGACAGCACACTATGTGATGTCCGCATCCGCATTTCTGCATCTGTGTTTCCGCATCCGCCTTTCCGTTTCCGCAAAAAAATAGAACATGCCCTATTCTTGTCCGCAATTGCGGACAAGAAAAGGCATTCTCTATATAGTGCCAGCAATGTGCGGTCCGCAAAATGCGGAATGCACATTGCAGCCGTCCGTGTTTTGCAGATACGTGTTTCCGTGTTTCTGCAAAACACACTACGGACGTGTGAATTAGGCCTAATCCTTTTTAAGTTCAGAATCCCGATCTGTTAGGACGATCAACGAGTGGCTACAAAGGACGTCTCACGCTGTGGAGGACCCAGTGCATCCACACAATGCCTAGAGAGTAGAGATGAGCGAAGTTTTGGAAAATTCGATTTGGCAGCTTCGACGAATTTTGACAAGAAATTTGATTTGTTACTAATTACTTCCATGGTATGGAATCGATCGCGCCACCCCCACATCAGTTAAACCCTCAGATGCCTCATTCAACGCTGATCGCAGCATCTGTGACTCACATTCAGCTGATAATCAGTGTTTAAAAAAAAACTTAGACTTACCACATCCTCTTGATTGCGGAGAGGCCGTCCGCTCCCGTATTGATTGAAGTAAACCCACCAAAGGACCTGCGGCGAGCATAATGTTGCGACCTCTCCGCAATCAAGTGGATGAGGTGAGTATATATTCTTTTTTACTTTTAGCCATTCTTTTAAGAAAAACTGATTTGTTACCTACCGGCTTTGTGGCAAAACTAATTTTTCCTGAAGTTCGGATTGAAGTCGGTTTTGGACATGTCGATTCACTCAACACTACTAGAGAGTCCATTCACTTCAATGGGCATCGTGTAATACTTTATTTCCTCTGTGGTGGCGCTACGGTTCAACTGAACAGTTATTGCTGATTGCTGAAGGTATTCCTGTGCAAATCGATGACATTCCTAGTAAAACGGAGGGGGGCTTAAATATCCCACAATTCTAATGTTGGGAGGTTTGTAGATACCATACCCTTAGTATTCTACCCTTGCTGCCTTTTACACTAAGGGAGTCATTTACTAACAGAAATTCACCTATTTTTGTCGTATTTCTGGCGTAGATTATGGTGCAAAGGTTATTTACACCACAATCTGCGACATTTCCTTGCTCACACCAGCTCTGCAAAAAGGGGTCATGGCATGGGCGGGGATGGGTCAGCCGGCCCGTCTCATTTATCAATTTTCTACTCCTGGTGTAAGAAAATGGTCTAAATGTAAGACAGCTAGGAAGCTGGCATAGAATTAGATGGGCGACGGATGCGCCGAAGTTATGTAGAGGCCTTTCAAATGCCGGTCTTTATAAATGACCCCCTATATTTGTGCTTTTGCATCTAGCCTATCTCTCACAGACGTGACTCTAAGCTAATGAATCCACAACCACTATGTTGTCTTGTCTTTCATCTATTTGTTATAAATGTTACCTATTAAAGATAATAGCAGTAAATATAGCATTAAATAATAAAAAAAACTAACATTTTCTGCACTGGACTTGTACTGAACCGTTTTATGACTTTTCGAGATTCAGTGACTATGTTGGGATTTCACTCTGCATCTGATGTAGAATCTGTTCTGTTGATACAGAAGTGTTACAATGTAGCAACTGTCACAATAGCTGTGACGTCTACAGTCGAGGACAATACAGCAGCCGGCCATAGGACAATATCTCTCGATTGATATGTTTTCATTATCCTTGCCCATTAGCGTTTATGATCAGCCATTAATAAGCCTGATAGGAGTCAATGTCTAAAGCGTTTTACGCTCTGCACTTTACAAATAGTCATCACTGCAAGTTTGTGTCTTGGAGTCGGACGTGAGCAGATTGATGAGACCGGTAACAATTGCTGATTCTCATTGATCCACAGGTCAAACTCAGCCATTCAATTTGCCACTCTTCTATAATGTAATTAATCAGCCCTGATTCCAAGCAACCATCAGTGGCTTTAAAACGCTCAAAGACATCTGCAGTGATGATGAGGAGAGGCTGTTTTGTGGGGGAGGTATGATTGTGCCACCTTGTGGTGGCTTAAAAACATGAAGTTGATTTAAAGTAAAATAGCAATTATGTATGGCACAGGGTATGTAATAAAAGCTCCAAAAAGGTATGTCTAATTATTACACTATGTCCCAAGAGCTTATGTGACAGGTTGTGAGCTCCAACTGCGCCATAGTAAAAGGAGTCATCTAGATAATGACCTGCCAGGACCTTCCTCCTCAATGATGCAAATAGTGGCAATGAAGAGAGAAAGGCGCTCATAGGGTGAATATGTCAAGTAAACACTATATCCACAGATAGTGGGAAATGGTTTGCTCACCTATTTGGGTTGCACCAAATTGGGCACAACCACAATGAAGGCCAAATAGAAATGGTTAACGGTTGATGCAGCCTGAACTTGTCCAATCACCTTGGACGGGAGCCACGCCACCAGTCGGGTAAACAGTAGTGATGAGCGGCAGGGGCAATATTCAAATTTGTGATATTTCACGAATATTCGTTAGAATATTCATCATATATTCGCAAATATTCGTATTTGAGATTATTATATTGATTGCAAAAATTCGGCAATGAAATATCCGCGAAATGTGAATATTCTAAGACCTGAATATATAGCACTATGGAATATAGTGCTATATATTATTTTTTTAGAATATTCGGAATTTTTTCCATCTGAAGTCATGATTCCTCCCTGCTTAAGTTGCTTTTGGGCCAATGACTGTTCACATTAAATTAGAAAAAATGACGAATATTCTAAAAAAAAGAATTTATAGCACTATATTCCATAGTTCTATATATTCGTTTTTTAGAATATTCGCATTACATTGCCAATTTTTCACATAAGAGAATTTTTTTTTTTATATGAAAAATATTCTAATTCACTACTGAGTACAATATTGCAGCCTTCTCACATTGGCCCACAAGCAAGAAGCAGGTAGGTATACTAGGTAATGGGTTCAGATGAAAAAAAAAAACACGAATATTTTCGAAGTGCCGATATTCATGATAAAAATTTGAAATTCGAATTTCGCGCTCAACACTAGTAAACAGTAAAAATGGAAGAACGCCAGACCATAGGAGTCAAGCGTGTGGACAACAAGGGGCGTACTTTCACAACCAGTTGTTAAAGAAATTTCAATTTATTCAATGACGACGCATTTTGTGGTACCACTGACCCCTTTATCAAGTCTGGAAGCAGGTCAGCAGGATTTCTGGCCCGGCCGCTGTGTCTGGAAGCAGGTCAGCAGAATGTCTGGCACGGCCGCTGTGTCTGGAAGCAGGTCAGCAGGATGTCTGGCCCGGCCGCTGTGTCTGGAAGCAGGTCAGCAGGATGTCTGGCCCGGCCGCTGTGTCTGGAAGCAGGTCAGCAGGATGTCTGGCCCGGCCGCTGTGTCTGGAAGCAGGTCAGCAGGATGTCTGGCCCGGCCGCTGTGTCTGGAAGCAGGTCAGCAGAATGTCTGGCACGGCCGCTGTGTCTGGAAGCAGGTCAGCAGGATGTCTGGCCCGGCCGCTGTGTCTGGAAGCAGGTCAGCAGGATATCTGGCCCGGCCGCTGTGTCTGGAAGCAGGTCAGCAGAATGTCTGGCACGGCCGCTGTGTCTGGAAGCAGGTCAGCAGGAAGGCTGGCACGGCCGCTGTTTGACGACACGTGGAGAACAGTCAGCGTTCTCCACCTGTCGTTGAACAGAGGCCGTGGCAGGCATTCTGCTGACCTGCTTCCAGACTTGATAAAGGGGTCAGTGGTACCCCGAAACGCATCGTCATTGATTAAATTGAAATTTGTTTAACAACTGGTTGTGAAAGTGCGCCCCTTGTTGTCCACACGCTTGACTCCTATGGTCTGGCGTTCTTCCATTTCTCCTCAATGATGCTACCATAGAGCTACGTGTCATAGCATTCTTCTCCACTGACCTCAACCCTTTTTAGGAATGTATATGATTTATATGTATCTGGGTATAGTAGGTGATTATCCAAATAGCTGCTGTCACAGGCATACCCACTTTCCCAGACTCCTGAAGGGCAATACTGATTTGGCACTGATAAGTTATTTGATCATTGTGCAACTCTAAAAAGGCCATAATCAGGTGTTTCAGTAGGTGCTGCTGGGCCTGGAGGGGGCCTGTGGTGCCGCTGGACCATCCACAAGGAAGCAGCAGCACTCCAGTCACCAGTCTCACCTCCCTGACTGCACAGGAACATTGCTGTAATGCAGTGCACTGCCATAGGGTACACTAGGGCCCCATGTCATCAGGTGCACAAGCTTTCATCACTTGCCCAGCTCACATTCAGGTGCTGTGCATGTGTGCATGTACAACGTGCCGCCCCCCAGGGCCAATCGTGTCCCAGGTTTTTAGGAATTGCAGAGTGGTGTGTTGTTCCCCAGGTTTAGGCTCCTCAGTAGTAAAGGGGAGAGTCGTAGCTGGTGGAGAATAATCCGAGTCCAGACTTGATAAAGTTCAACAGTTTTACTTGAATTAACTTGCATCCAGACAGTATTGGGTCTTTCTCTTGGCTCCAGCAGGTCTTGGGGTAAACTGGCAAACTGGGATACCTTGCACCATCTTGACTTGTCTGCTTCTAACACTCGACTTGACTAGACTAGAATATAGCTTCCTGCAACCTCAACCTTGGTAGGAAGCAGAATTAGCCCATTTCTGCAAAAAAAGGGGGAGAATGGAATGGTAAGTTATATTCTATCTAAATATCTCTCGCTGCCAGGTGCACTGCCACCTGCTGGTGAACAAGGCACATTACATGGACATAACAGTTACATAGCAATATTATGAATGCACAGTGTAGGGGGACCTGGAGTAAATACACAGATGACATTATTGCTAGGTTATTAAAGACACTAGCAGGGTGTAAGAATGATAGTCCTGCTCTGGGGTACTACATATGCACTGAAATTAAGCTTGTTGATGACTTCATGATACCCTGGGGGCCAGGACGATGACTGGGTAATGACTGTGGGTGGCCAAGAAAGGGGTTTAGTCACAATAAAGTATACTAGAGTCGGGGTGCTGACAGTATGCTGGAGGTGATAGCATTCTAGTTCTGCCACTCGCCATAAGGGCTCTCACCCATCTTTTCCTGAAACAGATGAAACATCTGAATATTATTTATAATAACTACGAACAGAGAAAAAGATTTTTCTTTGCTTTCACCCGTGTAATGTTTCCAGTGTTTCTGGCCTCTCATCGTGATTGTACTGAGGCGCCATAACCTTGTCAGGAAAGGTCGCAGCAGCTTGGTTTAGAGAACAGAACGGCTTGTGAAGCAATGTAAGACAAGAAGACAATTTCCAGCCTGTTCCAGCCACCTGAATCTCACATTTTGTAGCACGTGGAGCAGCTGCATGGGGCATTCAATAAAGCCCTATAAATGAGATGACAGAGTCCTCACGCTGGGACCTCCTTGGGCGTCTGCCTGCCGCATGACCCATCTGCCAGAGATACAGTGTGTGTGCCTGCATGTGAATGAAGGACTTAGCCTCCGCTGTGCACTTCAGTTTGTGGGTTTATAACTTGCGTTTACCTGCAATACATTTCGAACTGCTGACTGCTCTTCTGTCCTGATCCATCATCTGCTCTTGTAAGACGTTCACTCGGAAAAGAAGCGTCATTGGAAAATGCTGGGATTTGCTGTAGGGTTACATTACAATTTTAGACATAGGGGAATTTATGAAGACTGACATTTCACACAACCAGCCAGCGTAAGATGCAGCACAGGCCCCTTAATAAATGTGACGCATCTTCTGGCGGTCTGTGGGCCAGAAAGCAAATCTACATCAGCTACGAGCGACAACTTGCAGTTTAATTTATGCTGGTTTAGGGCTCATAAAACAAGCCGTTCTGTGCATTGGGGACCACAATTCGCTGCCCCCAATGCACAGGCAACATCCGTGCAGATTCCGCAGACGGATCCAGACCCATTCAACCTGAATGGGTCCATGATCCGTCCGCACTGCAAAAAAATTGAACAACACCGACCTTCCGGATTGTGGACCCATTTAAGTGAATGGGTTCACATCCGTGATGCGGGGGGCTCACATATTGCAGACCCGCTGTTTGCAGGCAGCAATAAGGGCACGGCCGAGCAATGGCCGTGTGCATGAGCCCTTGTGGAGTAAGCTAAGGTAAATTCATCAGGCTTGGTTAAAAGGACAAGAGCATCATAAAAATGAAAATAACAAAAGTAATAAACTTGCTGCGTAAAATGGCGCCAGTGCAAAATGTGCAAATTTTTCTATACTAGAAACATAGCGGACAGCGCCTGATAAATCTTCTCCTCATAGTCTCCAAGATACCTCGAAGGCAAACAGGCAGGGCTGGGATTCAAAGTTTTAACAACAAGTTCCCTACTCAACGGCGCACATGCGGCGTCACGACACGTTTACATATACACAAACCATATATACACTACGTACACATACCACCCAACTAAGGAGCTAAACTATCAATGCAAAGCAATGGAAGTGAACATGTCCAGCTGCCCTACCGCCGCCAGATCACCAGATCGGGACTCAGCCGGTAACACAGTTTTCTGAGCCAGTTGTAATTTTAACAACCGGATCTGGAGAACTGGAGGGAACTAAATCCCATGCCTGCAAACAAGTCACTCATTCTTTGGATTAATCTTTGTATAGTGAAAAGATTTGTTACTTTTTAATAGTTTGTGTTTCAGTTCCATGTTCAAGATCTCTGCTGGCAGTCAGTGAACTGGAACATTTATGTTTATAATAACAGGCTAAAAACCTGTGCAGACCTAATACTCTAATAAATGAGTACAGTCTAAACAATGCTCTGGGTTCTGGAGGGATACATTTTACTTGTCCAGATACATTATAACAAAGTATCAGGACTAGAGGGAGATTTGTGCTGCTCATGTGTTTAGTGGATGACCTGGTTTGGATACATTTTTCACCCTCCTAGAAATGCTTCTAGAAACCTCTGTACACAAGAATACTTGTAATTAGTGTTGAGCGCGAATATTTGAATAGCGAATTTTTTTAGCGAATATCGTCACTTCACTAATCCACAAATATTGCGAATGTAGTGTTATATATTTGCTATTTCGAATATTCGTTTTTTTTTTTTTTTATCATTGTTATATTTTTTTCTTTCCCACTTTCCAAAAGTAGTTCTACATAATACATTCGTCATATTCGCTAATTCTGCCAAGCCAACCATAGTAAACCAGGTCTCAGTTATATTCAAGTTATATTAATCGCATTGCGATTTCAACTTAGCACTGCTATCTTACATATTCGTTAACTTCGTTAATTCTAGCAAGCTGACCCATTAGAAACCCAACTCTAAGTTGAAATCGCAATGCGATTAATATAACTTGAATTAATTGCATTGCGATTTCAACTGAGACCTGGTTTACTATGGTTGGCTTGGTAGAATTAGCGAATATGATGAATGTATTCGTCATATTCCTCAAAACCAAGATAACAAAGTATTCTCCATCTTCGTTTTAGCTCCATATTCGTCAACTTCGCTAATTCTAGCAATCAAATAGGAAAGTTGACTATAGAGACAGCTGTGTTAAATTCGCTATGCGATTATATTACTTTGCTTTTTTTTTTAATAAATAGAATAATTATAATACTCGATAATTATTATAATTATTCTATTTATTTAAAAAAATAATAATAATATAATCGCATAGCGAATTTAACACAGCTGTCTCTATAGTCAACCTTCCTATTTGATTGCTAGAATTAGCGAAGTTGACGAATAGGTAGCTAAAACGAAGATGTAGAATACTTCGTTTTCTTCGTTTTGAGGAATATGACGAATACATTCGTCATCTTGGCTAATTCTAGATATCAAACCAATAGAAAAGTAGCCCTAAGTTACACTTGCAATACGCTATTATTTAAATCGCATATTAATCGCGATAACTAGAATAATAACGAATATTCGATTTCGACGAATATGAAATTAATATTCTCCCGAATTTCGTCGAAATTGAATATGGCACCTGCCGCTCATCACTACTTGTAATGCCCACAGAGGTACAGCAGAGGGACAATGCACCTTTTGGAAGCTCTATTATGGCTCTGTACATGACTGTGTGCATGAGCCCTTATAAATGCTACCATCAGTAGGGGGCAAGTTCCCTGCCCTGCACACCAAACTGTACACCCATCTCATGACTGGAGGGTCTAGAACTTACTTTACATTCCATTCACTTTTAGCATAGTAAAGGCCATGTTCTTTGTGGCTGGTTGGGTAATGCTACTGTGCCTGTAGAGAAGAGATAGTGCCCACCTAACCTGGGCCTCCCCTCTAAATGGGCCAACTTGACCTATTTCCTACACCCATCATGTTTCCCATTAATCATGTTTCTAACCACAAGTCACAAAGCCTTCGATTGTCACAAAGGGCAAGATGTTTCAGCCATCTGGTCACTTGTAGTACTACAGATCCCAGCATGGTTACTAGTAGGATTAGCGGGTTTTCTGCAGCATATGTAACACCAGAATTCACCTCATCCATTTAAATATATTTTATTCATTTTGCATCTTTTCCTCCCTTTTATACCCCCCTCATACTGTACATATTTTATCCCCGTCACGAACAGGATCAGAGCAGAGACTTTGTAGCTCTCAGGGTTCGGAGCCTGTTTGATATTCTTTGTCTTACTGCTTCTTTCTCATTAAATACCCACAGGTGTTCTTATTTATTTTTAATGACATAAAGCCTCCTCTATGTATCGGTGAGCACCGAAACGCGTAGTGTTCCTCTGAAAAGAAAAGAAGACTGAACGTGGAGAAGAAGGCAGATTTGCCCTACTTTCCTTCTACATTATTTAGATTGTAATGGTATAATAATACCTCCTGTGATGCTGCATATTTAATACCTCAATTGCCTGGAGCACAATTGCAGCAATGTAGCGGCACGGACTGTGAAAGGCGCTTCTCTGGAAGAAAGGGCAATATCAGCACACGTGAAAATAGCCTTTCTGCAGCTGCAGTCAAATGTCACTGTACTTTTACTGGAGATTGCAATTATCAGCAAAAACAAGAAGCCGGACCAGAGCCAGAACACAAAAGTAGCAAATGTGAGATAGCCGCCTTCTAAAGTCTCATTTTCCAAAGGTTGGGCCCTCATCTAAATTATTCTATTTTCTCCCATATCAATAAGAGACTGGGAGCCATAATTCAGCGGTGACATCCTTTGTATGGGTATGGAATATAGAGGAATGTATTAAATCCTCGGCTCGGGAGATGACATTGGGAACAAACACTGTTGGCCTTTGCAAAAAGAAACTTTTTTGTATTTAGTTCCAAACAAGTTTCTTTTTTTCCAGTTTTTTTAAATTATAAATAGTGATGAGCGAATTAAAGCATGAAAAGTGGAATTTAATCCAAAGTTTAGGAAAAATTGGATTTGGAGCTAATCCAAATTTCCTAGTGCTTCATAGTAATGTATGTTTTTTTCCCCTAAAATGGCGCCAACACATGAAAGTAAGAAGCTCGGGAATGCGAGATCACCTGTAGTGCTGTGCAGCCAGCCAATCTAAAGACAGCGATCCCCTGTGATGTCACAGCCCTATAAAAGCCTTGGTTTCCGCCATTTTAATGTGAGATGAGCATTGGGACAGACGTGGCAAGTACTAGGGACAGCGTTTTACAAAGCTTTAAATTGTAGAATATTGGGTAGGGAGAGTGTAGGGTCAGTACAGGGACAGTGTAGGGAGATCATAGGGAGAGTTTTTAAACACTGTAGGGAGAGCATAGGGACAGTGCAGGGACAGTGCAGACTCAGTGTAATCACTCTGCGCATCTTGTTCAGCTGCTGTGCCATTCATTCTAAATCTGTTCTGTTATGCATAGACTTACTGTGCATGAGCTTCTGCTCCAACAGGCGGTCTTATATATTGGCACATTTATCCATTCCACCTGCTGCGCCATTCATACCTAGTTAAATAGTTACATTACTGATTCAATTACGGTAAACTATGACCAACAGAAAGTTGTCTGGGCCTTCCAAAGGAACGGCAGTGGAAAATTTTTTGCTGTAGCCAGCAGAAGTAGCAGCAGAAGAAGGGATAGTGGTAGTAGCAGCAACTGCAACAGGCCAGAGCTGCCAGTGTCATCCAGCGGTCGTGTTTTGACCAACAATCCAGCTGTACTGGAATGGTTGACTCACTCTTCAACATCATCTCAAGTGACGTCAGAAACACACAGCCAAGAATTGGTGGGTTACTCTGACACCAAACAGTTGGCATTTCCAGATATATCCTATGTATATACACAAGAAGCAGATGTTTACAGATACGCAAACACTCACATACTAACACACACACACATGCTCACACAAACACATGTACACACTGTCATGCCCTGCTCTGGTGAGGTGCGGAGGTCTGTCAGGTTGGCAGCACATGTGTAGTTTTCTGTTTACTTGGAGTGAGCCTTACCTGCCTCCCTTCAGGTGCACTAGGTGGGGTCATTTGTGTGAGTTTAAATCAAGCACCTACCCAGTGTCCCTTGCATGTTATAGCTTCTTTCTCACTCTGAGGAAAATTGGATTGCTGTTTCTGCTCTGCTTCAAAGATAAGTGTGTTTTTGGTTTCCATTTGTGAACTGTCTAGGCTGTTAGTTAGACACCTGCTTCCTCCAGGATTAGAGGAAGCAGGCTGCCCTTTTTCCCCCTTGTCCACTATCTCAGGGACTATATGGTTAATACAGTCTTAGGCACAGGGGCACGTTTATTCCCACCTTTGGGGTCTAAACGTGTGCACAGCAGCCTAGGGTCAGCTTGATTTTATCAAGAGGTGACCATTATCCCCAGCTTTTGCCTAGACGCTTGTTTGTTGTTTCTTGTGTTTCTATTGCATCTTGTACCTTTCCCCGCATGACACACACACACAAACACATATATACCTACACACAGATATATACACTATACACGTCTTCAATCTGGTTGTCACCCAATTCCTAAATTCTTCCACCCAACTGCAACACGTCTTGAATATGTCCAGAAAACTATGCATGCACTTCAGCCACTCTTGCCATGCAAAAAAACACCCTCTTTGAGCTGCAAAAGCAGAATAGCATTCCCCCAACATCGCCTCTTATGCGACGTTTCCTCCCGTTGAAACTCCACCCTCCACATGTAGGACCGACTATATGAGCAGAGAAAGGCCCTTTGGGGAGGTCACTTTATCTGTCAGTTGCCAGGACTATGGGATGAATGATGTAATTTCACTCCTTCACATCCTGGTGCAGATGCTGATAAATCTGACTGGCAAGGGGACAGAAGACATTGCACCTACATCTCATGGCGACTTGAGCCCTGTCGAGGCTGAACTGGCACACGAGGAGGATGAGGACAAGGATGAGGGGACATAAATGCCATGGAATTTAATACACAACTAGGTGATTTATCTGCCCAAGCGACAGGAGAGGAGCAGGAGGAGCATGAGGAGCTCCGGTTCCGGGGCCACTATTGTGACTTTTTATGCTGTTGCCACCCTCACCGATCTATTACGGGGCCACTATTGTCCCTATTTAGCCGTGTTGACATTATCTGTTATTTTTAAATTTTTCTTATCTCTCAGAAGAAGAAAAAACATAAAAAAAAAAAATGTGGGTCCTATCGTTTGAGCAACCATAAGGCCCCTTTCACACAGCCAGTATTTTGCATCAGGATTTGTTCATGATATGGAAGCCAAAAGCAGGAGTGGGTCCAAAACACAAAACAGATACACATATTTGCATCACATGTTATCTCTGTTTTGGACCCACTCCTGTTTTTGCCTTACCAATACTGATCAATTACTGACCAAATACCGACTGTGTCATAGTAGCCAGTAAAGTCCTGTATGCAGGACCTCTTTTCCATCTGAATAATAACGATTTTAGATGCAAATGGCAAATATGAATGCAAATTGAGCATAAGGCCTCTATCACACGTCAGTATTTTGCATTAGGATTTGATCATGATTTGGAAGCCAAAAGCAGGGTTGGGCCCAAACACAGAACAGATGCAAATATTTCCATTACATTTTATCTCTGTTGTGGACCCACTTCTGTTTTGCCTTACAAATACCGATCAAATACGGATCATATTAAGGTGGATGCTCAAAATACAGGATTCGCCTATTTTTGTCTGTTCTTCTGACGGATCAGAAGAAAGGAAAAATAAACGGTGACATCAACACAACCTTACTGCTGACACCCTCCCTACTCGGTCACAAGGCCAATACTTGAATTTTGGGCCACTGCACTGTTCAGTCTACACAAATAAATTGGACCTGACACTAACATTGACCTATAAGACTGAGTTCACACTTCTGTTATTTCCATCAGTTTTTATCAGCTAAACTCAGGAGCCAAGCCCACTCTCAGATTAGTTATCATGAACAGGTCTACACCCGTTCTGTGGTTTTGACCCACACTTGCTTTTGGCTGACAAAAAATGATGGGAATAACTGACCAAATAACTGAAGTGTGAACTGAGCCTAATAGTGACGCACAGTCATTCTACAGCTGACAGAAGGGATTCAAAAGCATGTGTTTGTACTGCCACAAAATGGATTACATTTTTTTTTCCAAAAAACTACTTTATTGGCGATGCCTCCATGTATTTATTTTGTTCCACCAGAGTCATTTGGACACAGTTCTTGCAGGGGAGCACAGAGTTTTTTTTGAAGGCTGCTGTATGCTTTTTTCTTTGGAATGGGATTAGGCTACTTTAACACTGGCATTAGGGGAACAGCTTGCCGGATCCATAGTACCGTTTGCACACGTGCTGCCGGAAGTCCGCCCGACCCCATTCACTATAATGGGGACCAGCTAGAGATCTGGATGCAGCACTGCAAGCATGCCGAGAGGCTTGCAGCGTCCAAATCAAATTTTTTAAAACGTCGCTCATCTCTAATTATAAAGCATTTTTTGCAGCTTCCGGTGAACTAACATCTCTATAGCTGGGACAGGCTCATCGCCTAGAAAAATGCTCTAGAAATGTGACCCCCTCCCATCAATTAATAGGAGGGCTGGATCTGAGAATATTTGGTTTTGCGACAGTTATTCAGTTAAATGTTATTTTAGTGTTAAAGGGAATCCGTCACTGGTTTTTAGGGCCTTAAACTCCCACCATGGCATTACAGCAGGAGGAAATAGAATTATGAAGTTCCCCATGTTTAAAATATATTTGTAGTGAATTATAAAATTAACATAAAATAGCTGATGCTGAATAGTAATTACCCTTGAAGAGTCATGGGGGTGGTGCCGATCCTAAAGGGTCATGCACTCCCGTCTTTAGCTCTCTAACAAATCTTGCAGATGCACCATTGCCATCTACTGCTTGGCTAAATGTAGTGCAGGAAGGTGTACCTCTCAGACATGTGCAGTACAGTGCAGTGAGTTGTAGTCTCCAGGCATGTGCAGGGCATAGATGTGTACCACCCCCCAGCTTTTTGCAGTGTAATGAGGTGTAATCTCCAGGACTGTGCAATGCAGAGATGTGTACTCCCTGGCCATGTGCACTGAAGTAAAGTATTCTCTCTGGGCATGCTCAATACAGAAAGATGCAATCTCTGAGCTGATGCAAATGCAGAAAGATGTACCTTGTATACTCCCCAGCCATGTGCAGTGCAATAAAATTTTCTCCCTGGCTATGCGCAGTGCAGTGAGGTGGTCTCCCTGGTCATGTGCAGTGCAGTGTTCTCCCTGGCTATGTGCAGGGCAGTGAGGTGTACTCCTTGGTCATATGCAGTGCAGTGAGTTATTTTCCCTGGTCCAGTGCAGTGCAATGAGGTGTACTCCTTGATCATATGCAGTGCAGTGAGATGTTCTCCCTGGTCCTGTGCAGCTCAGTGAGGTGTACTCCCTTGTCATGTGCATGTGCAGTGCAGTGAGGTGTTCTCCCTGTTCATGTGCAGTGCAGTGAAGTATTCTCCCTAGTCATGTGCAGTGCAGTGAGGTGTTCTCCCTAGTCCAGTGCAGTGCAGTGAGGTGTACTCCATTGAGTACGTGCAGTGCAGTGAGGTGTTCTCACTTGTCCTGTGCAGTGCAGTGAGGTGTACTCCCTGGCAATGTGCAGTGCAATGAGTTGTACTTCCTGTCTATGTGCAGTGCAGTGAGGTGTACTCCCTGGCTATGTGCAGTGCAGTGAGGTGTACTCACTGGCTATGTGCAATGCAATGAGTTGCACTCCCTGTCTATGCACAGTGCAGTGAGGTGTACTCATGGTCATGTGTTGTGCAGTAAATTGTACTCACTGGTTATGTGCAGTGCAGTGAGGTTTACTCCCTGGCTATGTTCAGTGGAGTGAGGTGTACTCCCTGGTCATGTGCAGTGCAGTGAGGTGTACTCCCTGGTCATGTGCAGTGCAGTGAGGTGTACTCCCTGGCTCTGAGCATGGAAGTGAGGTGTACTCCCTTGTCATGTGTTGTGCAGTGAATTGTACTCCCTGGCTTTGTGCAGTGCAGTGAGGTGTACTCCCCGGTCCTGTGCAGTGCAGTGAGGTGTACTCCCTGGCTATGTGCAGTGCAGTGAGGTGTACTGCCCGGTCCTGTGCAGTGCAGTGAGGTGTACTCCCCGGTCCTGTGCAGTGCAGTGAGGTGTACTCCTCGGTCCTGTGAAGTGCAGTGAGGTGTACTCCCTGGCTATGTGCAGTGCAGTGAGGTGTACTCCTCGGTCCTGTGCAGTGCAGTGAGGTGTACTCCCTGTCTATGCACAGTGCAGTGAGGTGTACTCATGGTCATGTGTTGTGCAGTGAATTGTACTCCCCGGTTCTGTGTAGTGCAGTGAGGTGTACTCCCTAGCTATGTGCAGTGCAGTGAGGTGTACTCCCCGGTCCTGTGTAGTGCAGTGAGGTGTACTCTCTAGCTATGTGCAGTGCAGTGAGGTGTACTCCTTGGCTTTGTGCAGTGCAGTGTTCTCCTGGCCAGATACCACAGGACACCTCTAAGGTCTTGTGGAGTCCATGACAAGAGAGAGGGTGTTACAATATTGGGTGGTTTTAGAGTTATGGCTGACTGGTGTATTAGTTACATAACTAACATACAATCACTATTGACAAACTATCTTAAAAAAATATTAGGACCGACCAAAAAAAAATCTGATACCTGTGTGTTGCCACAACTAGTCAAATAAATGAAGGACAATGATCTATATCCCCAGAGAAGATGGAAGACTCCGGACTGTGTTTTTTCCATCTGGTATGAGGTCTGGATTAATTTGTCTGTACAATCAATGCCTGCCCTGACTGAGCACAAATGCCTCCGATCGATTCTCATACACAGTACGTTATACTTTATAAATCCGTTCATGATATTGCAGGCTCGTCCTGGATAACATGACATAACTAATAACTATCATCCCCTGCAGAACATCAACAGGCGGCTTCCTCACGTCATTTACCAGGTCCCTATTCTCTCTCCTCCCTGATGCGTCAATTCTTCATTAATGTCAAAGGCCTTTCCCAACACCACATAGGCAGGAATATCACCTCTCCCCATAAGAAATCAGTAACGTGAGATCAGCGGAACCAGGTCTGGAGGAAACTGCTACAGAGCATTGGCCCATTTGTCATGAGAACAATGAGGAATGGGTTGAGGATTCTCGCTGTGATGAATGACTCGTTTCCCCTGGAATGAGCAGACTTTAAATTTAATTCACCCCGGACAAGCTAAGTTTCTGAACTGGGACACTAAATAAATCTTCGGTGGGATTTCTTGTCGGCTCACGGCCTCAACGTTCATTCAGTACATTGGAACCAGAAAAAAAGAATGGACGGCAGATATGGAATCAGACGCAGCAGTTTTTGATACAAAAAGAAACAATAGATATTTTAAATAGAAAATTTTTTTTTCACTTTCTTTTTCCAAATATTTATTTTATGCACTTATATAGCGCTGACATATTTCAGGGCACTTTACAGACATTATCATCACATGGTCCCCAATGGGGCTCACAATCTAATTTCCTTATCAATCTGTCTTTGGAGGGTGGGAGGAAACCGGAGAACCTGGAGGAAACCCCCACAAACACGGAGAAAACATGCAAACTCCATGCAGGTGTTGTTCCCAGTTGAATTTGAACCCAAGGCACCAGCTGAACCACCGCTAACCACTGAGCCACCACTAACCACTAAGCCACCACTGAGCCACCACTAACCACTAAGCCACCATTGAGCCACCGGGCTGCCTGGGTAAAAGTAAATTATACAAAAAGAAGTGTCCAGCGTCTTGAGGATCCTACAATAGGGGCTTTATTCAGACATAAATCCATAACAGTCCAAGTAGCCAAAAAATGGTCAACCTTACGTTTTGGGTACACACTGTGGCCTTATTCATAGCAGTATGTTTGATACAATGCAAAACACCTTTAAATACCTAACACTTTGCCTCCTACATCTTAGGGCTCATGCACACAAACATATTTTTTTTCCCGTGTCCGTTCCGTTATTTTTGCAGCCCGTATGTGGAACCATTCACTTCAATGGGCCCACGGAAACAAATGGAAATGACTCAGTGTACATTTTATGTCCGCATGTCTGTCTTGGCTGTTCTGCAAAATAATAGAACATGCATTACAGGCAAGGATAGGACTGGTCTATTAGGGGCTGGCCCTTCCGTTCCACAAAATGCAGAATGCACACAGCCGGTATCCGTGTTTTTGCAAACTGCTAAGCACTCAACGGTCGTGTGAATGAGCCCTTAGGAAGTGATTAGCCCCAGATGAGACACACCTGTGCTTCAACTCCATCTAATTCACTTGTAATTAAGATCATAGAAACATATAACAAATCAGTAGAGGGCGCATTGTATCTGTAACATATAACAAAACCATCAACACTGGGATACAAATATTACAACAAAACTGTCCTTTACTGATGGACCTAACATTACCAACCTCCACTGCGCACTAAGTATCAGGTATAGATAAACATATAGTAATCAATGTAATAATTTAAATAATGCAGAGAGGCGGGCCCCTGAGCCACTGATGGATATGAAAGATATTGTTATCAGACAGGCAGACAAGGGGGGAACATGGGCATAGCTATAGGGGGTGCAGAGGTAGCAGTCGCTACTGAGCCCAGGAGCCTGAGGGGGCCCAAAGACCCTTGTGCCGCATAAGAAGACACACAAAGCACTGAAGGAAGGGGGGCCCCAAGCTGAACTCTTGCACCAGGGCCCATGAGCCATTAGCTACGCCCCTGGGGGGGGAGCGAATAAGATAACGGACCAGCAGTTTAGTGATATGGAAACGGTAGATCCGATATCAACATCTCAAAACAAGCTGGAATCATGGCTGCTTCAAGGATTAGCAATAGGAGTATAAACTCAAAAACAGTTGGAATATATTATTGTGGACTTCACTATTATTCTTTGTTTTATTCTTTTCCTAAACTGCGTAAATCCTCTTCGTCCAATCGTGGAAGGCATAGGCTCTTTAATGAGAACCGGTGCAGCTGGATGGATACAACCACTAATTCCACACATACCGGGATACGTACAAGACTCCAAATATATTTTAATTATATTCTCAATTCTCAAACATGGGAAAATAGTTATTCTGGGGTCTTGGCAGATGTTGTATCTATTTTCCCCTACAATTAAGCTATCAGGGCATTACAATGGTTCCAGAAAAGATATAGCAATGATCCGCATATATTACAGGAATGTATTTGTAACACTGTTTGGTTCCTATTGCAGCATAATTGTTTTACACTTGTATCTATCCAAACGTTTTACCTGCAATTAGCTGGAGCTTCAATGGGTTCTAGCCTAGGTTCTCTCCTGCCTTGGCCAATATTTAAGTGGCGTGGAGGGAGAGGAATACACTTTACTCTTGTGATAACCCATTCAGGTCATCGATAGGCCGGTATGGCCCTAATATTGATGACCTGATATTTATCCGGTCAGGTGATGTGGCGGCCGTACCGGACTTCAATAGGTATCTTCAGGACTATACTATGCGATTTTCTTACATCATTCTATGACCATGAACCACCTTGATGTCACCTTAACTGGAGACATATTAAGTCACAGTATATTTACTGAACCCTATAGAAAAGGAGTGGAAGAAATCCCACCCTTGTTGCGACCTCCTGCCATTTATTATTCACAACATTCCTGTCGGAGAAATGGTAAGAGCTAAACGTAATTGCTCTGATCTAAAAACTTATAAATGCGAAATGAAAAAAATCACGCATTGTTTAAAAAATTATCAGTTCCCAGATTGGACACTAAACAGGGTTGAAAAAAAGTCCAAGAAAAAACTAGGAAACCATTTTTATATCCTAAACCTTCGATCAAAACGATCAGTGATAGAAAGAATACTTTGACTTTTTCTACAGCATACAGCCTTGGGTATACAAAAATATGTAATATCATCCAAAAACACCTACCTGTTCTATACCATGACCCAGAGTTACACGGAATAATGCACGGTGAGTGTAGATGTGTGTCTCGTAGGCGCCCACTTTGGGCCAGATGCTATCTCCAAGCCTGGAAGAAAAAACACATCCCTACACGGCTTGAATATTCCGGTAGCTTTAAGAGCGATAATAGGATTTGTAGCTGTTGTAATGTCATTCAAGTATCGCGACATTCCTCTTGTACCGTATCAGACAAAACGTATAGGATATGGCAGTACATAAATTGTCGCACCCCACATGTGACAGATAACGTGTACGTCGTGTAGGTTGCAGTATGTGGGATGTACAACTACTAAGCTGAACACTCGCATAAATAAACATATTTCAGACACCCCACGCACTGCAACTAGAAATGTATCTGCTGTGTCCGTACATTATTCCTATGTGTTCCGTATGCATTCCGTTTTTTATACGGACCCATTGACTTAAATGGAGCCACTGAACGTGATTTGCGGACAATAATAGGACCTGACTCAAAATGTTGCGGAACGGAAATACGGAAATGGAATGCATACGGAGTACATTACGTTTTTTTGCGGACACGTTGAAATGAAAGGTTCCGTATACGGACCGCATACAGAACGCAAAAAAACGGCCCATATAAGGAAAGCAAAAAACGTTTGTGTGAACGAGACCTTAGGAGCACAGGGCATAGAGCGAGTTGCATCCCCAGTTAGAGGCGAAGACCAGAGGAGAGAGCTTTCCAATAGAGAAACATACTGGATTTTCTCCATAGCTACGTGTCAACCCGGAACGTCTCATTTTAAAATTTGATCTTATTTTTCATTGTCAGTAATATTTCTCTTCCTTTCCAGCTTATGGCTTGTTTTATATAGAGTTTCTAGAGGATTTTTTGAATGTTTGTGCTTTTGTTATATGCCACATTCACTAACCTACCAACTACATGATGAAACTTAACCTGCTGTAGAGGAGAACGTTGGTTGTTATGCACATTTGTAACAATGACTAAGAGCTAGAAAATAGCCTGAAACGTGTCGTATTGTGTGTCCTCTACGGGATTTAATAAAGACTACGCAGTTTTATGGAAGCTGGAAATCTTTATTCCTATTCGCCTCCACAAGAAAACACAAGTGAGCTGAATCTTCACCTTATTATGCAACGTTGTCCAACCATCTATTATCCCAGGGAAAAAATACACCACCCCAAGGGCAGACACGGACAGGAGAGGGCCCCTTGCTCTCAAGCCTCTCACTATAGAGCCCCTCAATGCCTCTCTAGTAGTGTTGAGCGAACAGTTCGAGCATCGTTCGGGTTCGTACCGAATTTTGGGGTGTTCGGGACACGGACCCGAACCCGAACATTTTCAAAAAAGTTCGGGTTCGGGTTCGGTGTTCGTCGATTACTTCCCGCTTTCTGAAGGGCTGCACAGCAGCCAATCAGCTAGCGTTTTACTTCTTGCCCTAAGAGCCCATCACAGCCATGCCTACTAATGGCATGGCTGTGATTGGCCAAGTGCAGCATGTGACCCAGCCTCTATTTAAGCTGGAGTCACGTAGCGCCGCACGTCACACTGCTCTGATTAGTGTAGGGAGAGGATGCAGCTTCTGTCAGGGCGAGATTAGGCAGGTTAAAGTCAGCAAAAGCACCTAATGAACGGATCAATTTACAGCTGAGAATCATTGAACTTCTGCTAGTTACTTGCTCGCTGGTTTTTAGGCTGCACAGAGCATTTTTCTGTCACTTATTTTCTGGGTTGATCGGCGGCCATTTTGTGACTTGTGGTGCGCCAGAAGAAGCTGCCACCAAGTCCATCAATCCATCAATACTAGTTTTGTTTTTTTTGCTATATCCTACATCAGGGGCTTGGCTGTGCTAATTGTCACCCCTAGAAACTCAGGAAAGAAATTTCTATATTTTATTAAGGGGTTAAATACAATTGCCCAAATACCAATCCCCTAAATCTGGTGTTCCAGCTTTGGCTAGCCAAGTATAATACTGTCTGCTGTCTGGCAAAGGATAGATACCATAAATCAGTGGTTTCAGCTGTGGCTGGCAAAATAGAATAGTGTCCGAGGTAACGCACACACGTACAGACGCACGTACACGATTCTTGAATAGTTGTATTATCGCGATAATAAAACTAACAGTGTAAAGTTGACTGTATTGCTCTAAGTTATATTCGCGTACGAATGTAACTTCTATTACAGCACACCAATACTAAAACTGACTAAGAGACAGCTTTAAGTTCTATTCGAACGCGATTGCAACTTTGGAACTTAAAGTGGTGTACGATTTTAAAAGTTGAGTACTAAAAAGTTGGAATCGCAATGCGATTCTTATGTATTTGCTTAATCGCATTGCGATTACAACTTTGAGCTACCGATCACCATGGGAACGCCTCCTCCAGTAGAATGTACTGTCGGATGTGAGAATTAAGTTGAAATCGCAATGCGATTATTAAATAATTCCATCCATATTCGTTAACTTACTGACTCAGTAAGTTAACGATATGGATGGAATTATTTAGCAATGCTAAGTTGAAATCGCAATGCGATTAAGCAAATATATAAGAATCGCATTGCGATTTCAACTTAATTCTCAGATCCGACAGTACATTCTACTGGAGGAGGCGTTCCCATGGTGATCGTTAGCTCAAAGTTGTAATCGCAATGCGTTTATTGCGGTATATTATCCCTCTGGGTGTCTTTTACAGCCTTTTTAGTGCCCAAAAGTTCGGGTCCCCATTGACTTCTATGGGGTTCGGGTTCGGGATGAAGTTCGGGTTGAGTTCGGATAACGAAACCGGACATTTTCCGGAAGTTCGGCCGAACCTCTCGAACCCGAACATCCAGGTGTTCGCTCATCTCTACTCTCTAGCCATCCACAGAGGCCTGTGAATGAAAATCCTGATCTTTGTCCATTACATTAAGCCTAACCAACAGCAGAAAGCGTCTTTTACGGTGACAGTGGGCCCCTCTACCTCATGGGCCCCTATGCGGCTGCACAGTTTGCATATGTGTTATGTCTGCACCACCCTATTGAAGCAACTGGTAGTAGCTGCTGCTCGATGCACAGCCGAGTGGTCGGGAGCTCAGCGGTGCAGGAAAAAACAGTGAAGGGGCCCCAGTGCTATACGAGGATCAGTGTGGATCCCAGAGGTCCGACTCCTGCCAATCATAACATGATTAATATCATTATTAACATATATACGCCATTTTGTGGCAAAATCTGCGACTTTTCCTCGCTCATACCACTTTTCAAAAGTGGTGAGAAAAGGGGGTGTGAGGTTGGGTTTGGAAGCGGGCACACCACCTCAAATATCATTTTGGCCACCTTTTGGGGTAGAAAATGTCTGAAATCTACACTAGCTGATGTAGATTTAAGTCTATCGCGCGGTCTGCTGTAAGGAGTGTCAAAATGATGTACAGGTCTGTGCCTCAAATAACTGTGGCGCTTCCTCCAGCAGCACAAATGGACTTAGGACCAACTCGGAAAATGTCCCCATATTTTTTTTTTTTTTAGGACATGCATTTTTTTGCATTTTCTTTGCAGTCCTTTTTTATTTATTTTCATGATAACACTTGAACCTTGCACAGAGGGATTGTCAGCCAATCACTGGCTTCAGTGGTGCACTCAATGAGACTAGGGAGTAGCTGCAGAGGCCGTGTGTTGTAGACCGCTACGGCCACGTAAACAGAACCTGGCCAGCAGCAGCGCGAGACCTGTCAAGTAGGTAATTACCCATTCTTTATGGCAGGTGGCTCCAGAGTGTTTTCTGGTTTTCTCCTGAAACTGGACAATCCCTTTAAGGGAAGAACTACTGAAAAAACGGTATACCAAGAGCAGCTGTGGTTTACATAAAAATGTTAAAAAATGCAAAAATTGCTCAAAACACAAAGCCATTCAAAAGTAGTGCTTTTCATAATGCACTAGAGACTTTTAAAGTAACATCTTACTGCATAAAAAAAAAAAAATATTTGGTGATGAAATTAGGGTGAAAAATACTAAACTAAATTAAAAAATAATATAAAAGGTGTCTACAAAAGCGATAAAAAATACAAATATCAGGTTTTGGGGTTTCTTTATGGTCTGTGAACCTCGTATTTGAGGATTTCCTTTGAGGCAGAGCCCCCGGCAGCTGACACAGAGGATAAGTTAAATCTACATTACCGCCGCAATCACCGTATCACTAATAGACTGCAAGTGACATCAAGCACCGGTGAGAGGGTTGGGGAGACGAGCCGGAATACCCAAAGGTAAGCCCGGATCCGGATTCCAGATACTTAGCCATGAATAATGCAGGTCATGAATTCATTCATTTGTTCAGAATTACAGGGACTGATGGTCGCAGCCATCCAGACAGATCTGCGAGGCGGAGGACGGGGCCACTAAGAAATTAGTTAGAACATTATCATTAGCGACTAATTCTTCCAGTGTCAGGGATCTGATGGAAAGTATGAAAAATAGACAAAGCCGCCCAAAAAATGGTCATTAAATGGGATGCACGTAACTCATTGTTCTTCTCCAGTTTGGGGGGGGCTATGGTACTAGAAGGATACAAAAATGTTCACGTGTGCCGCAGCGTGACCGAAACTTATTATTATAGCGGTAAGATTGTTAGAGACCTCCTGCAATTCAGGGATAGCAGCAGATTTTGGTTTACATAGATATTTCCACTACATTAGCATACACAATAGAGTGCGATCAGTAGAATGAAAGGATTGGGGTCTCTCCAGATCAGACCGCAGGGAACGCCACTGATCACGAGAACGTGTACCTTTAAAAGGATAATCCCTCAAATTCAAGAAATGTATTTTTTTTTTTGCTCAGCTTGTCTGGTTATCTGTAGTACTCGCTTCCCTTTCTGTGGGAGGTCAGAAGCTCATTGAGCACCTGCATCTCTTCCTAGGATACATTGCAATCAGCTCTCTGAACCCCTTCCCCCCACATAGAGAATAGTCCCTGACATGTAGCCCCAGTGATACATATGGTACATGATACCCCCACAATTTCCACTATCTAGAGAGATATACAGTAGTTATCTACCTCTACGAACTTAGCAGTAGGAATGAATGAAAGTTGTCTGAGCTGTTTCCGCTGCTTCACTATGAGATCACTACACCATGACTGGAAGGATGGAAGCTACTGAGCATGTGGGTCCACCACTGAATGCAGAAGGAGAAACAGCAGGGGGCGCTACAAGAGAGGAAAATGCAATGCACGTAAACAAAAAAAAACTACCATATTTTTCGATTTATAAGATGCATCTGTTGACAAGCCATCTGTAGATCAGACCCCCATATCAAATTCTCAGATCAGACCCCCTTATATCAAATTCTCAGATCAGACCCCCATATATCAAATTCTCAGATCAGACCCCCATATCAAATTCTTAGATCAGACCCCCATATCAAATTCTTAGATCAGACCCCCATATCAAATTCTTAGATCAGACCCCCATATCAAATTCTCAGATCAGGCCCCATGTCAGAGCCTCAGATCTGACCCCTTATATCAAATTCTCAGATCAGACCCCCATATCAAATCCTCAGATCTGACCCCCTTATATCAAATTCTCAGATCAGACCCCCTTATATCAAATTCTCAGATCAGACCCCCATATCAAATCCTCAGATCAGGCCCCCATATCAAATCCTCAGATCAGGCCCCCATATATCAAATTCTCAGATCAGACCCACATATATCAAACTCTCCGATCAGACCCCCATATCAAATTCTTAGATCAGACCCCCATATCAAATTCTCAGATCAGGCCCCCATATCAAATCCTCAGATCTGACCCCCGAGACATTACATGAGACCCCCATATAAGAACATTACATCAGACCCCATATCAGGACATAACATGAGACCTTTATATTAGCCCCTCATCAGATGCCAATTAGACCTTATTTAGTCCGCATATCAGCCCTTCATTTCAGACCCCCAAACTAGACCCCCATCAGCCAGACTTTAAAATATAAAAAAACTTCTCTTATTTCCCCTCTGCTGCAGCTCCGCTCTGGATCTGGCAGTAACTCCCGTCTTCTCTGGCCAGCGCTGCATGGTCACCTGACTGCTTGCAGCGCCGGGTCAGGGTGTGTGCCCACGGCCCCAGGAAGGAAGACCAGGGAAGGGTGAGTACAGGAAGCGCTCGCAACGCTTCACTCCCCTCTCCCGTCACCTAATGCATACTAGTGAGCGCTTCCATAATTGAAGCGCTCACTAGTATTCGCTTTATAAGATGCACACCCATTTTCCCCTAACTTTTGAGGCGAAAAAGGTGCGTCTTATAAAGCGAAAAATACTGTATATTTTAATTGCATGTGTATTGCAGAAATTCTTCATTTGAAATGCCTTATTCATTTAATAGAAATACTTTATCTGGGAATACCCCTTTAAGGAAGGTAGATTGCCATTGAGATCAATGAGAGCTGTATACATATGTATTTTGAGAGCTCCCTCTAGTGGTGGCTGCAGGAAAATTCTATTCTCTCATGTATGTCTAATCAGTTATTCTGGAGTAGTGATGAGCGAAGTATTGGAAAATTAGATTCAGCTGCTTCGCCGACTTCTACAAAAAAATTTGCTCCATTACGAATAAGGGTACTTTCACCCTAGCGTTTTGGATTCGGTTTGTGAGATCCGTTTCAGGGCTCTCCCAAACGGTCCAAAGCGGATCAGTTCAGCCCCAATGCATTCTGAAAGGATAAGGATCCGTTCAGAATGCATCAGTTCGGCTCCGTTCCTCCTCTATTCCGTTTTGGAGGCGGACACCAAAACGCAGCATGCAGCATTTTGGTGTCCGTCTGAAGAGGCGGAGCCTAACGGATCCGTTTTTTTTTTACAATGTAAGTCAATGGGGATGGATCCGTTGTCAATGACACAATATGGTGCATTTGAAAACGGATCAGTTCCCCATTGACTTTCAATGTAATTCAAAACGGATCCGTTTTGGACTTTGTCATTTTTCTTTAAACCTAATGCAAACGGATCCGTTCTGAACGGATACAAACGTTTGCATTAGAGGTGCGGATCCGTCTGTGCAAATAAACAGACGGATCCGCACCAACGCAAGTGTGAAAGTACCCTTACTTCGTCATAAAACGCAGTTCTTTGTAAGTAGTGGGTTGCACCATCCCCCGTCATTGTACCCCTTACATGCCGCGTTTATAGCTGATCACGACATCTGACAGCAATAATATAAAGTAAATGAATAAAATCATACTTACCTCATCCACTTGATTGCGAATAGCCAGACGCCGCCATCTAAATTGTACAAGACCATCAATCAAGATGGCGGCAGCCGGCTCTTCATGATCAAAAGAATGAGGTAAGTGTATAATTTTTTTAATTTTTTATCGCTAATAAGGGAAAATTAATCCGCTACCACGAAGCACAAGGAAATTTGACTTAGCTCGGAATTGAATTTTCCCTGCATTAACTAGGTGTGACTGTTAACTCTGCTACATCTGTACATGAAGATATGTCATGAAATTATCTTACTTGGAATTTTAGATCAAATTATTTTGTGTCTAATTGCGCAGTAGATACGACATTGTTACATTGTATCAGCTCGAGCTATAAACAGAGCAGATCCCATTAATTCCATATCAGCGAGATCTTCCACCCACATTTATTGGTCACATCACTGCAGACAAGACAAGAAGCCCGGAAGTTTCTTTATATTTATTGCCTTTTATTTTATTTTTTAATTTATATAAAAATTTATCTTCACTATAAACGGTGCCGGCGGAAAAATAGCTAAAAAAAAAAAAACCTCTCCTGTATTTTTTCTACCCCTTCCATTAAATAAATCCTGTTTACTCGCTGGGTAAATAGAATTGATGTAGGAGACGACTTTTTATGATCTATTATTTTACTTTCATTGTATTTTGAATATTTTACCGCGGCGTGTCACCGCTCTGCCGCACGCACAAGTCCGATTTACAGCTGCACCGCGAGCATTTAGCAGCTTGAAATGTGCAGCTCTTAATTTCTGCTTCTTTCATATCTGAGCGGATGATTTATCCGCCGGCGCGCGGCGCTCTGCATTACGCTGTCAGGTGAGATCCGCTCCCCGCACAAGCCGCATTGTTGTAGATAAATGGCTCTCCAGATTTAAATGCTTTGCTCGGTTTAAAGCTACATATTTACTACGATTTGCCGTTGCTTCAGTAATTGCCCCGTGTATTTATTTCTACATTTAGTCTTCAGTCTGCGGAACAGTAAAACACCAGACGTTTCTGTCGTAGGTTTATTCATGAAGAAAACATGCAAAATGAGGACGGATTGAAGGATATGACTGGGGACTATAGGAAATCTAAGTATATAAGGATGAGGAGCAACAGGTGGGTTGCCATGACTGCTGACAACCAGCCTCTACATCATGTCTCAGAGGTTGTCACAGCCCCACCCCATTACTGACATCACTGATTTAATGACATGTGATCAGACATGAGATCCACACACCTTGTACTACAGGAACATCTATTACTGCTGACAACCTGCCCGTATATCCTGTCTGAGAGGTAGTCACAGCCCCGCCCCCTGCTGATGACATCACTGATATAATGACATGAGATCAGACATGAGATCCTCACCTTATACTACAGGAACATCTATTACTGCTGACAACCTGCCTGTATATACTGTCTGAGAGGTAGTCACAGCCCCGCCCCCTGCTGATGACATCACTGATATAATGACATGTGATCAGACATGAGATCCACACCTTATACTACGGGAACATCTATTACTGCTGACAACCTGCCTGTATATCCTGTCTGAGAGGTAGTCACAGCCCCGCCCCCTGCGGATGACATCACTGATATAATGACATGTGATCAGACATGAGATCCACACCTTATACTACAGGAACATCTATTACTGCTGACAACCTGCCTGTATATCCTGTCTGAGAGGTAGTCAGCCCCGCCCCCTGCTGATGACATCACTGATATAATGACATGTGATCAGACATGAGATCCACACCTTATACTACAGGAACATCTATTACTGCTGACAACCTGCCTGTATATCCTGTCTGAGGGGTAGTCACAGCCCCGCCCCCTGCTGATGACATCACTGATATAATGACATGAGATCAGACATGAGATCCACACACCCTATACTACAGTAACATCTATTACTGCTGACAACCTGCCTGTATATCCTGTCTGAGGGGTAGTCACAGCCCCGCCCCCTGCTGATGACATCACTGATATAATGACATGTGATCAGACATGAGATCCACACCCCCTATACTACAGTAACATCTATTACTGCTGACAACCTGCCTGTATATCCTGTCTGAGAGGTAGTCACAGCCCCGCCCCCTGCTGATGACATTACTGATATACTGACATGTGATCAGACATGAGATCCACACCTTATACTACAGGAACATCTATTACTGCTGACAACCTGCCTGTATATCCTGTCTGAGAGGTTGTCATAGCCCCCCCCCCCTGCTGATGACATCACTGATATAATGACATGTGATCAGACATGAGACCCACACCTTATACTACAGGAACATCTATTACTGCTGACAACCTGCCTGTGTATCCTGTCTAAGGGGTTGTCACAGCCCCGCCCCCTGCTGATGACATCACTGATATAATGGCCAGACATGAGATCCACACACCTTATACTACAGGAACATCTATTACTGCTGACAACCTGCCTGTATATCCTGTCTGAGAGGTTGTCACAGCCCCGCCCCCTGCTGATGACATCACTGATATAATGACATGTGATCAGACATGAGATCCACACACCTTATACTACAGTAACATCTACTCCTCTATTACTGCTGACAACCTGCCTGTATATCATATTCCTTCTGACAACCATTACCATATTTGATACATTTTGGCTTCTGTTCTCATTCACTATTGTATGAGTTTCAGGCACAGGTCACATCGAGGGGGAGGGAGTCTGAGGGTGGATATTATAAGTCTCTAGGACGTCACCCGGCTGCATCTGTTACAACAACCTGATTCTTCAATGCTGACTCCGCACCGTCCTCATTTGCTGCACCCAGCCCTTCCCCCACCCCAGTCCGAGTCTTCTGATGATAAATATATTCTTTTCATATCTTCTTTAGGATCTTCTCAGCCTGCCTCCCTTTTTGCAGGATGGTGGCCATCCCTCTGATCACATCTCTCCCATGAATCTAATCTTTGTCTTATAGCTTCTGTATTAGTATGGATTTTCTGCCTGGCGGTCGCTGTCTGCTCCCCGGGGGGCGCGCTCATCTCCTTGTTTCAGCCAGCCCAGCAGTTCTCAGGGTAGAATATGTCATCCATGAAGTCGCAGCAACAGATCATTCCTTGTGAAGCTTAGCTACAAATTATCTGAGATGAGGAACCATCATAGCGGGGTATCTGGTGGAGAAACGGTGGCCCGCTGTGGGGCAGACGTCAATCCACCGGAGGATGTTCTAGTGACACTAAGTCTCCACCTCTCTTATTTACACATTTTATCCCTTTGGTCTCTGTTCTGTTACATTTTATCTCTTTGGTCTCTGTTCAGTTACATTTTATCTTTTTGGTCTCTGTTCTGTTACATTTTATCTCTTTGGTCTCTTCTCAGATGGTGAGGGTTGTAGTCCTCTCCACTCTAGGACACTTTTAGTTTTGGCCTATGGACTAGTCAGTGCCTGAAGAGGTTTAGTGTATGCTGGAGATGAGACATCTGGATACCAGTCTTTACTGCACATGTTGGATTTCCTTGCTTCATCAAGTCTAAAGAGAATTCTCACAGAAACTTCTTTTGAAGAGTCACAATTCTCTTTTGTCAGAACAGGGAATGGCTGGAATGAGAACTCTTCCGTCAAAGCTCTGGAATGATTTGGAGCTTCTCCTGGAGGACTGCAATGGCTCCTCTACTCCTCCGAGAGCTGCTGATTATAACCTTGAAAATGTAGAGGGTAAAAAAAAACAAAAAACACAAGTGATGAAAATTAGGGGATATTTCTTCTGGTGAGGAGAGCGATAAGTGGATCACCACCAGCGATCACATTCATCATCACAGTGAGAAAAAGTAAAGGAAGATCTCACATCCCAAGTACCAAAAATTCCTTCCTTCCTTTTTTTTATTCTCCTTCTGGCCCAGACCATCATGATGACTTCTTTCCTTTCTCATGTCTATTTATCTCATATCTAAGAAATAAAAATGTGCATGCAGTCCCTTCACAAATGTTATTTGGGGTAATAAAGTGGGACCACCACCCTTTCATCTAAGTGAAAGAGTGCTGCCTCATTTATTTTTGTGGGTATCTGTCTATCTAGATAGATGTGGTCTCCTCCTGATGCTGCTGCTGCCGCCACCTCCAAGCTCTGTCATTATGCCACTCTATGGCCACCTGATGCTGCCGCCACCTCCACACTGTCATTGTGCCAGCATGTGGCCTCCTCCTGATGCTGCTGCTGCCACCACCTCCACACTCTGTCATTGTGCCACTCTGTGGCCTCCTCATGCTGCTTCCACCTCACTACTATGTCATTGGGCTACTCTGTGGACTTCTCATGCTGTTCCCACCCTCCCCACTTCATGACTGGGCCACTATTTTGCCTTTTGGCCTGGCTGACATCATCATTTATTTGACCCTTCTTCTGATCTGTCAGAAGGAAGGAAAAATGAGACGCACAACAGATCCTGTCTATGTAGCAGCTGTAGGGTCTGCATGACATGGTCCCTATGCGTCAGAATTGGCTAATGATTTGGTAGCCAAAAACAGGAATGGATACAAAACACAGAAGACATGCAAATATTCCATTTACATGTCATCTCTGTTTTGGATTCACTCCTTTTTTTTTGGCTTAAGCAATACTGATGGATTACTGACCAAATGTTGACCAAGTGAAGGTGGATGCTCCACGAACAGGATCCGTTTTTCTGGGGTTATTGTTAAGACGGATCAGAGGAAGGGCAAAATAGTCAGTGACATCAACACAAACTTACTGCTGAAACCCTCTCCCCTCTGTCGGGGGGGCTCTACTTGTATAAGCGTTTAATAGAACAGGTTCTGTAGACATCTATGTGGAATCAGCTGACGACGGTGTAAAAGGAGTGCGCTTCTTCTTGGAGCTAACATCGACCTGTAAGGCTGAGTTCATACTTGAGTTATTTGGTCAGTTTTGGCCTAATGACCCCCCAAATAAGTGAAGTGTGCAGTGATTCTAAGAGCGACGCCTGTCATCTGCATGTCATACTGACTCATAGTATTATTTCACTACCACAGCAGACTCCGTATGCGTGTTACTGCAAGGCACAGTGTTCTACACCGCTATAAAGGCTCTCTGCAGCTAGGAAATCCCCGTTTTTTAACGTGTTTCGCCGCAAATAAATTTGGATCGAACCAATTTTTTTTGAAAAATTCAGTGAACCGGCTAAATCAAATTTTGGAGACATTCGCTCATCTCTAATTATGATCAATACATTTCCTATGCTTTGCAGAAACCATTGTGTACAACAGTCAGCTCCGCACAGTAGAAAATGAAGATTCCTCTGTCTGTTCCAGACTTCTTCATAGGAGTCCAATTTCTCCATACAGGCGGGTGATTAGACCGCGCAGATCATCAGTGGAGCCGCTGATTATTAGACGCTTGTCGGTTTCCTTTTTCAGACATTCATTTAGATTTCTGTAACGATCCTCCTGTGGTTCCCGAGTCCCCATAGACTTGATGATTTCAGCCAATTTGGTGTAAAACGTCTGAGAGAATCAATGTACTCATGAACCGCTTCTCTCCAATTCTAACGAATCATTGGAAGAAAGGCAAGAAGACTCAATATAAAATCCACCTCCGATATAATCTCCGGGGAGAGAAGCGTCCCTCCAGGAAGATTGCCCTGCTGCTGCTTTCTATCTCCTTTTATATAACTACACATAGAATAACTTTGCAGTATGTCTTATACTCCAGTCACATCCGAAGCAGCATTCACATTTCTTACGATTTTTCTCCTTAGCTCCGAACTGACATTTTCAACTTCATCATGCTATCTCAGTTCATACAAGGTAAAAAAATTGCAGGAAGCAATATGTGACAGAAATGACTGTGTCTGCCAGGACAAGACGAACTGATTGCAACACGAAGAGATTTGAATGCAGCTATGGGAGGGTAGTAACCACAGCGTTGCATGGAGAACACTGAACCGAGAGTCCGGCTACGGGAATCCAGTTGAGATGTATTTCCGTCATATAACTCAGCTCTATCTGAATTCTGCTTCAATACATCCTCCAGTCACTTACAAAACTGCACTCAGAATGTGAAGATATCTGTAATATAATATGTAATAGATGTGAACTAAGCATGACAAAATAGATTCTGAACAAACCGGATACGTTACAATTTTCACAAAAATTTGTCCATCAAATGAATTGGAAGCTTTTCTGATTCATATGTGTGCAGCGCCATTTTATCATCCATGTTGGCACGCAAAACAATGAGGGAGGAAGAAGAAGGACGATACATCACCCTGGGAAGAAGTGGAGGCTGACATATAGCCTGGATCAGACAAATCAGTGGTAGCAGCGAGACGTTTCTGTGCAGAGCGAGCAGAACGTCATTCAGCTTTGTACTTGTGACCTGGAAGGAAGCTGTACTGTTGCTCTGCCTCTGCAGACTGATGTACTGAGCTAGGGACAGCATAAGAAGATTATAGGGAGAAAATAGGTGATAGAAAGGAATGGTAGAGGATTAGTAAGAGTGAAATGGTGATAGGGAGGGACAGTATAAGATTATAGGGAGATGATAGGTGATAGGGAGGGGCAGTATAATATTATAGGTAGAGAATAGGTGATAGGGAGTCATCATATAGGATTATAGGGAGAGAATAGGTGATAGGGAGGGACAGTATAGGATTATAGGGAGATGATAGGTGATAGGGAGGGACAGTATAATATTATAGGCAGAGAATAGGTGATAGGGAGGGACAGTATAAGATTAGAGAGAAAGAAAAGGTGATAGGGAGGGGCAGTATAAGGTTATAAGGAGAGGATAGGTGATGGGGAGGGACAGTATATGGTTATAGGGAGAGAATAGGTGATAGGGAGGACAGTATACGGTTATAGGGAGAGGATAGGTTATAGGGAGAGAATAGGTGATAGGGAGGGACAGTATAAGGTTATAGGGAGAGGATAGGTTATAGGGAGGGACAGTAAAAGGTTATAGGGAGAGGATAGGTGATAGGGAGGACAGTATACGGTTATAGGGAGAGGATAGGTTATAGGGAGGGACAGTATAAGGTTATAGGAAGAGGATAGGTGATAGGGAGTGATCATATAGGTTTATAGGGAGAGAATAGGTGATAGGGAGGGACAGTATACGGTTATAGGGAGAGGATAGGTTATAGGGAGGGACAGTATAAGGTTATAGGAAGAGGATAGGTGATAGGGAGGGACAGTATAAGGTTATAGGGAGAGGATAGGTTATAGGGAGGGACAGTATAAGGTTATAGGGAGAGGATAGGTGATAGGGAGGGACAGTATAAGGTTATAGGGAGAGGATAGGTTATAGGGAGGGACAGTATAAGGTTATAGGAAGAGGATAGGTGATAGGGAGTGATCATATAGGATTATAGGGAGAGAATAGGTGATAGGGAGGGACAGTATAAGGTTATAGGGAGAGAATAGGTGATAGGGAGGGACAGTATAAGGTTATAGGGAGAGGATAGGTTATAGGGAGGGACAGTATAAGGTTATAGGAGAGGATAGGTGATAGGGAGGGACAGTATAAGGTTATAGGGAGAGGATAGGTTATAGGGAGGGACAGTATAAGGTTATAGGAAGAGGATAGGTGATAGGGAGGGACAGTATAAGGTTATAGGGAGAGGATAGGTTATAGGGAGGGACAGTATAAGGTTATAGGGAGAGGATAGGTGATAGGGAGGGACAGTATAAGGTTATAGGGAGAGGATAGGTTATAGGGAGGGACAGTATAAGGTTATAGGGAGAGGATAGGTGATAGGAGGGACAGTATAAGGTTATAGGGAGAGGATAGGTTATAGGGAGGGACAGTATAAGGTTATAGGAGAGGATAGGTGATAGGGAGGGACAGTATAAGGTTATAGGGAGAGGATAGGTTATAGGGAGGGACAGTATAAGGTTATAGGGAGAGGATAGGTGATAGGGAGGGACAGTATAAGGTTATAGGGAGAGGATAGGTTATAGGGAGGGACAGTATAAGGTTATAGGGAGAGGATAGGTGATAGGGAGGGACAGTATAAGGTTATAGGGAGAGGATAGGTTATAGGGAGGGACAGTATAAGGTTATAGGGAGAGGATAGGTGATAGGGAGTGATCATATAGGATTATAGGGAGAGAATAAGTGATCGGGGGGACAATATAAGGTTATAGGGAGAGAATAGGTGATAGGGAGGGACAGTATAATATAATAGGGAGAGAATAGGTAATCGGGAGGGACAGTATAAGATTATAGGGAGAGAATAGGTGATAGGGAGGGACAGTATAAGGAGATTATGGGGAGACAATAGGTGATAAGGAGAGACAGCATAAGAAGATTATGGGGAGAGAATAGGAGATATATTTTGGAATATTGGGTATATTAATGGGTGTAATCAGGCAGAGGGAGTTAGAAATTATCACTATCCTATGTATTTACTGTAAGCTCGACTTCTGGCAACTAGTTCTATATTACAGATTCCTGCAAAAACTGGGAAAATATTTTTGGGGAGAAAAAACTTTCATAACATTCTTGAAAACACTGAAGAATAGGCATTTTTTCTAAAAACCAGCTTCTATTTACCATCTGTACTTGTGCATCTCTGTGCATTATAGCCATATTACTGAACACATACATTGCTGCAATATAAGGGGTGGATCGGATACAAAAGTAAACACATTTCACATCAGTAACACAAATTGTAACTGCATCACAATGTTCAAAAGATGTCTGGTGTCACTGCCACAAACTTGCACTGTCTGTCACGTGTGTTTTAGTGAAGGACCAGTATAACGGCTTCAGAGTGTGGAGTTCAAACACATTTCATTGCAAAAATTGCATTATTTCCATTGTAAATTTTCAATACCATTGTGCAGTGTGTTTGTGGAAGGGGAGGGATTCGGGACATTTAATTGCACCAAGGTCTTTAAAGGGGTTCTCCAGGAATTAAGAAAATGAAAATACTTAAAAATTATTTCATTATATATATATATTCCCAAATACCTTACAATAGTTATAATGGCTCGTTTTGTCTGGGGAGCAATCATTAGGAAAAACAAAATGGGTGCTGTCCTATTAGTGCCCACAAAACCTGTCCTAATCACACAGGAGGACAAATTACTTCACAACACTGAGCTAAAGAGCTGCATCATCCTCCTCTCTGCTCTGCTTGTCAGGGATTATGATCCTGAATACAATTTAATACGGTCATCAGCTGAATCTCTGTAGGAATGGAGGTCATGAGCAGATGTGGCTAATGAGCAGCAGCTCTTGTATACAGTCTCCATTACCACAGCCCCACATTACCTCCGTCTCTCCTGTCCCTCCTCTCTGTACTCCATATCTCCTCATGAACTCGATTCCTGCAGAGATTCAGCTGAAGATCTTCTCATCTGTATTCAGGATCATAACCCCTGACAAGTAGGATAGGAGGATGAGGCAGCTCTTTACCTCAGTGTTGTGAAGTAACTTGTCCTGCTGTGTGATTAGGACAGGTTTTGTGTGTACTAATAGGACAGCAGCCATTTTGTTTCTCCTAATCATTGCTCCCTAGATCTTATACCTAATGAAAGGTATTTGGGAATATATTTATAATGAAGTAATATTTAAGTATTTTAATTTTCTTAATTCCCGGAGAACCCCTTTAAATTACATTAAAAAAAAAACTTTTTGCTATGTTGCTATTAGCTTTCAATAATCTGTGTATACCAAACCCAGGACTTTTTAGACCTCATAATAAAATCTCTGGAAAATGGAACCGAAAATGAAAGACCCATGCCTTATCGTCCCACAGTCAGAATCATGGTAGTGGCAGCAGTAGCAGCAGTCCACAGTTCTTCCTTGCTTCCAAAAGACTCAACATAATCATTAAAGTAGCACTTTAAATGTTTTATTCTTTGACCTGTTAGAAAGGCACATGATGCAGTCTGTAGTGAATGTAATCTTCTTGGTGTCATGTTTACCCATGTCAGACTCAGAATACCTTAAGATATCATTACACAAATGAACAACCAGTCAACCACACGTAATTTATTAAAACTGTTTTATTATTGATTGGTAATTATTGGCCACAGTGTTTTTATTTTACCTTAAATTAATACCATTAAACCAATTTATTAATGAATACCAGCAAAATTCTTTAACTAACTATCACTTTACCAATATCAATTCAACAATGAATTACCTAGTCCACTCGTAGAGTGACTATTACCCTATACAAACACGTCTTTAAAAATGGGGTGGGAGGGAGTGGGATTCTTTGCTGCGACTCACGTGAATGCGCAGCAAGTAACTGCTTCTTTCTTTTATAGGTAACTAGTCTCACCAATCAATTTCTTCTTCACCACCTCGAGGATTTCAGACTGCACCAATTGCATCTGTAACCCAGGTAGGTAATCGAGTACTTAAAAGTATTGCATCTGCAAATTTGAGGGTTCATGACACCATGTCACACCATGTCATTGATCATACCAGTGACTGTACTTGTGAGTTATAACCTACCTTCTGATCCTCAGCTGTGTCATGTGATCCACACTCTGATCTCCAACTGACACAGGACAGGAAGTCAGTTACTTCTCTAGTCTCACTATGAGACTGACATTGAGGCTCCCATAGGAATATATAGAGAGACTGACTTCCTGTCCCCACATAAGATGCTGTGGGATTTGGAAATCTGATTGCTGGTCACATGACACAGCTGAGAAGCAGAAGGGAGGAGATAGCTCACAAATACAGCAGCTGGTAAGAAAATTACAATCACTAAAGATTTCATCATGTACCTTTCTAGCAGGTCAGAGAATACCAATTTTTGCAGGAGTTGTTCTTTAAGGAGAAAGAGGGTGAGATTGTGGATTGTAGACTCCTCCTCTCAGTCACAACAGGATAATGTGGAGGTGACTTCGGAGTCTGACACTGAGGTACGGAGACAGGGACCACAGCGTTCCACCTGCTCTTCCTCCTTGCAGCCCCAGAGAAGCTTTTCAGTGCAATATTCTATTTTTTCACTGCCCCATCCAAATGGAGTACTTCCTTTTTCCTGGTCTCGTATTGGCAACACCACCACCACACCCTATGGAAGATGGTCAAGAGAGTCTCCCTGTTGATGAGTTGTGTGAGAGCAGTCAGCGTTTGGACTGCCTTGAGGAGGGGGTTCAGGAGGAGGCAGCAGACTCCGTGCATAGCTGTGTTGGTGGTGGTAGAAGTGGTACCCATATGGTAGTGGTGGTAGGGACAGTGGTACCAACAGTGGCAGTCGGGGACAAATACAGAACAGAGAATCGGGAGGGGGGGGGGGCCCCCACCACCATGATATATCACAGTCTGATTTATAAAGCAAGTTCTTTAATTGGTCCTTCCTCTTTAATGCCTTGTAATGTAATGTCTTAGTGATACCTGGTCGCAGTTCTGTAGTATGAGGTAACTGTACTTATGGGGGGAATTTATCCAGAGGGGAAGATTTGAAGTCAGTTTTGCTGGAGTCTGCGTTGGACTACGTTATGCCACATTTATCAAATGTTTCATTTTGAGGCGGTCCACATCACCGTTACAAATTTTGTTATTGCTTTCCGTTTTAACATGGTTCTAATGGAAGATAATGGAATTCATATGACAGAAATAAAAACGGAAACCTTTAGAAGCATTCTGTTTTGATCCGTCATCACAGAGGTCTATGGGCAAGCCTAACGGAAACCAGATGATATCAGAGAAAATGTAGCGATGAGATAAATAAGTGATAAAGAAGAAACAGTGAAGATTAATCATTTAGTTTGCTTTATTTTACACACAAAAGCTGTATTCTTATCTTTTAGGGAGGATGTGCGGCAAGTGTAGAGGAAAAAATTCATTTATATATATACTGTATGTGTGCTTAACTAATAGGTGCCTTTAATGATGATTGTTTATATATAATATGGGGTATCCCTTATATAATGATTAACCCCTTCAACCCCAGAGGTTTTTAGTTTTGCATTTTTGTTTTTCACTTCCTGCCTTTCCGGGGCCATAACTTTTTTTTTTTTTTTTTTTTTTTTTTTTTAACAAAGCTCCAAGAGGGCTTGTTTTTTTGGGGACAAGTTTTACTTTCTAATTCCACAATTTAATATTGCATATGATGTTGTAGTGGGGAGCTGGGAAAAAAATCCAAATTGGAAAACAAAACGCAATTCCGTAACAGTTTTATGGGTGCTGAAGCCCTTTGAAGAGGCCACTAGATTTGTCAGCAGAGAGATCTGTGGCATGAATAACGTCATCCCTCTCATATTTATTTTAGGACAGATGCTGACGCTGATGCAGTGGGGGGCAAAGGTGACGAGAGCTAACGCATCTTGCTGTCCGCCCTGTAGCTTGTGCGGACCCACAAAGAGGATCTTCCATGAAGGCGGATGAGGTGCTGCCACTGGAAGAGGAGGAGGATTATGACAGTGACACTGGCCAGGACATCCAATCTTTGCAGCGGGGGTCCAAGCCCAAAAGAACTGGCTACTTGGGCATACTGACCAGAATGGCGACCTGTAGACTCACTTGCTTACGCAGTCACACGTGGATCGGTGACATCAAGCAGTCTCATGATTACTGGATAGCCATGCTTTTAGACCCTCGCGATCAAGGCAAAATGGGAAAATGTTTTCCTCTTTCCGAAAGTAAGGCCAAACTACATTGTTACCAGGTAATACTGTGTATGTAGCTAGTGATGAGCGGCATGGGCAATATTCAAATTTGCAATATTTTGTGAATTTTTGGGTGAATATTCGCCATAAATTCACAAATTCGAGAACTCGTAATCTCCAGTCATTATTTTCTTGATTGTGAAAATTGGCAATCAGAAAATTGACGATAAAAATTGACGATAAAAATTTAGCGATACGAAAATTCGCAATCAACACTACTCCTAAAGTCAAAGACATTGCAGCCTTCTCATTGGCCCATAAGCAAGAGGCAGCGAGGGATCATGGGTACTGATGAAAAAAATCTGGAACATTCGCGATTACGAATATATAGCGCTATATTCTAGATATTCTCGAATTCTCGAGTTGCTAATATCTGCAATAAAAATTTGCAATTACAATATTCGCGATCAATACTATACGTAGCTTGCAGCAAGAAGACACCTGCTGAATTGGTAGGCATTTTCACAGTCCCCCGGCTGAGGCTGATGAATAGATCTGACCTTGCTGACGGTGCCCCATCTTGCCGCTGTTGCTGTCTTCCTACCTGCCTATCATCGTGTTCTGTACGGCTGCTGCTGTCATCATGCCACTGCCACTATCTGACTGCCTGTCAAAATGTACTATATGGCTGCTGCCACCGCTGCTTATCCCATACTGCCTCTACTATTAACACTACACATCTGCCACTACTACTGCTATTCCTACTACTACCACCCATAGACAGCCGACCTTCGCCTTGTACGTTTCATGCTATGCTGCTTCGGCTGCCTTTCCCCATCCACACTGCGCTGCTATTGCTCCTCATCAGTCGTTTACTACAAGCCACTTTTACTTCTGACAATTATCACTTGTGTGCATCATATGGGCAGCCATTCTCACCTCGTCAAGGCATCATTTTTAGATGTTTGGTTCCCCAACAAGTCACTTATTTTATATGTATATATATATATTTTTTTTTTTACCCCATAACACTGTGTGTGTTTAAACACTATTGGCCCCCAATTAGGGAAAATATTTGTTATTTTTGGCATATGAAAAAGCATAACACGTGTCGTTGTGGTAGCTTAGGGTGGATGGAGGGAAAAAGAAAAACAATTAAGAAAAATTAAGAAAAACAAAATGTTTGCCTAAAAATTCTATGTTCCAGGAAACCACAGGAAGTTATATGCCAATTTCCAGGAAAACTGGAGCATCTTAGAATTGTGTAGAATCGATTCAGACACAAATCAAATTTTTTTTTTAAATCAACAAATTGGACAGACAACAAATCAAGAAATGTGTTCATCTCTAATATGAAAATATCTGTAATATAATATGTTGTACCTGTGAATATATCTGTAATATCATATGTAATACACGTGAACATATTCTGTAGCAAAATATGTAATAAATTTGAACATTTGGAAGAGATCATTTTTTGTATTTTTAGAAGTGAAAGTTTCATTTTTCCCAAAAGACAGATGCTAATTAGGGTTGGACTTTCCATGAATTATAACTTCTCCTGCTGAATGGGAAAAAAATCCAACATCATGCTACTTTTTAGCTATGATTGAATACACCGTTTTGTGAAGCCAGGATATGGTGGGGGTTGGAATATTTGACCTATAGAACATTACATTGTAAAATCCTGGATTATATCTTCTACAATTTCATTGGCCGACTGCTCCCAACCAGAATTTACCAAAATACTGGAAAGAGGAGATATGACGCGAGAGAAAGGTTCATATCTGTCAGGGATCCACATGGACCCTGCTGTACATGATGCCTGATGCCAGACTGACAGCTTTACCTAAATGTTATCAGCCTGGACTGAAGCTATTGTGTAACCTGGGCAGGAATAAATATACGGAAATATGAATATGTTAACATTTCAGTGGAGTTACGGATCTGCCAGAAGTCAGAGGAGGCTCAGCTGCTTCTGGGCTCGGGAAGTATATCAGGAAATGGAACTGGATAACTGTACCTTCTATTGGTGTATGAGTAAAGGAAGAGGAAGAAAATGAGAAAGGAAAGATGGAAAAGAGAAAAGAAAAATATGGGGGAAGTACGGAGGGTAGAATGATGGAAGGAGAAAAATAAAAGAGAAGGAATTGAGGAAGGGAAGATGGGAGGATACAAGAAAAGGAGAGGAAGGAAAGACGATAGGAAAAAGGAGGAAAGGGAAGGAAGGAGGGCAGAAGAATGCAGAAGAGACAAAAAATGAAATGGAAAATGGGAGGTAAGAAGGAAGGAAACATAAAGAAGTAGAGAAACAAAGTGATAAAATACTAAGCAAATAAAGGAAGGCAAAAAATGAGAGAAACAATGAAGCACAAAGAAGGAAACAAAAGAAGAAAATAAAACAAATAAGGAAAAATAGGAAAGAAATGGGCAAAAATATAAATCATTGAAGGTTAGAAAGATGAAAACAACACAGAAGGAAAAGAATATAAGGAAAGAAAAAATAAGTAGACAAAGAAGGAAAGAAGAAAGGAAACATCTGGGGGTGGGGTCAGAGGAAAGAAGAGAGGAAGAAATAAATAAAGGAAGGATGGAAGGTAAAAAAGTTGGATGGATGGATGGATGGATGGATGGAGGAAGAAATAAATGAATAACAGATGGGAGGAAGGAAGGTATTTTTCTGTTTAAGTGGAAATGTTTGTTCATGTGCCTGGAGTAAGAAGTAAGAAGGTAAAAGGGGGAGAAAATAATAAAAAATGTAGTAAGGGAGTAAAAACGAGGAAGAGGAACATGAAGGTAGATGACAAATAAGAAGGGAAAGAGTAGTTTAAAAATGAAAGTAGGAAGTGGGTTAAAGTATGAAGAGGAAACAAAGAATGAGAAGGAATGCAGGAAGGAATAAAGAAAGGGAGAAGCTGCATCTTCAATTCTGTTGGCTTCAGAGCTGAAATCTCTCAACATTGCATACTAGTGAATGATATTATGTCAAGAGTTAGGCTTACTGTTTCCAAAGGCAACCAGCTGAAATGTGTGTGGGAATATAATACAGGATATACATTAGGGTCAGTGCAAGATAAGTATATAATGTATGTACACAGTGACTCCACCAGAATAGTGAGTGCAGCTCTGGAGTGCAGATGGTCTTTATAAGACCTAAGTTATGAGGAGACGTAGGCCCCTCCATAACTTCGGCAGATCCTCCGCCAGTTCTATATGTAAGGGCTTCCTAGCTGAATTACATTTAGACCATTTTCTACACCTAAAAGAGGAGTAGAAATGGTAAATCAGACGAGCCTTCCGGCCCCTCCCCGCCCACGCCATGCCCACTATATTTAGACGTATTTCTGTCATAAATGACCCCCAATGATTCTACTTTTTATATCGATTTTTATATCTACTGTATATACTAGTCTTGTTCAGAAATGAATTCTTCAGTTTGATGCTTTAATCATTATCCCAGCAGGTGCTTCGACTTTCTCAAGGAATTCAGCTTGGAATACTTTGGTGTTTTACTTTTGGCGCCATATTTGTCTTGCTGAGCCTTCATTAGCCAATGATCTTGCAGTCAGTCCACACGAGGAGACAGATTTATGGGCCAGTTATATCGACCACATGAAGAAGAGACTGCGCACTCGGAGCTTCTTACACACGGAATCGTACAAAAAAGATTTCTTTATTAAATATACATTATTTACAGTCCTTATGTCTGTACAACAGTAAGAATAGAAAATAAAGAGCAATTGTTCTGTGCCAAGACATTTACTATCCTCTACAAATCTCTTTTTGCACTGAGTGTTGTCTTAACAAGAAAACCCTTTAGTAGAACATAGCGCGGAAGTAAAGAAATCTCGAGGCGTCCAGATGGAGATTGATCATTGAATTTACCAAGTGGAGAATTTGCCCCTGATCTAATATCACCAGGCAGTTAGCATTAGGGGATCTGGGTAACAAAATAGCATTTCTGTTTGCAGAGGGGGCACATACTTATGCATCTCAAGCACCTCACTCCTTTTAGATTAATGCTTTATAGTTGACATGAAACATTTTGGAAACCCTCTCTGCAGTATGTAGAAGAAAGCGGTGTCTCGAGCGAGAATTCACAGGACAGACCTTTTCTAATGTTACCGATGTGAAAAATGTTAACATGACACAATGCATTAGATACAATGTTGCATCAAACTTTAAACTGACAACACAAAGGCCATTGAACAGGTCAAAGTGAACGCTTTCTGCAACTGTGTATTTGAACGTTAGGTGTTAATGTTTTCTACATCTGTATGTCATGGCACTAGATAGGTAGAGTCCTACACAGTCTACACCAGTAGTCCCACAAATTGGGGCTCTCTATCAGTTGCAAAACGGCCACTTTCAACCTGATGGGAGTTGTGGCTTTTCATCAGTTTGAGGATGACCGATTGAGGACCACTGAGAAAGTAGAAGTGTTACAAAACCAAACTGTAATAACGTAAGTGATATCTGAAAGCTTGACCGCTACGCCAGCTGGAGGATGACTACTGAAAGTCACCATTCATCTTCCCAAACCTGATCTAAACTTAAGTAAGGATCCTCCAGAAAGGTCTACAGGCTTAATGATGACCATTTGATGAATGTACATGCCATAGATACTAGGGCGCCAGGTATTTATGGGCTCATTGGAAACATAGCCACAGCATCCCCCCCCCCCCCCTTGTCTACCGGAATATTAGCAAGCACTGAGCGTATAGTTTACTTAGATTGCTATCAATCCCAGTTCCCAGTAAACCCGGTACAGATGCCAGCCCTGATGGTCCTAGCATAATCCAGTAGGCAACGTAGATTGCAGTCATGGATGCAGCATTGTTATTGTGTTCTCCCAGAATCCCATACAAAACAGTGCAAACACTGAGCTTCCTGGTCCATAAATAGAATTCTAGAACTGCAAACACAAAGGAATGCAATGTAGGGAGCAAAGGATGGAATATTACTTCCTATGACTATTGATATAAGGGATGTTATATGCTATTCAGGGTCTGTAGAAAGTCATGGTCTAGGATAGTGTTCATTAGGGTTGTCACCCAGTATGAAAGAGGATGACTTCTAATTCCAGGTCTTTTTTGGTCTTAAAGGGAAATGTTCCTCAAAGTGATTATCCGTCCTTGGATACTACTGAATATTTCTTATTTTATAGAGCCAAAATGATGCATTATAGGGATCACAGCTTATTTTCTGATACGGAGCTTCAAATCCCTTCTTAGACATACATTTGTAAGATGGCATGCTGTCTTCAGTAACAGCTCAGTACGCAGCAAGCTCCTCTGCTCCACCTAGTGGCGGCAGCAGGAAGACTGCATTTTATCATGTAGCTGTAAGTGGATGTGGAGCTCTGTATCAAGACATTTGGAGAGTTGTCCAATGTCCTGACCTAAACTTATCTGCAGGAAACTTTCTGAGAAGCTTTGCCTTTCTGATTTTTGTGCAAAGTTGATGTTCAGTGTTGCCAGAGAGTATGAAGAAGATCTAAGAATGACTGTGACAGAGGAGGAAGCAATGAGCCTGCAGATGAGATTGTGCGGGTGTCTGCCGCATGCCCAGAGTTTGTAATTAAGAAGTCGATTCATCCTAATTGATTCACTTTCATCTGTGATCTATGATTCTTGTCAAGTCTTAGTTTACACCGACACAGCCGATAGCCGATCCCGGAGGCTGATTAAAGTCTTTGCATTGACCGGTTGCTTCGTGTCATTATCTCCAAGCAGCCAAAAGGATTATGAAAAATATAATGCATTTACTGTGGGTATTTATCACACACTTCTAGAAACTTCAGCATCAGAGGAGAAGAAGGATGGAAAATGAGCCAATATAACCAGCGGTGTGAGCAAGATTATACCAGGCCAGGTGCGGGGGTCACAGGCAATTATATGGTATGTGGAAGGGGTTCACAGTCATACACTCACACACACAGTATCAGGAGAGGGCTCCCGGTCACTCATACACATATATACAAACACAGACCCACAGTATGCGGTGGGGCTCACAATCACTGACAAATAGGTGCAGTAAGGGAAAGGAGCTCGCGGTCATCCATACTAAACCTACATATAGTGTGGGGACAGGGCTGGCAGTCACACATACACATATATAGTATGGGGATGGAGCTCGTGGTCACTCATACACACACATATAGTATGGGGATGGAGCTCGTGGTCACTCATACACACACATATAGTATGGGGATGGAGCTCGTGGTCACTCATACACACACATATAGTATGGGGATGGAGCTCATGGTCACTCATACACACACATATAGTATGGGGATGGAGCTCGTGGTCACTCATACACACATATATAGTATGGGGATGGAGCTCGTGGTCACTCATACACACACATATAGTATGGGGATGGAGCTCGTGGTCACTCATACACACACATATAGTATGGGGATGGAGCTCGTGGTCACTCATACACACACATATAGTATGGGGATGGAGCTCACCGTCACTCATACACACACATATAGTATGGGGATGGAGCTCATGGTCACTCATACACACACATATAATATGGGGATGGAGCTCATGGTCACTCATACACACACATATAGTATGGGGATGGAGCTCGTGGTCACTCATACACACACATATAGTATGGGGATGGAGCTCATGGTCACTCATACACACACATATAGTATGGGGATGGAGCTCATGGTCACTCATACACACACATATAGTATGGGGATCGAGCTCACAGTCACTCATACACACACATATAGTATGGGGATGGAGCTCGCAGACACACATACACACATATAGTATGGGGATGGAGCTCGTGGTCACTCACACACACATATAGTATGGGGATGGAGCTCGTGGTCACTCATACACATATAGTATGGGGATGGAGCTCGTGGTCACTCATACACATATAGTATGGGGATGGAGCTCGTGGTCACTCATACACATATAGTATGGGGATGGAGCTCGTGGTCACTCATACACATATAGTATGGGGATGGAGCTCACCGTCACTCATACACACACATATAGTATGGGGATGGAGCTCACAGTCACTCATACACACACATATAGTATGGGGATGGAGCTCGTGGTCACTCATACACACACATATAGTATGGGGATGGAACTCGTGGTCACTCATACACAATCATATAGTATGGGGATGGAGCTCATGGTCACTCACACACACACATATAGTATGGGGATGGAGCTCATGGTCACTCATACACACACATATAGTATGGGGGTGGAGCTCATGGTCACTCATACACACATATATAGTATGGGGATGGAGCTCGTGGTCACTCATACACAATCATATAGTATGGGGATGGAGCTCATGGTCACTCATACACACACATATAGTATGGGGATGAAGCTCATGGTCACTCACACACACACATATAGTATGGGGATGGAGCTCATGGTCACTCATACACACACATATAGTATGGGGATGGAGCTCATGGTCACTCATACACACACATATAGTATGGGGATGGAGCTCACCGTCACTCATACACACACATATAGTATGGGGATGGAGCTCGTGGTCACTCATACACACATATATAGTATAGGGATGGAGCTCGTGGTCACTCATACACACACATATAGTATGGGGATGGAGCTCGTGGTCACTCATACACACACATATAGTATGGGGATGGAGCTCATGGTCACTCATACACACACATATAGTATGGGGATGGAGCTCATGGTCACTCATACACACACATATAGTATGGGGATGGAGCTCGTGGTCACTCACACACACACATATAGTATGGGGATGGAGCTCGTGGTCACTCACACACACATATAGTATGGGGATGGAGCTCGTGGTCACTCATACACATATATAGTATGGGGATGGAGCTCATGGTCACTCATACACACACATATAGTATGGGGATGGAGCTCGTGGTCACTCATACACACACATATAGTATGGGGATGGAGCTCATGGTCACTCATACACACACATATAGTATGGGGATGGAGCTCATGGTCACTCACACACACATATAGTATGGGGATGGAGCTCATGGTCACTCATACACACACATATAGTATGGGGATGGAGCTCATGGTCACTCATACACACACATATAGTATGGGGATGGAGCTCATGGTCACTCATACACACACATATAGTATGGGGATGGAGCTCGTGGTCACTCATACACACACATATAGTATGGGGATGGAGCTCGTGGTCACTCACACACACATATAGTATGGGGATGGAGCTCATGGTCACTCATACACACACATATAGTATGGGGATGGAGCTCACAGTCACTCATACACACACATATAGTATGGGGATGGAGCTCATGGTCACTCATACACACACATATAGTATGGGGATGGAGCTCATGGTCACTCACACACACACATATAGTATGGGGATGGAGCTCATGGTCACTCGCACACACACATATAGTATGGGGATGGAGCTCGTGGTCACTCATACACACACATATAGTATGGGGATGGAGCTCATGGTCACTCATACACACATATATAGTATGGGGATGGAGCTCGTGGTCACTCATACACACACATATAGTATGTGGATGGAGCTCATGGTCACTCATACACACACATATAGTATGGGGATGGAGCTCGTGGTCACTCATACACATACATATAGTATGGGGATGGAGCTCGTGGTCACTCATACATACATATATAGTATAGGGATGGAGCTCGTGGTCACTTATACACACACATATAGTATGGGGATGGAGCTCGTGGTCACTCATACACATATATAGTATGGGGGTGGAGCTCGTGGTCACTTATACACACACATATAGTATGTGGATGGAGCTCATGGTCACTCATACACCCATATATAGTATGTGGATGGAGCTCATGGTCACTCATACACACACATATAGTATGGGGGTGGAGCTCATGGTCACTCATACTCACATATATAGTATGGGGGTGGAGCTCGTGGTCACTCATACACACACATAAAGTATGGGGATGGAGCTCGTGGTCACTCATACACACACATATAGTATGGGGATGGAGCTCGTGGTCACTCATACACACACATATAGTATGGGGATGGAGCTCGTGGTCACTCATACACACATATATAGTATGGGGATGGAGCTCGTGGTCACTCACACACACACATATAGTATGGGGATGGAGCTCATGGTCACTCATACACACACATATAGTATGGGGATGGAGCTCGTGGTCACTTATACACACACATATAGTATGGGGATGGAGCTCGTGGTCACTCATACACACACATATAGTATGGGGATGGAGCTCATGGTCATTCAAACACACATATAGTATGGGGATGGAGCTCGTGGTCACTCATACACACATATATAGTATAGGGATGGAGCTCGTGGTCACTTATACACACATATATAGTATGGGGATGGAGCTCGTGGTCACTCAAACACACATATAGTATGGGGATGGAGCTCGTGGTCACTCATACACTCATATATAGTATAGGGATGGAGCTCGTGGTCACTCATACACACACATATATAGTATGGGGATGGAGCTCGTGGTCACTCATACACACACATATAGTATGGGGATGGAGCTCGTGGTCACTCACACACACATATAGTATGGGGATGGAGCTCATGGTCACTCATACACACATATATAGTATAGGGATGGAGCTCGTGGTCACTCATACACACATATATAGTATGGGGATGGAGCTCGTGGTCACTTATACACACATATATAGTATGGGGATGGAGCTCATGGTCACTCATACACACATATATAGTATAGGGATGGAGCTCATGGTCACTTATACACACATATATAGTATGGGGATGGAGCTCGTGGTCACTTATACACACATATATAGTATGGGGATGGAGCTCATGGTCACTCATACACACATATATAGTATAGGGATGGAGCTCGTGGTCACTTATACACAGACATATAGTATGGGGATGGAGTTCGTGGTCACTCATACACACACTCAGTATAAGTAGTGGGCTCGTAGTCACTCATACACACACTCAGTATAAGTAGTGGGCTCGTGGTCACTCATACACACACTCAGTATAAGTAGTGGGCTCGTGGTCACTCATACACACACTCAGTATAAGTAGTGGGCTCGTGGTCACTCATACACACACTCAGTATAAGTAGTGGGCTCGTGGTCACTCATACACACACTCAGTATAAGTAGTGGGCTCGTAGTCACTCATACACACACTCAGTATAAGTAGTGGGCTCGTAGTCACTCATACACACAGACAAACACATATACAATATGCAGGCTCACAGTCATACATTCACACATTCAGTATAAGGAGGCGGCTCACAGTCAGTCACTCATACATTCACAGTATGAGGATGGGGCCTATGGTCACTCATACAGTATGCAGACAGGCCTCACAGTCAAACACAGAGTGTGTGTGTGACTGCGATAGTTTAGCTCTAAAATACAGTATTTTAGAGCTAAACCATCACTTATATGTATGCATACCAATATATACACATATATGCATAAAAAACATAAACTGTACATTTCTAAACACATACAAACACAGAAATCTAAACAAAATCCATTCATTAAACATACATAGAAATGCATTCACATAATCCATATACACTTATACATGTATATATATACAATTATACAAATTTAAATATATATAATCAAACACACTTGCACACATTTAAGCATACATACATTTATACATATACATACATACTGAAACATAGGTATAGACACAAATGCATCCACTAACATACAGATGTATTATGTACTAATACTGTAGATATACGTATTAAATTCCTATATACATAAAATACACTTTATACATATAAAATCAACTCATACATACTGTACACACACATATATATACATTCTTACACGTATATGTACAGTTGTACAGATATATATATATATATATATATATATATATATATTCTCATGACATCATAAACACACACGTATGAATGTGCATTGTACAGATACAACTTATAAGCTACACACATATGTACATACGCATGGACATGGATACACACACATACTGTACATACATAAATACAAATATTGAAAATAAATAGAAAACCTCCTCAAGACTCCGGAGAGAAATCTCTGATAAAAACACCAAACGCTGATCAGTGGAGGAAAACATATAAATTAAATCTGGAAGCAACTGGAGAAGTGACAGGAGCACCAGGGCCGGCAACTGACCTGTTATTATAGAATACCCAAGATGTAGCTGAATAACCTTATTATGTCACCGTCCTAAGAACTGCACAGTACAGATATAGCAGAGCTGAATGTGTCATTTCAAGTCTGAGTGAGCTAAAAAATAATCAATTCTAATTTAGGGTACTTTCACACTTGCGGCAGAGGGATCCGGCAATCTGTGTTGAAAGGGATAGCATTCGTAGACGGATCCATATCCGTCTCACAAATGCATTGCAAGAACGGATCCGTCTCTCCAGTTGTCATCCGTTACATATTTTTTTCACATTTTTAAAGGTCTGCGCATGCGCAGACTGGAAGAACGGATCAGTCAATGCGGTATTTTTAATGCCAGATCCGGCACTAATACATTCCTATGGAAATTAATCCCAGATCCAGCATTACGGCAAGTGCTCGGGCATTCTGGACGGAGATAAAACCGCAGCATGCTGCAGTATTTTCTCCATCGAAAACGTCGTATAGTGACTGAACTGAAGACATCCTGATACATCCTGAACGGATTTCTATCCATTCAGAATGCATTAGGATAAAACAAGCGTTTTTTTCCCGGTACTGAGCCCCGACGACGGAACTCAATGCCGAAAAAGAAAAACGCCAGTGTGAAAGTACCCTTACCAGTGCATTAGAGCTGGCATTGCGTTTTCTGTTGCACATTGCGATGGTGGGTCAGTCCAGGGGTGTAACTATAGGGCGCTACCGGGCCCAGGAGCCCTAAGGGGCCCAAAGACAATTGTGCTGCATAAGAAGACACAAAAACCACTGAGGGAAGGGGGGCCCAAGCTGAACTCTTGCACCGGGGCCCGTGAGCCTTTAGCTACGCCCCTTAGTCAGTCTCTGTCTCTGCAGTGACAACCTCAGCTATGCTACATCTGTATAAGATACAGGACATCTAGACTCTTGGTGGTGCTTTGTTGGTGCACCCTGGTACCTTTCTAATGTAACATATTGTAATAGACATACTCAGCACTGCTACATCTGTAAGCCCGGTCACTACACTACTGATAATGCATCTACCTACTCATCCCTGGGGTCGTTCACCCCACCTACCAGTGATCAGCTCCCGCAGTTTATAAGACCATACATTGGATCCAACATGATGGCCTGAAGGGTTTTGGTTTCTACGAGCCCAGGATGTCAGCAATAGTAACAATAGTCAGTGGGATTCTAACAAGCATGTGAACTCAATCCATGAGAAATTCAGCAGAAGAAGCTTCGATCTGGAGGAAATGATCTGCAAAGAAATAAAAGTGACGCGTTTCGGAGATCAGCTGCGTATCTGGCCGGTCAGTACTGTCACCATTACTGGTCAATGGATGAAGTGGGGAAAGGATGAGGGTTCAGTAGATGGAGTCTTCTGTGCCTATGTGAGGAGCCTCGAAACAAAAAATCTGCATCACATTTTATACTCCAGTCACATCCAAAGCTGCCATCAGGATTATTGGGTGGGTTATAGATTCGGTTGATGGAGTTAAAGTACTGCAAATGGCATCTAAGTTGCCACAGTGAACTGCACTGAGGATTTGTGGCAGAATTGTGAATGCAGCTCTGGGTGTGAGCACAGTTTGATGTTTGCCAGAGTTAGTTTGCAAAGTTATTGAATACGATCATGATTTAAGCTTGTTGTTTAGATGAACTTTTTCCATTGGACAGGACCCTAAAAACAAACTGACTGTAGAGGGAAGGGGGTCTTGCACCCACCATGAATATGCATGCTCACTGATTGATTCAAGCTCAAAACTGAAACATTTCACAGGCGCAACATTTGTCAAATAATGTGTGACAGCATCATGTGAATGCGCCTTAATGCAAACCCTGGCTGTGGTTAACAAAGGGTGAACTAGTGGACACCTCAGCCCCCCATTACCGCCCTATAAGTGCCTCCTCCAGATGTAAGATCCCCCCATTGAGGACCCTCCACTCCATTACCTACATATACAATAGATCAGATGTCATCCTCCATTATGGACCCTTCACTCTATTACCTCCATCTGTACTGGATCAGATGTGATCCCCCATTGAGGACCCTCCACCCTATTACCTCCATAATACTCTAGATCAGGTATTATCCTCCACTGTGGACCCTCCACTCCATTACCTCCATATATATAGTGATGAGCGGCAGGGGCAATATTCGAATTTGCGATATTTCACAAATATTCGTTAGAATATTCGTCATTTATTTGCGAATATTCGTATTCAAGATTATTCTCTTGATTGCGAAAAATCTGCAATGTAATATTCGTGCAATGTGAATATTCTAAAACACGAATATATAGCACTAGAGAATATAGTGCTATATATTTATTTTTTAGAATATTTGTCATTTTTTCCAATTTAATGTGAACAGTCATCGGCCCAAAATCAGGGAGGAATCATGACTTCAGATGGAAAAAAATGACGAATATTCTCGAATTGACCCACAAGTCAGTAATGACTCATTAATGATTTTGAATATTCTTCATTATTTAATATAGTTTATGTTATGCAAAAAATTTTCAATTAAATATGCGCCTTAATTGAATCGAGTAAGGGCGTTAAACAACTTCCCTATTGGGTTGGCTTGGTAGAATTGTCGAATATGTAGAATATGGCGCTATATTCTATATTCTACATATTCGACAACTCTACCAAGCCAAGCCACCAGCCCCCAGGAATGCGTTGATATAAAAGAATACTTTGTTTCTCTTTCAATTTTAACTCTTTCTGATCTTTGCAAAAATAAATCCCTCTCCATTTATCTATAGCGTCATCTACTGAATATAGGTTTTATGTTAAAGGATATTTTCCATAAAAAATAAGATCTTTCCTACTGTCCAAATCCAGACTGGACTCCACTATACTCCACATAGAACCTACTGGAAAGACGTCAGGTGCATTCTTTTCTACGGACCCCCCCAACACAAAGTAAATACATGTAATTGAGTGCCCTTGTGCCCAGGCTGTTGTCACGTAACTTTTCTCGTGTCCTGAAAGTCACCTCTGCCCCAATATGTATTAACACAGGGGTAATGGACATCTATCCAGATCTGCCATTCAGGGGTCTAGGAAAGCTGGGTGATAACCAGATTGGGATCTATAATCCCAGCCATATTGATCCAGCTTTTCCACAAACAAATCTGATCTGAAAGGACTCAACTTGACAGAAGAGCCCAAGGACCAACACTCTTAACAGATTTACTTACAATTGCACTGAATTCAACGCCCCCCTCCCCCCTCCACAATTCATAAATTGCAATGATTGGATATATTATTATATAAATAGCCCAATGCATGATGCTGGAGCCAAGAAAGCCAAGAACTGTGGGGATTCAAAGCCCCCCTGATTACCCTGAGAGCCCACTGAAAAGTAAAAACCGCCATATAGTGTCTACAGCTGCAGGAAGTCTGATCTCTCCTGCTGTAGCTTCTGCTAAATACCACATAAAATACAATCCCCTAAAGCTCAGAACCCCTAAAATCTGGGGTTCACTACCAACTACTGCAGCCTCTGCTTGTTCAGTGTCTGTACAGAGCATGTTCTGTGAGCATTATAGGCATCTTCTCAATGCTAGGCGGTTGCTACAATGGTGGAGGGTGACCATAAAGAAAGTATTAGTTCCAACATCGGTCATCAGCTGCTTTATCTCATATGTTGCACACGATGTCCATGAGCTCCTATAGAAGTTAATTCTTAATATAAGAATATTTACCGTAAAATTCTAGTTTTGGCCTAAGCAGCTTGTGTTTCCTATATATGATGAGTGTAGTAGTGATCGGTAACGAGCAGTGTATCCGGAGATGGCTGTTTGGGGATTCCATTGCCATTTTGCAGGTCAATGACACATCCAGAATGTATCCAAAATGCATCACTTGGCGCTATAAATAAGAATCCTCTGCCATCAACGTCCTTCAAGTCCCCCTCGAGAGCTACAAGGCGGCGTCAAGGTCAATTCCTCGTTGGATTGTTCCCCTAGAAGCAATAAAACGCGGTTACAAAACTGGAGGAATGAGGCGGTTACGTCTTCAGGGCACGAGACCCCATCTGCAAAGCTGGGGAGCCTTTAAGAAGACGGAGACCTCAAGACGTTTGTCACATTCCTCTTCTTTCTTCCCAGGGGAACAGATGTTGAGACATTGCTAAAAAAAAAAACTGCCAAAAAGAGGGGAAAAAAGAGGAAACATAATGTAGAAAGCAGGTCTCTCAGATAAAATATTCCTTTTTGCACTCGCTGACTGTGTTCTGTAAGTCCAGCTCGTTCCTGAAGGCGTAGTCCATGCTGCCCGGATACTCCTTCTCCTTGGACTGACTTTTTCCATGAGTTTTTTTGTGCTGGTAAAGAATTTTTGTCATTATCGCCACAATGCAGAAAATGATAAAGATTGTCACAGCTATGACACCTAGAGAGAAAGAAAATGGGGAAAAGGATGATGAGTGTCTTACTCCTTCACCTGGGGGTCAGTTCGTAGGCAATGAATGACCTTCCCTGCACTGATCTTGAGCTGCATTGCGTCTTAGGGTACGTTCACACGACGACATTTGTTGCGCGACAATAAGTCGCACAACAATTTTTATAATGGGAGTCTATGGTGTCGTATTGCAACATGCGGCATGCTGTGACTGCGACGCAACAGTTGCAGAAAAATTCATTCAAGATGTGACACCATAGACTCCCATTATAAAAATTGTCTCGCGACATTGGTGCGACAAAATGTTGCGCGACAAATGTTGCAGTGAAGTTGTGCCCTATTTGTCACGGGACAAATGTCGTCGTGTGAACGTACCCTAATACTTCACATCCAGAGCTGCATTCAAAATTCTGCAGATTTATTTGCAGCCTCTGCTTGCTCAGTGTCTGTTCAGAGCATTTCCTGTTGTGGTGCACGGTGGGAAATGTCCTGATAACATAATGCAAAAAAAGTGTTAAAACGTTAGGATATGTTCGCATGCAGGTTATATTTTTGCATTTTGGTTTCTACTGCATTGTGGTGCTGACATGCTACAATGCTACCCACAATGCATTTCACATTCCCTGCTTTATGGGGCATGCTACAGTTTTTGATAACAGTTGTATTTCTACAGAATTATTTCATATTACCCTATTGACCTCAAAACCAGCACCTTACAACTGGCGTGCAGCTCTGGATGTGAGTGGAGCATAGAACATAATGTATCCCAGATGAGATGCAGGCAAGGATCAAGTTATACGGTAACAATCAGGTTCAAACCTAATACCTATCACAGCTGGAAGTTTGGCACAGTTGAATCCATTCTAGGCAACCCAGTAAACACAAATCTCTCTGATGGTTTGCTACAATGTATCAGTGCAGAGGCATAACTATAATTCATATTGCCCCATAGCAAAATAAAATGGGGGCCCAACATCTAGTGTAAGAAAATGAAAACAGCAGCCTAAGCAGCAATAGTTAGAGGATGTATAGCACCATATATCAGAAAACCCACATTATAGCTAAAAAAAAAATACATATTATTACTCCCCACGAAAAGGTACAATGTTCTCGCACCTGATTCACGTCCACTCCCCCTAATCCTCTGGGATCCATTAGCTTAGTTGCATCCATGTATCAGTGCAGGTAAAATGTATCAGTCACAGAGGATTGTCTCAACTGGATACAAATGTAGCAATTGATCAGCTGTGAGATGTATTAAAGGGGATTTCCAAGTATAGTTTCTCCTATGGACTGATGTACCTCTTAAATGCATGAACTGGGGGCCCCAGTGAAAGACCCCATCGATAACTAGAATTGGATCCCGAGTTCCGAGTTTTTTTTCTTTGACACAATGCTGTTTGGCCAATATGGAGACAGGAGGAGAGGAGCACTATATAGGGCAATTTTATTCTGGTACAGATTATGGGGGGCACTATAGGGAAGGGGCGAGAGGGGCACTATGGGGGCATCTACTGGGAGCTCTATATACGGGCTATTTTATACACACATTGTGTGGGGCACTATAGGGACATTAGCTCTACTGGGGCACTAAAAGGAGATATGTTTTGTACTGGCGCACATTATAAGGGGCATTTTTTCTACTGGCGCACATTATAAGGGGCATTTTTTGTACTTGAACACATTATAAAGAGAATTATTACTAATACTATTACTGTGGAAAGTACCCTGGCCCAGTATCAGCTTAGTAAAATTATTTCAGGGGGACATTATGTTTACACTATTAGTGTCAGGGGCACTATTTGTTGGGCACAGTTATTTTTAGGACACTGTGTGCCAATAATTATTGAAGGGGGCCACTATCTGTATGTTACTAGTATTATCAGGGGGACTGTTTTTTGCGGTATAGTATTGGGGAGAACAGCGGGCATAGTATTGGGGGGACAAGATGGGGTGTAATGGAAAAGTAGGAAACCCAGACGCCTGTTTGTCAAACTCTGTAGTGACAAGAGATGGCTGAAAGAAGTCATCATGGCGGTCTGGTCTGAAAGGAGAAGATAAGGAAAGAGAACAGCTACATCAGAGGAGACGTCACTGGATGTAAGAGGTATGGGGGGCTGTATGACCCTGTATGTTTTGTAGTACTTTATATAATGTAAGGAGGGTAAGAGGTTAGGTTGAGAATTTGGCATGGGGGATGAGGGGGCGCCGTTTCAATTTTTGCCTCAGGCAGCAGAAAGGCTAGGTGCGCCCATGAGTCTATAGGACTGACGGAAACAACGCGGTGCCGTGGTTGGCCGCTTCTCAGCTCAAACTCCTTCTCAGCACTCAACAGTAGGGGGTCCCAATGATCATATAGGACCCCGAGGATAGACGATGAATGTACTGTGTGAGACAACTCCTCTATGTCTATATAGGTTGGTAACTTCTGGTTTAAAACAAGGGTTGTCCAAGATTTTGATATTGATCATCTATCCTCTTTCGTACATATTTAGGTGCCTGGAATCCTCGATTAACAGCAAAACCTGTAATAAATCTGATGCAAAATCCTGCAGAGTTACACGCGGGTTTGCAGGGAATCCCACCCTGTGCATTGCAAACATTGAAATCCACAGTGAAAATCTGCAGCATAGATTGACCAAAGTCACTGTATATACAGTACAGTGCACAGCTGCGGGGCGGTGGACATGCCCTGGAGCAGGCGGAGGACTCGCCCCGCTGATGTGCGCAGGAATCCGTAAGGCGGCCTCGGTACTAGCCCTCTGACTACATCTGCCATGAGTAGACTGAATGGTTACCACTCTTCAGCCGCCCAGTGATAGATGGGTTGTCAGGCTGGTCTATGAGGGAAGATAAGCTGGTCTGAACATTGCGCCAAGAACAAAGCCAATTAAAGAGATATATGACAGCGCTGATGATTTCAAACGGATCAGACCCCAGAACACGATCGGGTCAGACATTAATACAACAAACAGGCGCAGGCTAACCCCTTAGAGGTTTCCCAAAGAGCATTTTACCAAGTTGATGCTGAAATGATGTAGCAGAGCTGACCTGGGACATCAGCTTTCATACACTGCAGGAGGCATTACCTGCATTCTCTGCTATGTCCATATATTTCTTACCATTTTTACCCCCAAATCACAGATTTTACTTGTAGAGTTTTTCTCTTTAAAAAAAATAAATGTGGTCAAAAGGCCCAATACTGAAACATATGTATCAGCTGGGAGTGGTGGATACACCCCCCTGAGCCCGGATTACCTCCGATGACTGCAGGACCGCTTCTCATCTCATTAGTCAGGGGCTCCCGGTCATCTGTCTTCCCGAAGGGATCTGGAGAAGAAAAGAGCATCGAAGAAGACATTAACTTATCTAAAGATTGACTATGGATTCTGAGAATGTAAGAATCGCAGTCACAGACATGGGGGTCCAATACTTTTCTCGGAGGCCCCATAGATGGCACACAGATGCAGAATCAAACATTCACAGCATTTCAATTTGCTTCCTTACTCCCCTCCCATAATTACTTGCACTGCAACTTCACCTTTATGTGAGGAACCATCCTGATCTTCTTGAATATAATTCCAGAACAACAGTGAAGACTGACTCAAATATTTCCCCCAGAGACACATTATCAAGCCGTTTTAAAGAGGAGCTGTCACGTCTCCTGACATATCTGTTTTAGTAACTGCTTGCTTTCTCTATGTAGCAACAATTCTGGAGCTTCCATTCTATTCCTATGGCTTTATTTTGTGTCATTCCTCTATTATTCTTACTAGAAGTTTATGAACAAAGGTCCATAAGGGTCTTTACAGTTTGGGGGTGTGTCCTTGCACACTCTGCCCCTAACAACCTTGATTTGATAGTATCAGACTGAGTAAGGGTACCTCCGCCCAACTGGTAACACCCCGACAGACTTTTAAACCATAGACCTCTAGAAGGAATAATAGAGGAATAGTACAACCTACAGTTACAAAATTAAAAGAGCCAGAATTGTCAATTCACGAGGAATACAATTATTTACTAAAGTAGCAGAGGCGACAGCTCCTAAAGTGACTGATTCATAGATTGACTTATTTTAGGGAGGTGGGATAGGTCAGGGGTCAGCAACCTGCGGCTCTCCAGCTGTTGTGAAACTACAATTCCCAGCATGCTACATTCAGGTCTATGAGAATTCTGAGAAGAGCAGAGGAAGTATGCATGCTGGGAGTTGTAGTTTCACAACAGCTGGAGAATCGCAGGTTGCCTACCCCTGGGATAGGTCAATTTTAATGTTACTAAGGATCAGAAAAACATGGCTACTTCTTCCAAAAAAAACCACACCCATCCATAGGTCGTATGTGGTACTGCAGCGGCTCTCCTTCTGAGTCAGTGGAGCAGAGCTGCAATACCCATGCCACCCATGCACCAGTGTGGCGCTGGAAGAAATCAGCCATGTCCTATTGCTGTCCCCTGGTTCCTGTTACATGTAAATGTGACACAAGATCGCAACATTGTGACGTAATACGTTCACCGCTGACATGAAATAGCGGCGTTCTCAGAAGAAGACATAAGTGCACTTTGACATATTTTCGAAAAACTCCTCTTTGCATGGTGTCTGGTCTCAGTAGTGCAGCTTAATCTGTACACGCTCCTATCCGTCAGTGTAATTATTGCGGTACGCTGTATTTCTGCGTAATTATGAAGCTGTGTCTTTCATCGCGTAACCTCTATAGTTTGCCTTGCCAGTAGTTTTCCCAAGGAAAGTCTCCCTTCCCTCCTCCTTTCCATCCACCTCCCACTCCTCAGAGCACTTAGTATTAGCGTCTTTCATTAGACCCTGGTAGCCGTCTGTTATCAGCGCCGCACACTGTATCACCGTACGATGCAGCCGAGCTGGATTTATAATGTTTGGGTTTTAGAACTGTGTCTATAAAAATTGATGAATATCCATAAATGGTCTCCATTACTAAACGCATTAACGTCGGCCGGCTGCAATTAAACGCAACACTTAAAGAGTTGCTGATTTGCATAGAGGAATGCACGGACTGAAAATCCCCTGCCCCCTACAAAAAGAATGTGTTCATCAGCAGCATCTTCTGCTTGATGGAGGAGCTGTCCTCCCAGGGTTATGGCAGTAAGCTATAGGTGGTGCATTAAATGCATGCATAAAATTATAATGAGGGTGAATTGGGCTGGCATGTGGCCGTTAAGGTAATACTGATAAATGTTAGAAAAAACAAATCTCTCCTTTTCTCCAGAAACAGCACCGCTCTTGATCATAGGCTTTGTCTACTACTGCAGTTCAGACCAATGCACACGAGCTGCAATACCTGAAACAACCTATGGAAAGAGTGGCGCTGTGCAAATAAAATGTAATGTTAAATGTGGCATATACAGTATGGCCGAAATGATTCTTGCATATGACTTTTTTTTTTCTTATGGAACACTGTGTTAAACACGATGTTTCCTTGAAAAAAAACAAGTTTGACTTATTTTATATCTGATCATTTTAGTGCCATAGACGCATTGATAATATTACTGTTTCATTATCAATGCATCTTCAGTTGTGGCAGGTTACTTCAAGTTGCAAGAGTTTAACTGCATGCAGCAGATTGCCTGCTTATTAAAAATCATGCTAGGAGAGGAGGAGAAAGAGCTGCTCCATTCACAGTCTGGACACAGACACTGACATATTGGAAAAATTTGAGTTGGGTTCTTTTTGTAATTAGATATTCAGATGCTTACTGGAGATCATGCTGGGAGAGGGGGAGAAAGAGCTGCTCCAGTCACAATCTGGACACAGAGAAAATGGTTTGTACAGATAAGGCTACTTTCATACTGGCGTTTTGGGTTCTGTTTGTGAGATCCGTTTAGGATCAGTTTTGCCCCCAGTGCATTCTGAATGGATAAAGATCCGCTCAGAATGCATCAGTTTGGCTCCGTTTGGAGGCGGACACCAAACCGTCTGATGAAACTGATCAAAACTGATCCTTCCTGACACACAATGTAAGTCAATGGGGACCGATCCGTTTTCACTGACACAATATGGCACAAAAGAAAACGGATCCGTCCCCCATTGACTTTCAATGGTGTTCAAGGCGGATCCGTTTTGGCTATGTTAAAGATAATACAAACGGATCCGTTCATGATGGATGCATGCGGTTGTATTATCTGAACGGATGCATTTGTGCAGATCCATGACCGATCCGCACCAAACGCGAGTGTGAAAGTAGCCTAAAAATACTGACATAATGGGGAAAATTGACTTTTCTTTGTGTCTGGCTATAATTCATCTGCTTACTGCTGATCATGCTGGGAGAGGAGGCGAAAGAGTTGCTTCATTTACAGTCTGGACACAAAACAAATAATTCCTGCATCAAACACACCCTGACATGATGGGAGAAAAATCTATACCAGTTGTTTTATTGTTTTTTTTTGTTACTGGAGATCATACTGGGAGAGGAGAAGAAAGAGCTGCCGCAATCCCAGTCTGGACACAGAACAAATGGCTCCTACTGACAACACACACTTGATCTAATGAGACTTTTTATGTTTTATACCTGAGGAGGAGTAGGTGGTGGTGATTGTGCTGAGGTCGCTCTCAGTGATGGATCCGCAGCTACATTCTGTCAGGGAACCAATGACTGTAACTGGGGCTAGATTAGGGTGCCGGAGTGCTGCTTTAAGGGGTGCAACTTGGTTGTACTGGACAGAGGATAGACATCCAATGAAGCCAATGGAGCTCACGCTGAAAATTTCTGGATCAAGCCCCGAGTTATCTGTAGATAGAATAACATGGAAGAGATCCTCTTAAAGGGGATGTGTCATCAGAAAATGATATACTGTTTAAATCATGATATACATATTTTAAAGAATTTTTGGTAATCTTTATTTTTATTTTCAATGTCAATAGCTTAATTTAAAACATAAATTAAAATAAATAAATAAATAACTAAATTCGGCAATTTTCGCACTAGGCTTCATAGGATCCACCATTTACAATAGGTGATATCACAGCTTATCTGCTCCCTCCTGACCTCTGCACAGGTCACAGAGCATGCCTAAAAGACTCTCCCATAGAAGTCAATGAGGCCCCCTCCTGACCATTGTGTCTATGACCCATGATCCTGCTGTAAAGCATAGGTCTAAAGCAGGCATCCTCAAACTGCGGCCCTCCAGCTGTTGCAAAACTACAACTCCCAGCATGCCCGAACAGCCTACAGCTATCAGCCTACAGCAGGGCATTGTGGGAGTTGTAGTTTTACAACAGCTGGAGGGCCGCAGTTTGAGGATGTCTGGTCTAAAGTCTGTTCAGAAGAGCTCAGGCGAGATAGCCGCCCCCATAATGATGTTCAGGAAATGTATGTGTGTCACGATCTGGTTTTAACTGGCAGAAAAACAATTCAGTGACACATTCCCTTTAATGAAGCTAGTGACTGAGCGGAGAGAAGACAACAGCGTCTCCTTTATCCACTCCAAGCAGGAAGAATCCGCCGCCGTCATGCACATTCTTACCGCCAGCTTATTAGCCGCATCTCCACAGCTTTCTATTGAAATTCTAATTTAATCAGAGTTATTATAAATTTCTAACAAGGCAGATTTATAACATAGAGAAAAGAATTATGGAGAGAGATCCCCGGGGCCTTCATAGAACAACAGAATCTTAATTTTACCAGAATTATTACAGCCTACAAAAGAGCTCTGAGATATATATATATATATACAGAATGATGTGCAGAAAAAGCGAGGAGCAAAAGACAGATTATGAGATGAGTTGTGGCTGGAAGAAGTCATCATGGCGGTCCGGGCCAGAGAGAAAAGATAATGTCTGTACATGTCGCCTGCAAGTCATTGGATAGTAACGTATCAGATCAGATAGATAGAAGGATAGATGCAAGGAATGCAAGACCTTTCATGACATGATGGTTACATTATGTACCAAGGCACAGCAGAGGTAGAGGACTGTCTGTAATATACATGTGTCTAGGGGTCTTAATGTATTATGAAGTCTGATCTGGGGTTTGAAGACCCCTGATGCCAAAGTCCTGTTTTGGTAGGTAGCACAATGATGTGTAGAAACAGCAAGGAGCAAAAGAAAATTGAGCCGCAAGCTCTGCAGAGATGGGTTATAGCTGGCGGAAGTCATCATTGTGGTTTGGGCCAGATAGAGAAGATACATAACTGTGCTTGTAACCTGAAAGTCACTGGATAGTTAGATATGAGAACGCTCAATCAATCGATAGATATTCCCATTACATTATATACTGCCCACACATATCACAAAGCTGCAGCACAGCATCGGGCAGGGGGTGATAACTATCAGTGAGCTCCAGCCAGAAGCAGCATATGTACCGCTAAACGCTGCAGGAGGAGCTGAGCAGACTGGCGAATAGGACTACGGGAAAAGAAGCAGGAAAACGTATAACTTGCATTTATACATTTCTTTTCTCTTAACACTTAGGAGTCATGTGGGCGGAGCTAGTCACTTAATGATATCCTTCCCAGAATGCTCAGTCATATAGAGTGAGCAGCCACTGATACATCTATACGACTGCAGTTACAAGTTTTACGTAATCTCCCTCCCCCCAAAAATAAAATAAAATAAAACCTATAAATCATTCTGCTTGGCTTCTCCTGCCACACAGCATGATGCCTGCAGATTGCAAAGCTTTTTCATAGTGATAGGTTCCCTTTCCCCACAAGCTCAAAACCACTGATCCTTTCCACCCTACAGTCTTTTTTTTACTGTACTGAAGAAATGATGTTAAAACTGGAGTCAATTACTGGTCTGAGGGCTCACTGCAGTAATATAGTAGTTATATTCTTGTACATAGGAGCAGTATTATAGTAGTTATATTCTTGTATATAGGAGGTAGTATTATAGTAGTTATATTCTTGTACATAGGATGCAGTATTATAGTAGTTATATTCTTGTACATAGGAGGCAGTATTATAGTAGTTATATTCTTGTACATAGGAGCAGTATTATAGTAGTTATATTCTTGTACATAGGGGGCAGTATTATAGTAGTTATATTCTTGTACATAGGAGCAGTATTATAGTAGTTATATTCTTGCACATAGGAGCAGTATTATAGTAGTTATATTCTTGTACATAGGAACAGTATTATAGTAGATATATTCTTGTACAAAGGAGCAGTATTATAGTAGTTATATTCTTGTACATAGGAGGCAGTATTATAGTAGTTATATTCTTGTACATAGGAGGCAGTATTATAGTAGTTATATTCTTGTACATAGGAGCAGTATTATAGTAGTTATATTCTTGTACATAGGAGTAGTATTATAGCAGTTATATTCTTGTACATAGGAGGCAGTATTATAGTAGTTATATTCTTGTACATAGGAGCAGTATTATAGTAGTTATATTCTTGTACATAGGAGCAGTATTATAGTAGTTATATTCTTGTACTTAGGAGGCAGTATTATAGTAGTTATATTCTTGTACATAGGAGACAGTATTATAGTAGTTATATTCTTGTACATAGGAGGCAGTATTATAGTAGTTATATTCTTGTATCTAGGATCAGTATTATAGTAGTTATATTCTTGTACATAGGAGCAGTGTTATAGTAGTTATATTCTTGTACATAGGAGCAGTATTATAGTAGTTATATTCTTGTACATAGGAGCAGTGTTATAGTAGTTATATTCCTGTACATAGGAGCAGTATTATAGTAGTTATATTCTTGTACATAGGAGGCAGTATTATAGTAGTTATATTCTTGTATATAGGAGCAGTATTATAGTAGTTATATTTTTGTACATTGGTGGCAGTATTATAGTAATTATATTCTTGTACATAGGAGCAGTATTATAGTAGTTATACTCTTGTACATAGGAGGCAGTATTATAGTAGTTATATTCTTGTACATAGGAGCAGTATTATAGCAGTTATATTCTTGTACCTAGGAGCAGTATTATAGTAATTTTCTTCTACATATGGGATGATGTTATAATATAATATTTTAAAATGTGCTCAGTTTTGCGGACATATCCTGCTGTCAAGCTCACTGTATTAACAATAATGATAATGATGTATAATTTATGTATAGTCTTGGCCTAGTTTCAGACTTCGCTGAAATGTCAGGAGCAGAGCTATAAACCATTTCATCCAATGTTTTACATTAATATATAATGCTGTAGGAAGATGTTGTTAATGAAAATGTAACAATAGTTAACACCTCGCTATGCGGCACCATTACACATATAAAGTACAGTGCCTTCAGCAGCGCTCTGCCAGTGCAGGGGAAGTTCCCATAAGGTGTTAATGTTTTCTCACATGTAGCTGGATGCAGATACATTTCACGCCTCAGGTCTTTCTCTGATGTAAACAGATTTTTTCTTCCACTTCAGTTGTACAATAATCCATAAGTAAATAGGGGTTAAACGGCGGCTCCTCCTCCTTCAGCTTCTCACATTCTGAACATGTAAATCATTTACCATCGAAATAATAAAAGATTTAAAGGAATTATCCGTGAAACAACTCAGAGAACGGCTTCAGTCCCTCCATACAGATATTATCAGGGAGATTCAAAAAGGCAACTACTCATCTGATGCTGTTATTAATCAATAGGGGGCAACAGGATGAATATTTCTAAGATATTACAGGCAAATTATGATTTATTGTGTATCTCTATTGGCAAAGGAACTCATTTGTATCTGCTATAAAGCTCCAAATCCTCTGCACCATTTTGTGCAGACTTAGTTAAAACCTAAACCTACTTGCAGCCACCACAAGGGGGAGCTCTGTGCAGATAGATTTGCACAACCATTGAGCTCAATAATGCCTTGTCTTCCTCAGCTCCCTCCTCTGGTGACTGCAAGCTGATAGACTTTTATGTTGTAAATTACTTGTTATGCAGGGGATTTGGAGCTCTGTATAAGAATAAAGCCAAAGTACAGACTTTGAGCTGGGACTCCTGCTATGTAGATGGGCTCCCTCTGAATGATAGCGCCCTTTTTTGGACAGCAAGGTATATTTGGAATCTGCCTTCTGCTCGACCGGCACTGTTAGAGGTGCTCCTGTAGACCTGGAGGAGGCGTTTACAGAATTCTAGGTGGAGTATTTCTGTTGGCCCAGAGTCCCACTTTGCCCAGTCTGGGTATGTGTCTGGGCCCCAGACTTCGCTGCCATACAGGAGAATTGGGGCAATGACATTATCAAGGATTTTAACCCAGACGGTCACTGGTGCATTGAGATGGTATAGATGCCTTCTGATGACATAGAAGGTTTTGTACGCCTTGCTTTCAGTGTTTCTATTACTTACTTAACGCTTCCTGAGGGGCTAATTTCTACTCCCAGATAGGTGTCCCTGTTGGTTTCTGAAAGTGGACAGTTGTTTAGCAGTAAGGGAGTATGACCGGCTGGTTTCTGGTTTCTCTTCTGGACGCCATGATGTTGGTTTTCTTTGGATTGGAGTTTAGGGTTTTTTGGAAATCTTTAAGTATCTCTTTCATGCTCTTCAGTTTTGACCTCATTTGTTCTTGATCTGGGTTACGTTCTACTTTTGGGATGTCTCTGTAGAGGTCTCTGAAATACTGGAGCCGGATGTTGCCGTTCTGAATATGGAGGTTGTTTTTCTTCTCATTTGGGCCCAAGTGGTTCCATAGTTCCCAGAAGGAGTTATCTTGGAGGACATCTTGAAGCTGTTTGTTTGTTTGCGGTATATTCTTGCTTTTTCCTTCTGAGGAGGGTTTTGTATTGCCTCTGCGTTGTGTCGTAGACTTCCCACAGGTTCCCTATGTTTTTATATGAGCCCGATCTTAAGATCTTCCGTACAGCTCTGCATTCCTCATCAAACTAAGTGTTGGGGTTATCTTCTTTTTGCTTCAGGTGGCTATACTTTTTCAGGTTGACCATTTCTGACATGGCGTAAAATATATTATTAAGATCTCTTACAGCTTGATTGACTCCTTCTGGGTTCATCTCAAACACCTTGTTGTTGAAGTAGTAGAGGATCCCTTCGATTTCTGGTTTATTGTGCACCTCTTTATATTTCTGAGCCGATGTCTTGGACCACTTATAAGATGGAGGTAGTGGGAAGAGCCCGGTCTGCTGAGGTATTTGTCCTGGTGGTTTGTTTGTGGAGTTAGGGATGGTTGGTCCTGACTCCTGATCAGACAAGTGCGACTGTGGGCAGACTATGAAGGCCCCAATGTTTGCGGGGTCCATGTCTGTGATGGCGTAGTCCACTACGCTGCTACCCACATGGGAGTTTAATGTAGTCCTTTCTAGAGAGTCTTCCTTGGTGCAACCGTTGAGGATGTGGAGTCCTAGGCTTTGGCAAAGATTCAACAATTTTTTGCCACTTTTATTTACCGTGCTGTCGTAACTGTTTCTCTCTGTATGTACTGAGCTGTCTCTTTCCCTGCCTGTTCTGGCATTGCGGTCTCCCATGATAAGGGCTCTGCCCAAGGTTTGATAGTGGGCGGCTTTCCTTTGCAGGATCTTAAAGCATTCTGGGTTGTAGTAGGGGGACTCAGGTGGTGGTATGTAGGCCGCACAGAGGTAGATGTCGGACAGGGAGGTGAGTATGGAGCAGTCTATTCTGATCCAGATATGGCTGTTTCCCTGTTTGACTGGTCTGATCTGCTCATGGAGCTCCACTTTATAGCACACTAATATTCCTCCCAAACAGCGGCCAAGTTTGGTGGTTTTATTTTTCAGGGCCGGGACAGAGATTTCCCTGTATCCAGTGGGTGACAGGGACTCGCTCTCTGCCTTGGTCCATGTTTCTAGAAGGATTTGAATGTCGATATTTCTCTGGGTGAAATCTGGATCATTTACTTTACATCCAAAGACTGACGCGTTTAGACCTTGGATGTTCCAGCTGCTGATTATAAAGGATGCCATAGCGGGTCCTTATACCTTGTAATGAGCAGGTTTCATAGGTTGAGCTGGGGCTCTGACTGGTTCTGGTATGATAGGTAAGGCTTGTGTTGTCCAGTCACTTGAATGTTCTACATAAAGTTCTGAACAGGTTTTTAATCTCGTCTAGGTCTCTGCTCTGTATTTCTCTGTGTGAGGCGGATGGTTTCCTCCACGGTTTTTGCCTCTGCTGGCCCGCGTTGGGGTACAGGGCCTTGTTTCTTGTTTGTGGTGTGGCGTTTGATACTTGAGGACTTTGTGTTGTCGGGGGACTTTCCCTGTTGTCTCCAAATTGGCCTGTGTAGGGTCTAGGCCGGTGGGTTCTGTTTAGTACAATGTCTGTCATTTCTTTGGCCAGGAGGCTGACTCCTTGCTTATTGAGGTTTTTGCTGTCATATAGATGAAGGCCGTTGATGGCGGGGTGTTGTGCCCGGGTGACGTTTGGCACAGAGCTGATCTTAGCTGCTAGTTCAGTGTTAATGGTTTGGATGGTATCACTGGGAACATCCTTTCTGGGCAGCAGGGATGACACGATTACTTTACTGGCCGGGAACTTCTGTTTTGCAGTTTTTGTCAGCTGTTCCCCGATCTGCTGCTGATGGTCTTGAAGGTTGTATGTTCCTGTATGTATGATGATATTGTTCGGATTAGTGAAGTGGGGATCGTTGATAACTGCTGTGACTTGTTTGATCGTTGCACAATTACATTTTCGAACCCTTTCTTTTGGGAAAAGCCTCATGTTCAGGTATTTCCCAATGGAGTCTATGAATAGTACTGTATCCGGACACTGGGGCTTACGGGCCGCTTGCTGTTCGGTGGAGGTTTCCTGGGTGCTGTTCGGTCCTGTTACTGGGTCTTCATGTTGGTTTGTGCTTGTGGTTGTGGTTCTAATCTTTGGTATGAAGTTCTGGATGCTGGTTGTCATTGTGTCTTTGCTCTTCCCTGACCCCCTTCCTGATTCTGCATCTGCGTCTTTCTATTTTCTTGTTGTAGGGCATGCAGTTTACATGGCATTTCTCCCAGAACTGCTATAAATTCACATTTCAGATTGTTTATTTCATTAAGTGCTTTGTCATTTGCATTTTTGTTACTTTGGTTTCTTTTAAGTTGTTCCTTGATCGATCTATCTATCTATCTATCTATCTATCTTTCTATCTAATATCTATCTGTCTTCTATCTATCTATCTATCTATCTATCTGCTATCTATCTATCTATCTATCTATCTATCTTTCTATCTAATATCTATCTATCTATCTATCTATCTATCTATCTATCTCCTATCTATCTATCTATCTATCTATCTATCTATCTATCTTTCTTTCTTTCTTATATCAAATACAATCAAATAAGCTTTATTGGCAGGACTAAATACATTTTAGCATTGCCAAGGCAAGTGGGAAATAATCGGGTAGGGTTGGGGGATGGGGACACATTCAGGGTGAAGATAAAGGAGTCAATGGTATATCAGGCTGCTCTCAGTCCATGGCAGGCAGTAATATATTGTGCTGCTATGGCCGCCGTGTTCTCCTCTTCCCCCAGCAGTATGGAGCGTCTCTCTTCCTCCTCCATGGATGTGAAGTCTGGGCAGAGATCAGACAGTCTCCTGAAGTGAGAGTCCCTCACTGCTGAGTATTTGGGGCACCGCAGCAGGAAATGAGCCTCATCCTCCACGGCCTCCTGGTCGCACTGCTGGCACAGTCTGCTCTCCCTGGGCTGGTACCTCTGTCGGTGACGCCCGGATTCGAAGAGCAGGCTGTGGGCGCTCAGTCTATAGCGGCTCAGGATCTGTCAGTGTCTGGGGTTGGAGAGTTTATCGAGATATGGGGCCAGTTTGTTCTCCCTCTGCAGGCTCCGGCATACTGTCAGCTTCTTTTGTCATGTTCGTATGTCTTTCCTTTACATGCTGATATCCTCCTCTTTGCCCTTATGTATCACCCGGATTTCCCTCTTTGCCTGGCTGTACTGGTATCTATCTATCTATCTATCTATCTATCTATCTATCTATCTATCTAATCTCTCTCACTGTCTCTGTGCGTACACATATATATTTTTTTTCTTAAACCAGAGATGGAAATATGGATTTTTCCCGGGGCTTGTAACAGGTAAACTCATTACATTCTTGTCCGTTTTTCACATTCTCTATATTTATCTATATTAAGCTTAAAGGCACGACTCCTAATTCTCTCACATAATTATGTTCTATTTTTATGGTATAAGTTTGCACTGCAGCATGCTCGTCACAGTGTAGCGCTCTCTCTTATATTAATTAATTGCTACATATTATGTAACATTTTTGCCTCCTCCTTTGTTAGTGATTTAACCCTTCATTTCTTGCTACATCCACATGGCACCACTTATACTGCATGCCTGGGGCTCTGTAGTGTAAATCTTGGCCATATAGTTACCAGAAGGAGGTAAATACATGCAAATTCCCAAGAATTCTGGCAAATTTATGTGTATAAATTCATGCCCAGCTACAGTTGAATGGTGGCATCAACGTTATTCACTTTGACATGTGCATGCTCGTCAGAACTTTCATCTTTGTGACTTCTACACCAAAATAAGCCCCTATAAGAGCTCCAGATAGAAGGTACAAGGCTGTGTATTAGAGTCAGTCAGCAAGGTACTACCACTGCCATCCTCCGATTCCTCTCTCCCGGGCTGTCTGCCACATAAACAACGATGAAGCATTACAAGTGGCAGCCAAACAGGACTGCCATCAGTAATATTCTTGTTCATAGGAGCAGTATTATAGTAGTTATATTCTTGTACATAGGAGCAGTATTATAGTAGTTATATTCTTGTACATAGGAGCAGTATTATAATAGTTATATTCTTGTACATAGGAGCAGTATTATAGTAGTTATATTCTTGTATATAGGAGGCAGTATTATAGAAGTTATATTGTTGTACATAGGAGCAGTATTATAGTAGTTATATTGTTGTACATAGGAGCAGTATTATAGTAGATATATTCTTGTACCTAGGAGCAGTATTATAGTAGTTGTATTCTTGTACATAGGAGGCAGTATTATAGTAGTTATATTCTTGTACATAGGAGCAGTATTATAGTAGTTATATTGTTGTACATAGGAGCAGTATTATAGTAGTTATATTCTTGTATATAGGAGGCAGTATTATAGTAGTTATATTGTTGTACATAGGAGCAGTATTTTAGTAGTTATATTCTTGTACATAGGAGTAGTATTATAGTAGTTATATTCTTGTATATAGGAGACAGTATTATAATAGTTATATTCCTGTACATAGGAGCAGTATTATAGTAGTTATATTCTTGTACATAGGAGATAGTATTATAGTAGTTATATTCTTGTACATAGGAGATAGTATTATAGTAGTTATATTCTTGTACATAGGAAGCAGTATTATAGTAGTTATATTCTTGTACATAGGAGCAGTATTATAGTAGTTATATTCCTGTACATAGGAGCAGTATTATAGTAGTTATATTCTTGTACATAGGAGGCAGTATTATAGTAGTTATATTCTTGTACATAGGAGCAGTATTATAGTAGTTATATTCCTGTACATAGGAGCAGTATTATAGTAGTTATATTCTTGTACATAGGAGGCAGTATTATAGTAGTTATATTCCTGTACATAGGAGCAGTATTATAGTAGTTATATTCTTGTATATAGGAGGCAGTATTATAGTAGTTATATTGTTGTACATAGGAGCAGTATTATAGTAGTTATATTCTTGTACATAGGAGGCAATATTATAGTAGTTATATTCTTGTACATAGGAGCAGTATTATAGTAGTTATATTGTTGTACATAGGAGCAGTATTATAGTAGTTATATTCTTGTACATAGGAGAAGTATTATAGTAGTTATATTGTTGTACATAGGAGCAGTATTATAGTAGATATATTCTTGTATATAGGAGGCAGTATTATAGTAGTTATATTCTTGTACATAGGAGCAGTATTATAGTAGTTATATTTTTGTACATAGGAGAAGTATTATAGTAGTTATATTCTTGTACATAGGAGCAGTATTATAGTAGTCATATTCTTGTATATAGGAGACAGTATTATAGTAGTTATATTCCTGTACATAGGAGCAGTATTATAGTAGTTATATTCTTGTACATAGGAGGCAGTATTATAATAGTTGTATTCTTATACATAGGTGCAATATTATAGTAGTTATATTCTTGTGCACAGGAGGCAGTATTATAGTAGTTATATTCTTATACATAGGAGCAGTATTATAGTAGTTATTTTCTTGTACATAGGAGGCAGTATTATAGTAGTTATATTCCTGTACATGGGAGCAGTATTATAGTAGTTATATTCTTATACATAGGAGCAGTATTATAGTAGTTATATTCTTGTGCATAGGAGCAGTATTATAATAGTTATATTCTTGTATATAGGAGCAGTATTATAGTAGTTATATTCTTGTACATAGTAGCAGTATTATAGTAGTTATATTCTTGTACATAGTAGCAGTATTATAGTAGTTATATTCTTGTACATAGTAGCAGTATTATAGTAGTTATATTCTTGTACATAGGAGCAGTATTATAGTAGTTATATTCTTGTACATAGGAGCAGTATTATAGTAGTTATATTCATGTACATAGGGGCAGTATTATAGTAGTTATATTCTTGTACATAGGATCAGTATTATAGTAGTTATATTCTTGTACATAGGAGCAGTATTTTAGTAGTTATATTCTTGTACATAGGAGCAGTATTATAGTAGTTATATTCTTGTACATAGGAGCAGTATTATAGTAGTTATATTCCTGTACATAGGAGCAGTATTATAGTAGTTATATTCTTGTATATAGGAGCAGTATGATAGTAGTTATATTCTTGTACATAGAAGCAGTATTATAGTAGTTATATTCTTGTACATAGGAGCAGTATTATAGTAGTTATATTCTTGTACATAGGAGCAGTATTATAGTAGTTATATTTCTGTACATAGGAGCAGTATTATAGTAGTTATATTCTTGTATATAGGAGCAGTATGATAGTAGTTATATTCTTGTACATAGGAGCAGTATTATAGTAGTTATATTCTTGTACAGAGGAGGCAGTATTATAGTAGTTATATTCTTGTATATAGGAGCAGTATTATAGTAGTTATATTCTTGTACATGGGAGGCAGTATTATAGTGGTTATATTCTTGTATATAGGAGCAGTATTATAGTAGTTATATTCTTGTACATGGGAGGCAGTATTATAGTAGTTATATTCCTGTACATAGGAGACAATATTATAGTAGTTATATTCCTGTACATAGGAGCAGTATTATAGCAGTTATATTCTTATACATAGGAGCAGTATTATAGTAGCTATATTCTTGTACATAGGAGCAGTATTATAGTAGTTATATTCCTGTACATAGGAGCAGTATTATAGCAGTTATATTCTTATACATAGGAGCAGTATTATAGTAGTTATATTCTTGTACATAGGAGCAGTATTATAGTATGCATATATCAGAATGTGCAGGGAATTATCAGCTGACAATTCAGTAACCTCCAGTTTCTGTCATCTTATCCTTATTTCTTCTTTTTTTACAAATGTAACCAAATTATGACAACAATGACTCACCTACAACCTTCCCCAATGTCAGAGATTTGATGGCTTTGAAGTAGACATCTGAAGAGAAGTTCTGCTTCTGCTTAATTGACTTGTCAATCTAAATCCAAAAGAAATTTTTAGCCTTAAACAAGAATCAACCCCTGTGCAGACCTATGTGTCTCCATGGCTACAGACTACAAACAAACCCTGTGTTGTCTGATCCCACGGTTACTGGATGATACTAGAAAGTACTTTTTGTAGTCTGTAGCTGTGGAGACATAGACCTGCATAGGGAATGTCAACTCAAAACAGTAGAAGATTCGAAATCAAGATTTGCAAAGTTACCAAATTTTTCTATTGTTGATGACTTTAGAGCAATGAAAACCCTGGTTGAAATGTCACGTTAACCTGCAGCAATGTACGATCACCAGTTTGTAGCCTGCAAGTGTCAATCAAGTGAAAAGTGGCAGCGCCCGTACATGAGGAAGGCACTGTCCTTTTCTCTCCGTTCAGAGCTTCAAAGAACGGTTCTATGTTTCCTTTATTTCCTCTATTATATGACTTGCAACATGGAATCCACTGTCGTGTAATTTACAGCTCTAACCTTCAGAATGTGCTTGAGTTTTATAATTGTTGGGTCAGGCACTGCAGTACCATCGTGCAGAGGGTATCGCTGTGCCGTTTAATGAAGCTTCGGACATAGCAGAGTAACAAGGAAGCCAAAAGGCGTCTGAGGAATAATTACTGTGTGGATTAGATCTATTTAAAGAATGTTTATGTTATTTCTTTGCAGTGATTCAACAGTGCAGCTATTTCATCTATACAATATCAATTCCATTACGTTGGCACAGGAAGGGCATGGTGTGTGCCAAGCTGTCAGATATTCTGGATTATTAGACGGTTATAGAAATTGGTGCGGAGGAAAATATTAACATAGGGCTCTCCTCACCTGTATGGTTAACTCCCGTCCTTCTCTGCTGATCTTCACATGATGAAGCCTTCGATTGTCCAGCCTCTCAGAGTCGAAGGTGAAAACATAAGATCCTTCCTTACCGAGTTTATATCTGACTTGTAGACTTCCTGGACAACAGAAGAAGAAGAAGAAGAAGAAAATGATTAGATGCCACTTAGAATGGAAAATCAGTATCCCTGCCTGGGTATTGGCCCCGTCCTTGCTAATTGTTAATTGCATGCAAGGTCCCACAACATCAGCCCACCTGCTCCTGAGATACTCTGTGCTGCTGGGGACTATGCTACTTCCATTATGTAACTGTCAGTTGCTAACACAAGATCAGCACACTCCTCTCCTGAAATGTTCTGTGCTGCTGTGTAATCTGCCTCTTTCACTATATTTCATTCTTTTTTATCTCCCACAACATTAGAAAACTTCTATCCTGAAATATTCTGTGCTGCTGGGAATCCTTCTCGATTCACTGCGTTAGGTCTCATTCACATGAAAATAAGGGCTCGGTGCCCGTGCTGTGGACCGCAAATAGCGGTTCGCAATAAGCGTGCACTGGCCTTGTGCACTCTGTGCTGTAGATGCTGACCCATTAACCCGAATGGGTCCGCGATCCTCAGGATACAGCAAGAGAGAGGATATGTCCTATCTTTTGCAGTGCGGGGACACAGACCCGAAAGCCCACGGAAGCAGTTCTGAGTATTTCTGTGAGCTTCTGATCCATGCCTTCGCTCCACAAAAGATAGGACATGTCCTCTCTTTTCCTGTATCCTGCGGATCGCGGACCCATTCAAGTTAATGGGTCCACATCCACAGCACGTAGTGCACACAGCCAGTGCCCATATATCACTATTCTGCTGGTGCAGTCACTGTGTACATATATTACATTACTTATCCTGTACTGATTCTGAGTTACATCCTGTATTATACTCCAGAGCTGCACTCACTATTCTGCTGGTGGTATCACTGTGTACATACATTACTTACCCTGTACTGATCCTGAGTTACATCCTGTATTATACTCCAGAGCTGCACTCACTATTCTGCTGGTGGAGTCACTGTGTACATACATTACTTATCCTGTACTGATCCTGAGTTACATCCTGTATTATACCCCAGAGCTGCACTCACTATTCTGCTGGTGCAGTCACTGTGTACATATATTACTTATCCTGTATGATCCTGAGTTACATCCTGTATTATACTCCAGAGCTGCACTCACTATTCTGCTGGTGGTATCACTGTGTACATACATTACTTATCCGGTACTGATCCTAAATTGCATCCTGTATTATAATCCAGAGCTGCACTCACTATTCTGCTAGTGCAGTCACTATGTACATACATTAATTATCCTGTACTGATCCTGAGTTACATTTTGTATTATAATCCAGAGCTGCACTCACTATTCTGCTGGTGAAGTCACTGTGTACATAAATTACTTATCCTGTACTGATCCTGAATTACATCCTGTATTATACTCCAGAGCTGTACTCACTATTCTGCTGGTGGAGTCACTGTGTTACATACATTACTTATCTTGTACGGATCCTGAGTTACATCTTGTATTATACTCCAGAGCTGCACTCACTATTCTGCTGGTGCAGTCACTGTGTACATACATTACATTACTTATCCTGTACTGATTATGAGTTACATCTTGTATTATACTCCAGAGCTGCACTCACTATTCTGCTGGTGGTATCACTGTGTACATACATTACTTACCCTGTACTGATCCTGAGTTACATCCTGTATTATACTCCAGAGCTGCACTCACTATTCTGCTGGTGCAGTCACTGTGTATATACATTACTTATCCTGTACTGATCCTGAGTTACATCCTGTATTATACTCCAGAGCTGCACTCACTATTCTGCTGGTGCAGTCACTGTGTACATACATTACTTATCCTGTACTGATCCTGATTTACATCCTGTATTATACTCCAGAGCTGCACTCACTATTCTGCTGGTGCAGTCACTGCGTACATACATTACTTATCCTGTACTGATCCTGAGTTACATCCTGTATTATACTCCAGAGCTGCACTCACTATTCTGCTGGTGCAGTCACTGTGTACATACATTACTTATCCTGTACTGATCCTGAGTTACATCCTGTATTATACTCCAGAGCTGCACTCACTATTCTGCTGGTGGAGTCACTGTGTACATACATTACTAATCCTGTACTGATCCTGAGTTACATCCTGTATTATACCCCAGAGCTGCACTCACTATTCTGCTGGTGCAGTCACTGTGTACATCTATTACTTATCCTGTATTGATCCTGAGTTACATCCTGTATTATACTGCAGAGCTGCACTCACTATTCTGCTGGTGCAGTCACTGTGTACATACATTACATTACTTATCTTGATTTTCTGTAATATAGCAGTGCAGTTAGTACCTGATGTTGATGCCTATTTGTACACAAGATAACAGTAAACAGGGGAGAAGCTGGGAAATTTCAGCTCTGAAGCCTAGGGAATTTTGAATGCAGCCCTGCAGTAAAATGGAGGCTAACCTTACTCCTCTTACACATTCATTACATTACAATACATCCATGTTTCTTATCTACAACTTTTTGATGAAAGCCTAAGTGTGCTGGCCGGGCCCTTGCTGGTCCGTTCCGCAAAAAGATTGATAAAATAAAGTTTTATTTTTTGCAGAATGGATCCCCACGGAAGCACTCTACAGGTTTTCGTTCCGCGCTTCTGTTCTGTTCCGCACCACATCTCCGGATTTGCAGACTCCGTGTATTGCGGGCCACCGTATTTGGGCTGCAATACGGCCACAGCGAGGCAACGGCCGTGTGCAAGAGGCCTAAATAAGTTTCACCGAGTGGAAATATCACATCTCCGGAGGAAATGATGCTCTTATATTTGCATGTACAACGTGAACGTCATCAGTTTTTCTATTCTACGTCATATCATTGGGCGAATCAGGCTGAGCTCGGTGAAGATGGGTGCAGGTACCTTATACCAGGGGAGGGGTGTTTATTGAGATGGTTTATTTATTTATTTATTCATTCATTTATTTATGTTTTTTCTTTTATTTAAAAAAACAATGATTTCTCGAAAATACTTGAAATAGTGAAATCATTGAGGGAGGACGCAGCTGACTTCTTCTCTGGCCTGAGCATCAATGGAAATCAACCGAACGGCGGCTTGGAGGTTTCTAACAGACGGCTAGCAGTTTTATTACACATTCTGGAAGTTTTCTTTTATTTTTATATGGGATTCATAGGATTTTGAGCCGTCCGACTCCTTGGTCATCCTCAGTCCCTGGAGACCCCACCTGCTATGGGCTCATGCACACGACCGTATGTATTTTGCGGTCCGCAAAAACGGATCCGCCAAAAAATACAGATGCCGTCCGTGTGCATTCCGTATTTTGCGGACTGGAGCATCTGGCCCCTAATGGAACAGTCCTATCCTTGTCAGTAATGCAGACAATAATAATAGGACATGTTCTATCTTTTGGGAAAACGGACATACAGAAAAGGAATGCACACGGAGTAACTTCCGTTTTTTTTGCGGACCCATTGAAATGAATAGTTCCATATACAGTCTGCAAAAAAAAACGGAACAGACACGGAAAGAAAATACGTTTGTGTGCATGAGCCCTATTAGTGAGTGAAAATGTCACATTCGGATTTTTGTACCTCAAAGATTTTAGCATTTTTATTTATTAATGGCCGAAAATTTGCTTTTCACCTGACACCGGTGTCTTCAGAGGCTGAAACGAGAACCGGCAAAATCTTCTCTATTCAGAGATATATTGCAAATTGAATTTTTGAGTGTGGTCTACCTTTACAGGAACAAATCTTGTTTTCAATTATTTTGCTCAATAATTACGTGTCTGCCGGGTGATTTACGCTCTCCGGTGATTTCCCCCTGTGAAAATTAATCATTTAGGATCATAGCAAAACCATAACATAATTACCCGGTTACCATATTGCTGCAGCTCACATCCTCGTGGTACAATTAAATCACCGCTTGTCTCCGCTGCCGCCGCTGCTTGTGCACGCACGTCCAAACACTGACGGAAATGATGGTGTTTGTTTGGTTTTTGTGCGTTTTAGTGTTTTTTAATTAATTTTGATTGGAGACATTTGTATTTACCGCGGTTTCCGCGTCGTTAGGATCTAATTATGTTTTACTGTTTGTGTGAGATTTGCGAGCTCATAAATTGCTTTGGCTGTTTTTGTTTCTCTTGGTTTCATATTTATTTTTAAAATGTTATTTATTTGCAATTATTTTATTTATTTATTTTTTCTTTAACACATGAGAATCAGGAAGTAAAACAAAACTGTGACAACATCGGACGATGCATTACCGAGACCTCTCTGCCTTAGGCCCCCTGCAGACGAGCGTGTCCAGATTATGTCAGGAAGCGCAGTGAAAATTGTGCGATTTCGCAAAAAAAGTCAATCAGTTTTGTTTGCAATCGCGTTCAGTTGTTAAGTTTTTATCGCGCGGGTGCAATAAAAACTGAATGTGTACAAACAACATCTTTTAGCAACCATCCGTGAAAAACGCATCGCACCCGCACTTTCATGTGGATGTGATGCGATTTTCACGCAGCCACATTCACTTGCAGGATAGAGAACATGCTGCGATTTTCACGCAATGCAAAAGTGATGATTGAAAACCAACGCTCATGTACACAGACCTATTTAAATAAATGGGTCTGGATTCCGTGCGGGCGCAATGCGTTCGCATCGCGCATTTCACCTGCGTGGAATTCTCACTCTTGTGAAAGGGGCCTTAGGAGGTTTTAGGAGGCAGCAGCATAATGAACACCTACAGGACTGTGCAGTGGTCCTTGCACAAATCTCCTTGCACGATATTTTTTAGCAAATTTTTGAATATAAATATATATATATATATATATATATATATATATACACATTTTTATTGATTTTTTGCAGTAAAACTTTTATTGTTGGGAAAAAGAATACATTTGGAAACCTAGAGTTAATCTAGCCTTAAAGCTGAGATCAACAACCTTCAGCACTCCAGCTGCTGTGAAACTACAACTCCCAGCATGCACACTTACTCAGCTGTTATTATAACTCCCACATAATTGAAAGGAAGACTGTGGGAGTTGTAGTTTCAGAACAGCTGGAGTGCCAGAGGTTGATGTCCCTGCATTAGGGCTCATGCACATGACCGTGTGCCCCCGTGGTCATTTTGTGGCCCACATACAGCGGATCCACAATACATGGGCACCGGCCATGTGCATCCTGCATCACTGATCCCGGAACTATTCGGTCCGCGATCCGGAAGATGCGATGCGGAAGGATGGAGCGGATCCCCACGGAAGCACTATGGAGATCCGTCTGCGGCAGCTGCACGAATGTTGCAATTGCGGTCCCCAATGCACGGAACGTCCGGCACATTAGAGCCAATGACCGGGAGGGATCCGCAGCTATTAGTCAGCTACATTATGGGTAAGTACAGGGTAAGTTTAAGTGATAAGGGCTTCTCAAAGGCTTTTTTTCCCTCAGACCACATGATGGCCATAGGGTTTGTTAAGGAGCTCATAACATTTAAAGGGGTATTCCTATCTCATAAATTGTTAGGGTATGCCATCACATTATGATTGGCAGGACACCTAATCTTGGCAATATACTGTAGATACCATCAGAAATTTCAGGGCCTCCATCCAGATAAACTGTGTGTATACTGGGAATTAAACCCCAAACCTTCTGTAGAGCAAGAAGCAGTCTTAGCCGCTACTGTATAGAATAATGTTATGCTAGGGTTATCTGTGTCTACTAACCAGTGTTACTATTTTATATTAAAACAGTACTTATGCATAGAAAATCCTTATGCATGTTGCAGAGCCTTCCTATACACTAGTGGGTAAGGTTGCTGCCTGCTATATAGAGGATAAGAGGTATAAGTCCTAGTACAAACCTGAGAAATGATTTTTTTTAAGGTTATAGCATAACAAAATAAACTTTTTAAAATATAGTTTTTCGAAAACAATTTCTGAAAAATAATACTAATGCTGGACATGACTTAAGGACCAAGGATGTACATGTACGGCGGGTTGATCGGGTGGGTGCACCAATTAGCGGCGCAGACTGCTGCATACGCCAGCATTGGTGAAGACACCGATGCCGGTGTATTAACCCCTTGTATTCCGCTGTCAAAGCTGACCTCGGCATGCAGAGAGTTTGGCGGAGGGTACGTGGGCCCTCCACATCTCCATCAGGTCCCCGCGCTGCAGTGGCAGGGACCTGATGGCAGAGAAGGCAAACCCGATGCCTTTCATAGGCATCGGGGCTTGCCTCCTACGGAAGCCTGTGAGAACCCTGCCCTTATGCTGGGTCTCACAGGCAGGCTGTCAGGATAAAAGCTGACAGCCAATACATTACAATACATATTGGTTTTTGCCGTGTCCGTAACGACTGGCTCTATATAATATCCCATGATCCACCCCTTCACCTGAATGCCGTAGAAAAAATAAAATAAAAACTGTGCTAAAACAACTATTTTTTTGTCACCTTACATCATAAAAAGTGTAACACCAAGCGATCAAAAAGGCTTATGCCCCCCAAAATAGTACCAATCAAACCGTCACCTCATCCTGCAAAAAGTGAGCCCCTACTTAAAAAAGGGTAAAAAGTAAAAAAAAAAACTATGGCTCTCAGAATATGGAGACATGATTTTTTTTGTTTCAAAAATGCATTTATTGTGTAAAACATAAATAAATAAAAAAAAGTAGACATATAATGTATTTCTGCGTCTGTAAAAACCTGCTGTATAAAAATATCACATGACCTAACCCCTCAGGTGAACACCGTAAAAAAAAAAATACAAACTGTGTCAAAAAAACCACCTTTGTCACAAAAAGTGCAATACCAAGCAATCAAAAAGTCATATGCACCCCTAAAAATACAAATCAAACCGTCATCTCATACCGAAAAACAATTAGCCTCTACATAAGACAGTCGCCCAAAAATAAAAAAAACTATGGCTTTCAGAATATGGAAATCACTTTTTTCCTATTTGGTATTGTCTAGTCCATAACAACCTGCTCTATAAAAATAGCACGTGATCTAACCTGTCAGATGAACATTGTAAAAAACAAAAAATAAAAGCGGTGCCAAAACAGATATTTTTGGTTACCTTACCTTACAAAAAGTGTACAATAGAGCAACCAAAAACATATGTACCCTAAAATAGTACCAACAAATCTGCCAGCTTATCCAGTAGTTTCCAAAATGGGGTCCTAGTGAAATCTGCCCTCAAAAAACAAAATGGCGTTCCTTTCTTTCTGCGCCCTGCCGTGTCCCTGTACAGCAGTTTACGACCACATATGGGGTGTTTCTCTAAACAGGGTAATAAATATTGATTGTTGTTTGGCTGTTAACCCTTGCATTGTTACTGGAGAAAAATGATTAAAATGGAAAATCTGCCAAAAAAGTGAAATTCTGAAATTTCATCTACATTTTCCTTTAATTCTTGTGGAACACCTAAAGGGTTACCAAAGTTTGTAAAACCAGTTTTGAATACCTTGAGGGGTGTAGTTTCTTAATTGGGGCCATTTATAGGTGGTTTCTATTATGTAGACACCCAAACTAATCCTTAAAAATTGGGTTTTGGAAATTCTCTTTAAATTTTAAGATTTGCTTCTAAACTTCTAAGCCTTGTAACGTCCCAAAAAAGAAAATGTAATTTACAAAATGATCCAAAGACAAAGTAGACATATGGGAAATATAAAGTACTAACTATTTTAGGAGGTATCACTATCTGTTTTAAAAGCAGAGAAATGTACATTTGTAAAATTTTGGGTAAATTTTGTAAAGTACAATATGTGACGAGAAAACATTCTTAGAATGTCTTGGATAAGTAAAAGCGTTTTCAAGTTATCACCACATAAAGTAAGATAGAAGGTCCCAGCAACTAATCTTGAATGTTCAAGAAGGTTTATTCAAAAATAATATAGTCCATAAGCACAGGACGCGTTTCGGCACGTAGGCCTATCTCAACAGCACATAAAGTGACACATGCCAGATATGCAAAAAATGGCCTGGTCCTTAGGCTGAAAAATGGCAGGGTCCTGAATGAGTTAAATCTCTCAAAAGAGTATCCCTGTAGTCATAATAACTTGTACAATATATTGAATATATTATTTATAGTAATTGGTAAACAGTGTAAATCAAAAACAGTGCACATTTTCCCTTCATTTCAATAATATGCTCTTTACTTAATATTATGTCTATGAAGGAAACTCTTTAAAGAGGTTCCCCGGAGTAAAGCCTGCCGCCTCCATGTGGAACATGAACACGTGGCAGCCAGCACAGAGGACCGGAGCAGGGGGAAGTCAAGAAGGCAAGTTGCGGGCATTAGATAAAAAGTAATTGTTCCTGAAGAACCCCTTTAAGCATAGAAAATCCTATCTTTGTAACATGGGAGGTCTATAGTATATTGGTAATTCTTCTGCCTGCCATACAGAAGGCCTGGGGTACTATGAGTTGGAAGACAGGCCCTACCCCAACCAATATGGAGTAAGAGACACTTCATTAATATTCATTGCACTGAAGTGATTATTAATGAAGCCGCCAAAGTCAAAGACCAAGATGGCTGTCCCCGGCTCTCCAGCTGCTCTGCTGGCGGTCTTGCATGGGACCTATCCTAATAAGGAAGAGTCTGTAGACCTGGTTCAGAGTATCCCAACCATCCACTAAGCAGGTGAACAATGGAAAAGCTAGGTGTCCTGGAGCATAGCAGTGATGTGGCTTCTTCCTTCTCAGGATCGATGAAGGTCCCAGAGGTCAGGCCCTCTTTCCATCGTAAAGTTATATGATATGTGATCGCATTATGAGATGGGAATAAGACTTTAATGGGCTCCCATCACTCAATCCCTGAGTACAGACAATTTCACATGCACGGACACTGTTTGGCAGCAAATGGAGACCCTAGGGTTCTGTATTATGGACCTGTCGGCATTCCATGGGAAAAATTCTTCCATTATATGAGTCTGAGGATTATTTTTCTGATACATGTATACAGAAATCTTGAGAAAATAAATTGCAGCCTGTCCCATGAAATGTCTTATTACCGTGGAATCGCCTCAGGGTCAATGTGTGTCACCGCACAGGTGTCTACAAACAGTCAAGACTTGTTACTGGCCGGTATCTGATGCCACCACAGTGACGTTCTGCATGGGATCAGATCCCAATGTTCAACTAAAGACTCACTTTATCACCCAACAACTTCTTCAAATAAAGCCCCCCCCCCCCCCATCAGGATATAAAATTTGAAATTATATATATTGGTGCCTGGTGACTTCCATTAATGAGTTCATGATATTCTGTGATCCTACAAGCAGCTGGGGATGAGTTGGGGCCTCTCCATGGACATAATCAACACCTGGACTCCACACTTTACGCCTCCATCCAGATGGGGAATATTTAGCTCCTGTTCTGAGTAGCAATTATGGGATTTACAGGACAGTGTCCCCAAGTCCCTGAGCTGCAGATCATCTCATTACTTCTCCAGAAAAGAATAAAACACGAGCTTTTTTAAACATCATAAAACTTCACAGTCACGTTAACTTCATGTTCCTAATACGAAATATATGGGTAGAACTATGCAGCCACTAGTGCCCTGCTCTGTACTGATGAGGGGCAAGAACCCTGAAACAGTTGTCTACAGATGAATAACTCTTCATTTTGGAAGTGTCTCAGGTCTGCTTGCCGTGAGCTAATTTATAGTGTTGAGCGAGCATGCTCGGCTGGACTGGGGTTCGACTCGAGCATCGCGATGTTCGGCCAAATACCACGTGTGTTCGAGTGTGATGCTCGAGTCACTGAATTTAAATCGAATTTAGCCTCTATTTCTGAAAAGTTTCTGCTGGGATTTGAACTCACAAACTTCTACATTAGAGGCAATGACCTTAACCACTCATCTATAAAGCTAAATGATAAACTGTGTCAGAAAAACCTCATAGTAGTTTGTCATGTACTAAGTATTCCTATACAGGCAGAAGTATCATTTCATATTTCAATGCAGGTTAACATGTAGCTGTATAGCAAAGTGGTTAAGGTTCTTGGCGCTAATGTAGAAGGATGTGAGTTCAAATCCCGGCAGAAAATTTTCAGAAATAGAGGCAAAATTTTATATATATATATATATATATATATATATATATATATATATGTTTTTAGCCATAATATATTTACATATATTATTATATATTTAGAATATTTCCCACATAATATGCATCCGTATATATCAGAAGTATAAATTTAGTCAATGCGGCTGGGCAACACTGCAGACAATAGTAGAAAAAAGTGGCTGTGGCGGTGATCCTCCTGTCAAACTATAAATGAAAAAGGAAATTCCACTGCATTTCCCAAAAATAGATACATGTGAAATAAACACGTATCTATTTTGGGGAACTGCCGTGGAATTTTCCTTTTCTTTTATATATATATATTTTTTTTTTTGTATTTACACATTTATTTTGTGCCATGTATTTTTTACAATTACAAAAAAAAATATATAAAATATATAAATTTAATTTAGCCTCTATTTCTGAAAAGTTTCTGCCATTCTATTCAGTTCAGTTTTGTCTCCATTGACAATGAATGGGGACAAAACTGAAGCGTTTTTTTTCCGGTATTGAACCCCTATGATGGATCTCAATACCGGAAAACTAAAACACTAGTGTGAAAGTAGCCAAAAAGCTTTTTTCATAAGAAATCAAATTTCTTACCTCAGGTGATGCAGGTAAATCAGATGCAGTTGTCGGCAGCGCAAGTGTAAGGACTTATGCACACGACAGTATGTGTTTTGCAGTCCGCAAATTGCGGATCCGCAAAAGAAACGGATGACGTTCTGTATGGCATCCGTTTTCGTTTGCGGATTCATTATTTTTGCGGATCCATTGTAATAATGCCTATCCTTGTCCGCAAACTAGAAGAATATAGGACATGCTCTATTTTTTTGCGGAATGGAAAAACGGACATGCAGAAACGGAATGCACACGGAAGACCTTCACTTTTTTTTGCGGACCTATTAAAATGAATGGTTCCGCATATAGTCCGCAAAAAAAAAGAAAAGAAACGAAAATAAAATACGTTTGTGTGCATGAGGCCAAAATCTATACTGAATAGCAGTAGAAGTATCCATATAAACTAATATGGGAACAGTCACAATTGGACTCAGGGGAGGGGGGGGACTTTTCCGATGACTCAAACATCTGTGTGCTGACCCCGGGAGATGAAAGTTTTACACCACAAGAAGCTAATTATTGTGTATTTTCTGTTCTGCAGTGTGAATTGGGTTGTTATATCAGTAGAGAATGTACTAGAAGAAAAAATCATTCTAGGTTGGCTATGTAATGAGTATATAGTGAGGCCAGTATAAAAGGCACAACACGACTAGTATAGAAAGCATAGTATGACTAGTAAACAAAGCATAGAATGGCTACTATACAAGCACAGTGTGGCCAGTAAACAAAGCATGTCCATCCCATTCCGCTCACAATCTCTGTGGGACCCGTATCAGTGGCCGTTGGTCTTTTTTTAGGGGTTCGGGGTGGGGGAGGATGTACACAGGAATTCCCTTCACTAATAGATGGCGAACGCTCTGCCGCCGATCGGGGATCTTCCTACTCAGGGGATAATTTTTTTTATTTTAGCTTCGGCACAAAATCGTCTTGTTTTTATTTTCTGAGTTTTTTTCACTTTATTCTCCTTAGAAGCCGATAAACTGTGAAGAGGCAAGAATTCTGTGACGCAGCATCGCATCCGGCAAACGAGCCTACAAAGCCGCCGTCAGGAGAATTCACAAGGAAAATGGCTGTTTTTACATTTTTCTTAAAAGAAAAACACAGAGCGAGAAGGAGACGGCTGAGATTTGACAAGATGGAAATTCAACCAAGAAAGGGTGAAAATTCAATTATCCTCCTGCCTCTCTGAGACGCCCCCATGTGCCCCACACATCAGCAGCAGTCACACTCCGCAACCGAACAGGAGCGAACGCTTCACATAGAATGGAAACAAATGGTTACATACTATACTCCAGTTACACCCAAATTCTGTGCTTGCCACTTGGTATCCAACTGCACTGATGCTTTGCACTTTCATTTAGTGTACCGTACTGAAGTGTACAGACAGTGCATACACTACATCTCCCACAATGCACCACGGCAGATGAAGCTCTGTACCGAAATGGATGCACGGCCACGGTGAGGTGTCAGTGACCTCCTGTATCGGCGACCGCCCTGTCTGTGCATGCCATAGAAACTGTGCAGTGGTCACCAACACGGCAGACGCCACCATAATGCAGACAGGAAGAACAAAGATGGTGCCAGTCTTAACCTTAGAGGATGAAGGTTTAAGGTGGTAACTTGGGCAGATGACAAATAGGGGTGAGGGTTGAACTCAAAAGTGGGGTTACCCTTTAAGAACACCAATGATACATTGTTAAAAAAATATTGAAAAATAATAATAATAATGTGCCTGTGTTTTTCCTAGAGACTAAATCTAACTCCCCCCCCCATCTTCTGTTTTTTACTGGTTTTACGCCTCTTGTCGCTCAGATATTAATGGCGCCAGAGATTACACGCAGCTGTGATTTTCTCTCCAAAATAGATTGGAAGCAAAGTCGCAATCTGCCGCATTTGTTCCCCGCTCTGCGGATACAATGAAGGTAAATTGCTGGCACATTCTGTTTACCCTCGTGCTGTGTGCAGTGTATCGGTATAAAAGGGGGAGGGGCCCGGGTTAATCAGCCTTGTTACATTGTAACAAAGTCCCGACATTCAGCAGAGATGTTACTTTTGTGTTTAATAACTTCTATTCTTGGTGCAGGATATTCACATTGGGTGAGGGGCATGGCTGTGCAATTAAAGGGCTATCCCCTTATAGAATGGGCCCCAGTCACTGGGACACCCACATATCTGAGACTGTGGGGTTCCCATACTCAGCTTCATGAAAATGAATTATGTGTACAGAAACAGAGTAACAAAATGACAGCCAGAACCCCAGTGATGAGGAGATATCCTAGCCATGCACCATTACTGCCGGTGTCACAAGAGTAAGGGTTTTCTCACACACTGGCCCAGCCTCTCTATTAATTCTACAAAAAAATGAGAAGCAGCACAGAGTATTTCAGTAGCAAAGTGCTGATCTTGTGAGAGTTCACAGACTAAGGCCCCATGCACACGACCGTTGTTTGTTTCCGCGTCCGTTCCGTTTTTTTTTCACGGATAGGATGCTTCCCCATTCATTTCAATGGGTCCGTCAAAAAATGCGGACGGTCAACCGTTTTTGATCCGCATCCGTGATCCGTGTTTTCATTCCGCAAAAAAAATAGTGCATGTCCTATTTTTCTTTACGTTTGCGGACAAGGATAGGCATTTTTACAATGGATCTGCCATAAAAATCGGATCCGTCAAAAAAAACGGTCCGTCATCTGTTTTTTTTGACAGACGCAAAATTTGCAGGAGGAGCGGACGCGGAGGCAGGCAACGGTCGTGTGCATGTAGCCTAATAGTAACATAGTGGAAGGAGCACAGTCCTTTCTGTAGTGCAGAGTATTTCAGGAGAGCAGGTTTAGAGTTATGTAGAGGAAGGAGCAAAATGCCAGCAGCTCAGAGTATTTAAGGAGAGCAATGTGCTGTCCTTATCGGAAATCACAGGCTGTGAGCTACATATTGAAAGCTGCAAGGGCTCCCAGCAGCACAGAGTATTTTAAGAGAGAAGAGTGTGTTGATCTTGGGGGAGGTCATAGACTGAGTTGCACAGTAGAAGGAACAGGGTTTCCAGCAGCACAAAGTATTTCAGCGGTGAAGCCAGCCAATCCTGTGGCAAGTCATGGGAATGGACACTGTGCAATACTTCATCTCTCCTGTAGGGGAGCTGCAGCAAAACTGATCACGTACTGCTTGGCTTTTCCAGCATGTGAAGTATGGAAAGCATATCATTTTTGGATACTCCACTTTTTGGTGCCTTTTTGTGGCCAGCTTGTTTTTAGAAGAGCCATACAGTATAAAAGACCCGAGTGTCTGATTTTAGTGCAGCTATAGGGGATGCAGAGGAAGCCGCTGCGCCTCCGGCCTTTAGCTGTAATGTGGCGCAGCCTTTAGTGTCTGCATGAAAAAAAAAGAAAGCAGTGGAAATTAAAAAAGTGCTGCCATCCGAACAGCTGGGGAGGAAACCTGTTTCTTAATTAGCGTTTTCCCCCAAGGGAGTTGAATTTCTTCCACTTGCTGGCTGGAGCGGCAGCTGCTGAGAATAAAGAGCAGATCTACAGCTAGGCCGACGCGTTTTAAATCTGACTCTAAAATTGAGTAAATTGTCACAAAAAAAACAAATGACACAAAAAGTTTGTTTACAAAATTACAAGCGCAGCCCCAGCCGATGCCACCACGACTATATACTGCTGCAACACCGGGTATGACCACCGGTGGCGCTCCACTTAAAGGGAACTTGTCACACATGTATACTCCTCTATCCCCATTCTGAACACATGCATCCTGGGCCGAGCCCACAATACACATGTATAGAAGGTCAGGAGAAGGCTCAGCCTATACCATGTGAGTGGCGGCTTACTGATCCCCTCCTCTCCTCTGTTTGTCAGGCTGGTGTCATTGTCACACAAGGTAAGAATGTCCGCATGACAGCCCCCCCCCCCCCCCCACGTGTGACGGCGAATGGAAGCCGCTATCAGGAAGAAACCATTTAAAATTCAATCAAAACCTGACATTTTTAAGGCAAAAGCATTTTATTATTGCTCTTTAAGGCACAAATCTGATGAAAAGAAATTTAAATAAATATCTGAAAATTAAACTAATTTAATTACTATAATTGTTATTTTAAGATTCAAAAGGAATATAATGATATTTTGCTTCTCGGCACAAGACAGACAGAGCATCTCCTTTTAGAAAATGGCATTTTAGGCTACTTTCACACTAACATTTTTTGCGGATCCGTCATGGATCTGCAAAAACGCTTCCGTTACAATAATACAACCGTCTGCATCCGTCATGAACGGATCCGGTTGTATTATGTCTTCTATAGCCATGGAGGATCGTTTTCTATTGTGTCATAGAAAACGGATCCGTCCCCATTGACTTACATTGTGTGTCAGGATCCGTTTGGCTTCGGAGTCCGCACCACACGGTGGGCAGTAAAACGCTGCAGGCGCCTCCAGAGCGGAATGGAGACAGATCGGAGGCAAACTGATGCTGAGCGGATCCTTTTCCATTCGGAATGCATTAGGGCAAAACTGATCCGTTTTGGAGCGCTTGTGAGAGCCCTGAACGGATCTCAGAAACGGAAACCAAAACGCGAGTGTGAAAGTAGCCTTGCCCTTGATCAATTGAAAAACATGTTTTTCTTTTTAAACTGAGAAATAACAGTAAGGTCTCAGATGATCTGTATATACGGTATACATGAGCGGAATATCATAGCTGCATTCATCATTCCCTAGGATCCAGAGCTGGAATTTCTCAGCTCAGCAACTCGTCCTTCCTCAACGGCTATTTGAGTTATAGTAAGAAACGTCTTTACAACAGTGAGGATAAGTAATGTCTGTACACAGAGACTGCACCAGCAGAATAGTGAGTGCAGCTCTGGAGTATAATACAGGATGTAACTCAGGATCAGTACAGGATAAGTAATGTAATGTATGTACACAGTGACTGCACCAGCAGAATAGTGAGTACAGCTCTGGAGTATAATACAGGATGTAACTCAGGATCAGTAGAGGATAAGTAATGTATGTACACAGTGACTGCACCAGCAGAATAGTGAGTGCAGCTCTGGAGTATAATACAGGATGTAACTCAGGATCAGTACCGGTTAAGTAATGTATGTACACAGAGACTGCACCAGCAGAATAGTGAGTGCAGCTCTGGAGTATAATACAGGATGTAACTCAGGATCAGTACAGGATAAGTAATGTCTGTACACAGTGACTCTACCAGCAGAACAGTGAGTGCAGCTCTGGAGTATAATACAGGATGTAACTCAGCATCGGAACAGGATAAGTAATGTATGTACACAGTGACTGCACCAGCAGAATAGTGAGTGCAGCTCTGGAGTATAATACAGGATGTAACTCAGGATCAGTACAGAATAAGTAATGTATGTACACAGTGATTGCACAAGCAGAATAGTGAGTGCAGCTCTGGAGTATAATACAGGATGTAACTCAGGATCAGTACAGGATAAGTAATGTCTGTACACAGTGATTGCAGCAGCAGAATAGTGAGTGCAGCTCTGGAGTATAATACAGGATGTAACTCAGGATCAGTACAGAATAAGTAATGTATGTACACAGTGACTGCACCAGCAGAATAGTGAGTGCAGCTCTGGAGTATAATACAGGATGTAACTCAGGATCAGTACAGGATAAGTAATGTATGTACACATTGACTGCACCAGCAGAATAGTGAGTGCAGCTCTGGAGTATAATACAGGATGTAACTGAGGATCAGTACAGGATAAGTAATGTATGTACACAGTGACTGCACCAGCAGAATAGTGAGTTCAGCTCTGGAGGATAATACAGGATGTAACTCAGGATCAGTACAGGATAAGTAATGTAATGTATGTACACAGTGACTGCGCCAGCAGAATAGTGAGTGCAGCTCTGGAGGATAATACAGGATGTAACTCAGGATCAGTACAGGATAAGTAATGTCATGTATTTATTACATAAGCGGTTTGTACTCACCATTTCTGCAGAGCATTACAGCCAGGTAATCCTGATATACTGAGGTCACGTAGAGCAGTAAGCTTGGTGCTTGTGCTGTCAGAAAGCTGAAAGCAATGTTTTCCCTTGATATCACGGTATCCGCATATATGGCTGAAGCGGACGCACTGGTATTCCTGGACACTGGATATGGTTCCTGGAAAATATATGTGACCGAGGTTCCAGCTTCAAACATTGCAGAAACTTCTAGAAATGCAACAGAAAGGAGAAAACTCAGTCTAATAAAACAAATACAACTTGTATATGAATCACGGAGCAGAGACGTCCACCCAGGGCCTTCTACAGGGGCTGTTCATGCGGTATAGTCCAGTCACGGGAACATTATAAAACCTTCAAGTGTGACTGCATATGGCGGTAATACAAGAAGATGGATTCATCATTGCAGACCCTGTTACTGGGTTGTCAGCAGCTGAGCGGACGGCATCACACAATCCATTTTTAAAGGGAAAGTTTAGGATTGAAAAAAGGGGCTAAGAGCAGAAATCGGTATAAAATATGTCATTTGTATCTTTTATGTGAACGCTGCAGCCAATCTCTTGCCTCATTGTTCCCGGGCCAATACTATGAAGGCCACTGATTGGCTGTAGCCATCTCATGACCGATGTGCAGTACCTGGTATTATCTCTGCATATTTAGGCTGCATGCACACGACCGTTGCCTGCCTCCGCGTCCTCCTCCTGCAAATTTTGCGTCCGTCAAAAAAAACGGATGACGGACCATTTTTTTTGACGGATCCGATTTTTTTGGCAGATCCATTGTAAGGGTCCAATCACACGTCCATGTGCATTTTGCGGATCCACGGGTCCGCAAAACACGGACATCGGCGATGTGCGTTCCGCAATTTGCGGACCACACATCGCCAGCACTACATAGAAAATGCCTTTTCTTGTCTGCAATTGCGGACAAGAATAGGACATGTTCTATTTTTTTCGAGAACGCAATTGCGGACCCGGCCGGGACCTTGTCTGTCCCCATTGAAACTAATGGGTCCGCAAATGCGGAACAGAATTGCGGACGTGTGAATGGGGCCTTAAAATGCCTAGCCTTGTCCGCAAATGTGAAAAAAATAGGACATGCACTATTTTTTTGACGGAATGAAAACACGGACCACGGATGCGGAACAAAAACGGTTGACCATCCGCATTTTTTGATGGACCCATTGAAATGAATGGGGAAGCATCCTATCCATAAAAAAAAACGGAACGGACGCGGAAACAAACAACGGTAGTGTGCATGAGGCCTTAGAAGGGACTAGAGCAGTGGGGAATGGATCAGCAATCTCAGACAACCCCTTTAAGAGGCCCATGTGGAGCCCTTTATTTTATGTAGGGGTTCCATAGCATTAAGCCATTATCAGGATGCCATGTATAGTAACGACTTCCTTAAAGGGGGTCTATGGTGTGTCGGAAATGAAGCTTAATCAGTTTATTAAGAAACAGTTCTCCATATTTTCAAGATAATTTGTCTTTCAATTTCTCACCATTTTGAAGACATTTCTTTGCTGTCAGTGGGGATGAGCGAACCCAAACTTTGTGAGTTCGGGTTTGGGTAATTTTATTATTTTCCGTTATACCATGGTTATATTTGTGAAATAATAGCATTATTAAGACAGAATGCAAAGCAATATGGCCATTTAAGGGTAAAAACAAACAAAAAAAAAAAACTCACCTCACCCACTTGATCGCGCTGCAGCAGTCTCTTCTATCTTCATTCAGCAGGACCTGCCAAAGGACCTGCGACGTGCGCAATGATGTCACAGCGCTCATGGTGAAAGCGGTGACGTTATTGTGCACATTGCCGGTCCTTTGGCAGGTCCTGTTCAGTGAAGATAGAAGAGACTGCTGCAGCGTGAGCAAGTGGGTGAGTGGGTGAGGTTTTTTTTTTTTTTTTTGGTAAGTTTGGTAACCCCTAAATTGCCTTATTCTTTCTTAAGAATGTTATTATTTTCCGATATAACCATAACGGAAAATAATAAAGTGAAGTTCGGGTCCCCATTGACTTCAATGCGGTTCGGCTTCAAGTTCAGGTCCCGAACCCAAACTGTGACCTGAATTTCGGCCGAACCCAGCGGACTCGGACCTCTATGTGTTCGCTCATCCCTAGCTGTCAGTGATAAATTGACTGTTGTGTTACTGGCTGCAGATCCCTACAGAGCGAACCTCAGCACAGAGCTGGATACAATTGTATCCAGAACGAGCAATTCTAAACATCTTGGACTCCAGACTGATACATTGTAGCAAACTAGCAGAGAACTACAGTAGCTGCTGTTGTGTCTGCCCTGCAGAGCATTGTCCAGTCTGAATTTGGCTCGCCAAATGTTCACGTGACCATCACTTGCAACCATTCTTTACGCCACAGAGACTGGTGTAGCAGATTTGATAAATGACCCCCGAAGTTGTAGAACAGGTGTCAGATTCAGTCATTCCTGCCAAGAAGCCGCTCACCTTTCCTACAATAAGGTCCTTCATAGGCGGAGTTGGTGCAGTCGCAGTTGTATCCGTTGCGTTTTTCCACGCACCTCCCATTGTTGTCACATAAGTTTCCGTAGCTGCTACAGTGGCCCGGGCATCCCGGCCTGATCCCCGAGGTCAGCCTGGCCTTTTCTTCGAGGTCCAGGGTTTGTCCATTTAGCTGGAGAGAGCGTATACACCCCACAAAGCCTTTCTGCCTGGAAGACGTCCCTCCTACAGGATACAGAGTCATTGAGAGCATTGCTGTTATTCCATCATTCCCATCATGTACTGGGATTTCTTAGTGTTGTACTGGGATGCCTCTCCCTGCTGCACAGACATGTCCTAGGTCTAAACAGCAGGAAGCAGGCGGCTTAAAAGAGACCCCCACTCACCTACATACAGCTGAGTGCTGAGCTGGACACGGACTCGTCCATCAGACGGACTCTGCACTAGCTTTCTTGGCTGGTTATCTATGACGAGACTGGTTTCTTTAATATTCCTCTCAGCTCTGACATAATGCCACTGACCATCATTCAAAGCCGGGACTGATTGCAAAGAGACCTCCAGGGGCCCGCTCCCCACATCAAATGAAAAGGTGACCTGATAGGGAGCTGTAAAGAAGAAGCAATCAATATAATGATCAATATTTACATCTATATCTATCTATCTATCTATCTATCTATCTATCTATCTATCTATCTATGTTCTATCTATCTATCTATCTATCTATCTATCTATCTATCTATCTATTGTAAGAGGGTGCAAGGTGTTGTATTTGATAGCAGGTACGTGTCACCGAGGTTGCTGGCCTCGGTGAGGTAAGAGCCGGGGTTTTTGGTCTGCAGCAGCGAGTGCTGCTCTGTTAAATAGCATGGCTGCAAAGCCGATCCGGGCCGGCTCTTACTGGGAGCAGCTAAAGAGTAGGGTGGGTGGCTGCTCCCCACGGTCCAGTCCATGTTCTGGGCTGGGTATAAAACGCAGCCAGCAGCTGTGTCTGAGGGTGTGATTATCCTGGAGCCTGCAAACAGGGCTGAAGAATTCTCTGTCCTGGAGGAAGGAGCTCAGCAAGGTGGTGTTTCCCTGCGACCTGAAGGTGGAATCGCCTGCGGCTGAGCCGACTGCTAGGTGTGAACCCGCACCTAAACCACCCAAGGTGACTGGACCCTGTGTTGGCCTGTTTTTGTTTTGCCACAGTATTTCCGTTGTGTGTGAACTGTCACCAAGAGACTGCTTTTCATTTATGGTGTGCAAGTGTGAATAAAACACTGTTTGATGCACCATCTGGACTCCTTGTTTTGCCTCTAAACTGCACCCGCACCGCTGTCTACCAGAGCGACTCCCCACATTTGGTGTCGGATGCGGGCATGCGCAGTGAGGCTGGCGTGAACGCCGAACTTTGTTTGCTGAGCAAAAGTGTATGTCCTATATTAGGCCGGCAAAGTTGCAGCCTGTGATTTCTGGCAACATGGAGGCTGCTGTGAAAGCCCTCATAGAGGCTAACGTGCAGCAGCGGGAGACCAACCAGTTATTGCTGCAACATGTGATGGCATTACAGGCGGCAGGAGCGTCCCACCACGTCCATGATGCCCGGAAGCGGTCCGTGCGGCGATCCCAAAGATGACCCCCGCAGGCGGCGTGGAGACATACCTAGCCGTCTTTGAGAAGGTCGCCGTGAGGGAAAAGTTACCCCGTGACCAGTGGGCCGAGGTGGTTGCTCCGTTCCTGGCAGCCGGACCCCAGCAAGTTTTTCGATTTGGCAGATGTCCAGGCAGCTGACTACCCGACCGTGAAAGGTGAGATTCTAGCAAGACTGGGGGTGAATGTTTTGGTCCGGGCCCAGCGGGTGCATCAGTGGGAATTTAACCCGGCTGAACCCGCCAGACCACAATACTATGACCTGCTACATCGGTTGCAAAAATGGCTGCAGCCAGACATACTGACTCCCACTGCTATGCTCGACCGTCTGTTAGCAGATGTATTCTGGAGGTCTTTGCCATACCCTCTCCAGCACTGGATCGGCCAGGTATCCCCCACCAATGCCCTTGAGATGGTCGACCTGGTGGAGCGATATGAGGCCACCAGAAACCTGCAGGGGGTTCTTTTGGGAGGAGGCCAGTCAAACCCGGAAACCTCCACCCCAGTCCGGCGGCCGGCCAAACCCGCCCGGGATGTACCCTTGCAGATCCCTCCCCAGTAGTCTGCTGGCGGTGTCACGAGCCTGGCCACGTAAGGGCCGACTGTCCACAGTGGGGGAACCCATGGAGATTAATTATGGGTACCGGGCTTCCATGTATGCCCGGAGACTGTGTGCGACCGGCACCCCGAGACAATAGACAATCGACATCTGTGCCAGGTGCAAATCGGGGATAACCTGGCAGTGGCGCTGTTGGACTCAGGGAGCCTGGTAACCCTGGTAAGTGCTGCCCTGGTACAGCCCACCCAGTATACGGGCCGGAAAGTTGGTGTGGTGTGTATACACGGAGACTTAAAGGACTATCCCACGGCTGTAATGTCTCTGTCCACGGCGGCCGGCACCTGGACTTGTGAAGTGGCGATCTCCACAAAGCTGCCCTATGAACTAATAATTGGGAGAGACTTCCCTGGTTTTCCGTCACTGTGGCCTGAGATGAAAGTGACTAATAGCCCTGAGACAGGGGTAACCCTAGCAGAGTGGCCTGATACCCCTGGAAGGCCAGAACCCTGGGAGCCCGAGTCTGAAGGGCCAGCGGTTGGGGTGACCACTACTGCAGCGATAGTGGGGGAGACAACCCCACTGAGTGTAATGGTGGGAGACACGGAGGACTTGCCACCGGGGCCTGAGTTGGCAGACCTCAATGTCTCCGGGGAAAATTTTGGGACCGCACAACACCGGGACCAAACCCTAACCAAGGCCTGGGAGAATGTGCTGGAAATTGATGGTAAACCCCAGAAACCAGGGGCTGAATTAATGTTCCCACGATTTATTGTTCTGCAGGATATGTTGTATCGGGTGAACCAAATCCGAGGTGAACCTGTTGAACAGTTGGTGGTGCCCACAGCGTATCGCAAGCTTGTCATGGAGCTTGCCCACCAACATGTTCTTGGGGGACACCTGGGGTGGCAGAAAACCCAGGACCGCATACTGCAGCGGTTTTATTGGCCCAGTGTGTTCAAGGAGGTAGAGAATTATTGTAAGTCCTGTCCGACCTGTCAGATAACTAGCCCCCAGCCACATTTCCGTAGTCCTCTGGTACCTCTGCCAATTATTGAAGTACCGTTCGAGCGAATCGCTATGGATTTAATTGGGCCTGTACCAAAGTCTGCCAGGGGCCACCAACACATTCTGGTAGTTCTCGACTATGCCACTCGGTATCCGGAGGCGGTGCCTCTGCGACATACCTCAGCTAAGCTCATTGCCAAAGAGTTAATGGAGATGTTTTCCCGTGTGGGCCTGCCAAAAGAGGTTCTGACAGACCAAGGGACCCCTTTTATGTCCAAAGTAATGAGGGAACTGTGTAAATTGTTGCGTATAAAGCAGTTACGGACGTCCGTTTACCATCCGCAAACAGACGGTCTTGTTGAGAGGTTTAACCAAACTCTAAAAAATATGTTAAAGAGGGTGGTGTCTAGAGATGGGAAGGACTGGGACCTGCTTCTGCCCTATCTCATGTTCGCAGTGCAAGAGGTACCCCAGGCCTCTACTGGGTTCTCGCCCTTCGAACTGCTTTATGGCAGACACCCTCGGGGCCTGTTGGATATCGCCAAGGAAGCATGGGAACAACAGCCTGTCCCCCACAAAAGTGTCATTGAGTATGTCACCCAGATGCAGGAACGGATAGAAAGGGTGTTGCCGCTGGTCCGGGAGCATATGGAGGCAGCACAACAAGCCCAGAGTAGGGTGCATAATCGTCAGGCTCGGGTACGGGGCTTCAATCCGGGAGATCGAGTGTTGGTTCTGGTACCCACCCTTGACAGCAAGTTCCTAGCTAGGTGGCAGGGCCCCTATGAGGTGATCGAGAAGGTAGGGGAAGTAAATTACAAAGTACACCAGCCAGGGCGGCGCAAGCCGGAGCAGGTGTACCACGTGAATTTACTTAAGCCGTGGAAAGATAGGGACACGACAGACGACCACAGCCCCGGCCAGGGCTTCTAGGTGAAAAGGGTCCAGCCCCACAGTTCGAGGCCTGTGAAGCAGTAACCACGGTAAAAATTGCAGACAGCCTGTCTTCCAAACAAGTTCAGGAAGTCAGGGAGTTCATCAGTCGGAACACGGATGTGTTCTCGGACCTCCTGGCCGCACGTCTCTCATCCAACATGACATCGTCACTGAGCCTCAGGCCAAGATCCGGTTAAAACCATACCGGGTACCCGAGGCTCGGCGACGGGCCATCGCGAGGAAGTACAGTTAATGTTGAAGCTCGATGTCATTGAGGAGTCGAAGAGTGAGTGGGCCAGTCCCATAGTCCTAATACCCAAGCCGGATGGGACGTTGCGGTTCTGCAACGATTTTCGCAAGTTAAATGAAGTGTCCAAGTTTGATGCGTATCCCATGCCCGGGTAGACGAGCTTGTTGAGAGTTTAGGGCAAGCCCGTTATTTTTCTGTGCTAGACCTCACCAAAGGGTACTGGCAGGTACCCTTAACGGAGTCGGCTAAGGAAAAACCGCATTTGTTACCCCGCAGGGCCTGTATCACTACAAGGTGTTACCCTTTGGCCTGCATGGCGCCCCGCCACTTTCCAAAGGTTAATGGACATAGTGCTGCGACCACATCGTCGGTGCGCCTCGGCCTACTTAGATGATGTAGTCATCCACAGCACCGACTGGGAAAGCCATTTACCCAAGGTGCAGGCGGTAGTGGATGCCCTGAGGAAAGCCGGACTGACCGCTAACCCAAAGAAGTGCTCCATAGGGTTAGAGGAGACAAAATATCTGGGATATGTAATTGGGCGGGAGTCATCAAACCTCAGGTAACCAAGGTAGAGGCCATTCGTAACTGGCCCCGACCGGTCACCACCAGGCAGGTAAAGTCGTTCCTGGGGATTGTAGGTTACTACATGAGGTTTGTGCCCCACTTTGCCACAATAGCAGCGCCGTTGACAGACCTGTTGAAGGGGCGAAAGTCTGGGAGGGTTAGCTGGAGTGAGAAGGCGGAGGAGGCTTTCGCCGCGTTGAAGTCGGCCCTGTGTGGGTCCCCGGTTTTGGTGACACCCGACTTCAACAAGGAGTTTGTCGTACAGACCGACGCCTCGGAGGTAGGCCTCGGTGCGGTACTGTCTCAGGAGGTCAACGGGGAAGAACATCCCGTTGTCTTCCTGAGCCGTAAGCTCAATCCCGCCGAGTCCAGATATAGTATAGTGGAGAGGGAGTGCCTGGCTATCAAGTGGGCACTCGAATCTCTCCGCTACTACTTGTTAGGGAGGAGGTTCCGTCTGGTGACCGACCATTTCCCCCTCAAATGGATGAGTCAGGCCAAGGAGAGGAATGCTCGGGTCACCAGGTGGTTCCTATCTCTTCAGAATTTCAAATTCTTCGTGGAACACAGGGCAGGCCGCTTGCAGGGCAACGCAGATGCCCTGTCCCGCGTCCACTGCCTCACGTGTGTTCACCCCCTCAGGGTTGAACAAAGGGGGGGGGTGTGTAAGAGGGTGCAAGGTGTTGTATTTGATAGCAGGTACGTGTCACCGAGGTTGCTGGCCTCGGTGAGGTAAGAGCCGGGGTTTTTGGTCTGCAGCAGCGAGTGCTGCTCTGTTAAATAGCATGGCTGCAAACCTGATCCGGGCCGGCTCTTACTGGGAGCAGCTAAAGAGTAGGGTGGGTGGCTGCTCCCCACGGTCCAGTCCATGTTCTGGGCTGGGTATAAAACGCAGCCAGCAGCTGTGTCTGAGGGTGTGATTATCCTGGAGCCTGCAAACAGGGCTGAGGAATTCTCTGTCCTGGAGGAAGGATCTCAGCAAGGTGGTGTTTCCCTGCGACCTGAAGGTGGAATCGCCTGCGGCTGAGCCGACTGCTAGGTGTGAACCCGCACCTAAACCACCCAAGGTGACTGGACCCTGTGTTGGCCTGTTTTTGTTTTGCCACAGTATTTCCGTTGTGTGTGAACTGTCACCAAGAGACTGCTTTTCATTTATGGTGTGCAAGTGTGAATAAAACACTGTTTGATGCACCATCTGGACTCCTTGTTTTGCCTCTAAACTGCACCCGCACCGCTGTCTACCAGAGCGACTCCCCACACTATCTATCTCTTATCTATCTATCTATCTATCTATCTATCTAACTATCTATCTCCAATCTATCTATCTATCTATCTATCTATCTATCTATCTATCTATCTCTCTATCTATCTATCTATCTATCTATCTATCTTCTATCTATCTATCTATCTATCTATCTATCTATCTATCTATCTGTCATCTATCTATCAGAACTATCTCATGACATACATTTATAGTAACATTCCCAAAATCTAAAATTATCCAGAAATCTAAGCACAATTCTTCTACCAGAGAGTAAGGGTACTTTCACACTAGCGGCATAGCTATCCGCCAGGCTGTTCCGGCGGGTGAACAACGCGCCGGATCCGCCATGTCGCAAGTACCTGAGCACTGCCGCTCCGTCCCCATTGACCATAATGGGGCGGGGGGGCGGAGCTACGGTGCAGCACGGCAGTGCGCGGCCGGAGATCGCCAGACTAAAAGTACTGCAGGTCCGACTTTTTAGTCCGGCGATCTCTGCCGTGCACAGACGTGCTGTGCCGTAGCTCCGTCCCCCGTCCCATTATAGTCAAAGGGGACAGAGCGGCAGAGCTCAGGTACTTGCAGCATGGTGGATCCGGCGCGTTGTTCACCCGCCGGAACAGCCTTCCGGATAGCTATGCCGCTAGTGTGAAAGTACCCTAATACATAGAGAGAACATATCTACTGATTGTTCTATAAAATACCCCCCCCATATCCGTCCTGTTCCCACAGGGTCCCTTTAAGAAGGTGTCTGTTGGTGACAGGTTTTAAATCTATTGCACAGAGAGGGGATTTTCCAAATATAGGGTCTCAGTAATTGGATGTATTATGATCGGCTCTTTGAAATATGAGGGTTTGTGGCGTCACTTTTTGGGGTTCTTCGTTTATTTCTCACTTCTTTCCCACAATGTATTAAATGTCTGTGAAACGTAAGAAATCAGAACATTTAGCTGTGAAGCCTTCTCCTTCCTCCTACGCAGAACGAATCAGCAGATAAATCTGCCGCTGCCGCCATTATTTGTTAAATTGCGCTCATTATGTTATCATGCCGCTGTGACTTCTGAAAGGTTATTATTCAAATGCTGCAAAATTATTTTTCTTTGTGTTTTTACAGTTTGTGCTTCTTCCGATTGGCGCCGATGTCTCTGCGCTGTAACTGATTTGCCCCTGAAAATGTATGATGCCGTCAATTAAGCAAGAAACAAATTAATTATTAAATCTCGACGTACAGAGAACACATCACATGCAGCTGCAGTTCTAATTCTGCTGCCCTCATAGCTGAAATCTTGTGTCTCCACAGAACTTGCTCTGATAACTTTCATTGTGCAAACTGTCACATTTTCAGCGGACATTGTACAGTCATCAAGTACAAAAAATAAAAACTCCTCTTCCCTGTATTATAAGAAGTTGCTCAGGGTGTGACTGTTTTAAACGACAGCCAGCAGAATTGTGAATACAGCTCTAGAGTACAATATGCAACTATTCTGAGTTGCACGGATTTGACATAGAATATTGTTACTCAAATGAGAGCACAAGCTTCACTTTTTAATGCCAGTCTGGATTTCCAGTGCAGTGGCAGGAGATCCTCCATTATTAACAGGTCCAAGCCAAAAAAGTGGCAAAAAGTGGCAAATATCTGTGCTAATCAATCAGGGCTTGCACAAAAAAGTTTAGACTTTTTGATGCCACAGTTCTGGGGCAGGGACATGGTACACCATCCTGTAAATGTTCATATTCCACAAAACGTCTTCCTTCTTCTTCTGCAGATTCACGATCTGAATCCATTTCCTTTTCTTGAGCGTCTGATGTCAGTTCTCACGGTGACGGAGCAGATAATTAGAAGCTCTGATAATACATATAATCCACCTCTGTCAGTGCTGAGCCACGGGACGCCCTATAGAGCCGCACTCATCTGCATTCATCCGCTTCTGCCAGGACAGTGCACAACATGAGACAGGGAAAAATCTGCAAATTGCAACTTAAAATCAGTCATGACCTTATTGCTGGGGTGACACTAGCCAGCCCCCGCTCTTTTGGGGCAGGGGTGGGGTTAGAAAAGAGCAGGGGCGTGCCCAAGGAGGAGACTAAAAGCCAAATGCAAATAGGGCCCTCTCTGATTCCTTCTACTTGGCAGAACTATTTGCATCACCTTCCTGTAGGACAACCTTTTGCACTATACTCAAAGTGGCTGCTTGCTTTCATATGGTAGAACCATCAACGTTACATCCTTAGGTCTTTGCAGAGGTAGTATTTCTCAAAGCAGAAGATCTGTTACAATTGTATCCTGTCTAGATAATCTCTTTGGACTAAGCAATCTGGACTAAACGGACTGTGACAGGTGGACTCCCCATTGAAAAGGCAGATTTTTCCTCCCCTACTGATCACTTTACATACAATGCTCAATGAGCACCATGTATACAGATGGGGGGGCACCAACATCTCTTATTGCTGCATTCTCAGCGATCATCTCAGCGTCTTTGTCCGGATGCCGTCAGCCCCGGTTACAGAAGATAAATTGCAATAAGAAATATATCAAACGTATTTTACCACCTTATAAAAGGCCCAATGAATATAAAAAGTAAATTAACAAATGCAAAAATATGGACAAAAACTAAAACAAAGAGGACCACCACTAGTACAAACAAGAGTTATAGCCCCGCCCATGAGGATCCAGAATTATATATTCCTTATATAAAAATGAACTTAACAGAAGGAGGGGGCCGCAAAATGCAAATATGTATTTTACTGGCACATTGTGCTATTAACAAGAACATTTTTTTGTAAAATATGTAAAAAACCTAGTTGCTCACTACAAAATACAGAATAAAGTAAATCTTTATGAAGAGCAAAGTTATATTTAGAGATGAATGAATAGATTTGTTAGAAGCCAAATTCTACCTGAAGTTTTGAAAAAAATCTGAATCACAGTTTCTTCACATTCATCTGGGTAGAATTTTTGCATAGAGATGGGGGAAGGGGGCGGTATTTATGCAATTTTAATTCGGGCAGAATCGATTTGTGCTCAAATGATTTTTTTTTGGCAGATTCAAACTAATTGGACCAAAACAAATTTCAGAAAATTATTATTGGGAAACCTCTCCCCGACTTCCACTGTACATCAGGTCTTTAAAGATGGCGTCCGAGTGGAGCAGGTGCCATAGCTGCCGGGTATCTGCTGTTTCATACAGCAGACACCCAGAGCTAATGCATGCGATCAGCAAAAACTCCAATCACAGACATGTAACCTCTCAGATGTGGTAAGTTGTGACCTCTGCATCTGAGGTGGCTTTCCCTTTGGAAGCTGTGCCCCTGGGGCCCGAATGGCTATCCTGCGTGAAGATTGAAGGAGCCATTTATTCCTTGTGGTAGCCTCTCTCCCTCTGAAGGATCTAAAGCTACAACAGCTCCTACAGCTCCATGGACATAAACATAAAAAGGTTATGGAGGTCAGAATATGGCAGTACAAAGAATACATTTGTTCCAAAAAATTATTTTTTCACTATTAAAACAATAAAAAACTATATGTGGTATTGCAATAATTGTACAGAATGAAGTTAGCAGGTCAATTTTACCACTTAGGGAACGCCGTAAAACAAAACCCATAAAACTGTGAAAGTTTTTTAGGTTTTTTTTGGATTTTTTTTGGAAATGCAGAAATCATCCACTTAAGGGAAGGGTTAACAGATACAAAAGATGTGATCTGTTGGATAGATCTATTCAGCTTCCTCTCCAGCCGCAGCTTGTACTGTCTATGGCCCCAATCAATATCTATGTTGTTAGTGTTACATTTCAGAAATACAATAGGAACCTTCTCCTAATCTGATGGGGCGGCTCCAGTCATTAAGGAAGGATCCTCGTGCTCGGACTGCATTCGGTTTGACACTTTACATCGGCTCCATGACGGGTTTCCTCCGGGGCAGTATCTGTAGAAAGAACTGTCTGGGAAAAGCCCTGAGGCGATGAAAGCATCTGCATGTCCCTCACAACGCAGGGCTCGGATAATGATGAGAAGATGCATTTACCAGTTCTCCAACTTTTTTATTTTTTTTGCTTGCAAGTTTGGCTCAGTAGAAAGTTCCGCAATTAAAGGTCTCGTTTACGACTGTTTATTTTATTTAAAATTTTATGTCCACAAAAATGAAAAAAGCGACTGAATTGGACTTTGATGTGCAATTACCATTATATCAAACCTCATTAGGAGGCGATTAGCTTTCACAAAATGTATCATTTGTTTAATGAGTTTTAGGGCCTCGGGCCCCATTTTATTGCAGCCTATGCTAGAGCTATTATGGTAATGAGCTGCATATCTACCAGATAAAATGCAAAATAAAACGATCAATATTAAAGGCGTCGACTGATCACTCGCGCTGGGGGATCAGGAGCAGAATGCCCAGCCCGTCTACAGAACTGCCTACAATATGGCTGCATTACAGTCCAGTTTAATGGCTTTAGAAGTAGGACACATCACTAGAGAGATGCCAAAAGATAAAAATAATGGGGTGCAGTCATCCGGGAAGACCCAGCAATTTCTAGGATGGCAGGGTCTATGGGTCCAAGGTAAAGCCGTTCTTCAGAAGGAACATATGTGCCACAGAAGCAAACCACAATGGGGCTGTTATTGGGCTTTTGGAGCGATCGGACCTGTTGCTTTCACCCCCTGTTATTAGAAGGGAATCGGCCCAAGGGTCTAGAAAAAGCTAGTAGGATCTTCTGTGCTTTATGGCAAAGCCTGGCACAAAAATAGAGGGTCTCCTCTACTGCAAAACATGTAACAGGACTCCCACGTACCATGTGGCATTACTAATACCAGCATCTTCCAGAAGTTTTTGAGCTCCACAGATTGGGTGGATACTGCCTCTGCACCCCCATAGCTACAGAAGCCAGAAGGACTTAGGACAAGGACTCTAGGACACCCCAAAGCCTGCCTTACTGCAATTCTTGTTTACAAGGTGTCAAAGGACCAATTGAGCCCTCTCAGTATATATGATGACCTAATTCAAAAGGTCCATCCTAGGAACTTGTGATCACAGCAGCTATCAGGTCAATGATGATGTCATTCACCTCTTATAAGTTATGACATCACTGCTCTCCAGGTATTTGCATTTTACTCATGTATTCGATACACTTTCTAAGCACATCCAAACACAACCTTCAGATACTTACAGACCAACTCGATTCTTATTACATCTTTGACCCCAAGGTTTTCCAAGAAGACTCCAGAGAAGCTTGTGGTCTTGAAGAAAAATGAGATATCAATGCTGAAATCTGAATGGAAGGTAGGAAAATAGAGATAAGAGGTCCCGGAAGTGAAAGAGGCCGAATTCCAGAAGCTTCCTGGGAAATGAGAAATAACAAAATGTTCACAAATACTGTAACTGCAGGGAAAATACAGGAACATAGAGGGAAGATACTCACTGTCACCATAACATCGCAGAGCTCCCACCTTCCAGGCCACCTCAGACCCCGATCTGTTTGTGTCAGTGATCACAATCTGGGAGACCGGCAAGTGTTCTTTAAAGGTAAGGAATCCTATATCACTGGTCCTGTATGAGAAGAAGATGGGAAGGAGAAGAAAAATTGGTTTCCGAAAGAAAGAGCAAGGTAGAGTGTCAAGTGAAGATGACAAAAAAGATACAAAGTGATAAATAAAGAGGCTATTGATAAAGCGAAGGGGAAGCAGAAATGGGATGGGAAGTAGCAGAAAACTATTTGGGAAGTGGAAGAGGTAAATGGTGAGAGGGGGAAAAGAATGAAGAAGAAGAAGAAGATATTGGGAAGGAGAAGAATTGGAGGATAAGGAGTGAAAGGAGTGAACATTAAAAGCAGGGCGTTAAAGAAGAAGACGGATATTGGAAAGAGGAAGAAAATGAAGAAATGAATGGAAAAGGGAAAGAATCAGTAAAATAAAGAAGGTAGAAGGGGAGGTGGGAATGGGAGAGGGAAAGCAATGGGAAGTAGAAGGAGAAGATTAAGAGAGAAGAAAGAAGAGGAAAGAGATGGCGGAGAATAATCAGAAGTAGAGAAGAGGAAGGAGAAAAAAGAAGGAGGCTGAAGACGGATAAGAATGAATGGAGAAAAAATGAAGAGGAGGAATAAGAAGGGGAAAAATAAAAAATAAAAGGACAAGGACAATAACATGAAGAAGGAGGAAAAGGGGAAGACATCGAGGAGAGGTATTCTGAAGATGGAAAAGAAGAGCAGAAATAGCTTCGGTCACTGCGGCTGATTTGTGGCACGTATTCACAGAACGGGCTTGAGAAATCCATAAAATAATTAAAGAAAAGGAGAAACATAAAATCTGATCAGATCATTGGAGGGCAGTTCATGTGGCTGGATCACCAGGCCGGGGGTTTGTAAAGACAGAATTCAGATCACAGCATTTTGTGAAGACTCGGAGCGGGGCTGAGTTTTTGGTGAGATCTTATCACGTAATCTTCGACGCGACTGCTAGTGAACTACAAGAATAATTCACAATGAAGCTCCAAAGAGTTGAGTTGCACATTCGGCTCTGCTACACGTGTAATTCACACAAACACTGGTAGAACTGCAGTAACGTTAACACTGGTCCCAAGAGCTTACAGTCTGAGAATGTCATCTCCAACATATGAGAGATCCAGCAGCTGAGCATGTGATTGATGATACCGGGCAATTACTGGAGACTTTGAAGCAAAATCAACTTCTAAGACGGTGCAGAATATTCACATCTGAGGTGAAGCCCAGCCAGGAAATAGCGGAGACAAGAAGGACAGGCTGGAAGAGGCCCCTCCGACGCTCCCACCGCCCCACGTCTCTCCTTATTTTCTTCATTTGTGTCTTTTGTCTGTTCCCAGAAGTATTTTCCCATATTTATCACGTGCGGGGCACAAAGATCTTGTGTTAAAAGCAGCTGATACGATGAATAAAACAACACGGGGACTTTAGTTCTGCTCTTCATGGTTTATTCATCGAAATGATCAAGAAACAGAATTAGAGGGTCTATTCTTTAAGAACAGTGAGCGGATATTCCCATACAACGAGCTGTGCATCCAATTTACTGTATTAAAGGGTATTCTTCCATGAACAGCTGCGGAGATCAGTGCTGGGTGACACCAGGACAACGGCAGGAGATGAGTCTATGAGCCCAACCCTCATAACTGTATAAAAAAGTGCACTGTCCCTTTAATTTCAAATTGAAGGAGATGTTCAAGGTTAGGAAAACATGGCCGCCTTCTTACAAAAACAGCACCACGCCGGTCCCTAAGTTGTGTGTGGTATTGCAGTGAAGCCCCATGTGATGGTATACCAGACACAACCTCTGGAAGAAGGCAACCATGTTATCCTAATCCTGGACAACCCCTTTAACCCACAAGGACGGATAGGATTAATGTAATAACTCAAGGATAGTCTCAGCTGAAGCCCATGGGTCCCGTTACTGTTAGGACATGGCGGACCATCAAGTCTGAGTTTTTACTGTGCCAGTGACACCATTAGGCCAAGAGGACACGTCACCGGCTTTGTCACGGGACAGAAATTGTTACTTTCTACTGGACATGGATACAATTCAACATTATGTAACAGGCAGCGTCCATGTCTGGAGTCGTTTTCTTAAAGGAACAGTTCCAAGAAATATCTTAGATCTAATTTTGCAAAATTGTGTTTGTGGCAAATGCATTCCTCATAATGAGTTCTTCTTCTAAATCATATTCCTCAAGTAAACTTACAAAAGGCATGAACTAAACCCTCCGCAGGCCAAAAAGTAATGCCAGCTGCACTGAACAACTCTACGAAACACAGGTTCCCTGTTATACGTTATAAGATAATTATGCATAAAGGTTCTTGAATCTTGAATTGTGTTACCACTTCCTCTAAACTTCTTAGCAGAAACTTAAAAAAAGAATGTTTTTTGGAACTCCCCTGTTATCTGTAGGCAATGGTCTGCTCCACAGCATTGGCTCATGGCTGTATCATTGTGGAACAAACCACTTCACACGAATAATAGGAGATTCTGGCTAGACTAACAGTTACTTGTGTTTGCTGTGGAGGGACAGCAACACTAAACAGATACATAAAGTGTATCTAATACATACTATAATAATGCTTCCTGTATACTATTCTGAATATTGACCTAATGTTGTGTAAAAGATTAACCTATCCTTAAGGGAACACTAAACACAGAAATCCACAAGAGAAATCTGTATCTGTCCCATGAGCCATGGCCCCACACTCCTCTTCATTGCCCTATGTCTAGCTGCAAGACAACAGGCTGCAGCAGGAGCCTCCCCCTCTCTGCTCTGTCTGAAGCAGGAGTCCCCCCCCTTCTGCTCTGTCTGCAGCAGGAGCCTCCCCCCCTGCTCAGTCTGAAGCAGGCGTCCCCCCCCTTTGCTCTGTCTGCAGCAGGAGCCTCCCCCCCTGCTCAGTCTGCTGCAGGAGCCTCCCCCCCCTCTGCTCTGTCTGAAGCAGGAGCCCCCCTCCCTCTGCTCTGTCTGCAGAAGGAGCCTCCCCCCCTGCTCAGTCTGCAGCAGGAGCCTCCCCCCCTGCTCAGTCTGCAGCAGGAGCCTCCCCCCTCTGCTCTGTCTGCAGCAGGAGCCTGCCTCCTGCTCTGTCTGCAGCAGGAGCCCCCCCTCTCTGTCTGCAGCAGGAGCCTCCCCCCCTCTGCTCTGTCTGCAGCAGGAGCCCCTCCCCCCTCTGCTCTGTCTGAAGCAGGAGCCCCCCTCCCTCTGCTCTATCTGCAGCAGGAGCCTCCCCCTCTCTGCTCTGTCTGCAGCAGGAGCCTCCCCCCCCCCTCTGCTCTGCCTGCAGCATGAGACTCCCCTCTCCTCTGCTCTATCTGCAGCAGGAGCCTCTCCCCCCCCTGCTCTATCTGCAGCAGGAGCCTCCCCCCCTACTCAGTCTGCAGCAGGAGCCTCCCCCCCTCTGCTCTGTCTGCAGCAGGACAAAAAGATTATTGGGACCTGCTTCTTGGAAAATGCACCGTCCCCTCCACACCCTTTTCCCAGCCAAATATAGGACACAGCAGCAGATGAACCCTGTGTTTCCTGCAGGATTTCTACAAAATCCTCCTGCAGGGTGCCCATCAGCTAACCATCTGGCTGACCATCAGCTGACCATCAGGCTGACCATCAGGCTGACCATCAGGCTGACCATCAGCTGACCATCCGCTGAGGCAAGAACTTTATTTATATCACTCATTACCAGTTTACTGTCCCCTTAATAAGACTACCCTCAACAACTGCTGGAAAAATCCATCACACCTGATTTTTTGCATCATTTTTGGAGCTCTACGGGTGCAGGACAGACATCCCAGCATCACCGCTGCCACTGCCGCTACTTCTTAATGCTCCCATTAGTTGAAGGAGCTTTAAGAGCAAGTTCACACTGTTCTGAACTCAGAAAACTTCCTTCTGGAAACTCAATCTGCAACTACTGCCCTTGCAATTCTCCAAGGTTCATGGTTTTATCCGAAAAAAAATGTTATTTCTGCTTTTCTGCTCTGGTATTATAACAATCCCTATAAGAGAGGCGATAAAATCCCATGCACGTCCACGCTGCCCTCAAGTCTTCCAGTCAGCGGGCAAGCTCCATATTTCACTTCTCAGCATGGCACAAAATCCAAAAGACATTTTAAATTGAGAGGTCAAATGGAGCAAATTCAACAGAAGCCACTGAGCAAATATGAAGCTTGTTTCTGAGCAAGAGGAAAATATCCCTTCAGTTTGTTATTAAGACGTATGAGGAAATCACCGGGTGCAGGAAACATCTTAAAGGGGTTAAAATAAAAATCAGACATCATATAGTACATGACAATCTCTTTCTAATAAACCTAGAACCAGCCCTGCACCTCACATGGATCCAGAGATCTCCCTATTCATTGCTCTGCTAGATTTATATCGGGCTGACAGCACAAGGGGAGTGTCCTTTCTCAGGGGGCGTGTCTCTTTTGGAGCTCCCTCCCTATCACAGCTCAGGAGGCAGTTGAAGGATGTAACTGAGCATGTGCGGCCATCTCAGTGAGCAGGACAAAGAAAGAAGAAAAATAGCAACCAGCAGGTGGCGCTGTACACATACATTTTATAGAATAACTCAGTGGCTATGCTCAATTTCTAATTATCTGCAATTACAAAAGTATTCAGAACCAGGTGCTATTTTGAAAAATGTTGAATATTTTTTATGGGACAACCCCTTTAATGTTGCTCTAATTCTGCAAAATTATTATACTAAGGGATTCCCAGCCATTGACTTGATTTTACCTGCACTGATACATTGTAGCACTTTCAAATCCATCATGAGACCAGCCACATGCTAAAGTGGCGAAAGACCTCGGGGGTGGCCTAGGAAACTACCAAGAAGGACAGCAGTATTATACATGACACGTGGTGGCAGTAGGGCCCCTGGTCTAGGTTTTGCATTGGGGCCCAGGAGCTTAAACCCCTATTCCTCTGGATGTTTCTCTAGATGCTCCCATCTCAAGCCACCGACACAAACTGGGCAGCGGATTGAAAACGATTCCATGTTGCTCAGCTCGGTAGGGGCTGCTTCTCAATTTGTTTGTTGACTTCCATCGGGAAAGTTGTGCAACTTTTTGTTACACGATGTCAAGGCTTTAAGTGGGGTCCAGACAGCTTTTTCTAGACTCCTGAACGGCATTGTGCAGTGTCCATCTTCTCAAATACTACTTCAAAACTAAGCAGATGAGGTCCCCAATGATCTGGAAACGTCTGGTGACAATCCCTGCTGAAGTAGTTATGACCCCTACCAGTTGTCACAAATTTACCAGGAACAGATCTAAAAAAAATGTCTGTAGAGAACACGGCCGAGAATCTTACCTCGGGCGGCCGCCAACCTGTCTCTAAGCAGTCGGTAGGAGCCCACAGGTAGATGCCCTATTTATTCATTTTTTTGCATAAATGTCATTACTGAGGGCACTACTGCACTACAGGGGGCAATATAATACAGGAGGCACTATGGGAGGCACTATGGGTGCATCATCATACAGACTGGAGCACTATGGGGGGCACTTAATACAGGTGATACTACAGGGGTCATCACATTATAATACAGGCTGGGCCACTACCTGAGGCATTGTAATACAGGGGGCACTACAGGGGTCATTACATTATAAAAAAGGCTGGAGCACTACCTGAAGCATTATAGTACAGGGGGCACTACTTTAGTCAGTATAATACAGGCTGGAGCACTACGGGGGGCATTGTAATACAGGGGGCACTACAGGGGTCATTATATTATAATACAGGCTTGAGCACCACAGGGGGCATTGTAATACAGGGGGCACTACTGTAGTCAGTATAATACAGGCTGGAGCACCTCAGGGGGCATTGTAATACAGAGGGAATTCAGGAAAAGCATTATAATACAGGATACATTATACAGACAGACACTAGAAGGGAGATATTATACATACTGACACTGTAAGGGGTCATTATAACTACAGGGAGCACTGCAGGGATTACTACGTGGGGCATTATAAATACTGGGGACATTACAGGGGGGCTTATTTCTACTGGGGCACTGTGGTAGCACTATTACAACAGGAGGTACAATGGGGACATTATCATTGGGCAAAATATGGAGGGCATTACTATTAATGGGGGCACTCTTGGGGATCGTTACCACTGTAGGGGGCACTTTTACTATTACTGTATTGGTAGGGGCAGACTATCTGTATTATTTTTGCAGTATTGTGTTTGTAGGCATTGGGGAGCACAATAGGCACAGTATTAGGTGTAGATGACATTGATGGGCCACCAGGAGGTGATGGAAAAGTCAGGAATCCAAGATGTCGGTGTGCCAAACTCTGCAGAGACAAGATGCAGCTGAAAGAAGTCATCATGGCGGTCTGGACCAAATGGAGAAGATTAGGAAAGAAAGACTGGATGTAAGAGGTGTGTGCTGCTGTATTCTCCTGTATGTTTTGTAGTGCCGCATGTAATGTTTTCCAAGCATATCTTTAACAGTAGGACTGGAGGGGGAGAGAGGTTTGATTAAGAATATGAAATGGGGAATTTCAATTTTCACCTCAGGCAGCAGAAAGGCACGCCCCTGGTAGAGGATCTTCACAAATGAGAAAGTCAGATTTCCCATCCTGGCACATCAACAGCCTGTATTCAGAACACAGAAAGAATACAGGCTGCCACAAATGCCCCCTACGTACCATTGATAGCGCTCACAGTCTCCTGTGAAACCCTGCAGCGAATTCTGATCCAGTACAAGTCTCCGTCATGGGGTCTCTTATATTGTAAGCACCAGGGTCGGGTGAGACCTCCGCCGCTGCACTGCTACAGCTTCACTGCTGCTGGCTATAGATAAAATTACATTGGGCCGAACTTTACTTTCACAAGTTTCCAGGAATTATCCTAAAATGTTCTTGTTGAGACGTTTCCCCTGTAAATCGCCATTACACAGCAATGCCCTAAATACAGAGTGAAACACTGTCGTCTCCCGCTATAATCTGGGGTTTTAATGCCGCAGAATGGCTGGGAGCTATTTTTCAGCAATAATTTGTATTTATGGGGAAACCTTATCCCTGAGAGATAAATCTATTCATTATCTGGGGATGGAAAGTTACTGAGCATCAAAATACAAGGATGAATCCTGCCAGCCGAATAATACCCCCTCCCCGCAGCTGACAGGCCCGCACTGTACTCCACCTCCGGGGGGCGCAGCCCTGGGATCCATTAATCATAGAATTATTGATGTCTGGCATTGATTTTTACTGTTTAATTCAGACCCTTCGGTTCACAATTAATTAAGATTTCATTCTTTCAGGCCGCGCAGCTCATAACGATTCAAAGTAGGTTCAAAGAGTGGGGCACTCAGAATTTTAAGTCACCCCCTTTTGATGATTATGACATTAACCTATTACCTGCCGCATAACAAATTACAATATTGAAACAATGTTCCACAGTTCAACGTGAATTGAAAGGTTACACTTAGGCCTCTTGCACACAAACATTTCTTTTTTCCATTTCTTTACCGTTTTTTGCGGATTCAGTTTGCAGTCCGTATGTGGAACCATTAACTTCAATGGGTCCGCAATGACAACGGAAGGTACTCCATGTGCATTCCGTTTAAGTATTTCCGCATTTCTGTTCCGTTCAAAGACAGAACATGTCCTATTATTGCCCGCAAATCACGTTCCGTGTCTCCATTCAAGACAATGGTTCCGCAAAAAAATGCATCCGTATATCTTTCATATCACGTTCCGTGGCTCAATTAAAGTCAATGGTTCTGCAAAATAAGGCACCCGTATGTCTTCCGTATCCGTTCCATTTTTGCAGAAACATCTATTGAACATGTTATGCCCAGCCCAATTTTTTTATGTACTTACTGTTTAAACATTATTGTATGCTTTGTTTCCGTTTGCAATCCGAAAAAACGGACCACAAACGGAAACAAAACGGAAAAATGGAACGGGAAAATGGAACGGAAACGGAAATACTACTGAAACAAAAAATGGATCAATTTAAAACGGACCACGAAACACTGAAAAAGCCATCTGGTCGTGTGCAGGAGGCCTTAGATACATTTGTTGTCTTGTACTCCAATTACATCCAGAGCTGCTTTCAAAATTCTGCTGTGTTGGGAAGAATCAGAATTGCCCCTAACAGATTTCAATATTGAACCTGATAAAAAACAATATCTTACCAAATAAATCAGCAAACACTTCTAAAAGACTAAGTAGACTGAGTAGGAAATGGGACGTTTGAAGCTCTCTGGGAGACTGGAGTATAAGAAATGATGCAACAATGCGGAGTAAAATCTGAATGGTGTCCATTACTGGACATAGGTTTCCTCTGCAGAGTCAAACACAGTGAACAAGCAGGGAAATGACAAAACCAGCAGGAACCAAGATAAACACAATTGCAACTTTGTTAGTGACTAGACCAAAATAGGGTTGTCCAGGCTTCCAAATAAATGGCTGCTTTCTTCCAAAAACAGTCCCACCCCTGTCCATGGGTAATATTTGTTATAGCAGCTCAGCGCCATTCACTATGATGGAACAGAGCTGCAATACCGGACAAAGTGTGGGAAAATGCGAAAGCAGCTTTATTAGTGACTGGAGAATAAAAGTAAATCAGTTCAGATAATATCTCCATGAAGTTTGTTAACTTTGCCAGCTGACACACCCAGCTCTGCTAAATCTATACATCCTCTAATCTGAAAGCTACCATTTCTGCGCAGTGATATCGGAAGCACGGCTCTGTTCTTACCAGTCGCTCCTGTCGGCGTCGCAGTTGCAGTAATGCCTCATATCAATGCAGCTTTCCTCCAACCCACAGGTGCACTGCCCAGGTAAGGACCCTCCCCAGTACGTGTGCCTCTCATTGCTTTTTCCAATCCACCAGGTGAAGGGGGCACCATCTGCAGAAATCCAACACAAAGAAATATCACTGGTCACAGCTATTGAAATGAGTAGTAAAATACATCAGTAAAACCAACAATTTGTAACGACTTTACTCTACAGTTTCAATACCACTAAGGCCCCTTTCACACCAGCGTGACGGATTAGGTCCGGATGCGTTCAGTGAAACTCGCACCATATTGCAAGCAAGTTCAGTCAGTTTTGCCTGCATTTGTGTGCAGTTGTTCAGTCTTTTCCGCGGGGGTGCAATGTGTTTTGATGCGTTTTTCACGCCCGTGGTAAAAAACTGAAGGTTTACAAACAACATCTCCTAGCAACCATCAGTGAAAAACGCATCGCATCCGCACTTGCTTCCGGATGCGATGCATTTTTCACTGAAGACCCATTCACTTCTATGGGGCCAGGGCTGCGTGAAAAACGCAGAATATGGAAAATGCTACACAGACCCATTGACATGAATGGGTCAGGATTCAGTGCGGGTGCTATGTGTTCACGTTACGCATTGCACCCGCGCGGAAAACTCGCTCGTGTGAAAGGGACCTTACAGCGGGGGTTGCATGGTGGTACTGGGTGAGATGTGTCGCACAACCCAGGATCACAGTGTAGCCATAGTAATGAATAGGGTCGCAGGGTGACTTGCTGTTATGTGGTGACCCCAGAATTGCAATCCAGCAGGGTTGTATTTTTTTTAATTCTGGGATCACGGTAAAGTCATGGCTGCGATCTCATTCATATCTATGGTTGCATTTCTACACTGTGATCCTTGGTCGCACAAGAGTACCCCTAGCCTTTACGTCATTTCGACTACTGCAGAACACCAAATCCAGTTCTTATCATAAAAACCTTGGAGTAGGCGACAGCAAAGAAAACGGTACTTCTAGAGAGATCTGCAGATAACTGGTGTTTCACGATTTTCACCTTTTCCAGGATATTTGCAGGCAGCTAACATAACTTGTTGTTTACTTTTCAGTAAGTGTTACAATTGTATCAAGTACTGACAATCCTCTACAGGGAACTGCAAATCCTGTCCTAATAGTTTGCTACAATGTAACAGTGCAGATAATGTGTATCAGTCTGGAGTCCAGGCTCACAGAGGATTATCTAGATTGGATACAAGTGAAACAATCTCTTAGCTGAGAGAAGTATTACTAGGTTAAAGGGCATATGTCAGCAGATTTGTACCTATGGCACTGGCTGATCTGTTGCATGTGCGCTTAGTAGCTACAGGCGTTTGGGTGGGTCCCATGTTCATAGGTGGCTGCATTGCTGAGAAAAATGTAGTTTTAGCATATGCAAATGAGCTTCTAGGAGCAACGGGGGCGTTGCCGTTACACCTAGAGGCTCTGCTTTTCCTGCAACTGCTGTGCTCACTCCAGTTTGATTGACAGGTCCAGGAAGGTGTGATCACATTTAAACTGCCTGTTCCTGGCAATCAAATTGGAGAGCGTGCGGCAGTTGCCGAGAGAGCAAAATCTCTAGGTGTAATAGCAACGCCCCCATTGCTCCTAGATGCTCATTTGCATATATTAAAACTTCATTTTTCTCAGCGCACATAAGAACATGGAACCAACACAGACGCTTTCAGCTACAAAGCGCGCATGTAACAGGTCAGCCGGTGGCATAGGTACAAATCTGCTGACGGATGGGCTTTAAAGGCGAATTTTAGCATCTGGATAAAAACTAGATCAACCCAATTCACTTTCAGCAAGCAGAGATTTTTGCATTGGTCGGGATTTGAAACATAAAGCATACTGGTAAGATACAGAACATTTTCTTTCTTTTTTCATTAGAGAATAATTTAGATTTACTTATAAAAGTCTAAGGTTTCTTTCTCTGCATCAATGTAACAGTACCTCGTAGCATTAGCACAGTGTATATGGCGTGAGCAATCATGATATTGTACAATTATCAAATCACACTGCCAGTAAGATAACACTTGTGAGTCCCTGTCAACAAAGAGCCAATCACACAGAAAAACTGAAGAGTCCTCAGATATTGTCAGAGCCTAGCGCTGACGGGAAAGCAAAGGGTAATCAGTAACGACGGTTGATGTATTTCCAAAACAATACAGATAACGAATATGATGATTGTTTTTTGAGACATTGTGTAACTGAAGAGGATAATTTACATATTTACTGGGGTAATGCATAACATTAGTCACACATTATGGATGATGCAACAGCACTTTGTTAGTCTTTTGATTAATTGCTGCCAAATCTTTCATTTCACCATTATCAGAAACACTTTGTCATTTCTAGGCAGGTGATATAATAAGCAGTGAAAATTCAAAGCACCCCAACAGAGGTCTGCTTATAATTAACAGATTTAAAAACAGAGCTGATGTACCTGTAACTGTCATATTACTGTATCCCACATCGAAAAAATATTATAGTACTTTCCAAAACTGACAAGACAATAGCTTTATGCTACCTACGTGTACAAGAATATAAAGAATGTAATGCTGCCATCTATTGACAGGAATATCACTACAATCATACTGTTCCTCTATGTTCAAGAAAATAACTAGCAAAAAACTGCTCATACTGTATGTACAAGAATATAACTGCTATAATACTGCCTCCTATGTACAAGAATATAACTACTATAATACTGCTCCTCTATACAAGAATATACTTACTTTAATACTGCCTCCTATGTACAATAATATGTACAAGAATATAACTACTATAATACTGCTCCTATGTACAAGAATATAACTACTATAATACTGCTCCTATGTACAAGAGTATAACTACTATAATACTGCTCCTATGTACAATAATATAACTACTATAATACTGCTCCTATGTACAAGAATATAACTACTATAATACTGCTCCTATGTATAAGAATATAACTACTATAATACTGCTCCTATGTACAAGAATATAACTACTATAATACTGCCCCTATGTACAAGAATATAACTACTATAATACTGCTCCTATGTACAAGAATATAACTACTATAATACTGCCCCTATGTACAAGAATATAACTACTATAATACTGCTCCTATATACAAGGATATAACTACTATAATACTGCTCCTATGTACAAGAATATAACTACTATAATACTGCCCCTATGTACAAGAATATAACTACTATAGGCGGAGCTTGGCTGCTCACTGAACCAGACGCATGTGAGAGATCTCCTCTCTCAGTGACCTTGCAAGCTAGTAAATTTAGCACCCTAGCCCTACTCAACATGGGCAAAATAGGCAGAAGTATACCCAGAGACAAGCAGGACACTCTTAAATCGGACAGAGGACCGACAGATATGGAGAAATACTTCAACAAGAGACCTGCAGCTCCGCCGGCGCATGTTTCCAAGATGGCGCCGCCAGACTTGGATGATGTAGCTCCTGACCTGGACGGGGCCGATAATGTTGTTTCGACTCAGAGGACAGTAATCAAGCATCTGCAGCGGCCCCCATCACTCGCCGCTTCTTACAGCAAGCTCTGACAACTGCATTAGCACCACTTGTGCAAGATCTCTCAGAAATTAAACTCGACGTAAAGCATGTGGGCCAAAGAGTGGAGCACCTAGAACAGACGCAATCCTCCATACTCACCTTTGCAAGAACCCTGGGTGAAAACAGTATGGTGTATAAGGAGTCCCTCGATAATGCTTATGCCCTCATAGAGGATCAAGAAAATCGCAGTAGACGGAAAAATATCCGCCTGAGAGGACTCCCAGAACATGTCTCCCATGAAGCCCTGCCAGAAGCAGCGACCGCCATATTTGCCTTGCTACTAGGAGCTGAACGTGCTGCTAAAATAGAAATTGAGCGAATACACAGGGCTCTAAGGCCTAAACCAAGAGACGGAGACCAACCAAGAGATGTTGTTTGTGGGCTCCTCCGATATGTGGACACAGCTGAGATCCTAAGAGCGGCCAGGGAACAAAAAGACCTGGCTTTTGAAGGATGTACGGTCCTTTTGTTTCAAGATCTTGCTCCCTCCACGCTGAGCAAACGGAGGGCCCTGCGCCCACTCACCGAACATCTGCGGCACCGCAAGACGCCATATAAATGGCTTTTTCCCTTCGGCCTCACCTTTGCGGTTGGAGGCCGGAGGTGCACGATACGCCTTCCAAAAGATTTGCCTGCCGCGTGGGAGCTCCTCGATACCACACCATTGGATGTTCCCTCATGGCTGCCCTCGGCGGACACTGGAACGCCACTACCGGACCTACCAGAAGCACCGAAGTGGTCGAGGGTCCCGCAGAGAAAGAAGAACATCGGTAACAGGCAAAGGGACACTTGAAGACCTAGAGGTTCTAATGAAACGGTTCCTCTGCTTCTAGAACCACCCACTGCTGCTGTAGCGGTGACAGGCCTTCTCTGGCCTCGGGCTTCCAGCAGACTTTTTTGGAGTCTACAGAGACTACTGCAAGTATACGTTTTGATAACTGTTAAGTCTTGTTATACCTCAATCTAAAACTAACTCCTTATGTCTAATATAGTAGTGGGCACTGCCCACTTGATGTTATAGTTCTCTGTATTCATAGCAGCTGGCTAGGCTAATATGTTGAATCAGTTGGTGTGCACCCATTATTTGCAATATTCATCTACATATAGGTCCTTGACCTTCACAGATAGCCATTGCGTCTCGCCAACTATACCTGTATAGGCTATGACAGCTTGCTAGGTTGCATGTCCCATGGTTCACCTAGTGATATGCGCATTTACCCTCAAATTTACGCCAGGAATATTCTTGCGCAGACCTGGCGTCAGCGCTTTTGTACCGGTTCCTCCTGGCTGGTTCTACTGCCCTGTCAGATGACCCGGTACACATGGTTCCACAGTTATGTTATTGTTGTTTTCATTGTTTTTATTTCTTTTTGGTTGTACACCATAGTCCCTGGACATCTCACCACTACTCCCCAGGAGGAAGTCAGAGCGACCCCACCTAAAATGAGACATGGCTTTGGTTAAATGTACCACTTTTAATGTACGGGGATTTAATACCCCACAGAAGAGGTCACAAGTCTTACGTCTTTTGAGACAATCACATTCGGACATATGTTTCCTCCAGGAATTACATTTTAAAAGGTCTAGCATCCCTACACTGCAGAAATCATTTTATCACCACTGGTTTCTTAGTACGTACAGTACTGCTAAAAGAGGTGTGGGTATTGTGATATCCAAAAATGTGCCCTTTCAACTTGTTGCGACTCAATCAGATCCAGACGGCCGGTATATACTGGTGAAGGGAACAATCGGCACACAAATGGTCACAATGGGCAGCTTATATGGCCCAAATAGGGGACAAAAACAGTGGATTATATCAACGCTTAACACTATCTCCTCCTTTGCAGAAGGTGTGTGGATCCTTGGAGGAGACCTGAACGTCACCCTCAACCCATTATTGGATGCATCAGACGGTGTAGCACAGTTGACTCAGTCTGCTTTGGGCTGTATCAATGGCCGTCTTGCAGAAGCTCACCTGATCGACGTCTGGCGTCTGATCCATCCCACTGAGAAGGATTATACGTTCTTTTCCGCTCCACACAACTCCTACAAAAGGTTAGATTACATCCTGGTGTCCAGCAATTTACTGGAGGCAGTTGACCAGGCTGTGATTAACCCTATCACTGTATCTGACCATGCCCCTGTGTCCGCGCGCTTGTCCTTCTCTAGCTTGCCTGCCCGACAGAGACAATGGAGATTGAACGAGACACTGTTAGACAGGGACGGGGATGTACAAGCACTGAGCCAAAAATTGGAGTGGTTTTTTGAGGAAAATGTCACACCTGACATGCCATTCACAACCATTTGGGAAACACATAAATCGGTTATGAGAGGGGAGCTTATTTCTCTGGGCAGCAAGGTGAAGAGGGACAGGCAGTATACACTGCACACCTTACTTCAACAAATAGCGAAATTAGAATCAGTACACAAGAGATCCAAAGCCCTCGCAACACAATCTGAACTTGCCCTTTTAAGGAGCCAACTGAAGGATCACCTTAATATATGCCACGCCAGAGCATACCAGTATTCACAATTCCGGTTCTATACACATGGAGACAAAGGCACTAAACTAATGTCTTCCCTCTTGAAACAAAGGAAGGACTCCATGCATATACCCGGACTTAAGACAACTAATGGCACTAGGCTGCACAAAACGTCTGACATTGCTAGGGAGTTCCAGAAGTTCTATCAGGACCTATATGGCCTTCCACGCTCACATCACCATTCTTCCCTGATAGACGAGTTTCTAAGTCGCATTAAACTGCCCACCTTGGATACCAATGAGAGCGCAGCGTTGCTACAGCCCGTCACAGAGGAAGAGGTGGAAAAAGTCTTGAAATCCATGCCATTAGGGAAAAGCCCTGGCCCAGATGGCCTGCCAGTTGGCTATTTTAGGAAGTTTCTGAAGACCCTCTTGCCTCATCTGACGAAATGGTGCAACGCTCTTCTGTCAGGATCTAAGCTGCCCAAACAGGCATTGGAAGCCATTGTCACTATTCTCCCCAAACCTGGGAAGGACCCACTGCTATGTGGCAGCTATAGGCCCATATCCCTGCTCAACATAGATGTTAAAATCTGGGCAAAATTGCTGGCCTCCCGTTTGAGCAAGTACCTTCCTAAACTCATACATCCTGATCAGGCAGGTTTTGTCCCTGGGAGAGAAGGTAACAACAACTCATGCAGAATAGTAACGGCTATACAGTGGGCCACGAGGAAGCAAATGCCATTGGTTGTACTGAGTGTAGACGTGGAGAAGGCCTTTGACCGGGTGGATTGGCAATTCATGATTAAAACCCTGCAAAAATTTGGTATCCCTTCGGGCTTTCAGGAGGCTATCATGACTCTGTACGGGAACCCGAGTGCCCGGATAAAAGTGAATGGCACGTTATCACCACCATTTATGATTCAGAACGGTACCCGACAGGGCTGCCCTCTGTCCCCGTCTCTCTACATACTAGTCATGGAAACTCTACTACAGACGATACGTGAACACCCAGACATACATGGGGTAAGAGCCAAAACTAACTCCATAGATTATATCAATGCTGCTTATGCAGATGACCTACTGATCATGGTTTCCAACCCGGTCGAAGCCTTCCCGCGTCTCCTCAGCATCTTTAAGGCATATGGTGAGGTATCTAACTACAAAGTAAACTATTCAAAGTCAGAGGTGATGAATGTCTCAGCGTCCCAAACATTGCTGGCCCCCCTGAAAGCTACATTGCCCTTTGCGTGGCAATCGTCCCACATTTCTTATTTAGGAGTAAAAATCCCAGCAAAGTTACAGGATTTGTTTCACTTAAATTATACTGCCCATCTGTCCGACGTACAACAGCAACTTCAAACGCTGCGCATCCCATATGTTTCTTGGATGGGCAGGAAAAATTTGTTGCAGGCGTTCGTGATGCCGAAACTCTTGTACGTCATGCAGATGTTACCTATCTTCCTGCCATCCTCTTTTTTCACACAGATTAGGAGACTTTTCACCACATTCCTTTGGAAAGGGAAGAATGTCAGGATCCCATATGATAGGTTGATCCTCAGGAAGGCCCAAGGTGGTTTTGCTTTGCCAGATATGCAAGTTTATTACAGGGCCATCCACTTAAAGAGATGGATGCAACTACACGTTACTCGATATCACACCTTAGGCAACGACCTGGAACTACTCCAACTAGACCCGGCACAGAGGGCGACATTATGGGGCTTACGCTCCTCCTCTCTACACACGAATGTCCTTCTTAGGGGCACGAGTGCAGTCATAAAACATGCCAACAAAGAAGGTGACCTACTCCACTCTCCATCTCCTGCCATGCCTGCCGACCTTACTCCCTTTTCTGCCCGCAAGCACATTAATGAGCCTGCGCCAGTGTGGCACAGACTTCGCAACTATACGACACTTGACTTCCTAAAGAGTGCCTCTAGTAACCTCCCTAAACGACACCCCATAAACGACCTATTGCTATCGGGTAACTTCTTAGAGACTGTTGAAATGCACTCAGTTAGCAAACCGTTATTAGATGCCAAAGCACACGAGGTAGAACCGACCTGGTTTGAGAAACTACTCACAGGTCAATCTCTCCCAAGACGCCTTATCTCTCTGCTATATACAGCACTGAATAAGCAGGGCACCAGGGACGTACCGCAATATCTCAAAATCTGGGAAACTGACCTCAATACTTCCTTCTCTGAAACAGATGTCCTACGTATATATGCTGGCTCTCACGGCTTCTCCCGCTGTGTCCGAGTGCAAGAACATTCCTTTAAAGTGGTCACGCAATGGTACCAGACCCCCACCCAATTGTATCGAAAGGGGCTCAGTAGTTCGGACGCCTGCTGGAGATGCTTCGCGGAACCAGGAACCCTACTGCACATTTTCTGGTCTTGCCCCAAGATCCGTTCGTACTGGGACAAAATCTCAAGCATTATTAATAAGGTGACGCAATCACAAGTGACCCTGACCCCAGAGTCAGCGCTGCTATGGCTCCCCTCTCCTTCCTTTACACCTTCAAAAAGAAACCTAGTCACACACCTGATACAAGCGGCCAGGTTACTGATCCCACAGAAGTGGCTCAACATTGAACCCCCCTCTATATCGCAATGGGTCTCTAAAGTAGACCACCTGTGCAGACTGGAGGAACTAGCCAGTTGGGAAACTAGGAGACATAGTGATTTCTCGAAGATTTGGGGCCCATGGAAATCCTTCAGATCCGCAACCCCACATACCGCAGACTTGTGACGCTCAACTTCTATTATAACCTCACCACCGTAGCTCTGACCACCCGCCATTCAAGCTGGTAGCACTGTTACAGCTACAGCTACCTGCCTCTCAATCATTTCTTCCCAATATAGCATATAATACCCAATGCTCTGAACCACTTGTTAGGTTAATAACTGCTGTTTGAGATGTCTAGGGACATGGAGTCTCTTCACAAAGGGATGCTTTAAGTTTCCCATGTTCCACTTTTTCCTTTCCTCCACCCATCCCATGACCCCCTCCCCCCCCCCCCCATTTCCTCATCTCCCTCCCACCAGAACATATTATGACCTCTCTGTGAGGAAAGTGATGTATGTTGTAATTTTTCACTTTTCTTAATGATTACCAACTTATTCATGCTTACTGTTATGCTCAACGCAGATCCTATATTATATATGCACTATGTACTACTCGCTTTGATACTGTGCTATGATGATATATTGTATCTTCCTCATGCTGTTTATTATGTCTGGGAGGCTTTCCCAGTTGTTGTACATTTCCTCTTGTACTTGCACTTTTGTTAATAAAAAGAAAATTGACAAAGAATATAACTACTATAATACTGCTCCTATGTACAAGAATATAACTACTATAATACTGCCCCCTTTGTACAAGAATATAACTACTATAATACTGCTCCTATGTATAAGAATATAACTACTATAATACTGCTCCTATGTACAAGAATATAACTACTATAATACTGCCCCTATGTACAAGAATATAACTACTATAATACTGCTCCTATGTACAAGAATATAACTACTATAATACTGCCCCTATGTACAAGAATATAACTACTATAATACTGCTCCTATGTATAAGAATATAACTACTATAATACTGCTCCTATGTACAAGGATATAACTACTATAATACTGCTCCTATGTACAAGAATATAACTAACTACTATAATACTGCCCCTATGTACAAGAATATAACTACTATAATACTGCTCCTATGTACAAGGATATAACTACTATAATACTGCTCCTATGTACAAGAATATAACTACTATAATACTGCCCCTATGTACAAGAATATAACTACTATAATACTGCTCCTATGTACAAGAATATAACTACTATAATACTGCTCCTATGTACAATAATATAACTACTATAATACTGCTCATTTGTACAAGAATATAACTACTATAATACTGCTCCTATGTACAAGAATATAACTACTATAATACTGCTCCTATGTACAAGAATATAACTACTATAATACTGCTCCTATGTACAATAATATAACTACTATAATACTGCTCCTTTGTACAAGAATATAACTACTATAATACTGCCTCCTATGTACAAGAATATAACTACTATAATACTGCCTCCTTTGTACAAGAATATAACTACTATAATACTGTCTCCTATGTATAAGAATATAACTACTATAATACTGCTCCTATGTACAAGAATATAACTACTATAATACTGCCCTATGTACAAGAATATAACTACTATAATACTGCTCCTATGTACAAGAATATAACTACTATAATACTGCCTCTATGTACAAGAATATAACTACTATAATACTGCTCCTATGTATAAGAATATAACTACTATAATACTGCTCCTATGTACAAGGATATAACTACTATAATACTGCTCCTATGTACAAGAATAATAACTACTATAATACTGCCCCTATGTACAAGAATATAACTACTATAATACTGCTCCTATGTACAAGGATATAACTACTATAATACTGCTCCTATGTACAAGAATATAACTACTATAATACTGCCCCTATGTACAAGAATATAACTACTATAATACTGCTCCTATGTACAAGAATATAACTACTATAATACTGCTCCTATGTACAAGAATATAACTACTATAATACTGCTCCTATGTACAAGAATATAACTACTATAATACTGCTCCTATGTACAAGGATATAACTACTATAATACTGCTCCTATGTACAAGAATATAATAACTACTATAATACTGCTCCTATGTACAAGAATATAACTACTATAATACTGCTCCTATGTACAAGGATATAACTACTATAATACTGCCTCCTATGTACAAGAATATAACTACTATAATACTGCCCCTATGTACAAGAATATAACTACTATAATACTGCTCCTATGTACAAGAATATAACTACTATAATACTGCTCCTATGTACAATAATATAACTACTATAATACTGCTCATTTGTACAAGAATATAACTACTATAATACTGCTCCTATGTACAAGAATATAACTACTATAATACTGCTCCTATGTACAAGAATATAACTACTATAATACTGCTCCTATGTACAATAATATAACTACTATAATACTGCTCCTTTGTACAAGAATATAACTACTATAATACTGCCTCCTATGTACAAGAATATAACTACTATAATACTGCCCCCTTTGTACAAGAATATAACTACTATAATACTGCTCCTATGTATAAGAATATAACTACTATAATACTGCTCCTATGTACAAGAATATAACTACTATAATACTGCCCCTATGTACAAGAATATAACTACTATAATACTGCTCCTATGTACAAGAATATAACTACTATAATACTGCCCCTATGTACAAGAATATAACTACTATAATACTGCTCCTATGTATAAGAATATAACTACTATAATACTGCTCCTATGTACAAGGATATAACTACTATAATACTGCTCCTATGTACAAGAATATAACTAACTACTATAATACTGCCCCTATGTACAAGAATATAACTACTATAATACTGCTCCTATGTACAAGGATATAACTACTATAATACTGCTCCTATGTACAAGAATATAACTACTATAATACTGCCCCTATGTACAAGAATATAACTACTATAATACTGCTCCTATGTACAAGAATATAACTACTATAATACTGCTCCTATGTACAATAATATAACTACTATAATACTGCTCATTTGTACAAGAATATAACTACTATAATACTGCTCCTATGTACAAGAATATAACTACTATAATACTGCTCCTATGTACAAGAATATAACTACTATAATACTGCTCCTATGTACAATAATATAACTACTATAATACTGCTCCTTTGTACAAGAATATAACTACTATAATACTGCCTCCTATGTACAAGAATATAACTATTATAATACTGCTCCTATGTACAGGAATATAACTACTATAATACTGCTCCTTTGTACAAGAATATTATTACTCTCATGTTTTTTTGTTTTTTTTCCATTGCATGTTTGTATTTTTCATTTTCTTTCTTTTTATTGCCAAACTAATTACCAGTAACTGAGAATGATCAAATCTTTTTTACTTCCAGTAGATGTAGAATTCCCATGAAGCTTTGCATCTTTCTTGGCTCTGTGAGGGAACGCAATCAAGGCAATTTAATTCAGCTCGTAATTAACACAAGCCTAATAAAGCTCGAAACTTTCCATCTTCCCTTTACCTTGTAGCAGGCCGTCTTATATTACTGATGACCCTGAAGTAAATACCTGCTAAGATATAAATTCTACAAGGTTTAGAAATGTTCTGTCAATAATATGGCCGCCTTCTCTCTGCCTACGGAATATCAAATGTTAGTTGACGGCTATCGATGCGGTCTCAGCCACCAGGAACCCGAAGGCTCAATTGCCTTAAATAAGGAATACATTGTGTCTTCCATTATATGGTTCACTTAATGTTTAAACTGCTCTGAGCGTCTTTCAGTTCTGTCCTCATCTCTGCACAAGTCTCATTACAGATATTTCCTCCTCAGGTTGGACCTGAGACGCACGATGAACAGAAACTCGGCTTCTAGCATGTCCTCACTGCGCAGAATTAAAAGGTACAGGAGGAGCCATAAAAACTCTTCCAATGCCTATTAAATGAATTGGTTCTGCAGCAGTCTAATAGAAATTTCCGTTTTAAGTTTCGCCATATTCAAGATCACTGCTTGCGGCTGATATAGTGTCATTCGCATCTATCAACATTTTTGTCCCTTTGACACTGGCTGACCTGTTCATATGTGCCCATATTGCTCAGAAAAATGATGTCTTAATATATGCAAATAAGCCTCTAGGAGCAACGGGGGCGTTACTGTTACACCTAGAAGCTCTGCTCTCTCTGCAGCTGCCTCGCCCTCTGCAATTTGGTTAACAGGCAGGGTAAACATGATCATGAGAGATGAGCGAATTTTTAAAAAATTCGATTCGCCGGTTCACCTAATTTCTGGGGAAAAATTTGGTTCGGTCCAAATTTATTTGCGGCGAATCGCGTTAAGAAACAGCTAGTTCCTGGCTGCAGAGAGCCTTTATAGTGGTGTAGAACACTGTGCCTTGCAGTAACACACAGAGGGAGTCTGCTGTGGTAGTGAAATAATAATGTGAGTCCGTATGACATGCAGATGACAGGCGTCGCTCTTAGAATCACTGCACACTTCATTTATTTGGGCAGTCACAGGTCCAAAACTGACCAAATAACTCAAGTATGAACTCAGCCTTACAGGTCGATGTTAGCGCCAAGAAGAAGCGCACTCCTTTTACACCGTCGTCAGCTGATTCCACAGAGATGTCTACAGAACCTGTTCTATTAAACGCTTATAGAAGTAGAGCCCCAGACAGAGGGGAGAGGATGTCAGCAGTAAGTTTGGGTCGACATCACTGATTAGTCTGCCCTTACTCTGATCCGTCAGAACAATGACCCCAAAAAAACGAATCCTGTCTGTTGAGCATCCGCCTTCACTCGGTCAGCATTTATTCAGTAATCCATCAGTATTGCTAAAGCCCAAAAAAAAAAAAAAAACAGGAGTGGATCCAAAACAGAGATGAAATATTTCTGTGTTTTGTACCCACTCCTGCTTTTGGCTACCAAATCATAAGCCAATTCTGATTGGACCATTCAGGCCTCACAGCTGCTACACAGACAGGATCCGTTGTGCGGCTCAATTTTCCTTCCTTCTGACAGATCAAAATAAGGGTCAAATAAATGATGATGTCAGTCAGGCTGAAAGGCAAAATAGTGGCCCAGTCATGAAGTGGGGAGAGTGGAAACAGCATGAGAAGTCCACAGAGTGGCCCTATGCCATAGTTAGAAGCAGCATGAGGAGGAGGCCACAGAGTGGCCCAATGACACTGTGGAGGTGGCAGCAGCATGAGGAGACCACAGAGTGGCACACAACACAAAAGGCTTTTCAACAGATAAGTGCAACGATGAACAGCGAATATATTTTTATTTCGCCACTAATACACGGCAAAAAGGTCTTTACAATATTTAACCGCACAAGGGCAAATAAGACATACTGTAGAAATGTTTCCTTGTAATAAACCCTGTTAATGGCTGTATCACACAGCACTTGCACCCCAATAACAAGAACGGTTTGCTGGAATTACAGGGCTGTATAATGGCAATTTGGATCCCCAGTCAGAGCAGCAAGGTGTAATAGGATTGTTCCTATTACCCAGGCTGTGACCTCCCCTACTGAACCCTGTTCTACATAAATGTTGTGGAATGATTCCTCCCTATCCTTTCCCTGCAGGTATAAATGTTTTTTTTTTTTTTTTTTTTTTTACCACAGTCCAGTCTTTCCTAGCACTGTCCCTAGCACCTGCAGACGTCTCTCCCTGCACTAAGTACACTGGAAAATGGCAGAATCTAAGATGGCTGCCGCTAGTTATAGGGCTGTCATATCACAGCTGTCTGCTGATTGGCTGCATGCATGGTATTATGGGTGATCCTGCCTTCCCAGAGTTCCTTGCTCCATGTCCTCACACGTGCAGCAGCTATTTTAGGAAAAAATGTGATTTGTTAAAACGAAGCGTTAGGAACTTCAACTTCGGTATCGGATCACATTTTCCCTGAAATTTGGATCAAATTCCACTTCATCAACTTTGATTCGCTCATCTCTAATGATCATTCCTGGCCCTGAATTCTCACAAAATCGATCAAAGTGTAGAGTAAGCACTCTGAGAGAACAAAGCATCTAGGAGTAACAGCAATGCCCCTGTTGCTCCTAGAGGCTTATTTGCATATATTAAAATGGCAATGAGGGCACATATGAACATGGGACCAACACAGATGTCTTCAGCTGCCAAGTGCACATGTAACAGGTCAGCTGGTGTCAAAGGCACAAATCTGCTGACAGAGGCCCTTTAATTCTGAACTCTTAGGTTTAGAGTTTGTTACAATGTATCAGCTAAACATATCAGTAGCACAAATCTCGTTCCAGGCCTGATTATTTGCTAAAATGTATCAGTGAAGGTAAAATGTGTCAACCTGTTTACCTCACATATGTTTTTATGTTATATCTTTGCTTTTGCTGCTTTCTAATAGATGTTGTGAGTCAATTCCTGACCGCTTTCAACATCTCTGCTGTTGGTCGGTGAACTGGACATGCATTGTCACTTGCTATTTTAGGGTTTGCTGCATCTGACTGACAGGGTCTGACCTCAGCTGCTGGACTGCAGGAGCTCCCAGGACCGTTCTATTAAAGCACCTGACAAGTCCATCTAGTAAGAAGCATGCAGCAGTGTCTGTGGAGGAGGGGCTGCAAGGCTGCTGGGGTCAAACTCTCATTGTAGCAGCCATGCAATGCCCTCAAGTACTGATGCTCACTGACCTGTGGGTTCCCACGGTCATCTCTGTGTTTTCCCCTGTGCCTCTTAGGCTTCTGTGTGAGCTCCTTGTGTCCTGTGGGCTCCCTGTGACTCCAGGGCACAACAAAACAGCATGCTCGTGTGGTGCTTGTGACGTGGCCATGCTGTGTTCAATTAATTTACCACATGGCTGTCTGGGCCATAGAGGGCTCTAGTTAAACTAATAAAGACAACATTGTTTAGGTGGTCTGCATTGTTAATGGGGTGGGGGCTCTACTTGTATGTGTGTTTAATAGAACAGGTTCTGTAGACATCTATGTGGAATCAGCTGATGACAGTGTAAAAGCAGTGCGCTTCTTGGCGCTAACATTGACCTGTAAGGCTGAGTTCACTTGAGTTATTTGGTCAGTTTTGGCCCCATGAAGTGTGCAGTGATTCTAAGAGCGACGCCTGTCATCTGCATGTCATACGGACTCACAGTATTGTTTCACTACCAGAGCAGACTCTGTGAAAGGCACAGTGTTCTACGCCACTATTGAGGTGCTCTGCAGCCAGAAAATAGATGTTTTTTAACGCAATTCGCTGCAAATAAATTCGTATTGAAGCAAATTTTTTCGGAAAATTCGGCGAACCAGCCGAATCGAGCTTTTGAGAAATTCGCTCATGTGTAGCTCTGATAGTCACCTATTGTGAATGTTGGATCCCGTCGTATCTATACACAGAGGTGATATCTCATCATTACAGGCCGGTTAAGAACGGCATATAACTACAGTAAAATGATCTATACAGACCAAGAAGTGGCACCAATTATTAGGCAGGGTGGCCAAAAAAATTTAACATAATCAAAAACTGTTTGAAAATATGTTAAACATAAAAATGTGATTTAAACAATAGGTCATTTTTCTGATGACACATTCCCTGTAAAGCATCCCCCTCTTGGGTTACAGTGTCCCCAGGGTAGCAGTGAGGTTCTCGTTGTTGGGGGCAGGCTGAGTGGGTGCTTTGGGCTCCGCATAAGAAAAACAACAGTAAAATTCAATTTTGAAAGTCAGAGAACAGTAATAACCTTCATCCTGTCATCTGGGGTTATGAAGCATCACACGAGCATCAGGATAAGACTTCACTGGTTTAATCTTGAGCAATAGCTGCTATTCCTGCCCCGTGTGGTGCCCTGATAATATATGCTGAAAACTTGCTGAGTCTCTTCTCTGCGGCAGTGAGGCGACGCACAGAATACGGCCCAATGCATTCCCCTTAAAGTTTAGAAACTACAATTTATTAAACATTATCTTAATGCACAGAGTAGACAAGCAAAAGAAAAGCGGCTCCGACCCCTGCAAACACTGAACATTAAAGGGAACCCATAACTAGACTCTAAGTACCTGCACACGATGTCGATCATGTGCGGTTTTTCTACATGGATTTGCATGCAGAAAACTGCAGCGTAATACTGCGCCTGCAGTGTGAAACGCATTTGACAAATTCTGCATTTTTTTACTTTTGGATACTGACCTGCTGTGCAGAATTTATAATCAGCAGTATGACATTTGTTTGTGCAATACCGCACCACAATGAAATATAAAGGTGAACTTACAAGTAGAATAGACGTTAAAGGGAAACCTACATATAACCACCAGTCAATAGAGGACTTAGGGACCTAGAATCAAATGTCAAAGGGAACCAACAACCAAAGGATCCTTTGTTTTATGTATCTGCACCCCTTTTCATATGTACAGTGCCATGGAAAGAATTACTTTTTAATAATAATAATAATAATATTAATAATAAAGGGAAACCAACACCAAAAGTGCCACATGCCGGAGGCCCACGGCAGACCTCCAGGACGTCATGCAAACAGGACACAGGCAAAACAGACCAAGGACTTTATTACAGTAAGCAGGCTAGGCAATAGTGGTAGAACTACCACAGAACCAAATGCACCGGCAGACCAGAGAGCGGAGAGCCAGTGAGCCACGTTCTTCACAGAGCCCCTGGGGGTGGGGATGAACTGGGCCGAGGGCTCACTGGTAGCACCTCCAGGAATGTCCCGGTACACTTGGCCGATACATGCAGGAAATCACAGGCAACAGGACTGGAACTCAACCAAACTCAGGAGATGGATCAGACAACAAATGGGAACCAGCACAGAAGCAGATGCCTGGAACCCATGCAGAATGGAAGCATGGCGTTCTCAGGCAGAGCTGCAAACCCCCTAGAGATCCTCCCTCCGGAAAACCCAGGTACCCTCTCATGAAGGCAGGACAAACAAAGGAACAGAAGTTGTACGGCACTGCAGGACAGACAAGGAACAGACTAGATCAGAAGCAGTAGGAACGGCCAGGCTGGACAAAGAACAGAATCAGAAGCAGTAGGCACTGCCAGGCTAGACATGGAACAGAGTGGAACTAGACACAGACCAGGAACAGAAGACCAGGCAAGGCATGGACAAGGATAACAACATCATCACAGGACAGGTACAGAAGACCAGACAAAGCAACAACAACAACAACACTTTACCAGGCGACACCACATAGAAGGGTAGATGGCAAAACCCCCGGGGTCAGCAGCAATGGGCTACACCCAGCAAGACATAAGACAGACTGACCCCAAGCCCCACAGCTCACAGATGGATATAGCTGCTATAACGAGGGCACCTGATAAGCCACACCCAGGAACGGACCTGGGGAAGATAACCGCATCAGAACAAGAGTACCAGAACCACAGAACACACAGGCTGCAGTACAGGACATTGCCCCTGGCAACCAACATACATGGAGACCACCGCAGCCAGTACGCCAGAGCATACCCGTGTCACAAACAGAAATGCATCCATACTCAGACCCTGTTCAAACACAAGGCCGCAGCCAGCACGCATTGCAGAACCAGAGTACATAGGAACACCCACAACTAATACACAAAGCGCATGCAGCCAGCCTGCACGGCAACAGTGACAAGAATAATGGAAGTACACACATACACAGGCATAGTTCACACAATACTCTGCAGCCAGCACGCAGCCCCAAGCAACCAGCATACACAGGTTTTGGCCGGCAGCCAGCCTGCCCGGCTATAACTGTCAGAGTGAACCGCACCGTGATTCAAAGTAAACAGGGGACCTACAACCTGATGACAAAAGGAACCTACAACTAGAGTTTAAGAGGGAACTTACAAATAGACAGATTTTAAAGGAAAACCCATAACTAGATGTTAACGGCAACCTACATCCAGATGTAAAATAGAAACCTAGACCAGATGTTAAAGGGAAACCCATAACCAGATGTTAAAGGGAACCTGCTAACAACTAGACATTAAGGGGGTTCTCCGAGAATTAAGAAAATAAAAATACTTAAATATTACTGCATTATAAATATATTAACAAATACCTTTGATTAGCTTTAATGGCTTGTTTTGTCTAGGGAGCAATCATTAGGAGAAATAAAATGGCCGCCGTCCTACTAGTCCACAGAAAACCTGTTCTAATCACACAGGAGGACAAGTTAAAGAGCTGCGCCATCTTCCTCTCTTACTTGTCAGGGATTATGATCCTGAATACAGATGATAAGATCTTCAACTGAATCTCTGCAGGAATGGAGTTCATGAGCAGATGTGGCTAATGAGCAGCAGCTCTTGTATGCAGTCTCCATTACCACAGTCTGTCCTGTCCCTCCTCTCTGTACTTCATGTCTCCTCATGAACTCCATTCCTACAGAAATTCAGCTGAAAATCTTATCATCTGTATTCAGGATCATAATCCCTGACCAGTAGAGCAGAGAGGAGGATGAGGCAGCTCTTTAGCTCAGTGTTGTAAAGTAACTTGTCCTCATGTGTGATTAGAACAGGTTTTGTGTGTACTAATAGGACACGGCCATTTTATTTCTCCCAAAAATTGCTCCCCAGACAAAACGAGCCATTATAACTTATAAAAGGTATTTGGGAACATATTTATACTAAAGTAATATTTAAGTATTTTTATTTTATTAGTTCCCGGAGAACCCCTTTAAAGGACAACCTGCTTACAACCAGACATTAAAAATGGGAATCTGCAATTTATCAGATATTAAAGAGACCTGTCAACTGCGTAACTAAGGGAACCTACAAATAACCAGAAGCTGAGCCTTTATGGAGTTTCACGAGAAATATTCCGCTCTTCCCTCTAGAAATCGTCATTCTTCAGCTCTTCCCTCTAGAAATCTTCAGCTCTTACCTCTAGAAATCTTCAGCTCTTCCATCTAGAAATCTTCAGCTCTTACCTCTAGAAATCTTCAGCTCTTACCTCTAGAAATCTTCAGCTCTTACCTCTAGAAATCTTCAGCTCTTACCTCTAGAAATCTTCAGCTCTTCCATCTAGAAATCTTCAGCGCTTCCCTCTAGAAATCTTCATCTCTTCCCTCTAGAAATCTTCAGCTCTTCGCTCTAGAAATCTTCAGCTCTTCCCTCTAGAAATCTTCAGCGCTTCCCTCTAGAAATCTTCATCTCTTCCCTCTAGAAATCTTCAGCTCTTCGCTCTAGAAATATTCAGCTCTTCCATCTAGAAATCTTCAGCTCTTCCCTCTAGAAATCTTCAGCTCTTCCCTCTAGAAATCTTCAGCTCTTCCCTCTAGAAATCTTCAGCTCTTCCCTCTAGAAATCTTCAGCTCTTCCCTCTAGAAATCTTCAGCTCTTCCCTCTAGAAATCTTCAGCTCTTCCCTGTAGTCCTCCATAGAGTCAGGTCTACAGGTCCCGACTCCCACCGACCCTTGTCTTCACCTGGAGTCTCATAGCATTAGAAATTCAATAGGTCCTTTTTCTTGTGAATCCATCAGTAACTACTACATCACTTGCTGAGGGTTTCCTAGCAATTTTCTATTGAAAATCTGAAGATAACAGTAGAAAGAAGCAATGTAACAAATAAGGATCTGTCCTGGTCATGTCCAACTGACCCCCTTACATAACATAATACATTGTAACAGTTGTGCAGCTGTGGAAGCACTAGGATTGATTGCTAATTGTCATAAAGTCGCCTCCTAACCTCAGGGTCTTCCTTTGGGAGAAAAACTGATATGACTCAAAGAATTGCAACTATGTAGAAAGTCTTTTGCTTGTTGTATGATTTTACCTTCCAAAGGGAAACACTGAGGTTGCACAAGGGTCGTGGTAACCGATGATTTTTCTGTGCCGTAGCCTAATCTTCTGAATATTCCCTGTCACTGACAAGAAGCAAAGATCTTGAGAAAATTAAAACTTAACCACAGAGTCTATTAGAAAGTTGCATAACTTTAATTACACAGCGATCTCAGGAGACTGGAAGAACCCTATATCCTTCCCAGTTGTCCCTGGTGCTGATCTGCTCGGGCCATCTCTACAATAAGGCAGTTCAGAGATCCTCGCCCGCAAACTCCCCTCCTTTTCAGCCTTTTATTAACGGAAAGTAACTTTTTCTTGGTGGAAGATTGAGGTGACTGCGATTCAATTAAGGTCACACGTATCTGGAGGGGGCGAATCTCTTGTCACGCCTGTAGGATATGATTAAGCTCGTCAGGAAGCAGCCGGAAATATACAGAGCTGATTTGACCTGAATTTTATGACCAAGGGTAATAGAAATGTAAGACAAAAGATATGTAAAGTGTGACTTGTGGCGAGTGCTGCTCCACTTTCCCCTTATTATTTCCATTTCTGTAACTGGGGGGTTGTATCTGCTGTATGGACCTGGAGCGACCCGACTGCTCACGGGGCATACTGCGAAATAAAGTGTACATGACAGGGGTTAAACCCATCTGCATCAAAGAATGAGAAACGTGTATACGTTGCCTTATCTTTCACGTGTTATACTCCAGTCAAATCCAGAGCTGCATTCAAACTTCTGAGTTTTGGACTGCAGAACCATGCATCGTGCCATTGAACCAAAGTATAAAAAGAGTATGCTCTGCTGCATCGTATTGTGGAAGAAGTGGAGAGATCTGAAGTTACAAGGGCATCTTACCGAGTACCATGCACATATCTTACCAACCTTTATCTACAAAGTCATGACTTCTTTCTCCTGGACCCAAATGGAGGATCTGAAACAGAGCCCCCACCTTCCATGTGTCATTTATAATGCTGATATCTTTATGTTTGGCCCCATGGGCCTCTTCAGGATCCAAGTGCATTCTGGGCACCCTCTATAGCTACATCCCTGGCTATTATTTACACAGTGTGACAAACTTTGGAAATCTTTTGCTTTATCTTGTCCTTATCATAAATGATATGCATACATTTGCATTACTAGATCTGAAAAATATAAAAATTTGATATAAAACCTTCCGACAGTTCTGTGACCACAGCTCCTATGCAGACCTCTTTGTCTCCATGGCTACAGACTACAAACAAACCCTGTGTAGTTTTATCCTGTTGTTATGTGTTACTCATATACAGCTACAGAGGGATGGAGAAGAGAGGGCAGATGGAAGAGGGCACTTCTAAGTCACTTTATGTAGTTTACATGATGTGTATACAGTTCCTATGCAGACCTATGTGGCTCCATAGTTACAGACTGCAAAACAAACTCTGTGTAGTCTGATCCTGCAGTCATGCATTACTCCTCTACCACTTGCTAACTTACAGAAAGTAAAAGAGGAGGGGGCAGAGTGAAGGAGGTCACTTATAAGTCCTCGTGGGCAATTCGCTGCATCTCCTAGCTGCTGGGATGCCCCCTGAAGTCCACTGTTGCTGGGATGCCCCCTGAAGTCCACTGTTGCTGGGATGCCCCCTGAAGTCCACTGTTAAACACTATTTCTTTGAATCAATCACCATATTGTAGTAACCAGACTTGGCAGTAACCTGACTTTGCTAAGGAAAAAAGCTTTCATTGCAAGCTCCCAGCGTGTTTGTGGGCTGTCAAATGTACAATTCTTCCTCATCTTCTCAGACGTACATTATATTCATGAACACGGCAAGGAGAAGGGTAAAATATCAGTGTTTAGGTGTATGCACAGTGAAAACTAGGGATAAGTGGACCAGTGGATGTTCAGGTTCGCCGGGTTCGGCCGAACTTTGGATCAAAGTTCGGGTTCGGGACCCGAACCTGACCCAAATTCAAACCCGAACACCATTGGAGTCAATGTGGACCTAAATTCTGGTGCACTAAAATGGCTGTAAAATAGTCGTAGTAAGGGCTTTAGGGCTGCAAAATGGGGGTAAGAGCAGGACAGTTGCCATGCAAACAAATGTGGATAGGGACATGACTTAAAATAACATAGAATATAATTTTTTTTTTAATAATAATCTTGAACTAGGAGGCGGAGGTCAAAGTGGAGTAGGAGGTTGAGCAGGCGGTGGACTTGGTGGTGTAGGTAGAAGCGGTGCTGGAGGAAGAGGAGGTAGCCAACACTGTTTTTGTTATTTTTTTCCTTTATTTTTAATTTTTTTTTGTTTTTTTTTTCTCATTAATTTCGGAAGACCCCAAATCATTGGGAAATGGAAAAGAGAACGCAAAGAGAAAGTGGCCGATATACTTGTCTACTCAGCACAAGGTACGGACAAGTCCTGTGGGATCCATGCCTGGTTCATTTTAATGAACGTGAGCTTGTCCATGTTGGCTGTGGACAGGCGGCTGCGCTTGTCTGTGATCTCCCCCACCCGCCGATCTAACAGACGGATTAACTATATTTTTTTCCCTGTCACTGATGCAGTGCAGGTGTACCTCACACCAAAAATGGGTATATGTCACCCACCGAACTAACAGACAGAGTAACTATTATATTTTTGTTTCAGGAGTACAAAGCTGGTGTATTGCACACACAAAAAAATCACTATAGGTCACCCACAGAATAAATAGCCAGATGAGATTCCTAACACTCTCCCTCACTACAGCTGCCTGCTTTCTGTCCCTGCACTACTCAGAGCTGATGGGCAGTGCTACACGTGACTCCAGCTTGTATAGAGGCTGGGTCACATGATGCAGCGGCCAATCACAGCCATGCCATTACTAGACATGGCTGTGATGGCTTCTAAGTGCCCACAGCTTAAAAGTTAATTGGCTGCCCTGCAGCCTTTTAACAAGCTTTATTAAATGCCCGAACAAAGAACCCGAACTTTTGCGGCGAATTTGGGGTCCGGTTGCGGGTACCCGAACTCGCAAAGTTCGGTACGGACCCAAACTTTGCAGTTCGGGTTCGCTCAACACTAGTGGTAACCAAAAGACTCTACATCATCACAACGTAATGGCTGCCACTTCCTGTCCTAAGGAGGAAGAGCAGCTGTGAAGCACAAACTGCTGCTCTCATAATTAATATAAGGAAAAGGTTAAGAACTGCTGAACCTTTAAGGGCACAAGGAATTGTTGTTTGCAGCAGGTGCTGCCCCTCGTTGGCCGGTAGAATAGCTGTACATCCTCATATGCAATGCTACAAAGAGGCAGTAGGAAGTTAAGCAGTTGCCGCTTTTCTCTTCTCTCTTATTTATGTTCTCATTGTAGATGTTTTCTCTTAAAACCTCATGAAAGTGCCTCCAGATGAAGTTAAGGAACGCCGCCTCAGCTCCACTCGTTTTTGTCTCATTTATCTCTCGCGGCTCTGAACCCTGAACATTCATTTGCATCGAAAGATCCTCCAGAATATTAAGCAAAACTTTTACTGCTTGCGACATAAATCCAAAGATCGATTGTTTTTCGGGTATAATCATAGTAATACCAATGCTGATTACATGGAAGCAGCGGGAGGCGTCGAGTTGTTATTTCAAAGTATAGTATCAAAATCCCCACTAAATTTAACATCATTACAGCGCAGCACAAAGCTCGCTATCAGCCGCCACGCAGAGACACCTAATTATAGGGAAGTGCTTCTGTTTCTTTATGCCACTGCCCGTAGCTGGGCTATACGATTCCGGCTGCCATTGATAATAAAGAGGGCGAAATGCAGAATATCTGTGGCTAAACAATCAGATGCCTGTGCGCGATATGTAATACAGCTGATATTTAGTAATATAGGCAAAAATGATCCGTCGCTATTCTATAGAGAAAATGTATCAAAAAGAGGCCAATCAGATTACAGGTCTCATGAATTCCACAATGTGATAGGTAGCTCTGAGATGGATGAACCTGCCCCCTGATAAAGCTGCCCCCTATAGGCTCTGTATAAGCCCCTCCGCTGTATAATATAATTTGTTTGTGTCCTTTATGATCGCTGTTACAGTAGGGTTTCTACATTATAGCAGCTGGTGGCTGTTGTCTCCATGGCAACTATTTTCTCACACAATCTAATTGTTATTTATTTATTTATTTATTTATTTATTTTGCCTACACAAGCGTGAGTTGTCGAGGGAACACAGTCATGTCAGGACTGAGCTCCACCATGAGTAAAGAAGGTTTATGCAAGTGAAGTCACATGTGAGACACCGAGAGTTAAAGGGGGATCACATAAATTACTTTCACCCAAGTCCAGAAATGCTCTTAATAGGTCTTGTAATTTGCAATGTTTCCAGCATGAAAATACCCTTTTTTATTATTTTTTGTTTCCTTGTTTCCTCTTGGTGCCACTGCTAATCCAAACTGTTGGGCATAGGTTAGAGTCTGTCTCCTTCCCCTCTGACAGCTGACAATACAGCCCCTTCTTACTTCCCTGAAGAAGGAGTCTTCTCAGCTACGCTGCCTTGTACTGTGCAGGCTTGGCTCCTCTTGACAGGGTAGAAAGCCCATATTTCTATTGGCTGCCCTGCATGGAGGATCACTATGCAGAGACATGACTGAGCATCTGTGACCACCAATAGTCAGCTTATTCAAGTGAACACCAGGTGCAGCCATACTATATAATTAAGTGAACACCAAGTGGAGCCATACTATGTAGCTAACTAAACACCAGTTTGGGCTATACTATGTAAATAACTGAACACCAGGTGGAGACATACTATGTAAATAACTGAAAACCAGGGGGAGCCATACTATGTAAATAACTGAAAACCAGGGGGAGCCATACTATGTAAGTAAATGAACATCGGGTGGAGCCATACTATGTAAGTAAATGAACATTGGGTGGGTCCATACTATGTAAGTAACTGAACACCAGGGGGCTCCATACTATGTAAGTGACTGAACACCAGGTGGAGCCATACTATGTAAGTAACTGAACACCAGGTGGAGCAATACTATGTAAGTAACTGAGCACCAGGTGGAGTCATACTATGTAAGTAACTGAACACCAGGTGGAGCCATACTATGTAAGCAACTGAACACCAGGTGGAGCCATACTATGTAAGTAACTGAACACCAGTGGGAGCCATACTATGTATGTAAATTAACACCAGGTGGAGCCATACTATGTAAGTAAATGAACACTAGGGGGCACCATACTATGTAAGTAACTGAACACCAGGTGGAGTCATACTATGTAAGTAACTGAACACCAAGTGGAGCCATACTATGTAAGTAACTGAACACCAGCTGGAGCCATACTATGTAAGTAACTGAACACAAGGTGGAGCCATACTATGCAAGTAACTGAACACCAGTGGGAGCCATACTATGTAAGTAAATGAACACCAGGTGGAGCCATACTATGTAAGTAACTGAACACCAAGTGGAGCCATACTATGTAAGTAACTGAACAGCAGGTGGAGGCATACTATGTAAGTAACTGAACACAAGGTGGAGCCATACTATGTAAGTAACTGAACACCAGGTGGAGCCATACTATGTAAGTAACTGAACACCAAGTGGAGCCATACTATGTAAATAACTGAACACCAGGTGGAGCCATACTATGTAAGTAACTGAACACCAGGGGGAGCCATACTATGTAAGTAACTGAACACCAGAGGGCGACATACTATGTAAGTAACTCAACACCAGGGAGAGCAATACTATGTAAGTAACTGAACAGCAGGTGGAGCCATACTATGTAAGTAACTGAAAACTAGGTGGTGCCATACTATGTAAGTAACTGAACAGCAGGTGGAGCCATACTATGGAAGTAACTGAACACTAGGTGGTGCCATACTATGTAAGTAACTGAACAGCAGGTGGAGCCATACTATGTAAGTAACTGAACACCAGGTGGGGCCATACTATGTAAGTAACTGTACACCAGGTGGGGCCATACTATGTAAGTAAATGAACACCAGGTGGAGCCATACTATGTAAGTAAATGAACACCAGGTGGAGCCATACTATGTAAGTAAATGAACACCAGATGGGGGCATACTATGTAAGTAACTGAACACCAGGTGGCGCCATACTATGTAAGTAAATTAACACCAGGTGGAGCCATACTATGTAAGTAAATGAAGACCAGAGGGCGCCATACTATGTAAGTAACTGAACACCAGGTGGTGCCATACTATGTAAGTAAATGCCACATTTTACATATCTTTTGTCTTATATTTCTATAACTCGTGGTCATAAAATTCAGGTCCTCATATAAAACCCAGATTTGTTCTCTGTAGATCATATCATAATTAGAGATTCGTTTTTAAAGGTTTGATTTGGATGCTTTGCCAAATTTTCCCCCACAATTTGCTTTGTTTTGAATGACTTCGGAACAAAGCATGTAAACTCAGCTATATCCCGGCCTGCAGGGGGAATGTATCTCTATGTACACCACTGTACATTGCAGCAAAATGCATAGCTAGTCCTTTCTGGTAGTGAAACAGTTACTGTGACAGGAAGGTGGACACCCTAATAACAGTAGAATTACACAGCTTACTCACCCCAATTTTTAGAATCAAAGCCTAATCGAATTGGTTATCTATTTTACAAGGTAGAGACTGTTCAATTATATGGCTCTGTGGCCCCCATAGGGATTGATGCAAAGTGGTCTGTCTCCTATGGATCACCTCAGCTTCAGATAATAGTCTCTGCACTGTCCCTGCAGTCTCCCTATGCTCACCCTAGAGTGTGTAAAAACTCTCCCTATGATCTCCCTACACTGCCCCGCACTTCACGATTAAAGGCTTCTTGAACACATTCCCTAGCACTTTTCACATCTCTCCCTATGCTCACATCACTGTAAAATGGCGGAGACTGTGTGGGGGGAGACTTTTAAAGAGCTGTGCAAAAAGATTGTGGAGCCCCAGTTATGGGTCTACAACACAGTGAAAGCCAGATATCCCTCAAAGGAAGGAAAAACAAGCAAAGGGGTGTCTCCATTACAGAGATCACCAAAACCACCATATTAAGTGGCCCCTATGTCAAAATCCCGCTCTTTTACAAGCTTTAAGGATGTGACGGGGAAGACCTAAGCAAGTTATCCATCCACAGACAGCTGTTTCGGGGTGTTGCCCCTCATCAGTGTGGAGTAGGATTCTGGCTAACCGGGAGCGATGCTTTGGTGACTACTCAAACAAAGCAATAGCTGATCTTAGGAGACCAGCTACAAAAATACCGTGGAGCCTCACTTAAGAGTCTCAAACACAGCAATCCAAGTGCAAAGCTCCTGGGAAACATAAAATGCAAAAAGATTGTGGAGCCCCAGTTATGGGTCTACAACACAGTGAAAGCCAGATATCCCTCAAGGAAGGAAAAACAAGCAAGGGTGTCTCCATTACAGAGATCACCAAAACCACCATATTAAGTGGCCCCTATGTCAAAATCCCGCTCTTTACAAGCTTTAAGGATGTGACGGGAAGACCTAAGCAAGTTATCCATCCACAGACAGCTGTTTCGAGGTGTTGCCCTCATCAGTGTGGAGTAGGATTCTGGCTAACCGGGAGCGATGCTTTGGTGACTACTCAAACAAAGCACACTGATGAGGGGCAACACCCCGAAACAGCTGTCTGTGGATGGATAACTTGCTTAGGTCTTCCCCGTCACATCCTTAAAGCTTGTAAAAGAGCGGGATCTTGACATAGGGGCCACTTAATATGGTGGTTTTGGTGATCTCTGTAATGGAGACACCCCTTTGCTTGTTTTTCCTTCCTTTGAGGGATATCTGGCTTTCACTGTGTTGTAGACCCATAACTGGGGCTCCACAATCTTTTTGCATTTTATGTTTCCCAGGGAGCTTTGCACTTTGGATTGCTGTGTTTGAGACTCTTAAGTGAGGCTCCACGGTATTTTTGTAGCTGGTCTCCCTAAGATCAGCTATTGCTTTTTTTAAAGAGCTGTGACATCACAGGGGATGAACATCTGCTGATAGTCTGTCTGCAGAGCATTATGGATCATATTGTGTTCCTGGGCTTCTTACTTTCACTTTGTAACACGTGTAGCTGCCATTTTAGGAAAAAAAAATATTCTTTACAATGAAGCATGAGTAAGTTCGGATTTGTTGCGAATCCAATTTTTTCCTAAACTTCGGATCGAATTCCACTTCGGATGCTTTGATTCTCTCAACACCAATCATAATGAGTTGTGACAAATGATAAACTCAGAACTGCTAGCACCCTATAGACCTATGGAGAAACCTGGATATCAGCTATTGCTTCTGACTGCATTTTGAACTCCTATCTACTCCCCAGGATCCCGTCTGTGCCTCCTGCGCCTCCTGCGCCTCCTGCGCCTCCTGCGCCTATGGCTCAGCTCCAGTTAGAGGTGCAGGTCTAATTCTGAGCTGTCAGGACAGTTTGTCCACCTTCTAGGATTCCAGGAGCTGAGCTCGGAGCTAACACATATCTCAAACTAGATTGGAAAAGACTAAGACGTGACCGCACAGAGCCTCTATTACATGAGCTGTCCCTGCAAATCAGGCTGAGGCATTGGCTTCACACCTGTTATCTCTCCTGACTCTGCCCGTGTTCTCCGGCAGAAATAAATCATGGTCCTGGGGATTCTAGGATGAAATGAAACCTGAGCAGATGCCTCGTGATATCAGAGTCCTATTCTATGATACCACCTACTGCAGATTCTGCCTTAACCCCCCCCCCCCCTCCTGTATTTGCATTTATGAAATAATGCACAAACACAGCAGAGCTGAACTCGTTACCGTACAGTTTCTAACTTGGTACAACCTATAGCGACACCGCTACAGGATTTCTGTAAACCTGCAAATAGATCAACTAAGGTGAGTTCTCATGACGCAGAAAAGAAACAGCAAGCACATTCAGCTCTGCTACACCTGCAATACAATTAGCTATGGCCAAGACAATGAATAACACAAGACAAGGGCCCATAGAGTACTTATAGCGGGTCACAGAAATGCACAGCCACCTCTATATTCATTCTCCGCCTGAATGTGGCGGCGACCTCAGTAAGAAGAACGTGGGGTTGTGGGGGGGTGCAGCGTCAGACATCAGTGTCTAAAATAGGAATATCCCTATAATCAGCTGTTTCTATAGGAGGCCTTCTGTACAAAAGCGGTTGTCTAAAGTAAACCACCATGTTTAGAATATGTTCACAAATTGCAGTCACATAACATTATTCTGCAGCATTTTTTCTGTAAAAGCATAAAAGTGTATTACATACAATCAGTTTGGTCTGTGTATTTTTACGGGCTTGCCCTGTGGGTTTTAAAGTGCAAACATAATCTGTTTTTGTGATTTTTTAGTAGTTTACCCATTGTTTTTCCTATAGGAATGAAAAACATCAAAAAAACTAATGTGTAACAAAACTGTAACATTAAAAAAAAAAACATTAATAAAAAATATTATTAAAAAAATGTGAAATGTGCATTGATGTTGTCCGTGGATGAGGACTGTTTGCTGCTCAGACATGGACTGATGAGCGGAGGACTCTGATAGCACATTACAGCCACAGACATAATGCCATCTCATGCCGCCCTCTTTATTACCAGGGAGTGTGAGAAAATACTGCAAGCAAACAACATCAAGTCAGGGGCCCCAGGGACCCAATGTCACATAACACATAGTCCACCTGGCTCTGGGCTGCAGTTATGGAAGCATTATCAGTATGAAGGCTGTATTATTCTCACTGCTTGTTCTAAGTGACAAGAAAAGATGGTAAAATATTGATCTGCAAGACGGAGCAACTTTTATGGAAAGCAGCTTATTAAAGAGGAGAATCATTTATGGTCACATTGTATCAATACTCAGGATCACAATGCCTCCTATACACAGGGTACCACTATAGGGTCACACTAACATCCATACTTGGGGATCACGCTGTCTCCCAAACTCAGGGCCACACTTTCTCCCATATACTGTACAAGGTTACACTACCTCCCATACTCAGTGTCACATGACCTCGTATACCCAGGGTCGCACTGCCTTCTATGCCCAGGGTACCACTATAGGGTCACACTAACATCCATACTTGGGATCACATTCCATCCCATACACTGGGTTATACTGCCTCCCATACACAGGATCACACATACTCCCATACCCAGTGTCACACTACCTTCCATACTTAGGATCACACGTCCTGCCATACTCAAAGTCACACGTCCTCCCATACTCAGTATTGCATGTCCTCCCATATTCAGTGTCACGCGTCCTCCCATACTCAGGGTCACACATCCTCCCATAATCAGTGTCACGCGTCCTCCCATACTCAGGGTCACACATCCTCCCATAATCAGTGTCACACATCCTCCCATAATCAGTGTCACACATCCTCCCATACTCAGGGTCACGCGTCCTCCCATACTCAGGGTCACACGTCCTGCCATACTCAGGGTCACACGTCCTCCCATACTCATTGTCCCACGTCCTCCCATAATCAGTGTCACACATCCTTCCATACTCAGGGTCACGCGTCCTCCCATACTCAGTGTCACACGTCCTCCCATACTCAGTGTCACACGTCCTCTCATACTCAGTGTCACACATCCTTCCATACTCAGTGTCACACATCCTTCCATACTCAGTGTCCCACGTCCTCCCATATTCAGGATCACACGGCCTCCCATACTCAGGGTTACATGTCCTCCCATACTCAGGATCACCCGTCCTCCCATACTCACGGCCACACGGCCTCCCATTCTCAGGGTCACACAGCCTCCCATACTCAGGGTCACACAGCCTCCCTTTCTCAGGGTCACACAGCCTCCCATACTCAGGGCCACACGGCCTCCCATACTCAGGGCCACACGGCCTCCCATACTCAGGGCCACACGGCCTCCCATTCTCAGGGTCACACGGCCTCCCATACTCAGGGTCACACAGCCTCCCATTCTCAGGGTCACACAGCCTCCCATACTCAGGGTCACATTGACTCACATAAATGGGGTTGCACTTTCACCCATACACAAGGTCACATGTCCTCCCATATTCAGAGTCACACTACCACCCATACCTGGGTTCACATTCCATCCCATACATGGGGTTACCCTGCCTCCCATACTTTTTTTTTTCTTTTTTGAGGGAAGGGGTGACACTGCCTCCTATTCACAGGGTCAGACTACCTCCCAGGGTCACACTGCCTATCATACATAGGGTCACACTGCCAGACAATATTCAGTTTTACATTCTGTCCCATACACAGGATCCCACTGCTTCCAATCCACGGGTCACACTTCCTCCAATACACAGGGTCACGCTATATGTGTAGAGCGTCATTATTACACTTACGGGCTTCAGCTGGCCACACGTATTACACTAATCTTGGCGGAATCCACCAATTTTGGTGCCACCGTTAAACGATCTGATCTGTTTATGGGGGTGTTCTAACTTTCTCTCAATGGCAGATTTGGTGGAAAGAGGAATTGGGCAGTTGAATTTTTCATGCCTAGCCCTTTTGTTTCTGAGGGAAATAAGCCACTGTCAAAGGTACCTGACAGTGACTCTCTCCCCTCTCCCCCTTCAAGTGTGAGTGTTTGAGTGTGAGTGTTTGTTTGACAGCTCTCTAAAGTATATGACCATCTTTATTTCACAGTACATCATAGCTATGATTATTGGTTTGCCCATGGCTATGGCATTTGATCATGAGTGGACCACCACCAGCTATCCATAGATGTCTTCACAAGCTGTCATGTGTGATGATATAGCCAGGACTTCACGCTGTTCACCTCCAAGTCTAAGGAGCTACAACTGCCATCACCAAACCCTACCTCTACCTCCTTGACATTAGATGGTAAATGAGAATCCATTCTTGACCAGTGGAGCCCAAGTCAGAAGACTAGAGGCAACTTCAACTTCTGCACAATAGTTTGTGGGTATGTAGTTTCTATCCACAAGACTCCACAGATCTTCTACACCCAGGTAGAAGAATAAATGTAAGCAATCATATCTTTATCTTGAGATTGTCATTCATATTATCAATAGAAAATTCCATATATTTCTTGGAAAACCTGGAAGAACCAGGAACCATCCTGAGTTGTGTTTGTAAACTTCAGCATCTCCTTTCGAGCCTAAGACTCTTTATCAAGAAAGTAAAGAAGTGCAAGCAAAGCCTGGCACACAACACAATACAGGAGACCTGGTCACGGTAGGAGAATCTGGTTACATCCAGCTTAATGTTTATCAGAAGTGCTTGTCTACGATGCGTCTGTTATTCTCTTGCTTTTGATTCTACAAGGTTAAGGTTTCTTTCCACACAAAGAAACCTTGAAGTTAAAAATTGCATGCACGTAGCGAAGACAAGAAAAAAGGCATGAAAGGAATCAATTTCCCAGGAGACTTCGAGCTATGAACACATTGTTAGATGTGGGTCAAAGACTCGTGTGTGTCAGAAGAACTTATTCAGGTGTACCACAAGCTGGACGAGAACGCAAAGAACGCAAAATAAAAAAATAATTATTTGAAGAAAGTCAAGAAATTTTTGAGCAGGAGGAGAAGACTGGTCCACTGAAGACTCCATCATTCAGTTCATTGATTTTTGTTGTTGTTTTTTAGTGCCATTATTATGTTAGGTGGATCCTTTGACCTGCAATCAGTTTGAAGCAGGCAAATCTAAGGAGCAGGGTCTAAGGGATCTCTGTATTCTTCACCCATAAGTCCCACAAGAAGGTATTGACTATAGTTGTTGAACCCCCAGATCATGGTCACCAGAACAGTCGCTAAATGGAAGCAGGTGAGTTAAAGAGGACCTGTCACCATTCCTGACATGTCTAAGTAAGTAATACTAGTAAGGAATACTTTTTTATATTTTTATGTTTATTAGAAAAAAAAAAAAAAAAAACCATATACAAACCATTATCATTTTCATTCAAGGTTACAGTATGAGATTATTATTATTTTAAGTCCCCCATGACCACCCATTTTCCACCCCTCCGTACCCTTGCGATGCGTCTCAAGACCCTCTATCATCCCACTCAAACAGGGAAGGAAAAGAAAGACCAAAAATAAAAAATAACAGAACAGAAGAAAAGAAAAAGGAGTCATTAGTAGGGGTATAGAGTGTAATGGAGGGGATGATTAGTAGGGGTATAGAGTGTAATGGAAGGGGATGATTAGTAGGGGTATAGAGTGTAATGGAGGGGATGATCACTAGGGGTGTCGAGTGTATTGGAGGGGATGATTAGTAGGGGTATAAAGTGTAATGGAGGGAATGATTAGTAGTGGTATGGAGTGTAATGGCGGGGATGATTAGTAGGGTATAGAGTGTAATGGAGGGGATGATTAGTAGGGTATAAAGTGTAATGGAGGGGGAGATTAGTAGGGGTATGGAGTGTAATGGCGGTGTTGATTAGTAGGGTATGGAGTGTATTGGAGGGGATGATTAGTAGGGGTATGGAGTGTAATGGAGGGGATGATTAGTAGGGTATAAAGTGTAATGGAGGGGATGATTAGTAGGGGTTTGCAGTGTAATGGCGGTGTTGATTAGTAGGGGTATGGAGTGTATTGGAGGGGATGCTTACTAGGGTTGTCGAGTGTATTGGAGGGGATGATTAGTAGGGTATAAAGTGTAATGGAGGGAATGATTAGTAGGGGTATGGAGTGTAATGGCGGTGATGATAAGTAGGGGTATGGAGTGTAATGGAGGGGATGATTAGTAGGGTATAGAGTGTAATGGAGGGGATGATTAGTAGGGGTATGCAGTGTAATGGCGGTGTTGATTAGTAGGGGTATGGAGTGTATTGGAGGGGATGATTAATAGGGTATAGAGTGTAATGGAGGGGATGATTAGTAGGGTATAAAGTGTAATGGAGGGGATGATTAGTAGGGGTTTGCAGTGTAATGGCGGTGTTGATTAGTAGGGGTATGGAGTGTATTGGAGGGGATGCTTACTAGGGTTGTCAAGTGTATTGGAGGGGATGATTAGTAGGGGTATGGAGTGTAATGGAGGGGATGATTAGTAGGGGTATGCAGTGTAATGGCGGTGTTGATTAGTAGGGGTATGGAGTGTATTGGAGGGGATGATTAGTAGGGGTATAGAGTGTAATGGAGGGGATGATTAGTAGGGGTATGCAGTGTAATGGCGGTGTTGATTAGTAGGGGTATGGAGTGTATTGGAGGGGATGATTAGTAGGGGTATAGAGTGTAATGAAGAGGATGCTAGGGGTATCTAGTGCATTGGAGGGGATCCTTAGCAGGGCTGTAGAATATAATGGAGGAGATGATTAGTAGGGATATAGATGGAGGGGATGCTCGTTGGGGGTATGGAGTGTATTGGAGGGGATGCTTAGCAGGGGTGTGGATTGTAAATGAGGAGATGCTTAGCAGTATCATGTAAAACTCTATCGCACTTTCAATCCTTTTATTTGGTTGTAAACACAATACGTCAATGAGCTCACACTTTTTTGCTTAACGGTTCTCGCAGAGAGGTTAAGACACTTAAAAACAACAGTCTGTTCTCACCACTTTCCTCCATGGCACACTAACCAAATGTGCGATGGCGCCCTCAGGAGATTACGCTCAGGGATCTGGATCCAAGCCCAAAAGTCCTGCTGGCAACAAACTGTAACTTGTAACTTTCCAGTAATGTTGCGTAGCTCCCGCTCGGTGCCGCGTTATGTTCGGTCTCTAGTGCAATTTTCACTAGTGCAATCACACTTGCCCAACTTGGGGGCTATCCATCTGGTGTCGTACAGTCTCTTTAGTGGGGGGACTCCTGGCACTCTTTATTTTTTCTGGGTCTCTGGGCTTTTATGCAGTAACACATGAAATACAGTCCATTAGAAGTACTCTTGGAGGTCTACTGTACCTCTACACCAGTGGCCCAGGAAATGACATTTCCACAATGAAACTTGTCTCTGACAAGAGACACTTCATTGTCATTTCACCGTCCAAGAAGGAAACAATACTACGAGCATACAATTCAAGAGATAGCACCCTAAAAACAATACATAGAGAAATAGAAAATAGCAAAGGCCCTACCAATTAGTCTCATCCGTATTTTTCGCCCTATAAGACGCACCAGCCCATAAGACGCACCTAGGTTTTTGGGGAAGGAAAATAAGAAAAAATATATTTTTAACTAAAAGGTGTGCTTTTGGTGGTTTTGGAACTAATGGTGGTCTTTGGATGGCACTATTATGGGGGATCTGTGGATGTCACTGTTATGGGGGGGATCTGTGAAGGACACTGTTATGGGGGATCTGTGGATGACGCACTGTTATGGGGTATCTGGGGATGACGCACTGTTATGGGAGGTCTGTGGATGACACACTGTTATGGGGGATCTGTGACTGCCACTGTTATGGGGGGGATCTGTGAAGGACACTGTTATGGGGGATCTGTGGATGACGCACTGTTATGGGGTATCTGGGGATGACGCACTGTTATGGGGGGATCTGGGGATGACACACTGTTATGGGAGGTCTGTGGATGACACACTGTTATGGGGGGATCTGTGGATGACACACTGTTATGGGGGGATCTGTGACTGCCACTGTTATGGGGGGGATCTGTGAAGGATACTGTTACAGCCCCCCTGTAACAGTATCCTTCACAGATCCCGCCCATAACAGGGCTGGCACTGTAATGGGGATCTGTGGATGACACTGTCATGGAGGATTTGTGGATGGCACTGTTATGGGGGATCTGTGGATGACACTGTTATGGGGGATCTGTGGGTGACACTGTTATGGGGATCTGTGGATGACACTGTTATGGGGGATCTGTGGATGACAATGTTATGGGGGATCTGTGGATGGCACTGTTATGGGGGATCTGTGGATGGCAATGTTATGGGGGATCTGTGGATGGCACTGTTATGGGGGATCTGTGGATGGCACTGTTATATATGTGTTATCCACAGACCCTCCCCACCCCATAACAGTGCCATCCACAGATCCCCCCATCCCATAACAGTGCCATCCACAGACCCCCTCCCCCCATAAAACTGAGCGAGGGACTGGGAGGAGGAGCTGGGGGCTGGCAATTGCGGAGGGGCCGGTGAATTGACTGTACTCCGGCCCCCCTGCTCCAGTGCTGCACTATAGAAATATATGATATCTAATTCAATTAAAAGTTACTGTCCCTGCCCCCACTCCTAATATTACCGACACACGGAAGCTACTGTTGAAACCAGGCAGTAAGGCTGGGCGGCCGGCGCGTCACTCACATCACGTGCCTGCGCCGACTACTTTATGAATCTACTTTACCAGCTCCTCCTCCCAGTCCCTTCCCGCTCGCGCATACATCGCAGCTTGCGATGTAAAAAATGTCAGCATTCGCCCCATAAGACGCAGGGGCAATTTTCCCTCCATTTTTTGGGGAAAAAAGGACGTCCTATGGAGCGAAAAATACGGTTTTTAAAAATCTAATTGCTGACGGATAAAAAGTATCTATATACCGATTTGTGTTATATCGCAAGCTCCTATTCCTTCTTCCTGATGGCAAAAGATCAAACAGACTGCGGCAGGGGTTCGCCGGATCTCCAGTAAGGCTTCTCACTTTATGATCCCCCCATCTTTCAGCCACATGCTTAATCCTAGGCAAAGAAGCCCCAAAAATCTCCTCAGAGACCTTTACCACTTTTTGCAATGCCTTTTTTTTCTATTCTGGTACATAAAGTAAAATTATTACATAACATGCTTTCTAACGCACCTCGATAAAAAAAAAAATCAGGCAGTGATTTGCCTTTTTAACCAATGCTGAGGTATGCATAGACCATGTCAGAGAATCTAAGACATGCACCCCGAGAAGCCTCATACTGTGAACACTCTCAACTCAGGTCCCATTGATATCGATAGGCTCAGACCTAGGGGGTTTCCTTCTAAAATCAATCACTAACTCCTTAGTCTTAGCATCAGAGTATTATTTCTACACTATTCAGCAAATGTTCTCACCTCCTCCCTGTAGGCCATCTCATCATTATTTTGAATAAGACTCGCAATTGCTGTATCGTCTGCATACTCCTTTATAATATGAAGCAGTATGAACAGAGTAAATAACAATGGACTTGAACCACAGCCCCGCAGTGATTTAATATTCATCAGGACAGAACTGGATACATTCCCTAACACATTGAGTTTGACCTATAAGAAAAATCACAATCCAATCACACAAGGCAGTGCCAAGCCCTTAAAATACCCGACTTCCTAACCAGCTGTTGTGGAATTATTGTGCTGAACGGCAAACTAAAGTTGACAAACAACATAGATACTCATGTTATTCTTCTCCAAACGTTCCAGGCGCAACTGAAGTGCAGTTGATAGAGCATCATCAGCTGATCAACTGGAACGGTAGGCAAATTGTAGGGGATCGAAACATGTAGGCAAATTAGGCTACTTTCACACTCGCGTTTGGTCCGGATCCGTCATGGATCTGCACAAACGCATCCGTTCAGATAATACAGCCTTCTGCATCCGTTCAGAACGGATCTGTTTGCACTATCTTTAACATAGCCTAAACGGATCTGTCTTGAACACCATTAAAAGTCAATGGGGGACGGATCCGTTTTCTATTGTGCCAGATTGTGTCAGTGAAAACTCAGTTTCGTCAGATGGACACCAAAACGTTGCAAGCAGCGTTTTGGTGTCCGCCTCCAAAGCGGAACAGAGCCAAACTAATGCATTCTGAGCGGATCCTTTTCTATTCGGAATGCACTAAAGGCAAAACTGATCCCTTTTGGACCGCTTGTGAGATCCCTGAACAGATCTCACAAATGGAAACCAAAACGCCAGTGTGAAAGTAGCCTTAGCTTTAACGTATTCCTTAAAGGGGTTATCCCACGATTATTGTAAAAAATGATAATTGAGACATCCTATAGAACATGATAATCTCATTCTAAAAAAGCTAGAACTAGTCCTGTACCTCACATGGGTCTCGAGATCTCCTCATTCCTTGCTCTGCTAGATTTATATCAAGCTGATAGCTCAGGGGGTGTGACTTTTCTGCTGCAGCTAAGGGGGCGTGTCTCAGCTCAGTGAGCAGGTCAAAGAAATGAGAAAAAAAATCAACCAGCAGGTGGCACTATACAGATACAGTTTATTGAATAACTCTGTGGCTATGCTCAATTTTTAATTACATACAATTACAAAAGTGTTCAGATCCAGGTGGTGGTTGAAAACTGTAGAATATTTTTCGTGGGACATCCCCTTTAACCAGGCCATTAAAACACTTCACTATTATAGACATTAATGTCACAGGGTAATAATCGTTTAGACCAACAATTACCGACTTTTTGGCACTGGGATAATAGCTGAAATCTAAAAACATGATGGCACAATGACAGGTTGTCTGTCAGATTTCTCTTTACCCTTTGGTGTTCCTGCATACTCTAGACCTGAATCAGACACATCTAGACAGGTCAAACAGTCTTGCCTCAAAGGATCCTCACTATATGTCCTCTCAATCTCAATCCCACCCTCAGGAAGGCCATGGGGCATCAACCCAGCCTACAAAAAACACCAGCGGCCACGATAAACAGCATATAGTTGTTTACACAGTACACAAAACACAGTTACACAGTTACATAGTTACATAATACGGTTGAAAAAAGACATAAGTCCATCAAGTTCAACCAAGAAATAAATGGGGACGTGAATCCCAGAAGGAAATGAGACTCAGATTTCTACACATTTTTATAAGCAGTAATGTCATTTACTTTTAAGAAATCATCTAAACCCTTTTTAAAACTGTCCCCTGTTCCTGCTGTGACCACGTCCTAAGGAAGTCTATTCAACAGATTCATAGTTCTTACAGTAAAGAAGCTTTGATGCTTTTTCTTCTCCAGTCGGAGGCAGTGCCCCCTTGTCTTTCGAACAGATTTTCCCTGTATTTTTTGTATGGCCCATTTATATATTAGTATAGGTTAATGATGCCCCCCGCTTAGACGTCTCTTTGCAAGACTAAATCAATTGAATTCCTTTAATCTTTCTTCAAAACTTAGACCCTCCCGGATCAGTTTAGTCACTCTCCTCTGTACTTTTTCCAGCTACAGGGCATCCTTTCTATGGACTGGTGCCCAGAACTGAACTGCATATTCCAGATGAGGCCGCACCAACACTTTGTAAAGTGGTAATATTACATCCCTGCCCCACGAGTCCATGCCTCATTTAATGAATAACAATATCCTGGTGGCCTTAGAAGCAGCTGATTGACATTGTGCTGTTATTTAATCTACCATCTGCAAGGACATCCAAATCCTTCTCTACAAGTGACTCCCCCAGTGTTACATCCCCCAGGACATATGATGCACGGAGATTATTACTACCAAGATGCAGAACTTTACATTTATCCACATTGAACCTCATTTGCCAAGTTGATGCCCAATCACTCAAAGTGTTCAAGTCAGCTTGTAGTTTATGGACATCTCCCATAGACTGTACAGTACTAGAGATGAGCGAACACCTGGATGTTCGGGTTCGAGAGGTTCGGCCGAACTTCCGGAAAATGTCCGGGTTCGTGATCCGAACTCAACCCGAACTTCATCCCGAACCCGAACCCCATAGAAGTCAATGGGGACCCGAACTTTTGGGCACTAAAAAGGCTGTAAAAGACACCCAGAGGGATAATATACCGCAATAAACGCATTGCGATTACAACTTTGAGCTAACGATCACCATGGGAACGCCTTCTCCAGTAGAATGTACTGTCGGATCTGAGAATTGAGTTGAAATCGCAATGCGATTCTTATATATTTGCTTAATCGCATTGAGATTTCAACTTAGCATTGCTAAATAATTCCATCCATATCGTTAACTTACTGAGTCAGTAAGTTAACGAATATGGATGGAATTATTTAGCAATGCTAAGTTGAAACGGCAATGCGATTAAGCAGATATATAATAATCGCATTGCGATTTCAACTTAATTCTCACATCCGACAGTACATTCTACTGGAGGAGGCGTTCCCATGGTGATCGGTAGCTCAAAGTTGTAATCGCAATGTGATTAAGCAAATACATATGAATCGCATTGCGATTCCAACTTTTTAGTACTCAACTTTTAAAATCGTACACCACTTTAAGTTCCAAAGTTGCAATCGCGTTCGAATAGAACTTAAAGCTGTCTCTTAGTCAGTTTTGGTATTGGTGTGCTGTAATAGAAGTTACATTCGTACGCGAATATAACTTAGAGCAATACAGTCAACTTTACACTGTTAGTTTTATTATCGCGATAATACAACTATTCAAGAATCGTGTACGTGCGTCTGTACGTGTGTGCGTTACCTCGGACACTATTCTATTTTGCCAGCCACAGCTGAAACCACTGATTTATGGTATTGCTATTTTGGCAATTGAATTTAACCCCAGAAAATAATCTATCCTTTGCCAGACAGCAGACAGTATTACACTTGTCTAGCCAAAGCTGGAACACCAGATTTAGGGGATTGGTATTTGGGCAATTGTATTTAACCCTTAATAAAATATAGAAATTTCTTTCCTGAGTTTCTAGGGGTGACAATTAGCACAGCCAAGCCCCTGATGTAGGATATAGCAAAAAAAAAAACTAGTATTGATGGATTGATGGACTTGGTGGCAGCTTCTTCTGGCGCACCACAAGTCACAAAATGGCCGCCGATCAACTCCAGAAAATAAGTGACAGAAAAACGCTCTGTGCAGCCTAAAAACCAGTGAGCAAGTAACTAGCAGAAGTTCAATGATTCTCAGCTGTAAATTGATCCGTTCATTAGGTGCTGTTGCTGACTTTAACCTGCCTAATCTCGCCCTGACAGAAGCTGCGTCCTCTCCCTACACTAATCAGAGCAGTGTGACGTGCGGGCGCTACGTGACTCCAGCTTAAATAGAGGCTGGGTCACATGCTGCACTTGGCCAATCACAGCCATGCCATTAGTAGGCATGGCTGTGATGGGCTCTTAGGGCAAGAAGTAAAACGCTAGCTGATTGGCTGCTGTGCAGCCCTTCAGAAAGCGGGAAGAAATCGACGAACACCGGACCCGAACCCGAACTTTTTTGAAAATGTCCGGGTTCGGGTCCGTGTCACGGACACCCCAAAATTCGGTACGAACCCGAACTATTCTCAAACTGTTCGCTCAACACTATACAGTACTACACAGCTTAGTGTCATAGAGTGCAAACAGCTTAGTGCAAACATAGAAATTGTGCTATTATTCCTGTCCTCAATATCATTAATCAATAAATTAAATAATAGAGGACACAGAACTGAACCTCGGGGTCACCACTTATAACCTAGGACCATACTCAATAGGAATTATTGACCACAACTCTCAGGACATGGTCCTTTAGCCAGTTTTCACTCCACTCATCACAAACTTTACTTTAAAAACCTATAGACTTTATTTTGCCTATTAAACATCTATGAGGGACAGTATCAAAAGCCTTTGCAAAATCCAAAAACACTACATCCACAGCCACCCCTCTGTCCAGGCTACTACTCACCTCACTACATCCACAGCCACCCCTCTGTCCAGGCTACTACTCACCTCACTACATCCACAGCCACCCCTCTGTCCAGGCTACTACTCACCTCACTACATCCACAGCCACCCCTCTGTCCAGGCTACTACTCACCTCACTACATCCACAGCCACCCCTCTGTCCAGGCTACTACTCACCTCACTACATCCACAGCCACCCATCTGTCAAGGCTACTACTCATCTCCTCATAAAACCAATCATGTTAATTTTACAACTTCTGTCCTTGGTAAACCTGTGCTGGTTGTCACTAATGATATTATTTACAGTCACATACTCCTGTATATAGTCCCTTAAGAGTCCTTAAAACATTTTTCTCACAACAGAAGTTAAACTAACTGGTCTATAATTACCTGAAGAGGACTTAGAGCCCTTTTTGAATATGGGCACCACATTTGCCTTGCACCAATCACTTGGCACTGTACCAGTACCTGGAGAATCTTTAAAAATTATAAACAGGGGCACAGCAATGACTGAACCGAGCTCTTTAAGAACTCTTGGGTGTAATCCATGTGGACCCAGAGCCTTGTTCACCTTTACCTTATTTAACTTAGCTTGGGCCATATTTTGGACATTTGTTTACAACGCAACTAAAGGGAAGTTCTGTACACTCCGGGGCACACCGTCACAGAGGTAGCGTCAGGAATAAAAAAAAAAACAAGTACCAGGAGACAAATCCAAGGAGTGAAATGTGAACAGACAACAGAAACAAGGTCAAAATCAAATTCAGGATCTATGTAAAAGTAAAGTACAATACCTTTAAAATAGACTTCCTAGTGTGATATAATGAGTGGGCACCAGTTTCTAATTCGACATGATCATCAGCAAGGAGCTTTAGTTTCAAAAAGTTTTCAAGAAAAACAATGACAATCCAACTGAAATTCGATTTAGAGGAACATTGTAGGCTCTTCAATGCCTGCAATGGAGGCTGCATCATAGATTCTAACCTATTTAATGGCAAAAATGGTGCTGCATACAGCTTACACCATGCTGGAAACCAACTGAACTAATTTTAACTCAACAGGTTCTGCAGAGTGTCAGTGGCGTCCATTGCACCAAGCATCCAGAAGAGTGTTGTCGTTTCCATTATATCAAGAGACTTTTATGAAGTTTTCCATCTTTTTGTTCTTTCCCCCTCAACCAATACAAAAAAAAAACATAAACATCCTTGCACAAGACTGTCCAGTTATGAAGTGGCGATGGGTTACACCAATGTCCTCCACCCTGTGGCTCTCCAGCTAGTGAGGATCTACAAATCCCTACAAGCTTTGAGGCAGCTGGTTGAGCCACATGTTGGAGACCACTGGGTTACACAATGACATTCTGTTATGGGAACAAACAAGTCAATAAGAAGTGTGAATCTAATGTGGAAACAAACAAATATCTGTGTTTCATCGACAGTTGGGAGATAAACAGATACCTATTTTCAGGCCAATCTTAGTTAATTAACGCAGAATAAAACACCAAGTCTGCGCCATATTAATCAACTGTTACTCATTTAGAGCAGATTCTGCAACAGTTGGAAATGTGATAACAGCTGACACGCTGCTTTCCAGCAGGTCCAGATATCATACACCCACATGGTGGGGTCTCTGATCCAATCAGGTGAGCACAACAGCCGCGAAACATGGCGGCTCTCTGCCAAAAGCATTATTCATCATCATTAACCCTTCCGAAGACTTTCTGCAGTTAGGCTGGTCAATAGCACTGGAGATATAGTTTGACTGCAGTTTTTCCTTACTTTTGTACATTTACAACCCAAGCAATGGTGAAAAAATCCAAAAAGATGGATGAAAGAAAGATGGGGCCATCTAAAAGTAGCAGATGTAGTCAGAATTGTCTTGTTTTAGAGAAGACTTTTAACCTGCCTGTTACTAGACATTTCTCTCAATACTTATATCTCATAAAAATAATGGTGTACATAGAGTATAGGGGACATAATGAAGAGATAAAAAATAAGTCCCTTTCAGGTGCTCCTGGAGAACAGCACAACTCTAAGCACCCACAAAAAGAGGTCCTGGTACCTGTGCCATCATCCCTTTTCCAACCTGTTTGTTAACCCACAGAGGTCCTATAACTGTACAGGTTGTACCCATTCATCTAACTAGGGATTAGATCAGCCTGAAATAAGTCCCTTCCCCTGGGGTCCCATAGCGCTCCTCACTGGGGCCTCGTGAGCAACATCTCAAATTTATGCCTTAGAGTGGAATGATTAGGATCCGACAGGAATTATCCAATGTATTCCCTTACGAAAACAGACCTTACCCAAATCAGATAGTTACTCTTCCACCAAAGGACTAAGGTCCTGAACATTGCTTAATAGATCTGATCTAATAAAGGATAATTAATGAGCATGACATGCCAGTCCAATTCCATATTCTGTACATTTAAGAATGCTGTGTTACGCATACGCAGAAACAAGACCTAAGTCATGGATCTGTCAGGAACTGAACCTACCTGTCCTTAAGCTCTAGACTCTGCAGTCCTACAATGCGGCTTAGCCACTGCTAATAAGGAGGTTTGCTTCTTATAGGTTAGTTCAACCTTCTTTTTGCTGCACATACTGAATAGATAATGGTGTGCACTTGTTCTGACTGAGGCCAGTTGCAGTAACTGCTAGTCTTTATTAACCCACAGTCTTGTATTTCCTGTGTTTGATTACTCTGCTTGTTCCTTGTGTTCCTCCAGTTCTTTCCTGAACTTACAGCTAATCTTCTTCTCTCACTCCTGTGTAACACATCCTGCATACTTCTGACCATGGCTGATCTCTCCAGTCTACGGAACCCTGTATACTTCTGACCATGGCTGATCTCTCCAGTCTACAGAACCCTGCATACATATGACCATGGCTGATCTCTCCAGTCTACGGAACCCTGCATACATATGACCATGGCTGATCTCTCCAGTCTACGGAACCCTGCATACATCTGACCATGGCTGATCTCTCCAGTCTACGGAACCCTGCATACAGCTGACCATGGCTGATCTCTCCAGTCTTTGGAACCCTGCATACATCTGACCATGGCTGATCTCTCCAGTCTACGGAACCCTGCATACTTCTGACCATGGCTGATCTCTCCAGTCTACTGAACCCTGCATACATCTGACCATGGCTGATCTCTCCAGTCTACTGAACCCTGCATACTTCTGACTATGGCTGATCTCTCCAGTCTACTAAACCCTGCATACATCTGACCATGGCTGATCTCTCCAGTCTACTGAACCCTGCATACATCTGACCATGGCTGATCTCTCCAGTCTACTGAACCCTGCATACATCTGACCATGGCTGATCTCTCCAGTCTACTGAACCCTGCATACATCTGACCATGGCTGATCTCTCTAGTCTACTGAACCCTGCATACATCTGACCATCGCTGATCTCTCCAGTCTACTGAACCCTGCATACTTCTGACCCTGGCTGATCTCTCCAGTCTAATGAACCCTGCATACATCTGACCATGGCTGATATCTCCAGTCTACGGAACCCTGCATACTTCTGACCATGGCTGATCTCTCCAGTCTACTAAACCCTGCTTACATCTGACCATTGCTGATCTCTCCAGTCTACGGAACCCTGCATACTTCCGACCATGGCTGATCTCTCCAGTCTACGGAACCCTGCATACATCTGACCATGGCTGATCTCTCCAGTCTACTGAACCCTGCATACATCTGACCATGGCTGATCTCTCCAGTCTACGGAACCCTGCATACTTCTGACCATGGCTGATCTCTCCAGTCTACTGAACCCTGCATAAATCTGACCATGGCTGATCTCTCCAGTCTACTGAACCCTGCATACATCTGGCCATGGCTGATCTCTCCAGTCTACTGAACCCTGCATACATCTAACCATGGCTGATCTCTCCAGTCTACTCAACCCTGCATTCGTCTGACCATGTCTGATCTCTCCAGTCTACCGAACCCTGCATACATCTGACCATGGCTGATCTCTCCAGTCTACTCAACCCTGCATTCATCTGACCATGTCTGATCTCTCCAGTCTACTGAACCCTGCATACATCTGACCATGGCTGATCTCTCCAGTCTACTGAACCCTGCATATATCTGACCATGGCTGATCTCTCCAGTCTACGGAACCCTGCATACAGCTGACCATGGCTGATCTCTCCAGTCTAATGAACCCTACATATATCTGACCATGTCTGATCTCTCCAGTCTAATGAACCCTGCATACATCTGACCATGTCTGATCTCTCCAGTCTACTGAACCCTGCATACATCTGACCATGGCTGATCTCTCCAGTCTAATGAACCCTACATACATCTGACCATGGCTGATCTCTCCAGTCTACGGAACCCTACATACATCTGACCATGTCTGATCTCTCCAGTCTACGGAACCCTGCATACATCTGACCATGGCTGATCTCTCCAGTCTACTGAACCCTGCATATATCTGACCATGGCTGATCTCTCCAGTCTAATGAACCCTGCATACATCTAACCATGGCTGATCTTTCCAGTCTACGGAACCCTGCATACTTCTGACCATGACTGATCTTTCCTGGGCACTGAACCATACATACATCTGACCATGGCTGATCTCTTGCTCCTGCTGTGTATTATAGTTTGAATTCATCTAACCATGGATGACCTCTCCTGTTTACCAAACCCTGCATACACACCTCCATAAGGAATTTCAGGGTGTATACCAGGAGATTAATTAGATTCCACATACCCAATGTTAGTGCACAATTCTAGTTCTTCCTCATTCCAGCTAGCTCTACAAATCATTGAAGTGCTATGAATTATGCTATTTACTAAACTAACTATAATTGTCAACTATATCTAATTCCTTCAAATTCCTCCAAATAGTTGATTGCTGAAAGATTTTGAAGCCATCAAAGTAACTAATTTATGCACAATTATGGAAATTTTGCTCAGGTAGACATACAGTAGATTTTAATACTTAGGAGGTGAGAAGAGGTGTAACTCAAGCTCTAAGGTCCCAATGAATATCTGCAGCAGGACCCCTATGCCTACCAGGACTACCTAAGAGTCATTTATGATACTGGTGATGAAGAGAGCTATGGGACCCTCAAGCACCAGGGCTTAGGTGCTATTACTACCACAGCACCTCCCATAGCTATGCCCTGGGTTTAGATAAGATACAGGTGGCACCAATTATTTCTATAGATAGATGGGAAAAATTCAAACCATTTAATATATTTTTCAATTGTACCTCAGTCATGGGTTTGGGTGCTGCCATAAGCACTTGACTTAAAGCATAGTTATGGGCTTAGAAGATTACAAGCTTTCTGGCTACTTAACTTCCCTAACAATCACCCCCGCACCTGACCTTGCCTATAGCTCCAGGTGGTTTGAATCCCGGCACTGCCTCCGTACAGACCAAATATTAGACACTGAAGCCCAAAGGCTTTCTGATATTGCAATTTAATATCCAAATCCAGGATTTGAGAAGCAGAATTGTGGAGCTTAACACATAATGACGGTGAATTAACCATTGCACCCGTGCTGGGACTGAACAGCAGAGGAGAACAGCCAGATTCACTATTTAAGTTCTCATCAGGCTAAACTAAGCAGACCGAGATTGCAGGAAATATATTTTTAATGAGGTCTGCATTCCCACTCAGGCACCTGAATCTAAATCTGGAGGGAACGAGAAGCAAACACCTCATTACATATTGACTTATATCATTATGTACTCTCTTCTTAATGAGGCTTCACAGGCGCCGCAGTAACCCGAAAGAAAGAAGCCACATTTTTGAAGGGAAGATCTGAAGTTGTTTAGTTAAATATCTGGAATATTACTTACTGGGATGAGGTTAGTGTTGATCACGAATTTTCGAATTGCGAATATTAATTGTGAATATCGACACTTCGAGAATTTGTGAATATTTTGAATATAACAAACTATATTCGCAATCGTGAATATTTGTTTTTATTAATACCAGTTTATGAGAATTTTTATGAGAATTTTTATATGCAAATTTTGGTAATCAAGAAAATAATGTCATTATTTCATTGATTGCGAAAATTCGCATATAAAAATTAGCATAAGATTAGCATAAAAATTTGCAGAAAATAATGACTGGAGATTACGAATTCGCGAATTTTCAAATATATGGCGAATATTCACCCAAATTTTCGCGAAATATCGCAAATTCGAATATTGCCCCTGCAGCTCATCACTAGATGAGGTTACAGATTGGAATAAAAATAACACAGAATACTGTAACAAAAGGGAGCAAGACCATTCCACCCCCCCCCCCCATCCCCTACCACCACAGTAATGTCACAGTACAGGGATAATACACACAGTAATGTCACAGTACAGGGATAATAAACACATTGATGTCACAGTACAGGGATATTAAACACAGTGATGTCACAGTACAGAGATAATACGCACAGTGATGTCACAGTACAGGGATAATAAACACAGTGATGTCACAGTACAGGGATAATAAACACAGTGATGTCACAGCACATGGATAATAAACACAGTGATGTCACAGCACAGGAATAATAAACACAGTGATGTCACAGTACAGGAATAATACACACAGTGATGTCACAGTACAGTGATAATAAACACAGTGATGTCACAGTACAGAGATAATAAACACAGTGATGTCACAGTACAGGGATAATAAACACAGTGATGTCACAGTACAGGGATAATAAACACAGTGATGTCACAGTACAGGGATAATAAACACAGTGATGTCACAGTACAGAGATAATAAGCACAGTGATGTCACAGTACAGGGATAATAAACACAGTGATGTCACAGTACAGGGATAATAAACACAGTGATGTCACAGTACAAGGATAATAAACACAGTGATGTCACAGTACAGAGATAATAAACACAGTGATGTCACAGTACAGAGATAATAAACACAGTGATGTCACAGTACAGGGATAATAATCATAGTGATGTCACAGTACAGGGATAATAAACACAGTGATGTCACAGTACAGGGATAATACACACAGTGATGTCACAGTACAGGGATAATAAACACAGTGATGTCACAGTACAGGGATAATAATCATAGTGATGTCACAGTACAGGGATAATAAACACAGTGATGTCACAGTACAGGGATAATACACACAGTGATGTCACAGTACAGGGATAATAAACACAGTGATGTCACAGTACAGGGATAATAAACACAGTGATGTCACAGTACAAGGATAATAAACACAGTGATGTCACATTACAGGGATAATAAACACAGTGATGTCACAGTACAGGGAAGATAAACACAATGATGTCACAGTACAGGATAATAAACACAGTGATGTCACAGTACAGGGATAATGCACACAGTGATGTCACAGTACAGGGATAATAAACATAGTGATGTCACAGTACAGGGATAATAAACACAGTGATGTCACAGTATAGAGATAATAAACACAGTGATGTCACAGTACAGGGATAATAAACATAGTGATGTCACAGTACAGGGATAATAAACACAGTGATGTCAAAATACAGGGATAATAAACACAGTGATGTCACAGTACAGAGGTAATAAACACAGTGATGTCACAGTACAGGGATAATAAACACAGTGATGTCACAGTACAGGGATAATAAACACAGTGATGTCACAGTACAGGGATAATAAACACAGTGATGTCACAGTACAGGGATAATAAACACAGTGATGTCACAGTACAGGGATAATAAACACAGTGATGTCACAGTACAGGGATAATAAACACAGTGATGTCACAGTACAGAGATAATAAACACAGTGATGTCACAGTACATGGATAATAAACACAGTGATATCACAGTACAGAGATAATAAACACAGTGATGTCACAGTACAGGGATAATAAACACAGTGATGTCACAGTACAGGGATAATAAACACAGTGATGTCACAGTACAGAGATAATAAACACAGTGATGTCACAGTACAGAGATAATAAACACAGTGATGTCACAGTACAGAGATAATAAACACAGTGATGTCACAGTACAGAGATAATAAACACAGTGATGTCACAGTACAGGGATAATAAACACAGTGATGTCACAGTACAGGGATAATAAACACAGTGATGTCACAGTACAGAGATAATAAACACAGTGATGTCACAGTACAGAGATAATAAACACAGTGATGTCACAGTACAGAGATAATAAACACAGTGATGTCACAGTACAGAGATAATAAACACAGTGATGTCACAGTACAGAGATAATAAACACAGTGATGTCACAGTACAGAGATAATAAACACAGTGATGTCACAGTACAGAGATAATAAACACAGTGATGTCACAGTACAGAGATAATAAACACAGTGATGTCACAGTACAGAGATAATAAACACAGTGATGTCACAGTACAGAGATAATAAACACAGTGATGTCACAGTACAGAGATAATAAACACAGTGATGTCACAGTACAGGGATAATAAACACAGTGATGTCACAGTACAGGGATAATAAACACAGTGATGTCACAGTACAGGGATAATAAACACAGTGATGTCACAGTACAGGGATAATAAACACAGTGATGTCACAGTACAGGGATAATAAACACAGTGATGTCACAGTACAGAGATAATAAACACAGTGATGTCACAGTACAGGGATAATAAACACAGTGATGTCACAGTACAGAGATAATAAACACAGTGATGTCACAGTACAGGGATAATAAACACAGTGATGTCACAGTACAGAGATAATAAACACAGTGATGTCACAGTACAGGGATAATAAACACAGTGATGTCACAGTACAGAGATAATAAACACAGTGATGTCACAGTACAGAGATAATAAACACAGTGATGTCACAGTACAGGGATAATAAACACAGTGATGTCACAGTACAGAGATAATAAACACAGTGATGTCACAGTACAGGGATAATAAACACAGTGATGTCACAGTACAGAGATAATAAACACAGTGATGTCACAGTACAGGGATAATAAACACAGTGATGTCACAGTACAGGGATAATAAACACAGTGATGTCACAGTACAGGGATAATAAACACAGTGATGTCACAGTACAGGGATAATAAACACAGTGATGTCACAGTACAGAGATAATAAACACAGTGATGTCACAGTACAGGGATAATAAACACAGTGATGTCACAGTACAGAGATAATAAACACAGTGATGTCACAGTACAGAGATAATAAACACAGTGATGTCACAGTACAGAGATAATAAACACAGTGATGTCACAGTACTGGGATAATAAACACAGTGATGTCACAGTACAGAGATAATAAACACAGTGATGTCACAGTACAGGGATAATACACACAGTGATGTCACAGTACAGGGATAATAAACACAGTGATGTCACAGTACAGAGATAATAAACACAGTGATGTCACAGTACAGAGATAATAAACACAGTGATGTCACAGTACAGGGATAATAAACACAGTGATGTCACAGTACAGGGATAATAAACACAGTGATGTCACAGTACAGGGATAATAAACACAGTGATGTCACAGTACAGGGATAATAAACACAGTGATGTCACAGTACAGGGATAATAAACACAGTGATGTCACAGTACAGAGATAATAAACACAGTGATGTCACAGTACAGAGATAATAAACACAGTGATATCACAGTACAGGGATAATAAACACAGTGATGTCACAGTACAGGGATAATACACACAGTGATGTCACAGTGCAGAGATAATAAACACAGTGATGTCACAGTACAGAGATAATAAACACAGTGATGTCACAGTACAGAGATAATAAACACAGTGATGTCACAGTACAGGGATAATAAACACAGTTATGTCACAGTACAGAGATAATAAACACAGTGATGTCACAGTACAGAGATAATAAACACAGTGATGTCACAGTACAGGGATAATAAACACAGTGATGTCACAGTACAGGGATAATAAACACAGTGATGTCACAGTACAGGGATAATAAACACAGTGATGTCACAGTACAGGGATAATACACACAGTGATGTCACAGTACAGGGATAATATACACAGTGATGTCACAGTACAGAGATAATAAACACAGTGGTGTCACAGTACAGGGATAATAAACACAGTGATGTCACAGTACAGAGATAATAAACACAGTGATTTCACAGTACAGAGATAATAAACACAGTGATGTCACAGTACAGAGATAATAAACACAGTGATGTCACAGTACAGAGATAATAAACACAGTGATTTCACAGTACAGAGATAATAAACACAGTGATGTCACAGTACAGAGATAATAAACACAGTGATGTCACAGTACAGAGATAATAAACACAGTGATGTCACAGTACAGAGATAATAAACACAGTGATGTCACAGTACAGGGATAATAAACACAGTGATGTCACAGTACAGAGATAATAAACACAGTGATGTCACAGTACAGGGATAATAAACACAGTGATGTCACAGTACAGAGATAATAAACACAGTAATGTCACAGTACAGGGATAATAAACACAGTGATTTCACAGTACAGAGATAATAAACACAATGATGTCACAGTACAGAGATAATAAACACAGTGATGTCACAGTACAGGGATAATAAACACAGTAATGTCACAGTACAGAGATAATAAACACAGTGATGTCACAGTACAGGGATAATAAACACAGTGATGTCACAGTACAGAGATAATAAACACAGTGATGTCACAGTACAGGGATAATATACACAGTGATGTCACAGTACAGAGATAATAAACACAGTGATGTCACAGTACAGGAATAATAAACACAGTGATGTCACAGTACAGAGATAATAAACACTGTGATGTCACAGTACAGAGATAATAAACACAGTGATGTCACAGTACAGAGATAATAAACACTGTGATGTCACAGTACAGGATAATAATCACTGTGAGGTTACAGTACATTACTCCAGAGCTGCATTCACTGTTAGCAGATGTATCACAGGAGGTTAGGCTGGATTATAAATCTGCTGCAGGGACAGACACTTTTCTCTGTATTAGCTATTGTTTGGCCTCCTTTGAGACAAATTTTTTATGCCAGAATTTTGGCGCAAAATGATGCATCCTGACCTTTTTCCCATAAAGCTTCACCCTTTTCTGCAAAGCCTTCCTTTTTGCCTGACATTTAAAAAAAGTGTAGAAATCCTAGATGTGACAATTTGCTCAACATTTTAGGCAGATTTTCAGCGCAGACAAATGAGTAGATCTGGACCATTGTATTAATTATCTTGTTCTGCCTCTGAAAGAAACACTAGAAGAAGCTGCACACAATCCTGACAATGGAGCTGTGGATTGGTAACTATGTATCCAGCGCTAGTGGTTTTATGACTGTGCCTTTAGTTCGTCACCCACTTTTCACACTCTGGATGGTCTACAGATTTGCATTGTTATCTTGATTTACAGCTTTTTAAACCCCCTCCCCCCCAACTGCCCTGATGGTTTAAGTGTCAGTTTTTACTGTAATTCTGTTATTATATTTATGGACCAACCTGATGAATGAGCAGAACTAACAAGATTGTATAAGTGCAGAATTATCCTTCTAGACAACCAAAGCAGAAATCATAAAACTGAGGAAAAAATACAACAATGGGATAGAAAGTAGCAAAATGTGTATAAAACGAGACATTTAATCACTTCCATATTACTGCCTTCTAAACCGCGCACCATATGTGTGGATAGAGGAGCGCTAACATCGTTTCAATAACATGCAAATTTAATATCAGCGCCGAAGGTTTCATCGATTTCTACTGTTCCCAGGATTATTTCTGTATTTGTTAATAAATGAATTTTCAGAATGATGAAAGGAAATTCACATTTTGCTGAATTGTTAAGTATCCTCGTCTGGGCAGGAACACAAGCTGCAGATTTCCCAGCGCCATAAGCGGAAAGGTTTGTTGTAATATACCGAGCTATGAAAGTAATATACTGCGCTATAATGAGTCCTCACAGCGCTCGCAGCTCCAAATCCACTGCACATACAGGTGTAGCAATCCTTAAAGGGGTTGGACCATCTTAGACTCTGGTCCTATTGCTAGGATATGTCATCCATGTCAGATAGGTGCAGGTCCAACCTGTAGGGCCCACTCCCATCTCAGTCAACAGAGAGGATCTGCAAATGTGCGACCGCCCCCTGTTCACCACCATAGGAGTTCCAGCAGACCCATAGAGGTGAATGGAGAGGTGGCTTCGTATGCCCGGCGTGCTCTCCTTCACTTCAGGGGCCATGTTCTCTAGACCGGAGCAAGTCCCCGAGGTGGGACCCACATCTATCTGACACGGATGGCATATCCTAGCCTGAGCTTGGGGAAATCAACAGGACTGGCAGCCTACTTTTACTATTTATATATAATAACCTGTGTACATGAAGCTCCCCCTAGTGGTGGCTGCAGGCAGACACTATGTTATCATGCAGCTTTATGTCTAGCATACGCTTGACCACTGCTCCATTCAACCCACTACTAGTCATGGCCGTATTGGGTGTGGGGGGCGTTCCAATCATAAAGTGATGGCTATAGCTAGAATATGTCAACATTTTATTATTTTGGAGGCCCAACCTCTGAGAATAAAAGAGCTGTAGCACAGATTCAGCACCAGTTTACTGTTTTTCCCTTCCCAGCTGCATTCCCAATCACCTGGCCATTCAAGGAGCAATAACTGGCCCCATTCACTGGAATAGAGTTGCGCTGCAGTTTCTAGCACAGTGGATGGCCAGGGCGCTGCTGTGCCTGTGAAAGAGCCATAGCGCTGAATCGTCACTGCAGTCTCCCTTCTCAGGACCTATGGGTATCTCAGAAGTCAAACCCTCATCAAGCATAAATCATACCATCACGTTATAAGACAGTCAGGAGGACCCCTTTAAGGGCTTCTCCAGTATTATTTTCCAGATTCCATTTTCCAGATGTCTGCTTGCTGTAAGTGAATTGCAACCCTCTAAGGCACATTGAGGCCTTTCTATACTGACAGGTGTCACAGATAAAGCTTCACGTGTTTGTTCACGGGCGATATAAAAACAGTGAAATGAGAAGAAGGCGGCGTTTTACTTACTGGGGGAGTTGAGCAGGCGGGAGTGTCTGCAGTAATAGGCCACTTCTTGCTCGCAGTACTCCGCATTGTTGATCATGGCTTCCAGCTGATCGGCTCTGGCGCTGTAGTTAAATGACATAGAATACGCTCTCCCGGAAAATGATCCGAGCACAGGTGTTATCTCCGTAATGTTGTGCCCGACGATCGTCCAGATTTTCTCCTCTGTTGGAAACATTTAATTAAAAATCCACATGACATTCTCTGCAATATACAATGTATCTAGTCACAAAGCATCAAAGAGCATCGTGCAGCGGGGGAGGGGGTGACAACTGGGTGTTATCTACCTGTGCTATGCCTAGGAAGACAGTCCTGATCTCCCAAATAGCCCCCCCCCCCATACATATAATTGTAACCTGCTCTGCAAGCTGTAGCCACCTGTAACCACAACTTAAAGGGGACCTCTCATCTCTCCTGAGTCTGACATGTCTGTTTAAGTGACTACTTGCATTCCCTATGTAACGACAATTCTGGAGCATCTATTCTTATGACTGAATATTGTACAGTTCCGAATCCTATTCTATTATTCCTACTAGAATTTCCAGTTGGGGTGTGTTACTGCACAATCTGACACGCGCTGCTGCCCCTGTCAAACTGTACAGGGACACACACCCCCAACTGGTATCACCGAGCTGGGCCTTCATTGCTGACTGCTGGAAATTCATTCATAACTTCCAGTAGGAATAATAGAGCAATAGAACAACTTAGAGTTATTAGAATAGATGCTCCAAAATTGTAATTGCATATCGAATGCAAGTAGATACTAAAACAGGTGTCCGGAGAAGGGACAGGTCCTCTTTAATCACTATAGAATGTGCAGCAACTTTTTTTTTAACAGGCCTGGTATCCTAATTCCAAGATTTCTGCTTGCTGTAGGTGAATGGAGGCATTCTTGAGTATATCCAGAGGCTGAATGTGCCTTATGTTTAGTGATAAGTGGCAGGGGCAATATTCGAATTTGCGTTATTTCGCGAATATTCGTCATACATTCACGAACATTCGTAATTATTTTATTAATTGCGAAAAACTGGCAATGTAATATTCGCGTATGCGAATATTCTAAAACACGAATATATAGCACTATAGAATATAGTGCTATATATTCGTTTTTTAGAATATTCGTCATTTTTTCCAATTTAATGAGAACAGTCATTGGCCCAAAAGCAGGGAGGAATCATGACTTCAGATGGAAAAAAATATTCTAAAAAATGAATATATAGAACAATATTCCATATTTATACGCGAATATTACATTGCCAATTTTTCGCATAAGAGAAAATAAATTAAATAATGAAGAATATTCTAATTCACTACAGACTACGATATTGCAGCCTCCTCACATTGGACCACAAGCAAGAAGCAGGTAGGTATACTAGGTAATGGGTTTAGATGAAAAATAAATAAACTAAGAAAAAATGAATATTCATATTTACGAATATATATCACTATATTCGAAATATTCGCGAATTCTCGAAGCGCCGATATTCGCGATAAAAATTTGCAATTCGAATATTCGTGCTTAACACTACTTATGGTCACACATAGTGGAATATTTCTGTCGCACTGGAAAATTTAGATATGTCCCCTACAGATTTTATCCCAAATTTCAAACTCTGCTTTGCTACTTTTGAAATCTGCTGCGAAAAATTCTGGAAAAAAAATACAAATTTGTTCTGTGTCGGGGCACAATGTGGATTTGGAAAAAACAGGGCTAGACACCAGGCTGAGGACAGAGCGGTGTAATATCACATCGCTGTGTACTATCGCTTCACCATACTGAGATATCACTGCCTTACTCACAGGCACAATATGTAATTATAAAGACACCAGTGATATGTCCGAGCTTATACACATGGCAAGGACAGACATCTTCACGTGGTAATGTTACAGTTTGGTGGTTAAAGGGGTCCTCTCACTTCAGTAAGTGGCATTGATCATGTAGAGAAAGTTAATACAAGGCACTTCCTAATGTATTGTGATTCTCCATGTTGCTTCCTTTGCTGGCTGAAGTCATTTTTCTATCACATTATCGCAATGCATCATCAGAGGTGCTCGTGCTTGAACACTATAGGAAACAGTGCCGGCCTCTCTGGTGGCCGGGACCATAGGAGCGCACATAGGCTGGTGTTTTTTCCTATAGTGTGCAAGCACGACCCCCACTGATGGATTGCAGGGTGGTCTGTAACCATGGAAAAAAGCAGTGTATAATGTGATGGAAAAATGAATCCAGCCAGCAAAAGAAGCAATATGGAGAATCACAATACATTAGGAAGGGCCTTGTATTAACTCCCTCTACATGCTACTTACTGAAGTGAGAGGACCCTTTCAAATGTTTGGTTTTTCATGTAGAGATCCCAGGTTTGTATCTTGGGAGAGTCGCCAACATTTTTTTCTTCCACATTTACCCCATAAGTCTATGCCCACATCATATGGAGAATTGTGTTTCTTTATAATCATATATTGTGTCTGTGAATAAACCAGTTATAGGTTTTAGAAAAAAAAAACACTATTCTCAATATAGTAAGTCATTTTATTATTATTATATGATTATATATTATTTATTATAGTATAGGTTTTAAACACCTTCAGGACCCTGCCATTTTTCACCTTTAGGACCCGGCCATTTTTTGCATATCTGACATGTGTCACTTTATGTGTTGATAACTTGAAAACGCTTTTACTTATCCAAGCCATTCACGTATTGTACTTCATAACAGTGGTAAATTTGAGTCAAAATATTTCAATTTTATTTTTTAAAAAATACCAAATTTACCCAAAATTTTGAAAAATCCCCAATTTTCTAAATTAAAATTTCTCTGCTTTTAAAACAGATCGTGATACCTCCTAAAATAGTTATTACTTTACATTCCCATATGTCTACTTCATATTTGGATAATTTTGCAAATGACATATTTTTTATTTTTTTTGGGACGTTAGAAGGCTTAGAAGTTTAGAAGCAAATCTTAAACTTTTTAAGAAAATGTCCAAAACCCACTTTTTAAGGACCAATTCAGGTCTGAAGTCACTTTGTAAGACTTACATTATAGAAATCACCCATAAATGGCCCCATTTTAGAAACTACACCCCTCAAGGTATTCAAAACTGATTTTACAAACTTTGTTAACCCTTTAGGTGTTTCACAAGAATTAAAGGAAAATGTAGATGAAATTTCAGAATTTCTCTTTTTTCGCAGATTTTCCATTTGAATCCATTTTTTTCCACTAACAAAGCGAGGGTTAACAGCTAAACAAAACTTAATATTTATTTCCCTGATTCTGTAGTTTACAGAAACAGCCCATATGTGGTCGTAAACTGCTGTACGGGCACACGTAGGTGCACAGACGGAAAGGAACGCCATATGGTTTTTGGATGGCAGATTTCGCTGGGAAAATTTTAAGTTGCCATGTCACAGTTGAAGACCCCCTGATGCACCCCTAGAGCAGAAACTCCAAAAAGTGACCCCATTTTGGAAACTACGGGATAAGGTGGCAGTTTTGTTGGTACTATTTTAGGGTACATATGATTTTTGGTTGCTCTATATTACACTTTTTGTGAGGCAAGGTAACAAATAATATCTGTTTTGGCACCGTTTTTATTTTTTGTTTTTTACAATGTTCATCTGACAGGTTAGATCATGTGGTATTTTCATAGAGAAGGTTGTTATGGACGCGACAAGAGCAAATATGATTTTTCGTTGTTTGTTTCAGTTTTACATAATAAAGCATTTTTTATGTCTCCATATTCTGAAAGACATATTTTTAATTTTAGGGCAACTTTTGCATGTAGGGGCTTATTTTTTCGGTATGAGATGACGGTTTGATTGGTACTATTTTAAGGTGCATATAACTTTTTACAACCTGTATTGTAATGCATTGGCTGTCAGCATAAAAGCCTGCCTGTGAGACCCAGCCTCATAGGCTTCCGTAGAAGGCAAGTTCCGATGCCTATGGAAGGCATCAAGCTTGCCTTCTCTGCAATTGGGTCCCCATTACTGCAGCGCGGGGACCTGATGGGGAAGCGAAGGGCACCCATATCCTCCGCGAACCCTGTGCAGCTTTGACTGCGGCATACAAGGGGTTAACATGCCGGCATCTTTGTTTTCACTGATGCCGATATATGTAGCAGGGGCCCCCTGCTGTCACTGACTGCCGGGTCCGTGCCGCTGATCAGGGGAATGCATCTCCTGCACCCACCCGATCAGCTCGTCGTACATATAGGGCACTCGTCCTTAAGTCACGTCCACCAGCGCCTTACATGTACGGCGAGGGTCCTTAAGGGGTTAATATGGTTTTAAATACGAGAGAGAAAAAAATAACAGGAAGAAAATGTACTTCTCTCCTCTACATACAGGGTAAACCACTATACCACTAAGCTACAGCATCACCACATAGTTCTTTCTATGCTTAGAAGCTATCCTATATAACTGGTGTCTTTATAATCATATATTGTGTGGGAATACAGCAGGTCTCAGTGTGGTGAAGCTATAGTACATAGGGATTTGAGATTGCTAGCACACAGCTCTAGGACACGGCTCTGCCCTTGGTCTGCTGTCTAGTAATCACGAGGAGCGGGGATCGTGCAGAGCACAGGGGGCGTTACAAAGTAGTGCTCAAATGATTCAGCCCCGCCTCCTGGTTCTCCAATTGCTCATTGCATATGAATAAAACACAGATATCTCTACAGGTATTTATCGTACACAGACAAAAGAAAGGTATCATTTTAAAGGGAGTCTGACAGCTACTTTGAGCATTTTACACCGCTCATTTCACATTACGGCACAGTTGCTCAACATAAAAATAGTGGCTGTTTTGTGTCTTTCACACGTCCACGAGCTGAAAAAAGACTTTATAAAGATATGCAGATGAGGTCCCCGCATGCGCACTACTCTATGAGCAGAGGCCCCGATCTTAACAGTGGGCATGTGCGGGCCCAGCGGTGACCAGCGCTCGCATGAGATCTAAGCCAGAGGAGGAGGATGAAGTAGGAGGACTCCAAGGGGAGCGGCTATGCCGCCACATCAGAGAGGGGCCATACTGCTGCTCCTGGGCACTTGCGGAACCTATTCTGCATATCTTTATAAAGTGTTTTTTTCAGCTCGTGAACCTAGAAAGACACAATACAGCTACTATTTTCATGTTGGGCAACTGTGCTATAACGTGAAATGAGCTATGTCGTCTAAAACGCTCAGAGTAGGTGACAGACTCCCTTTAATCAGTATGTTAAGCCCCATCAGCCAGGGAAATCTGCATGTAAGATGCTCCATAATGTAATGTAAAATTACACTGGTGTGAAGGCACCCAAAGGGCTCTTCTTGGACAATATTGATGGCCTATCCTCAGATTGCTGGGGGTCCGACTCCTGAGGGCCATGGCGCTCCACAGAAGAATGCTCTTTTCGTCATATACCAAGCACAGCGCCACACTTTCCCAGTGGCTGCGCCTGGTATTACAGCTAAATCCCATCTATTTGAAGCTGTAGGGAGCTGAAATGCTAAGCACAGACCCTATGTACTGTACAGAGCTGTGTCTGGTCCCTTCAGTCAGCTGACTGGTGGGGGTGCCGGGAGTCAGACCTCCACCACTCTGGTATTGACTGCCAATCCAAACCATAGGACATCAATTCTGGAAATCCAAATGACCCCCGTAAAGGAGAATTCTTCTCCTGAACTATCCCAGGATATGCTATAAATGTTGAATAGGTGCAGGCCCCACCTCTAGGACACTCATCTACTTGGGAATCTCACCATTCATCTCATGGCTACTGTGAAGGGAGAGGTGGCCGCGCATGTGCAGTTAGGAAATGTCTGAGCATGCTCACTGCAATAGAAGTGAAGGGAGAGAGCTGTGCATGGCCGCCAAGAGATGGGGACCCCCTGTTCAGAGATGGACCCCACATCTATCAAACAGGTCCAACATGGGCATAACCCGGGACTAGCCTTAAAGCAGGGCACCACAGTGCTGAGTACTATGCGCTGACACTATTCCCGAAGCTGTTATTGCACATTATTGCACTACGGTGGAGTGGGGCTCTTCTATGGGGCCCCTGGGTTACATGTTACACCGCTGTTCTTTATATTTGTATTATAGGGAAATAATACCTAAAAATAATAGTATATTTTAAAAAATAAAATCTGTTGCAGTGGATAATTGATAAGACATCCTCTCATCCGCTCCATCAGTCATCGCCTCACCCCAACCCTTCGCCCCTCCGCTGCATTAGTGTCTTCAGCCCAACAATTAATGGAGGCAGCGCGGCAGAAAATGAAAAGCTATTGAGGAGCACTGCGAGATTTATAGGAGGTATAAAGCAGGATCACCTTCCTCCACTCATTATCCCCCTCACTTTAATATCATTTGCTGCCATTAAGCCGGAGAGATATTATTTTATCGCCCTTCACATGGTTGCGGCGCCGCGCATCTCCGGGTGAGGAAAACAGGCTAGCAGCTGTAAATATTCGCGGATTCACTTCGCTGTCCATCCATGCAAAGTCATATCCATCTTCAAAAAGAACGTTTTTAAGAGCGGCTAAAACGGCTGCCTAATGCAAAGGTGATGGCGCTTTAATTCCCGGCTAATGCTACAGCTTTATGACGCCGCCGTCGGATTTCATTGTCCAATTTAGCAGAAGATGTTGTCTGCAGTCAGTCCCAGGAGACAGGTTTATGGCCACCGAGTCCAGAGCAAGCTGCTGATCCCTCCGTCACTGGGCGAAGGCGCGCACCCTGCGTTCTGTGTCCTGATGAACACCATGCAGCATATTAGTGATAATGATCACTTCACCAGCTGTAAAAAAGTGCACTATCTGTTGCAGTGGCTTGAATTTTGGGAAATTCTGCGGCGCGGTTTACAAATTTAGCAAATGTCTGCAAAACAATAGCCCCGGTGCATGAAAAATGCGGGAAACGGGCTCCGGGCTACGTTTATATGGCAGAATAATCTGCTGTGGAATCTGAGGCTGGCCCTCATATCTCTCCCATGGACTTTCAGTTGTACATACTGTGTGCCGCCCACGGATTTAGCCCCAGTCAATTCAAAGCCGGGCATGCTATTTTTTTATTTTTTTATTTTTTTTTGGGGGGGGGGTGTAAAAATCCCAGCAGTATGAACTATGTTGCCAATTCCCATTAAAGCCAATCGGCGGTAAATCGGGAGCATTTTCAGTAGTGGAATCCATATATACATACATGACATGTTTTTTGTGGTTTATCTGTGATTTATTTTTATTTTTTTACTTTTGCCGCAAATCCCCCCAAAAAAGAAAAGATAAGAAAAAACAGCAGATAAGTAAATCTAGCCTGACAGGGCTTCTTATCTCGCTTTCCTGATTGTGACTTTGTAATAGTGAATCCCGTTTGTCAGCTGCGCAGTTCTTTCTCCTAATTACGTATCCTGCGCGGTATAGATTGTGGCGCCATGTATGTGTGACGGCTTGTAATGCGATGTACCTGTCATAATATGTTCCCGGGGATGAGCGGACTGAGAGAAGCTCATTGTTGTGACGCGCTGCAATCTGTTCCATCTCAGTTAGCAATTAAACATATCTATCATTACGACTCCTTACAATGGGATTGCACTTCTGCCTGTCAGAATCCGCCTCCCGGCAGCCTCGGCTGACAGCCCCAGATGGAGCCTTCTCCTTGTACTTTTCACAGAAGTTTACAGGATTGTTCTTTTTTCCTCTTATTGAAAGTTGGAGAAATAAGAAGGAATTTTGAGCAGAAGTTGGATTATGACACATCTCCAGCGCATTTCTCTACATCCAGTATGGATCAAGGGGCAGGCAGTGCAGGCAGCAGCATTACTCACCACTATAGTAATCTCTTCTTATATCAGCAGATATATTCTTTTTTTATTTAGTGTTTTTTTAAAATTTTATTATTTTCTGTATACGATTATGGGGGCGGCCATCTTGCCTGAGCTGCTGAGCCTCACTAAGTGCAGAGGTTTGCTCTTGGACATAGGGAACTGTAGACTGGAAATTACTTATTGACCTCTGCAGGAGAGTCTTGTGGGCGTGCTCTGTGAACTGTGCAAAGGTCATTGTGCAGTGAGGGGGAGGAAGTGAGTTGTAACATTGTCTGTTGTTATCTATATCTAGGGGTTACCTGCCTCTGATGATAATGAGGTGACTGCTGATTAGTAATCTTAGCAGAACAGGAAGTGTCAGCCTATTATGAGGCTTAGTGATCAGAGTAAGAACTACAAATGCAGTGACCCAGAGAATCACTGCTAAAAGTAAATGTTTGCCAAGAATTAAATGTTGTGATTTAATGCAAAAAACTCTAGTCTCAGTATGCACTGTATCTCCCAAATGGTTGTGTATGGACAACAAACCTGATAGTGTTAGCCTAGTTTTCAGGGTGATGGGCTGGTCCCACCCCCTGGCTGAAGGAGAGCCTTAGCAGAGCAGAGCTAGAGTCAACACCTACATGTGTGAGCTCCTGCCAAGAAGGCCCAAAGAGAAGCTTCATCCAGAAAAAACAATTTATGAGATTGAAAAGCTGCCAGAGAACTGTTTACCAGAGAGACTACCCCTGAGGGAAAGCGAGCAGACATTCAAAGAAGATCTAGAACCACCAAGGCCGTGGAGGATTCAGACAGTAAGGTATCGCAGGTTTATGGCAATAAGACTTCACTGCTTGGGAAAGGGTATGTTGCTTCCGTCATCCACCACATCTTGAGACGGACTGGCTATCTGGATCTAAGATCTGCACCTCGCAGCCTGGGAACTGCAGAAAGAGGTAATGAGAACGGAATTGCACACTTGTGATTAGTCAGGAAGATTGTAAAGCAAAATTAGAATGAGACTGAGACCACTACTACCATCATTGCTATGGCCTATACAGAACATGAATGAAGTCTACTCTGTAACACACTGTAACACACTGTAGCAATCATTTACCATCAGAAATACTAGGCATACAGAACAGTGCAGCCGACAGAAATGTAAAGGGACACAAATCCTAATATTATCATTTCACATCACTGCGCGGCATTGCACAATGTGCATCCTCAGAGGAGCGGCTGACATCAGGGTCACGTATGACTCATTAAGGTGACAGCTACCTCTGCCAACCTCCTGACTCACCTGCACTACCTGCTTTATAAATGAGGAGAGAGGAGAGTAAGCTGTTGCCAGACAACTCCGATCCCTTCCAAATTCTTCTGCCCCCCCAAGACTTCTCAGTCCTCTCCAGACACTCCTGTCTTCTCTAAAAAACTCTGTCCCCTCCAGACTCCTCTGTACTCTTGAGACCCATCTGTCCCCTCCAGACCCCTCTGTTCTCTTCAGACTCTTTTGCTCACCTTCAGACCCCTCTCTTCTCTCCAGATTCTTCTGTCTTCCTTCAGTCTTCTCTGTCCTCTCTAGACTCCTCTGTCCCATCCAGACCCCTCTGTTCTCTCCAGACACCTATATGTATGTCTCTTCCTGATACCTCTGTCCTCCTACAGTCTTTTCTGTCAATCCAGACTCTGTTTTTCCCACAAGATCCCTCTGTCCTCCTCCAGACTCCTCTGTCCTCCTCCAGACTCCTCTGTCCTCTCCATTTTTTTGCCCCCTTCAGAACCCTCTGTTCTCTACAGGCATCTTTGTCTTTTCCAGACACCTCTGTCCTTTTCTGCCTCTGCAGACTCCTTTATCCACTCGAGACCCCTCTGTTCTTTCCAGACCCTTCTGGACTTATCAGACTCTTATGTCCCCTCCAGACTCCTCTGTCCTCCTCCAAGCCCCTCTGTTCTCTCCAGATTCCTCTGTCTTCTGCAGACTCCTCTGTCCTCCTCCAGGCCCCTCCGTTCTCTCCAGACTCTTCTGTCCTCCTCCAGGCCCCTCTGTTCTCTCCAGATTCTTCTGTCCTCTGCAGACTCCTCTGTCCTCCTCCAGGCCCCTCCGTTCTCTCCAGACTCTTCTGTCCTCCTCCAGGCCCCTCCGTTCTCTCCAGATTCCTCTGTCTTCTGCAGACTCCTCTGTCCTCCTCCAAGCCCCTCTGTTCTCTCCAGATTTCTCTGTCCTCTGCAGACTCCTCTGTCCTCCTCCAGGCCCCTCCGTTCTCTCCAGATTCTTCTGTCCTCTGCAGACTCCTCTGTCCTCCTCCAAGCCCCTCTGTTTTCTCCAGATTCCTCTGTCCTTTGCAGACTCCTCTGTCCTCCTCCAAGCCCCTCTGTTCTCTCCAGATTCCTCTGTCCTCTGCAGGCTCCTCTGTCCTGCTCCTGACTGTTCCTTCCCCTACGGCCTCCTCTTTCCCTTCCAGACTCTTCTGTCCTCTTCCAAACCCTTCACTTCTCTCTAGACTCCTCTGACTCCTCAGGACACCTCTAGCAGAAGTTTATTTCCCTTAAGAACAAAAGGATTTGGCATGTTAAAATGCAATAAGCCTAGGCCGTCTTTCCCTGACAACCCCCATATGCACAAAAACCCCTTTCCACCGGCCAATTATCAGAATGATTATCAGGAATAAATCTTAAAAATTCTGATTTCTGATAATTGGCCCGGGTAAAGATGTGACCGATCACCCCATGAACGAGCAAACGCTTCTTCATTGTTGATGCAGTCACCAAAATCATTGCCCTGCGTATACAGCGATCGGCTGCCGAGAACCATGAACAGATGTAGCAGGCGGTAAAGTCATTCCTGGCGTGTTAACACTCAAGCTTATCACCTCACATATGTGCAAAGCTTGTTACACTGTCAGGTTAACGCTTTCACCCACTGATGTCGGTGCTTGCTAAATGTAGCTCACACCTCCCCTGACTGCAGGCAATTGTTGGAGTGAACGGTTTGCTCCTGATAATTGCCTACAAAGTTGGCCCATGTCTTTAAATGGTTGGTGTTATGACCATACTGTCCTGCTTATATATCACCAACACATTCCACCGGCTTACACTGACATTCTCATCACTTGATGACCCCAAAGGAGCTCAGAATCTCAATTCCTTATCAGCATGTCTTTTTGGAGCGGAAGGAAACCTACTGAAATTCCAAGAAGATGTCACCCTTGGTCAGATTTGAAGCTACTGGGCTGCCCTACACTCAACCTCCTCCACGCTTGAAATAGTTAATAACAGGAAATAATTAATGATATCCACCTATATTACAGTCGGCCTCATCTCAGCCCAAAATGCTGATATCAAAGAACAGTAGATTGTATTCAGCCCATAGCCAGATGCTGATACAGATAAGATTGTATCAAAAGTATACAAGAAGCAAATAAAGCTACTATGTAATTAAATGAAGCATTTCCCTTAAAGGGATAGCTACATAAGAAGAAAAATACCAGGGGGTTTCTAATGATCTCTTATAAATTATTGTTGTTGTTTTTTATTGTATTTATTTATAGGTTCTTCGTCTTTTCCAGGATTTATATTTCTTTACTGCCTCTCACTTAACCTTTTCCCAATGGGTATATTCCCGTGCGGTCATCTGACAGGTCATGTGCTGCCCCCTCTCAGGGGTCCGTTTTTTTATTTCTGGCACGTGGGTCCTTCATGAATAGCTCTGTTAAGCTGCTGAGAGAGCGGAGGAGGTAAAGTGAAAGAAGTACAGATTCCATCAATGTAACTTCAGGCACTTCAAGATGCAACAAAGCAAACAATTACTTCTTAAAGAGCCATCTGGGCTTCTGGTGAGAAGGATGACCCATGTTACAAAATAATGCATGTAAAAAATCAATCCGGAAAGCTCCAGCAGCTGCTCCCAAGTGCAGCTAATAAAATGCAGCACTGATATGAAGTCTGCAGATGGAGACAATGAACAATAAGTGATAAAAATGATCCAAGTGAGAGGCGAAGGAAATGTAAATCTGCTCCTTCTGAGACACATTCTGATTTATTTACATAGAACTCCTGAGGACAAACTGCTTCTTAAATTCTGTGACACTGAAGCAGAGATGCAGCTGCATTAAGCTGTCACCTCGCTCTAATCTGAAGCACTTAATAACTTAATCTATTGTGTTATTTGTGTTCTCTGGGCAAACAATATAAACTGCTGCACTAAATGCTGCTACCACTAGGTGGCGGTATGGAGTAACGGACTGCACCAGAGTGCCTGACGGGCAGAGTTATCAAGACCCTGAATTCTGGCATCAAACACTTACAAGAAAATAGGGCTTTTGCAACTTTTTGCAACCCTTGCGCACAATTGAGCGACTTTTTGCTTTTTCACACCCCTCTCTCTAGTTTTGTAATGTGGGTGGGAAAGTGGGTGGGGTTAGCTATGTTAATGAGTTTCACTCCAGATTTATCATTGAGACTTTTTTTCTAAAAAAGTTGGAAAGAAAAGTTGAAATCTCAATCCAGGAGGAGATGGAGTAGGAAAACTGGAGGAGCTTCTCTAGACAGAAGTGCTAGTTCTAAGGATAAGCCAAATCTGTCAAGTAACATGAGGCATTTGATAAATACGGCATAAAGTTCTCCAGTGCCGACTCCAATAAAAATTACTTCAAATTTTCCTCTTATGATAAATTCCCTCCATAGTTTGAGACTTTTTATTGCTACTTTTCAGGCGCAAGGGAGATGATAAATCTCCCCCTTGGTGTTTGCTCATAGACAGTGCACCAGAGCAGCGCTCCATGTGGTCAGGAGTGGTACTGCCAGAAAAGAATCAGTTTTCTGTCTCAGGCCTGTATCTCATATTTATCTAGATCTATTTATCTAATCTCTATTTAGATATCTGTCTATCTCATATCTATCTATCTATCTATCTATCTATCTATCTATCTATCTATCTATGATCTATCTATCTATCTATCTCATATCTATCTATGATCTATCTATCTATCTATCTATCTATCTATCTATCTATCTATGATCTATCTATCTATCTTTGACTAGATGGATGAACAGATAGATCAGAAAAATAGTTAGGTGTGAGATAGATAGATAGATAGATAGATAGATAGATAGATAGATATGAGATAGATATGAGATATAATGACAGTTTTCTGCCTTGATGACATCAAGTGTCATCAAAAAGTTGCAACCTCTGTACAAACTACAGAAGTGGGCAGGGCTTATCTAAAGAGGTGTGGCCTCCAGGGGCACACCATTTTCCTACGATTTACACCCCACACTTTCTAGCACATCGAGGTCCAGCCAGACCTCCGTCTCTCTCCACTGCACACAAAGTGAGGCTGCACTCCTGATACTTTCATCTGCACTCATGATACTTTCATCTGTACTCCTGATACTTTCATCTGCACTCCTGATACTTTCATCTGCACTCCTGATACTTTCGGCTGCACTCCTGATACTTTCGGCTGCACTCCTGATACTTTCATCTGCACTCCTGATACTTTAGGCTGCACTCCTGATACTTTCATCTGCACTCCTGATACTTTCATCTGCACTCCTGATACTTTAGGCTGCACTCCTGATACTTTCATCTGCACTCCTGATACTTTCGGCTGCACTCCTGATACTTTCATCTGCACTCCTGATACTTTCATCTGCGTTCCTGATACTTCCGGCTGCACTCCTGATACTTTCGGGTGCACTCCTGATACTTTCATCTGCGCTCCTGATACTTTCATCTGCGCTCCTGATACTTTCATCTGCCCTCCTGATACTTTCATCTGCACTCCTGATACTTTTATCTGCACTCCTGATACTTTCGGGTGCACTCCTGATACTTTCGGGTGCACTCCTGATACTTTCGGCTGCACTCCTGATACTTTCGGCTGCACTCCTGATACTTTCATCTGCACTCCTGATACTTCCGGCTTCACTCCTGATACTTTTGGCTGCTCTGCTGATACTTTCGGCTGCTCTGCTGATACTTCCGGCTTCACTCCTGATACTTTCATCTGCACTCCTGATACTTTCATCTGCACTCCTGATACTTTCGGCTGCACTCCTGATACTTTCGGGTGCACTCCTGATACTTTCGGGTGCACTCCTGATACTTTCGGGTGCACTCCTGATACTTTCGGCTGCACTCCTGATACTTTCGGCTGCACTCCTGATACTTTCATCTGCACTCCTGATACTTCCGGCTTCACTCCTGATACTTTTGGCTGCTCTGCTGATACTTTCGGCTGCTCTGCTGATACTTTCATCTGCACTCATGATACTTTCATCTGCACTCCTGATACTTTCGGCTGCACTCCTGATACTTTCATCTGCACTCCTGATACTTTCGGGTGCACTCCTGATACTTTCGGCTGCACTCCTGATACTTTCGGGTGCACTCCTGATACTTGCGGCTGCACTCCTGATACTTTAGGCTGCACTCCTGATACTTTCGGCTGCACTCCTGATACTTGCGGCTGCACTCCTGACACTTTAGGCTGCACTCCTGATACTTTCGGCTGCACTCCTGATACTTTCATCTGCACTCCTGATACTTCCGGCTTCACTCCTGATACTTTTGGCTGCTCTGCTGATACTTTCGGCTGCTCTGCTGATACTTTCATCTGCACTCATGATACTTTCATCTGCACTCCTGATACTTTCGGCTGCTCGGCTGATACTTTCGGCTGCACTCCTGATACTTTCATCTGCACTCCTGATGCTTTAGGCTGCACTCCTGATACTTTCGGCTGCACTCCTGATACTTGAGGCTGCACTCCTGACACTTTAGGCTGCACTCCTGATACTTTCGGGAGCACTCCTGATACTTTCATCTGCACTCCTGATACTTCCGGCTGCACTCCTGATACTTTATGACCTGTTAGAATCAGTTATCAAGGTCATTCCAAGGACGCTCCATCCGCAGGGTTATCTGTCACAGTGCTGACTACTCTTCCTGCTCTCTCCACATCAGGTCATGAAGGGTTTTCCCACGTGGACGAAAACTGTGAAATTCTCCCTGCAGCTACATATTCATCATGAAATGAAGCCTTCATCGATGCCTCCCTGCCGCTTCATGATATCTGCTTCCATTTAAATGTCTAACCTCCTGATCATTATGAGGAGCGGAATTTCCCAGAGGTTACGACTCGATCCATCTAAAAAACCCTCAAGAGGGGAAAAAAAGAGAGCGAGCAGCCGGGATTAGAGCCGAGAAGCAAGTCTGAGGTTAATGGCTGCAGGAAACGCGGGAAGCGAGCGGAGAGGGATGCGCTCAAGAGGCTCCATGAGATATTAACATTAATTAGCATAAAATAATCAAAATCATCACAAACCGGGTTAGATAAGACACATTAATAATGGAAAGAGCCTCCAATTACATTAAGGGTAAATTGCGAGCGGCGGCAAGAGCGTACATTAATATAGAGCGTGAAGATGGAGCGTAATAACTTCACCGCCCTCCGTGTAAACCTGCTGATTACAGCGCTCTGCACCGCCATCATGGATACGGGTATAGCGGGTGCCAGCTACTAGGGAGAAGCTCCATTCTTACCCAGGGCAGGATTTTCACAATGTCCATTGGCCCATGATAGCCGGCGAATAGACAATCATTCATGTGTCACACTAAAGGGAGGCACCCATCATCCTTGGCGCCTTCTGTATTGGGTATAGCAATGTTTTGGTTTAAAAAAACAAAACTGAAATTCTGCCTCTTAATGGGCAGCTGCCATCTCCTCATGTTGACCATGCCTCCACCTGCACTGCGCGTGCCGCCAAATCCTGTACCAGGCTGTACCATAATGCAGCAGGTTTTGATAAGCGCCATTTGGCACCATGTTTGACGATGGAAAATGTTATTGCATGTACCTCATATAGAAAAACCAGACCACGAAGGTATAAGCGATTGGCCCAAATATATCGGCCAAATCTCAGGATATGGGGGAATATAATAACCTATAAAGTGCCTGAAGCAGAACTATAGCTATTCGCAGCTCAGTAGAATCGGGGCACTTGTTGGTTTGCTAATTCTACCCCTGAACAAAATGCTTGGCTCGGATGACACCGTTTGGGGCAATGTTGCGCTACCCCTTTCGGAATGTGCACCCACCTGAGAGATTACGTATGTGCACCATTTCCTGCTCCACCCTAAAGGACGGTACGTTCATAATTTGACACTAGAAACACTTGGCCTGAAGTCACAATGAACCGCCTCATAGATGTCGCCAGGCGCCAAGTTGATGTCGTTAATAAAGCCGTGCATTGTTTTTTGTAAAATCAAAGGACCAAACCCAAAAGAAACAAACTCCACCTGTGCACGTCGGCTTCATTCAGGACCACCCGATGCTTCTGAAACCACTGGCGTCACAGGTGTGAAAGCTCGGCGTCAACTATATCTTTACTAAAAGTAGCATCATTGTATCAGATGAACGCTGGGTGGATACTGCAGCCCATCTGTGACCCCTTCATTCCTGGAGCAGCCAGGAGAAGAGGCCAGTGTTCTGATTGTGCCCTCGATGGCTATAAAACCCAAGTAGTGACATGAAGGAGCTCAAGTCTGTATAATCCCCAGCATGCCTCGCTGCCGCCAGCGCTAATTATGAAGATTTGTTTCCTTGCTGCCATCACAGTATTGGTCTTACAGGGGCTTTGATTGGCGCAGCTTCTACAGAAAGTCTCAGCACAAAAGACATAATACCTGCATCAGCCCCGAGCGAGCGGAAAATGCACAGACAAGAGAATGAAAATATGTGTGAAATTCATTCCGTAAAATCTGGGAAACTGCTGAGACAATGGAATCGACGGGGACACAACACACGGCAGACTGCGAAATCACCTCCTGCCGGTTCTCTCACATCCCTTGTAAAAACCGTAGGGTACAACGAAACCCCCGACCCTGCGGTTTCTACTAGAGATGAGCGGTTTGCAAAAAAGATTCGACTGCTTTAGCACATTTACCAAAGAAATTCGCTTTGTGACGAATTACTTCATCACAAAGTGAATTTCGTTGTATGTAGCGGGAGCAATGACGGGGAACAGCGATTGTGCCGCCCCCCTTCATTGAACCCCTCAGATGCCACGTTCATCGCTTATCACTGCATCTGAGATGAAACACGAGGACTTTCAGGGGTTAATCAGTAAAAAAAAACAAAAAAAAAACTCATCCATTTGAGCATGAAGAGGCTGCCACGGCCATCTTGATTGAAGATCCTTTATGGAATCTCACACAGTGAGTGATGATGTCATCACGCTGGCCGGCGCGGTGATATCATATGTTACTGTGCACAAGGTTTTGCGCAGGATCTTCAATCATGTGCCCGTGGCAGCCTCATCATTCTCAAATGGACAAGGTGAGTACGGATTTTTTTTTTTTTACTGCCATTTCAGGAAAAATAATTTTGGCTTTGCGGCACATTTTTCCAGAAATTCGGATTGAATTCCACTTTGGATGCTTTGATTCGCTCAACATTGATCTATTACGTCTCATGGGACCTTTATATCGCGGCTTAGGCCGTTGTGCTGCAATGTTCAGAATAAGATCTGACCTTCTTCATCATCGTTATCATCATTAGTAGAGATGAGCAAATCAAATCCGACAAAGTGGAATTCGATCCGAATTTCAGGATAAATTAGATTTGTTGCGACGCCGAATTTTCTGGTGATTCGTGGTAGTAAATCAATTTAACCAGAAATAGTGTAAAAAAGCAAAAAAAAATCATACTTACCTCATCCATTCGCTCGCATTGTACCAGACTCTTGATTGAAGATCTCGGCCGAAATCCGGTGCATGGTGACGTATGACATGGTGACGTGTGACATTGTGACGTGTGACATTGTGACGTATGACACGGTGACGTATGACATGGTGACGTATGACATGGTGACTTATGACATGGTGACTTATGACATGGTGACGCATGACATTGTGACGTATGACACGGCGGGTGACACGACATGGTGACGTATGACATGGTGACGTATGACATGGTGACGTATGACATTGTGATGTATGACATGGTGACGTATGACATGGTGACGTATGACATGGTGACGTATGACATGGCGGGTGACACATGACATGGTGACGTATGACATTGTGACGTATGACATGGCGGGTGACACATGACATGGTGACGTATGACATGGCGGGTGACACATGACATGGTGACGTATGACGTGGTGACGTATGACGTGGTGACGTATGATGTCACCACACTAGCCGCCATGACAACGTCATCTCGGGCCGCACAAGATCTTCAAGCAAGATGACGGGGGTCGGCCCGTTGCAAGCAAATGGAGGTGGTAAGTATGATTACATTTCTGTTTCTGTTAATTTTACACTGTATTTTTACTCTCAGACGTCGCAATCATGTACGAACGTGACACGTGAGAGGTTCAATGATGGAGAGCGGCGCCATCGCAGCTTCCTGTCATTGCACCCGCTACTTACAAAAAAATGTGCTTTGCGAAGAAGTAATGTATCCCGACGCAGCCGAATAGAATTTTGCAAAGCTCATCTCTTATCATTAGCAATCGATACTTCATTGCGGCAGTGGCTACAATCTAGAAACATCTACTCAAACAGCCGACTCACTGGCTTTTATGTAGATCAGGAGTGCACAACCTGCGGCCCTCAATACCCTTGTGTGTGGCCCCCAACCATCATGTCTGCCTGTGTGTAGCAGCTGCTCACATGTATTTTTCATGTATTCTCCCATTAGATGTGAGTCCTGGAAATGTAACCAGACCTTTACAGTATACATGTTCGATATGCCATAAATATTTTACTCGGTACTACCTCTTTAAGATTTATTTGTGGCCCTTGGGATTGCCCCCTAACCAGAGAAGGTTGTGCCCCCCTGATCTAGATAACGTCTCCTGGATCTTTCAGTAAAACAAATCCCCCAGATCAGTTCTAATGAATCTTTCCGCCTGCAATTTGTGTTACTTGTATATTTTTGTTCTACTGCAAAGATGTCAGTAGAGTCCAGAAAAGTAATTTCACGGCTAAATGTCGTCTGGATTTGCGAATGGGCATCGAAATTAGTCCTGTGCAGATCCCGCAGCATATGACCCCCTGTGCCTCCGTCACCAGCGATGTTCTCCTGCCATCTCCTTGCTATGACTCCGGCTGAGCGTTTTCTATAACATTTCCTGATAGTTAATGGAGATCACCAGCTGCCATGTCATCTGCCGACAGTCTCCAGCAAAACAATCCCGCACAGTGGGAACGCCATCTCCATGCTGGCTTCTGCGAGGCACAGGTGATGCCGCTGAAAATTACGAAGTGACAGAAGCATTTGATAAAGCCAAGCGTCTATTGTCCTCACAGATCATCAGAGTAAATTAGGCTCCTGCTGCTTTAAATAGCTCCAATCCCCCTTTGATATTGAAGAGACGATGAAATATTTAAGGAGGTGTTAAATATGAATGAACAGGACGCTCTTCTTACCGGTTATGTTACAGTAAACACGGACAGGTCCAAGTGGCCCGCTTCCATCCGAGTCGATGTAGTAGTAATCGGACGGGTATCCCTTGTGCCTATAGGCCTCGCAGGACTGTTCATACAAAGCTGGGAATAGGAAAAAGAAGAAACAATGTTACTTATTTGCTTGTTATACTTTTTTACTTTCATACAAATGTACTTTGCCAATTTTCGCTCAGTTTAGTCTGCAAGGATCTGACACGATACTGTGATATGGGCCCATAGGAATATGAAATCAGCAGTCTGCATGGTGCCCGTCGCTGGTGCCAGGGGAATGTGCTCATCGAGAGAGGCTTTGCCAAATTAGACCTATGTGACTGAATACTGAGATTGTTCTCAATTTCTCAGATGGGAAAATCAACGAAGACAAAACGTTGCTTTTTCCTGTTGAAACCTTTGTTTTTCTAAGGACATTGGGGGAGATTTATCAAAACTGGTGCAAAGGAAACTAGCCCCCCGCCCCCTCTCATTCCCTCCAATCCCTGCTACCAGATGCATTCTGGGAAATGATATGTCAGTTACATCAATGACATTATAGAATATAATACATCATTTTACTTTTGCTTTTAATGCGACTAAAAATAAGATGTGGTATACGGCACCTCCACATGAGCGAAGCAGAAGCAGTGGTTATTTTGTATCTAGATTTGATACATTGTAAAAATGAATATTATTCAGGCAGATTCCCTTTTAATCTTGACACCATCCAGTATGCTGAGAAATGTGCTTCTACATGTAACACCCGGGGAAGTTTTCGATGACCTAGAGGTGGACACTAAGCAAGTCTCTCTGTGGGAGGACTGTCATGTAGCCCCCCAATATGATGGTCTTTTTACCATTTAGGGTTTTCCCTGAAATAAACATCTAACCATTTGGAATCAAATTTGCAAAACAATAAACTTTACATTATAAATCACTGCAGTGTTGGTATCTCCCCCCTCCAACTCTTATCGCCCCACTCATGGATTTAGGTGATTGTTAGATTTAGAGTCGTTGTCCTGGAATAAGAGCTCACGCATTTTCTATTTCAGCCACCGTCCTGCATAAGAATATCACATTAGGGCTCATTTACACGACTGTATTTATGTGTCTGCATCCATTTTGCAATTTTACTGAACGGATGCGGGGCCACAAAAGATGCACATGGCTCCACGGCCCTGCAATTTCGGACAAAAATTTGCATTTTTAGCATCGGCCTGGCCACGTGCATTCCGCAACATGCAGAAAGCACATAGAGTGTATCCGTGTTTTGCGTATCCGTAATTTGCGAACTAAAACACACATACGGTCATCTGAATGAGCCCTAAAGAGGTATTCTGGTTGATTGAAGTTATTCCCTATAGGAGATAACTATTAGATCAGTGGGGGTCCTACCACTGAGACCACCGCCGACTGCTGAAATAAATGGAGCGTCCAGTCACACACGTGTTTGGCTGCTCAATTCATTTCTATGCGAACTACGGAGGTAGCTGAGCGCTGTACTCTCCAGAACTCCCATAGAAATGAATGGAGCGGCCGCGCTACTGTGGATAGGGGATCATTTCAACCAACCGGAATACCCCTTTAACTTATATCTGACTATAGCTGATTTTTGGGGGGATTCAGGGTTGTCACTGCCCCGTCCCTGTTAGTATCACTATATGTATCTATATTATCAAGAGTTGTATAACTAAATCCGGGGTGCACAACCTATGACCCAGGGGCCACATGCGGATACCATTCTATGCAGCCCCCAACCCATGTCTATGTCTTGTGGCAGTTCACATGTATCTTTCATGAATTCTCCCATTAGATGGGAGTCCTAGAACTGTAACTAGACATTAATGAAATATACTGTATGTTCAATATGCCATAAATACAGTATTTCAGTTGTTAATATCCCTTTAAATGTTATTTTTGCCCTTGACGTTGGTGTAGTCTGACAATGTGGCCCCCACCCAGAAAACTTTGTGCACCCCTGATCTAAACCAAATATTTTAATTAAGGGTACTTTCACATTTGTGGCATAGCTATCCGGCAGGCTGTTCCATGCCGCCAGTACCCGTGCACTGCCGTGCTGCGCTGTAGCTCCGCCCCATTATAGTCAATGGGGATGGAGTAGCAGCACGGCACTGCACGGCCGGAGATCGTCGGACTAAAAGTACTGCAGGTCCGACTTTTTAGTCCGGTGATCTCTGCCGTGCACTGCCATGCTGCACTATAACTCCGCCCCCGCCCCATTATAGTCAACGGGGACGGAGTGGCAGCACGGCAGCGCACGGGTACTTGCGGCATGGCGGATCCAGCGGGAACAGCCAGCCGGATAGCTATGCCACAAATGTGAAAGTACCCTTAGAGTTAATAAAAATCATCAGGAAGTTTGATAATGTTTGAGTTTTCTCCTGTTTGTTGTCATTATGTAACTGCTCTGTGTGTTGTTTCTTCTAAACATAACATTACAATCAGCGCAGATACCGCTGACCATTGTGTCCGGAGGACCCCTCAAATACCGCTGACCATTGTGTCCGGAGGACCCTTCAAATACCGCTGACCATTGTGTCCGGAGGACCCTTCAAATACCGCTGACCATTGTGTCCGGAGGACCCTTCAAATACTGCTGACCATTCTATCATGAGGACCCTTCAAATCCAGGGAGCGTTCCCTGCTGGGAGCTATGCTGAATATACGGCTAATTTCTACAGTACTTCTGGTCAGACATTCATTAAGACAGAAATAATTATACATTCAGGAAATAGTCTGTGGACATTTTATGCACAATATTCGAGAATGCGGAGATGGAGAATTACTATGAAGATGATTATTCCTGGACTTGGGGTAATAAATGACACCTGCTGTTAAACAAACACTTGAGAAAGTGCTAAACATCCTCAAGGACTTCACAGCCTGAGAGCTGAACTTTTAAGGTAAGTGTAATGGTTAACTCATTGCAGTAAGCTCCTCAGCTCCCTCTAGTGGTGGCTGTATATATCTGTATGTAGTAATCTCCTGAGCTCCCACTAGTGGAGGCTGTATATATCTGTATGTAGTAATCTCCTGAGCTCCCTCTAGTGGTGGCTGTATATATCTGTATGTAGTAATCTCCTGAGCTCCCTCTAGTGGTGGCTGTAAATATCTGTATGTAGTAATCTCCTGAGCTTCCTCTAGTGGTGACTGTATATATCTGTATGTAGTAATCTCCTGAGCTCTCTCTAGTGGTGACTGTATATATCTGTATGTAGTAATCTCCTGAGCTCCCTCTAGTGGTGGCTGTATATATCTGTATGTAGTAATCTCCTGAGCTCCCTCTAGTGGTGAATGTATATATCTGTATGAAGAAAGTTCCTGGACTCTCTCTATTGGTGGCTGTATTAATCTGTATGCAGTAGATTCCGGGGATCCCTCTAGTGGTGGCTGTATATATCTGTACGCAGTAATCTCCTGAGCTCCCTCTAGTGGTGACTGTATATATCTGTATGTAGTAATCTCCTGAGCTCCCTCTAGTGGTGGCTGTATATATCTGTATGCAGAAATCTCCTGAGCTCCCTCTAGTGGTGGCTGTATATATCTGTATGTAGTAATCTCCTGAGCTCCCTCTGGTGGTGGCTACATATATCTGTATGCAGTAGATTCCGGGGATCCCTCCAGTGGTGGCTGAATATATCTTTATACTGTAAGTTCCGGGGGTCCCTTTAGTGGTAAATGTCTATATTTGTATACTCTTAACTCTTGCTCTCCCCCTAGCGGCAGCTGTAGACAGACTGAATGTTATCATTTAAATCTAACACTGTGTTAAGGGATTTGGAATTCTGTACAAAAAATGACCTTTCACCCGTCTAAAGATATATAACAAAATGATTAAATTGAGCATTTTGACCTATTTACTGTACATTAACTAACATGTTGCCGCAGGGTGGGCGTGCGTGTCACACCACTTTGTATCAATACTTGTAACTTGTAATCTATAACTTAAAATTAAAGTTTCCATGGAGCCAGGACAGAGTATAAATTTAATGAAATGGAAATTCTAACACAAAAACCTGATTTATTTGCCAGTAATGTTAGATATAATCTGCTTTATTAAAAAGATCATTACTTCATAATTTATCAGGATCTTTGCGATACATTACGGCACAGAGTGACAAACCTTCTCCACAGGTTTATTAATGTATTAATGCTTCTAGTCACAGTCGTAATTAATAGCTGAGAGCTTCTTCTCATGGAACTTCACATCCAGCAGCTGCTAGATTGTTAACACTTGCACCCCCCCTTCCCCAATGTTCTCAAGGTCTTTTCATCCCCAATAATCAGCTATAATTGGGTAACACTTAAAGTTTTTGTGTTTGTTGAGGAGCGAGCACTACCTCGAGGGTTGCTCTGTGAAAGTCACGGATTATTTTTAGCATTCCTGAAAATGATCAATTCTAATAGGAAGCATTGAACTGCTTTCTGTAGGTGGCCGCAGAAATGTAATTAGCTTCTGACGACAATTTGAGCTGCCTTATAAAAGGGTGTAATGTGCCAGGAGTCAGGACTTATTTACTAAGGATTATCTGTGGATCTCGATAGGACACTACACATTGGACCTACCTATAGATCACTATACATGGAGGATCAGACTGCATAGAGCAGGCAGAAGACTACAGAGAACTGAATAACGGTAAAACAAATCAGTCACTGAGTCTGGAGACCAAATGTATGAAAATACATTCTGGGGAAACATAAGGAAGGGAGGGAAGAAGGAAGCCAAAAAAAGAAAAAAAAATGGTAGATAAGATATAAATATAATGATAGAAGAAGAAAGAAAGGCAGAAAATGTTAGGGGACAAAGGAAGACAAAATAGGAAAGAGAAACAATAAAACACAAAGAAGGAAAGGAAAACTAAGGAAATAGAGGAAAGAAAAACAGACAGAGAAAAATATGGAGAGTAAAAGGATGGAAATAAAAGGAAACATAAAAAGGAAGAGTATAAAGAAAAAAGTGTTTAGGGAAAATTAGGGGAAGGAAGGACAAAGGGAAGGAAGGGAGGAAGGAAAGAAGTAAGGGAGGGAGAGAGGGAGATAAGTAAAGAAGGAAATAGAAGAAAGGAAAACAGACAGAAAGATATGGAGAATGAAAGACTTCAAATAAAAGGGAACATAAAAAAGGAAGAGTATAAAGAAAGAATGTGGTGATGGAGGAAATACTACAGGAAGAAAGGAAGGGAGGGAAAGAAAAACTAGGAAGTAGTAGAAATAAAAAAAGACAAAGAGCGATATGGAGAATGGAGGACTGAAAATAAAAGGGAACATGAAAAGGTAGAGTATAAAGAAGGAGGGGAGGAAGAAATTGTAGGGGAAGAATTGTAGGCTGGGCAGAGGACCAATGGGAGACAAGGAAGGAAACAAAACAAGGGAAGAAAAACAAAAGTAAGAGGAAGAAATGAAAACAGGCAAAAAAGGACATGGAGACTGGAAGCAAAAAGGGACATAATATAAATGCATAAAAAAGAAGGATAAAGGAAGGAAGAAAATACTAGAGGAAAAGAGAGGACGGAAGGAAGAAGAAAATAAAAGAATAAAACAACAAAGGAAATATTAAGGATAAAAAAATAGTAGGAAGGCAAGAGTAAAAAAATATGCAAATGGTAAAAAAAGGAAGGAGACAAGAATGGAAGAAAAATGAAAGGGAAGAAACATGCCTTAAAGTTGTTTTGTACTAATTCTCCTCTGAAGTTGGACCAAGAGAATAGAACTTGAAGGAAACCCGTCAGTGCGAAAATGCAAATAAATCTACAGGCAGCATGGTATAGAGCAGGAGACGCTGAGCAGGTTGATATATAGGCTTCATGGGAAAAGATTCAGTAAAACTTTTATTTTGGACATTTACATTCCTGCTTTGAAGTCCAGGAGGCGGTCCTATCAGTGATTGACAGCCTTCCCTCTATGAGGAGGAGGTCATATCAATGATTGACAGCTCTCTCTGTATACACACTTATAGAGAGAAGGCTGTCAATCACTGATAGGACCGCCTCCTCATAGAGGGAAGGCTGTCAATCACTGATAGGACCGCCTCCTCATAGAGGGAAGGCTGTCAGTCACTGATAGGACCTCCTCCTCATAGAGGGAAGGCTGTCAGTCACTGATAGGACCTTCTCCTCATAGAGAGAAGGCTGTCAGTTACTGATAGGACCTCCTCCTCATAGAGGGAAGGCTGTCAGTCACTGATAGGACCTCCTCCTCATAGAGAGAAGGCTGTCAGTCACTGATAGGACCTCCTCCTCATAGAGGGAAGGCTGTCAGTCACTGATAGGACCTCCTCCTCATAAAGAGAAGGCTGTCAATCACTGATAGGACCTCCTCATAGAGGGAAGGCTGTCAGTCACTGATAGGACCGCCTCCTCATAGAGAGAAGGCTGTCAGTCCCTGATCGGACCGCCTCCTCATAGAGGGAAGGCTGTCAATCACTGGTGGGGACCTCACTCTCATAGGGGAAGGCACGTCAGTCACTGAAGTAGGACCTCCTCTCTATAGAAGAGAAGGCTGGCTCAGTGCTGATAGGACCTCCATCACCTCATAGAGGGAAGGCTGTCAGTCACTGATAGGACCTCCTCTCATAGAGAGCTGTAGATCGCTGATAGGGACACTCACTGATAGAGGAAGGCTGTCAATCACTGATAGGACCTGATAGGACCTCCTCCTCATAGAGAGAAGGCTGTCAGTCACTGATAGGACCTCCTCCTCATAGAGGGAAGGCTGTCAGTCACTGATAGGACCTCCTCCTCATAGAGGGAAGGCTGTCAATCACTGATAGGACCTCCTCATAGAGGGAAGGCTGTCAATCACTGATAGGACCGCCTCCTCATAGAGAGAAGGCTGTCAGTCCCTGATCGGACCGCCTCCTCATAGAGGGAAGGCTGTCAATCACTGATAGGACCTCCTCCTCATAGAGGGAAGGCTGTCAGTCACTGATCGGACCTCCTCCTCATAGAGGGAAGGCTGTCAGTCACTGATCGGACCTCCTCTTCATAGAGGGAAGGCAGTCAGTCACTGATAGGACCTCCTCCTCATAGAGGGAAGGCTGTCAATCACTGATAGGACCTCCTCCTCATAGAGGGAAGGCTGTCAGTCACTGATAGGACCTCCTCCTCATAGAGGGAAGGCTGTCAGTCACTGATAGGACCGCCTCCTTATAGAGGGAAGGCTGTCAGTCACTGATAGGACCTCCTCCTCATAGAGGGAAGGCTGTCAGTCACTGATAGGACCTCCTCCTCATAGAGGAAAGGCTGACAGTTACTGATAGGACAGCCTCCTCATAGAGGGAAGGATCTCAGTCACTGATAGGACCGCCTCCTCATAGAGGGAAGGCTGTCAGTCACTGATAGGACCGCCTCCTCAAAGAGGGAAGGCTGTCAATCACTGATAGGACCGCCCCCTGGACTTCAATGACCAGAATGAGCAGGAAATTAAATGAGTGAAATACAAGTTTTACTAAATATTTTCCCATAAAATGATATATATATATAATCTGCTCAGCTCCTCCTGCTCTATATCTTCTTGCCACTCAGACACCCTGTTCAATGTTACAGGGTCCCTTTAACAGGAAGAGGAAGTAACATACCAGTATCACAATCATTTGACTTTCACTATTTTATTCTTTAAAAGCACTTCTAACAGCTGAAGAAAACACTGGCTCTGTAATGAGATACACCCCCTGATGAGATATACCACATGATGAGATACACCCCCTGATGAGATACACCCCCTGATGAGATACACCCCCTGATGAGATAACACCCCATCGTGAGATACACCCCCTGATGAGATACACCCCCTGATGAGATAACACCCCATGATGAGATAACACCCCATGATGAGATACACCCCCTGATGAGATATCACCCCCCCCCCCCCATTATAATAATGTCACAGTCCAGACTTGCACTGAGGATATGAACCTCCTTGTGCTTATCCTGCTGGCAGAGTTTTCCTTGGGGGCCTCTTGGTTTATTAGTGTTGTTGATCTACAGAATTTTATTTTACTTTCTAATATAGCAAGTCCAAGTCTCAATTCCTTTTCCCTGAGCTCGAGAACTGTAACAGATGGGGACTAATGATAGCCAATTCTTACATAATCCACACTGGCTCCCGATCCCCTCACAGAGGCAGAGGACTACTTACAGCTATGGCAAGTGGCGTCCGCGTAGCCCTTGTCCCCACAGTCGCAGTGAAATGTGCTCCAAGTCTGAGAACATTCTCCTCCGTGTTCGCAGTAGTTTGGCAGGCATCTATTGGAAACAAGAAGTCCACAGAGTCTGATTTGCGAGTGTCACTGTGCAGCTGAGCGTCTGCATGTAAAAATGACTTCCAAATGATGTTGACAGTTAATTAGCTGTGGAGAGACTGAAAGAGATCTGAGCAAATCAATAATTTCAAATGGTAGATACTCTCGAAATTGATGAACCAGATACGCTAAATTACTAAACAAAAGTCAACCACTCTCACAAAAGAGACTCGGTTCAGACTCAATTACAAATAGATTTCTTTTCTCTAACACCAGTGAAATATCAGACCTTAGAGAGAAATTGCCAGAACTTTCTGGATGGTTTCATGCACATTTGCATAACAAAAAAGTTGCTTCAAATACGGTATATACATTTTAATTAGTTGGTTTCTGCAACTTCACAAGCTGCTCTGCGTTTTTTAGTTGGGATGTTTGACCAATAATTAATGCCCTGATTCTGGTGTGGGGGGTGGGGGGGGGGACATGAGTCTATCAGTATGGAGGATGAGGGGCTACAGGAGCAAGTCCCAAAGACTATCAGCCATGGAAATGTGCTATAGTGCTCATGCAATCAGCACTCATTTCATGTGACTACAATCCAATGAAAGGCAACATTTCCAACAATTATGGGGCCTTCTTCAGGTCTGGTTACAGTACTGGAGGGTGTAGGGTGGCGATAAGGACACACGAAAAACAATTTGGCCTATAATGGAATACTAGAGGCTAGATAAAAGGGCACACCAGAAAACCAATCAACCAAGAAAAGGTAACCCACAAACAGGTGCCACTCCCTGGCCAGAACAGTCAAGCACCCTAATATAAGTCATTGAAATAAAAACAGTATTTACTACTAATGATAATAGAAGGAAATGTGCACTATAAGTCCAGAGACATGGCCTAAAAGACAATATAGCGACACCAAAAGATGTAAAGCTTAAATATTAAAAGGTATTGGGATGGTGGAAGTAAAGATAATTCTAATAAAATCAATCAACACTCAAATCATAGCTAAAAAGTGCATAAGTGGAACTCAGTTTACTGGGGAGGATGTCTATCGGATAAAGCTCAAGATGGCAACCGGATGTCCAGCGTCTGATCAGTATTCTTTTATTGGATAAACTCACGGCACTCAGCGCATTTCGGGGGTCAAGGGTAAACAGCCCCCTTCTTCAGGAATAATAAAATACATACATATAACCATATGGTAACAACATTTAGAACCTCAGCAAGGGCTTCAAATCGCATGTACAAGTCGCGGGAAACCTATACCGGAAGTGGCGTCAAGAGGTATGTCACCTCCGGTCACCTGTTTTTGATGCCCCAGAGGCCAGGAAAATGTAGACAGTTGTCGTTAATAACAGAACAAGTGTGCTACAAACCTATACCTACGTGGTGACCTCAGTATTAGCTTCCTACGAGGCCTCAAACCACGTACTCGTTTGTGGAAAGCCAATGCCGGAAGTGACGTCAGTTGACACACCACTTCCAGTCTTGTGCGCTCCAAAATGGAATGCACACGAGTCCAGGGCCCGAGATGGCCATGAGAGCACAAGGCAGAGAAACACACCACCAGAAGTGTGTTTCACTATAGAACGCACCAAGAAGTATATCCGGCAAGAGAATAGGTAGACAACGCATAATGGATAATCAAACCAGGTATGACATGATGGGGCAATCTGATAGAATGCAAACGTATACACGTACAGTAAAAGTATATGTCAAAAAATAATAATAAATAATCAATTAAAAAATTTTTTTGAAAATAAAAAATAATGGTAAAATTGTGGTTTAATATAGTCCAATATAATATGAGAGGAAACGGAACAGGAAGTGGCTCATGTGTTCCATGGTGGAGCGCACATGAATTAGCGCTCCAAGGTAGGACGCACCAACTGCTCGAAGGGCTCTCGAACAATGAAAAAGTGAAAAAAATTCTAAAAATGAAAAAATTCCTCCCAAGTACCTGTGCGGCAAAGAACGGGACTTATCTAGCGTACAGAAGGGAGGTGGGATCACCTTCATAAAACAGTGAAAATGATATGAAATGCTATGGGTCATTATATTCCTAGTTATGTTTGAACGGTAGGGTCTGAGTGGTGCGTCCCACATAGATAAGCTTACAAGGGCACCATAATAAACAAACACCATTGGTGTTCCCGCAGTTCATTCTGTACCGAATGTTGATCATTTCTTTATTGTGTGGAACTATATTTTTCTTTCGTGTTATGTGTGATGATGGTGCAACATTTGCACCTACTGATTTCGCACTTAAAGATCCCTGTATCCTGTTGTTTATTGGTGTGCCTAGTAACAATATTAAGTTTGGGACAAGAGGGGGCAACTAGATTCTTTGGGGTCTTAGCTCTATGGAAAATAATAGTGGGGACTCGAGGAAAAAATTTTCCTAAAATAGGGTCATTCAATAGGACTGGCCAGTTCCTCGCTAGAGTGTTTCTAATCAGAATGAGGTGATGGGTTTCTTTTTGTGACTTATTCTCTTAAGATTTATTTATGATGTTATCACATGGTAATAGACTCTCCTTCTGGGAAACTTTAAGGATTCTTTTTGTGGATTCTTCCAAAAGTCTTCTCGGGTACCCTTTGTCCCTGAATCTATTTTTCAGAATATCTATTTGGTTCCTCATAACCTGATCATCCAAGCAATTTCTCCTAATTCTCTTCATTTGACTAAAAGGAATATTGCGTTTCCATTTTTGATGTATAATATAGTCTAAATAACTATTGGCATCTACACTTTTAAAGTGGGTTTTGGTGGAAATCTTCTTGTGAACATTAAGATGTAGGTCTAGGAAAACTACCTTGATGTTATTGTATTCAAGGCTAAAAGATAGATTCCAATCGTTGGAATTAAGTAACCCAATGAAATGATTGAGTTTATCTACCTCTCCCTGCCATACAAAAATAATGTTGTCAATATACCTGCGATAAAATTTGACTTTGGGGTGTGATAATAGCCCAAATTTTTCCACAAAGACACCCATGAATAAATTGGCATATGATGGGACAAATTTTGTCCCCATCGCAGTACCATTTACTTGGATGTAGAAGATATCATTGAAAACAAAATAGTTGTGATGAAGTATGAAGTCGATGGCTTCGAGGATGAACTCTTTCTAGGATTTTGGCATCAGTGGAACTTTGGTAAGTATATATGATATGGCTGTGATCCCTAAATCGTGTCTGATGTTACTATATAAAGAAGAAACGTCAAGTGTCACCCATATGTAATCATCCTCCCATTCAAAGGGTTCAAGAAGCTGGATAAGAAGTGTCTCTTAAATAGGAGGGAAGCGCGGGAACATATTTCTGTAGAAAACTATCCACATACGCTCAAAGATTAGAACTTGAAGCCAAACAGCTTACCCCGGAGATTATAGCTCTACTGGGGGAAATGACAAGAGATTTATGGATTTTTGTTAAAAAAAATTGAACCGGGATATAGATGGGTGTAGAATCTTTACAAAGGTTCCTTCCTTTTTGTCAATAATACCTTGCCGATATCCTGAATCCACTAATTCAAAGAGGGATTTTTTAAAAATCTTCGTTGGATCCACTTTAATGATTTTGTAATAGTCTTGGTCAAATAATATTCTCTGGGACTCTGCCAAATAAAAGTCGGATTCCATGATGACCACACCTCCTCCCTTTTCCGCACTCTATATCACAATCTTTTTATTTTTAAAGAGGTTCTTTAGAGCCAACTGCTCCCTAGAGTTAAGATTATTTTTTGAGGGGTTATCAATTCCGGGAAGAATTATCAAAGATGTATTTCAAATCATCGATTACCATGTTATAAAAACAAAAAAAAATCTAAATAGGGACCCCTACTTTCATGGGGGTAGAATGATGATTTACCCTTTAGATGCGAGAGGATAGGTTTTGGTTCAGGTGAGCCAGATGGGAGTGTCTCCATACTCGATGCTTTCGGAGTAGTGGAGGAAATTGAAGGTTTGTTGGTATCCAATGAATATAGAGATTTGCAGACTAAGTGAAGTTTAAGGGTAAGTTTCCGTACAAATTGGTTTAGGTCAACAAAAGTTCAAACAAATCAGGTTTGTTTGTGAGAAAAAAGGAAACACCTTTGCTAAGTAGAGCTAATTCATTAGGTTCCAACACCTACTTGGATAGATTAAAAATCCCTTTGGCTTTTTCGTCCATCACTGATGACTGTGGATTATTTTTATTAGGGAGATGAATAAGTCCCATATGAGGATCTATATTTTGGGTTTGGACTTTTTCTTTAGGGGTTTTCCTGTGTCTTCCCCCCTATGTTCTCTGAATCGGATATTTGTCTTTTTTGTGTGGAGGCTATTGGGGAATATAAGTGGGTGATTTGGGTGGATTGATTGTATGTTTCGAATATTGTTCGATGAAGAGTGACTCAGTGGTGTAAATAACCAGCTTAAGAATTGAATACTGGACCAGGTTTTTCTTAGTGGGGGAGCAGAATTCTTGTTTTCTGCTGTTGGCGTCACTTGGTCTAAAAAGGACTTTCGGATAGACTCCTAGGTAGTGCTAGGAAGTGATCAGGACTACTGGTAGATACAGAGTGAGTGGATATATTGGTCAAAGAGTCATGTGACTGACTGATCGGAGTAGCCACATTCGGGGTGCCAGTGAGGTGGTCATTCTTAGTTGAAGGTATGTCTCAACCCAATTTATTGGTGTCTATAGGTGTTTTGTAGATAGCGTTATTGAAGTCTTCTGATGAAGAACCAGCAATCTGTTCCGATATTATAGCCTGACATGGATTCATGGTAAGGTTCTCCTTATTCCTCTGTGTCTCAATCCCAGGGCTGAGTGTTGTAGTAATAGCAGTAGTAGGGTTCTCTCTTGGTTCAAAAACCACAAGGGGAGATATTTGAAGTCTGTCAATGGGATGGTGTTGAGAACACTGGACCTTGGGATCACGGTATACTACAGGGGGGATGTTTTGATAACTAGTATTTGACTGGTGTGGTCCCTGATGTTCTAGGATAAATCTTGGAGTGCCGTGAGTTTATCCAGTAAAAGAATACTGATCAGACGCTGGACATCCGGTTGCCATCATTTCTACCATCTTAGAAGCGAACCCGGCCGAGGGGGCTCTGTCTGGAGGTTTCTTGAGCTTTATCCGACAGACATCCTCCCGAGTAAAGTGAGTTCTACTTATGCAAATTTTAGCTATGATTTGAGTGTTTTTATATACATATCTTACATATACAATTACATTTGCCCATTTTTAATTATTTATTCATTCTGTCCCCTATTATCCACTATTGATTTTAGTACAACTATCTTTACTTCCACCATCCCAATCCCTTTTAATATTTAAGCTTTCATCTTTTGGTGTCGCTATAGAGTCTCTTATGCCATATCTCTGGACTTATAGTGCACATTTCCTTCTTTTATCATTAGTAGTGAATACTGTTTTTACTTCAATTACTTATATTAGGGTGCTTGACTGTTCTGGCCAAGGAGTGGCGCCTGTTTGTGGGTCACCTTTTTACGGTTGATTGGTTTCCTGGTGTGCCCTTTTATTGAGCCTTTAGTATTCCATTATAGGCTGAATTGTCTTTCTTGTTTCTGTGTGTTAGCTTTGCTACACTTCGACCACTAGTGCTGCCTAACCTTTACATTTCCTTATTACATCTTTTTCCACTTTTTTTCACCTCCCTTTTTGGTGTCTACATTCCACCCTCCTGGAGCCCGTCACATTGCTGCTTTCCATATTCTTGGTTTCTTACCCTTAATATATATCCCATTTCCTCATCCTCTCTTTTATATATATATATATTTTTTTCTCTTCTATGATAAGGACACACACCATGGATTAGAGTGGACCAAACCTGAAGAAGGGCACATGGTCACCAGAAATGTGATCTGAAACTTATCAGATTGGCCATAGTGAAAGTAAAATGGTGGAATTACAAAGTAACCATTTCTGAGTGATATTGCTACTTTTATACATAATATTGGTGCTGCTTTATGGAGCAGAGTCTTTAGGCCTCTAAGCACCAAGGCTCAGATATGACCGTTATCTTTGCACCCCTTATAAATACACCCCGAGCAAAAGGCAGCTTTCAGGAGCTTCTTGACACTATCACAATCCTATGAAACCAGAACTGGAGGTCCGGCCCGATACCACATTTTATAATTTAACAGGAGCAGATGCAGGTTCACACAAGCCACTAACATGGTTCAATGCCAAAAGAGTAGCTTGCAGCTAGCCCCCACCTACCAGTTATAATACCGTTGGCAAGTTAAGACTAAAACTTCTGCGCTCCCTATAGCTATGCCCCTGAGAATCTTGAATCCCTGAGTGATGTTCTGCTCTATCAGGCTCTTCGTATTACAGATGTACAGGCGCGAACAATATACAGGCGTGCTATCGAATTTAGCGCATGCTGTACCAATAGCGCGGCATTTGTACTCTTGACACATGCTACATTGATAGTTTTGACAGCTCGCTACTTTCTGGCTACAATGTATCTAAAATGAATAATGTTCATAATAAATCCCCTATCGTTCTGTGTATGCAGTCTCTATGCAAGCTTATGTGTCTCCATGGTTACAGACCACAAATAAACTGTGTGAGTAGTTAGATCCTATTATATGTAAAGTATTGCGTCATGTATCTCAGATACTGCAGCGACATCCTCCCGCATTTGGCCATTGTGAAGTCTCAGCCACAATGATCGGCGTTCGGTTTACAATTGGTATTAGAGGCCCTGACAGGATGCGTTCTATCACCCCGATCTGCTCTCTTCTGCCGCTGAGAAATTTGTGTAGCTGCCAATTTCCATTTTCCTCTGATTGTAGCCAAAATTGAGAGGAGGAAACAGAGAAGAATATATTTTCCGCATTTTCCGCAGGAAAGCAATTGAACTTCAAGCCCTGTTATTGCCAACCCGTCGTATCGCTTCCAGCACCAGAAGCCGTCTGAAATGAATCTTCTAAATCCGTTACCCGGCACAACGAAGAAATCAGCCACAAAAAGAGCGAAGCCTAATTCTGTCCGAGAAATCACTGCATCATTGTCTGCCCTATTTCTAGACATCCTTCCCTTTATTGCAACAGATTTCCTCCAAGTGCCTATAGTGGCAACAGTAAAAGTCTGTATCTATCTATCTATCTATCTATCTATCTATCTATCTATCTATTTATCTATCTAACGATTATCTATCTATCTATCTCATATATATCTATCTATCTATCTATCTATCTATCTATCTATCTATCTATCTCATATCTATCTATCTCATATCTATCTATCTATCTATCTATCTATGTTTTGTAGATACAATGAATATGCCATTCTTGGGTCCCTGCAGGATTTTTGCACGTAGCTCCATGTACTGTAGTAACATGTAAACTACACTTAGTAAAGGCAGAAATGTTTTTTTAGAGCTTCTACACTTTCCATCAATAGATAAACAACCTTTAAAGGGAAACGTTAAGGGCAGCATGCTGTAGAGCAGGAGGAGCTGAGCCATTTGATAAACGGCTTTGTGGCAGAATATTCAGTAAAGCTTTTACTGTATTCATTTAAACCTCTGCCCTTTTTATGCAATAGAGTAATGTGGGCGGTGCCTCTCAGTGATTGACAGCTAGGTCTGCTTAGCACAGAGGGAAGGCTGTCAGTCTCTGAGTAGGACCTTCCACAGGACTGATCCATAAAAAGTGTAGACATTTAAATGAATAAATTAAAAGTTTTTCTGAATATTGTCCTATATATCAATCTGCTCAGCTCCTCCTGCTCTATAACTTGCGGTCTGCAGAGTATGCCGCCTTTCGTGGTGATAGATCCCCTTTAAATGAAATGTGTCATCAGGAAACGACCTATTGATGTTACCATTTATATTAATGAGAGATCCTATAGTTTTCCCTCTGGCTCCCGATCCTTCTAGTAGACTGACACATCCTGTTCTGCAGCAATCACTTCTCAGCAGTCATCTCATTATCATCACAGGCAGGTTTGCAATGGCAAATAGCATGAATATCTACATAGCACAGGATCCACCTTTCACAATTGCTGATTTCACAGCTTTGTATGCTCCCCTCCCTGCACAATGACCTTTACACAGGTGACAGAGCATGCCTTCAACACTCTCCTATAGATGTCAATGAGTCTTCTACAGACTACAGGCTCCTACGGTCAAAGTGGCTGCTATAAAGCAAATCTTCAGAAGTTCATTGACACATCATACATTGCTATAGATATAAGCCTGTAGACTTTTGATGGGTCTTAAATAGCAATATATAGCAGTATAATATGGACTTACTATACATGCAGTTCCCTAATACAATGTACTCATGTGCGGTATTACACCTCTAGCCTCTTGCTAGTATTGGCAGGGATTTGTTTTTTACGGCAGCAGTACCCTTATGGTCTCTGACTACAGATGTCGAATCCGTAGTCAGAGTCCATGGTTGGTTGTTACATTATAACCAACTGTTACATTTCCCATTATATATATATGTAACTGATATTGAAGATGTTTTTAAATACTACATAGTCATTTACACGAGGCAATGGTTTGGGTGTATGCGTTGGGGGGGGGGGGGGGGGTCTTAGGCTTCTGCAAGAAGAAACCTAAAAATGTCATATTTTTATAGAAATGCATCTTTCAGGCTTTGAGCTGCCGTGCCATGAAATGATGGAAGGCACGCTATGCTTTTCCTGTAACCGTGGCCTCCATGTAATTTGGAAGTTCTGTGCTCCCCGTGAGGGATTTTAACTCTCTTTAAAGAGAAAAAGCACACGAGGTGTAATTACGGTTAATCTGTACTTTCTCGGGGCGCCCTTTTTATTCCGATACTCGTGTACGTGCTGAAGGTAAGGAATTGAATCTCACCAAACAGCGAACAATTCCCCAAATGGCGAGAATTTATTCAGTTCTCCGTATAATACTCTAGACCAGGCATCCTCAAACTGCGGCCCTCCAGCTGTTGCAAAACTACAACTCCCAGCGTGCCCGAACAGCCTACAGGTATCAGCCTACAGCAGGGCATTGTGGGAGTTGTAGTTTTACAACAGCTGGAGGGCCGCAGTTTGAGGATGCCTGCTCTAGATGCTCGCTTTCTGCAGAATCTGGGTGGCCTCAAAGTGCCCTGCAAAAAAACATTCTATGTATTTATCAGCTGAGGGCAACCTCACAGTAATGTGCAATATAACACTTCAGCTGCTCTGAGGATTTAGGGCAACATAGTTTTTATACTTGATATTTTTGGTAAGCGCTGCAGATAAAGAGGAAGGGGGGGGGGGCACATTTCTTCCCAGATAACCAGGTGGGGAAGGAAACTGCATAATAGTTACATAATGCAATGTTACCTTCAGCATCCCAACTGGAGACATTGTCCATGTGCTCCATAGGGGGGCGTTCATACGCTCAAGCCCCCTCTACTCGCGAGCAGAGGAATGAGTGCTCACCCATAGCTTCCACAATCATTTGATCATGGGGGGTTTCAGACGATAAACCGCAGGAATCAGCTGATTGCCTGAGTGGTTTCCTGTATGAAAATAATTTGCACAATCCCTTTAAGCTGCAGGAGGAATAAGATTTTTTACACTTAGTGAAATAATTAAAAATACATTAAAAAAGAAGTTGGACTAAATAGTAAGACACCGGAATTAGATGAGACCGTTCGTGTTTTAAAAAAAAAACTATGTTTCTTTAATATCCACATTTATCGGTGGAAATGATAATTCTGACTTCCTCCATATCATGAAGACCATGAAAGGCAGAGATGTTTGCGACCTACGATGGGTTTGGGGTGAATGACTGGGATCACTGGGAATGATCATCCACTGACTACGTCCAGCTGTTGATATCATGTAAGTTTCCATCTGATTTTTTTTATACCACGTTAGGGTTGGACTGTGAGACCTCCTGGGTGGGAATTAGTGACATCATTGAACCTCAGCTGTGATGTCACTTAGTAAGTGATGTTCATCAGAGGAGCCTCATAAGCTGTTGATGGAGCAAACAATGTGCAATTCATTAGCAGCTATATGGAGAATCCAAGCGGGACCCATTGGTCTCCAGGGGGTATAGGTGGGGTATAGGGGGGCTTAGCGCCCCCTCAGCCCGTCAGGTATACCGTATTAATGTATTTGACAGCTGAGGGAACCCATATCTCAGAACTAAGAATTCATACACTGGCTTTGTGTTTCACTAAATACTTCGAGCTCAACCACGGGAACAATCTGTGATACACAAGAAAGCCCAATAATAGATTTCCGACAGCAACATAAATAGCGACACGCACAGCAGATTAAAATGGCGCTTTAATCCTTCTTTTCATTTGCTTTACACAGAATAGGCTTATTTTTTTTTCTGGATCTCGCCATTCACAGGAAGGGCCCAATCAGACGCCTATTCAGCCTGAACTGTACATTCACAAACTTGCTAATTAAGTTCCATTCACTGACTGGCCCTTTTAAAACACTCACAGAAATTGTCTGTCAACATTTGTTCACATTCTGCATTTATTCAGCTACAATTGTGGAAGCTTTTAAATCTGCAAAGATCTCGGTTTGCTATGTCGTTGACTTGAGAAAGCCCTATTGAGCCTCACCCCAACATGACCCGACTGCTGAATGTAATCATATCACAATAGTACAGTTTACATGGAGTACTACCACTCTCAACATCAACCATCCACTGGTCATGATGATATGCTATTCTATTGGACTATATATCTACAACACTACAACCCCCAAGATGACCCAACCACTGGGCATGACTATATACAATTTTATGGACATAACCATTTCACGATACTAGTATACTGTACAAAGAATACAACTCCTAACATGACCACATGATGATATACCATTTTACTGTGCTCTGCACCTTGGGCACTACAATCCTCAACATGGCCCGACCACTGGACATGGCTGTATACAATTCTATTGTACTCTATACCTACAACACTACAACTCCCAACATGACCCAATTAGTGTGAATAACTGTTTTACAATTCGATTATACTGTATACATAAAATACTACAACTCCCAACATGTGCCATTCCATTGTACTCTACATGACTTGAGCTAATCAAAAACTCTCTATTCTGCATGTATAAAACACTACACCTCCCAACAAAAGCTGGACCACGGGAGACAATGGGGCAGATTTACTAACCTTTTAAAGAGTGTAAACCAAGACCAGCCATATACAGCACAGTGGCCGATTACACCGACTGGTCTATGACAGCCATTAGCTGGCACACTTTGCACCAGAATATGGAACATTTTGGCACACATTGTAGGAAGAAAGATGAACAGCAAAAAAAAAAAAAGAACGAAGAAAAAGTAAGAAAGGGAAAAGGAGCAGTGAAGTGAGATGAGAGGAGAGAGGAAATAAATGAGGTGCAGAGAAAGAGGAAAGGAACTGGAAGGAGTAGGATGAAGAAGAAGGGGTATAAGAAGGGGCATAAGAAGGGACATGTGAAAGGAAAAGAGAAGCATAATGCAGGGAAAAGAGGAAGAAGGAAATGGGAAGAAAATCAAAACATGGTGGAAGAGGAAGAAACTCGAAAAAGGAATATGCGGAATAGTTAGTGAAAGAAGAAGAAGAGCAGAAAAGGAAAAGAAAGATGAAGTAAGAAAGGGACTCAAAAGAGGTAGAAGGGAATAAGAAGGAAGATGATGAAGCAGAAAAGAAGTGAAAGAAAAAGGAAAGGACAAGTAAATTGTGACAGTTGGAGGATGAAGGGGAAATAAGAAGGAAGAATGTGGAAGAGGAAGAGAAGAGTGAAATGGAAAGAACAAAGGGGGAGATTTATCATCTCCATTGCACCTAAAAAGTGGCTGTAAGAAGTCACACCCTATTTATTTGCGACTTTTTAACTGCAACTTTTAAAAAGCCCTGCCCTCACCACTTTCCTTAAAGGGGGCATGGTAAGGGTAGGGAAGGGGGCGTGACCAGCCACTCCAACAAATTTGTCTTCATTTACTCCAGGGCAGCTTTGAAATGTTGTAGATTTCTGTTTAGGTGCTGCCTAATTTTGGACAAGGTGAGCACAATCTGGATTATTAAAGTATAGACAAAGCTTTTGTACCTAGTCCGACAAAGGAGAATGGCAAAAAGGAAAAGAGGTGTAGCATCCCAGGAGATGGGTGTGGCCTAATATGCAGAATTTTGTGCCAAAATTGCAGCACAACTCAGGTGTAAAATTCTGTCTCAAGGAGAGGAGAGAAGAAGAAGAAGAAATAGGAGGAAGTAGAAGAAGAAGAAGAAGAAGAAGAAAGAGGAGGAGGTAGAAGAAGACGAAGAAGAAAGAGGAGGAGGTAGAAGAAGAAGAAGAAGAAAGAGGAGGAGGTAGTAGAAGAAGAAGAAGAAAGAGGAGGAGGTAGAAGAAGACGAAGAAGAAAGAGGAGGAGGTAGAAGAAGAAGAAGAAGAAATAGAAGAAGAAGAAATAGGAGGAGGTAGAAGAAGAAGAAAGAGGAGGAGGTAGAAGAAGAAGAAGAAGAAAAAGAAGAAGAAAGAGGAGGAAGTAGAAGAAGAAAGAAAAAAGAAGGAAGAAAGAAAAAAGAAGGAAGAAAGAAGAAGAAGATAGAAAAAAGAAAAAGAAGAAAGAAGAAGAAAGAAAGAAATAAGAAAAAAGAAGAAGGAAGAAAGAAGAAGCAGAAGAAAGAAGAAGAATAAGAAGAAAAGAAGAAAGAAAAAAAAAAAGAAAGAAGAAGAAGAAAGAAGAAACTTATTTTAACTTTTCTCAATCTCCTTCCATCTTGTAGAGGAGTCTGTACTTGTGTCCAGTAATCCTGTATCTTCCTATGTGCAGGGAGCTGCTGTCTGGGCACACAGCTGTACTCCTATAGATCCTCTCCTATAGATCCTCTCCTATAGATCCTCTCCTATATATCCTCTCCTATAGATCCTCTCCTATAGATCCTCTCCTATAGATCCTCTCCTATAGATCCTCTCCTATATATCCTCTCCTATAGATCCTCTCCTATAGATCCTCTCATATAGAAGGTAAACAATAAGTCCATGGGTGACAATGGTAATTACCTGTCCTTAATGCCGCACATATCGATCTGCAGATCAGTGAAGTTCCCTAGGGCTCCGCGCTGCACCAAGATGAGGTCCTTGGGCTGGTTATCTATAAATATGAGCCTCATGCATCCTTGGAATGAAGAAATAGGATTTGTACAGGAGGAATCTTCCTGCTGATCCGGACAGCCTGTTCAGTGAGAGACATCGGCATCTAATCACATTTTGGCTAACACATTTATTTTTCATGAGTGCCATTGATGGATGACCCCGAGGTCTCAATATTCCCGTGTCTCCTTTATTACATAAGCCTTGTCATAAAACTCTCAGGTTATGAAAGAAAGAAATCAACATGGCAGACGGTGAAAAGCACAACTTTCCCAGCATTCTCATTGCCCGCCTGCACCTCTCATCTCCACTTCTGCTGAGCAATGATTATTGCAGGTCACCGAGATTTGCTTCTCATTTATTTGCTGGTTTATTAGATTTTTCTTGGGATGGAGACTGAAGAGCAGATACTGGAAAGAGTTACAGTCCAGATGGGAGAAACTTCACTGTAAGGAGCTGAAATTTCTTAAGTGACCCAGATATTTACTCAGTTACAAACACAGACAGCTGAAGACCAGTGCAGGGGCCCTTGGCCCTCCAATATCTCAGCATAGAAATACATAAGGTATGCTCTGTGAAGAGCTATTGGAGGGTATGGGGAAGTATGGAGTAGCTTTGAGGGGCAATGCAACCTTTAAAGTGGAATTTCCGTATACAGTATATACATTTTATTGCCAGGACTACAGATAAGCGAATTTCATAGGGGAGTCCTCTCCTGCGTAACGGAAATGGGATGGATCCGTTTTGCAGCCCATAGACTTCTATTATGACGGAATGAATAACGGAATACCTCTAAAGGCATTCCGTTATGCATTCCGTCATAGAATTGCGTTTTGGTCCGTGGTAACGGAACCCATAACGCAATTCACCTTTTACCAGTAAATGAAGCGTGAACGAATTTCATGACCTGAAATTCGCTCATCTCTAGCCAGGACCTGGAATAAAGAATAGAATGGCCGACAACTTGTTACAAATACATAAGACACCAGCCATTCCTTGCATAGTATTCGATACACTGTTTGTTGTTGCTGCTTTAAAGGTTGCATCGCCCCCCCCCCCTACCTATTGGGCCCCTGTGCAGCTGAACATATGCTATGTCTACCCCTCAATTTGGGGACGGTTCACCTTACAGAACTCACACACTGAAGCTCAGTAATGGCAGCGTATAGGAGCTGTTAATGGACCCCTGTATTCCGTCAGATGCCACATTGCTCTATGTTATACCGTTAGTATCTAATGTTATAATTACATTGTTGCAAATATAATATCTTAAAAGGTCACTTTCCTTTCAAAATATTTGATATGTGATAGAGACATATCAAAAGTTTAGATCAGTTTGAGTCTGAGTGCTGAGACGCTCACCGATCCCTACAATGAGGGGAGAGAAGATCACACATAGTGCACTCCCTCCCTCTCGGAATTGTGCAGCGAGGAGAGTGACTGTGCAATATTACTCTCATTCTAGTGATTGTGGGGGTCTAAGAACTAAGACCCCCACCCATCTAAACTTTTGATATGTTTCTATGATATGTCTCTCTTTTGTAAAGTTAGGGGCTCTTTAAAGGAAGCCTAAAAAGACAGCAAGTTTCACCATGCTAAACTGCTGACAGCACTAGATAGGCAGTGCAGACATATGTTTTGTGCAGCTTTTATTATCAGGAGTAGTGTGAACAAGAAGTTTTATTCTGCCCAATTCTCATCTTACAAGTGCACAGGAGGTGGAGCTTTACTATGAAGTGCCCTCTACACTAAGCTGCTTCACAGCCGCTGCACCTCTGCTCTGAGTGACAGCTGTAGCATCCAACCAGGAGGAGACCTCTAATGCTGCCACTCGGAGCAAAGGTCAGGGGCCATGAAGTGGCTCAGTGCAGAGAGCATAAGAAGATGGGACTGCGCATAGTGAATGCACTGGAGGAGATTAAAGGAACGAGGCAGGGACACAGGAGACTGCACATAGTGAATACAGGCGGATGGGATTGCACACACTGATTGCACAGGAGAAGGAGACTGCACATAGTGAATACAGGAGGATGGGAGTGCACTCACTGATTGCACAGGAGAAGGAGACTGCACATAGTGAATACAGGAGGATGGGAGTGCACTGGAGGGAGAGACTGCACATAGTGACTGCACAGGAGGATGGGAGTGCACAGGAGGGAGAGACTGCACATAGTGACTGCACAGGAGCATGGGAGAGGACACACTGATTGCTCAGGAGAAGGAGAATGCACATAGTGTCTACAGGAGGATGGGAGTGCACAGGAGGGAGAGACTGCATAGGAGGATGGGAGAACACACACTGATTGCTCAGGAGAAGGAGACTGCACATAGTGAATACAGGAGGATGGGAGTGCACTCACTGATTGCTCAGGAGGAGGAGACTGCACATAGTGAATACAGGAGGATGGGAGTGCACTCACTGATTGCACCGGAGGAAGAGATTGCACATAATGAGTCAGGCGTGCAGGCAGATTCTCATTGCAGGCTGGAGTTGCACCTTTCTGTCATACACTGTGCATTATCTGTATTTTGCCTCTCCATCCATCCACTCATCTCTATCACAACCGAACATCTTACCTCCAAAGTAATACTGGTGCCCTGTGGAGATCTGGACTGGGAGGGTGGCATGGACGGGTAAAGCTGCCCCATTATCCAGCGTTAGGGAGATGCGATGTCGTCTTGCATTGATGGTGACGGAGTGCCATAAGCCATCATTCAGATCACTGCCTAGAAAATGAATGGTGGGTTTATTACCTCGGAATAAAATAGAAGCAAAAGAGAAGTAAAGATAGATGTCAGAAGTACGAGAGGCTGTGTTATAGCACAGGGGTTGTCCACGTGTGTAAGAAGATCTGGTGGACATTAATATAGGGAAGGGTTCTTTACAGTTAGAGCAGTCAGACTTTGGAACAGCCATGAAGTAGAGACAGCAATGACGAAAACTAAACTTTAGATAGAAATGGTGTAAATCCTGACACAAACCTGCCCCTCCTTATATTATCCTCTATATGGCGTAGATTTCATTTTCTGCCTTCAAAATAGCCCAAAGGACAACTTGTACTAAATTTTGCGCAGAAGACTCCAGCCTAATGATAAATCTACGCAATATGCTTCCCGCTAGCTCAACAAGTTTATTGAAATTTTTTGTAAAAAGGAAAATCTTGGTAAGATCACGGCCGAGAGGCAATTTCAATTATTCCCTATAAGGAATAGGTAAAAGGCGGCACAGCTGGACGTTTGGTAACAGCCATAAGGGGATTTGGGACTTTGTTTTCCTTAGGGAAAAATTTAATTTGCAACATTCTACCGTGATTCACATGGAAGGTCAGTTGGCATGGACTCCCTTCCATATCTAAAGGCCTCTCATCTATTTTTTTTAAATCTCTACTTTCCGTTTAAGTTGATTTTTATAATGGTATAACGTTCCTGAAATCCTCCCAGCCCTGAACCCATCACTTTGAAACCAATTACTGTGAAGCTCCTATCGCAATTGTCAATAACTAAAATACCGGCTGGAGACGTGTAAGCAGCTCTGAGATCTCATCATACGGTATGTCACCTGCTCCTGGATAATAGCACCGCGAGTACAGCTATAGCGCCGCTCGTTGTGAACCTGGACTCTAAATATCCACTACCTATAGCTTTACCCTAAATTATAAAAACAGATAAAACATAATTCACATTTTGCCTGTATAGTCATGCAAATATACAGTATTATAAAAGTATTTCCGGATAAATTTGATTCGCCTAGAAGCCGAATTTCCTCGTGCTTCGTGTTATCGAATCAATTTAACCTGAAATAGTATAAAAAGCAAAAAAATTCTAACTTACCTCCATTTGCTCACGACAGGCCCCCAGGCGCCATCTTGCTTGAAGATCTCGGCTGACACCCTGTGCGCCGCGAAATAACATCATCACGACGGGCTGCGTGATGATGTCCAACGTCACCGCGCCAGCCGGCGTGATGATGTAATCTCGCTCCTCAAAGGATTTTGGCCGAGAACTTCAAGCAAGATAACAGCGGCCGGCCCATCGCAAGCAAATAGAGGCGGTAAGTTTGATATAAATTTTTTTTTATTGTTAAATTTACACTCAGATGCCGCGATCATGTACCAACGCGGATTCTGATGGGTACAATGATGGGGGCAGCGCTATCGCAGCTCCCTGTCATTGCACCAACTACTTACAAAAAAAACTCTCTTCGTGACAAAGTAATTCGACACAAAGCAAATTTTATTGTGAAATTCTCTAGCAGTTATATACTGTGCATGTCCATAGGTAGTATTATAGTAGTTATATTCTTACACATAGGAGCAGTATTATAGTAGTTATATTCTTGTACATAGGAGCAGTATCATAGTAGTTATATTCTTACACATAGGAGCAGTATTATAGTAGTTATATTCTTGTACATAGGAGCAGTATTATAATAGTTATATTCTTGTACATAGGAGCAGTATTATAGTAGTTATATTCCTGTACATAGGAGGCAGTATTATAGTAGTTATATTCTTGTATATGGGAGCAGTATTATAACAGTTATATTCTTGTATATGGGAGCAGTATTGTAGTAGTTATATTTTTGTACATAGGAGGCAGTATTATAGTAGTTATATTTTTGTACATAGGAGGCAGTATTATAGTAGTTATATTTTTGTACATAGGAGGCAGTATTATAGTAGTTATATTTTTGTACATAGGAGGCAGTATTATAGTAGTTATATTCTTGTACATAGGAGGCAGCATTATAGTAGTTATATTCTTGTACATAGGAACAGTATTATAGGAGTTATATTATTGTACATAGGAGCAGTATTATAGTAGTTATATTCTTGTACATAGGAGCAGTATTATAGTAGTTATATTTTTATACATAGGAGCAGTATTATAGTAGTTATATTATTGTACATAGGAACAGTATTATAGTAGTTATATTCTTGTACATAAGAGCAGTATTATAGTAGTTATATTCTTGTACATAGGAGCAGTATTATAGTAGTTATATTTTTATACATAGGAGCAGTATTATAGTAGTTATATTATTGTACATAGGAACAGTATTATATTAGTTATATTCTTGTACATAGGAGGCAGTATTATAGTAGTTATATACTTGTCCGAAGTCGATTTGCATAAAACTTTGTTTCATTACTGTACGAAGCGAGCCCTCTGTACAGTATTATAATGTATTGCCTCCGATGAGCCGAAGTAATTACTTCATGAAGTGTCGCGAGACTTCGCATAATAACTTTAGAAATTGATTTACACTGTAAAAAACTATTTCCCGAACTCGGGTTCGGTACCAAGGTATCACTTGAAACCGAATCCGATTCTAATACTGTACAGAGCGCTCGCTTCGTACATTATTGAAATGAAGTTTTATGTGAATCGACTTTGAATGTTTAATCCGAAGTCAATTCGCTTATCCCAATTTGTGCCTAAAATGTGATGAGAATCGACTGTGTTCCTTTGTCATCCTCCTTCCCTTTTTTCTGTTAGTTTGTTTCCTACCGTATAAGATTTGTTTTCCACACTCTGAAAAAAGTTGGTTTTTAGTAACTGAAAAAGCACAATCAAACAAAATTTTGATATCGAAGATGATTTTGTTTTCAGGTGATTTTCTTCTTTTTAAATATAATTGAATGTGATTGTATTTTCTTCTGGAGAACATTAAGTTTCTGTGAATCGTTTATTACATGATCACGACACTCTGGCTTTATCTGGCATCTCAATAACATCAATATCTTTATTTTTTCTCCTTTCTTATTCAGTGATTAAGCTTTTTATGGGCTGCTGATATTTTTCTTGAGCCCGGCTGCAGGGTTGTGTTATTACATTTAGCTTATTGTTTCTCTGTATTGTCAAATACATTACAATCATTCAGTCAACATTTTCCCAGGATGTAAACAAATTCTAAAAGAAAATGTGTTTGGGCTTTATATCTTTGATCTCATTCATCAATTGACTAAACTATTCTAAAAATTCACTCAGTTTTATTGGCATTAAAGGGTATTCCAAACATTTTATTGCGTTAGTTCATCTTAAAACTTTGAAAATATCTTTTATCTTAAAAAAAATACCCAACCACTTCATGTAAACAACAGATGTATAGTTGCCAAGGTTACAGACGATAAACAAACCTTTTGTAGTCTGATCCTAAAAATATCTACTGCTCTCCTCTGTCTGCCCCCTCTTCTATTGTCTGTAGTTTATGAGAAGGATAGGGCAGATGGAGAGGTGTGATGCACGACCACAATGTCACGGAACCATGGAGATTTTTTGGTCTACACAAGGAATGTACATTATATGCAAAATGACTATTTATTTTGTAGAACACCTACAGACTACTTTTAAATTTGCTTAACTTCCTTGGTTCTTTTATCTAAACCTAAGTAGGGCTACTTTCATACTTGCATTACATTTTTCCGGTATTGAGTTCCATCGTAGAGGCTCAATACCGAAAAAAAAACGATCAGTTTTATCCTAATGCATTCTGAATGAAGAGAAATCCGCTCAGGAGGATGCATCAGGATGCCTTCAGTTCAGTCACTGTACGGTTTTTGGATGGAGAAAATACCGCAGCAGGTTGCAGTTTTGTCGCCGTCCAAAATTCCAGAACACTTGCCGGAATGTCAGATCCGGCATTCATTTCCATTGAAATTTATTAGTACCGGATTCGGCATTAAAATTACTGCATTGACAGATTTGGAGTTCCGGTCTGCACATGCGCAAAAAAATTTGAAAAAAATAAATATCGAATCCGTTTTTCCGGATGACAACCGGAGAGACGAATCCGGTATTGCAATGCATTTGTGCAACAGATCCGCATCCGGATCTGTCTACAAATGCTGTCCATTTGCATACAGATTGTCGGATCCAGTGACGGAACTGCCTGCCGGAATCCAGCAACGCGAGTGTGCAAGTAACCATAGGTGCAAACTATGGATAGATCCCTATTCATTTAAATTGTTTCGTGAAACAGTGGCCATTACTATATGGGTAGTATGCATACAAGTACTCAAGATTTTTAGTGATAGATAGATAGATAGATAGACAGACAGACAGATAGATTTTCAGTATGAGATCTCAACCGGTGCTTTTCTCTTCCTGTTTCTTAGGACCTTAAATTTAATAACCAGTGAACCTGAACATAATAAGATAACACAATCTAGTAGACATCACTCGGGGTCCCAGGTGTCACATCTTCCTGGGTTGTGTTTCTTATGTCTTGAGCTCTGTTCTGCAGGAATGTAACAGAAAACTGGAAAATATCCACAATCAGCCACAGTGTTATAAGGTGAGCTTATGTTACGGGAGTTGTCCAAGTGTCTTAGGAGATCTAGCGGACATTTTTGTAAGATTATGTACTCTCACCATTGATGTCTGATATCTGCTGGGAAACAGAGTTTGCATCAATATCTCCCAAAAAAAATAACTTCATAAGAGATTGTTGTACCCATTTTCTGTGCCCATAAAGTGTAGATGCTATGCTTCACTGTAGTAGTGAATGCCGTTTATATACTGCCAAAGATGTACATAGAGGTCAACATGGAACTGGCTCATTCTACTACACATGTGGGTGGGGACCAGACCAGAAGGGCTAGTTTGCCCAATCCTCCCCGACCATCCTCTTCCCATGACTGCTTCTCTACTCTCTTGCTGCCAAAAGATTTATTCCCTATAGAGGATGGAGTTCTGCACCAGTAGTCACCACAACAAGAGGGTAGTGTCCAACCTGAGCTGAACCTCTTCCTAGGGGTACCACTGTAGTGCCAGTGAACAGTAATTGACAATAAGACTTGACCACCACACAAACAAATCATTTGTAGTATCAATATAAACTACGATTTAAGAGGAAAAGATAACACTGGAAAATGTACTGTGATTGATACAAACACTAGATAAGCCAATAGAAATGTACTGCTACGGGGCATGCTTTGAAGATTAAATCTCTCGAGTTGACTGAAGAATAAAACAACATAATGGTCAAAGATGAAGAACACAATGCACAAGTCACAAGACACCTTAGGGTAAAAGCTTCCACCATTTATAATGTTTCAGATATGCCTTAAAAGGATTTACCTGTGCTGATGGGCTGAATATTCACTATATCCCTCTGAATCATTAAGAGCAATTTTCCAGAAAACAGCTGAAGTATGAGAAGACCGGAATCTCCAGAAAATTTCGTAGAAAGTAAGAGACCATCACTATTCCATGTGCGGAACTGAAAGCTGATGGAGAGGTCATCCATTTGTGGCGTGCCCGGCAATAACAGGTAACTTGTGCCGGAGCTGATGAAGGTGACAGGAACAACATGGGGCTCGGAGCAGGAAAATGTAATATTCCCCTAAAATATAGCAAAAATAGAATAAGTCCATGACAAATAATCCAAAACCCAAGATGATTTGCATCCGTTAATGGGCCACCAGGAGATTTATCCTGCAGGGGATGTGTGTGCAGAATGAGGCAGAGGGACTCGCAAGAGTCAAATCCTTACCACATACAAGCTTTATTTTTACTAAAAATCCCTTGCCGGTCTATTATCCTAGTTTTTCAAGAAGCATAACTAGGTCAAGGGAGTGGAAAACAAGAAAATCTGGGAAGTTTTTTTTACAAGCCCTGAAATTCACAACTGAGCCACTTCAATAATTTGATGCTTTTTAATGATTTACACAAATAAATAATATTCTAATTGGGTGTGGGTGGTTGAATCAGCAAACAAGGGGGCAAAAGAGGCAATTTGCCTGTAGCCCACACCATTCACATATGTCTATGACTGGCCCACGCCAATCTAAACTCCCTTGAGGCATGTAGCAAATATATCTCTTGGCTCCAGCTGTGGTATTATTTAGGCACTGTGTAACAGTACTATTGTACTAGATGGCAAATGAGTAGTAAATAAACACTACTGGCCCAGACTGCACCAGCGGGATAAGCCACCTGTCCTCCACCATTGTTTGCCTGTGTAGTTTGAAGCATGTTCTAGCAGACAGCTTTGGCACATCTTGTTTGCATGCTGCCTGTTCACTATTAGGATATTAAAACCATCCTAACAAAAACAAGTCCTTTCTATTCAACATTCAGACTTAGGTTCCATCTACATCAGTACAGTGACACAAGGAGTCTGTTTGGCTTTTCACTATGTCAAATTCACATTATTTTGCAGTAGCAGTGAAGTGGATGAAATTTAAAGTATACATAAACGTTCAGATGACTTATCAGAATAATCTGTCGTATGTGTAGAAATGAATTATAGCACAATTTCTGACCATTATATGACTAGTAGCTAGCAATTTATAGCAGTTTTCTACTCTGCAAGCACCATCTCTAATTCTCAGTTGTCTCTGAACTAGTCGGTGGAGATGAGCTACAATGATGTCTGTCCATATACCACACATAGCAGATTTTGCTTTCCACCTCTATCTCAGAATCACTCAGAAGCACTGTATAGGACATTAAAGAGAAGCACTGAGCTGTATAGATGTGAACAAAGCACTTGGAATGAGAACTTATACAGCAGCTTCTGCAGCCTCCCTGTCTTTGTATCTCTGCTTCTCTTTCACTGCAGCTCCCTCCTCCTTTCCCCTCCCCTCCCCTCTCCATATATTTTGATGATATGTAATCTGATCCATCGGTGAGCAGGCTGTATGTCTTGTTCTCATATAACAGATTTCCCACAAATATCAGAGAGAAGGGAGAACAGAGCTGATAAATGGAGAACACGGTATATTTTTTTGGTAAGATATATTGCAAGGTTTCTTACAGTACAGTATATTCAACTTTTATGCAAAGTTGATTGAAAGTAAAATGACTATTTAACTAAATCTCATCCATGTTTTTTAAAAATAAGAAAAAATGTGTAGAGGAAATTGACCTGCAGTGCAGATGTTTAATGCATAGGGTGAAATCTGACTCAAAATTTGCAACAAACCCTCAGCAAACTTTCCCCAGGTCTATGAGTACTAAAATGAAGCAGTATTCTACAGTGAATATTTTAGACAGAAGAGGACAAGTGAAGGTCGAGTTCCTTCTGGTTTCTTTATTATAGAGGAAAATGTTTCTAATGTCTTATTCCTAATAAGGAACTTCACCCAAAACTAAATGTAATGAAACCCAAGCAAAACAATGTGCCAGATCCAGGTGAAACCTGCGTCTGTACCACCAGAGGAGCACCAGCTTCCTATTACCAGAAAGAAATAATTGCTGGCAGCTGAAAGTGAATACAGTATGGAATACTATCTCTGTGCGGTGCAGAAATGTGTCTGTGTTCTGCAGGACGGCAGCCAATCTGAGAAACAGTAGGAGATCAGGCAATCTTTACAGTTAATCGAAATGTGGAGAAGTTCACTGCTTCAAAGTTTCAAGTTGCATTACTTTCAATTACAACTTCCAAAAATAAAAAAAAGAATCACTTGGAAAGTTGGCATGACTTGGGGGCACGGAGCACAGCGCATGGAGGCTCAGATGTGCCAAGGTGGCACTACAATTGAAGAAGGCAGAAGAATGAAACGGAGATGTCTTAAGATGTTTTTTTTTTTTTTTTTTTCTCTCTTCGGTATTCTCAGTCATAGACAGATGTGCAGAATTCACTCGTGAATAATTCAGGGATCTGTGGGAAGGAGTAGAGTCAACAAACTATTGTTCTCTATGGTGCTTATTGCCTTCTCAAGGTAGAAGAAGAAAGTTCTTGTTGTTTACATCCTCACAAATGTAAGATTCGTTGTTCTTCCTTCAACCAAGAAAAGGAGGGCAGCCATGTCTACCCACAATCGGAAAACGATAGAAGTAATATGAAATAAAAGCTTGTTGTCTGAGAGATCTTGCTCAAAGTAATGCAACTCAATGTACCATCTGATAATTGGAAGAATCTGTTTAAAGGGGCACAGTATTTATGTAATACAACAGGATAGTCCATCAGTTTCTGGTTGCTGGAGGTTCTCCCTATTGGCTTTCCCCATATCCTTACAGATTCTACGCCTGTGTATAGTGGGATCCCCAGTTATAAGACATTTATAGCATATCCTATTGTATTCCATATATTATATGCCAACTATTGGAAGTAACCCTAATAAGTAGCTGTACAAGCACTATGGAACCTCAACTCACCCCAACTTTGCAATGGTCAGACCATGGACAACAAACTTCATAGTCATGAGCAATACCATAGAGCTTACTCGACATGGAGACCTTCTACTCGACTCTGAAGTTCTTACTGATTGCTTAAAATGAAATCTTTGTTATATTTTTGCATAAATCTGTAGTACTTACTGCAATATATGTTATTAAAAAGAAAGTGACACCTCCGTGAAGACTCTCCGGAAATGTTCAAAACCCTCCTCAGTCATTAAACAATGTGTCTAGTATAAAGCAGCAAAGAACAGAGATGGATAAGGGAGAGGAGGGAGATGTAGCTTCAGTGTCGCTACCTAAAGTGGTTGTGGGAATGTTTGTGTGAGAGGAAGAAGAGATCTGATTGGCTGATCTGATTTGAGTACCAGAGAGAGCCCTCCCACCCAGCTGACATGGAGAGAGAAATGGACATAAGCTAGATGAGTAATGATACATATTGAACAGACTGATCATTAGGAGACTGGCCCTTTAAAGGGTAAATGGTACCGAGGAAGTAGAGTAATTACTCTGTGAAATGCTTCTTACCACAATGTAGATCTGAGGTTTACGTCTCTTTGCCAAATCAATAATATTCACTCCATTGTAATAAAGGTTCTCGATGCAGCCATGAAAATTCCTCCTCAGAAACGATCCGGGTTTTCCTGGTACTGGAATCCCTCCAAAGCTGAACTTTGGGAAAAAAGAAAATCAAAACTTGGCTCAATGTTCTTTATATGTCACAAAAATATTCAGAATAAAGTAATAAAAGACTCTACAACAAGGACCTAAAATAAATGTCCATGATATGATGACATTGTCGGGTACCGATGGAGACATTGCATGGATTATCATCTGCATTAATGTGAATGAGACTTATTATTACATCTCTGCTCCAAATATGAAACTATCAAACATTAATATTAACACTGCACAGGTCAGCCATCATCATCACTGGTGCATTATAAATCGATCCTATAGAAGCAGAGCAGCCACCAGCCATCATTTCAAATAACTCCAAATAACAGCCATCATTGGTCTGCTAGATGTTTGTATCCTATAGATATCAATTCAGCAACTGGAAATCATTAGACGTCAGTGTAGTCATCAACCAACACTGGTCTATCATAAATTTATCTAAAAAATAGTCAGGACATTCACTCGACATCAATAGGCATGAATATAGCTGATGCCCAGCAGTGGTCTATTATAAGTGTTGTAGATTCATCCCATAGACATCAGTACAGTCACTGGCCATCATTAGACATCAGTGCAATCATTGTTACAGCAGTGGGTGTAGACCCACTGTGCCAACCAAAGGATTTGACAGGGCTAAACCTAAGGCATTGTCCTGGTGGTTCCCTGGATTTCACGCTTTAACACCAGGGATCTGGTCTTCGCTGCAGGGGAGCCACGAGGCCACTACCTCTTGGGCTAGTCTCCACGAGGATCAAGGGGATAACAGGCTAAACTGGATGGACGTATGTCCTCTTTCAGCCTTACAAACTGTGTTACTATGTTACTACGAAAGACATAGCAGAGCTAGAGAGGGTTCAGAGGAGGGCAACTAAAGTAATAACTGGAATGGGGCAACTACAGTACCCTGAAAGGTTATCAAAATTAGGGTTATTCACTTTAGAAAAAAGATGACTGAGGGGAGATCTAATAACTATGTATAAATATATCAGGGGTCAGTACAGAGATCTCTCCCATCATCTATTTATCCCCAGGACTGTGACTGTGACGAGGGGACATCCTCTGCGTCTGGAGGAAAGAAGGTTTGTACACAAACATAGAAAAGGGTTCTTCACGGTAAGAGCAGTGAGACTATGGAACTCTCTGCCTGAGGAGGTGGTGATGGTAAGTACAATAAAGGAATTCAGGAGGGGCCTGGATGTATTTCTGGAGTGTAATAATATTACAGGCTATAGCTACTAGAGAGGGGTCGTTGATCCAGGGAGTTATTCTGACTGCCTGATTGGAGTCGGGAAGGAATTTTTTCCCCTTAAGTGGGGAAAATTGGCTTCTGCCTCACAGGGTTTTTCTTGCCTTCCTCTGGATCAACTTGCAGGAAACAGGTCGAACTGGATAGACAAATGTCTTTTTTCGGCCTTATATACTATGTTACTATGTTACTATGTTACAGAAGGGACAGACAATACTTGTAGTTAGCAACAGACCAAAGTCAGGGCAGGCAGAGTTTGTGCAAATACGTGAATCAGTACCAAGGTTAGAGCAGGCAACATAGGGTCAGTACAGAAAATCAGACACAGGTCTGGTCAGGCAGAAGAGGATCAGAGTCAGAAAATAAGCAGAGGTCAATACACAGGTTCAAGGAACTACAATCTAGGGACCTTATTTCTGATACAGGTGCCTTGAATATTTATAGATTGCCAGCCAATGATGATTGAAACTGAAAGCAAGAGGAGAGTTACCCCGGAATCCAGGCCCGCGAGTAAGAGGAGGAGAATGGTATGCAGGTCTAGGCCACAGGGAGGCTTAGACCTGGAAACAGTCAGGGGAGCAGTGCAGGACTTAAGCCGCCACTATAACAGTCACCAGCCATCATTAGACATCAGTACAGCCAATGGCCATCAATGGTTTGTGAAAGATACATCCCATAGACATCAATACAGTCACTGACAATCAACAGACATCAGTTCAGCTTTTGGCCATTGATAGCCATCTTTCAATCCAAGACAACACATCAAGCAAGGGAATGTTGGCTGTTGTTGAGTAATACATGGCGGCCGGTTTGGCCGGAGTTGCGTTGGCTGAATGTGGCACTGCTGTTCTTTACCTATGGTGACAGCAAACATTTACATTCATAAATAAGAGGCTGGCACTTCTTCACATTGGCCTGCTGCCAATTATCTGGTCAGAGGGCAGCTGAGCTCAAGCCCTGGTTCTTTCCATCTCCTTTGCAACTGGACTGAACCTGGACCGAACTCCGTTCTACAGAGGATCTGCAATGTTGGCAAACAAGATGGTGAGGCGCTTTACCTAAATCATGGAAAGAGAAGCAAACAGCTATCCATCCTGTCTTGCGTGGAAAAACCCATAATTGGGAGCCATTTTAGGTTTTATTATAAAGGTACCATTAGTTTTTATTATAAAAGTACTATCTTTGACTTTCTAGCAATGTGGTTAGATACAGTATGCATGTGTATTGGGAAGGTGGGGGGAAAATAACACCTGTAGCATAAAATAAGAATATCACTAAATATAACATTATAATGAAAACAAGAACGATAAGAATACAAATAGTATAAAATGTTAATACAAAATAATATAAAATAATAATGATAACAATAACCATGCTCCTAACACTAATACAATCATTAATAAAACATTAAAAACCCCTGCAATATTCCAATCCCAGGATTGCAGTTGTTTCCTAAGAAAAAGCATTTGGGACAATCTTTCTTGGATTCCAGCCCATCAGCAAAGCATAACCATCAGTGAATGTACTGTACAGCATACGCGGGAATTGCTCATATTTCCTATTAGTGATTTCATATCTCATACAATGTAGTGGGAATGTTTCCATCTGATCTTTTATCTCTCCTCCTGGTGTGCAGGGAAGTAAGAGCTGCCACTGTGTTGCCATGCACCGATGTCTCTATAACCCACAGACCGCTTTCTGCCTCCCCCCTGAGGCGTAATACACTGAAATGTTTAATTTCTTTTCATGCAGGGAGATGTGCAAAGGTTAGCGGTCATTTTAAATAAAATTTCAGATTTTATGTCTTTTATGGAGCTTGTAAAAGTCAAAACAGAAACACAATCCAGAGAGTGTAGATATGTTATTAGTGTAATGCGCTATAAACTGCACACTTGGTTTATGACATGGCAACTGGTAGATCGGGCGTGAAAATGACAGAGAACGTCCACTCTGTGCTCAGCTTGTGCACAGCCATATAACAAGCCCTGGGTTCTACACAGCCTTAAAAGGCCAGCTATTGAAGTCTATGGGACCCAGCTGCACGCACTGTACCTCCTTGTGCCTTTTTATATGGAGGCATACAGAGTTTCACAATGCTTCAAATGTCCTACTAAGGAAGTATGGAGCATTGCTTGTAGGATAGTATATCTCTGTAATACAGCAACGTATGGAGGCGCCATATAGTAGTAGATGGAGTGCCTATGGGTCAGCCCCTTACCTAAATACAGCCTATACCTCCTGTTAGTTTCAAAATCAGAGGTGACGTCACCGCAGGGGCTGGCTATCTTACTCCGTCCAGCCCCTGCAGTGACATGATCATATCAAGGCTCTAATCTGGGGCATCCCGCAGCCACGTGGCACTGTGTCCTAAAGCAAAAAACCTACAGTAGTCCCTGTACTATGTGACTGAGAAATGTATCAGTGCAGAGGGTCAGTTGAATTATAGGTGTCAATTAGTAAGCACATTATTTCGATAAGGAAAATACAAGCATTTTAATTCTATCTGGATTACCACTTTAAATTAAAATAAATAAATATATTTACTAAAAATATATAAACAATAATAAATAACAAATAACAAAAAAACGAAATTACTAAAAACAAGAAAAATAAAATTATAATTAAACATAAAACAAATTAAAAATAAATATTAAAATATATAAATACATAAATAAAACTAATAAAAATATATTGCAAACTCCACACATTATCACAGAGAGATAATTATACTTTGCAAAATAATTAACTGCTAATATATTTGTATCAAATTCCCAAAGTGTCTCATTTAGACGCAACGATAATAAATATGACTTTGTCACATCTAATGCCTATAATCGTACATCCTAAAGAGCCACAATTACTAATTAAACTTGATTTCCATCTCCACGCTTGCTGCACATTTTCCGCTCTTGCAAAGACTTTAACTCTCATTGTTATGCAATGATTCTAATTGCCTAATAAATAGCAATAATTCTGCTGATTTCTGGCCACTTTATCACCCGTCAAATGCTATAAAATATAATTTAACAGCCACCATCATGTTCGGAGGGTTTGGTTTTTCACACAATTGAATTAGAAATTTATGGATATAAACAAAATATTAATGACCTTGGACTACATTACAAATATGACGTTTATATCCAGAGCGTAAAACAATGCTGTGCAGTCTATAGGCGTCTCAGAGAAGCACGCCCACCGGAAAACATAAAAATTAAAGAAGCAGCAAAGAATGTACTAAATATTTGAGGACAAGTCATAACATAGAGAAATATGCATTTTATGGTCATCCTGAAATATTCAAAATAATCCAAAAGTGAAATTGTCTCATAAAATACATAAAATGTCCTAAAAATCAGACTGTAAAAAGGTTGTCGTTTAATTTGAAATAAGTAAAAAGTAATGGCACATGATACGTCATTGGTCCTTTGCTTAGTTTTTCCTTACATGTGGAGCAGATGCAGTATATGTTTTATTTGCTGCATCAGTCTCAATTACATTTGCAATGGGCAGCAAGAACATTCGAGGTTCTGCAGCCAACGCTAACAGGGAATGTACAGAATAGTGAATGCAGCTCTGAATATGACATAAATATAGAAAAATAGAAGATGAATAAGGCAAAATTAGATTTACATAATAAAGATAAGAACTATGACAGATGATACAATGGGAATCTAATCTTACATTGTATCTAAAGTTTTTTTACCTTGAATTATATGTATCTATTCTATAGCCAAAGAAAACTACACGGGGCAAACTAAAGAGAATAATACAGAATGAATGGAAACATCCACTCTTGATCCTCTTCAGAACTCCATGTTTCTGAACGTATAAAACTGGTGATCTGCGGACACAACTGTCAGTATACTAACCTTTCTATGGGCATTTCTTTGCTCCAAAGCAGTGGGCTCGGCTTCTGCAGCATGCTTGCTCTACTCTGTAGGCTTCATCTGGCTTCCCTGCATCCAGTCTGCTTCTCTCTGCTCCCGCAAGATGCCTACAGGCCCTCCGTGGGTCTTAAAGGGCCATCTTTCACCCAATCAATTCCCAGTCAATGGTGGCCTTTGCCGTTTTTAGCTTATTTGGTTCTGCAAAAGTGCAATATCTTGCTGTCCTGACCTCCCGTGCCCAACCTTTTCCATTTTATCAGTTTGACCCTCTGTTGCCTGCCCTGATCTTCGGCTTGTTTACTAGACTGAAAAAACCCTACTTGCCCCGACCTAATCTTTTCCTTTGACCTTGCTCCCATCTGTCTCCTTGGTGCAATGCACCGGTGTACAGCTTCGGACAGAAGTCCCTTGTGCCCACCAGAGGAAATGATTCTGAGGGTCTTGTTTTATTAGGGGTCCATTATTGTCAGAAATCGGACCCAACAGAGGATCCTCTGATTCATTGGTGGGCCAGTCCGATCCTGCTGGTGTATCTTAAAGTGCCTGGGTCAGCTGTTACTGAACAGAGACTAATTTAGAAGATAGTGGCCTGGTGGTTCCCTGCAGTAGAGTCCAGATGCCTGTACAGGAATTAAAGGTTGAAGATCTGGGGAGCCACTTAGACAATTCCCTTAAGAATAGCTGTAAGTCGAATCTGTTCAGTGACAGAGGTGGACCACTCCCGCTTTGTTAAAACTTAAATGATAACATTGTACCTACCTGCAGTGAGCACTAGGGGGAGCTGAGGAGTTCACTGTAGACAGCTTATACACTGAACTGAATAAAAACACAATATATAAAACCTCCTGAGCTCATCATAGTGGTGACTGCAGACAGAATGTTATCCTTATGTCCATGTAGGAGATTTGGAGCTTTGTACCAGAAAAAAACAAAGCCCTCATCACTACAAAGACACAATCTGAAAATCGTTAGCACAGAACATTGGCCATCCTTGTGTTATTAAAGTCACATACATAAATAATTTACTTTAAATGTAACATGCAAAATATATATATAAATGGATGTACAGACCTCATAATCTATGTCCAAGTCATCAGAATCCCCCTTTGTGCGGAAATGTTGGGTATATTTATCCACTGTGAAATTGACTTGCTTGTTGAAGCGGTCTATTAGGACAGAATGCCACTGTTGATCGTCCAGGAGGCTCCCCAACGTGACCACTGTGTGAGTGTTACCGAAACGAAGCTTGGCATCCCCTGAGAAACATACACAAGGTGACAAGACCAAACCCATAGTAAGCAAAACTGAGAAGTAACTTAGATGGGGTGAATCGATCAAATCTGGAGGAAAAGAAAATATATTGTATGATAGGCAGAGCCATATAATATACAATGTATTCTACTTTTCCTCCGGGTTTACCAGTTTCCCACTCATCTTTTTCTCCCACTCATTTTGGTGGGAATACATCTTATTTCACTCATAATCTGTAACTGGGACACAACATTGTTACATTTACTGAGACAAAAAATGTAACAAATACAATAGATCCAAATGGATGTTGTATACCGTAAAAAAAAAAAGGAAGGTAAGGAGGTGTAAATATTCAATGGGCATGGGTCCCACCTCAACAACTATCTTCTGCTTGTTCCTTCAGTCCCCACTTGTTCCCTTATTCCACATTAGTTCTCTGTCCCAGCTTGTTCCTTCAGTTCCAGCTTTTTCCCTTGTCCCCGCTCATTCCCTCAGTCCCCACACATCCCCTCGGTCCTCATTCATTCCTCACATCCCACTTGTTCCCTGTGTTCTCTCACGGTCCCTAAGAGTTACTTCAGCCCCTATTTGTTCCCTCACTTTCTGTTTGTTTCCTCATTCCCCGCTCATTCCCCTGGTCCCCGCTTATTTCCCCTGTCCCCACTCATTCCCTTCTTCCCCACTCATTCCCTCAGTCCCTGCACATCCCCTCTGTCCCCATTCATTCCTCACTCCCCACTTGGTTCCTTGCTCCATGCCTACTCCCACGGTCCCTACTAGTTACCTTGGCCCCTACTTGTTCCCTCACTCTCTGTTTGTTTCCTCATTCCCCACTCGTTCTCTTGTCCCCATGTGTTCCCTCGGCCCCCATACGTTTCCTCGCACCCTTCACTCTGCTTCTTGATACATTATAACTGTGAATTGTAAACGTCACCTGATAGATGTTTTGATGGGAAAAGAGACAGTAAGATGGAAAATAGCTGTCAAATTGAGTCAGATGTGGGAAAAAGAATGATGTAAATGTGTGCTAACAGAGGGGGGGGGGGGGGGTGCCTCATTTTGGAAGTGCAGATGTGGCAAAGTTTAACGTAATGATTAACACGTTAAATACACAAATGCAGCAAACTTTAACTTGACCTTTTAAATGGCTTTTGACAGGGTGCTATCACACAGGCATTAGCGGGTAGCACTCACAGTTTTCTGCTAATTGCCCGGCTGCAGGTGAACTTTTAACCTGAAATTATGGCAAGCCCAGCTGCAGCCGGCAATTAGCCGAATATTGTCACCCGCGGCTATTAACGTGTAGATGAAATAGCACCTGACAATCTAAAGTTTGTTGCAACAGTGTATCGAATACGTTACGTGACAATTTAAAGTTTGCTACATCTATAAAATGTATCCAGACATGATGTATTTATTTATTTTCTTTTTCATTTTCAGGGTTGCACTTTGCAATCCAGTGGCAGTTCTTGTTTTCTTACAAGCACAACGTGACGGTGGGGCCTATTCCCTCCTTCATTTTAGGACTGCTGAAGAGGACCCAGTGTCCACAGACACCACTTGGACTAACCTGACCTGGGCTTCCTCCGTCACCTTGGCTGTATGTATTGTCTGAGTTATGTACCTAAAGCTCCCTCTAGTCTGATTATCTGTATTTACTGCAAATCTAGTATTCTATTCACGAACCAGAAAGCTCAGGATGAGCATCATGATACATTTCTTGAGGAGGGACACATGCAAAATTAAATTTATTGGAGGGACACATGTAAAAAAAGCATGAATTAATCTGCTTGTTTAGGAAGATTGTCTGATATAGAGACAGACACCCACAATACGTGTCCTGCATGTGAAAATACTAAAAAAAATAAAAAAATATAGTTTACAAAATTGCTAAAAAAGAATCACTTTTGGATGATTCATTCGCTACAAACATGTTGATCCCCCTCATATGAGGACTACTACGAACAGAAAAAAGCACGTGGATGGAGCACAGAACAGATTTTCCTCTGCTGCTCGGTTTGATGGGCGATTTCTGACATTTAAAGGTTCTGCGTTTATGATCGAGAGTCTGGATTTCGTGAATGTAACAGATGTATTTCAACCGGGGCCTCAACCAACATATGAGCTAATTACTTGTGACATTTCACTCATTACAACGCACGATTTATGAACACATTTCTGAGTAGTGAGCAGACGCGAAATCCCATAGCAATGCCCCCTCTCAAATTCAGGAGGATAATGTAAAAAAAAAAAAAAGGGGGGGGGGGTTGTCTCACTCATTTATCAGCGGTAATATTGGATTTACATGCACCCTCCCCATATCTGTAGGGAGGGTGACTTCAAAACTCTGTTTTGCGGCACATTTTTTTTTTTGTTACATGTACATATTTGTATGTGTATGTCTGGACAGTAGGTTGTGAGGCCCCTTGGTGCCCTCGTGGCTGGCCACAAGCTCCTTTGTCTTCAGCTACAGGAGGAGGGAGAAATTGCGAAGCAGATCCGAGGAGAACCTAGAGTTCCTAAGGAGATGTACGTGGTGACGCAACGTGCTGTACCGCCATGCGTCAGCTTCTGGGAGGAGCAGTGAGGTGTCCCTTAGCAACAGATTTGGAGCCCCTTGAGACTAGTGTGGTGTGCCGGAAGTCTGTTCAGGCTGGGACATCAGGGGCATTTGTGTCTGGAGGTTGTGAAGGATGAGATGTGAACAAGAGAATGTGCAAAGGGTAACTAGTGAACCATACGGCTGCTTCACTGCACAAGGCCTGGTTGTCAGGCCAGCTGAGTTATTGCCAGTAAAACTGGGAGCCAGAGGTCACCATGGGGGAGGGAGTTATGCAAGTGTACTTTGCAGGCTGCCAGTGAAGTGATAACAGGTGAGAGTGCCATCATAGAAAAGCAAAAGGTTGTTTTCCAGCTCACCTTCCAATTTTTGTAGCCCCATGCACAGAGTTGTTCGAGTCAGTCTATGAACTAGTTGTAACAAATGGAAGGAAGTATACTCCAGCACGGTTCCAATGTATTTGTAGTTGCACTTTATTTTCAATTCTCCAAACAGTGGTAGCAAGTACAGACAAAAAAACTCCACCTCCACCACAACAGTGACGCGTTTCAAACAGTCTTTCTCTTCAAAAGACAGGTGGAGGTGGAGTTTTTTGTCTGTACTTGCTACCGCTGTTTGGAGAATTGAAAATAAAGTGCAACTACAAATACATTGGAACTGTGCTGGAGTATACTTCCTTCCATTTGTTACAGAGAGTGCCATCAGCCTGATTGGGGTTAGCTCCAGGAGGGTCTGCTGTGGCTATGAAGATAACATCAGCCTGGAGGAAGATCAGGCCCAGGGAGGCTCTAGCTGCATTTCAGGTTAGCTATATCAGCTCTATGCCAGTGTAGAGCTGCTTTTGTGGAGGACTATGGCGAATTAGTGAAGAGAACTTGTTCATTTTACATTACCGCTTGTACAGGGTTAGAAACAAGCAGCTGGCCCTTCCACAGGCTGAGAAAAGCCGACAAGCGAGTATTATCGGTAACACAGAGGAGCCTAGAGAACTGTCATCAATGCTCCTCCAATAGTAACTAATCTGAGGATTAATTAAGAACATCCCTAATGGAGTATTTGTTCCCCTTGTGAATGATAAATCTTTCAGTTCTTGCCCGACTAAATTGACAACAGTTGAAAAGAAAGGATTGTTTTTAGAATGATTTTTTTAAGTTTGATGAGTAACCCTAAACTTCTGGTCCGCATTTACATCCATTCCCCAGCCACAGAACATGCCAAGATTTACGGGTCTGTGGCGACTGCGGAGGAGCAGTATGACCTCAGTGATATGCGAAATCCAACAAATAAAGCTGCAGTAGCAATCTTCAGAAATTAATTGGAAATAGTCCGTACCCAGGTTAATGTAGAGAGCCAATTTTCCTTTCTGTAGCTCCAGAGTAATATAATCCCCACGCTGTCCTTCTCCGTGAAATAATACGCCTTCGCTCTGCATGCTCTTGAACTTCAGGGAAATGACATCTTTAAATGTGGTCATCAGCTTCTGATTGAACCTGTACAGGAGGGAGCTTCTGCCATCAAAGTCGGCTACATCAGATTCTAAGATATGAACACACAAAGAGGCAATTGACAAGCGGTCATGTAAGCACACAAGCAAGGTCAATGATAATGCTGCCTGCTATTGACAGGAACACGAGCGGCATCATTATTGGCAAATATTGGGCACTCACTGTCATCTCACTCGACTGAATCCCCTGATGATTCCCCTGAAAGAACCAGGCAAGAAATATTCTCCTGGACACAATGGAGGCGAAGAATCGATGGAATAAAAGGACCGGAGTCCCCAAGTGTTTGCAGTGTATGGGGATATACTGGATAGAAGACTTGCATCAAGTAGTTATGGCTTGTATAGCCGGGCTCTGTTCACATTCGTCTCCCTTTTCCCACCTTTACCTGTACTTCTGGAAATCCAACCTCCCTGGGAAAAAGTATGCAAGACAGTTGGAGCCAAATCAATGCTTTCCTTTAGTTGGGACAGGTTCTAGCCATGTGTCTAAATCCTCCTGGAGCAAAGTAGTTTGTTTGTGCTACCCCTGGGTCTCCACACCCGGTAGCCCCATCCCAAGCTGTGCCCCCCGAGTTGTGCCCCTCATAAGAGTTCTTCTCTACCAGGAGGAGGCGAACTCTCTGGTGCCACCTACAGGTGAAGGACTATAGAGAGACGCTTCCCTTCTTCTGGAGGGGGACAATAAATTCTCACCGCTGGTCTGTGTTATCAGACCTATAATGATCGTGTTAATGCAGCAGCAAAAGAGAACAGATTTTAGCAATTCTCATCCGCACTCTGCTGAAAAAATCTAAAGCCTAAATGAAATGTGTCAATTCATGCTGTGGGTTCTCTCCACGCATTTCACAGCAGATTTTCTGTGGTTTCCACTTTATGCATTGCAAAGGGTAAAATCCGCGATGGAAATCCACGGCCTGAATGATCAATTTCTTCAAGGCTTTTTTACATCACTTTCTCACCACGGATTTCGCCCTTTGCGATGCACAGGGTATAATGTGTGCCAAATCTGCAGCAGAATTCCCATCTCACGTGGATTTGTCATGGATTCTGCTGCAGATTTAACTCAGATAAATAAATAAAGATCTACAAATCTTTAGTGAATGTTTACAGGACGCGTTTTGCATTTGTGCACGCTGTAGATCCTCCTGCAGACAAACACCATCAATAATGGACAAGTCCCTTCTTAAAGGGGTTGTCTAGTTTCAGAGTTGAACTCGGACATTCCCCTATTTTCACCCCTCGGCCCCCCCTGATATGAGCATCGGAGCACTTCAGGGCAAAGGCTTTTTTAGGAGATCCAGTGACGTACCGGGCTCTCCATGGGGACTGCTAAGCGGAGGCTTCTGCCCAGCAGTGTTGCTGCTGATGTCACCGCCTCTGATGGGCGGGCATTAGCCATTTAACCATTTTACAGGCTAGGGCAGAGCTACGCTCGCTGATGTCACCGGGCACACTGCTGGGCAGAAGCCTCCACCTAGCAGTCCCTATGGAGAGCCCTTTATGTCACCTGATCTCCTAAAAAAACTTTGCCTTGCACGATTCAGCGCAGGGCAAAGGAGAGAATCGGGGCATGAATGCTCTGATGTCAACATTAGGGAGGCCGGAGGGGTGAAAACCGGAGTATGGATCTTGGATCTTGTTTTGGATTCGGAGTGGATCTCTGATATGTGAACAAGGCCTTAGGGTAGGCGTTAACTTTGGGATTTTCTGACATATCACTCTGCAGCATTGCACCGCTCATCCACACGATACGTAAAAAAGCCTTGAAGAAATTGATAATTCAGGTCGTGGATTTCCAACGCAGATTTTACCTTTTACAATGCATAAAGTGAAAACCACAGAAAATCTGCGCCAAATCTGCCCCCCAGAAACCCTCCAATATCGATACTCACAAATTGTATCATATACTACTTGTTCTAAAACTATAAAATGTTATTATGTAACATATTCGTTATTACAATGAAACAAAGTAACAAAGCTGCAGCGACCCGGGTTATTCTGCGGGCCGGGAGCGGAGTCTGCGATTTGATGCTCTAAGTGCTCAGAAAACACTGTCAACAAACAGGCGCAGACATAAAGGAGAGAGATCTGCTGCCATCGTCTGCCGGCCGTATATTCTGCCTAATGGAACGGTAAGCCTCAGCTTCTAAGGAAAAACTAATTATGGGGAGAAATGGAGGCGGAACATTCCCAATATGGGGCTATGACAAGCCTGGCGGTCTCTAGGGGGACCACCTTATAAATGATGAAGCAACGGAAACAAACAAACACTTAACCACCTGCCTTTTATATCCCTAGAAAACAAATCCAGATTTCATGAACACATTCACACATACGACAAGATGGAAACACCCGGGAGCTTTTACTTCTCCTGATATTTCTCCATCCCGACTGCAGGGATTTCTTTCTTTATTATGTCCACAACCGAGAGCAAAACCGCAATATACAATCCACCATATACCGTATACACAGACAACACCCATAGAAATATCTATCTATCTATCTATCTATCTATCTATCTATCTATCTATCTATTCATTCTTCCTTCTTTCATTCCTTCTATTCTATCAAACTATCAATCTATCTATCTATCTCTCTATCTATCTATCTATTTATCTATCTAGCACAGGAAATTCCACAGCACTTCCTTGATGGTGAAAAAAAGTGGCTACTTTATTTTCCGGGTAAAAAGCGACGTTTCAGTGCACTGAATGGCACCTTTCTCAAGCAGCGTCACTGCTTGAGAAAGGTGTCATTGAGTGCACCGAAACGCTGCTTTTTACCCGGAAAATAAAGTAGCCACTTTTTTTCACCATCAAGGAAGTGCTGTGGAATTTCTTACGCTATATTTCCGTGGACATAGGGGATTGTCCTAACAGCCACTGGCACTCCATCTTTTTATTTTTTTGAACCTGCTGTGCAATCCGTTGCATTTTTTCTATCTATCTATCTATCTATCTATCTATTTATCTATCTATCTATCCAGTGGCCTACCTACTATATAGGCAGACCACGCAGCTGCTATGGGGCCCGTAAGAAAGAGGGGCCCACAGTAGGGGAGAGGCCCCGCTCACTAAATTTGCCCATCTATCTTCCGAGATCTAAAGGACCTCTGATGATGTCATCACAGGTCCTGTAAGGAAACTGCACAGTGTAAAGTGTAGTTCCCAGGTTAAAACAGTGCATCTGCCAGGTCCTGTGATGACATCATCACAGGTCCTTCAACCTCTAATAGAAAGTTTTAGAAGTGGAAAATCAGCTTTGTATTGATCCATACAGACTGGAATGGAGCGGTAAGAGGAGGTCCTCCACTTCTCATCATTTACCCCCCCCCCCATGCCCTGTTGTTACTCATTGCTCACTCATATATAATACTTCAGACCGTTACAGTGACCATAATGTATAACTGACCACATATAACTGTACACACTGCATCTATTATACCTATTATAGCTCTGTATGTATATTAAAAAAGGAAAATGGGCAGCACTCCAAAGAAAAAGTGAAAAAAACTTTTATTCACCCATGTGGTACAGCGAAAGGCTCTATTGTTGAGCCGAAAACATTGCTGTACCACATGGGTGAAAAAAAGTTTTTTCACTTTTACTTAGGAGTGCTGCCCATTTTCCTTTTTTATATAGTGGGTAATCGCTTATTCCCATTGGGCATTGCCCCCATTTATTGCAATTGTTGTTTTCTCTGTTGTGCTACCATTTTTTCTTATTAATATATATATATATATATCTATTTACACACACACTGCATATATTACACAGTATTATAGATGCAGTGTGTACAGATATATATTATATACAGCAGTGTACTGATATGTGAGGTACGAGGTACAATAGATGCAGTGTGTACAGGTATATAGTATATACAGCAGTGCAATGATATGTGAGGTATGAGGTATAATAGATGCAGTGTGTACAGATATTCAGTATATACAGCAGTGTACTGATATGTGAGGTATAATAGATACAGTGTGTACAGATATATAGTATATACAGCAGTGTACTGATCTGTGAGGTACGAGGTATAATAGATGCAGTGTGTACAGATATATAGTATATACAGCAGTGTACTGATCTGTGAGGTATGAGGTATAATAGATGCACTATGTACAGATATATAGTATATACAGCAGTGTAATGATATGTGAGGTACGAGGTATAATAGACGCAGTGTGTACAGATATATAGTATATACAGCAGTGTACTGATCTGTGAGGTACGAGGTATAATAGATGCAATATGTACAGATATCTATTATATACAGCAGTGTACTGATATGTGAGATATGAGGTATAATAGATGCAGTGTGTACAGATATACAGTATATACAGCAGTGTACTGATCTGTGAGGTACGAGGTATAATAGATGCAGTGTGTACAGATATATAGTATATACAGCAGTGTACTGATATGTGAGGTATGAGGTATAATAGATGCAGTGTGTACAGATATATAGTATATACAGCAGTGTACTGATATGTGAGGTATGAGGTATAATAGATGCAGTGTGTACAGATATATAGTATATACAGCAGTGTACTGATATGTGAGGTATGAGGTATAATAGATGCAGTGTGTACAGATATATAGTATATACAGCAGTGTACTGATATGTGAGGTATGAGGTATAATAGATGCAGTGTGTACAGATATATAGTATATACAGCAGTGTACTGATATGTGAGGTATGAGGTATATTAGATGCAGTCTGTACAGATATATAGTATATACAGCAGTATATACAGCAGTGTACTGATATGTGAGGTATGAGGTATAATAGATGTAGTGTGTACAGATATATAGTATATACAGCAGTGTACTGATATGTGAGGTATGAGGTATAGTAGATGCAGTGTGTACAGATATATAGTATATACAGCAGTGTACTGATATGTGAGGTACGAGGTATAATATATGCAGTGTGTACAGATATATAGTATATACAGCAGTGTACTGATATGTGAGGTATGAGGTATAGGTATGGGGCTGTAGGCTACTTAATACCTGTTCAGACCTTGTTCACACACCATAGGTAGTCTAGTGGTAGGACCCCATGTCATGCTGAGATACCGTGTAGTGGTGCCTAAAGGGGCTCCGATATGTTCCTGATTGGAAATATTGGCGAATCTCTCAGCTTTTAACACCAGAGTGAGGGATTAGCCAGTGTTGTCAGTTGCTTATCCATGTGGTGCATCTTTTTTCTGTGAGTTATGTGTTTATATATTTTCATCCGCACATGTTTTATTTTGTGTAGGATGTTTGTGTGGTGCTTGTGGTTCGCGCCGGCATCCTCCATTGTATGCAATTTCTGCTGGGGATAGCCGTTCGCTGCGAACCACATGCGGAAGAACTGCCCCCAGTTAGAAACACGCCACAGTGTTTGGGGTCTGGAGCAGTCCCACCCATTTAGGCCACGTTTATTTTTGTGATTCTTGTTTTATATGTATTGAATGTGCCATTGCATATGGCTTGTAAACATTCTGTTGCACCTGGAAGCCGGTGTCACATGGTCTGTTGTAGGTGTAGCTTGCGGCCTCATGTGTTCCCCATTGCATTGTTGGTCCTGCAGTGCAGGTGAGTGGGATGGGGCTGTAGGCTACTAATACCTGTTCAGACCTTGTTCACACACCATAGGTAGTCTAGTGGTAGGACCCCATGTCATGCTGAGATACCGTGTAGTGGTGCCTAAAGGGGCTCCGATATGTTCCTGATTGGAAATATTGGCGAATCTCTCAGCTTTTAACACCAGAGTGAGGGATTAGCCAGTGTTGTCAGTTGCTTATCCATGTGGTGCATCTTTTTCTGTGAGTTATGTGTTTATATATTTTCATCCGCACATGTTTTATTTTGTGTAGGATGTTTGTGTGGTGCTTGTGGTTCGCGCCGGCATCCTCCATTGTATGCAATTTTGCTGGGGATAGCCGTTCGCTGCGAACCACATGCGGAAGAACTGCCCCCAGTTAGAAACACGCCACAGTGTTTGGGGTCTGGAGCAGTCCCACCCATTTAGGCCACGTTTATTTTGTGATTCTTGTTTTATATGTATTGAATGTGCCATTGCATATGGCTTGTAAACATTCTGTTGCACCTGGAAGCCGGTGTCACATGGTCTGTTGTAGGTGTAGCTTGCGGCCTCATGTGTTCCCCATTGCATTGTTGGTCCTGCAGTGCAGGTGAGTGGGATGGGGCTGTAGGCTACTTAATACCTGTTCAGACCTTGTTCACACACCATAGGTAGTCTAGTGGTAGGACCCCATGTCATGCTGAGATACCGTGTAGTGGTGCCTAAAGGGGCTCCGATATGTTCCTGATTGGAAATATTGGCGAATCTCTCAGCTTTTAACACCAGAGTGAGGGATTAGCCAGTGTTGTCAGTTGCTTATCCATGTGGTGCATCTTTTTTCTGTGAGTTATATGAGGTATATTAGATGCAGTCTGTACAGATATATAGTATATACAGCAGTATATACAGCAGTGTACTGATATGTGAGGTATGAGGTATAATAGATGTAGTGTGTACAGATATATAGTATATACAGCAGTGTACTGATATGTGAGGTATGAGGTATAATAGATGCAGTGTGTACAGATATATAGTATATACAGCAGTGTACTGATATGTGAGGTACGAGGTATAATAGATGCACTATGTACAGATATATAGTATATACAGCAGTGTAATGATATGTGAGGTACGAGGTATAATAGACGCAGTGTGTACAGATATACAGTATATACAGCAGTGTACTGATATGTGAGGTATGAGGTATAATAGACGCAGTGTGTACAGATATATAGTATATACAGCAGTGTACTGATATGTGAGGTATGAGGTATAATAGATGCAGTGTGTACAGATATATAGTATATACAGCAGTGTACTGATATGTGAGGTACGAGGTATAATAGATGCACTATGTACAGATATATAGTATATACAGCAGTGTAATGATATGTGAGGTACGAGGCATAATAGACGCAGTGTGTACAGATATACAGTATATACAGCAGTGTACTGATATGTGAGGTATGAGGTATAATAGACGCAGTGTGTACAGATATATAGTATATACAGCAGTGTACTGATATGTGAGGTACGAGGTATAATAGATGCACTATGTACAGATATATAGTATATACAGCAGTGTAATGATATGTGAGGTACGAGGCATAATAGACGCAGTGTGTACAGATATACAGTATATACAGCAGTGTACTGATATGTGAGATATGAGGTATAATAGATGCAGTGTGTACAGATATATAGTATATACAGCAGTGTACTGATATGTGAGGTATGAGGTATAATAGATGCAGTGTGTACAGATATACAGTATTTACAGCAGTGTACTGATATGTGAGGTATGGGGTATAATAGATGCAGTGTGTACAGATATATAGTATATCCAGCAGTGTACTGATATGTGAGGTATGGGGTATAATAGATGCAGTATGTACAGATATATAGTATATACAGCAGTGTACTGATATGTGAGGTACAAGGTATAATAGATGCAGTGTGTACAGATATATAGTATATACAGCAGTGTACTGATATGTGAGGTATGAGGTATAATAGACGCAGTGTGTACAGATATATAGTATATACAGCAGTGTACTGATATGTGAGGTATGAGGTATAATAGACGCAGTGTGTACAGGTATATAGTATATACAGCAGTGTACTGATATGTGAGGTACGAGGTATAATAGATGCAGTGTGTACAGATATATAGTATATACAGCAGTGTACTGATATGTGAGGTATGAGGTATAATAGATGCAGTGTGTACAGATATATAGTATATACAGCAGTGGGGACCCAATTTAGATTCTTGCTATGGGGTCCAGTGATTTCTATGTACGCCCTTGTATCTATCTATCTATCTATCTATCCATCTCATATCTATCTATCTATCTATCTATCCATCTCATATCTATCTATCTCATATCTATCTATCTATCTATCTATCTATCTATCTATCTAAAATCTATAAAATAAAATAAATGCCACTGACATAAGGTTGATAAAGGGAATATTCTGTGAATCTACTCTCTCTGCTGAAAGCTTTGTTAATCTTTTAAAAAACACATTCACAAGTCATTTAAACTTCAGAACGTGCGGCTCAGATCCAGAGATGATATAAGAACGCTATGGCGGATATTAAGAGCCTGAGAGCAGGCTGTGAATGAAATATCAGTAAAAGTTAATACTTTAAAACAAATGGAGCCATTTTTGATTATAGGTAAGCGGCTGCTACAATTTAATGTAAACTCCAAATATAAAATCTGTCATTTAGTAGAAGGTCACGGTGATTGAAAAAGAGATTTCAGCATAAATTTCAAGTAGCGAGTTCAGTTAAGTTCAAGCAATTGAATGTTCTGGTGAAATAGGAGAACCTTATCGCTGGCATCTACAGATAGCGGAGATAGTGACTGAAATGACTCATAATCTCCATGCTGCCATTTTCTATTTCTGCAATAATATGCAATGGATACTCGCAGCGAGATTTCCCTTTCATTCTAAATTTTCCTTTTTTTTTCTCATACACATTTGTACTTTTGCATTATAGGAATTTACTCATCATTTCAACTTATAACCATGATTGATTTCATTAACAACAAATGGTTCAATACTTATTCTGGCTCCTCAGGCTTATTATGGAAACTGTATACAGTGATAGGAAAGAGGGAACTTCAAACACAATACTATATACAAGTATAACTGTTGAAACTATGTTTCCAAAAGATAATGCTTTTTTACTAGCATATACAAAATGCAGCACAGATGACAAAATTGCACACGGTAATTGTATTGTACTGATCCTGTGTTACATCCTGCATTATACTCCAGAGCTGCACTCACTATTCTGCTGGTGCAGTCACTGTGTACATACATTACTTATCCTGTACTGATCCTGTGTTACATCCTGTATTATACTCCAGAGCTGTACTCACTATTCTGCTGGTGCAGTCACTGTGTACATACATTACTAATCCTGTACTGATCCTGAGTTACATCCTGTATTATACTCCAGAGCTGCACTCACTATTCTGCTGGTGCAGTCACTGTGTACATACATTACTTATCCTGTACTGATCCTGAGTTACATCCTGTATTATACTCCAGAGCTGCACTCACTATTCTGCTGGTGGAGTCACTGTGTACATACATTACTTATCCTGTACTGATCCTGAGTTACATCCTGCATTATACTCCAGAGCTGTACTCACTATTCAGCTGGAGCAGTCACTGTGTACATACAATATTTATCCTGTACTGAACCTGAGTTACATCCTGCATTATACTCCAGAGCTGCACTCACTATTCTGCTGGTGAAGTCGCTGTGTACATACATTACTTATCCTGTACTGATCCTAAGTTACATCCTGTATTATACTCCAGAGCTGCACTCACTATTCTGCTGGTGCAGTCACTGTGTACATACATTACTTATCCTGTACTGATCCTGTGTTACATCCTGTATTATACTCCAGAGCTGTACTCACTATTCTGCTGGTGCAGTCACTGTGTACATACATTACATTACTTATCCTGTACTGATCCTGTGTTACATCCTGTATTATACTCCAGAGCTGTACTCACTATTCTGCTGGTGGAGTCACTGTGTACATACATTACTTATCCTGTACTGATCCTGAGTTACATCCTGCATTATACTCCAGAGCTGCACTCACTATTCTGCTAGTGCAGTCACTGTGTACATACATTACTTATCCTGTACTGATCCTGAGTTACATCCTGCATTATACTCCAGAGCTGTACTCACTATTCTGCTGGTGGAGTCACTGTGTACCTACATTACTTATCCTGTACTGATCCTGAGTTACATCCTGTATTATACTGCAGAGCTGCACTCACTATTCTGCTGGTGCAGTCACTGTGTACATACATTACTTATCCTGTACTGTTAAATACATTTTGAGAAAAAAATCAGCTTTTCATAGTTAAGGTTAAGGTTGTTGCCCTGGCGCTACACCTGATGTGGATTAAGTCTCTCGCTGCGGTACCGCAGTGGTATCGCTCCCACTGTTATTTTACTAAGTTGCAACTGTAATGATTATAGGTGCCGCGCGATGCTCTCCCTATTGTCCCCCTCCTATGTGAGCTCACTCTATTAGGATGTAGTTCTATACGGCTAATTATGCGTACCTGATCTACGGCGCACGCTGTTCCCGTATGTCCTCTTTCATCCAACTTCAGCGCACATTCCAAGGAGGGAGATTCAAAGGAGGCTTTTCCCTGTTTCTTCTATACTCTAACTGAGCTGCCCCGGCCGGTGGCGAGCTACAGTTACAAGTTGAAGGTTCGTAGTTTGGCTCTCGCTCTCACGGAGCGCTTGTGACGTCACAATCTGAGCTACGGAGTCTGTGGAGGTACACACTTCCTTCCAACGCGTTTCAAATACTTCGGTATTCTTCCTCAGGGATGTTGTCCGGACCTCCTACCTTCCTCCTATAAATTGATTCTTTCTCCCTCCTATCATTAACCCTTATTGTGCTTTATTCAAATGCAAATAGCTCAATTTCAGAGTTCAATCCCCCCGGTATGAGTGTGTTCAAGTTGAAGATCCAACGGGATTCTGCCCGAGACATTTTTTTAATAAAGTCTCCCCCCCAACGTCCCGTTCAATTTTTTCTATTCCTATAAATGAGGTGCCACATATATTCCCCCCATGTTTTTCTGTATAATGTCTTGACAAAGGATGATTTTCATATTTTCTTCTTATATTATATAGATGTTCCCCTATTCTTTTATTCAACATTCTTTTTGTACGTCCCACGTACATTTTTTTTACACGGACACGTTATTATATATATTACCCCTTCATCTCTACAGGTGATCTGTTCATTGATATTATACTCATTATTGCCTCCATTTTTATCCATTTTCGTTATTTTCTGTATCCCTATTTTATTTTTCATAATTTTGAGGGTCTTACATGCTCCACATTTACCACAATGGGTAAATCCCGTTCTTCCAGGTAATTCTTTATTTTTCCTTTTCCCTTCTTGTTGGTTTTTATGAGTGATACATTTATTTGTGGGGGCTATTAGGCTGCCTAAATTTTTTGCTTTTCTGTATATGAATTTAGGGTAATCTGGAATTAGGTCCCCTATTATTTTATCTTCTTTTAGGGTTTCCCAATGTTTGTTTACTATGTTCCTCAATATTTTTGTTTGGCAATTGTATTGTGTAATAATGGGGGGGATACTGTTATTTTCATCTTCCTCACTTTTTTCTCTCTTTTGTTTTTCCTTAAGTAGATCCTGCCTGTCGATCTGTCTCACTTGTTCTCTTTGTTCTTTCAATGTATTCCCATTGTAACCTCGCTGTTCAAACTTTTGTTGTAGTTTTTTTGCCTCCTCTATATATTCTTCCCCTTTGGTGCAATTTCTCCGTATTCGCATGAATTGACTCTTCGGAATATTTTCAAGCCATCGTGGAAGATGGCAACTATCCCGTGAGATAAAGCTATTCACATCTGTCGGTTTGCTGTAAGTTTTTGTTTGTATTTTATTTTCCTCTATATAAATTACTAGATCTAAAAATGTAACCTCCTTTCTACTCACGGTGGGGGTGAATTCCAGATAAAAGTCATTTTTATTCAATTCAATTAAAAACTTTGATAGTTCTTCTTCCCCCCCACTCCAAATAAAAATGACGTCGTCGATGAATCTTTTCCATAGGACGAGATTCGCCCGGGGCTCGCCATTGGGACAAATGGTTTCTTGTTCCCACTGTCCAACATATATATTAGCGAACCCCGGTGCGAATCTCGTCCCCAAATCTCGTTCTTCAAATATAAAATAATTCCTAGTTAAAATAAACATAATGCATTTTACTATAAAGTTGATCTGAACCTCTTTTAGTTCACCTTGATTTTGTAGACATGATCTAACCGCCTCACACCCTTTTTTGTTCTCTATAATCGTATACAATGATTTGACATCCAGTGTCCCTATAATGTAATGTGGTTCCCATTGTATGTTATTTAGAATATTTAGGATGTGTTGCGTATCTTTAAGATATGCTGGCATAGACTTTGCGCAAGGCTGCAGGAAATGGTCCACGTATCTGGATAGATTGCTAGTTAAGCACTCTACCCCCGATACAATTGGCCTCCCTGGCGGTTCTGTTGCATGTTTGTGAATTTTCGGGTTATGATAAAATGCTGCAATTTTGGGTTGTTTTATATCTACAAAATCAGCTTCCCTTTTATTCAATATTCCTTCTTCTTTACCTTCCTTTATTAATGCGACCAGCTCTTTTTTATATTTCTCGGTGGGATCATTCGATAATGTTTTATATGTTTTTTTGTCGCTCAATAGTCTGTGTGCTTCTTCTCTATATTTGTCCTTATCTAGTATTATAATCCCCCCCCCTTTATCTGCTGGTCTTATAATGACCTCATTGTTCTCCTGCATTTTCGTTATGGCTTTTTGTTCTTCTTCTGAGATGTTATTCATGTATTGTCGTTTCGATTTTTTGGGGGTTTTTAATTTTCGTATATCCTTCGTTACTGCATTCATAAAGTTGTTGAATGGCTGGGAGTATTCCTGAACTGGATGAAACTTTGACTTTAATTTCAAGGTGGTATGCTTATGGTCTCCTACTTTTGAGTTCTCCTCTCCCCTCTGTGTTATTCTGATTTTTTCCTTTTCCTCTCCTATTGTTTCTTTGTATTGTTGTTTATCATCTTCCTTTTCCCTGTTTGTACTCGTCTGTTTTTTCTGTTCTTTCTGTTTTTTCTTTATAAAACGTTTTTTCAGGGCCAATTTTCTCATAAATTTACGTATTCCTATGAAGGCCTCAAACTTATTGAAGTACTTGCTGGGTGCAAATTTTAACCCCTTTTCTAGAATTGTTTGTTCCCCCTTAGTTAACTCATATTTACTCAAATTAAATATTTTTTGCCCTGATTGTTCTTCTTTTTCTCTCTGTTTGGCTCTTACTTTTTTCTTTTGGGCGAGTTCCCCCCCCCTAGTACCCCTTTTGGATTTTTTCTTTTCTCGAAAAAATCCTGCCTTACTGTCTTTTTTATGGGTACTCTTTTTTGTTGTTCAGTTTGTTCCTCTCTACCTTCTCCTTCCTGTTGTATTGTAGTGTTGTGTCTGTTACAATTAGATGTTGATTTTTGATTACTCTTATCTTTATGTTTAGTTTTAATATTATCTTTATTGTTCTGGTTTGTGTTATAATCTGTCTTTCTTTCCTCTTCTTCTTTGTTATCCAACCTCTCTCTTATTCTTCGTTCTTTAGGCTGTATTTGTGTGTCTATATCCTCTGCTATCTGTTCCTCTATCAAAGATGCAAAACGGTTACTGATTGTCACGCTATTCTTATCTGGTTCTTTATTTGTTATAACGACTTCAGGTAAAAGTGGGATGTGCTGATATATTTCTTCCTCACTTACATCGTGAGTTGTGATTATAGATGATGTATCTGCTTCATCCCCACTTGAATTATGTTCATACTCATCTATTGTGTGAAACGAACCAGTTATATTGTTTGTCATGTGATTTTTGGGGAGGGCATCTCTGTTGAATTTCCTACTTTTTTTGTCCCTTATTTCTTCTTCCTTTTGATGTATTCTTCTCTTAATGTTTTCTACTAGTTGTTGTATGCTATCATGATCCTTCCAGGGCTTTAGTTCCTCAAATTTTACCCTGATTAATTTATTTGTTCTCATAAGTCTGTCTCTTCGTTTATTTATAATGAATGAAACCGCATTCCTCGAGAAATCATGCAGCATACGTTCCCATTCATTCATAGTGTTATGATCTCCTATATCACCTGACAATATTTTTTCTATTTTTAGTCCTCTAGGGACTATGTCCCATTCCAGATATTTTTCAAGTGAGGTAATTTCCCAGAGGTCCTTCATTTCCAGGATTAGAAAAATAAAAAAATAAAGAAAAATAAAATAGGGATACAGAAAATAACGAAAATGGATAAAAATGGAGGCAATAATGAGTATAATATCAATGAACAGATCACCTGTAGAGATGAAGGGGTAATATATATAATAACGTGTCCGTGTAAAAAAATGTACGTGGGACGTACAAAAAGAATGTTGAATAAAAGAATAGGGGAACATCTATATAATATAAGAAGAAAATATGAAAATCATCCTTTGTCAAGACATTATACAGAAAAACATGGGGGGAATATATGTGGCACCACTTTTATAGGAATAGAAAAAATTGAACGGGACGTTGGGGGGGAGACTTTATTAAAAAAATGTCTCGGGCAGAATCCCGTTGGATCTTCAACTTGAATACACTCATACCGGGGGGATTGAACTCTGAAATTGAGCTATTTGCATTTGAATAAAGCACAATAAGGGTTAATGATAGGAGGGAGAAAGAATCTATTTATAGGAGGAAGGTAGGAGGTCCGGACAACATCCCTGAGGAAGAATACCGAAGTATTCGAAACGCGTTGGAAGGAAGTGTGTACCTCCACAGACTCCGTAGCTCAGATTGTGACGTCACAAGCGCTCCGTGAGAGCGAGAGCCAAACTACGAACCTTCAACTTTTAACGGTAGCTCGCCACCGGCCGGGGCAGCTCAGTTAGAGTATAGAAGAAACAGGGAAAAGCCTCCTTTGAATCTCCCTCCTTGGAATGTGCGCTGAAGTTGGATGAAAGAGGACATACGGGAACAGCGTGCGCCGTAGATCAGGTACGCATAATTAGCCGTATAGAACTACATCCTAATAGAGTGAGCTCACATAGGAGGGGGACAATAGGGAGAGCATCGCGCGGCACCTATAATCATTACAGTTGCAGCTTTTCATAGTTGATGCCCTCTCTTTCACCACTGATGAAGGGACCAGCTGAAAGTCCCGAAACGCATTTGGTTTGAAAAGACCCCCACCATTATGGATAACTAACCTACAAGTTTCTGCAATATACACTTTGGAGGTCACGGAGCGCTCCGGTAACTATAGGATTACTACAGATCTTAGAGACTGACAACCGCATATCGCGGGAGGAAGCACGGCAGACTTGCAGATACATGCGACAAGGAGAAGCAAGGCAGATCAGTACACAGAGGAAGTAGCCATATTTGTATATCGTGGCTCGAGGTAAGCGCGGTCTGGCACGTGGGACGCCGCGGCCAGGACCAGGAGATCTAACTACAGAGCCAGCGGGACTACAGATAACAGGTACCTCCGAACGTAATACGCTAAGGATTCGCTAAAATATCGTCTGTGTACCCATATGAGCATTGCCATATTGCTGACATTCCTCCTTCTAATTTAGAAAGGACAAGATTTATTGCTGCGGACTCCCTCCTTATAATTTAGAAAGGACAGTATACTGCTGCGGACTTACACTGTCTCTGTATACTGACAGTACGTTCAAGGAGTTTTAACATCATCCTATTTGAATGAACTCTTTTAGGATCTTAAGGAGGACTACACTAATCCGGGTCACCAATAAGGACGCTGATTTTATGATGTCATAAGATATGAAATAGAAGAGGCCCCTCTTATATATAGGGATATGGTTCCTTTTTTATGCATATGTGACTATTATTCCTGCAGTGTGCTTTATTGATTATAATAAATATATTTTAGTCATTCTACTTTTGTAAGCTGTGGTTCCAATACAGAGTGACCATCATTCTGTACAAACTATCAATTTTCCTTTTTTGTGTTTGGGTCGAAGCACACTTGATCAGAGCACCTTAATCCTCGGACAGCTAGTGACGCCACCCTCCTTTTGCTGTTTAATCCTCTCTGGCTATAACTGTAGCAGATTCCTATAAAGATTATTCCCCCTTATTATTTATTCCATAGCTACTATTAGAGAAGGTGGAAAGTGATAAAGTTAGAATATAATGAAAGTAACAAGGACCCCACAACCGATACTAAACGTAAACACAATGACGTCTTGTCATCTCAAATTGCCCTTTTTAGCTCCTCTCTTCCAGTCCTTCAGTGACGCGATTATTACATGTTGCTTCCATTATTCTACCGACTATGTAAAGTGCTCTACCTGATGAAGCCTGACTCTATGCATTACGTATACGCTACAAGACAATGAGGCCGAGCAGAATTCCTCTGTGCAGCTGGTAATATTCCTACCTGCTTCACATCCCATTGATCTTATTATCAAGAATGACGCCGGTGCATTAAGTAAAGGCAAAAGCTTTTAATTTACATATCATTATCTGTCAGCAAGATAAACATCAGAAAGGCCGGTTCTTGTGAATCTGCTTGTTGTATCGAGACTAGAAAATATCTACATAATGAACACAAGTCAGCTTGAAAGATACGTATAAATATTTATGCCTGAATAATCGCTGATTACATGTCTGGATGCAACGGTAGAAAAAGACAAAACACAAAGTAATTAATTCTGATCACATCTGATCAATGTCACTTGCAATCCTGCCGAGCTCGCCATTAACAGTTCTTACAAAAAAGAAACATATCGCAGGTGTTCACTGGGATATGACTTCATTGTAGTCATTTAAAGAGACATCCACATAAAAGAAACAAACATTTGAAATGCCATTAGGAAAACTCAAATCAGTGTGGACGACGTAGATGGGACCTCCACCGTTTCCAAAACCAAGCTGGCTTATTTTTGGCAAAAGTAGATTTTTGCAGGGACTTTGGCACCAAAACACAAATGTGTCCTTGATCATATTTCCTCTTTATTGTTAATAAAGTTACAATGCAAACTTTTCAGCACCCCCATCTACCGTATACCATTTATAGTACTATTATTTTCTTAGGACAACCTCAGGTACGAAGCTCTGGGTTAATTCTTCCTACCTCACCTATAGTCAGGACCCTGGTGAGATAAATCAGCTCACGGTATCTGGCAGATAAAAGCATTACCAATCTTCAAAGATAAATAGGTCATAGTCCTCTTTTCAGTGGACAGAGGCGATGTAATACATAGACATAGAATATAAAAATAAATAATACCATGGAGATTTTCACAGGCATCAACTTGAAGTCACATAGTTCTTCGGATGCGTTACAATGCCTATGATAACTCAGGTCACAATAGTATTTGCAGGGACTAAGAAATAACATGCGACGACCTAAACGTCCGTGCAGATCCATTGCATTGTATTATATTGCCTCATATTATGTTGTTATATGACCAAGGCTTCAGGCAGAAATGTTGCTGAGAAAATTATATGAAGAAGAAAATCTTGTCTGCACAGAAGGCATCCTAATAGAAGTTAAAAAGTAAACGTGTGTATCTTGGAAATCCTTCGAAAATATAGGATACTTACTGTAAGAGCAGCCGTAGACCTCTATCCTCATTCCTATTCTTCCATTTGGGTTCCAATCCAATGGAATAAAGCGAAGAAATCTGGCTTTGATGGAATGTTGGAATTTCTGACTGACTACACCATCGGCATTGGAGTTTCCTGAAAACACCTGTTGATACAGAGTAACAAATAAGAATCAAATAAATATCAAACAATTTCACTATAAATATTTATTCCAATAGACAAAATGAAACTGCCATCCTTGCCATTGGTCTGATCAAGAGTAAAGACTGGGAACTGAGGGGTATAAATAAATAAAAAAACACAGAATTTTCATTTCCAATGTGGTTCAGGTCTGTTAATTTAAAATGACCTTTATAAACGTCTTTCTGATGTGTTCAAAATCTGTTCAGGGAAGAAGGTGTATTTATAAAGAGACCTTTGTGACACACTGATAGTTATTATAGTAGTATAATAAAAGTTCCTGGGCTAAACAGGGGTATAGTCTACAAAATACCATTTCATGTTCTAAATGCACTTATCATCACAACACTAGGATGGAGAAAACATTTTTGATTCTGTTCAAATTGTGTTAATAGTAATGCTACCAAAATAATACTGCCTCCTATTCACAAGAATATAACTACTATAATACTGCCTCCTATTCACAAGAATATAACTACTATAATACTGCCTCCTATGTACAAGAATATAACTACTATAATACTGCCTCCTATTCACAAGAATATAACTACTATAATACTGCCTCCTATTCACAAGAATATAACTACTATAATACTGCCTCCTATGTGCAAGAATATAACTACTATAATACTGCTCCTATGTGCAAGAATATAACTACTATAATACTGCCTCCTATATACAAGAATATAACTACTATAATACTGCGTCCTAAGTACAAGAATATAACTACTATAATACTACCTCCTATATACAAGAATATAACTATTATAATACTGCTCCTATGTGCAAGAATATAACTACTATAATACTGCTCCTATGTACAAGAATATAACTACTATAATACTGCCTCCTATGTACAAGAATATAACTACTATAATACTGCTCTTATGTACAGGAATATAACTACTATAATACTACTCCTATCTACAATAATATAACTACTATAAAACTGCTCCTATATACAAGAATATAACTACTATAATACTGCCTCATATGTACAAGAATATAACTACTATAATACTGCCTCATATGTACAAGAATATAACTACTATAATACTGCTCCTATGTACAAGAATATAACTACCATAATACTGCTCCTATATACAAGAATATAACTGCTATAATACTGCTCCTATGTATAAGAATATAACTACTATAATACTGCTCCTATGTACATACAAGAATAGAACTACTATAATACTGCCTCCTATGTACAAGAATATAACTACTATAATACTGCTTCCATGTACAAGAATATAACTACTATAATACTGCCTCCTATGTACAAGAATATAACTACTATAATACTGCTCCTATGTACGAGAATATAACTACTATAATATTGCCCCTATGTACAAGAATATACCTACTATAATACTGCTCCTATGTACAAGAATATAACTACTATAATACTGCTCCTATGTACAAGAATATAACTACTATAATACTGCTCCTATGTACAAGAATATAACTACTATAATACTGCCTCCTATGTACAAGAATATAACTACTATAATACTGCTCCTATGTACAAGAATATAACTACTATAATACTGTTCCTATGTACAAGAATATAACTACTATCATTCTGCTCCTATATACAAGAATATAACTACTATAATACCGCACCACCACATCGCAGACTGAAAAACGCTGCTTTCAGCATTATTCTGTCCGCGATGGGGACGCAACAGAACGGAACAGAAAGCATTCTGGTGCATTTCATTTTATTCAGTTCAGTTTTGTTTCCATTGACAATGAATAGGTACAAAACGGAAGCGTTTTCCCCCGGTATTGAGATCCTATGATGAATCTCAATACCGGAAAATATTAAGGCTGGTGTGAAAGTAGCCAAATTAGATGCTTAGTAAATGCTGGAAATGCTTTATAAATGAAGTTTTTTCCACTTAATATCTTATTCTTACATTGTACACAGATATAAGAAATGATGTTCTGCCGTCCCTCGTATCGTTGTGATTTATTATGACACTGCTCTGTCACATTCAGTTAATGAGGCAGTGATTTGCTCCAGGGCAGTTCTACTAATATTGTTTTTTCTGTGATTTCTGATTGAATATATTTCTGATTTCCAATGATTATTCCCACATGCGGCCTCCAGATGCTTTTCCTATATGTGCATTAAACATTTTATGGCGGTTTATTTGATTATTTGCAGTTGTAGAATACTTTACTTTCTGGTGAGATCTTCTTGCGGTTTGTTCCCTGCTGCAGGTTGTGTCTCAGGGATTTGCATGGGAAAGAATGTTTGTGTTACACATTTGGTCCATTTATGTTTCTTTTTGGACTTCTTAGTTGAAATCTGACATTTTAAATCCAATTTTTGTAAATCCTCTTATCCTGTAATTCCGTGTTATGATGCGCCAGCAGTTGATTTGGGATTTTTGAAGAAGCCAGATTGTATCCTTCCTGTGTATTTGGCTCATACAGGAACTTCCTGCTGATAACGTTTTATCATGAAAATAAGAAATACATTTTTATCTATTATCTTTAATTTAGACGGCGCCAAGATGTTCTGCAGCTCTGTTCTGAGAGGTTATGTGCTTACTTCAAACATTCCCCAGAGGAGCTGACAATCTGATTCCAGGTACACAAGGCGGCTTTCATATATAGGGTACAAAAATTACTGGTAGGAAATAGTGGTGGAGATATAGTGAGACGTCTGTCTGGGTATGAAGACCTGGGGGGAGATTTATCAAGACTGGTGCTTTCTGCGCCTGTCTTCATATCCCCTGTGCTGCCGGAGGAGACGCCCCAGGTATGGATAGGTGAATGTTCCTGCAGTCCATGTGCCAAACCAGAACCAGAGCTGCTGTAGATTTCTGTCTTCATTTCCCCCAGAAAACTGGCATAAATGAAGATAAATTAGTCACAATGTCTGGCCACGCCCCTTTAATGCCCTTGCCGCACCCTCAAAGTTTAGAAAAGTGGCAATGACGGCGAAAAAGTTGCACTTAAAAGTTGTATGTAAGACCTTTTAATGACACTTTTCAGGTGTAAAGTAAATGATTTACCTCCCCCCACCCCCACCACCATGACCTTCCTCTGGGCCTCCTAATAAATTTGGTGCATTTCCAGACAGTCCATGCACCAAACTTTCCAATCTATGACCGGACAAATCTATGACCTAGGTGTCCACTATTATTTACGTCCCTCCCACTAAATCCAACCCACTTTTAAAAAGTGATGAGAGAAGAAAAAAGTCACAAATTATTGCACAATTATGATGTTCGCCATCATTTTTTACTTTTTACTCCACAATAATTGTGTAAAGAAGTTAGAAAATATTTATGAGTATGTACACAGTGACTCCACCAGCAGAATAATGAGTGCAGCTCTGAAATATAATACAGGATGTAACTCAGGATCAGCACAATACAATTACCGTGTGCAGCTTTGTCATCTGTGCTACATTTTGTATATACTTAGTAATAAAGCATTATCTTTTGGAAACATAGTTTCAACTATTATACTTTTATTAATGTTATGTATGTACACAGTGACTCCACCAGCAGAATAGTGAGTGCAGCTCTGGAGTATAATACAGGATGTAACTCAGGATCAGTACAGGATAAGTAATGTAATGTATGTACACAGTGACTCCACCAGCAGAATAGTGAGTGCAGCTCTGGAGTATAATACAGGATGTAACTCAGGATCAGTACAGGATAAGTAATGTATGTACACAGTGACTGCACCAGCGGAATAGTGAGTGCAGCTCTGGAGTATAATACAGGATGTAACTCAGGATCAGTACAGGATAAGTAATGTAATGTATGTACACAGTGACTCCACCAGCAGAATAGTGAGTGCAGCTCTGGAGTATAATACAGGATGTAACTCAGGATCAGTACAGGATAAGTAATGTATGTACACAGTGACTGCACCAGCAGAATAGTGAGTGCAGCTCTGGAGTATAATACAGGATGTAACTCAGGATCAGTACAGGATAAGTAATGTAATGTATGTACACAGTGACTGCACCAGCAGAATAGTGAGTGCAGCTCTGGAGTATAATACAGGATGTAACTCAGGATCAGTACAGGATAAGTAATGTATGTACACAGTGACTGCACCAGCAGAATAGTGAGTGCAGCTCTGGGGTATAATACATGGTGTAACTCAGGATCAGTACAGGATAAGTAATGTATGTACACAGTGACTGCACCAGCAGAATAGTGAGTGCAGCTCTGGAGTATAATACAGGATGTAACTCAGGATCAGTACAGGATAAGTAATGTATGTACACAGTGACTCCACCAGCAGAATAGTGAGTGCAGCTCTGGAGTATAATACAGGATGTAACTCGGGATCAGTACAGGATAAGTAATGTAATGTGTTTTTGCAGTGACTCTTTTTCTCTATGTATACTAGTATTTATTGCAAACATTGGCTTTAACACAAGGAATACAGGATGTGATGTTTTGAGAAGCATTAAAGATATTCTTCTTATTAACTTATTCTTCTTTTGTGAATATTTTCAATTTTTATTAGATGAAAGGTTTGGTTACAAGTTATGACAAATATTGAAGCAGTCTTGAGGAGAAGGTCATAGAAGCAGCAGAATACAATGAATTGCAGATGAGTGGTGCCTGTCATTATATTGACTTGACATGACTGTCACTCAGGACTCTGCTCAGAATAACACACTCCCTGTTCCTGCGACTTCAATTATACAACCTCCATAGTCACCCAACTCTGTCACCTGTCTGCATATCTATTACTGCCATGAGAAGCCATACCCGAGCGGTCTTCACACCAGTAATCCAATCATAATGTACAGCATGTGGGTCTTAGTGAAAAGGATGAGCGCCAATGAACTGTTCAGAAGTGGCGGAATGTGTTATCGAAATGCCAGACATGGCGCCACCCTGCAATCTTATACGATCTCCACTTAAGGGAATAAAAAGGTCTTTTTTGCCCTTCTAATGCAAAATATAGTTTTTTTTCTGTTTTTATGTTAAAATGCCTGTTTTTATAGATTCTCTGTTGTCTTTTCAGAAAAATTTGAGTGTGTGTTCTATATGTATACAGTGACATGCAAAAGTTTGGGTACTCCTGGTCAAAATTACAGTTACTGTGAACAGCTAAGGAAGTTGAAGATGAAGGTCTATCCACAGATTTTTAATGCTTTTCAGATCAAGGGACAGATCATGGTAAAACCTTCAGCTCGTGCTTTATGAAGAAGTTTCAGGTTGACAATTCCTCAATTTGAAATGCAATAAAAAATGGCAGCTAACAGGAACCGTGGAGGTCAAGAGAAGGTCTGAATGAACAAGGATAATTTTAGAGACAGCCGCTTGTATTATTGCTAGAAATGCAAATCACAATCCCCGCTTAAATGCAAAAGACCTTCAGGAAGATTTAACGACTCCGGAGTTGTGGTAAATTGTTCAACTGTTCAGCAACACCTGCACAAATATGGCCTTCATGGAAAAGTCATCAGAAGAAAACCTCCTTCCTCACCACAAAATTAATTGTCAGATGTTTGCAAAGAAACATCTAAACAAGCTAATGCATTTTGGAAACAAGTCCTGTGGACTAATGGAGTTAAAATAGAACTATTTGGTCACAATGAGCAAAGGTATGTTTGGAGAAAAAAGGGCACAAAATTTCATGAAAAGAGCGCCTCTCCAATCATTATAGGGGAGGTCAACTTTTTTTATATTCATGACCTAGCCTCAGGACAGGTCATCAACATCAGATCGGAGGGGTTCCTACTCCGGGCTTCCCAGCCGATTGGCTGTTTGAAGACAAAGCAACACTCATACGAGTGCTGCCTTCTCTTCATTGTTTACCTGCTCGCTGTTACAACCACAGCATTGAGCAGGTGCAAGTACAATTAAGCCCCATTCACTTGAATAGGAAGGTGCTGTTCCATTGATATGAATGACAACGCGTCAAAGGGAACGCGTCAAAGGGAATGTGTCATCTCTAACTTTATGCCTTTTGGAGATAATTTTATCTTTAACTTGCTTAACTATTCACAGTTACAATAATTTAGACCAGGGGTGTCTAAACTTTTGCATGCCTGTGTGTATATATATATATATATATATATATATATATATATATATATAAAGATAGAGAGAGAATAATTTTCCACCCTTCAACTAGTTTGTGTCTATAGCCAGAAGGCATCTGTTACCATTTGTTGGCCATAATTGTAATAATGGCAGTTGGCAGCCGCCAGCGTGCAGCACATCCTGCTATGGACTTTAGCCGTACTGCACGCAAGGCTCCTCCTCTGCGCTGCAGGCTTCGTACCCGCTTTCCTGCACTGTCACAGGTGGTGACAGCTCCAGTTGCACCCTGTAGGGGCTGCACTTGTCCTGTTTCTTTAAGAGCCCGTACATGCCCCTGTCTCCGCCTCCTCTCCGATCCCAGCCAGGCACCACCTATATAAGGGAGCTTTCCCCTTCCTGTGATGCCTGAGCAATATTGTGGTTTTTATAGCGAAGGTTCCTGCTCGTTGTTCCTGAGTTTTTTTCCTGCTTCCGACCTTTGCCTGAATCCTGACCTCATCTCTGTCTGATCCTCCTGTAGCTCGCTGCTCTCAAGTGTACAATTCGGATTGTCGACCACGCCTCTGTCTGCTGTGCAGCTCATCACACCTGCTGCACCTGAGCTATTCAGCTTTGCTGTTCTAACAGCTCCAGCCCTGCTTAATCACCAACTCAGCTCTGCTTCATCCGACTCTGCTGCTGTGCATCCTTCATTCAGCGACAGCTTGCTCCACCTGCCTGTATCCCCGGTGCTTGTATTGGGGCGTTCTGGTCCGCCCGGCCAGCTGCCACTTAACCAGGACCACTCTTGCGGTGGCGACCTACCCTGCAGCTGAGTCCAGCTTCCGCATCCAGGAGCGGGATAAAGGGTGAAGACCAGGGGGACACTCAGATTCCGCTCCCAAGTTGGCCCAAAGTCAAATCGGTAAGTGGCACAGTGGACCACCCGTTGAAGCGTTACAATAATCATTATTTACAGCACTATTCAATTGAACACTCTTAATTGATCAATGATCAGTAATTTGTTCTGCCTGATTACATAATCTATCTTTGCGGGGATCAGATCTCTTAGTTCTGATACAAAGCTCGATATCCACTGCTTCCTTTCATACAGCCAAAAAGGTATTTGATAAAATCCTGGCTACCTTAGTCACCAACCAGGGGAAGCTCATGAGGTACTGCATTCATGTAAAACTGTATAAACTGTATTATTTGTAATCTGAAATTAAATAAGGTTAAAAGGTACATTTTTTCAGCTTTATTTTTGTATTTATTTATAGTTTTTGTATTACAGTCGTACAAAATACCACTGATGTGGAAAACAGTTGTACAAAGATAAGGCAAAACCAAACAGAAAGGAGAGAGAGATGAAGGTCTATATAGTCAGAAAGAAAATAAATAAAAAGAAGCTGCTTTCTGTATTTATTACTTATTGCCGATACAAGAACCCATCTGGTAAGAGGATAGCCCAGTATGACCTCAGGATAGCCCAGGATGACCTCAGGATAGCCCAGGATTACCATGACCTCAGGATAGCCCAGTATGACCTCAGGATAGCCCAGGATGACCTCACAATCGATAAGTAGCAACAAACCAGTCCCATAGATCCCAGATCTTGGGAAACTTTTCCAGCAGATTGTGAGAAAGCACTGTAGGATACTCCGTGGTTCGAAGGTCTTTAATGCGGGAATATAGATCCGAGTGCGATGGCGAGTTCGGTCCTTTCCAGAATAAGGCAATGAGACATTAAGCAGCTGTTAAGATGTGGAGGTGCAGCCACGTCTCCCAGCATAGCGCGTAATGATGTTTATAATCCGAGGGGTACTCATGAAGGTTAATAAGGGTGTATATTTGAGATATAAGGGCCTTTAGTCAATGGGTCTAGTAAACAGATCCTTTCAAAAGGAGTCAGGAAGGGTAAGGATGACGACCCCAGAGAGGTCTGGCAGTAGAGTCTGATCTGGTAATATGAAAATCTTGCTGAGGATGGCAGAGAACATATATCATGAGGAAATTTCCCCTGTAGAGGGGTTTAATAAGTCTATCAAACAGAAGAAACCCACCCCAGACCAAGGGTGAACCACAGCAGACATCTCGCTATGTGCTAGGGAGCACGAACTAAGAGAGTAAAGAGTTTACAATCATATATTAGCCCAAAAGCCTGAGGGGCCCATATGCACTTAAAAATGTGAGTGATAGTTGGAGACCCCCAGATGATGCATTCAGGCCCAGGTCCTTCATGGAGCTTTAGGTTCCTCCATCACAGCGCAGACCGAGCACAAATAGAGGTCACTTATCGCAACTTTTATAATAACAGAACTTTCCATGTGATATTCTTGGACACAAATTCATTGAACCTTCACTGTATTTATTGCGCTATTTATTTCCTCATCAGTTTTGCTGCATTTGTCGAAATCTTCTGCTACAATTAAATGTCATCAGACAATAAACCATCCAATTTAACATCTCTGAAGCCGCAACAACAGAAATTTCCATTTGTTCCTTGAGTCGTAAAACCATGGAAGGTCTCACAGAGGCGTCTAGACGTCTTTATTTATTTGTTTATCTATCGCTAGACGTATCATTGACTTTTACATCGTAATGAGACTATAGAAGAAATAATTTATGAAATGTCTAATTAGTTTCTAAAGTAGGAAATAAAATAGAAGGACACAAAAAAGGTTTATTGGGTGGAGAGGGAAAAAAAGCCGTGCTGCTCTCTTCCATCTTCAACTCACACGTGGAACAAGACACGACGGCAGCATCTGACTACGCAGAGTTAGTTTGTAGTCTGTTACCATGAAGACACGTGGTTCTATATGAGAGCTGTATGCACAGAGTGATGTGAGATTTCTAATGGAGGCGGCTTGCACAGTTGCTACATTTTCTATTTCATTGGCACTGACACCATAAAAAAATTTGGCTGAGAAAGTGTGAATAACCTTTAACCCTATCTTAAAGGTGTATTCCAGGTGTTGTTACAATTTATCCTGCTGTTGGGACCCCCACCAATCATGAGAATGGGGGGGGGCGTACCCCCCTGTAGCTCCCCCATAAAAGAAGAGAGCTGCCAGTCACACATGTCAGTTTAGTTGCACTGGAGCAACAAATAAGGTATTTGCAAAAGTCTACATACCCTTCCACCCATGCATGAATTTTGATTCTTACCTTTTTTGGGGGGGAGAAGTGAGCCCGTGTTTTCAGGGCTAGGGATCTATAGGCAGTGGATGGATAAAATCCACTTTTCCACTTTTAAATAAATTAGACACAAAGTAAATCAGCAATAGGGTTTTATTTTTTTATTTTTTTGCACATACAAAAAATGTATTCAGGGTCAAGCTAGTTGATAAGGCCTCATATTCTGAGCGGTGACAGCACCATGCTGTTAAATGGATATTAATGGAATTTATTGTGCTTGCATTTTAGTCTATAATAGAATCTAAGTCCCAACACGGAATTAGTAATCTTGCGGCCTCCTCTATGGTGCAAGCAGTTTTATTACAGGGTGACATTTTTTATTTTTTATTTTTCTTAAAGAGAATCTACTATTGTGTCAGACCTTTTTATAGTCACCAGTGTCATCCCCTTATCAAATTGTACTAGTGAATGCAATGGTATCCACTATACAATGCACCAATCAATCAAGGGGCTGAAAGAAGCCCATCCCCATTCTATGGAGTTGCATAGTTCATCAGAGGACCAGTAACTAGCCAAGCACTTTAAAAAGCACACTTTTTCAGATATAGAGTCACAAATCCCTTGAACAGAGGAAGGATAAACATGATACAATCCCTGCTGCCTACAGCTGCCACTAGGGGGAGCTTAGGAGCGCAATGTATACTGTGTTATAGTAAAAGTCAATGCATAAACAGTCTGCAGTAAGCTCTTTAGCTCCCTCTAGTGGTGACTGCAGGCAGCTACATTGTAATCATGTTAGTCTATGTCGCTGTAGGGGATTTGGAACTGTGTATCAGAGAAACTGAGCTGAAATGATCTATTAAACAAGTCAACATGGTTCTAAATACTGGTGATTCTTTTGACTATCTAAGACTGTTTATAAGAAGGGTAGGGAAGCAGCATGGTTATTAAAAAACATCCCTCTGATAGGAAGCATGTACGTATTTTCCAGGTTGGTTGACCATACGCATGGGCGTAGCTATAGGGGGTGCAGAGGTAGCAGTCGCTACCGGGCACAGGACCCAAGGGGGCGCAAAGACCCTTGTGCCACATAAGAAGACACACAAAGCACTGAGGGAAGGGGGGCCCAAGCTGAACTCTTGCTCCAGGGCCCATGAGCCGTTAGCTACGCCCCGAGTCTATACGGTTTGTGTCCTGGACATAATCATGGTTGCACTGAGATCTATCCTCTCACCATGGCATGCTGCAGACATCTCGTTGTCCTCATTTGCCTCTGCGGTAAGTCGGCTGTGCATGTTTTATCATCTCATGGTTTGAAAACTGGAGGAATTTAAATGAATGTGTGGCGGGAGATTTACGGCTGTGCAAGCACGAAATTTGCTTTGTCTTCATAATTGTTTCCGCACAAAAGCATCTTCACAAATGAACTCCAGAAAGGAGAAGGTTCTTATGTCTTCTGTCTCATGAAACTAAGGAGCAGAGAAGTATCCCTAGGAAAAATGTGGCACAGCAGTGGCGTCCATGTGCAGCATCATATGTACAGAGCTGGCCCAGGAATCGGCTCCTGTTATCATACCAGATATGGGACCAGTCGTAGCAGCATCAATGTAGTTAAAGGAGCTGTCCAGAACTAGAAAAACAAATTCTGATTTTTCAGAAGTACAGTATGGCTACTCTTGTCTACCGGCTGTGTCTGGTATTGCATCACTTTGACATTCATGTGGGGCTGAGCTGCAGTTTGAGAAAAGTCCAGGGGGTCGGAGCAGTACTGTTCCTATGCACCTCTACCAATCAGCTGCTACCGGAATTACACAGCTCCGTCCATGGTGTAGAAGTGACTGGTTACCATTAACTTCAATGAGAGCAACACTACGGTAATGGATGGAGCTGTGCAGTTCTGGTGTCGGAGCTAATTCGGAACAGCAGATTGGCAGGGGAGCCTGTTATTGGACTCCACCGATCTGGCATTAATGGCCTATCCTGAGGATGAACCATCGATAAAAAAATACTGGACAACCCTTTCAGCCCTTTCCGATATCTACTGTACATGTACAGTGGATGTTGGGTCTTTAAAGATGGCTCTCGCTTTGCATACGCACAGGACTAATGTCTGAAATCAGCGATAATGCTGACTGTGGACAATGAACCCTCAGATGTCATTGTCAACTGTGACCACAGCATCTAAAAGGCAAAAAAATGGAAGCAAGCAGGAACGCCTCCTGGTTGAGATCGGGGAAGGCGTTCTATTTCAGTAATAAACCAGAGCCTGTATTAGGCTTCTTGGTTTATTACTTGTATAATACAATTCAGGCCTACAGGTGTCAGAACTATATTGGAATATACTGATCTCTGTGTATTGTAATGGATAACATTTTATTACTTTAAACAAATTGCAATCTAATGATTGCATGCTGCGGTCCATTTAGGAGACCAAAAAAGTAAAATAAAAGTGAAATAAATAAACGGCATCACCACGTCTTAAAAGGCCTGTACTAATAAAAATTAACCCATACTGTAACAAAAAAAATTCTAATGGCAGACACACCAAAAAACAAAATGATCAAAAAGTAATGCACAAAATATCAATAAATACTACAGATCGCCTATGCTATACAAATAGCGCAGAGCACTGTGGCGTGCTACCATATATTAATAGTGTGGCGCTCCAACTGTCAGCCTGGTGAATATTACATCTCTACATCTGGAATCAATTGCAGGTGTATACATGTATATGGGATGAATGGCCATAATGACTAAGTCTAAACCACCAAGTACACAAATTATTAAAAACTGTCAGGTCCTCAAAGCGAGTCTGTCAGCAGTTTTGACAATGCTAAACTGATGGCAACAGTAGGCATTAGGAAATCAGCATAAATATACCTTTTCTGCAGCTTTCATTGACAGGAGGAGTGTCAATATGAAGTTTTATTCTGCTAGATTTTGCTCAGGAGATGGAGCTTTACAGAGCTTTTTGCAGCCCCTCCCCTCTGATCTGAGTGACAGCTGTAGCTTCCAGTCAGGAAACCAGTAAAGCCGCCACTCAGAGCAGGGGGGGGGAGGGGCTGTGAAGCAGCTCAGTGCAGAGAATTCACAGTGAAGCTCTGGGCTTCCCAGGATCAGAATCAGGCAGAGTAAAACATCATATTCACATAACCTCTTATAATAAAAGCTCCACAACAGTTGTGTTAGTACTGCTCTCTGCAGGACCCACCTAGTGCTGTCAGCAGTTTAGCACCATCAAAACTGCTGACAGACTCCCTTTTAAGGCCCTTTCAAGCCTGGCCATTAAAGGGTTAAATGAATAGTTATTGGGACTTACAGTACACTTAATCATTTGCAATAATTCATAGAATTTATATAAAATTATTTTTAAAAAAAAGAGTAGACTCCACTGGAGAAGCCATTATTCACCCGCTTATATATTTTCAGGTTGCAGCATTTTTTTTTTTTGTGTTTTCCTCATGTTTATTACAAAGTCTTTGAACACTTGTGTAGAAATTAGCATCCGTAATCCGCATTCTTGTTTAATAGTTAATTTGCTTTCAAACAGCACTTTGAAGACAGATGGGAGCGTTTCTGAATGTTAGCAAGCCTCTGCAGCGGCTAGGTACACAGCCCCAGAATCGTGTTTAAAGGCCATTTTGATTGAAAGTCTGGATGATCTGTCTGGATACTGTAGTACTGCATCTGTCACATAAATTATCACAAGAGATTGCATAGAGAGTGCATAAACAGCTCTTGAGGTGTTTTTGATGAAGCTGTGTACAAGGTGCTTCCAACTCGCTCTCAATGCCGCAGGTTATAAATATTCAGAAAATGTTCTAATCCCTCTAATTCAATGCAGAGCATGCTGGACCCAAAATATTTATGCACAAAAGCAGCTGGAAGTGAGGAGAATGTCAGGGATGGAAACATTTGTTGCAATCTATTGATTGCGATTAATCTTTTCAAGGTTCTTGGGACGTGTGATTTATCAGGAACTGCAATTAAATGCTGGATGACAGTAACTTCTCTTTGCAACATTTATCTGGAGCCAGAACATGACGACTTGCTGTTTCATGATCCAAACATCTTCACCCAATTATCAGCTTCCTTCTTGTGTGTACTAAAGGAAACTATGGGGAAGCTGTGATTGTAATTATTATTAGACTGAAAAGTATATTATGTTGACCATAGCAAGGTATAGGTGCTAATGAAGGGGTTCTAGTCAATGCACTGGATTTCTGTACTCATGTGGAGATCTGCTGGTGTCACTTACATAAGTTCTGCTGGTGTAAATAGATTATGGATTCTAGGGAGAAGCCTGAATGTTTTGTACCAAGTGGAAGGATTGGAGGTTGGGGAAGTATCTCCCTGGGGAACGGTCACACAATCAGGTTTCTGGGTGCAGTGTTGGAATCCAATACCAGGAGTGAGTTTAAATAGACAGTAGAAGTAGTATCTGTCCTTTATACTTTCTCTCCCTTTGTCAGCTACTCCTGATTTTGGCTTCCAAAATTGTACGCAAAACTTGATCACATGGCCAGATCCTCAGTGAAATCCGTCTATGAGAAAATTTAGGATTTGGCCTTAAACCTCTATGTGGCCACCACACCCCATTGCTCACTGCCGAAGGACATCACTGTAAAACCAGACGGCATAAAGACTGATTGGAAACAGTTCTTCTGATTACTCAGTGATGTGTCATTCATTAGGATATGCTAGTCGATACTCAATGTTTCTTAATGTCTTTTTCTATCGGTTAAGGAGTACTGAGGTCACCATCCTGACCACGGCCAGTGAACCACAAAACTGCTACTAGCCTACTATAACCATTCCAGGTCGTACGAGGCCAAGGTTACCCCCTAGATTCTTCATCAAAGCATGTTAGAAGGTTGGATAGACTTTGCTGCTAGGGACCCAGGTTACATCTGTGGAGTTGGTAACAGACCTGTCACAAAGACCGGGATCGTCCAACGCTGTGTTGTCTTCCTGGCGCTCGAGTTTGACACATCGCGGATCAGGTTGACAGATTACTGGGAGGGGCTGGAGAAGATCCAGCGGTCATGGTCCATATCGAAACCAATGACAAAGTTAGAGGAAGGTGGAGAGTCCTTAAAAATGATTTTAGGGATTATGGTGAAAAGCTTAGGGCAAGGACCTCAAAGGTAGTGTTTTCTGAAATACTACCTGTACCTCGAGCCACATAAGAAAGGCAGCGGGAGATTATGGAGGACAGTATACTGTATATATATTACAGAGGACAGAATAATGTGTATATACTACAGAGGACAGTATACTGTATATATTTACTACAGAGGACAGTATACTGCTACAGACGAATCTGGATAGATTGGAGGCTTGGGCAGAGAAGTGGCAGATGAGGTTTAACACTGAACACTGACAAATGTAAAGTTATGCACACGGGAAGGAATAATGCAAGTCACCCGTACATACTAAATGGTAAAACACTCGGTAACATTGACATGGAAAAGGATCTAGAAATTTATGTGAACAGCAAACTAAGCTGTAAAAACCAGTGTCAGGCAGCTGCTGCCAAGGCCAATAAGATAATGGGCTGCATCAAAAGGGGCATAGACGCCCGTGATGAGAAGATAGTCCTACCACTTTACACATCACTGGTCAGACCACACATGGAGTACTGTGTACAGTTCTGGGCTCCTGTGAACAAGGCAGACATAGCAGAGCTGGAGAGGGTTCAGAGGAGGGCAACTAAAGTAATAACTGGAATGGGGCAACTACAGGACCCTGAAAGGTTATCAAAATCAGGGTTATTTACTAGTGTTGAGCGCAAATATTCGAAAAGCGAATTTTTTTAGCGAATATCGGCACTTCGCTAATTTGCGAATATTTCGAATATAGCGCTATAAATTCGCTATTTCAAATATTCGTTTTTTTTTTTTTTTTTTTTTAGTTATATTTTTTTCTTTCCTACTTCCCAAAAGTAGTTCTTACCTGTCCTGAGGATTCCTGGCTTCCTGGCTGCTCTAGTCAGTGCCCGTTGCCGCTTCTGCCGACTTCCGTGCTCATGTGGAGCGTCCCCATCCATGGGAGAATCTCCATATACTAAAATGTACTGTCGGATTTGAGGAATTACGTTGAAATCGCAATGCGATTAATTCAAGTTATATTAATCGCATTGCGATTACAACTTAGCACTGCTATCTTACATAGGCTAGAATAACGAATATGGAGTATAGCTATGCACTAGCAGTGCAAAGTTGAAATCGCAATGCGAATACTTTAAGTTACATTAATCGCATTGCACTGCTGCTATATTCCATATTCGTTAACTTCGTTAATTCTAGCAAGCTGACCCATTATAAACCCAGCTCTAAGTTGAAATCGCAATGCGATTAATATAACTTGAATTAATCGCATTGCGATTTCAACATAATTCCTCAAATCCGACAGTACATTTTAGTATATGGAGACGTTCCCATGGTGATGGGGACGCTCCATGAGCACAGAAGTTATGGTTGGCTTGGTAGAATTAGCGAATAGCGAATATGACGAATGTATTCGTCTTCGTCTATTCCTCAAAACGAAGATAACGAAGTATTCTACATCTTCGTTTTAGCTACCTATTCGTCAACTTCGCTAATTCTAGCAATCAAATAGGAAGGTTGACTGACTATAGAGACAGCTGTGTTAAATTCGCTATGCAATTATTTTTTTTTTAATACAATAATTATATTACTTGATAAAATTATTATAAGTATTCTATTTATTAAAAAAATAAATCGCATAGCGAATTTAACACAGCTTCTCATAGTCAACCTTCCTATTTGATTGCTAGAATTAGCTAAGTTGACGAATAGGTTGCTAAAACGAAGATGTAGAATACTTTGTTATCTTCGTTTTGAGGAATAGACGAATACATTCGTCATATTCGTCATCCTCGCTAATTCTAGATATGAAACCAATAGGAAAGTAGCCTTAAGTACAAATCGCAATATGCGATTATTTAAATCGCATGTTAATCGCGATAACTAGAAAAAATGACGAATATTCGATTTCGACGAATATGAAACGAATATTCATTCGAATATTCGCGAATTTCGTCGAAATCGAATATGGCACCTGCCGCTCATCAATATTATTTACTTTAGAAAAAAGATGACTGAGGGGAGATCTAATAACTATGTATAAATATATCAGGGGTCAGTACAGAGATCTGTCCCATCATCTATTTATCCCCAGGACTGTGACTGTGACGATGGGACATTCTCTGCGTCTGGAGGAAAGAAGGTTTGTACACAAACATAGAAAAGGATTATTTACGGTAAGAGCAGTGGGACTATGGACTCTTTACTATAAGAGCAGTGAGACTATGGACTATTTAATGTAAGAGCAGTGAGACTATGGACTCTTTACTATAAGAGCAGTGAGACTATGGACTCTTTACTATAAGAGCAGTGAGACTATGGACTCTTTACTGTAAGAGCAGTGAGACTATGGACTCTTTACTGTAAGAGCAGTGAGACTATGGACTACTGTAAGACAGTAGACTATGGACTTACTGTAAGAGCAGTGAGACTATGGACTCTTTACTATAAGAGCAGTGAGACTATGGACTCTTTACTGTAAGAGCAGTGAGACTATGGACTCTTTACTATAAGAGCAGTGAGACTATGGACTCTATACTGTAAGAGCAGTGAGACTATGGACTCTATACTGTAAGAGCAGTGAGACTATGGACTCTTTACTGTAAGAGCAGTGAGACTATGGACTCTATACTGTAAGAGCAGTGAGACTATGGACTCTTTACTATAAGAGCAGTGAGACTATGGACTCTTTACTATAAGAGCAGTGAGACTATGGACTCTTTACTGTAAGAGCAGTGGGACTATGGACTCTTTACTGTAAGAGCAGTGAGACTATGGACTCTTTACGGTAAGAGCAGTGAGACTATGGAGCTCTCTGCCTGAGGAGGTGGAGATGGTGAGTTCACTAAAAGAGTTCAAGAGGGGCCTGGATGTATTTCTGGAGTGTAATAATATTACAGGTTATAGCTACTAGGAAGGGGTCGCTGATCCAGGGAATTATTCTGATTGCCTGATTGGAGTCGGGAAGTTTTTTTTTTTTTTACTTAAGTGAGGAAAATTGGCTTCTACGGCACAAGTTTTTTTTTTGCCTTCCTTTGGATCAACTTGCAGGATAACAGACCGAACTGGATGGACAAATGTCTTTTTTCGGCATTATAAACTATGCTACTTTGGGACACTAGTGACAGACCTACCAGACCAGGGAGGTACACGCAGGATCAAAATCAGGAGAGACAGATACAATCAATGCAGTACATCAGAGCTTAATCCAAAGGCAGGCACAGGCCATTTACTAGGGGTGTCAAAATAAGCAGGAACAACTGCCACAGGGTTAATCCAGAAACAAGCCAGAAGTCAGTTGATCAGGAAACTAAACAGAATATTGCACAGTATTGAGCTCTGATACAAGAAAAATCACGGGCAGGTTAATCTGGAACCAACAGTCTTAAATCCCCACCTGGCCCTGGGATTGGACACAACGGTTTGGCTTCCAGTCACACTGACAAGTGGACCAGCTGGTCAGCACAGCAACTCTCCCAGCAGAGCAATATTGCATAGTGGTTTGGCTGGATAAATTCCTGACACTGTCTCTGTCAAAAACATACTTTTTGAATTCACCTAATGCTGCTACCAATTTTTGACTCATATGGTGTGTACAATAGGTATTCAATTATACATATTGGGCATACTGTAGCTATGAGGCCATTACAGGCATAAGTCAGGAGACAGTCTTAATGTTAATGCCATACAGCAGTGAATCTCCATATCCAGGCATTATACACAAGATGCAGGGACTTCTTCTTACAAAATGCTTAAATGTTGTAGATCCTTAAACAGAAACTCTAACAATGTGTTGAGTGGGAGTACATTTTGTCTTCTCTTTTTTTTCTTCCATATACAGTGTTAAAATAGAATCAGCACACGTCATTTTATTTAATGGTGCAGAAGTGAAGACGGGAATGGGATCAGTCTGAGCAAAAGCTATGCAGCTGGTAGGTGAAAAAAAGAAGATTTAGAATTTGTGTTTTCTCGGCCATGGAGATAGTATAAGAAAATAGTGCATCATATGATGCATAAACAACAGAGGTTGGGAGTCGGGACCATTGTGAGGAGTCTGTAGACCATGCTCCTCTGCATGGTCTACAGCTACCAAGAAGCATCCACCATGAGAAGCATTGGTCTACAGCTATCTAGAGGACCACTGTACTATAAATACTATAAACAGCATTATTCTACATCATCCAAGAGGAGTGCTGTTCCATGGAAACCATCAGGAGCATTGTTCTACAGCCATTAGGAGGATCATTGTTCTACAGTCAACATATGGAACAGTGTTCTATATCCACCATGAGAAGCATTGATCTACAGCTACCATGAGGAGCATTGTTTTACAATAATCATGAGGAGCGCTGTTCTACATATAAGTTGTGGAACATTGTTCTACAGCCAACATGAGGAGCATTGTACTACAAAGACCATGAGCAATATTATTCTATACTCCCCTTTATCCAACATAGAATTGTTCTATGGAAACCTTGAGAAGCATTGTCTGTCTGCCATCACAAGGATCATTGATCTATACTCATTATGAGGAGCATAGCTCTACATCCATCATGGGAAGCATTTTTCTATAGACACCAAGAACATTTTTGCAATCAAAGTGAAGAGCATTGTTCTACAGCATTGGTCTACAGATACCATGAGGAGCATTGCTCTACATCCACATGAGGAACATTGTTCTACAAGTACTATAAGGAGCATTGTTCAACAGCCATGATGAGGATCATTATTCTACATAAATAATGAGGATCAATGGTCTACATGGATAACGAGGATCATTGTTCTACATCCACCTGATGAGCATTGTTCTTTATAAAAACCACTGCTCTACATCCACTATGAGGAGCATTCTTGGACATCCACCATGAAGAGTATTGTTCTACATCAACCATGAGGAGCATCATTCTCCAACCACTATAAGGATCATTACTCTTCCTTCAACATGAGGAGCACCGTTCTACAGCCACCATTAGTGATGATGAGTGTTACCCATTGTGCAAAATAAGATGAGTTTATGAAAACAAATATTAAAATGGTTGCCTGATTAAAAAGGGTGAGTCCAGGGGCGTAGCTAACGGTTCATGGGCCCTGGTGCAACAGTTCAGCTTGGGCCCTCCTTCCCTCAGTGCTTTGTGTATCTTCCTATGTGGCACAAGGGTCTTTGGGCCCCCTTAGGCTTCTGGGCCCAGTAGCGACTGCTACCTCTGCACCCCCTATAGCTACGCCCATGGCTGAGTCTTACAGATGTCCCATAAGCTGGGACTGAAAAGATGGTGAATTTGGTTTTACTGAACAGTTACATCAAGCTTGCTGTGGCCAAAATAAATGGCTACCTTTATACAGTGCTGCTGGAATCCAGCCACTTTAGTTGCTAATGGATGAAAACCAATGTATACATTAGACTCTTATCCCTGGTATCTGGCACACCACTAAATGATTTATTGGATGCCTTCCCCCATTACCAGCTTTTACACTACACAGAGGAAATTAATTTTTGGCAATATAAACCGCATTTTAATCTCAGAGAATCCCTGTTGTGCTACCAATAAGTGAACTTATTCTGTGCCAAAAAAATGATTGTACAATTTAAAATATGTCCCTTGAGACAAAGATGCAGAGAAGTCCAATGGGAGCCTAAAATCTTTTCAAGCTCAGGGAACATAAAGCAGAATCAAGACCAGTGGGAACCATGAGCTGCTTGAAGCACTTTCTTAAAATTAATTTAGAAGCAACTGCTAATCATCATTCAGAGAATCATTTACTATGGTTTCCAACTTTCTCAACCATATGAAACTTTCTGTAACCAAAATCTTAGGGACGTAGATAATGGCGCAATGCCTAATTTCATGCGATAAACAACATACCGTATAGGACATTGCTAAGATGGAAATTTCCTAGTAAAATCTGGGGAGAGTTGTTATTTTTAAATTCACTGGTTTGCTACTTTACCAGGTGATATAACTCCCTAATAGAAAACTGTCCGACAACAAGGCAAATCTGCTCAGTCATCTCCAATCAGAAATGATAATAATCACATTGTTTAGCATCACTTAGGTTACTTTTTTCCTGTATCAGTGCGGATACAATGTATCATTCTTGTGTTCCATCTGTTTAGCTCACAGAGGATTGTGTAGACTTAATACAATTGTAGCAAACCATCTACTGGATACATTTGTAGCAGATCTTGGGACATAAACAAGAATATTCTCTTTCCTGGCAGCAAGAAGCCATCTTGAAACACAAGTATATTAGAATAAGTTGAAATGTTTAATTATACAATCATTAAAGGAGATATCATTAAAGACCTGAAATGAGCTGATGGGCAGGAAATGGAATGTTATAAAAAGAAACAGCATTTTCCTTTGCAAATCCCTTCTGTTCTAGCGCCGTCGCCCAGTGATCCTGCCGGGCATTATTGACAGGTGAGCAGCAATGGCATACCCAATTACTCCACAGGACTGCAGCCAATCATTGGCCACTGGAGTGGTGGCACTGGAACAGTTTGGGTTGCACAGTCATGCTCATTTTGGGGGTTCTTGGAAAAACCCTTTAATCGTCAGTCATGTAAAGCTGGAAAACGCCTTTAAGTTTCTGACCTTCTTACTAAGAAGGATCATTTGCAGTCTCAAGAGGAAACCCACAATGAAAATTAAGGTTTATGCGGAGAATATTTGACTGTAGATCACTGCTAATATCTTCAGTAAGGAAGGTCAATTAACCCATTGCAATCTAAACAAAAACAGGATCAGAGTTACTATGTCTTCCGGCTAAGACTAACCCAAATCTACGCCAAAGAATACTGTAAGGAATAGTTACATGCGCTGCCACTGCCAACCTGTGACACCTACAGAATGAATAGGAGATGTCCTTGAGATTCCATTCAGCTCGGTGGAAATCAGGAACGTAATAAAACGGTGAAATGCCCGAGGGACTATTTATACCTAGGTGGCAACCTGCCAGAGCTATATTTTACAAGCAAGTATCTCCAGATGTTTCTTTTATGAGAAATAGCTGCAGGACACTATCATTGAATATTCATCCTTATTCTCAGGCCTTATCCTTCCTTCTACATTCTGATTTAAGCTCCGAGAACGATAGAAATACACAATAATTCACAGACATGCCGGGGCCCAGCGCAGGCACAAAGATGGTAAAAATGTTAGAAATGTCCTCAGGACATTCCAATATTTCCTGCGGTTCACACGGGAGCTGCCATTTTAATGAAAGGTAACGGAAGGTTTTGCTGTAGAAAAGTTCAGATGATGAATCTAACTTGACGGAATGTAAATAATATGTTGTGATCTCATAGAATTAATTATGCAACAAAAAACTGTATTAGAAGAATAAAGCTGCGGGCGACTCACCCTGATATTACATATCCACATTTAATGCTGTAAAAGAGGATCAGCTGAATGTGTGTAATTTATACCGGAGCAGCAGGGCCCAGTTTTTACTTTGCGATGCATTTTATTATAGATATACAGTACTTTGGAATAGTTTTAGACAGATGTGGGGAAAATTCTGCAAAGTAAGAATACTTTAAAAAATAGAAGTGTTAGTAGTTTAAATTTAAATTTATTCTGCAGCAGCAACATACATCCAACTAATATTAGTGGGAGCTATTTTCAGCATAAAGAATAACAGGGAGTCCTGAAAGTAATGACTGGGCCCCAACAGAGCACTTATCATCCAGCGTGTCTGGGGTTACATGAAGAGACAGAAGGATCTGAGCAAGCCTACATCCACCGAAAATCTGTGCTTAGCTCTCCAAGATATCTATAACAACCTCCCTTCGAGTTCCTTCAAGAACCATGTGCAAGTGTATACATGTGCCTCGAAGAACTGATGCTATATACAGTTATATAGATACATCTTTGTGTGTATGGCGTATATATATATATATAGTGACACAGTGAGAGGTTTGATGGTAAAAAAACAGGTATTTTCCTCTCAGCCTGTGCTGCTGGGTTGATTGCAGCCAGGTGAGGGAAAATACTGGACCGGATTTTAGGTGCCGGTCCGGGTTTTTGGGGTTAATACCTAGCTGCCTTTAAAAGACAGCTGGGTTTATGCAAAGCTCTCTCTGTGTTTGGGATCTGAGCCCTGTGCTGGGCTGAAAAGCTGAGACCCGTGTGCCAGGAGAACAGGCCATGTAAAGACGGTCAGTGGACTTTTTGTGTTGCTGAGCATTCAGCCAGGTGTGAACTAACACCTAGGATTTGAGGTGATTTAACCTGGAAATTGCTGGTGTTCCGTGGAGCTCTCAGGGCTGGAAGCAAGAGCTTGCAAAGAGGCGTGCAGTCTGCCTGGAAGCCTGAGGTTGGACTTTCCTGCGGCTGGGCTGACAGCCAGGTGTGAACACGCACCTAAACCACACAGGTGATTTGATTCTGTCTTGGACTTTTGTTTTGCATCAAGTTTTTGCTGTGTGTGTGAAGTAACACTAAGTGACTGTTTTGAGTTTTGTTTGTGCAAGTGTGAAATAAAACACTGTTTGCCGCACTACCTGGACTCTCTTTGCCTCTATACTGCACCCGCACCGCTGTCTACCAGAGCAACTCCCCACAATATATATACTGATGCTGAAGACAGGGTCAGTATAAGATTTCTCCTTTCTTTATTCTCTTTGCATTTTATTAATTGATAAAATCTTTTCACATATGAGCCTAAAACTTTTGCACAGTACTGTGTATAGAAATCTGCTGACGTGCAATAGGTAGATAAATATTAAGTAGATAGATGTTGCTGTTGGGGTGAATAAAGCAGGTCCACGCTCTTTTTTTGGAGTGCTGCTTCTTCTTTACTTTTTGGATTATCTTTGATTTGGAGTTACTGTTGTTTTTTTGTTATTTTTAGATATATAGATATTAGATAGATAGATAGATAGATAGATAGATAGATGTTCTACCGCTGTACCGCTACCGTTGTTTTCTCTGTTCTACCGCTCCCATGATGCAGAGGTCGACTTCTGTCTATGAGCTGGTGACAGTAGTGGAGGAGGCAGGTAACTTCTTATCCTTCTTGGACTGCAATAGTGTTGATCACGAATTTTCGAATTGCGAATTTTAATCGCGAATATCGGCACTTTGAGAATTCGAGAATATTTAGAATATCGCGAAATATATTCGCAGTTGCAAATATTTTTTTTTTTTTAAATTTCAGTTTATGCGAATTTTTATGCGAATTTTTATGCGAATTTTATGCGATTTTTGTATGCAAATTTTTGCAATCAAGAAAATAATGACTGGAGATTATGAATTTGCGAATTTTCGAATATATGGGGAATATTCGCCCAAATATTTGCGAAATATCGCAAATTCGAATATTGCCCCTGCCACTCATCACTAGACTGCAATGAGTGCCACAGACTAGAACATACTTACATGAAAAGAAAGGTAAGACCTGTGAATCCTGACAAACGAATGATACTCACACGTCTACCGCCAGAAACACAGACCCAGGACAGTTTTTGCTTTGACCTTTCCCTTTAAGTGCTGGCTACTGTATACATTAAACAAACACTCTATTTGTAACACTGTATCAGATTCCCATCACATTGATTTTTTTGTTTTTATCCTTGATCCTAGAATGTTAGGGGTTTGCATTGTCAGCAATTGTCGTCTGTATCTATTACCTTTACTAAAGGCATCTCATTCCGTTCAGTAGTGAGTAGTGATGGAGACTTTATAATGGACAGGCTGGTATTGGTGGAGCGTCACTTGTCATCCAGGTGTGGATAAGGAGAACATTCAATATCTTGATACGGAACCTGCCCTTCAGCTCCTGTCCTCCGCTGCATCCATGGTATTGAGTAATTAGTAGGAGTTAAGACTGCAGTTTATTCTTGTGATATCCAGTGACTTAGATGCAATAACAGGGTCACACACAGATCTCATAGGAAGCCATAGCAAAATGTAGTATGGGCCCCCAAGGGCCAACCCGTTTCCCAGTACATGTAGGTGAAACATTCCCAGGCAACAAGGGAATCAAGTGGAATTCCCCCAGATTTTTGAAAAATGTATGTTTTTTTAAGAATTAATAAATAAAACTTGTCATAAAAGGCGCTCTCAGCGTCATCCATTTTATCTGACTTCTAGGTCAGAAAAAGCGGAACATGTGGTTCATAAAGATGATGCTCTGAACATGATATTTTTCAATGTATTTATATCGGACAACTGGTATAATTGCACTAATACATCTCCTACATACAGCTCTGTGCCTTTAGCTACCATCATACAGTGTACTATAAAACTGCCTGAAGCCACCACTAGGGGGAGCTAAATACGTAGGACTTTATACGGTTACCATTGACAGCAATGGAAGTTGTAAATATCTATTTGCATTGAGGACCCCTTAGTGGCAGCTGCATGAAAATGCAGTGTCTTTCATGTCAGGAAAAGGTCTTAGGGCCTCCCCCCCACTGTGCAATAATAATGGTTGCACAGTCCACGTATCCTTGAAACCATTTTATCTGTGTAGTTTAAATACAACGTACACTAGTCTCATTCGTTATTTAGTAAATCTCTTTGCCGTAGAGTAAAAAAGTAAATATATCCTAATAAGCAATCCCCAGAGCCGTCCTGCCCCATTATCTGCTCATAAATATCATTCTCTACTATATCATTCCGGGTTTACGCTATCAAAGCAGAACCTGAACCTTAAATCAGATGCAACATATTGTCTCCTACCGTATCATCTCTGGCTACATAATAACTGGAAATTAGCATTTGATTATTAGGATTTGGTCTTGTGGATTACTCCAGATATCAGCAGGGGGCTTCGTGTTACTGTAATAACCTCACTCTGCGTCTTCCCATAAGAGCAGATCTTGTTAGCTGGACCCATTCACACATTTATTAGTTCTGCCCCCTGCTGAGCGGACGATGCCGCGGTCTGTTATTTGTCGGAGGCCATAAGCAGTTGTGTTGTATAACCCAGATTGTGCTTTGAAGCAAAGCTGTCAGCACTGATTCCGCTCTGTTCTATTGTGCTTCATTTAGGAATTTAAACAGTGATTAGCGGCGCCAGGTCCTGGGAGATTTCCTTCACCGGGTTGCATTACTGCTAGGGCTGGCTTACATGAATATTAATGTGCATATGTACAGTATACACTGGTGGAGTCCCTGAGGGGTCTGAGCTGCAGAAACTAAGTATCTATATTTGATACATTTTGATACATTTTATAAACTTTAGAATCATTATTTTATTTATTTTCACCAGTTTACATATTTTTAGTAATTAGAATAAAATGATCTTATTTTTGGTTAGCCTTTGGTTAGGTATTTCTTCTCCATCTTAAAGGCTATGTAAACCTCCGTAGGGATTTTTTTTTAATGATTGTATTTTGCTCATTTTGGGCTAAAAAATCTTTTTTTCCCATTAGCCTTTATTAAAAATATTGAGCCTTTCTGTCACAAAGGGTTAACTGTTGGTCTAGATGTGTGACTTTGTGCCGGTTATCTAATAAACCTTATCTCTAATTTAATAAGAGGTCATAAACATTTATTTAAGACACATTCTTATCCGTAAGATAAGGACTGGGCTATAACGAGTGATTAGGAGATCAGAGAGCAGAGATAAGGAGTAGTGATGAGCGGCAGGGGCAATATTCGAATTTGCAATATTTTTTGAATATTTGGGCGAATATTCTTCATGACTTTTTTAGATTATTTTCTCGATTGTGAAAATCAGCAATGTAATATTCGCGTAATGAGCGCGCAATACAGGCGTGGTCACTATTGTTACATTTTCCAAGCTGCTAGAATTTTCCTGAGACTGGAGAAAATGGTTGGCACGGCAGAACGTTACAATAGCTTTAAATGCAGGTAGAGTGCTCCGATATATTCGTGACTGCGCAATTCGGCAATTAATGATGCGCTTATTTTGGCGCAATATGTGCCACTTCACATTTTAGCAGGTCTGACTACATATTAGTGATTGGTGCACTAAGTATTGTTGTGAACTTGTGACATCACAGCACTATGTCTGTAGCCTGTATGTATGGACAGCAGAACCTATCACACTACCTAACACCCTGCACTGGAACCTGTCAGCTACACTATATCACTATCTAACCTACACTGACTATCTCCCACTAACTATCTAATGTAATGTGACATCACACTAACTATCTGTATTATATATAAGATAACTAACTAACTAACTAACTAACTATCTAATGTAATGTGACACAGCAAAGCACAGAGCACAGCAATGACACTGTTCTCTCTCTCAGAACTGCAAAAAACAGCAGAAAATGGCTGCTGGGGGGGGGGGGTTCTTATATAGTAAGGGGTAGGCAACTTTCCTATTGGTTGCTAGGTATGTTGCTAAGCTCAGACAAAGACATTGCAGCCTTCTCATTGGCCCACAAGCAAGAAGCAGTGAGAGATCATGGGTTCAGAGGGGAAAAAAAAAATCGAGAATATTCACGAATACAAATATATAGCACTATATTCTAACTCTTCGCGAATTCTTGAAGTGGCGATATTCCCGATTAAAATTCCTGATTCGAATATTCCACCCAACATTAATAAGGAGCCCATCAGCTCCTGGTCTGATGGAAAAGAGAGAAAATTCAGATCCCTTGACTGGAGTATCTCAGCCCCATACAGAAAAAAGGGCTCCATATTTGTAATAAAGACCCATTTAAAAAAAGATTTTTAGCTCAAAATGAGTGCAATGCAATAATTACAACCCCCCCTCCCCCCCCAAGGTGTACATTGCCTTTAAGGGGTTTAAGTAAATACACATTCAAGCATTCCATAACACTAACAGATAGTCAATGGTGACTGCAGATTTGATGTGCGAGTAGTATACATAGATGTGGGCAACTATTTCTCAGCTTCTCTCAGTCTGTGTGCTCTAGATGCCATAAAAGTCAGTTCATAGAGGGTCCAGTTGCTGGGGCCTCACTGATCCTAAGGGCTCATGCACACGACCGTATGTATTTTGTGGTCCGCAAAAAATTGATCTGTTAAAAATACGGATGACGTCTGTATGCATTCTGTATTTTGCGGAACGGAACAGCTGGCCCCTAATAGAACAGCCGGCCCCTAATAGAACAGCCCTATCCTTGTCAGTAATGCGGACAATAATAGGACATGTTCTATTCTTTTGCGGAACGGAAATACGGAAATGAAATGAACACGGAGTAAGGTCCGTCTTTTTTTTACTGAGCCATTGAAATGAATGATTCCATATACGATCCTTGAAAGAAACGGAACAGACTTGGAAAGAAAATACGTTTGTGTGCGTTAGCCCAAAGTATGTAGGGATGAGCAGAAATAAATCACTTTACTTGCATTGCATTTTTTATTTTTATTTTTTATTGTAGAGGTATGGCTTATGTATATTTCGTACCAATAAATGGTCAAGAATCAGGGCAACAGATCCTTATTTCTGCTGTTATTGCCTTACACATGGCAAATGTGACTCTTACTAGAAAATGTTACAGACGCAAATGCCAAAGATTCGCTTGAGTCTGTTCTTGAGAACGTTTTTTTTTTTTCCCAGTTCTTGGCAGAGAAGTCTCCAGACATTTGCTTAATCTCCACTGCCGTCTCTAGTTTTGTAGAATCCTCCCTATGATGGTATGAAGCAAATAATGAATATGTCTCAGGCTATATGCACATTTGCATGTGGTTTTCGACTGTGTCCCTTTCATTTCAGCAGGAGGAAAGTATTTGTCTCCAGAAAATCATTGCAAGGAGCAAGTATTCGAAACCTATGGGGGATTAGTTCTGCAAGTGTGATAACAGACTGACTTCTTGGCCTGCCATTAGAAAAGCAATATGGGTATTTGCTTCTCATGTCAAGTGCCTTTTGGCTGTAAATATGGTAGGGGAGGTGGTTCCCGCACCACAATTTTACTATGGCCATAAAAGGTTGCCCTGGGTTCTATGCACTGCCACATTTTAGCTTCTGCAACAAAAATATACAGATGTGTCCACCCTTACTTTACCTAAGATTTGGTTAAAGACATGGGCGTAGCTATAGGGGGTGCAGAGGTAGCAGTCGCTACCGGGCCCAGGAGCCTGAGGGGGCCCCTTGTGCCGCATAAGAAGACACACAAAGCACTGAGGGAAGGGGGCCCAAGCTGAACTCTTGCACCAGGGCCCTTGAGCCGTTAGCTACGCCCCTGGTTAAAGACTACAAACTCTCAAGAAACCAACACAATATCATGACATGCTTGCAAAATCATTGACAGTCTGCAATGTACTCCACAACCACTAGGTGGCCTCACATAGATACAGCACATAAAAGATTGCATCTTGTGACAAAATCATGTCTTTTTAAAAATCCGGTCATCCCATGCCTTACATCTAAGAATATGTTGAGGAAGAAGAGAAGTAAGGCAAGGAGACTTCTGTATGCCCACCTTCAAATTCCACTTTGCAAGTATGGTAGGCCCTTTAATCTAATACAAATGCACCTTGCTGTGAGGACATTGCTATAGTGTATTGTATTAAAACACAGCATTTATGCAATAAATTCATCTAAAAAACTGCAAGCACCGGTGATGGGCAGGCAGAATGACTTTTCAGACTAATTCCCTTTAATGTAAATGAGCCTGAGAAGCTTTTATAACGAGGAGAGTCATCAATTCGTTCTCTTCTGGAATTTTAAACATGAACCTATTATATGTTCAAAATGACTTTGAAACGTTATCTGTCTCCAAAGGCTAAAACAATTGTATTGACCTTGCTGGAAATGAAGCTCTGAATAAAAGCTTTTAATTCGTTAGTGGCTGCCGTTAAAAGAGCCGCAGCTACGGTGAACTTTGTGCTGGAATTTCACTGCTTCTAGTCAAATACCAGCAGCTTCAGGAGAGAGAAATATGTGAAAGCGTAAAACCATGAGCCGGCTGAGAAGTACATAAGACAAATCGCTCATTCAACAGCCCTGAGGTCCATTTACAGCGTATGAGACCTTAAAGTGGAACTCCGGCTCAGAGCATGCTTTCATTTTAAGGTCTAATTTTCTGTGCTAATTAATTTCACAATATTCCTTTATTTAAAGAAAAAATCCTCCTTTGTTTTTCTTAACACAACTATAGACTTAAAGAAGCACTCCAGCAAAAACTGTCTATATACTGTATACCAGGGGTCGGCGACCTGCGGCACGCATGCCAGTAGTGGCACGCAGACCACTTTCTGTTGGCACGCCAGCTGTCACCAAATGACTGCAAGACATTTCAGTCTTGTCGCCATTTGTTGGATGCCCCGCCGCCGCGCTGTACCTCTCAACATAAAGATCTGCTGCTAGGACTGCCCCTCACACGTTCCGCACTGGACTCCACAGAGGAGCGATAGCAGAGAGGGGCACTCTGCTACTGGTTGGCCTCTACTGTACCTCGCTGCTGCGCGTCTCCACCTCCTCAGGACTGCCAGAGGTATTTACATGTACTGAGAGTTTGTGTGTGACCAGATTGGGGGTGCGGAGATGAGGGGGAGATGGTGAAACCAGCATGTGACCTGATTGGGACTGGGGGCAGGTGAACTTGGGGAGATGAGCACGTCACCGGATTTGTGGGGGAGGGGGGGTAGGGGTGAGCTTGGGAGATGGGGGATTGAGCATATGGCCAGAATTTTGGTGGGGGGGAGGAAGGTGAGCTTGGGGAGATGGGGGAACAAGCATGTGACCTGATTGGGGGGGGAGGGGGCAGGATTGTGAGCTTAAGGAAATGGGGAATGAGCACTGTGACCAGATTGAGGGAGGGGGAGGTTGGTGAGCCTGAACAAGGTTGCTTGGGGGATAGGGGGGCTGGTTATGAAGGGAAACCAACCAGCTTTGTGACTACTTTGGGGGAAGGGGTGATGAGCCTGAAAATAATTTCTGGGGGGGATGGGGAACAAGCTAACTGACTACTTTGGGGGGTGCGGTGGGGATGGTCGGAGTGTGATTGGTGCAGCTCTGTGGGGGCCACCAGTATATGGGGTACCAGTGTATGCCGGACAGTGGTGGGGAAGGGCAGCCCTCAGTCACTTAAAATGAGTGAGGGCTGCTCTTCCCCACTGTCAGTAAGTGTACGGTCCCCCATATATTGGTCCCTTAGGAGGACTCCGAGGAGCAGTGACAATCTTTACTATCTATTTTTCTGAAAAGTTGTAAACCTCTTTAAGCCGTTCCAGTCAGGCAGTGTTGTTGAGAATTTTGGGGCATAGCTAGTAAATACCTGGTTTATGTCACATATTTGCGTTATATTGCTTTCCCATATGGCTGGGCACACCGAGCGCTTTAGCTTTGATATTTTTTTTTAATCTGCACTCTTTACAAAAAAGAGTTGCCGACCTCTGCTGTATACTGTATGTAGCATGTAGAGTAATAAAATAATAATGTGAAGGCTCGTATCTATACTTGTGTATACTAGTTTTAGTTCTTGTGCCATTATGGGTTGTCTGCCATGCTGATTATTTTATCCTCTTACGTGGTTCCCTAAATGCATCCTACATTTCCCATCATCCTACATTTCCCATCATCCTACATTTCCGATCATCCTACATTTCCTATCATCCTACATTTCCCATCATCCTACATTTCCCATCATCCTACATTTCCCACCATCCTACATTTCCCACCATCCTTCATTTCCCATCATCCTACATTTCCCATCATGCGTCTTTGCAGAGACAGAGGAGGCAGACTCTCCTTACACTGCTCTCGTTCTGCTCTGAGGTTAGTGAATGATAAATCGGTGACATAGAATTTCTGTCTCCAGTTTGCCTCCCCTGTCTGCTACTTGTGATAGGTTTCTCCATGTAAGCTCTAACAAGCTGAATGTTATAGGAATACACTGGAGACTCTGCACACAGCACTCACAGATAGCATACATAGAAAGGTTGTGTCTTGATTTAGAGAGAGCAGTGTGAAACCACAGCTCATAGAACAGACTGGGGACTCACGTCACTCACAAATAGCATACACAGTTGTGCGACTTAGGGGAAACAGGGGGGTCATTTATAAAACCGGTTTAAAGTAGAACTGGCTTAGTTGCCCATACCAACCAATAAGATTCCACCTTTTATTTTCCAAAGGAGCATTAAAAAAAAATGAAAGGTGAAATCTGATCGGTTGCTATTGGCCACTAAGACTGTACTAACTTACACCAGTTTGATAAATTACCCCATATATCTCATAGAATAGACTGGAGACCCTGCATGCAGCACTCACAGAGAGTATGGACAGGCGGCGTGAGTAGAGAGGACGGTATAATTCTGCAGAAAATCACTGTTCGGACAGAGAATTCTGAAATACCTTCCGCTGTCTCACCTGTCATATCCTCAGCCTTTCCTGCCCTGCGCCCGCTTCTGTCTCCGCCAGATGGGGCAGGCGCATCGGACACATCCTCTGGCAACACTGCCTCCATGTTCCATCCCATGCCATAGGGGCGTGTGCCTGCTGCTTCCTATCATTTATGTTTCCAGGGGCATGAGCTTCCTGCCTCCCAGCATGGCCCTGGGTAGGGTTATAAGTTTAAATTGCAGCTTCCTCTGCCTGTACGTTGAGATAATAATATAACAGTAATAGCACCGGTGTTCTGTTCTGATCTTCTGTGTTGGACCCAGCCTGTTTGAACATTCTGTTTGCCTGCCGCCTGCATAGACTACTGGACCTGTCTGATCCTCTGTACCCCGCTACTATCTGATACTAGCTTCTGACCCATGGCTTGTCTCTGACCACGCTTCAGCTTTTTCCTCTGACAGTCATCATCAGCTGCTGCCTTTACTCCAGTCTTCTCTGCAATACCACTTCTCACCACCGTGTCTGTTATTGGACTCTGTTCACACTAACTGCGGCTCTTACCACAACTTGAGCTACTGGAGCGTTACCTGCTGTCTGACTCAGTGAGTCAGCTGTCAACCATATTATCTAATCCTGTAGGTAGTGGTCCAGTTTCTCTCTTGCTCCTGTGAGAGTCCTGAATAACACCCTAGGGGTCAGTGGCTGCCATCCCTTGGTTGACACAGAGAATCCCCACTCTCTGGTTTGACCAGTGGGTAACGCCCTCTGGTCATAACAATCATCAACTACATCACTGATCCTCTGGTCTCTTAGATGGCAGCAATTATACCTTCAGTATCACTCAGGGACATGCAAAGAAACAATGGGGGTAGAGAGTCAGCAACACAGAAGAAATGGATCTCCTGTTTACGCAGACCCAACACACAAAATATACGGGCTCAAATGAGCTGGGATGAAGAAAAAACACTGGGAGCATATAGTATATGTGAAATAAATAAAATACTTCTTTAAATATAAAATCCTGGCTCTTTGCAGTCACCACTAGAGGGAGCTTGTTGAGGATTTGTAGTTAAGCTAAACTGGAGCTGTATAAATCTGCTTGCAGGGAGCTCCCTCTAGTGGTGGTTGAGGACTGCTGCCGGCCCCACACTATGATGTGGTAATACATGCTTATGCTATGCCCTCCATAGACAGATATGCTCTATGCAGAAATTTTCCTCTTTAGCTCTCTCTGTATGATGTCCACATATGCTAATGAGACAAACTATTGAGCTGGCATGCTCCCTGCAATATTCCAATTCGTCACCCACACAACTCTTACAAAAGGCTCATTACTGTCACTATTGCACAATTTACCAATCACAGACATAAATGCACTGTTAGAAATATACTGTATGTATTAGAATATAGAATTACTGTATTATAATTCATAATTGCTCCCCCCCCCCATACGCACCAACCCACACTAATCCCAATAATAAACTTCTTACAATCCTGGGTGTAGACTCAGCAATTAATGCTGTTAAATCTCAACCACCTACTTTAGTCATTGATAGCATTGATTACGAGTAATAGTGCATGACATTCCCCCAGCCATCAGTCTCTGGCATCTACAGGGTTATTATATCCTGACACTGATACAGTGATTTATTGTAACATGATTGTTTCTTCCTCGCAGTTATTACTATAAATGTACAATTAATAGTACACAATGTATCTTTATATTGATTCTTTCCCCATCATTTCCATACATTGCCTCTCCGCCCCTGTAAAACATTGCTACAGCAATATTTGCAAGCAGCCGCATTCATATTCAGGTAGACCAAGGGGCGGCAAATTAGCTCCTGAAGCCCAGCAAAGTTCAGGCACCCTATTTAGTAGAAATGATGGCGTACAGCGAGCACATATATAAATACCCTCCTTGGTTAGGATGCAATCTACGGGAGATTATTCTGTCACATCTATTTAACCAACAGGTACAATTTACAAGAGAAAAAACATGCTAACTTGTGTCTGCAAGATGTATTGTGGCTGGAGAATCCGCTGAAGTTCTCTCCACATTGTATGGCTGAAGATCTGCAGTTGGTGTTGCCGTTATTATGTTGTGGCAATAACCTCAATTGAGCTGTGCCAAAATGCTACAATTCTACAACCTATAGAACACACACACGTTCAAACAGATACTTTGTTGCAGCGAACTTACAAAGTTGTAGATCTAGGCATTGTTTAAAATAACTTCGACCTGTCATGAACCAGCGGGTGAACCCACTGTGCCACATGACCAACCTTCTCTAAGGGTGTTGTCTAGGTGAAACCCTCATTCTTCGCAGTAACCCTGATGGTGGTGATAGACTTTCCTGAGAGGAACACCAGGTTGCCACCTTTTGAGAGGATTGGCACACAAAGCAGCTTGTCCAGATGGACCAGGAGGTACCAGAGCAAGGTACAGACGTAGTCAGCAGACCAAGTTATAACCATGAGTGACAGTGTAGGGCTGAAGGATGAGCCAAGTCAAACAAGCAATGGGCCAGGGCAGGCAGCACAGGTACAGCTCAGGCAATCTGGGTTGGCAACAGGAGAGTCAAGGCAAGCAGGCAGGGATCAAACAGGTAGCGCAGTCCAGAAACACAAGCATGAGTCAGGTACACCGGAACACAATCACAGATAACAGCAACCTTTGCAGGACGCAAGGACCTTTGATGCTCAGGCACCTGGGAAGGGGGCTGAGCCACTTATATAGGTGTAGGATGGCTGGGATTGGTCGCACAGGTTACATGTGCAAAACCCTACATCACAGGAAGTGATGCACGCCGTACGGAGGTGCTACAGGAAGCAGGTTAGAAGGCACGCTGTGTCCAGAGCAGAAAGGAAACTGTGGAGCGGATTCCAGGACGAGAGCAGTGCATGGGCAGACGCTGGCAGCAGATCACCTCTGCTACCTGCCCTGTAATGCGGTTGGATGGGGGAAATGACGGAGGCGGCCAGGGAGAGGAGTGCTCGTCCAAGCATCGAGCCTGGCACCATGGTGATGAGGCGGCAAACACGGTGCCGCCGTTACAAGACCCTGATGTAGCAAATGTGTTTTTAAGACACAGGTAGAGTACTGAGGTAAAGACATTATAGAGTGGTATTACTGGGACATATTATGGCACTTTTTTATTATTATTATTATTATTATTATTATTATTATTATTATCATCATTATTATTATTTATATTATTGAATTATTATATTGTTTAGTAGTAGAAGTAGTTATAGTAGCAGTATTATTACAATTAATTTTACTACTACTACTACTAGAAGAAGTATTAGTAGTACTTATTATTAGTTGTAGTATAGTAGTAGAAGAAGTAGTAGTAGTGTTTATTATTAATTTAGTAGTAGTATAACTATTATTATTTTACTATTAGTAATAGTAGTAGCAGTAACAGTATTACTATTATTATTTTAGTAGTAGTAGTACTTATCATTAGTAGTAGCATAAGTATAGTATAGTAGTAGTATTTCTATGTTGTTATTATTATTATTATTATTATTATTATTATTATTATTATTAGTAGTAGTAGTAGTAGTAGTAGTAGTAGTAGTAGTAGAAGTAGTACTACAGTAAAGGAAGGGGTAGTAGTAGAAGTAGTATTACTCGTAATAGTATTATTCAATTCAATATTAGTGGCAAAAGTATTAAGTAATACTAGCAGAAGCAGTTGTAATAGTTTTATTATTATAATTATTGTAGTAATTAGTGTTGAGCGAAGCATTCAGTCTTTAAATTTTAGGAAAACTTTCCTAAAATGGCAGCTGCACATGTAAAAAAAGGGAAAGTAAGAAACCCTGATGTGAGATCACCCATAATTCCGTGCAGACAGCCAATCCACTGATAGCCAGCCCCTGTGATATCACAGCTTATAAAACCCTCATCCCGCGTGGTCTCCGTCATTGTCCTGTGAGCTGAGCATAAGGAGCACACGCTCGTGAGTGTCATTTTTAGTTATTTATTCCTACATTTACTTATTCCTACATCAGCTGTAATTCTATAGTGATGAGCGACATAGGCAATATTCGTTTTCGCGATATTTCGCTAATTTTTCACATAATATTTTCAATAAATTTACAAATTCTAGAATTCGTGTTCTCCAGTTATTATTTTTGCGATTGCGCATATCAGCACTAATAAAGCTCATATTTTTGGCGCAATACATGCAACTTCACATTTTATCAGGTCTGAGTAGATATTACTGATTGAAGTATTGTTGTGACATCACAGCGCTGTGTCTAACAGACACTAATCCCTATCACAGCACAGTAATCCCTATCACACTACCTAACCCCCTGCACTGGAACCTGTCAGCTACATTATATCACTATCTAACCTACACTAACTATTTCCCACTAACTATCTGTATTATATATATAAGATAACTAACTAACTAACTATCTAATGTAATGTGACATCACAGCACTATGTCTGTAGCATGTATGTATGGACAGCAGAACCTATCACACTACCTAACACCCTGCACTGGAACCATCAGCTACACTATATCACTATCTAACCTACACTGACTATCTCCCACTAACTATCTGTATTATATATAGAAGATAACTAACTATCTAATGTAATGTGACATCACAGCACTATGTCTGTAGCATGTATGTATGGACAGCAGAACCTATCACACTACCTAACACCCTGCACTGGAACCTATCAGCTACACTATGTCACTATCTAACCTACACTGACTATCTCCCACTAACTATCTGTATTATATATAGAAGATAACTAACTATCTAATGTAATGTGACATCACAGCACTATGTCTGTAGCATGTATGTATGGACAGCAGAACCGATCACACTACCTAACACCCTGCACTGGAACCTATCAGCTACACTATATCACTATCTAACCTACACTGACTATCTCCCACTAACTATCTAATATATATATATATAAGATAACTAACTATCTAATGTAATGTGACATCACAGCACTATGTCTGTAGCATGTATGTATGGACAGCAGAACCTATCACACTACCTAACACCGTGCACTGGAACCTATCAGCTACACTATATCACTATCTAACCTACACTGACTATCTCCCACTAACTATCTGTATTATATATATAAGATAACTAACTATCTAATGTAATGTGACATCACAGCACTATGTCTGTAGCATGTATGTATGGACAGCAGAACCTATCACACTACCTAACCCCCTGCACTGGAACCTACCAGCTACACTATATCACTATGTAACCTACACTGACTATCTCCCACTAACTATCTGTATTATATATAGAAGATAACTAACTATCTAATGTAATGTGACATCACAGCACTATGTCTGTAGCATGTATGTATGGACAGCAGAACCTATCACACTACCTAACACCCTGCACTGTAACCTATCAGCTACACTATATCACTATCTAACCTACACTGACTATCTCCCACTAACTATCTGTATTATATATAGAAGATAACTAACTAACTAACTAACTATCTAATGTAATGACTCAGAAAATGGCTGCTGGGGGGGGGGGGGTTTATATAATAAGCGGTCGGCAACTTTCCTATTAATTGCTCGGGATGTTGCTAAGCTCAGACACAGACATTGCAGCCTTCTCATTGGCCCACAAGCAAGAAGCAGTAGTACTGATGAAAAAAAAAAATAGAATATTCACGATCACGAGTATATTGCACTATATTCTAGATTTTCACGAATTCTCGAAGTGCCGATATTCGCAATATAAATTCACGATTAGAATATTCGCCATCAACACTATAATTCAATACCAATAAGATGGAAGTCTTTTTTATTCCGGAGCCAGGGTACCATCCAAAACCATCCAGACTGCAAACCCTTAGGGGAGCCAGGTCTCAATGATTATAAGCAAGATAAAACATTAAATACATTGCCACAAATCTTTTACCACTGCAGGTCGCAAAAGTGAAGTTTGTACAGTTCACAATGTCGCGCAATTCCTTAATATTTAGTAGATTATCCTCATAGGGTAGAACCATCCAATTCCATAGATACAGACAAAAACACCAAATTAGATAAATCCCTCTCTCCATCTCAAATTCCTGGGAAACATCAAAAACGCACCAATAGTGAAGCACTGCTGATAGCGCTGTTCACACTGCGTACTGATATACTCACAAGAGGCGGTGGAAAATATACCGTCTTTTTTTCTTCTTTTTCCTTATCCACACACTTCCTATAGAATATTTGAACACTCTCATAGTGAAGTATCGTCATGGAACTCAATACAAAACCTTTTTATTATACTCACCTATATCAAGGGTAAAACGCACAGTAAAACAAATCACGGTCTGGTGCTGCTCTATTGAGTTCCATGACGATACTTCACTATGAGAGTGTTCAAATATTCTATAGGAAGCGTGTGAATAAGGAAAAAGAAGATAAAAAGAAGACGGTATATTTATCAGACGTGCCTGTTTTTCCACCGCCTCTTGTGAGTAGTGTTGATCACGCATTTTCGAATTGTGAATTTTAATCGCGAATATAGGCACTTCGATAATTCGCGAATATTTAGAATATCGCAAAATATATTCGCAATTGCAAATATATATTTTTTTTTAATATCTGCTAATGCATATTTTTATGCACATTTTTATGCAAATTTTTATATGCAAATTTTCGCAATCAAGAAAATAATGGAATTATTTTCTTGATTTCAAAAATTCGCTGACAAATTTGCATAAAATTAGCATAAAGATTTGCATTAAGATACTTTTTGAATACCAGTTTATGCGAATTTTTATGCAAAATGTATGCAATTTTTTTTAATGTGAATTTTCACAATCAATAAAATAATGCATGGAGATTACAAATTCGCGAATTTTCGAATATGAGCCATAACTTTTTTTATTTTTCCGTTCACATATCCATATAAGGGCTTATTTTTTGCGGGATGAGTTGTACTTTCTAATACCTCAATTTAATGTGGCATACAATGTAGTGGGAAGCAGTAAAAAAATTCCAAATGGGGTGAAATTGGAAGAAAAACCAATTCCTCCAATGTTTTGCGGGTTTTGTCCCTACGGCATTTCCTTTGCAGCAAAACTGACATGTACCCTTCATTCTCTGGGTCAGTTCGATTACAATACCACATATATACAGGTTTTTTATGTCTAAATATTGTAAAAATAAATAAAAACTTAGAATTTTCTTTTTTTTACATTATTATATTCTGACCCCATAACTTTTTTATAGTTATATCTACTGAGTTGTGTTGCGGCTCATTTTTTGCAGGACGATCTTTAGTTTTTATTGATACCCTTTTGGTGTGTATGATTTTTTTTTACCACATTTTATTACATTTTTTGGGGTAACAGAAGCGATCAAAAAAGGTGAATCGGCCATTTTGACATTTTTTTCCATTTCGCCATTCATCGTATTGGCAAAATATTTTAATAGTATGGGTGTTTTCGGACGCGGTAATGTCCATGGTGTTTATATTTTTGGTTATTTATGTTGTGTTTTTTTTTATTCTATAGAAAGGGGGTTGATTTAAATATTTTTTTTAACTTTTTTATAGATTTTTAAATATATTTTTTTTATGGTATTGTAGCTCATGTTTGAGGCTACAAAACCAGTTTTTTTTTATTCTGAACCATCATGGTTCTTATAGATCCATGATGAGAGGAGAATTGCTCATTTATTATGTTGGCCTGCCAGCTGCTGGAAATAAGTATAGCAGCTTTAATACCCCGGGTCTCTTCAGAGAGATCCCGCATATTGAATTCAATTACCGGAATCCTCATCACACTTGATCACAGCATCTAAAAGCTATAATGTCCGCAATCGGCATTATTGCCGGTCGTGGTCATTAGCCGCGGGTCTCTGCTGCTTGAATCACAGGCCTATTCTATGATGATCAGATTGGGTGTGTTATGGACCAGAACTTTCAATTCGAAAAAATGTGGTTTCACAAGTAGAGATGAGCGAACTTTAAAAAAAAGTTCGGCGTTCGGGTTGTGGTAATCACCGCATCCCGTTATGGATTCCACTACCGCGGACTATCCCGGCATATGGAATCCATAAGGGACGGCCTCCACGAACCCGAACTGTTGAACAGCCGAAGGACCTGGGGTGACGTCACCGTCATGTGATCAGTGCAGGGGGCGTGGCTCAGCACTGGATTTGATCCCGTGCTGAGCCACGCCCCCTGCACTGATCACATGACGGTGACGTCACCCCAGGTCCTTCGGCTGTTCAACAGTTCGGGTTCGTGGAGGCCGCCCCTTATGGATTCCATATACCGGGATAGTCCGCGGTAGTGGAATCCATAATGGGATGCGGCGATTACCACAACCCGAACGCCGAACGCCAAACTTTTTTTTAAAGTTTGCTCATCTCTACTCACCATTTCTTTGCTGCCGGTAACAGTTTTTTGCAAAGGTTCTAGTAAAACCTTTTCCAAAACTACCAGAACCTTTTTATTTTTAGCAGTACTAGTAGCAGCAGCAGCAGTATTATTAGTACCAGTATTCTTAAAAACTGAAAAATCCAGCACATGCACTATGGATCAAATCCAATCTCTTTATTATAATTAGAGATGAGCGAATAGAATCTCACGAAGTGGAATTTGATCCGAATTTCAGGCTAAAACAATAGTGTAACAAGCATATGATGTCACCACGGCGGCCGGCGTGATGGCGTAATCACACGCCACACGAGATTTTACTCAAGAACTTCAAGCAAAGCCCGTCGCAAGCAAATGGAGGCGGTAAGTTTGATTTAAAAAAAACAGTTTTTACACTCAGATGCTGCGATCATGTATGGCCGTGGCATCTGAGGGGTTCAATGACGGGGGCAACGCTATCACAGCTCCCTGTCATTACACCCACTACTTACAGAAAAATGCACTTCGTGACAAAGTTATTCGTCATGAAGCTAATTTTTTTATAAAATTCCGCGTATCAACCGAATCGAACTTTTTAAAAATTTGCTAGTCTCTGATTATAATTCTTTAAAATTTCACGAGCTGATCAGAAAGCTTTACAGTCCATAAATCTTTCTGATCAGCTCATGGAATTTTAAAGGATTATAATAAAGAGATTGGATTTTATCCGTAGGGCATGTGCTGGATTTTTCAGTTTTTTCAAGAAAGTGTTTCCCTCATCCGGGGTTCCTTGCACGCCTATGGAGTGGAGCTGGTGAGCTGGAAATATTTTGCTTTATACCAGTATTAGGCCTCATGCACACGACCGTTTTTTTATGCTGTCCGCAAAAAGGGGTTCCGTTGTTCAGTGATCCGTGTCCGTTTTTGCCTTCCGTTGTGTTTCCGTGTGTCTTCCGTTTTTTTTAGCGGACATGACCCAAAAGATTTTACCAAAAGACAGGCTGACAATGTTTTCCAAGTGCCTGCCAAGAGATCCGCAAATAAAAAAACGGACACGGAACGCGGATGACACACGGATGGCCATCCGCATTTTTCACGGACCCATTGACTTGAATGGGTCCGTGAATCATTTTTCACGGACAAGAATAGGACAGGTTATATTTTTTTGACGGACTGGAATCACGGACCACGGACGCGGAGGACAAACGGTGCATTTGCCGAGGTTTTAACGGACCCATTGAAAACCAATGGGTCCGCAGAAAATCACGAAAAACGGAGCAACGGACACGGAATCAAATAACGGTCGTGTGCATGAGGCCTTAATAGTACAATTTGCAATTGTAGTAGAAGTAGTGCTATTGTTATTAGTAGTAGCAGTAGTAATGAAAGTAATAGTAATGGTAGTAGTAGTAGAAGTAGTAGTGATATTAATAATAATAATAATGATAATAATAATAATAATAATAATAATAATAATAATAATAATATCATTATTATTAGTAGTAGTAATAAGAGCATTAGTAGAACCAGTAGTAGTACCAGTAGTAATAGTAGTAGTAATTGTAGTAAGAGTAGTGTAATTACTATTATAATTTTTAGTAATAAGCAAAGTTTTGAAAATTAGATTTGGCTGCTTCGCTGAATTTCGTAAAAAAATTTGATTTGTTACTAAGTACTTTTCTATCACATTGTATGTGGCAGGTGCAATGACGGAGTACTGCGATTGCGCTGCCCCCCATGATTGAACCCCTCAGATGCCGCATTCACCACATCATCATGCTGGGCATGAGTAGTAGTCATATATTTAGAAGTAGTAGTCATGTATCATAATAATAATAATAATAATAATAATAATAATAATAATACTAAGTAGTAGTATTTATTCTTTTTATACCTATTGAAGTTGATATTCTCCTTAGTATTATCAGTAGTATTATTTTTATTATTCTTAATATTTAAATGCAACAGAAGAAGTTGATGGCTCGTTCCCATTGAAGCTGCTATGGACTTCAGCTGCTTCCCTCCTAATCTCACAGGTGTAATATGCAAAATGATTTTAATGGCAGAGCCACCAGGACCGTCCTTGAGATCCAGCTTCATTTTTCTTTATGAAGGGGCCCATAAATCGCCTCCACGGGGGCTTTGGCAGCTCACAAATGGAAATGTTGTTAAAACGTCCTAAATACAACAGGATCTCTTCCCAAGGAGCCATTAGAGGAATTGATGAGGTCTGTTTTTCCTTATCATGATCTCCCAGGACTCATTATGTTGGAAAAGCTGAGGTAGAAGTCTACCAGTGATGTAGAGGCGCTCGGTGAATACTGCGGGCACTGACCTTTAAATTCCAAGCACAAAAGAAGATGCTGCAACTTTTTCTCCTGGTTGACTTGCATTCTTCCACTGGCTGCTATTGCTGTAGTAGATTTAGATTGTTTTAGATTTTTATATACTATTTATTTATTTTTCATTTTTTATACACTTAAATATCTGGGGATGAAATTGTTGTACTTTTTGTTCCTTATTAGAACAGATCTGTCAGCATGAATTTATATTTCAGGCTGCTCCATGTTAGCCATTTATTTCATACATGGGTGGAAAGATGGTCGCTGTCACTACGGATTAGACGGGAAATACAGAAATCCGACCGCATCTGCTCTTCATCTAATGGATTTAATGAGGACTTTTAGTCAATGAACCTCGCATCGCCTCGCGTCTTGTTTGCAATTTTTTTTCGAGTTTATAAAGTGTCCTTATCTGCTGTCAAAGTGGAGGGTTCACAAACTTATACAAGACTAAGGCCTCTTTCACGCGGGCATCATGTTTGACGCCTGAATAAGAGGCGGATGTGTTGCGGGAATATGCGCGATTTTTCCGTGCGGGTGCAAACGTTTGTAATGCGTTTTGCACGCGCGTGAGAAAAATTGCCATATTCGGTACCCAGACCCGAAGCCGGACTTCATCATTGAAGTCCGGTTTTGGGTAGAGTATTCTGGAGAATTTATTATTTTCCCTTATAACATGGTTATAAGGGGAAATAATAGCATTCTTAATAAAGAATGCATAGTAAAATGAAGAGGAAGGGGTTAAAAATAATAAAAGTTAACTTACCTTAGCCACTTGATCGCGTAGTTGCGATCTGTCTCTCTCTTCTGACGTCACATCACATGGTCCAATCACATGGTCCGTCACCAGGGTAAGATGGACCATGTGATTGGACCATGTGATGTGATGTCATCACAGGTCCTTTAGTTCTTAGCTGATGCTGGAAAAGAGAAGACAGATCGCAACTACGCGATCAAGTGGCTAAGGTAAGTTAATTCTTATTATTTTTAACCCCTTCCTCTTCATTTTACTATGCATTCTTTATTAAGAATGCTATTATTTCCCCTTATAACCATGTTATAAGGGAAAATAATAAATTCTCCAGAAGACCCGAAACCGGACTTCAGTGATGAAGTCCGGCTTCGGGTCTGGGTACTAAATATGGCGATTTTTCACACGCGCGTGCAAAATGCATTACATATGGATGTTTGGATTAGGCCTCTTTCACACGCCCGTGTGTCCCCCGTGGCTGTATTTCCGACCCGCCGTATGCGCCGGGCCACCGGCCGTGTGCATTCCGCATCACTTGAATGGGTCTGCAAATCTGGAGATGCAGTGCGGAAGGGAGCCACAGAACAGAAGCACTGTGGAGTGCTTTTGTGGGGTTCCGTTCTGCAAAAAGATAGAACTTGTTCTATCTTTTTGCAGAACGGACGGATCACGGACCCCATTCAATTGAACTGGGTCCGTGATCCGCATGCGGCTGGGCCACGGCTGGTGCCCGTGCATTGCGGACCGCATTTTGCAGTTCGCAGCACAGCCATGGCCTTTTGGGTTCTATATGAAAAGCATCAGGTAACAAGCTCAGTGCAGACCCAGATGATCTCCATCTAACATGATGATTGCCCTTATCCTCAGCATTTCCTCACTCACGCTCTCCTGATTCTTTGCCCCCTGTTACCTTCACGTTTATTAACTTTGTAATTTTTTTAAAGATTTTTTTTTTCTTCTATTTACTCCCCAGTTGACATCTCTAAGGAGGTGCATTTTCCTGCTCTGGAAGCTTTCACATACAAATTTCAATTATATCAAAGCTAATAGCTGTCTAATATAGACATTGCCATAATTTATTTAAGCTCAGGGACTCGGCAAATTTGTTTTAAATAGAGCAGAGCTATACTTTTCAGCTCCGGTTAATTATTATCAATTAGCATTAATTTGATGGGGGAGATCAATTATGAAATAGCTTGGGCTCTGCGGAGAATACTAATACTTGGTTTGTCCCTCTTATGAGTATTCCAAGGCCATTATTTACTTCTCCTGTGTTTGTGGGACCTACAATTATGAGCCTCCGCCACCTCCACTGGAGCAGCTCAGGAATAAGAGAAGATGATGAATGGAATGAATGAGGCCTCATGCACTAGGCCGTTGTGCAGACGTTCCGTGCATTGGGGCAATATGTCGTCCCCAATGCATGGGCAACGTCCGCAACGGATCGGATTGAGACCCATACAACTTGAATGGGTCCGTGATATGTCTGCACCTCAATAAATCAGAACTACGTAGTGCTTCCGCGGGGTTCCGTGCCTCCGTTCCGCGCCGTAGCTCCAGATTGCGGACCCATTCAAGTAAATGGGTCTGCATCCGTGATGCGGGGAGCACAAGGCCAGTGCCTGCATATTGCTCACCTGCAAGTCAATCACAGTAGCCTCAAGGTGGAGATGATTTAAAAAAAAATTCCCACCACTAAATCTTTACATAAGTTGACCTGCGGAGTGGATATTTTTAATCTGATGTCAATTCATGTTTTAGATTTCTATCACGGATTTCACTATTTCTAAAGCATTTGGTGAAACCTTTGTCCGTTCCGCAGCATTTCCGTAATAAATTCTGCCACCATGTACTACAGGGTATCTACCGTTCTGTGTTTATTAGGCTTTTCATATGTAACAAAAAAAGGGAGGGGAAATAATACTGGCAAAGGGGGAATATCACATGTTAAATTGCATGATGTAAAATTTCCAATTTAAATGCAAATTATTTTTTTAGCGTTTTATTATCCAATGTATATATTTATAAATAAACAAAAACATTTTCCTATATATTTATTAAAATAATTAAAATTCAAAACATCACAAATCCTAGCAGATATTATAATACAAATAATAATAATAATAAAAAAACACATGGTTTCTTTCATCTTCAAACATTGTTTGAACACAATATCCATTTCTACATTTTTATTTTTATGCTTCCATTTTTCCCCCGCCGTCAGCAGCATCAATTTATGCAGCATTTTGTCTATCAGACTTATTTGCTTGGCGTTGGTAATAAAATGTGCAGGATTTGTATTCTCCATTGGCAATAAGAGGCCTCGGTGACTGGCAGCTTTCATTGCTGAACAAGGATGTGAACTTCACCGTTGTCAGTATTCATGAAGCTGAACATCGTCTGGAGGTGGATTATGATGATGATTATTAATACAGATCCGATCTAGACTCCTGCTTTATATCTCAATCTCTGGCAATATATTTTAATATTACGTTATACGACTTGACTGCTTATGAAACTCAATTGTATATTTTCCATTATTATGTAGCAATATTTAAAGAATCGTGAAGATTACATTATATGAGATGGGGCTGAATGTGTCTCCCTGCATTAGATCCTATGGCTGTGCAATATGTAAAGGACTCACAAAGCCATAAAATGGATAAATAATTTGCTTGGAGGTTTATAGCAAATATACAAATTCCGGTAATAACTTATATCTGTTCTTGGATTTTTTTTTTCCCCAGCAATGAAATATAATATCCAGGCTGCTCTCAGTCCCTGTACAGATTCTAATTTATTTTATATTATAACAACATATATTAACTTTTTTATTCAAAAATTCATAACACTGTATACAATTATGTTACTGTTTATATATGGAGGAAATACGACCCTGTCCTGATTCTTGTATTTAACATGGTTTATATGGTTTAGGCTCTGTTCACATCTGCATTGTTGTTTCACTGTATAGCAGAAGCCATTCCGCTCTGCTGATGACAGAATCTACAACAGAGCCTCTGACACAGGTGTGAACGGAGCCCAATCTATGCTTTTTTTGTTTGTTTTTATAAAGTTTAACTTTTAGTGGTTAAGGTCTAAGCAAAGCATTTGTCCACGATGTTGTAATCATGTTTTAAATTCCCGCCACATCCAGAGCTGTATCCAGAATTCTTTTGCTTTTGTGTTAGGCTAGTTCCGGCAGGCTGTTTCGGTGGGGGAACAGCCTGCCGGATCCATGCTAATGCTAGCAGTACGGAGGCCGGAAGTCTACTCCGGCCCAAATGACTATAATGGCAAACATACCGAGAGGCTTCCAGACAAATACTACAACATTGATGTACTCTGCTGTGCACTGCTGCACTCTGCTATGCTCTGCTGCACTCTGCTATGCTCTGCTGCACTCTGCTATGCTCTGCTGCACTCTGCTATGCTCTGCTGCATTCTGCTATGCTCTGCTGCACTCTGCTATGCTCTGCTGCACTCTGCTATGTCCAGCTGGACCCTGTTATGCACTGCTGAACTCTGCTATTCACTGCTGCACTCTGCTATTTACTGCAGCACTCTGCTATGCACTGCTGCACTCTGCTATGTCCAGCTGGACTCTGCTATGTCCAGCTGGACTCTGTTATGCACTGCTGCACTCTGCTATTCACTGCTGCACTCTGCTATTTACTGCAGCACTCTGCTATTCACTGCTGCACTCTGCTATGCACTGCTGCACTCTGCTATGCACTGCTGCACTCTGCTATTCACTGCTGCACTCTGCTATTCACTGCTGCACTCTGCTATTCACTGCTGCACTCTGCTATGCACTGCTGCACTCTGCTATGCACTGCTGCACTCTTCTATGCACTGCTGCACTCTGCTATTCACTGCAGCACTCTGCTATTCACTGCAGCACTCTGCTATTCCCTGCTGCACTCTGCTATTCCCTGCTGCACTCTGCTTGTGTGTCTGTAGTGATTGCCTCTTATTGACAGCAGTAATGATACAATTAACCCAGTAAGGCCATCTGCACAGATTGCAGGCCGCCACACTGTACACACACACACAATATTTCACTCCACTGAGCAGAGACCTTTATGTATCTACAGTACAGCAGATACGTAGGCGTTCGAGGTTAATGCATGCACATTAACACTTGCCGTAGGCTAGGCTTAATTGTATCCATTGACCATGATGAATACCAGGGGGCCTAAAGATGCTATACAGACAGAATGCTAAATGCTGCTGCAAGGCAGGATAAGTACAGCATTGACGTGGCAGAGGAAAAAGATCAAACTATACAGACATGAAAGGATGGCTGGGAGGAGAGGAGAGGTGGGCTAAAGCTATGGACATGATTATATCCCCCCTCAATGTCCATATCTGTTATAACAAATGCTGAGCACAAGTGACAATGGAGGATATAAAGGCAAACATGATCCAAAAAGTAGTCAGACCTCATAAAATGGAGCTTTAATCTTCTGAACATTGGGGTCTATTTACTGTGTACAAGGCAGACATCTATATTATAGCGCACTATATATGGCATCTGGATAGTGCATTGTGTTTTTGTATACATCAAAAACTGCCCCATCATCTGTCCGCTGCCTCTGAAGCAAAAAAGTCAACAAACCATCTAAGGGCTCATGCACACAACCGTTGGCTATTGTGACGATCCCCAAAACATGGACACCGGCCTTGTGCATTCTGCATTTTGCAGAACGGAATGACCGGCCCCTAATAGCACAGTCCTATCCTTTTCCATAAAACGGACAAGAATATATGATTTGTGGGGCTGTGGGACAGATATATGATGCGGACATCCCACGGTGTGCTGTCCACATCGTTTGCGTCCCCATTGAAGTGAGTGGGTCGGCATCCGACCTGCAAAAAATCTGGATTGGATGCGGACCAAAAATATGTTTGTGTGCATAAGCTGTAAGGGACCAGGGACCAGGGCTGTGCTCCTTATCTTTCAGACTCATACCTGTGCTTCTTAGCGGGAGTTCACATCACCGTTTCATTTTCAGTTCCTCTGATCCGTCAGAAGAACAGAAATAAAAAACACTGAATCCTGTAAAAAACGCATCATCCTGTGCATCAGTTCTGCACATTTGGCATCCTTTCAGCCATATCATAAGAGAACCGTTTTTTAGTCTTGCATACAGTACTTTTTCTGTCTAAAAATGGATCTCAGATGGAAATGGCTCAAGCGGATCCCGAATGACCATAACTGATGCTCAGGATCCATTTGCTTTTAAAGGATCCTGCTTTTTTTCTTCTTTTCTTCTGATGTAACGGTGATGTGAACTCCCCCTTACCTGGACACTTATCTGCTAGCTTTACATATGTGTCATGGCTAATGTTCATAATGAAGGCCACAATGTCAGCTTCCACAATGTTGTGCTGGATCTGTCTGGATCCTCCTGAATCGTGAAGTCACTTGGGGGTCTTGCACTTTTCTTATCACAGCCTAAGATGCAAATATGAACGTAGTGTTACATATGTTACCAGGGGCAGACTGGGAACTTAAAGTGGCCCTAGAAAAAATACTAAAAGTTGCCCTGTTTTTTAGTTGGTTCCAAATTGATGGAAAGCAGGGCCAGCAAAACCATACTGTGGCACATTATACCGCCCCAACAGAGCCAAATACCACAGTGCAGCACAAAATACTGCAAAATAAAATCCCCAAAAAGGTCCACTGGATGGCCATGAGGAGGGCTCAGGCGGCCCCCTGGGCATCAGCCCACCAGGAAAGGTCTACGGTCAATCCGCCCCTCTATGTTACCCTTAACTGCAATGCTACATGTATAGACCATAGAGGGGATGTCGGGACTGCCAACATTGATGACCTATCTTCAGCATAACTATCAGATTTCTGGAGGTCCAACACTAAACCCCTGAACTGATCAGGTGTTCCCAGCAGCCACCGGTTCTGGAAATTGCACAGTGGACAGAGCAGGAAGCAGAAGCTCCATGCACTGATCATGTTGGGTTAGTGCATCATTAAAGTCAATGGCAGCTGAGCTGTAGTACCCGCCATGGTCACTACACAGTGGATGGGGCTGTCTACTTCCAGCTCCATGCACTGTATTAGTTCCAGAGATGATTTCTACTTAGAACACCAGATCATGGAGGGGCCGGGAGTTGGACCTTCACCAATCTGATATTGATGATGCATCCTGAAGATTGGTCATCAATATCTGAAGCCCGTACAACCCCTTTAATGAATATTAGAGATGAGCGAATCGAAGCTGACAAAGTGGAATTCGATCCGAATTTCAGGAAAAATTCGATTCACACCGAAGACGAAGAAAAAGGGCTTATTAGCCGTTGTCTATTGAAGTGAGTAAATTACAGCCTTTTTTGGTGTGTATTAGTGTATTAGCAACTAGCAGAGTTTGCCTTGGAAAAGCTGTCCTGCCGGGCCAGTAGTGTGGCATTAGAGCGGGTGTTTAGTGCGTTGGGGGCCATAGTTACCCCAAGAAGAACTGGCCTGTCCACCCAAAATGTGGAGAGACTGACCTGAATCAGGCATGGATCAGCAAGGATTTCTATCCACCAATGCCTGATGCATCAGACTAGATCATCCATGGTGCCACACCAACACTTTGACAAAAGAGACCGGTTTCTTCTGGCTACCTACCTCAGCTACTATTCTGATGCTGCCACCCACCTGATGCCACACATCTGATGCCATTGCCAAGTGGTCCTTCTTTCACCCACCATCTTCATCTGGTACTCGTATTGCCACCTACCTCCCCACCGGGTCACTCTGTTGTCTCCTGATGCTGCTGCCACCTCCTCACTATGTCACCTTGCCACTCTAAGGCCTCCTCCTGATGCTGCCGCCACCTCCACACTGTCATTGGGCCACTCTGTGGTCTCCTCATTCACATGTTATCTCTGTTTTGGATCCACTCCTGTTTTTTTTTTGCATTAGCAATACTGATGGATTACTGGCCAAATGCTGACCAAGTGAAGGCAGATGCTCCACAGACAGGATCCGTTTTTTTGGGGTTATTGTTCTGACGGATCAGTGGAAGGGCAAAATAATCAGTGACGCCAACACAAACTTACTGCTGACCCCCTCTCCACTCTGTTGGAGGCTCTATTTGTATAAGCGTTTAATAGAACAGGTTCTATAGACATCTATGTGGAATCGGCTGATCTTGGTGCTAACATTAACCTGTAAGGCTGAGTTCATATTTGAGTTATTTGGTCAGTTTTGGCCCCGTGACCGCCCAAATAAGTGAAGTGTGCAGTGATTCTAAGAGCGACGCCTGTCATCTGCATGTCATACGGACTCACAGTATTATTTCACTACCACAGTAGACTCCCTATGCGTGTTACTGCAAGGCACAGTGTTCTACACCACTATAAAGGCTCTCTGCAGCCAGGAAATAGCTGTTTTTTAACAAAATTTGCCACTAATAAATTTGGACCAAACTGTTTTTTTTTCCAAAAAATTCGGCGAACCGGTGAATCTAATTTTTATGGTGGCTGTGTGCCCATATGGAGCAGTAAATTACATCACACCTGTGCTCCAATTTTGAGAAGATGATAGACGGCCAGTTGATCACCTTTTTTGATAGCGGGTGAAACAATGCTTCTCCGTAGAAATGCCTCATAATCTCTGAATGTATAAAAATAAATGTCAAGTTTAGTAAAACAATGGCCATGAATATTCCCTACCACCTGTTACCCAATTACTGAAAGAATTCTCAGCCTTCCACCAGGGGGCATCACAAGACAATTTGTCTCTGATCTCTCTTTCTCTGACAGAAAGGTTTTTATTTATAAATAAAATGTAACAATGACCAACAGAAGAGCAACAAAATGATACATTCTAAAAGTTTAAAAAGGTTTTTTTTTACCTCTGTGACGGTATCTCCAGCAGTGGTGCCAAGTAACCTGTGGTATGACTATTTAGTTCTCCTTCATCAGGCTGGATTCTTTTTAATTATATTTTTGCAAACTTTGCTTTTTGTGTTTTTTTTATTTTTTTATTTGCTGAAATTAGAATTTTTAAATGCAGGACACTTTTTTCATAGTGGCCGTGTTCTGGCTCTGGATTGTGCATGGATTCCAGATGATACACCATCAGTATTGTCGTCAGTAGGGATGAGCGAAGTTGGAGTTCATGTTCGGCTTAGAGTATAAGCTGAATTGCGTTATGTATTCTGTTACCATGGACCATTGCGCAATTCCATGCCTTTAGAGGCATTCCGTTATTCATTCCGTCATAAAAGAAGTCTATGGGGTGCAAAATGGATCCGTCCGGTTTCCCTCATCCCTAGTCATCAGTATTGCTTCAGTAATTCATTAGGATTTATATGTGCATTCCTACCTCCCTGCATTTTTGATGCACTCCTACTTTTGCACGCAGATTCAGTCAGTTTTGTCTGCAATTCAGTGTTTCAGTTTTTTACACACTGGATCAATCAGTTTTTAAAGTGCTTTTCACGTGCGTAAAAAAAAACAAAAAAACTGAAGAATAGCAATCTATAACAGAGATCAGCTACCTCCACTACTCCAGATGCTGTAAAACTACAACTCCCAGCATGCAAACTTATTTGCTTGTTCTTGTTACTCCCACAGAAGTGAAAGGAGGATTCTGGGAGTTGTAGTTTCAGAACAGCTGGAGCGCCGGAGGTTGCTGATCCCTGATCTACAGAAAGCCGCAACAAAGAAAAACACCTGTAAAAAAAACTAATGGCTTTCATGGTCATTTTTAGAATCCAAAAAAGCCCAAAAACTTAGTATGGCAGTTATTTTTTAGAATCCAAAAAAGCCCAAAAACACAGTGTGGCAGCACTTCAGCATTGTCTACATCTGTACATCTGAGATTTTCAGAGGGGACTATTAGGTGTCAGGAAATGGTAGATAATAGGATGAGCAAAAAGGAGAAACCCCCAGGCCTCCCCCATTTGTAGGCTCCCATTACCCTCCCAGTATAATCTAAGAACCATATACCTTTATAGTGGTATTAATCATGCATTGTATAGCATTATTTGTGCACTATATGGTGGTAATATTTACCAACTTTATATTGCTATTATTTATGAACTGTATGAGGGTGATATGTGTTTACTATACGGTAGTATTATTTGTGTAAGACACTATTATTTGTGCACTATCCAATGTTATACATGCACTGTATAGTAGTAGTATTTTTGCTCTGTGCATTTATGTTGATTTTGTTCTGTGCTGTTGTATGAATCTTGCATTTTATAACGGTATTTATGGTCCATATTATCATATTATTTAACTATATGGAGGCAACCTATACAATATGCACTATATTTTGGTGTTATTTGGATATGATATTATGATGTTATTGTGCACTATATAAGTCCATAAGGGCTTGGCCACACGATCAGGTTTCTTGATGCAGTTTTGGAAGCCAAAATCAGGAGCGAATAACAAAAAGAGAGAAAATATAAAGGACGGATACAAAGTCTCCTCCTTTTTTAATTCACTCCTGGTTTTGGCTTCCAAAACTGCATCAGCAAACCGAACAATTGGCTGTACCCTAATGTTATTTGTGTACTGTATTGTGGTAACATGTATATGCACCATATGGTGGTACTATTTGTTTATGATAACATCGTAGTGCCCTGTATTATGATGTGTGCACTTTCTATGTTGCATTATATATACTGTTCTAGTGCGCCGTATAGTGGTATTATTTGTGCACTGTATACTGTACGCACCATATGACGGTTTATTTGTGTATGCTACCATTATTATCACTGCATAGTGCTTTTTCTGCACTAAATCGCAGTTTTGCAGGGCAATACTTGTAATGTTATTGCTTTCAAACTCATATAAATCCATTTCCTCATATAAATGCAACATTTTATCTATAAGGGTAATTGTTGCCGGGCTGTGCTTATACTTTTGCTTCAAGTTGCAAGCACGGGTGCAGGCAATTAGCAATAATTCACAATTTTTTTATTTTCATGGATAAAATGATGTGATTATTATGGCAGAAGGAAAAGATCCCAGCCACAGCCTCTGCACCGACTTACAGCTGCACCACTCTTCTATTCCGCTCTATATAGGGTATGCGCCTGTGGTTAGGACCTCTGTGTCGCCCCTTATGTACAGACCATACATATAAAGCTCTTGGATCCCACCTGCAATCACTGCCCTCTGCTGCCAGCCATTTCTGTGCACGGAGATGTTTATGAAGAGAAGGCAATTATTGGCGCCTCTCATGAACTGTGCTCTATTTAGCGCCAACTTAAAGACTAAATAAAGTTTTATTGCAAAAGTATTTTAAATATTCCTCCCTTAAAGTTTGCATAAAACAACTACTAAACCCAGGGCTTTAATGGCCTGCTTTTATAGCGACATCAGAAGCTCACCTAATGAGATGATTATGAACAACAGGAGCAGCCGGAAATCATCTCACCCAGAGAACAAACGAGAAACTATATATAACAGTAGAAAATGGAAGACAAGACCGCACCACGCAGAGTATCCCCAGATACATGACGGCTAATCCTATGACAAATGCACTGAGGAAAATGAGCTTTTAATGCATCGCAGGTCTGTTCATGAATCACTTTTATGCGCTGAAGGTCCTGGGCAGACATGATTCTTGTTAATATGAATTCTGCAAAAAAAATAAAATGATGGCTCTTCAGTCTAATGGAAAACTAGAAGGATATAAAAAACCCTTTATAGATAAAGCAGGTGCCTGATATTACTGCTACCTCACCATGTGATGTTAATATAGAGGCAGAGGATAATAAGCAGGTGACAGATAAGACATCCATCCCGGGAAGTACCCGGGCTATAGGATCTGAGGCAGGATGGGCAGAGCTGGCAATGGAGGTGGAGCTATCAACATATTTGGGACGTGCTCATGAAAATAAAGCATGTTCCTATTCAAAGAAGTACATGGTAACATATTAAGATTCCACCATACATAAGTCCTATAGTGGTAGGCTGGGTAAGGGTTAATACCTACTTGGCCATTGCTTCTATGGTGCTGTGCATGTAGGCTGGTGGGGCCCAGTGCCAAAGGGGGCTTAACCCGGCAGCAGGGGGACTGTGGGCTGACGGGTCTTTCCATCTGCAGATGCTGTGTTGCGTCATCGCCATATGGTGCTGCACCAAATTTGCGTAGGAACCCACTCAAAAGACATGGTGGGTGGTTTCATGTTCATGTTTAGAAATAATCCACTATAAAAATGCATGGCATGTGGATGTGTATCTATGGCGTTTCTCTACAGTTGTTATATAGCGGTCGTGGTATAATGCATATAGTCATGGATACCAGTTCTATATATGCTCTCTGCAGATCATGTTGGTGATTACACTAAGGTTAAACCCAATAAATCACAGGTAACATTGCCATAGACGTCATTTTTCTTCTCCGTCCACCCAGATTGCCACGATGACTTCTCCTGATGACTGTAGTTTATTTTGAGCCACCTCTGTCCCATCATTTCTGCAGTTATATCCAACGTTTATACCACAATAATGAAAGTCACAGATCGGCCTATAGAAGAGCTCTGTGGTGATCCCAGGGCCAGGAGAAGCCAGTGGTGGTGAGTTCTATACAGATCACTAGGGTAAAAGTATGTGCCGGGTCTTATCTCCATTAAGCCCCAACCCTAACTGTGATATTATTGTGACCTGCAGCAATAAAATTGCAGAATAAAACCAAAAAGTACATTTCGATTAATTCCATAGTTTTGCAAGGTCCTATGAAAGTGATTGATCAGAAAAAGTCAAAGGGTTTGAATTCTGTGCAGTGAATAACGTCTTCATTTATCCGTAGGGGGTGGAGATTTTTCTAATGTAAAGCTCTGAATCCTCTCCGCACACATGAGCTTAGAGCTTTAGACTGTTGTTAATAGCAGTGCGGGGAGCTCCCCCTGGTGGTGACTGCAGGAAGAGAGGATTTTATTGTAGCACTGTGTATGATTTTGGGGGGCTCAAGCTTTGGCCCCATTACAGATAATCAGCCAGAATTGGGACCCTAAAATGACATGGGTACACACAGCATTATATCATTATGGATCATGGAACCGAATGTTATGGATCAGCAAAGTTGTTATCGACTGCAAAATCCTGACAGGACGCATCCTCCTAGGACTTTCATAGACTAATGAAAGGCTAATTAGGATGCAAATTCTGTTTATTCTCCACGTTTGCTTTACATCATTCATACATAAGAGTTATTTTCTGTGGGGCCGAGTTTTCAAACTTTATATGCAGATCTATCAATTATTTAATCAAGTATGCAAATCACTGGTTTAGTGCGGAATATTACAACATGACCAGAACCCGCGTCTAGATGCACTAGGCTGAATTTGTTCCAGGACCTCAGCTTTACCTTTGTCCGCGCCCTTCCTCCCAGGGAATCAGGTCACATGTCTCCATAAGGTGGAAGAGCTAAGGTAAAGTGACAATGAGCAAGTTACAGTAAAGTCATCTGCTTCCTATCTCTGGACTACGAGCAGCTCAGAGCGCTGAGAAGGGATTTCAGCCTAGCTGCATTGTCTATTGAAGTCTGGAATCTACTTTTAGTTTCATCAACAACCCAGATTGGTGCTCTGTCTCTCCCCCATTCTTTACAATGCAGCTCTGCTTGTTGATCACAAGATTAGCAGGAAGTCAATTCTAGAAGAAAGGCAGCAGAAGTAACCCTAGAAGACCTGTCCACACACATAAGGGGAATGAGAAGGTGATTCTAGAGATCCACTTTAATATCTGCACAGGACACTGGTAACTATGTTACTCTATGTTACTTTTACTCTCCTGTCCGTCGTCGTTACTGTAACATTTTTGTAGCAGGAGGTGACACCTCCAGCAAGCAGCAGGCTAGATTTCTGGCTTTCGTCGAGTTCTGTATTTCTTTAGCTCAGGATTTGCAGAGGTGTACAGCATTTTTACCATCCAATTATTTACTCTCAAATGTCCTCTATCCCTACGGCCTGTGAAAGTGCTGAAGCCATAATTCAGTGAGGAGAAAAATCCATTGTTTCCACTTAACAAGAACCTGTGTATTATTATAGCTCTATGGCTCGATTCCGAGTCAAAAGGTGAAGAATGTAAAATGTGTCTTCATTAGAATTCATGCTTTGAGATAGATGAGGCTCCTCCGGCCGCCTCCATAATGAGGGTATATAATGCACGGAGCACCTACCTGTCCTCTGTGACTTCTACCCACTGGGGGCAGGAGGAGCTGAACTTTGATGGGTATACCTGTGACTCTGCTGTAGGTAGTCTGGGCATGCTGGGAGTTGTAGTTTTACAACAGCTGGAGAGCCTCAGGTTGGCCATGCCTGACCTAGACCATCATGTAACCAAAACCACAGCTAAGTATTCTTTAAAGGCTATGGCTGTGGACAAAGCTATGGACGATTGCTATGGGTATAATTATGGGTGTAATTATTGTTTAAATTGGGCTTTATTACAAATCTTGAGCAGTTTTTGAGCTACAGGGGTTAAAAATCAGTCTGTGTGCAGACAATCACTTCTGTGTCCAGTCATCTGGCTGAAGCCTCATCTCTGATCTCCTGACTAGTGTTGGGCGAGAATATTCGAAACGCGAATTGTAATCGCGAAAATCGTCATATCGAGAATTTGCGAATAATTTAGAATATAGTGCTATATATTCGTATTTTCGAATATTCTAGATTTCTTTTCATCTGAACCCATGATCCCTCCCTGCTTCTTGCTTGTGGGCCAATGAGAAGGCTGCAATGTCTGTGTCTGAGCTTAGCAACATCCCTAGCAACCAATAGGAAAGTTGCCTCCCCCTTAGTATATAAGAACCTCCCCAGCAGCCATTATATACAGTTTATTACAGTTCTGAGAGAGAGAGCAGTGTCATTGCTGTGCTCTGTGCTTCGCTGTCACATTACATTAGATAGTTAGTTATCTTCTATAGTGTAGCTGATAGGTTCTGCTGTCCATACATACATGCTACAGATATAGTGCTGTGATGTCACATTACATTAGATAGTTAGTTATCTTATATATATAATACAGATAGTTAGTGGGAGATAGTCAGTGTAGGTTAGATAGTGATATAGTGTAGCTGATAGGTTCCAGTGCAGGGTGTTAGGTAGTGTGATAGGTTCTGCTGTCCATACATACATGCTACAGACATAGTGCTGTGATGTCACATTACATTAGATAGTTATCTTATATATATATATAATACAGATAGTTAGTGGAGATAGTCAGTGTAGGTTAGATAGTGATACAGTGTAGCTGATAGGTTCCCGTGCAGGGTGTTAGGTAGTGTGATAGGTTCTGCTCTCCATACATACATGCTACAGACATAGTGCTGTGATGTCACATTACATTAGATGGTTAGTTATCTTATATATATAATACAGATAGTTAGTGGGAGATAGTCAGTGTAGGTTAGATAGTGATATAGTGTAGCTGATAGGTTCCAGTGCAGGGTGTTAGGTAGTGTGATAGGTTCTGCTGTCCATACATACATGCTACAGACATAGTGCTGTGATGTCACATTACATTAGTTAGTTAGTTATCTTCTATATATAATACAGATAGTTAGTGGGAGATAGTCAGTGTAGGTTAGATAGTGATATAGTGTAGCTGATAGGTTCCAGTGCAGGGTGTTAGGTAGTGTGATAGGTTCTGCTGTCCATACATACATGCTACAGACATAGTGCTGTGATGTCACATTACATTAGATAGTTAGTTATCTTATATATATATAATACAGATAGTTAGTGGAGATAGTCAGTGTAGGTTAGATAGTGATATAGTGTAGCTGATAGGTTCCAGTGCAGGGTGTTAGGTAGTGTGATAGGTTCTGCTGTCCATACATACATGCTACAGACATAGTGCTGTGATGTCACATTACATTAGTTAGTTAGTTAGTTAGTTATCTTCTATATATAATACAGGTAGTTAGTGGGAGATAGTCAGTGTAGGTTAGATAGTGATATAGTGTAGCTGATAGGTTCCAGTGCAGGGTGTTAGGTAGTGTGATAGGTTCTGCTGTCCATACATACATGCTACATACATACTGCTGTGATGTCACAAGTTCACAACAATACTTAGTGCACCAATCAGTAATATGTAGTCAGACCTGCTAAAATGTGAAGTGGCACGTATTGCTCCAAAATATTAGCATCATTAATTGCCGATTTTCACAATAGCGAAAATATCGGAGCACTCTATCTGCATGTAAAGCTATTGTAATGTTCTGCCGTGCCAACCATATTCTCCAGTCTCAGGAAATTTCTAGCAGCTTTAGAAAATGAGCAAAAGTGACCCACGCCTGTATTGTGTGTAGATTACATGCATATTACATTGCCGATTTTCGCAATCAAGAAAATATTAGCAAATTCGCGAATATATGATGATATTGTACCAAATATTCTTAAAATATCGCAAATTCGAATATTGCCCCTGCCGCTCATCACTACTGACCTCATAAACACTCATCGTAGATGAACTCTTACCAAACTCTTACCAAAGAATTTGGCTTAAATGGCTGTTTATAAGGTTAGGAGATCGGAGCAGGGACTAACAGGTGATAATCTGAAAACAGACTGATTGTTAACTCCTGTATCAAAAACTGCTGAAATTTTTTTTTAACCCCAAAATGAGTAAAATGTCATTAACTGCCACAAAGGAATCCATAGCATTTTAAATCCATTTTCATACCCCCTAGCCACCATGTTAATAGATGGGTTTTCTGCCCAGGACCCTCATCTCTCCGCCAGATTGAAGTTACAAAGAGCATCTCTCAATCTGGAGGACCTGTCCTGTCCTGGATCCAATTGATATAAATGGACACTGTGTAGTACTTGATTTGTGGAAGCAGAGAAATGAAATACTCACTGCCAGGGTTTGCCCCTACATTACAGCTGATTGATGCCCCCCTGATTGATGCACTTTGTAAGGGTAAGGAGGTGAGGCCACCATCTCCATACACACGATGATCTTCCTCTCAAAATGATGAAAACTTTAAAGGTGTCATTCCAGAAGTGCTCCTTTCTTCCCAAAACAGTTTCCCACCTGCTCAAAGGTTGTGTGTGGTATTGGAGCTAAGCCCCATTCCGTTCACTGAAGCTGAGTGTAATACCACACACGACCTGTGGACAGGAGTGGTGCTGTTTATAACAACAAGCAGATCCTAAATGACCCCTTTAAGTTCAAAGGGGTTTCCCTGCCCTGCTAAACGGATGCATACACCATCAAGATTAGATAGATAGGAGTCTGAATCTCAGCACCCCCCGATCAGCTGGTCACAGAGACTATCCTGCCTTCCCTTCTGTCCTTTTATCCTACAAGGGACGGACGGAGCAGACACATGCCTTCCTGTACCAATATGGTGGGATGCCACTGCAGAAACAGTAGCTGCTACCCTTTCATTTTGCCCAGAGTTTTCATGAGGTCAAAGTATGCAACGTTGATGTTCTAGTCACAGGATAGGCCATAGAGGTTAGATCGGTGGAGGTCTACTTGAAAACAGCGCTGTTTCAATACTGGACAATGCAACATACATGAGCAAGCCACTGGGTCAAGAAAAACATTGAAGGGGCAGCAGCATTTCCACTAGCAATGCAAACCCTTTTGGGGGTCATATTCTCTAAAATTAGGCAACCACATCTTCAGTCTCAGAAACCTTCCCCCAGAAAGATCGATTTTAACAGGTTTATCAAGTTAATCTTCTGTTACAATGAAACAAACTGCAGTTTTTGATTCTGTCACTTGATGTCGACGTGTTACACAATGCACTGCCATCTGGCAACACATTAGATAACAAGCATACTGTGGACACAAACCATGTTATTCACAGGTAGCATAGCCTAAGGACCGAATATTCAGACTTGGGATGAGCGAATCGAAGTCCAAATAGTGTAAGAAACAAAAAAAGCTCAATTTGCTCGTGAAGGGCCTCCCTCCACCATCTTGCTTGAAGATCTTGGCCGAAATCCCATCGTCGGTGACGTTTGACGTCACCACATCGGTCTGGTGTGATGACCTCATCTTGGGCCCTGTGAGATTTCACGCCAGACCTTCAAGCAAGATGGTGGTGGCTGGCCCGTTGTGGGCAAATGGATCAGATAAGTTTTTTTGTTTTGTTTTTTAAATTTACACTCTTTTACAGTGGCGGGGAGCAGTGCAATCGCTGCTCCCTGTCATTGCACCCACCACTTACAAAGTGAAGTTATTAGTCACAAAGTGGATTTTTTTGCAAATTTCGACAAAACAGCAAAATCGTTTTTTACAAAACTTCACTTATCTCTAATTCTGACCTTCAGGTACTGTTGATCACACATTTTCGAATTGCGAATTTTAATCGCCAATATCGGCACTTTGAGAATTCGCGAATATTTAGAATATCACAAAATATATTCGGAATCGTGAATATTCGTTTTTTTTAAATACCAGTTTATGCGAATTTTTCTGCAAATTTTTCAATAATGTCATTACTTTCTTGATTGCGAAAATTCGCATATAAAAATTCGTTAAAAATTTGCATACAAATTAGCATAAACTGGTATTTAAAAGATACCTTTTAAATACCAGTTTATGTGAATTTTTATGCGAATTCTATGCGCATTTTATGCAAATTTTAAATGAGAATTTTCGCAATCAAGAAAATATTGATTGGAGATTACAAATTTGCAAATTTTCGAATATATAGTGAATATTCGCCCAATTATTCGCGAAATATCGCGAATTCGAATATTGCCCCTGCCGTTCATCACTAGTACTGAGTATGGAACATCACAAAAGGATAGAAATGCCATGCAGCATCACAGAAAGAAGGTATAAAGAGCGTAAAACGACCAATTACCACATGATACATGATTATAACTCCATATGTTCAAATTATGCCAAGATATATGCTGCACCAGCTGGTACAAGTGACCTCGTTCAGACAGGAGTCACCCAGAGACCTCGACACCATGTACCACTGTTTACAAACTGCTTATCACCAGGAAATAACTTGGCTAATCTTTGCAAACTGTTTGCGGAGAGCAAATTAATGATGCATTTGTTTAGAGAAAAGCTTTATTTTACTCCCCCCGCATCTCCGGAGAAGAACACTATTCAGTCTATTTAGAAATAGTTTATTTGTACTGGAGATGCCAAGTTTAGAAATTGCATGTGTAATTGGTGGTGGGTATCTGCTGACAGCTGGTAAAATCCTAACAGCCTGCAGAGAGATGGCCCTCCAACGTGTTGTTGGATATTTAAGGCTGCGATTGTTTCGAGAGATGCAGTATGCTGCAGACACATGACTGTACTGGACCTCTGCAGATTCTCCATCTGCACAAACACTGACACATTGGATTCCTGCACTGGGTGCGGTCTTGTACATAGTAGCAGTATTATATTCTTGTACATAGGGGCAGTATTATAGTAGTTATATTCTTGTACATAGGAGCAGTATTATAGTAGTTATATTCTTGTACATAGGGGCAGTATTATAGTAGTTATATTCTTGTACATAGGAGCAGTATTATAGTAGTTATATTCTTGTACATAGTAGCAGTATTATAGTAGTTATATTCTTGTACATAGGGGCAGTATTATAGTAGTTATATTCTTGTACATAGGAGCAGTATTATAGTAGTTATATTCTTTTACATAGGAGCAGTATTATAGGAGTTATATTCTTGTACATAGGAGCAGTATTATAGTAGTTATATTCCTGTACATAGGAGGCAATATTATAGTAGGTATATTCTTGTACATAGGGGGCAGTAGTATAGTAGTTATATTCTTGTACATAGGAGTAGTATTATAGTAGTTATATTCTTATACATAGGAGGCAGTATTATACTAGTTATATTCTTGTACATAGGAGGCAGTATTATAGTAGTTATATTCTTGTACATAGGAGCAGTATTATAGTAGTTATATTCTTGTACATAGGGGCTGTATTATAATAGTTATATTCTTGTACATAGGAGCAGTATTATAGTAGTTATATTCTTGTACGTAGGAGCAGTATTATAGCAGTTATATTCTTGTACATAGCAGGCAGTATTATAGTAGTTATATCCTTGTACATAGGAGGCAGTATTATAGTAGTTATATTCTTGTACATTGAAGCAGTATTATAGTAGTTATATTCTTGTACATAGGATCAGTATTATAGTAGTTATATTCTTGTACATAGGAGGCAGTATTATAGTAGTTATATTCTTGTACATAGGAACAGTATTATAGTAGTTATATTCTTGTACATAGGGGCAGTATTATAGTAGTTATATTCTTGTACATAGGAGCAGTATTATAGTAGTTATATTCTTGTACATAGTAGCAGTATTATAGTAGTTATATTCTTGTACATAGGATCAGTATTATAGTAGTTATATTCTTGTACATAGGAGGCAGTATTATAGTAGTTATATTCTTGTACATAGCAGCAGTATTATAGTAGTTATATTCTTGTACATAGGGGCAGTATTATAGTAGTTATATTCTTGTACATAGGAGCAGTATTATAGTAGTTATATTCTTGTACATAGTAGCAGTATTATAGTAGTTATATTCTTGTACATAGGGGCAGTATTATAGTAGTTATATTCTTGTACATAGGAGCAGTATTATAGTAGTTATATTCTTTTACATAGGAGCAGTATTATAGGAGTTATATTCTTGTACATAGGAGGCAATATTATAGTAGTTATATTCCTGTACATAGGAGGCAATATTATAGTAGGTATATTCTTGTACATAGGGGGCAGTAGTATAGTAGTTATATTCTTGTACATAGGAGTAGTATTATAGTAGTTATATTCTTATACATAGGAGGCAGTATTATACTAGTTATATTCTTGTACATAGGAGGCAGTATTATAGTAGTTATATTCTTGTACATAGGAGCAGTATTATAGTAGTTATATTCTTGTACATAGGGGCTGTATTATAGTAGTTATATTCTTGTACATAGGAGCAGTATTATAGTAGTTATATTCTTGTACGTAGGAGCAGTATTATAGCAGTTATATTCTTGTACATAGCAGGCAGTATTATAGTAGTTATATCCTTGTACATAGGAGGCAGTATTATAGTAGTTATATTCTTGTACATTTGAGCAGTATTATAGTAGTTATATTCTTGTACATAGGATCAGTATTATAGTAGTTATATTCTTGTACATAGGAGGCAGTATTATAGTAGTTATATTCTTGTACATAGGAACAGTATTATAGTAGTTATATTCTTGTACATAGGGGCTGTATTATAGTAGTTATATTCTTGTACATAGAAGGCAGTATTATAGTAGTTATATCCTTGTACATAGGAGGCAGTATCATAGTAGTTATATTCTTGTACATTGAAGCAGTATTATAGTAGTTATATTCTTGTATATAGGAGCAGTATTATAGCAGTTATATTATTGTACATAGGAGTCAGTATTATAGTAGTTATATTCTTGTACGTAGGTGTCAGTATTATAGTAGTTATAGCTATCTATCTATCTATCTATCTATCTAAAGCTCTAATCCCTACAATTTCTATTTTTAAGCAGTGAGCTTAGTACAGTTTCATTACATTTGCAGTGTACAGTAATACATCCTGCACATATATCTTCCTATCAATTATTTAGATCTTGAAGTGATGTCAGGGGGTTACACATTTAACAAGACTCCTCTACACTAGAGATGTGACCTTGATCTGCATATTCACTTTCCAGTGTGTGATTCCTGCCAAAAGAAATGCTGAAATCTCTACCTGCTGTACCGATATCAATTATAAAACAACGGATCCTTTCCAAATCTGATGTAATTTACTGCAATGTATAAAGATTTTGTCCCTATTTTCTAAAGCTAAAATGTTTTTGTTTTTTTCACCCCGCACCTCCATTTAGCACATTTTATTCTGAAAACTTCAATATTGTTTGTGAAAATGGCTAGGAATACCCCAAGTGTTGTTACATGTAATGCCACACGGTGGTGTGATGTCCATTATGGGCCTTTAGCATGAAATTAATTGCATTTCTAATTTGTCTGTGGGTTGTTCATACAATATCCTGTGTGGGTGTGTTTAGTGTTCAGCGAACCCGGAAGAAGGTTTTTCTATCTTCATTCAGCAGGACCTGCGGTGACGTCACCACACTCGCCACATAGTGAGCGCGATGACGTCACCAAAGGTCCTTTTCCAGCCAGGTCCTGCAAGAAGAAGAAGGAGAAAGAAGGCGAGCCCAGCTGCGCGATCAAGTGGATGAGGTGAGTTCATTTTTTTAAACCCCTCAATGCCCATTTTATTTAGCATTCTGCCTTAAGAATGCTCTTATTTTCCATTATAACCATGTTATAATGGAAAATATTAAAATCACCCGAACACCAAACCCGAGCCCGAACTTCAGTGAACAAACTTGAACTTGAACAAATTTGATCCCGTGCTGAGCCACGCCCCCTGCACTGATCACATGACAGTGACATCACCCCAGGTCCTTCAGCTGTTCTACAGTTCGGGTTGGTGGCAGCCGCCCCTTATGGATTCCATATGCGCTATAGTGGAATCCATAACGGGATGCGCGATTAACCACCACCCGAACCCCGAACAACGGACTTTTTTAAATGTTCGCTCATCTCTATTCACAGGAGATTTGGCAAGGCTCGGTATCATAAAAATGATGATTAATAAACATACACACAAAACCAGAATATTATTGTGTTACCATTCTCAGATGTATATTATAGATGTTTGAAGAGATAAAATGTACAAGATACATTATACTTTATCCCAGTATTTAAATAATTGTTTGCCTAATAGGTTTAAAGTAAATTTGAAATAATCTAATTTGACCTACATTTTTCCTAAAATTGCGATTTGTCAAAAATAGAATTTCTTTCAGAAAAAATGTGGACAAATTGAGTGAGAAAGAGAGAGAGGGAAAGACTTTCAAAGTCTTTTTAAAAGGTATATCAGATAGCTACCTTACATCTGGTGGCATAAGAGGCTTAGCTTTCTTTGGAAGGAAAGTTAATTTGCATGTCTTTTTTCCTAGAAATCCAGAGGAACATTGCTTGGTGTATTAAATTCTTCAAGCCTAGGCACTCTCCATAGAGAAAAGGTCTCTCTTATTATTTCCCTGACATAAAAAAGACTTTTGATTTGGGAAGAATCAATTATACCAGAATCACATTTTTTTATGCTGATTCAGAAGAATCGGAGCAATATAACATTTTAAAACATTTTAAATATTTTCCTTGAATATTTGATGAATACATTTCTATGTATTGTAAGATGGTAATATGGTGAATGGTAAAATACTAGAGGGGGTGTTCTCCCCAGGAAACTCAGATGGGTAAGATAAAAGAATCCTGGAAAGTTGGGTTGTTTCAGCAAAGTGTGGTTTACTGAGGCACTTTTCTTTAAAACTTTTTTGGGGATTTTTATGTAATGGTGGATGGGTTGGTAGAAGGACTTGTCGTTCCTCCCTCACTTCAGTACCCCACTTGCCCCCTAGCCTTAGGCAAACCCAGGTGTGAAATGCTCTGGCAGTGTCAGAACTTGAAGCTCGTTGACCTGGTGGCTTTGTGAAGCCTGATCTCCCTGTGTTCAATTTGGACTATGTAGGTGAGATTACCTGGCCTAGTAGACACCCAGATGGTAAAGGTGATATATTTTGTTTATGTCATATATATGTTCAAAAGTGACTACTGAACTGGGATCTCCTGTGTTATTTGGACTTAATGTGAAACCCTGAAATCTGGGAGTCTGTCATTTCTGACCCCATCCTACCATAAGCACACAGACCCTTGACAGTATCAATTTCTGTAAATTTTGAATGCTTCCACATATAATTCACACCATTTCTTACCATAATTTTAAAGGTAGATTATCTGTACCAATGTAAATAAAGCCTAATCAATATATCAGGAAAAGTTTTGCAACTTATAATACTGTTTTAAATCCTCACCATTTTCAAAATCTTTGCTTGCTTACAGTACAATTTGCATACTCAATAGAAACCACCCCTGATCCATCTGCTCACACAGTGAAGGGATTGTTACAAAGAATCAGTGTAGATAAAATCAGATCTGTATGTGCCACAGGTCTCAGCACACAATGGGTTCCCTGAACTGACACATTGTTCCAAACTGCAAATCCTTTTAATACTGCATAAATTATAATGCAGTATCTTCCTTGACAGAGGTGCTGCTACATGAAGTGGTGAAGTAGCATCTTGTAGTGCCCTGGAGCAGGAGTACTTTGAAGTCTGGACACTTGTGGACATTTGCCCCTATTTACCTTATGCAAAGTCATCAACTCCTTGCCTTATTTCACTTTAAAGGGTTAACTTGCCTTAAGACTGTGCAACTGCTAATGCTTGCTGTGATATAAATCGTATTCATGTGCACTGTGTTTGCATGCACTGTGGAAAGGGTTAATGAATACTGGGAGACTTTTGGGACTTTCTAGCTAATTTAAGAAGCTAGTAATTTTCCACAGCTACTATAAAAGTTATAGAATATTATGTCTTGTAGGGGAAAAGCCAGACTTGTTTACCACCAAAACCAAACAGATTGACCTTTTGAATATCTGGTTTAGCTCTGTTGTTATGTCTGAAGACTTGTTTTTGTCTGAAAAAAACTGCTGTCTCTTTCCCATTGAGAATTATTGAAGCTCTAATGCAAGTCTATGAGAATTTTAACTTTGTATCTGTTTTTGCTGAGTTTCTCCACTCCACCCATCCCACTAAAAGGTTCTGGTTCAGCTAGAAACTATATATAAGGAGAGCAGTCTGAGCTTCTAGTGTTCTGAAGTTAGGACTCAGAAGAGACCACAAGAAGACGCTGAGATGGGGATGCTGACCCACAGACCATCAGTTACCAGCCCTGTGACTAAAGGAGCCAGCCGGACTACTGAGCCACAGACCGTGGGCCTACAGCCTGTGGCCAGGGTACCAGCCTTCTGAGAATGAGGGATAGCTAGCTCAAGCCTTTCCTCTGCATGAACCCTTCTACTGCCCTAGAGAAGACTGGAGAAGCCAGCCGAGAGCTTTCCCTGTATTGTTCTGCACTTGATTTCCTCCAGTAAAGAAGCACACTGGTTCACTGCATACCCTGACTCTATGGACTTTTTTCCCATTGGGGTGCACAAGGCCTTATTTCTTCCAGAGAGCAGTAACATGTGGTGACACCTTGATGGTATCCGGGGAACCCAGCATAGTGTTGTGGCCACCCTAAACTGGCCACTGCAATCTGAAGAAGATGCCAGTATGCTAAGTTGCACATAGTAAGTGAAGGGCCCTGTTATACATATTACATCGGCTTCCAAAAGCTTCATGCTATGTCTTGAGTGGAATATGTTCTGAAATCCTCATCAAATCAGGAATATGTGAACAGAGTCTAAGAACTTATGGGAGCAAAAACGTCATTGATCACAATCTAAGACTAGTGATGAGCAGCATAGGCAAAATTCGTTTTCATGATATTTCCCGACTTTTTGGCCTAATATTCGCCATAAAATTCTAGAATTCTTGATCTCCAGTTATTATTTTCTTGATTGCAAAAATTGGCAATGTAATATGCGCATATTGCACGCGCAATACAAGCGTGGCTCACTTTTGCTACCTTTTTTCAAGCTGCTAGAAGTTTTCTGAGACTGAAGAAAATGGTTTGCAGCAACTTTCGTGACTGTGAGGAAGAACTCCTGATCACTGAATTTTTTTTTTTTCAAAGATGAAAGACAAAGACACTAATCCCTATCACAGCACAGTAATTCCTATCACACTACCTAACACCTGGCACTGGAACCTATCAACTGCACTATATCACTATCTGACACTGCTGTCTCTCTCAGAACTGCTAAAAACTGCAGAAAATGGCTGCTGGGGAGGTTCTTATATAGTAAGGGGCAACTTTCCTATTGGTTGCTAGGGATGTTGCTAAGCTCAGACAAAGATATTGCTGCCTTCTCATTGGCCCACAAGCAAGAAGCAGTGAGGGTACTGAGGAAAAAAAATCCACCATATTCGCGATTACGAATATATAGCACTATATTCTAGATCTTCACGAACTGTCGAAGTGCCGATATTCGAGATAAAAATTTGTGAGTAGAATATTCGCGATCAACACTATTTAAGACTAATTGTTGAAATGAAAGTGACAGGGTGGGAATCTTCTATACATCAAGAGGTAAGTGCCTCTCAGGCAGAAAGAGCTAAGTGTGTGGCTAAGGCTTTCACGTAATCTTAAGTCTTATACAGTGGGAGTTACATTCTGAAACAATGTCTGTAGAAGATTTAATGCTGCATAATTGATACCCTGCACCTTTCACTGCCATTTAAATGCTAAATTATAAGTTGTGTCGACTCCAATATTTCCATAGACGACTCATTAGAAAGAAATGTTCCATTTTAGTTTCTTAAGGATAAAAGGCGATAATGCACAGCTTTTAGGATGTGACCGCAATCTTTACATTATCTACATTTGTTTAGATATTAGAATGTCCTGAACATTACTAGAGAAAACTCCAGTGCGAAAGATCTGCAGCACAAAAGCAACCTTGTATCAGCTTTATAAGTAAGGATTAGGAACTAACTCTCCTTGAGGAGATCCAGCTGGTCTAGGGACAGGCAATGAACCCTGGGATAAAGTGTGAAAATCGGCTCTTCACCAGAAGGAAGAAAACAGACTCTTTAGTGCCAGTTTTAGGTGAATATCTTGCAAGTCAATGCCCCAAGCCTCGAGTTATCAGGAAATCAGAGACAACCATCTGTAGATGGAGCTGTCCCTCATTGTCACTACAGCATTCTGGTTGGCTGTGAGAGATGCCTTTTGTACTTCCTCCCTCTAGTTGGTGCCAAGGAGACAATTTTATTCTTGGCAGAAGTGCCCATAATGCTCAGATAATGGCGCCTTCAAAAGCAAGAATCTATGTATTTTAGCCAGAAGTAACCATGAAATACAATGACTGGCAAAATTCCCTAAATGACTAGAAAACTTATGGTTTCTGAGGATCCAGGACCAGGTGCAGACATGATGATAAATGTATGATCATTGGGGTCAGCTGCTGGGATCATGAGAATAGATATCACCCAGTCGCCTGTGTGGATGGTGCTCATAGAGCTTATAACTAAGTGATCATCATTCCATTCACTGTCTATGGGACCGCTGGAGATACTGTGCCCAAGAGCTGTACTCTAAATGGAGCGGCAGGATGCATGTGTGACCACCGTTCCACTCAAATATCTTCATTATGCAGGCTCACAATACCCATTCCCATGATCAGTCATACATTTATCACCTAACCTGTGGAGTTTATTGGAAAAATAACACATAACACAGCAAATCATCTCTGGGTCTTTATAATCTAATTCTAGTTCTTCATACATTGTTGGTAAATGACAAGATCTGGAGATAACATGCCATTATTGTCAACGTACCCCATCTATCTGCACTGCTATCTACAGGAAATCCTGTGGTTGAGGAATTATGTTGATTGCCAAAGCAGTAGAGATAAGCAGATTCTAGATACACCACACTCCGCCTATGTCCTGGTTTGAAACAATAATGCTAAAATCCAAGACATGAAATCTACATTTCTCCAACAGTGGCCAGTATTAGATGATCATAAGATAAGTGAGAACCACTGGAAATCATATTTTCTATATGTCCAATGTAAATGATCCATGCATTATATAACCCTGCTACAGAGGAGGGGGCTCCGGAGGTTCACCACCACCACCGCAGATCCAACCCCAATGGCATCTACTAGACTGTACTGGATCATAAGTAAAGGATTGTTTTGAATTTCCAGCCCTATTTACAGTTTTCAATTATAATAAATTCCTTTAATCTGCTGTCCAACAATCCAAGCATTCTAATAATGCAACACTTGACTCTGCTGCAGAACTCCATAAAAGTCAGAATACATTTCACAAGCAGAAAGCAACAGTTTTGAGACTTTAAATACTCTCCAACCTGAAATCCAATTAAACTCTGGCTGGGAGGCAGCTTCCTCCTACAGAAACCTCCCCTTCACAATAAAAATCCAAACAATGTAAGCCACACCTCTTTAACAATTTCAGGTTCAATTTCAAGGACAGAAAAGGAGATTTAGGAGCATAGATCCCAGCTTTTCTTTGGTTTCAGGAGCTCTCAGACTGATGATCAGGCTTACGTTTACAGTTTTAATCATTTATATTTTGATTTCCCTTTAAGTAAGTTTGCTTCAATTGTCCAAAATAAAACACTGTTTCGATAAAAAAAGCAAAAATCAATAAAAATAATATTAACCATTTGATTATTATAAATAATGACAACAGAGAAGCATCAGCTCCTCGCCCTCCAGCTATATATACATATAAACATTCCTCCTGGTATGGACCCCCAAATCATGTAAAGAACAGAACCTACCCAGATGGTGTTATCATGATGATAGGGTTTCCAGTTGCGTCCGGTATCACTAAACATGACACTGAAACGCGTCACCCAGTCAGAGCTTCCATGTCTCCCCTGTGTGGCTGCCCCTGTGATGTCAAATCTCTCTCGCAAATCAATCTGCAGCCATTGCTTTGCGTTAGATTCCCGCGGTGACCAACCACCGGCTCCTGCAAGAAAGAAGGAAAACACAGAACAGATAAATATGGTAGACCGCCGTGTAATCACTGCATTGTTCTGCGCTGCAATTTTCTGCCAAGAAAGGAACAATTATTGAATCAAACATAATGTAAAATGTTGATCTTCTGTGAACTTCTTAAGTGTTCCTTTCACCAAAAATTAACATGTTCTTCACAACTCCATTGCTCAGAGCATCCTCCGTTGTTTAAAGGGAGTCACCGGGAACCAGTGTTAACCAAAGCACTACGCCTGCAAGAGCGTGCTCACTGACATAAAACTGTACCATTTTTAGTTGAAAAAAAACCTGTCACTTTATATGCAAATGAGCTGTTAAGTGCACCAAGGGTGGGCCCAAGTCCAGCAGTGCACCCTAGCTCTTCTCCTCCCAATGAAAGCAGCTGGCCCTGTATTGCACCTGTGCTGCTTATATCAACCTTAGCTCTTGCACGCTACAGTGCTTTTTGGCTTTGCAGGGGCAATATGTCTGCATTGCACATGTGCTGAGTTTGAAATGAACAACACTCTTTATTTGGTGTTATTGGAGAAATATGCCTCTTTCTCCTTCTAGCAGCTGTATTCATCCCTGATCATCCATAGACCTTTATGGGCAGCATATAAGATATTCCTTTAGTGAGCTCACAATCCTTTTGGATTTGCAGGGGAAATATGTCTGCATTGCACATGTGCTGACTTTGAAATGAACAACACTCTTTATTTGGTGTTATTGGAGAAATATGCCTCTTTCTCCTTCTAGCAGCTGTATTCATCCCTGATCATCCATAGACCTTTATGGGCAGCATATAAGATATTCCTTTAGTGAGCTCACAATCCTTTTCAGTCTCTCAAGAGAAATTTAGCATAGAATGTTAGTTTAGGAGGAGTGAAGGGACGGAAAGAGTGGAGGATACATGATAAGTGGAAAAAGAGGCATTTTTTCAGATAAAATATTTTACAGTTTCTCACATTGCCTGCATTAATGACTTATGCAAAGTTTGTTAAAGAATTAGTGATCATTCAATCCATGACCCTAGATATGCAAGGTGCCACTGCTAGTCAGAAAGCCACTGTCCCACCATACCCAGTGTGGACCCAAATCAAATGTTCACCAGTCAGGGTACACTACTCCCTGGAAATCCACAGTCCCTTTAGTCAGCTGAACCACATTATTGGTTTCCCCTAAAGATACTGTATAGACAATCAGTATTGTAGTTCCAAAAACACCCATTAAACATGCAGACATTACATTTTCTGTACTTTATGTCACCCGTATTTCTATCTTTTTCAGTTTGCATTTCCCATGAAATAATAATACTTTTGCCTCTTTTCTTTGAATACTATGTTGTGCTATTCCTTTGTTATTCCTCCTGTAACTGTTTCTATAAATGAACAAGTCGGTGTCTCCACAATCTGACATTATGGCAACACCCAGTGCTTACTGTATTCATACATTTCCAGGTGAAATAATAGAGGGACAGCTTACTGCAGAGTTTTTAGAAAAGATGCTCCAGAATTGTTATTTTATGGGAGAAATAGTATTTACTAAATCTGAAAAGTCAGGAGAGGTGACGGGTCCTAATTACATAATACTTTATACTGCAGTCACATCCAGAGTTGCATTCGAAATTGTATTGGCTAACATGTGACGCAGATTGTGATTTATTGTATGTCACCTGACATTTGGGTTAGCCTTTTACTTGTAGTCCAGACCATCAGTAGTAGAATAGGTTGTCAACCTGTGAGAGCTGTATTCTCTACTCTCGATTGTCAGGAATTAAAGACAGGGAATTTGTAAATCATTGGGTATGTGTGCAGTGAAGTCTGTATTATGAGGCACTATAGACAGTTGTGTGCAGTGAGGTCTGTATTATGAGGCACTATAGACAGTTGTGTGCAGTGTTGTCTGTATTATGAGGCACTATAGACAGTTGTGTGCAGTGTTGTCTGTATTATGAGGCACTATAGACAGTTGTGTGCAGTGTTGTCTGTATTATGAGGAACTATTGACAGTTCTGTGCGGTGAAGTCTGTATTATAAGGCACTATAGACAGTTGTGTGCAGTGAAGTCTGAATTATGAGGCACTATAGACAGTTGTGTGCAGTGAAGTCTGTATTATGAGGCACTGTAGACAGTTGTGTGCAGTGAAGTCTGTATTATGAGGCACTATAGACAGTTGTGTGCAGTAAAGTCTGTATTATGAGAAACTATACACAGTTGTGTGCAGTGAAGTCTGTATTATGAGGCACTGTAGACAGTTGCGTGCAGTGGTGGCTGTATTATGAGGCACTATAGACAGTTGTGTGCAGTGGTCTGTATTATGAGGCACTGTAGACAGTTGTGTGCAGTGAAGTCTGTATTATGAGGCACTATAGACAGTTGTGTGCAGTGAAGTCTGTATTATGAGGAACTATAGACAGTTGTGTGCAGTGAAGTCTGTATTATATGGCACTATATACAGTTTTGTGCAGTGAAGTCTGCATTATGTGTCACTATAGACAGCAGTGATGAGCGGCATAGGCAGTATTCGTTTTCACGATATTTCGCAAATTTTTCACACAATTTCGTGATCTCCAGTCATTATTTTCGAGATTGTGCAAATCGGCACTAATAATGTGCATATTTTTTGCGCAATACGTGCAACTTTACATTTTTTCAGGTCTGAGTAGATATTACTGATTGGTGCACTAAGTATTGTTGTGACATCACAGCGCTGTGTCTAACAGAGACACTAATCCCTATCCCAGCACAGTAATCCCTATCACAGCACAGTAATCCCTATCACACTACCTAACACCCTGCACTGGAACCTATCAGCTACACTATGTCACTATCTAACCTACACTGACTATCTCCCACTAACTATCTGTATTATATATATAAGATAGCTAACTAACTAACTAACTAACTAACTAACTATCTAATGTAATGTGACATCACAGCGCTATGTCTGCAGCATGTATGTATGGACAGCAGAACCTATCACACTACCTAACACCCTGCACTGGAACCTATCAGCTACACTATATCACTATCTAACCTACACTGACTATCTCCACTAACTATCTGTATTATATATAGAAGATAACTAACTATCTAATGTAATGTGACATCACAGCACTATGTCTGTAGCATGTATGTATGGACAGCAGAACCTATCACACTACCTAACACCCTGCACTGGAACCTATCAGCTACACTGTATCACTATCTAACCTACACTGACTATCTCCCACTAACTATCTGTATTATATATAGAAGCTAACTAACTAACTAATGTAATGTGACATCACAGCACTCTGTCTGTAGCATGTATGTATGGACAGCAGAACCTATCACACTACCTAACACCCTGCACTGGAGCCTATCAGCTACACTATATCACTATCTAACCTACACTGACTATCTCCCACTAACTATCTGTATAATAAATATAGAAGATAACTAACTATCTAATGTAATTGGATAAGGAATAGGAACCAGATAAAAGCACAGAGCACAGCAATGACACTGCTCTCTCTCTCAGAAGTGCATAAAACAGCAGAAAATGGCTGCTGGGGACGTTCTTATATAATAAGGGGGTCGGCAACTTTCCTATTGGTTGCTAGGGATGTTGCTAAGCTCCGACAAAGACATTGCAGCCTTCTCGCTGGCCGACAAGCAAGAAAAATGGAGGTTACTGATGAAAAAAAAATCTAGAATATTCGCAATTACGAATATATAGCACTATATTCTACATCTTCGCGAATTCTACAAGTGGCGATAAAAATTTGCGATTAGAATATTCGCGATAAACACTAATAGACAGTTGTGTGTGGTGAAGTCTGTTTTATGTGGCACTATAGACAGTTGTGTGCAGTGACCTATATTGTGTGGTACTATAAACAGTTGTGTGCAGTGACCTGTATTGTGTGGCACTATAGACAGTTGTGTGCAGTGACCTGTATTGTGTGGTACTATAGACAGTTGTGTGCAGTGACCTGTATTGTGTGGTACTATAGACAGTTGTGTGCAGTGACCTGTATTGTGTGGTTCTATAGACAGTTGTGTGCAGTGACCTGTATTGTGTGGTTCTATAGACAGTTGTGTGCAGTGACCTGTATTGTGTGGTACAATAGACAGCTGTGTGCAGTGACCTGTATTGTGTGGCACTATAGACAGTTGTGTGCCGTGACCTGTATTGTTTGGTACTATAGACAGTTGTGTGCAGTGACCTGTATTGTGTGGTACTATAGACAGTTGTGTGCAGTGACCTGTATTGTGTGGTACTATAGACAGTTGTGTGCAGTGACCTGTATTGTGTGGTACTATAGACAGTTGAGTGCAGTGTAGTCTGTATTATGGGGCTCTATAGATGGGGAATGGTGTGAGAACAATGCTGCGCTGATTTCTTGAATGAAATGATACCAGATTGATAGAAGCAGCAATGACACCTCTGCACAGCGACATTTCCAGTGTAACTACTGCGTCTTACATTGTACACATCCAGGCGGATGATATTCAATACACATCTGCGCTCTGCAATTTCTCCCGTCTAATTTCTCCAGAAAGAATCACAGAGCAGCCTATTACTGCAGAGATTTACTGCGACCCTTAACAAGGCCGTATATGAGGTAGCATTTATTCTTACAAGCTGCCACTAGATGACAGGTAATTTCCATACATTACATACATTGCTATATATATGTAGTTGTAAAATGTTAAAATCAAGATTTTCTACTTGTACTCTGATTTCAGCTGCACTCACTATTCTACTGGTGCAGTCACTGTGTACATACCTTAACTTACTTATGATTTACTGATCCTGAGTCACATCCTGTCTTATTCTCCAGAGCTGCACTCACTATACTGCTGGTGGAGTCACTGTGTACATACATTACATTACTTATCCTGTACTGATCCTGATTACATCCTGTATCATACTCCAGAGTTGCACTCACTATTCTGCTGGTGGAGTCACTGTATACATACATTACATTACTTATCCTGTACTGATCCTGACTGAGTTACATCCTGTATTATACTCCAGAGCTGCACTCACTATTCTGCTAGTGCAGTCACTGTGTACAGACATTACTTATCCTGTACTGATCCTGAGTTACATCCTGTATTATACTCCAGAGCTGCACTCACTATTCTGTTGGTGGAGTCACTGTGTACATACATTACTTATCCTGTACTGATCCTGAGTTACACCATGTATTATACCCCAGAGCTGCACTCACTATTCTGCTGGTGCAGTCACTGTGTCTATACATTACTTATTCTGTACTGATCCTGTGTTACATCCTGTATTATACTCCAGAGCTGCAATCACTATTCTGCTGGTGCACTCACTGTGTACATACATTACTTATCCTGTACTGATCCTGAGTTACATCCTGTATTATACCCCAGAGCTGCACTCACTATTCTGCTGGTGCAGTCACTGTGTACATACATTACTTATACTGTACTGATCCTGAGTTACATCCTGTATTATACTCCAGAGCTGCACTCACTATTCTGCTGGTGCAGTCACTGAGTACATACATTACTTATCCTGTACTGATCCTGAGTTATATCCTGTATTATACTCCAGAGCTGCACTCACTATTCTGCTGGTGCAGTCACTGTGTACATACATTACTTATCCTGTACTGATCCTGAGTTACATCCTGTACTATACTCCAGAGCTGCACTCACTGTGTACATACATTACTTATCCTGTACTGATCCTGTGTTACACTGAAATGGTTTGGTGATATCATCACCATGACATTATCCTTTGATTGTGTAAAATAAGGTAAGTGAAGTTAAAGAGAACCTGTCACCAGGAAATTCACTGATAAACCAAGCATGCTGCCTTGTAGGACTCACTCTGCTGAATATAATGATACCTTTCACTTGGTGATCTGTTGCTTTATTGTGGAGAAATAGTACTTTTAATCATATGCTAATGAGCTGATTTGAGTCCAGTAGTTGATATGAGTCCAGCGTTTTTTCTATTTAGAGCTATAGCCACTCCCCTATTCACTTCTTCAGTTGTAAAAGGGGCGTGGTTTATTACATCATTCATTCATTTTAATAACTGGAGGGAAAATGACTAACAGGGAATGCTTAGGTAAAAAAAAGGGGAGGAATATATTATTGAAGTTAGTAATTATAATAAGGGCTAGTTTATTCATGGGGTGATAAACACATGATGGCTGATAAGGGACATGTCAGGTATGGCAGTTAGGCTTTAAAGTGAAAGGCAGCAAGGCTTGTATTGGCTATAATGCAGGTCATTTTTTTAAACCACGCCCCTTTTACAACTGAAGAAGTGAATAGGGGAGGGGCTACAGCTCTGAATAGAAAAAATGCTGGACTCCTATCAACTACTGGACTCAAATCAGCTCATTAGCATATGGATTAAAAGTACTATTTCTCCACAATAAAGCAACAGATCACCAAGTAAAAGGTATAATTATATTCAGCAGAGTGAGTCCTACAAGGCAGCATGCCTGCTTTATCAGTGAATTTCCTGGTGACAGGTTCCCTTTAAGTCCACACCAAGCTGATGGGATAATTATCACATGATGTACTATATTATAAAGTGTATACTACACTTACTTAGATCAAGTTGTGACCTTGCACCATAATGCCAATAGCGACTCACAACCTGGCATTCATATACAACGGTCATGTTCCTGCAATCTCAAGATCCTGCATTAATTGCAAGCGCCACATTACATCCATGTGGCAAATCTCCGCTGTCTTCCAGTGTTTGCAAAGTGAAAGAGATTTTAAGAAATCTCATCTAGACATTGAAAAAAAAATCCAGAGGGTAAATTTAGCTGTGGATCAGATCTTAAATCAGTGGCATGCCGATTTATGCTGCGGACCTTGCTGGCTTCTCCCTTTGCAAAGCATAGGATGAAATCTGCAGCAATGGCCCCATAAAAGAGAGGGGGATCATTGGCTGGTCACATTTACCGCTGATGTTTGCTTCTCTGTGGCACAAATATAGAAAAAACCTGGATTAAAGCAAATTATCATTGGAACAATCCCTTAGGCTCCCAAGTGGGGCAGGGATTTACCCTTCTATATAACTCTATTGATTTTGTCTCTTAGACAAGATCTAATAGACATTGTTCTGTTTTAGGAGATGATTTTGGCGGCAGATTCATCCATGATAAATTAACCATCAGAGTCGGCTGGACGGTGACAATTACTTCAAACAGGGATCTTACCATCTCGACTGTTGAGCTTTGCATTGCTGAGGAGCATTTCTGAGGAGCTGTCAAATGCCGTCTGTGGAAGCGGAGCCACCAGAGGATCGTCACAATTATCTGCAGAAGAAGGACGGACACATTGTTACCAACAGGAAGACACAAGATCCCTTGCAGACTGTCCCATTACCAGCCATTCTGTTTACAATCCTCACGTTACAATGTACATAAAAAGTAACAATTTATTTACTTCATCTGACTTTACAAAACAAGACTTGCACCAAAATGTGCACTTTTCTACTACAAAAAACTAGTGCAGATGATTTATAAGTTCCTCCCCCGAATATGTACAGAAGCTGAAATATATCATATTCTTATCTGTACTGATCAGACAATATTCAACACATCGGGGGAGATTTACTTATAATTCTATTGTCATTTTCACCATAAGACGGTCATGTGTTTACTTTTAACTTTTTTTTTCTTTTGCCTTCTCTAACATGGCTTAGCGGAAAAGGGGCATGGCTTAAAATGCAACAATGGGAGGAATTTATCAATCTCTCTACTCCAGAATACTGGTTTCAAAAAGTCACAAAATAGGACTTTGAGACTTTTTAGACTTACTAATGCAACAATGTAGCAGCGCTTTGCATTTTTTTATACCACCCACTCCAGTTTACAAAAGTGGGTAAGAAAGTGGCCCTGGTTCATCCATCAAGTGGATTTAAGTCAAACGTATCAGCTGTGAATTTGCGTGGCTTGACACTTTTTCCTAACTTTACAACACCAATTGGTGGGTTTATTTTGCATCCAAATGTGGGTGCAATTTTAAAACATGGTTGTCCTGCCCATATCCCACCAATCTACTCCCTTTTCTTTTAAAGGGGATATCCAATGATTAATGTAAAAATTAAAATCAGACATCATATAGTACATGATAATTTATTTCTAACAAAGCTAGAACCAGCCCCGGACCTCACATAGATCCAGAGATCTCCTCATTCATTGCTCCACTAGGTGACGCCCAACAAACCTGCCCATCTGCTGTTTGAAGAGGAGACGGCAATCCATGCACAGAGGCTGAAAGCTGGTCCTGACCTAGAGGTGCTCATACTCACAAAGACAAAGTTGGCCAAACCCGCCAATTTCAGCCAATCTTCTAAATTTAAGGTGTGCATTTCAACATGGCTAATCTTTTGTTCTTACATTGGTAGGCCTCCGTAAGGTGTCTGACATCGAGGTTCCCGATTGAGGTCACATTTGCGCTCCACGGAGCGGCGGGAATAGCTGGGCACCCACGGCCCCTTGCAGACGAGCATGAAGGATTGGCTCCGGTTGCATTCAGGGAGCATTCAGTGAAAGTCGCATCATTTTGCAATCAAGTTCCGTCAGTTTTTTTTCCGCTGCAATGTGTTTTTCAAACAACAAACAACATCTCTTAGCAACCATCAGTGAAAAACGCATCGCATCCGCACTTGCTTGCGGATGCGATGCGATTGTCACGCAGCCTCATTCACTTCTATGGGGCCCGCATGGCGTGAAAAACTCAGAATACAGAACATGCTGCAATTTTAACGCAAACGCACAAGTGATGCATGAAAAACAACGCTCATGTACACAGACCCATTGAAGTGAATGGGTCCGGATTCAGTGCGGGCACAATGCGTTCACATCACGCATTGCACCCGCGCGGAAAACTTGCTCGTGTGAAAGGGGGCCTAACACTAGTTGACTTGTTACAATGTATCCGTGCAGATAAAATGTATCAGTCAGTGGCTCTAGCTCACAGGATTGTCTAACTGGATGCAACTGTAGCAAAACATCAGGATTTTTCAGGACTTGAACTTTGATGGCCTGTCCTGACTGACCATCAACATCAGAATCTTGGGGTCCACTTTCAGCACCGCTACTGATCAGCTTGGGCTAGCCTCTTCATTGTTTACATGGCTCTGTACATCTGCACACAGTAGGGGCCATCAGCGCTGGATTACAATATGGGTGGTTTGGGTGTGGGGGGGGGGGGGGGTCTCCCGGAGCCAGGATTCTCAAACTGCAGCAGAGAGCAGCAAGGAGGAAAAGCTGCTGGGTAAGGCTAGATCTCCACGACATGTGTCGCGCAACACATAGGGCACAACTACGCTGCAACATTTGTTGCGCAACATTTTGTCGCACCAATGTCGCGCGACAATTTTTATAATGATAGTCTTTGGTGTTGCACTGCGACATGCTGCGACGCATGTCCATTTCAAATGGATTTTTTACGATTGTCGTGGTGTCGCAGTCGCACGACAAATCTCGTTGTGTAGACCTAGCCTAAGTGTATGGGGTCTGGGGTCTGCTATTAGGAGATTGAATTTGTTCTGGGAGTCCCAGGGTCTATGATTTACTTAATCCACCACTGATGACTAAGCTGGGTAGTGCAGCATTGTCTCATGCAAGGTCTTGTAAATCTTACAATTAACATATTTACATAAAGGGGTTCTCCGGGAATTAAGAAAATGAAAATACGTAAATGTTACTTTATTATAAATATATTCCCAAATACCTTTCATTAGTTATAATGGCTCGTTTTGTCTGGGGGGCAATGATTAGGAGAAACAAAATGGCCACTGTCCAATTAGTGCACATAAAACCTGTCCTAATTACACATGAGGACAAGTTACTTCACAAGACTGAGCTAAAGTGCTGCCTCATCCTCCTCTCTGCTCTACTTGTCAGGGATTATGATCCTGAATATTGCTGATCAGATGTTCAGCTGAATCTCTGTAGAAATTGAGTTCATGAGGAGACATGAAGTGCAGAGAGGACGGACAGGAGAGACGGAGGTAATGTGGGGCTGTGGAAATGGAGACTGCCTACAAGAGCTGCTGCTCATTAGCCACATCTGCTCATGAACTCCATTCCTACAGAGATTCAGCTAAAGACCATATTAAACTGTATTCAGGATAATTACCTGACAAGCAGAGCAGAGGGGAGGATGAGGCATCTCTTTAGCTCAGTGTTGTGAAGTAACTTGTCCTCCTGTGTGACTAGGACAGGTTGTGTGTGCACAACAGGAGAGCGGCCATTTTGTTTCCCCTGATGATTGCTCCCCAGACAAAATGAGCCATTATAACTACTGTAAGGTATTTGGGAATATATATATATAATGAAGTATTATTTAAGTATTTTCATTTTCTTAATTCCAGGAGAACCCCTTTAAGGGTTTTAAGATGAAATTGTTGGTATCATATTCATTCAAAAAAAGCCCCAACAATCCCCCTCCCCCTCCCCCCACCCCCCCACCCCCTCACTCTCTTTGTAAGGAATAGTGTAATAAGGGGGTCCCCTAATTTCTGATAGAGAGGTGACTGCACATCATATCCAATCAATGTTACAACAATACAGTGGGAAACTCTCTTGGGTCATAATATTATTTATCTTGTAACTGTACATGCAGATGTAGCAAAGCTGATTTTGCCATTTGGCTGGCATTTATAACAAAGCAAAAACATTCAGTGACAAACCGAGCTCTGCTGCATCTGTAGATAGACAGGCATCAACCTGTAATGGACTCTGAACAGCAAGGCAAATGTATAGGCCATTCCGATTCTGTGAAAAACAAGATGACAACCCCAGGAGCACTAGAATGGCATCTGTGAGAAGTTGTCACCTAACATCTGTTGCTCAACCAGTAAATGAATAATGTATGAGCTCTTCAGCTTCCTGCTACCTGAGTGGTAAGGACCTAAAATGATCCTGTTCAGCAGTCTCCTGCACAACGTACCATTGCGGTAGTCACCCAGTAAGGAAGCCAGTGGATGCTAGGCAACCTGAATCAAGAAATGTTGCAAAATGCACCAATTGTAGAATGCATAGTTATATAGTAGCAATAATGGGATGCGGATGGTGCAGCACAGCTGGGCTCTCTGATTCTTCTGCACCGGAACGATTCGTTCCATTAATATTATCCCGATGTATTGTTTTTTAATGGGCTTTTAGTGCCTCCCGCTGCATCTGTCATCGCAGAAGACGCAGACAGCGAGTGAAACAAATAAATACGTTTTACATTGTACTTTTGTGTTTCTTGGGGACATTTCTCCATCTCCAGACCCTCCCACCCCCACTCCACCGTCTCCTCCTCTCTGACACAAGGGCTGAATGATCTATTTTTCCGTAGATTGGAAGTAAATCCTGTGCTGAGCAGAACCCAGATTTAGGCAACAAAAGCAGAAGTAATGAATGTATTTAAATGTATTTCATGATGATTTTCGTAAAAGCTCGCGTTGCAGCCACCTGTTCTTTTTCTCATCATTTCTACCTTCATTTCCGTCACCTTGCTTTATCTTAGATGCTCCTTCTGGAATAATAGTGAAAAGTTCTGGACGTCGCATTTACATCCAACTCCTGGGGCGGTAATGTGGGTCTTTGCACCCCTCGTTTGCTGGTAATCCAAGCATGTGAATAGGGGATCTAGGGAGGCACTGAATCCCTTAATAACCAACTTCCAATAACCTAGAAATTCTCATCATCTGATAAAATTTCTGATAATCTTATTTTTCACAAGACGAGAACCATGCTTTGGGCGTCCTTAAAGCTGGTAATGACTGTAAGTCCATAGTTTATATTTTTTTCTACGGTTGTACGATAATTTGGCACCCAGAAGATCAAGATTACAACTAGGATTCTTCTCAGAGAGACCAGAAAGAATTGCAGATAGCCTCCAAGATGGTTGACCACTTAGTGACAATTTCCTCTTCCAGGCGACCACACGAAGTGCAGCTCCTGGACACAAACTGCTGCTCTGAAAAGGGACATACTGTGAACAGGAAGATGTATTTGCTTAAACAAAGAAGCATTGCAAAAGCCTAGTGACCATTACTGTGCACCAAGGACAGACACTACTGTACGTAACTGGCATACGATAGCTGCACAGGGGCCCGGTAAGTGTAGGATCCCAATGCCACTTTAAAGTGGTTTTCCAAGATTGAAATAATAATGAATTATCCTCAGAATAGGTCATCATTATCGGATCGGTGGGGTCCACACTCCCGGCATTACTGCTGTTTGAAAAGGCTGTGGCACTGGGACCATTGCAGCCTCTCCGTAGTGTACCATATACAGCGCCATACATTGTATAGTGGCTGTGCTTGGTACTGCAGCTCAATTCCATTCACTTGAATGGGCTGCACATAGACCAAGTGACTGATGGATGTGATGTCACAGGCTATGGAAGAGGCCTCAGCACTCGCCCAAGGGCCATGGCCCCCTCACACAGCTGATAAGTGGGAGAGCCAGGTCAACCCCTTTAAATCACCTTCCTGCTGTCTATTATTGTAGATTGTTTATCAGGGGCATTGCTAGGGCCTTTTATACGGGGCCAGGGCCCTGAATCAAACTACCACTGCCTTGAATCTCGCCAGGGCTGTCTTTAACACGGGGCAAAAGGGGCAGCTGCCCCGGGCCCAGTTGCTCCTGGGGGGCCCAAGGCAGCTGCCTCTTGAGCCCTGCTGGCCACTGCCCACAAATTCAATGAGGATCGGGAAGCGGTGAAAGCTCTATACTCACCGCTTCCTGGTCCTCGGCTCTCCGCTGTGAAGGCTGTGCACATGTGAGGTCGCGCTGTGACTTCGCGATATGCGCGCCAGTTCACAGCACAGACTAAAGAGGAGGAAGACCGAGCGCTGGCGGTGAGGAGTGGCGGCGTCTGGAGCAGGAAAGGTAAGTTTTTTAGTTTTTTTTTTACTTATGAGGCTAATGGAGGCACTGGGGGCTGAAGAGAGGCATATGGGGGCTAATGGAGGCACTGGGGGGCTGAAGAGAAGCATATGGGGGCTGATGGAGGCACTGGGGGCTGAAGAGAGGCCTATGGGGGCTGATCTTAATTCTTATTATGCAAATTTCAACACAGTGGGCTTGTGCCCCGGATGTTTTCCGACCCTAGCAACACCCCTGTTGTTTATTAGGGAGGGCCATGGAATGAGCCATTAGAGCACACGGGTGCCCCTTAGCTGTCTGGGATGAGCTACTTCCATGTAATGAAAATTCCTCTGCTTCTAATCTTGTCCTTTCAGAATGATTTCCACTATTTACACAAAGGTCAAGGAAACGTAACAAAGACACAAACCAACAAGAGACAATAAACACATTTTCGGCATCATTTCCAATCAGCGGCGGCTGCAGTTTTCTGCCCCTCAATGTTAATTAATTCTCGGAATCCCAGGCTATAATGACTGCAGAGGCCGGTGCAGCAGCTCCCAGCATGCTCTTCACCTGCTGTGTAACATCAGGTAACATTTTCCATTACACCGGGGCAGGATTACGTGGTGCTGGGCCAGGGCGGGTGACTGCAGACCACAAGGCTCATCATGCATTATTTGCAGAGGCATTATCTCAGCTGTAGCATCCTGTCTGAATGCCGGAGGAGAGGCTCGAGGCGCTCAGAGGTGTCCAGAGTCAGGAAGAAATTAAGCCCAACACTCATTTAGATTCTCTGAAGCAAATAACCAGGTTTGGCTCTGAACCCGCCGTCCTCATTAGTGATCAGCATTAGGCTGTTTCATCATTTTATGTCTTGGAAAGGTAAGGACCAAGACAAAGCTTCATCACTGAGCTAATGGTGACAAATCTGCAGGGGCAGATTTAGACGTAACGGACCTAAAGTGGACCCTGGTTATAGCGCTGGCATAGTCTAAATGTAGACAATATGGGGCAGTAAAGCCTCAGATCAAGCTATGTCCCCTTGAGGGATTTGGACATTTCCCTGCATTTTCGGTTCTTGTCATTTTGTTGTTATGATTGAAATTCATGAAACATTGTTTACAATGTAGCAAAACAATCTGAAAAGGTAACATAAGTGAGGAAAATGTCTAAGCAAGGACCAGAAGCCCAACGAATCACCACTAACCCATACCGAGCACACATCCAGCAGGCTGGTTGGGCATGACCAATGGGTGCTAGCTGACAACTCTTGACCTTGCTAAAAGTAATTTGATACAGGGTAAGGTAGCAAATTGAGTATTTGCCCTGGGCACAGAACAGCTTATCTATGATGCACACAGATACCTGTATGAATCTCTGCTCCATGCCACCACTAGACAGCAATCTGTATACAGCTATTTATGGCACTGGGAACTTCAAGTGGCCCTGAAAAAACTCACCTAGATTTATCCCTGTAGATTCGATGCCCAATCCACCCCTGCCACAGCAATCTGCAAACAATGACTTCCTATATTTAGCACAGTCAGATACACCACTGTCTGTACAGATGTCTCTCTCTGCGGCAAGCTGGCTGGTTGGCCCTCATGACTTGGCCTATCACAGGTCCTCTGAAGTTCTAGGAAGCACAATGGTCAGCTGCTCCTGTTCAATGCTCAAGTCTGCTGCAGGTTTCACTGCTTCAACTTCTATAAAGTTCTTTAGGGTGGGGTTCCAATTTGCAAGTAGTCACACTCACCTCCACTTGCTAGCTAACTAACTAGCATGGACTTTAGGATAAATAGAGGTACAGTAGATCCCAAGATAATAGCAAATTGTGCATATGGATTTGCATGTATGACTCCACTTTCATTTTACTCTATTCTTGCTACATGCAGTAGAGAAAGTCGCATCACATCAACCGCATTTACACACGTATGACTGTGTGCATTCCTGTGGACTGTGGATTGTCAGCCTCTGCTGCAATACCATTTTTCTTAAAGCATTAAATAATACAGAAATTGTATTAAAATCTATCTAAAGTGACGAGAGCCACGGCCCCCCTGACCATCATGTCCCTGACTTCCACAGTGCACCATTTCCACAGTGCTTTCCCTTGGACTCCGTGACTATGACAAGTCACTGAGGATTCACTGTCTGTTTTCAGGGGTGATCTGTCAGCTTTCCAATGCTGAGACATTTTATTGTTCTTCTCTCTTAATGTGAAGGTATTTTTAGATATAAAGGAGCCATTAGGGAGGTGACAGAAAGACCTCATCTTATTAGTGTCTATTTCAGAAAACATGGAAGCTAGCTGCGGGGGAGGCGGGTTATGCGGGTTACACTTGGGCACAGCTGAGGCATTACTGAAATATACTATAATGTGAATAATAGAATACTTTGTAACATAAAGGAGATAAAAGCAAACACTGCAGCTGAAGGTGTCGTCTGGTCTTTTGCAATGAAAAGTGAATATAATATTTTATAGGTCATCATTTTGTGCTTATTAAATAATCTATCTTCATAGTGCTCAGAGCTACAACTCCTGCTTAGATACATGATATTATTCAGCCGCCACTAGAGGGAGCTCACTGCAAACTTATTTGGGATTTCTATGTATAACTGTATGCAGTGGGCTCCTGGGCTCCCTCTAGTGGTGGCTGCACATATTTTAATTCTACATCAGGAGTCAGCAACATTTGGCACTCCAGCTGCTGTGACACTACAACTTCTAGCATGTACACTTAGGCCCCTTGCAGACGAGCGTGAGCGGATTAGGTCCAGATGCTTTGCGGATACGTTCAGTGAAAACTGTGCGATCTCACAAGCAAGTACATTCAGTTTTTATCGCGCGGATGCAATGCGATTTAATGCATTTTTCACGCGTGACAAAAAACTGAATGCTTACAAACAACATTTCTTAGCAACCATCCGTGAAAATCGCATCAAGTGCGGATGCGATGCGATTTTAATGCAACCCTATTCACTTCTATGGGGCCAGTGTTGTGTGAAAATCGCAGAATATAGAACATGCTGCGATTTTCACTCAACGTACAAGTGATGCGTAAAAACCAACGCTCATGTACACAGACCCATTGAAATGAATGGGTCCAGATTCCGTGCGGGCGCAATGCATTCGCATCACGCATTGAACCCGCGTGGAATACTCGCTCGTGTGAAAGGGGCCTTACCCAGCTGTCCTATAGAAGTGAAAGGAGGATTCTGGGAGCTGTAGTTTCATAACAGCTGGTCTGCCGGAGGTTGCTGATCTCTCTTCTACATCCATGCTCCACCTGCTACAGACTCATTCTCAGCATACCTACCTGAGATCCCTTATGTTAAATATCTATATGAACTCCAGGCTTATTCATTTCAACTGCACTGATACATTGCAGAAAATGCTTAGAAGAAATGTGTTCTGTTGATACTGAGACTTGCCTACATGGTCATCAAACCCTCAGCTGCAAGCAACATTGGGGCAAGACAGGCTTCTAGCTTCTGCTTGTAAAATAAACTATGTTCCATTCAATCACAGCAAGCAGAAATATTGAAAAGGTTATAAAATCAAACAAAAAGTATATATGTCAAATGGAAAATGTAAGATAGAGCCAGGGGTGTAGCTAGAAATGACTGGTCCCCATAGCAAAAAAATGTTATGCTCCCCCCCCCCCCCTCCCGGATCTCCCACCTCCACATACCTATCGGACCTTGCACCCCTTCCAGAGCTCCCACCCAAACACCCCCCAGGACCTCCCACCCCAACATCCCCACACCCCTCCCTAGATCCTCCTAAGTATCATCCACAGATCCCCCTAAGTATCATCCACAGATCCCCCATAAGTGTCATCCACAGATCCCCCATAAGAGTCATTCACCGATCCCCATAAATGTCATCCACAGATCCCCCTTAGTGTCATCCACAGATCCCCAATAAGTGTAATCCACAGATCCCCCATAACAGTGTGTCATCCACAGATCCCTCATAAGTGTCATTCACCGATCCCCATAAATGTCATCCACAGATCCCCCATAAGTGTCTTCCACAGATCCCCAATACGTGTCATCCACAGATCCCCCATAACAGTGTGTCATCCACAGATCCCCCCATAACAGTGTCATCCAGAGATCCCCCCATATCAGTGTCATCCAGAGATCCCCCATAACAGTGTCATCCACAGATCCCCCATAACAGTGTCATCCACAGATCCCCATAACAGTGTCATCCACAGATCCCTCTAAGTGTCATCCACAGATCCCTCTAAGTGTCATCCACAGATCCCCCCATAACAGTGTCATCCACAGATCCCCATAACAGTGTCATCCACAGATCCCCCTTGGTGTCATCCACAGATTCCCCATAACAGTGTCATCCACAGATCCCCCATAACAGTGTCATCCACAGATCCCCCCATACCAGTGTCATCCACAGATCCCCATAACAGTGTCATCCACAGATCCCTCTAAGTGTCATCCACAGATCCCTATAACAGTGTCATCCACAGATCCCCCCTAAGTGTCATCCACAGATCCCCATACGTGTCATCCACAGATCCCCATACGTGTCATCCACAGATCCCCCATAACAGTGTCATCCACAGACCCCCCATAACAGTGTCATCCACAGATCCCCCATAACAGTGTGTCATCCACAGATCCTCCATAACAGTGTCATCCACAGATCCCCCATAACAGTGTGTCATCCACAGATCCTCCATAACAGTGTCATCCACAGATCCCCCATAACAGTGTCATCCACAGATCCCTCGATAACAGTGTCATCCACAGATCCCTCGATAACAGTGTCATCCACAGATCCTCTATAACAGTGTGTCATCCACAGATCCCCATAACAGTGTCATCCACAGATCCCCTATAACAGTGTGTCATCCACAGATCCCCTATAACAGTGTGTCATCCACAGATCCTCCATAACAGTGTCATCCACAGATCCCTCATAACAGTGTCATCCACAGATCCCCCATAACAGTGCCATCCACAGATCCCCCATAACAGTGTCATCCACAGATCTCCATAACAGTGTCATCCACAGATCCCCCATAACAGTGTGTCATCCACAGATCCTCCATAACAGTGTCATCCACAGATCCCCCATAACAGTGTCATCCACAGATCCCCCGATAACAGTGTCATCCACAGATCCCCCGATAACAGTGTCATCCACAGATCCCCCATAACAGTGTGTCATCCACAGATCCCCATAACAGTGTCATCCACAGATCCCCCATAACAGTGTGTCATCCACAGATCCCCCATAACAGTGTGTCATCCACAGATCCTCCATAACAGTGTCATCCACAGATCCCCATAATAGTGTCATCCACAGATCCCTCATAACAGTGTCATCCACAGATCCCCCATAAGGCCTCTTTCAGACGGGCGTTGCGGGTGCACTCCGTCAAACAGTGCGGGTGCGTTGCGGGAATCGCCGCGATTTTTCCCTGCGAGTGCAAAGCGCTGTCATGCGTTTTGCACGCGGGAGAAAAATCGGCACTTTTGGTACCCAGACCCGAACCTGCACTTCTTCACAGAAGTGCATGTTTGGGTCAGAAATTGTCCCGCTGGTATTATTTCACATTATAACATAGTTATAATGTAAAATAATACCCTTGGCCATCTCCCTAATGTTTAAACTGGTGCAGAATGAGTTAAAATAATAAACTAATAATTACTTACCTGGTCCATTTGATCGCGAAGCCCGGCATCCTCTCCGTTAGCTTGAAAGATGTAGAGTGACCTGTGATGATGTCACAGCATCACATGGCTCATCACATGCTCCATCACTATGGTGATGGAGCATGTGATTGGTCCATGTGACCATGTGACATCATCCAAGGTCCTTAACCACTATCCACAGCCTGAGGATAGTGTTTAAGGACCTTGGATGATGTCACATGGTCACATGGACCAATCACATGCTCCATCACCATAGTGATGGAGCATGTGATTGGGCCATGTGATGCTGTGACATCATCACAGGTCCTTTAGATCATCGATGCTGCAGGGAAAGAGAGGACAGATCGCGACTACGCGATCAAGTGGCTAAGGTAAGTTAACTTTATTATTTTTAACCCTTCCTCATCATTTAACAATGCATTCTTTATTAAGAATGCTATTATTTCCCTTATAACCATGTTATAAGGGAAAATAATAGAGATTGGGTCCCGTTGCTAAGCAACAATGCGGGAAAATCGCAACGCATCCGCACTTGGTTGCGGATGCTTGCGATTTTCCCGCATCCCCATTCACTTTTATGGGGCCTGCGTTGCGTGAAAAACGCAGAATATAGAACATGCTGCGATTTTCACGCAACGCAGAAGTGATGCGTGAAAATCACCGCTCATGTGCACAGCCCCATAGAAATGAATGGGTCCGAATTCAGTGCGGGTGCAATGCGTCCTCCTCACGCATTGCACCCGCGCGGAAAACTCGCCCGTGTGAAAGGGGCCTAACAGTGTCATCCACAGATCCCCATAACAGTGTGTCATCCACAGATCCCCCATAACCGTGTCATCCACAGATCCTCCATAACAGTGTCATCCACAGATCCTCCATAACAGTGTCATCCACAGATCCCCCATAACAGTGTCATCCACAGATCCCCATCAGTGTCATCCACAAATCCCCCATCAGGGTCATCCACAGATCTTCTCCCCGCCACCTCCTAGCTAATTTATTCACTGCACTTGTGAAATTGAAGAGAAGCACCGTAACCTCGCACAGGCGCACTAGCAAAGACCAGGAAGATGGCGCATGCGCACTTCGATGCCTCTGCCAGTGCGCCTGTGCAAGATTACGGCACTTCTCTTCAATTTCACAGATGCAAGTGCAGTGAATAAATTAGCTAGGAGGTGGCGCGGGCGGGGAGAAGCGGCACCGGCACCCCCAGCAAGAGTGCGCTCTATGCGGTGGCGTACCTTGCTCATGCGTAGCGCCGGCCCTAAATCCTCAGCCGGCGGCCCGGGCCCCCAGTGGCGTAGGGCCCCATAGCCATTGCTATGGCTGCTATGGCGATCCCTACGCCAGTGGATAGCAAATAGGAAGGAGGCGGCCGGCACTCGAATCAATAGCGCACCCGAACGTGGAAAGCCAAGTAGCAATATTGAAGAAAGATCCCAGCGAGTGCTATGCAAACCTTCAGTAATTTATTGTTCACTCATCAGAATACATATATCGGACGCGTGAAGCTGATGAAGGCTGGATGGGCCGAATTGCGTCCGATATATGTATTCTGATGAGTGATCAATAAATTACTGAAGGTTTGCATAGCACTCGCTGGGATCTTTCTTCAATACGCCAGTGGATAGAGCTGTGGTATTGCTGGATATGTCAGGTTTTGCTCTCCTGGGTGCTTACATATTCACTGACACGTTACCCCATCTTATGGGGAATGATAGTGGTTGTAGTCCCTGCCAGTGAGACCCATGAGCAGCCTATGCTGACTTGCTATATAAAGAATGGCGCACTAGAAGAAAGCACAGAAAAGGCATGCAGAGAATGATGAATTGCCCTCATTTCAGTGACTGATTATCAAATTAATGAATGAAACAGCAGAACCGACACTAGAACAGACAGGCTGCATACTAAATACCGTTACTTTGTATCCCGCCGATCCTCGCCTCCCACGGCCCTGAGACATTGTGAATTCTGAGCCACATGTCCTGTCTCAGATGAAACAAACTGATATTACAAGAAGCTAAAGACGGAGGCCCCATGCAGCGAACGTCTGGAATACGAGCCACACAGAGTGTCCGCCATGTCTGGTAAAGCTCCGCGCCGCCGACTGCAACCACTTAACGTAGCCACCGCCATCAAAATACGCCAGTCAAGTGGCAAATGTGACAAAGCAACCTGTTCCAGGGCAGTGCTGTGCAAGCTGAGGCCAGCCAGGTGCTTTCTGGAACTACTACTTCCAGCATACCCTAACAACCTACCACTATCAGGGTATGCTGGGAGTTGTAGTTTCTCAGCAAACCAATTAGTCTCTACGCCAATACATTATATCAAAGCCAAAGTCTATGTCCATCCATTTAAAAGCACATCGAACCCCTAAAGATGTACACAGGGTTAAAGCCTAGGTTATGCTGCTTTGGGTGTGCCACCATCTAAGTAGATGTAACTACTGAGCCCCCTACCACGGGAGTCCATGAAAAGTGCATAAAGGGCCGTGTGTTGCATTGTCGAAGGCGTAGTGTGACTTCTGGACACTTTCTCGGTAGAGCATGCCCACTGCAAACACTTCACCAGCAGAGGGCAGCCACGGCACACCGCTCCCTTTTGATGCAGCTTTAGAGGTGACTGGAGGATGATCTGGGGTGACTAATGATTGGCGCAGGCTAGAAAACATGTTTACTATATTCACAGTTCTATAGAATTGTGCTTTATGTTATCTCGAGGAGACCATGAAAAGCAGCCGCTCGGATATGGAAGATTCTGTTCAAATATTAAGATATCACTTCAAAAACCTTCTAAAAATAAAGCCCTCACAAGCGCGGCGTAATCCCATAAAGCGGCCTCCATTGTTCCGCCACGCTTCGCCTTTACACTCTCCACCGTTTGCTAAATTAAACTCCAGTCTGCACGATGCCATGTCTGAGCTGATAATGCCATTACCTGCCCCCGCGGCTAATCTGACCGCAGGCAGCGGAGGATTCATTAAGGGGGGAGGTGCTGGGGGTCCGCGGCAGCTGGAAATGAATGGAGAGGTGAGGGGAGCCCACCGAGCAGAAAATGGGAATAAGAAATCCTGATCAGATATTGGACGTTCTGCTCCGGGGCTCCTTCTGTTATAGGGGCCACTGCTATTGTTATGGGGGCACAGTGACTGTCTCGGGAATACTATGGCTGCTCCATTATGGGGGAGGGGGGGGGAACAGTGGATTGCTTTGTTTTTGGCTTTCCCTCTTTCTCTGTTACAGGGATGTTATTGCTGGCTCCGTTATAGGGGTGCTCCATTATGGGGGCACAGTGACTGCCTCAGGGATATTATGAATGGCTCCATTATGGGGGGGGGGGGGGGGCACTGTGCATTGCTTTGTTATGGGGGCACTGCGGCTTTCTCCATGATGAGAGCATTGTAGTCTTTATTTATTTATTTTACAGAAATACAATGTTTGGCGCCATTGTGGGGCACAGTGGATTGCTGTGGGCTGCATTGGTACTATAGCGGGCTGCATTGGGGGCACTATAGCTGTTTCTGTAAGGCTTCTTGCACATGACCGTATGGCTTTTTCAGTATTCTGCGGTCCGCAAAAAACAGATCCGCAAAAAATGCGGATGACGTCCGTGTGCATTCCATTTTTTGAGGAACGTAACAGCTGGCCCCTGAGGGAACAGTCCTATCCTTCTCCGTTATGCGGACAATAATAGGAGATGTTCTATCTTTGAACGGAACGGAAACAGAAGGCATACGGAGTACCTTCCGTTTTATTTGCGGATCCATTGAAATGAATGGTTTCGTATACAATCTGTACACGGAACACAAAAAAACGGAATGTAAACTGGAAAAAAAAAAACATTTGTGTGCAAGAGGCCTTAGGGACCATCAACTCCTCCCTGATGCCAGATGTTTGGACAGACATTGATCAGGCAGTTGGATTTCAACGTGTCTAATCCTCTTGTTTTTGGGGAAAGGATTCTGGCAACAGCTTTCTTCCCTCTTCCTCCTACTGAGAACACATGCATGCTCAGCCCAATTTTAGCATGCAGGTGTATGGTGATCAGAGAAACGAGCGTTCATCTGACGGCTATCTTATGTGTATGGCCACCTAACGGTCCACAGATCCCTTCCTGGTCACAGCACAGCAGGACCATCCTCTAGACCTGGGGTCAGCAACCTTCGGCACTCCAGCTGCTGTGAAACTACAACTCCCAGCATGCACACTTGCTTGGCTGCTTATTCTGAGTTGTAGTTTAAAACAGCTGGAGGTTGCTGATCCCTGCTCTAGACCACCTTAAACCTCGGGCCTCTTAAAGGGTCTTCAAGTTTTATGTACACGAGCCTTGATTATTGTATAATGTTAAGTTTCGCCACTAAAGCCCTCCTAACCCCCGAGCGTCTTGTGACTAATGACGAGGAGCCTGCCCTGACCCAGCCTGGCGCAGCATCTGGGGCCATGTGCATGAGATCAATCATGCCACCATTAAATCCTGCGTGACGTGAGCGGCCACAGATGTGCACAGAGGTTCTCCGGAGGTGTGATGGTGCAGCGTGAATACATTCCTGTCACTGTGAGCGGGGCGGCGATGCAGGATGAAACGGCGACAGCTGTGTGACCTCTGCTGGGATTTGTCGTTTGAAGGAAGCGTCTCAGTCGCGTGTCACACGTTCCCTGGATTTGTTTCCACATTTAAGCGCCGGCATGATGTTCGCACTGCGTCGCGTGTGTCTGCAGCCAGAGGCAGTCAAGACGGTTACAGAAACCATAAAACTCTGCTTTTATCTTTCTCCAGAATTTCTACGACTACGGATTCTGGATATCTGCTGCTCCTTCTATTTTTTTAGTACCGTAAACCTGATTCTGAACTTTGTGTTCACTACTCCCAGACGTCTTTGGCTGTCGAGAGTGTCCCGTAATAGTGAGGAATTCGACAACCTCTGGGAGCCAGAAGACCGCAGCCTGACGGGGACACTAGGCAGAGCCATGTGCATGCTGCATACGAGGAAGGCGGCTATAGGTCTTACCATCTTGGTGCTGTACAGTCAACAGCTCTTATCCCCCTGTGAGGAGCCAGTGGCAGTCTACTATATAGCTAATGGAGTAAGGCCTCGTGCACACTACCGCATGCACTACCTGAGGTCTATAAACCAGACATATGCATGCTGCATTTTCCTATTAGAACTTTCTATTCTTGTCCTTGAAACAGACAAGCATAGGACATGTAAGGGGCCGATTGGAAACTTAAAGTGTCCCTGGAAAAAACCTAAAAGGGGCCCCATGTTGTAGGTGGGTCCAAGTTGATAGAAGTCAGGGGGAAAACATATAGATACAGAATCCGTATGACAGCACACCAAAATTCTTTCAATGCTCTTTTATTTTTGCCGGAAGTTACAGATAATTTGCAACGTTTCGGGCCAATTTGTGTTGCCCTTCGTCAGGCTTAAGGAAATAAACAAAAAACAAATAACATACAATGTTATTATTGTATGTTATTATTGTATGTTATTTGTTTTTTGTTTTTTGTTTATTTCCTTAAGCCTGACGAAGGGCAACACAAATTGGCCCGAAACGTTGCAAATTATCTGTAACTTCCGGCAAAAATAAAAGAGCATTGAAAGAATTTTGGTGTGCTGTCATACGGATTCTGTATCTATATAGTATTCCTGAGGTGGAGACGGGAAGAAGCTCTTGACGTGCACCCTACAAAATCCCTGAAGCCACCTGAGTGCTGTGACCCCCCTATACTGAACCAGGGGGAAAACATATAGGCAGGGACAACAGAAGTAGACAGGGCCTGCAGTACCGTAGTGCAGCACAGAATACCGCCCCACATACCCCAAATACCACAGGGCGGAACAAAACACCGTCTGCCCCAACCACAGTATTCATCTGTATCACGGTTGAGTTCAGAAGGGCACTTGTGGCCGTTGATCATCAGATCATTAGGTACCTGGCCTGCGGCCATCAAGAGGGCTTGAGTGACCCCTGGGCATCGGCCCAACTGGGAAATTTCCCTGTAGGTTCAATGGCCAATCCGCCCTTGGGACATGTTCTAGAATTTGCAGAACATCAATGACATCCATGTGGTGGCAGAGTGCAGCATAGCTAATAGAGTGTCAGAAACCAGAAGCACGCCTGTGAAGCACGGAATGGTAGTCTACTGTACAGCTAATGGCAAGAGAGGAGGCAAGTCCATGAAAGCGGGAGGTTTACCGTGTGAGCAGTTGTTGCTGATTGAAGATCTTCCATGGACAGCAGGAGGAGGGCGGTTGCAGTGAAAGCTCTATCTCCATGACTTGAAATGCATTTTAGAAAGCCTCTGTATGGTTGATCAAAGGTTGGTACCAGAAGCGCGCTTTAATCATACTATGGGGCCATAATGGGGCCTAATGGTGCAAGCAATTACAATTCTGCTTCTTCTACCACGGACACAGTGATAATAATTAGAAGGAGCCTCGCCCTGTTCAATATAGAGATGAATGAAATCAGCCATCTCACTGACTCCATGTATAATGGAGAAGCTCTGAAGTCTTCCTGGTAAATTGCCTTCTGCACAATCCGAGTGATTTTTTTTTCATTGGATCTGACTCTGAATTCGGGAGGGCTTGGCCTGCTGCCTGGTGCAATTACACAGGGTTTAAAGGAAATATTGTCACATCCCTCTCCTTCTCAGCGGGAGTCATCTGGGCTGCAATTTGCTTAAAAGAGTGAACTGTTTAAAGAAATCTTATTACAGGCTGGACCCTGTGCCCACACTATACCGCTCTGCTGCGCCATTCCAAGCTCATCTGCTGTGGGTAGCAGGCATTGATCATAAACCACATAACTTCACAAGCTTCACGTCTCGCTCCTTTCATGTCGTTAAATAATTGGCTTCTTTTATCCTTTCTTTTGACTGTTCCGACATATTGCTATAACACAGATCCACAGCAGCCAAATAGACATGAGGCGCCCGCAGATGTGGCAAACATCAAAATATCCGTTAACACATTGGGATTCTGTTACTTTATGTATCATTAGGAATGTTCTAGCAAACTATTGATATTACACTGTTTCAAATACTGGGAATCTGCAGCTGCATCCCCCTCTTCTCCCTCCTGTTTGTATCGGATAGCAATAGATAAGAAGCAGCGTAGGTAAGAGCAAATATTGAGGCCGGATCGGAGGTGCCCCTAGACTTTCTCCTGCCGGAGGCAAAAAGTGAGAACGCACCCAACACCCCAATGACAATTTCTTAACCTAACCCCTTCCCTCCAGCGCTACTCTTAAAGAAGACATTACATAGAGCGCTACAGAAGATACAGGAGAATACAGCGCCATATATTGCGCTTCCCAATACTATACTGCAGAAACAGATAACCCAACTTCCGCTGCCCTCCTCTTGCCTCTACCTAATGTTGCCTGAGGCAATCGCCTCCCCTCGCCTCATTGCTGGTGCACCCCAGGATTTTGGAATCTAAGCAGATGAGTTTACACCAGGAGCTCAGGGAGTTTAGATGCTCCGGAGAAGTGTCAGGGGGGTAGGTATCAGGGAAGGTTGGGAAAATCTAGGCTTCATGAAGATGGTGGTGATCAGGGGAGGCTGAAAGTTGTCACCGCTCTTGACATGTCTGTTTTACTAACAGTTTGCATTCCCCATTTAATAACAATTCCAGAGCATCTATTCTTAGAACTATATGTTATGCCACCCCCCTATTATTCCTGCTGGAAATATATTAATAAAGGTCCATCTGGGTGTTTATCTTTGGAGGGTTTCCCGTCACAATCTGACGATATCCAATGAGTGCTGCCAATGTCGGACTGTGCAGGGGCACACCCCAACTGGTAACATCCACCTGGACCTTCATTGCAATCACTGGCAATTCTTTTGCAGACTTCTAGTATGGATAATAGAGGAATGGCTCAACCTAGAGTCTTAGACGCAGATGCTCCAGAGTTGCTATTACATGAAGAATGCAGCAGTTGCTAAACCAGACACATCAGGAGAGGGTAGAAGTCCACTTTAAGGGCTATGAACACCCTTGGAAGCATCTATGTAATGCATGACGGCTCCGACTCCAGTCCCTCTCTCTCCTCTCCTGAACAATCTTCTAAGCACAGTAATAACCACATAAATGAGCACTTTAAGGTCCCTGTTGTCTTGTTATCTTATCACCCATAGCAGGAAGCAGACCCTCCCTGGATGTCACTGCGGCAGTAGATGTCGTGTCGTACACCGCTCCTGTGCCGATATTTCCCATTTCTAGCTTTTTTTCTTATAGTTTAATGGTGAAGTTTCTTTGCTTTATTTTGCCATTTTCTCTGCCATCCACTAAAGATCGATGAGATCAGAAACATTCCGCATTTATGCACTCAGGGAAGAGCTGCGATCAATATTTCTCACACTTTTGATGAAAATCATTTTGGACTCATCATTGATTATGTAATTAAGGGACAAATGTGTCTAAAATGTTCTTTTAACAAACAAGAGATGGAGCGTAAGGAGAGAGCAGCCAACCACGACACTGGGGGGCGCCGCTGAGCAAGGACTGAAGGTTCAGCAGGAAATCTATGAGCTACACAGAGTCAAATCATTTCTCCTGTGAGGGACGTGGCGGTGTATCTGTCCTGAGCGTGGTGCCATGCTGTCCTGGTGCTCCTGGTCCTATCCATGTCCCTCTGGTCCCCAGATAAAGCCGTTAGTCTATGGGCAACCTGGAGGTCCGGGTCCCACGAGGTCACTTGTTGCTCAGAAAGATGGTGGTGATAAGTAGAGCTTAAAAAAGTGCTGCATTTTGGGGGCAGTGAGAATTTATAAAGGGCTTCCGAGCCCGGAGGGGCAGCTCTGGGTTCTCCAAGGAGCCCATACTTTCTATCAAGGGCGTAGCTAACAGCTCATGGGCCCCCCTTCCCTCAGTGCTTTGTGTGTATTCTTATGTGGCACAAAAGTCTTTGGGCCCCCTCAGGCTCCAGGGCCCGGTAGCGACTGCTACCTCTGCACCCCCTATAGCTGCTGGTCAAAATGTATTACTGCAGCACGATGGATACAATGGAAAGGGACGTTGTATAGCGATAAGAAAATACTTATTAGTAGAAGGGGAATAGGGTCCATCTTACCATTTCTACTGCCTGATAGTGCCCTTATAGTGCCATTACTAAGAGTCTGCGGCCCATTATACCAACCACATAGCAGTACCCACTAGAAGTGTCCACTAATATTGGCAGACGAGCCAGTACAAGTCACTGCAGCTCCAAAAAAGGGAAAACTGTTCAAAAAGATACATTTAAAAAGTTCTTATGACAGGAACCCATATCCTGCAGACATTGTGCATTAACCCCTTCCTCTGTAGAGAATATCTATCTATCTATGTATCTATCTATATATCTATCTATCTCTTCTATCTATCTATCGATCTATCTATCTATCTGTCTGTCTATCTATCTATCTATCTATCTATCTATCTATCTATCTACCTCATATCTATCAAATCGCATAAGCATTATTGGCAGGACTAAATACATTTTAGCATTGACAAAGCAAATGGAAAACAATCGGGTAGGGTTGGGGGATGGGGACACATCCAGGGTGGGGATATAGGAGTCCATGGTATATCAGGCTCCTCTCAGTCCATGGCAGGCAGTAATATATTGTGCTGCTATGGCCGCTGTGTTCTCCTCTTCCCCCAGCAGTATGGAGCGTCTCTCTTCCTCCACCATGGAGGTGAAGTCTGGGCAGAGATCAGACAGTCTCCTGAAGTGAGAGTCCCTCACTGCTGAGTATTTGGGGCATCGCAGTAGGAAATGAACCTCATCTTCCACGGCCTCCTGGTCACACTGCTGGCACACTCTGCTCTCCCTGGACGTGTACCTCGGTCGGTGATGCCCGGATTCGATGAGCAGGCCATTGGCGCTCAGTCTATAGCGACTCAGGATCTGTCAGTCTCTTGAATTGGGAAGTTTCTCCAGATATGGGCAGTTTGTACTCCCTCTGCAGGCTCTGGTATACCGTCAGCTTCTGTGATGTTCGTTCATTCCTCCAGACGCTGATATCCTCCTCTTTGCCCTTGTGTATCATCCTCTGGATTTCCCCCTTTGCCTGGCTGTACTGGTATCTATCCATCTCCTATCTATCTATCTATCTATCTATGTTTCTATCTATCTATCAAGTCTATGGGGGAAAAACTTTCAGAATTCACCAAGATCCAAAGATCTTAATTTAAATGCTGTACGGACATCCATCTCGGTAGAATATTAACATGTATGCGCTCTGGTACTGATTGTTGCCTCGGTACTAAAGTTGACTTTGGAACCAAGTTTTAAAATGGTTTTCAAGTTGAAAAATCCAATATCTAAATTATTCTCCAAAGTCCCGCAATATGAATTTCTGTACAGCATTAAGACGAAGTTTTGAGCGAAGAGACTTTGGATCTGGGATCTGAAGCTCCCTTCGCTCATCCCTAGTAAGTAGCACAGGGGGCGCACATTCATTCTCATCTCTATCACTTCCTATCTGGGCTGCTGGGAAATGGAAGGACCGGGCATGGGATCATAGGCATTTGGGTATCTAGGTGATATTTCTGTTTAGGAGGGGACACCAGGAAAGGGGAAAAAGGAAGGGGTTTTCTTTAGTCTTTCTTTGTTAAATGGGCCCCCAATGAGATGATAAGGTGTTCTGCTGCTGGGGCCCCCAGTGATCAGCTGTAATCAGTGCTCCTATTCCTCGCAGCACCACTACAGGTGAAAAGAGGCATTACACATTTCTTGAAGCAAGTGAGCTCCTACTCTTCTCTCTTTCTCATAGTTAAAGGTCCATTAAAAATCCCCCCCCCACACACACACACACATTAGGAACCCCCCCCTCCTCTAATAACTCAGAAACTTCTAACGTATTTGTAAATGGGTTTTCTAAATCCCTAAACACCTTTTTTTTAGTCCTTAGAGCCTCTTATTCATAGCACCATCTACATTTGTGCCCAATCTGCAGACCACATAAATAGCCCTCACCCCTTTCATGGAAGAAGAGAGGAGACATCTTTCAGCAGACCCCCCTCCATTAATCAAAGTAAAGTCTATTACATTAGGTTTTATGTAGTAAATAAATAATTAGTATCTAGCATTTTACAAGCCGTCTGTAAGAAAATGACAACTCAGCAATGAGATAAAACTGCAACATTGTAGCACATTGTAGAAAGAGCGTAAAGCAGAGGTCAGTGTGACCCAATGTGCACGGCTTTGGCTGTGAATATTATGAACCACAAAGAGACGCTGTATCTACCGTATGTTCTCCGCGTTCATTGTGAGCTGCTATAATTGTTTTAGGTTCACATTTAATAACCGATATCAAATCCCATCTGCCATTGGTGCTTGATTAAAGTCTGAAGCAAGAAGGTTACAAAAGACTTGATGGGTTTTTAGCAAATTCCAAGTAAAAAAATCTGATTGTTTATTACAGTCTGTTTTTCTTCAAAAGATATATAGATATGAGATGGATGGATGGATGGATAGATAGAGAGATAGATAGATAGATAGATAGATAGATATGGGATGGATAGATAAGAATAGATAGATAGATAGATAGATAGATAGATAGATAGATAGATAGATAGATAGATAGAGAAATTGGACTTTCAGAGAAAAATTGATCAGATCATTATGGCAGGAGTTCAAGATGCTTTCATTGATACAAAAAGCAAGGATTTTCTTATTGAGAAACATCCTGTCCCTCCCATGTTATACTTGTTACCCAAAATTTATAAGGACCTTGCGGACCCACCGGGGAGACCGATAGTGTCTGGCAATATTTAACAATATTTCTATCTTCTTGGACAAAATATTGTGAAGATATGCTGTGTCTGCAAGGTCCTACATTGAGGACACAATAGATTTTCTCAAAAAACTGTTGGAGGTTGTGTTACCCCCAGATGCCATTTTGGTGTCCTTTGACATTGTAAGTTTGTATACTTCCATCAGACATGAATTTGTTATCAATGTGGTGAAACAAGCATTAACACATTCGGATCTTTTGACTGGAAGTCAGGATTTTGTCTTGACCTTATTGCATACAATATTAACTTGCAACTATATTTTATTTGGTGATGACTTTTACTTGCAATTAAGGGGGACCGCCATGGGGTTAAATGTGGCGCCCACTTATGCCAACATGGCGGTCTCCTTTCTTGAAGAGACACACATCTATGTTATAAGATGGTGGCGATACATAGATGATTTTTTTTTATTTGGACTGGTGCTGAACAGGATCTTTTATATTTTTTTTCTTTTCTGAATCCCATAGATGAGAATATTAAATTCACCACCAGTTACTCCAAGGAGCAGATCAATTTTTTGGATACACTTGTGTGGATTAGAGATGGATGTTTGGTTACGGAGGTTTACACTAAACCTACTGACAAGAACATGTTTTTTTTAGGTATGATAGTGCGCACCCTAGGGCCATGGCGAGATCACTTCCATTGAGTCAATATATAAGAGCTAAACGCATTGTTAGTGATGATAATTTACTGGACAGGACATTTAATAAGAGGTGATATTAGACACACATCTGTCATCAGTGCAGAAAGTAGAACGTAGGGATTTACTTAAGAAAAAAAGAGTAAAAAAATATCACATGAGAATTCTCTAGTCACGACTTACACCGAGGACAATAATGACATCAGAACCATTATTAACAAATATTGGTCGGTTTTAGGCATCGGACATAATAACATTGAGGAGTTTAAGAATAAGATGCCACCACTTTTTTCATATAAAAGATCAAAAAACCTAAAGGACACCCTGGTACACACGGATGTGGGTCCACAGAAGAAAATAGGTCAGAGGATTTTACATCCACAGAAACAGGGGTGTTTTCCTTGCCTAAGCTGTATCAACTGCCGATACATGCATAAAGGAAGTAGATTTATTCACCCTAATACACATACGGAATATCCCATTAAACATTTCCTGACTTGTGAATCGTCCTTTGTAATTTATGTTCTGCGGTGCCCGTTGTTATATGTGGGTTACACGGCTGTGGATTTCAAAACCCACATAAACTATCATCGGTATACAATTAGGAAAAAGCAAAAGATCTCACAGTATCAAAACATTTTACGGATCTGGGCCACACTGAACGTGATGTGAGATACATGTTGATTGACCATGTTCCCATTTTACGTGGGGGGAGGGGGGGGAATAGATTCTTGCTGTTGAAGAGAAGTGAATTGCATTGGATAGTGTGACTTTGAATTCTTTAAGACCTAACGGACTTAATGTAGACTCCAAACCAGCTCTTTTGTTTGAAAATTCGGCATTCTATTTGGATTTCTTTTGCAAATGGTGCTTTGTATACTAATTACCTTTTTCTTGTTTTTTTTTCAGTAATGGAGGGGTGAAGGTGGAGGAACTTGCCTAAATTGAACAACACTAGGTCCTTGAGAGGAAGGCATTGCAACGTTTTTAGAATTTTTGGCGATTGATGGCTCTTTGAGACTTTTCTTATATATATATATTTATATGTTTGTGGAGATTAAAAATGGAGAATCAGGGATGTGATGAGGGATTTTTCTGATACACCTGTTGTTTTATTCTCCCAGTATGGGGTGCACTGATATCTACTTGTTCCATTTTTACCTGCTCTGTTTGCCTGGTTTCTACCGGGTTCACTTACCTGGTTTATCTTTTTGGTGCAATTTTTGGTTTATTATTATTATTATTTTTTTCTTTTCTTTTTCTATGTTATGCAATGGTTACTAAAATACATCCGTGATAATGTTGGCTCTCTAGCTGCTAAACAGGTGGGAGCCTTCCTTTGCGGTGTATCTCCAGTGGTTCCCGATGTACACCTAGTGGTATACAGGGGTCCAAGGGTGTGACCAGATAATTTAACAAGTTATTTATGCACATTTGGCGGTGAGCTGATTTTCCCTTTTCTGTACAAACAGTGGGAATCTACACCCTCCAAGTTGAGACATTGGTCCCTTTGGGGTTTTACTTTTACACGTGGGGTTCTGATGTTGAAGATCATATATTTTATTTTATTTTGTACATTTTATTTTATATTTATTATTTGTTCATAGATTTCCATGGCAGTTGGATTGATCAGTGCATCCCGTTATGGAACTAGTGCTATTAGGAGAAGACACAATGTGGCTTTTCCTTTCATTCATTTTTATTTTTGCATTTTTTCACTTTTTTTCATTTTTGGTTTTCCATATATGTTTTTTTTTCTGTATATACATATATATGAATTTTATTATATTTTATTCATGAATTTGTAGAAGTGAAGATCAAGTGATCGATTTACCTATCAATCGCCAGGCAATTGTTAATATGGAGGGTGTTCACATGTAGCGTTTTGTGTCTCATACACTATGTCCAGACGGCATCTAGACGTTTTCTGAGTCTGATGTTTGGGCGCAGCATTGACTGCTTAACGTGCAGTTAGATGATGACTGAAGGAAGTGACTTTTTTAGTTTTTAATGTGATCCGGGTGCTCCGCTTTGTTTACGGGGCATTACCCGGGTTACTCAATACACCCGCGGCTAGGTATCATAGTGTTTCCGGCGTTGTCTGTCTCCGGGCAACCAGCGCTCTCGTGTTTGGATTTGATCACGTGATTGCCTCTAATGTCTTCAGGACAGGCGCTGTTGGTTGTGCGGGACGCCGACACACGCGGGAAACATTCATCCTGGCATCTGTGGTTCCTCTCCTATCAATTGAGGTATTTTAATATTATAATAAGATGGCAGATATGCACTTCATGGATTAATTATAACCAGGCATAGCACTATTGGTTGTATGCACTTCGATTATGAATTGTGAAGAGATGCACTTTATCATGATATGAAATTTTCTTTCATGATATTTGATACTTTTTGGATTATATATTTGTACATGTTTGCCTTTGTTTTCAATCACATTCAATTATGTAAATTGCTAAGCCCTGATTGAGGGGCGTATTGAGATGCACTGTTATATCACTGCTAGAGAAAGGATCCATAGAGCGGAGCGAAACGTCGCATTGGTGTAAATATACCTGGAGGTGCCGCGGACTCTTTTCATTTTATAGATAGATAGATAGATAGATATGGGATAGATAGATAGATAGATAGATATGGGATAGATAGATAGATAGATAGATAGATAGATATGGGATAGATAGATAGATAGATAGATAGATAGATAGATAGATAGATAATAGATAGATAGATAGATAGATATGGGATAGATAGATAGATAGATAGATAGATAGATAGATAGATAGATATGGGATAGATAGATAGATAGATAGATAGATAGATAGATAATAGATAGATAGATAGATAGATAGATAGATAGATAGATAGATAGATTGTACAGTTGTATACTATAAATGAGGTTTCCCCTCTGGACGCCTGTAGCACATATGGTTCAGCCCTGCTCATTGTGATATTCTGCTGTGTCTTCTCCGTTCTTACATAACGCTGCAGGTAAAGTGATGGCGGCATCCTTACCCGGAAATCATCACAATGCAACCATGCACTATGCGGATTGGCAGTCACCTCTGCTACATCTGTAGATGTCACATCCCACCTCTGAAATACCTTGTACCACTGAGAAGTTCCTGAACCTTGGAATCTGCCGTCTGCAGAAAAGTGATGCAAACGCTATTTGTCAGAGGCACTAAGTGTCCCTATTAACAGAACTGCGCACAAGGCAGGCGGAACCGAGGAGTTGCTGATGTCAAATTTACTTGGTGCCTAAAGGGTTTGTTCCCATCTTAAAGCTTCGTGTCTGACCTGACGGCGGATTCCCCAATGGGAAATGGTCAAAATGCATTTATTATCATTTCTGATTAATGACATTTGATGCAGCTGCTTTATAATGTAACCCTATCTATTTCATGTCTATCTATCTATTAGTGATGAGCGGGAGGTGCCATATTCGATTTTGCGATATTTCGTGAATATTCGATTGAATATTCGTCATATATTCGTCAAAATCGAATATTCGTCATTATTTTATATATTGCGAATGTTACGCGAATTTATATTAGCATCGCGAATTAAACTTAGAGCTGAGTTCCAAATGATTGTAACTTGTATTGCTAGAATTGACGAAGATAACGAATATCACGAATATAGCGCTATATTCTCAATCTTCGTTATATTTTAGCAACGACCATTAGGAACTCAGCTCTAAGTTTTATTCGCGAAGTGAACATATACTCGCATTGCGAATTGATCTTAGAGCTAAGTTCCTAATGGTTGTATTGCTAGAATATAACGAAGACGACAAATATCACCAATACACGAATATAGCACTATATTCTCAATCTTCGTTATATTCTAGCAACAACCATTAGGAACTCAGCTCTAAGTTGAATTCGCAGTGCGAGAATCTAACCTGTATTACTCGCATTGCGAATTCAACTTAAAGCTGGGTTCCTAATGGTTGTATTGCTAGAATAGAACGAATATCGCAATGCGAATAATTCAGATTATATTAATCGCATTGCGATTACAACTTAGTCAAATTTGTGAGATCGTGATTCTCACATCCGACAGTACATTTTAGCATGGAGGCGTTCCCATGCACACGGGAAGTCGGCAGAAGCGGCAACGGGCATTGACTGGAGCGGGCAGGGAGCCAGGAATCCTCCGGACAGGTAAGAACAGCTTTTGGGAAGTGGGAAGACAACCAGAGAGCAGCAAGGATTAACAATTAAAAAAAAAAAAAAAAAGAAATGAATATTCGAAATTGCGATATTCACAATAAAAATTTGCTATTCGAATATTCGCGCTCAACACTACTATCTATCTATCTATCTATCTATCTATTTCATGTATATCTATCTATCTATCTATCTATCTATTTATCTATATCTTTCTATATAATACTGAGATAGATAGAAGATAGATAGATAGATAGATAGATATCAGATAGATAGATAGATAGATAGATAAATATATATCAGATAGATAGATAGATAGATAGATAGATAAATATATATCAGATAGATAGATAGATAGATAGATAGATAGATAGATCGATTGATATGAGATAGATAGATAGATAGATAGATATTAGATAGATAGATAGATAGATAGATATGAGATAGATAGATAGATAGATAGATAGATAGTAGATACGCCATCTGTTGTTTTCGAGCCTGTGCTCCTCTTCTTTGTTCTCTGATCCCCTAAATGCATCCATTTGGCCATGACATCTGTAATAGCGTCCTCCCTGTGAATTAAGGCTTCAGCAATGCACTGAGCTGTATATTCCACTGTGATAATCTGTATCTAGATCTTTGCAGCAGATTGGATGGGTGTCCTTGAAGGCCAGATACAGTAGTCGCTCATCATACGTGTCCCCATGGTTATCTACAGAGGGGGAAGCAATGAGGGAAGAATCTGCTCCATTACAACATAAAATCAAAGTGAAACGTGCTAATTTAGTTCTCCTACCGCTTCCCTCAGACTTAAAACTGCCTGATGGCGGACGCCTGGCGAGACGATTTGAAAGTGAGCAAATATAAGTTCCCATGGCTAAAATTGCAGGGCAATAGTAAAAAGTATTTCCACAAACAATGGTGGTGCCGAGAGAGAAGTTCTGAGGCTAATTCTTCCTTTTGTCATTTCTCTGACCTCTACTCCAGCACCGGATCTCTCTAGAGATGAGACCGCTTTGGGGCCAGTGTGGTTTATGTTTCTTGGAGTTTGTGGATTTCTGATAATTTTCACCTCTGTGCATTCAAAATGACCAATTATTTGTATCTCTGTAAGTTGACATTGAAAGATACAAACAAGACACAGAGCATATGACCAGATACGCATGGATACACCGGCCATGATTGCACTGGGTGATATACTCTGTATCCATCTATTATTATACAGCAGCATTGAAATCAATTGGATACGTTGTACCAGTTACACTATTGCATTTAATCCTCTCATGATCAGGGGTTAACGAAGCCTTTTAAATAAAAAAATTCCCCAAATCTTCATATTTTTGGTACCTCCAACTTGTCTTGATTAATTCCATAATATATTTATAGGACCTTCAAGTCAAGAACGTTCCTGTGACCGGTGCCAGGAGATCAGAGAGACTGACAACACGTGGGTTAATCTGACTGGTTCCTCGCAGATCATTTGTGTCTGTGTTGTTTTGGTAATGACCACACCCCTTGCAGGTGTTGTTGGTTTGGTCATTTAACCTCCCCTATTTATTACTGCTTACCCCTTCTTGGGGTGCGTTTATAGCTTCAGTTTCTGGACTCTGGGCTAGCTGGATGTTGGATCTCAGTTGAGCTCCTGGTGCTGCCTTTTCTCCATGTGAAGTTAAGTGTGTTTTTCCATATTTGTTTTTTGTTTGTTGTATTTCCCTGTCTTTTGTATCTAGGCCTGAGGGAGACTCCTGTTCATCCTTCTGATGGAGGAATAGGTTGTTTCCAGTCCTGTCACTATACCAAGGTCCTACAGGGTGTGTTAGGGCTTTAGGTTCCTGTGTATGAACTTTCCTACCATCGAGGTCAGTTCATACTGATATAATTGTTCTAAGAGGCGACCTTCTCCTTTACCCTAGTTTCCAGGCCTAGTTCCTTTCCCCGTTCCTTCTGTGCTTGGTGTGGAGTTTTCCACCCAGACCGCATCATCTGTGACACCACCACTAGAGGGAGCTCATTGTGTAGAAATTAATAAAGCACATTGGCTTCCCATAGTGGAGCCTGTAGGCAGCCAGAATGCCATCATTTATCTCTGAGAATCAGTTGTTTTTTTGTTTTTCAGAAACTCTTATTGATTATTTACAAACTTGAATCTTAATGTTGATCTCCACTTGGTTCTACCATCTTTTCATTTTAAGGTCCTTCATCTTGTGCTAATTTATTTTACAATATATCTTTATGGAGCTTTTAGGTCCATTTTTCTGATACAGAGCTCCAAATCCCCTGCATAGACATAAGTTCAAGGGGTATTTCCATTTTATTAATCATAACTATTCTATCGGGGAATGTAAATTGGTGCCATTCTGTAGATCTTCCTTCTGCTCCACTCCAAGTGTTTATGGTCTTTTTCTATTAGTCATGGCCACTGTTGCGCTCCGTCACCTGTGGTCACACTTACACAGTTCCAACTAAGCATTTTACATTGAGTATAGACCATGAGGAGTGTGCATGCGGGAGCTCGTGCAGTAGTTTCTTCCTGCCCAGCCGCCTCTTGGCAGCTCCATCCAAGTGTACAGGACGGCCCCTGATTCAGCCATTCTAGACCTTTGTATATTAACTGTACAATAGCTGCCGACCAGCATCAGCAATTTACAAGTTGAGGTAATTGGCCTGTGAATTCATCATAATGCCACTTGCATGAAATGTGATTAGAGAGGCACAGGAGCCTAAGTGCATGGACTGGTAAGAATAGGCTGAAAAATACAAAATTACTGGTAGAAATTAATGATTTTAGCTCGGACAAAAAAAAAACATGAAAAAAGGTAAAGATTAAGGCCAAATTAGTTGTTTGTGTTCACCACTAGGGGGAGCTCATGAACTTATATGGCCATCTATGCCCATACATTACATTCTAACACAGTATGCAGGAAGCTCCCTCTAGTGGTGGCTGCAGGCAGATAATTTCATTTAGCTCTGTATTAATGCAGGGGATTTGGAGCTCTGTATCAGTAAAAATGAGCCAAATTGGATGGTGACTGAAGGCTGTATTTACTGGGGATTTTAGAGTGATGTACTGTTAAAAAATGTAAATGATGATAATAATCCCCTAATGATGATTCTTTGTACAGCGAGACCATAAATGAGGGCTTGTCACCTGCCTGACTTGTCTGTTAATGATCACTTTCCTTCATCAAACGTTACCACTGACTCCTATGTTTTAATTAGCTGCTTCGCTTGTGCCTAATGAGATCATAACTTTTTAGTTCTTCTGTACAACTTTTGTATTTTGGGAATGTTTACACATCACTTTGGACCCCAATGGTGACTGATGTTATTTATGAGGTTATGAAGTGAACTATGAGCCATAAATCTCATATGAATCTGAACTGCTAACTTGTAGGGTGCATGAGGACTTCTGCACGGTCACTGACCCTTTCCGGTAGGTAACATGAGGGCTATCATGTGCTCACTGACCCTTTCTGGTAGGTAATATGAGGGCTATCATGTGCTCACTGACCCTTTCTGGTAGGTAATATGAGGGCTATTATGTGGTCACTGACCCTTTCTGGTAGGTAATATGAGGGCTATTATGTGGTCACTGACCCTTTCTGGTAGGTAATATGAGGGCTATTATGTGGTCACTGAAAAACCTTTAGGGTAGGCAACATGAGGGCTATCATGCGGTCACTGACCCTTTAACATAAGTAACATGAGGGCGGCCACGTGGTCATTCACCTATTGGGTAGGTTACATGAGGGCTATCATGTGGTCATTGAACTTTTGGGTAGGTTACATGAGGGCTGTCATGTGGTCACTCTGACTTTTTAATGTAAGCTACAAGAGGGTTGTCATGTGGTCATTGACCTATTGGGTAAGTTAGATGAGGGCTGTCATGTGGTCATTGACCCTTAAGTGTACACTACATGAGGGCTGTCTGTGGTCATTGACCATTAGTGTAGGAGTGCTTCTTATTTTAGAGTGTAAGTGACTGAAAACTGCTGTCCATGGTGCTTAATATGGCTGACTGTGTTTGCTGACTATGGTTTAGGTACAGTAGGGTTTTGAGGAAGAACCTCTTCTCTACGGCTACATATTCATCAGCGCATTACTTGGACAATGTATTATTCTGGCCTGTAAGCATAGATATACAGGGGCCAAAATTTCTCCAGTTTTACACAAATACTTTATAGGAACAGGAAACTTGACTTAAGATTAGTCCCTGATGAAAAAGATTAGCCCTCTCCACCATAGATGGCGAAAAAATGGCATTCTTCACAGTTGGAACACCAAACAGATAGGTGGCAATACTATGAGACTGAGACTAGGGATTCTATAGGATCATGTCTGGAGGAAACCAGGCGCCGCTCATCACCTGCCCAATACCATCCCTACAGTGAAGCATGGTGGGGGCAGCATCATGTCTGGAGGAGACCAGGCGCCGCTCATCACCTTCTCAATACCATACCTACAGTGAAGCATGGTGGAGGCAGCATCATGTCTGGGGGAAACCAGGCGCCGCTTATCACCTGCCCAATACCATCCCTACAGTGACGCATGGTGGGGGCAGCATCATGTCTGGAGGAGACCAGGCGCCGCTCATCACCTGCCCAATACCATCCCTACAGTGAAGCATGGTGGGGGCAGCATCATGTCTGGAGGAAACCAGTCGCCGCTCATCACCTGCCCAATACCTTCCCTACAGTGACGCATGGTGGGGGCAGCATCATGTCTGGAGGAGACCAGGCGCCGCTCATCACCTGCCCAATACCATCCCTACAGTGAAGCATGGTGGGGGCAGCATCATGTCTGGAGGAGACCAGGCGCCACTCATCACCTGCCCAATACCATCCCTACAGTGAAGCATGGTGGAGGCAGCATCATGTCTGGAGGAGACCAGGCGCCGCTCATCTCCTGCCCAATACCATCCCTACAGTGAAGCATGGTGATGGCAGCATCATGTCTGGAGGAGACCAGGCGCCGCTAATCTCCTGCCCAATACAATCCCTACAGTGAAGCATGGTGGAGGCAGCATCATGTCTGGAGGAGACCAGGCGCCGCTCATCACCTGCACAATACCTTCCCTACAGTGAAGCATGGTGGGGGCAGCATCATGTCTGGAGGAGACCAGGCGCCGCTCATCACCTGCCCAATACCATCCCTACAGTGAAGCATGGTGGGGGCAGCATCATGTCTGGAGGAGACCAGGCGCCGCTCATCACCTGCCCAATACCATCCCTACAGTGAAGCATGGTGGTGGCAGCATCATGTCTGGAGGAGACCAGGCGCCGCTCATCACCTGCCCAATACCATCCCTACAGTGAAGCATGGTGGTGGCAGCATCATGTCTGGAGGAGACCAGGCGCCGCTCATCACCTGCCCAATACCATCCCTACAGTGAAGCATGGTGGTGGCAGCATCATGTCTGGAGGAGACCAGGCGCCGCTCATCACCTGCCCAATACCATCCCTACAGTGAAGCATGGTGGTGGCAGCATCATGTCTGGAGGAGACCAGGCGCCGCTCATCACCTGCCCAATACCATCCCTACAGTGAAGCATGGTGGTGGCAGCATCATGTCTGGAGGAGACCAGGCGCCGCTCATCACCTGCCCAATACCATCCCTACAGTGAAACATGGTGGGGGCAGCATCATGTCTGGAGGAGACCAGGCGCCGCTCATCACCTGCCCAATACCATCCCTACAGTGAAGCATGGTGGTGGCAGCATCCTGTCTGGAGGAAACCAGGCGCCGCTCATCACCTGCCCAATACCATCCCTACAGTGAAGCATGGTGGAGACAGCATCATGTCTGGTGGAGACCAGGCGCCACTCATCTCCTGCCCAATACCATCCCTACAGTGAAGCATGGTGGTGGCAGCATCATGTCTGGAGGAGACCAGGCGCCGCTTATCACCTGCCCAATACCATCCCTACAGTGAAGCATGGTGGTGGCAGCATCATGTCTGGAGGAGACCAGGCGCCGCTCATCACCTGCCCAATACCATCCCTACAGTGAAGCATGGTGGGGGCAGCATCATGTCTGGAGGAAACCAGGCGCCGCTCATCACCTGCCCAATACCATCCCTACAGTGAAGCATGGTGGGGGCAGCATCATGTCTGGAGGAGACCAGGCGCCGCTCATCACCTGCCCAATACCATCCCTACAGTGAAGCATGGTGGTGGCAGCATCATGTCTGGAGGAGACCAGGCGCCACTCATCACCTGCCCAATACCATCCCTACAGTGAAGCATGGTGGTGGCAGCATCCTGTCTGGAGGAAACCAGGCGCCGCTTATCACCTGCCCAATACCATCTCTACAGTGAAGCATGGTGGTGGCAGCATCATATCTGGGGGAGACCAGGCGCCACTCATCACCTGCACAATACCATCCCTACAGTGAAGCATGGTGGGGGCAGCATCATGTCTGGAGGAGACCAGGCGCCGCTCATCACCTGCCCAATACCATACCTACAGTGAGGCATGGTGGGGGCAGCATCATGTCTGAAGGAGACCAGGCGCCGCTCATCTCCTGCCCAATACCATCCCTACAGTGAAGCATGGTGGTGGCAGCATCATGTCTGGGGGAGACCAGGCACCACTCATCACCTGCCCAATACCATCCCTACAGTGAAGCATGGTGGTGGCAGCATCATGTCTGGAGGAAACCAGGCGCCGCTCATCACCTGCCCAATACCATCCCTACAGTGAAGCATGGTGGAGACAGCATCATGTCTGGTGGAGACCAGGCGCCACTCATCTCCTGCCCAATACCATCCCTACAGTGAAGCATGGTGGGGGCAGCATCATGTCTGGAGGAGACCAGGCACCGCTCATCACCTGCCCAATACCATCCCTACAGTGAAGCATGGTGGGGGCAGCGTCATGTCTGGAGGAGACCAGGCGCCGCTTATCACCTGCCCAATACCATCCCTACAGTGAAGCATGGTGGGGGCAGCATCCTGCTGGGGGGCAGGAAGACTGGTCAAGGTGGAGGGAAACTTAAAAGAAAACCTTGTGGCATCACCCCGAAGAAGACTGAAGGCTAGAATTGCTGCCAACTAAGTCCCGAGTATAGGGGCTGAAGACTTATGTCCTGAGTAAAGGGGTTGAATGCTTATGTCCTGGGTAAAGGGGCTGAAGACTGATGCAATATTTTATTTCTTCCTTTTCAATAATTTAGTAAAGATTTCAAAGTGCTGTTTCCATGTTGTCATTATGCAGGACTGAGTTCACGATAATTAGGTACAATTCTTACCTTTCTTTGTTAATTTAGCACAAGGCTGCAACATAACAGTGAAAGGGTCTGAAGACTTTCCGGATGCGTTGTATGGACACTTTTGAACTAAGACTTTTTAAAAGCACCCACAAGATCCAAAAGAAACAATACATTTTCTACAGAATGTTCTAGACCATGAAAGATGAAGGTGCTACCCTGGACTCCGGGGAATCTTGGCCGCTCCGTCCCAGGTCACTGACAGTAGCCTTTGTCTTTCATGATTACATAGGAATAAATTCCAGGAACCTGCAGAGCCTCATTATCGTCCTTATGTCCTATTCAACAGTCTATCGAAAGGGATATCTGCTGAACTTACATGTTGCCAACATCATGTCCCACAGGATTCAACCTGAGCCAGAAACTCAGGGCAATGTAGCAGCATCATCATAACTGGATCCAGACCAAGTGTAATGCTAATGATGTTTTGTTGGCATGAGGACGTGGGGGTAGAGTGTTACCTGCTATCAACCACCGAGAAGACGAACTAAAGGCAAAACCAAAACCCAGAAGGGGAAGGATCAGTCATACACCGGCGATGTAGACCATGCTGGTATAACCTGGGTATCTCCTGTATATAATTATATATGTACAGCTGGTATAACCTGGGCATCTCCTGTATATAATTATATATGTACAGCTGGTATAAGGTATACATCTCCTTGTATATAGTGATATGGACCATGCTGGTATAACCTGGGCATCTCCTGTATATAATTATATATGTACAGCTGGTATAACCTGGGTATCTCCTGTATATAATTATATATGTACAGCTGGTATAACCTGGGCATCTCCTGTATATAATTATATATGTACAGCTTGGATAACCTGGGCATCTCCTGTATATAATTATATATGTACAGCTGGTATAACCTGGGCATCTCCTGTATATAATTATATATGTACAGCTGGTATAACCTGGGTATCTCCTGTATATAATTATATATGTACAGCTGGTATAACCTGGGCATCTCCTGTATATAATTATATAAGTACAGCTGGTATAACCTGGGTATCTCCTGTATATAATTATATATGTACAGCTGGTATAACCTGGGCATCTCCTGTATATAATTATATATGTACAGCTGGTATAACCTGGGTATCTCCTATATATAATTATACATGTACAGCTGGTATAACCTGGGTATCTCCTGTATATAATTATATATGTACAGCTGGTATAAGTTATACATCTTCTTGTATATAGTGATATGGACCCTGCTGGTATAACCTGGGCATCTCCTATATATAATTATATATGTACAGCTGGTATAACCTGGGTATCTCCTGTATATAGTGATATGGACTATGCTGGTATAATTAATACAATCCCCCATTCTGCAGAGTACATATTGCATGTGTATAGATCACTGTACATCTGCAGTTTCCCTGGAAATTATCTTGCAATGTTGGCAGCAATGCAATTTTTCATCTCAGGAGAATCTTCTCTTAGGAAACCCAATTTCTTGCAATGTTGTTTGATTAATCACATGGGGTTTATTCAGCAAGAATTATGTAATTTAATGAAGACGTCTCCTCATATCTCTGTTACTTTGTGTTTTCTGCCACCAGATCAATGTATCATGTGAATCTGTACCCGTGGGCTGCAGTCTATGGAAGCGATGCTGCAGGAGACGCATCTGTCTGGGGCGTTCGCCGGGTTTGATTCATTGCATTTCAGTTCCTTCTTCTGGAGCCTGATACTGTTTATGTACTTTTTCCTCTCCTGTAAAGATCAACGCATTTTAGTATTTCAATCAGAGATGGCAGAAGTGCAAGCAATGGCAATGCAACTTTCTGTGCAATAGGGATGATGGGGGTCATTTATGAATCTGAAATTTTTCTAAATTAAGCAAATCTCAGGCGCAGCGGTTAGTTGCACCGCTCTCTGCGACTTCTTCTTGCTCACGCCAGGTTTAAAATTGTGGGCGTGGCATGTGTGGGGAGGGGGGCGGGCCCTTCTCATTCATCATTTTCTATTCCTGTTTTAGGCGTAGAAAATATTCTAAATGTAAGTCAGCAAAGAAGCTCCTACATTGAGAACTGGTGCTGGATGCGCCAAAGTTATGAAGAGGCCCGCGCCAGTGTAGGGCTTTTTTAAGACCGGCGCCTAAAATGCCGGTCTCAATAAATGTGCCCCGATGTCTCTATCTAATAGCGCAGCCGATAAATCCAGTGCCCAAGACAGACGGTTGTATGTCGGGATCTCTCCGAGCAGGACTGTGGCATGGCAGGACCTAAGAGCTGGACTGACAATTTCAATTCTGATTAGAAATGTGTGAACTTCCTAAATAATTTTTTTTTTTTTTTGTGTCCGATTTGTATTATTTTTCTAAAAATCGTTTTGTGGTCAGATATTTTCTTTCTTGTTCTCTTTTTTCTTTTTACAAACTTTATATCCCCCCTCCTCTTTCTTTTAACCCTTTCTACCATGGAGGTTTTTCAGTTTTGCATTTTTATTTTGCGCTCCCTGCCTTCCCAGAGCCATAAATTTTATTTTGCCGTAAAAATAGGGGTTTTTTTATGGGACAAGTTGCACTTTTCAAAGCCACCATTAAATATAGCATATGATGTAGTGGGAAGCAGTAAAAAAAAAAAATTCTAAATGTGGTGTAATTGGAAAAAACACAATTCTGCAACAGCTTTAGCGTTTTTTTTTTTTTTTTGTTTTTTTACGACGTTCAATATGGGATAAAAGTGAACAGCTACTGTACTTCCATTCTACAGGTCAGTAAAAATATGGAGATACCTTATACGTATAGATTTCCGTGCACCTTGGAAAAAACTTTTTTGTTGTTATTTACATGGAGCTGTGTTTTTGTGGAGAGATATGTACCTTTCATTGATACCATTCTGAGGTGTGTACGACTTTTTGATCACTTATTTTTATTTAATTTTTTGTGGAAAACGAAGCGACCCAAAATGGTGAATTGGCCATTTTGACGGTATTTTAATATTTTTAACATTTTTTGCACGTTTTTAAAAAAAAATTATTTTAGGGAAAAGGGGGTGATTTGAATTTTTATTTTTCTTAATTTTTTTATTTTAAAAACGTTATACTTTTTTTTTTACACTTTTTTTTTTATATTTACCATAGGCACGATGCCACATAAGAATAGCTGAAATGCGAGTACAGTCTTCTAGACATGGCCAGCATCCGCTGCAGGTCATCGCAGGGAGCAACCTACATTCTCTACTATTTGAAAGTACAAGGCAGGGATTGCTTTTTGGGAGAAATAATGCCAGCTAGGTATCTCCAGGGAGGCTGAGCGCATGCAATCAGCTCCCTAAAGTCAGTAGACTCTACTAAATGGTTCGGCAGCAACTGCACTGCCAGCAGCTTGTCCAGGTGGGAGTTAAGCTTGCCCACCATCGGATTGCTGGGCGGGTTCAGTTGTTTCCTGGCTACTGCCACCACCCTCCTCCTCCTTTGATTTATTCTCCTCCTCAGTATTCTGATACAGCTATTCGATACATGTTCTAACTCTCCCTGACACTTTTATCACATTATGATATATCATAGTGGGCTATATGATCTCCCTCTCAATTCCTCTGTATTTGCCCAGACTACCACTATCACTTTCAGTGCCCGTACCGCTACCACTATGGTTACAAGCCAAATTCTGACTCATGGAATATGAGTCATAGCTCATTTGTTTTCCACTATTCAATTTAGCAGAAATTTTATTATGAAGCTAAAGTAATAAACGAAAAGTCACTGGTTTGATACACAGATTATATAATGGTACTAGCAAAATTGTGCATGTTTTTTTCTGTAATTTAAAGACAGAGGTGCAATTAAATGTCCATTCTCTTCTACAAAAACACTGCACACTGGTATTGACAATTTACAATGTTAATACAATGTGTGGAATGGAACTGCAATACAACAAAATATGCTCATTCATAATGCATGGTATTTTTTTTTAAAGGGGTAAAGGGGGCAATTGATCAGCCTTTGCAGCAGAATGTTTTCTAGTGGGGTGCTGGTAATTAGCCTATGAACTTTAGAAACGATTTTTTGAAAAATAAATAATTTTAAGTTGGTTTGCACTTCATACAGAAAACCATGAAATTCTTGCAGAATTCTGTAATGTAGAATTTGCCAGCAAGCTGTATGAAGCAACTGAGACAGTGATCGGTGCCTCTCTCTCTGCATGCTAAGCTTTATCTGATAAAACTCGAAAATCTACTCAATTATGTCTCCAATTCTCTCCATATAGTATCCCTAATAACTGGCTTATGTCTGCAATTGTTTTTCGGCAGACACAGCCACAACACATCCTATGACGTCTACAGCTCAGACAGAATGGTGTCTGGCTCATTCTGAGTAGATGGACTGGGCTAAATACTGTTCCTTGATTGGCTGATCAGGCTGTCTTTAAGCCCCTGAGCCAATCAGGGCAAGCCCCCCTCCCTTCCAAGGTCTTGTGATTCTCCATTTTCTTCCTCTCACTTGGTTTTCCCCACCAATATGCAGAGTCAAATGGCGATGGGCGTGTTTTTGTAACATCCATGTCTGAAGAGAATCTCCAAAACTTCAGACTTGTTTGGAAAACTATTTTTTTGTGTGAAATCTGATTCTCTTAGAATCGATTTGCTCATCTCTTCCTCTGATGACATTTTCAATGACTTGTTTCTAATGTTAGCTTTGGATTCCCCAGGATAATGAGGACCCTTAGCGGGCATATTCATTATATTATATAGGATGCATAGTAACACTGTGAAGGAGAATCTCTAATGTTCCGAAGGTGCAAGGCAATGCAATTATTATACAGGTGTATTAAGTGCCATGTGCTAAGCCGGTGCGCTACATTACTTGAATATCATACCACTGTACACTATAGTATTTGTCTAGAGCACCATTTTAACAAGCTCGCCCAATGCAATTCTGAAATACAGTAGGGTGCCATTTCTGTAGATGGTGTTTGCTACATCTGTAGCTGTATGGATATGATCGATGTGCTGCTAACTAGCACTGGGTATACATGGAACTGTGCAACCAGCGCCATTACAAAGACTGAGCAGCCCACTCCTTCTGAACCCTACGTGTGTGAAATTAGCATTTTCTGTGCTTCCTCCTCCATCTGACATGATGTCTGGGAACTAATATTATAACATGTGATTGTATCAGTAAGTACAATATGGTCTCTTTCTTCCCACTTAGATCCTGTCTGCATGAGACGGATACAGAAATGCCATAGCGGATTAAGTAGCAGCAATGCAATTTTAGCAAATATAATCCAAAGGATGCAATAAAAAAAAAATATGCACAGTAAATTGACCTGCATTGCAAATGTTAAAACCACAGCATGTCAATATACGCGGCAGATTTCCACAGCAGATTTCACCCTTGGCGGAGAAACTCCATGTTGAATTTGATGTGTATCTGTCTTTCATTTTTCCTCTAAATTGCATTGCGCGGACGTTCCCTTCCACTGACTCATTTCACACTGCGGCCCTACCCACACAATGGCTGTGATTTGCTTTAAAGAACCCCTATTCTCACAGCCTATTCGTCAGAGCAGAGAGACGCTGTAAAGAGTAATTCTCCCTCTGTCGGGCAAGGAACTCTGCATGCCACCCAAGGACATCTATGGCATCAGTGGCATCAATGCTTCCTTGCATCTAGGCTCATTATCAAGGGACGTTGTGCATACTGGACAGCCCTTTTTAGCAGATTTTCAATGTAAACATTGGGGGCTACATATAGAATAAAGTAACATTGTATTACTTGTGTTCTTGTTTGTTATACAACCATATTAGCATTTATACATGTAACAATATACTGAGTGTTGGCTTGAAAGTATTAAAACAATGTTGGAACCATGAACCCCTCCCCTGCCCCCCAAACTAGGTCACTGGTGATTCTTACCAGCTGTCGATATCTATAAAATAAAACCCCAAGAGCCAGATAATTGAAATTAGCACGCTGGGCCTGATGACATTTTGATATTTGTATGCCATTTCGGCAGCTTCCAGTAAAAGGATAATTATTTTTTTTCCAGCTGTGGCCATTCACTTGTGTAAATGGAAGTGAAGGGATCACCTATTGAAGATGTCTGCCACCTGTCGAGGCTCTGGCTTTAATTTCAGTTTTTGCGTTTTTCGTTTTTCACTCTCTACCTTCACAAAGCACTAACTTGTTTTATTTTTCCATTCACATATCTGTATGAGGGCTTGTTTTTTGCGGCAAAAGTTTTACTTTTTAAAGGCGCCATTTAATATTGCATACCCTGTATTGTGAAGTGGTAAAAAATTCCAAATGAGTGGAATTGAAAAAAAAAAAAAAAAACACAATTGCGCCATCGTTTTTAGGTCTTTCGTTTTTATTGTTTTCCTGAAGTGGTAAAGCTAATCTTTGCCCTTCATTCTCTGGGTCAGTATGATTACAGTGATGACATATTTATATAGTTTTTCTTGTGTTTTAATGCTTAAAAAATGAAAACTCTGGGAATTTTTTTTTTTTTATTACCGTATTCTGAGCCCCATAACTTAAGGGTCATTTTTTGCAGGACGATCTGTAGTTCTCAGTGATACCATTTTGGTGTGTTTATGACTTTTTTTTAATACTTTTTAATAAATTTTATGGGGGAGGTGAAGCGAGAAAAAGCAGGAACAGCGAATCAGCTATTTTGATTATTTTCCGTATTCACCATACAGGATAAATCAATTTATATTTTAATAGTCTGGGCATTTTAGGATATGGCAGTGCAACTGATCTTTATTTTTTATGTTTTATTTTTATTATGAGGAAAGGTGGAGTACTGTAAATTTTTTATATTTTCATAAGTTTTTCATTTTTTAAAGCCCCCCCAGGTGACCTGAACATGCAATCTTTATATTGTTTCTCCCCTACACTGCTGTGATTTAATACAATAGTGAATGGGAAATTTAGTATATTCTTATTGAGCACTGCCACCTGCAGACGTCCATATAACTGTAATAGGAATGTCCAGCCTATCACCACCAAATTAACAACTTCCCCAATCTCTTAGAAGGGAAGCCACTCGGGCCCCAAGAGCACAGCGCTCTTGAGGAAAGCCGTCTCGGATGCCATTGTTGACAATGGCATCTGAGAGGTCAAATGTCAGTGATTGGCATTATTGCCAATCGCAGACATTAGCCCTAGGTGTCTGCTGTGTGAAACATCAGAAAAGCAGCAGCTATGGCACCCACTCAGCTCTGGAGCAGTTACTATCATCAAGTGCTGCCATTCGCTGTACATGTATGGTGAATGACATGAAGGGGTTAATGGAAAGTCTTACGAAGGGTCCAGCAGTTGGATGGTGATAGTGGGATAGACTGACACTCTGGGTAATGATGCACAACATAAGACAATTTGCAGTCCAAAGCTGGGACGATGGCACAGCGAGACGACAAACCTCCGAGCATTGAAAGCTGAGAAATAATGAGAAATAGAAATGGGCATGAAAGAAGCCAAGGTAACGGGCTGCGATGTTTATTACTGGGAGATCCGAGAAATTCAAGCAATTAGTGTTGAATGTCATGGATTTTTCAATCACAGCCCCAAAGACAGGAGGAACAAAGGGAAAATCTGAAGCAGAAGGAAAATCTATCTGAGGAGCCGAATAAAGACACATGGAGACGTTCACAGAGCAGACCAACCATGGCCATTATCTATCATGAAATGACAGTAGGAATTCATCCAGTATGGGGGGGACCTTAAGATCAGTAGAAGAGGTTTGAGATGCCACTGTATCTTTTTTGTGGTTGGTATCTATGGAGGTCCCAGGTCAGAGTCCTGATGGATCCTCATTGTGGTGGAGATCTCAAGTCTACTGATGGGTTCTCCAGTTAGGACGATCCCTAGTTGTTAAAATGGTCAGAATCACACATATCCAAAATTGTACTTGCGATACAACAATCAGCTATCTGTGGGGAAGCCAGATATGGACAAGTTCCCTTCCGGCCACCATAGGAGAAACTAAGCATTGCACAGTGCCCATCAATGACTTGCCTGTGTAATGCAGGACAGGTCCTTCAGAGCTTGAGATGCTCTTTGTAACCATCCTAACCAAGAGATGAGAATCTTAAATAGGAGACCCCCTCTATTAACTTTTGACTGCCTAATAGGGTAAATAAAAATGTTTTTCTTTATAAACTTGTCCAGCCCATTAAGCTGCACCACATCTGTTTTAGATTCTTCCTTTGGGGAATCCATAGAGATCCCAGATCTTTGATCCCCACTGAAATCAATCCTATGTCAGTGGTTATTATAGAGCTCTTTGGCCTCTTTGAATGAAGTAATCTTGGGGTCCCAGTTCATAAAATGTTGATGGGATTCTTTAAAACACCTGCCTGCTGTTAACAAGAGCTTTTTATTTCCCTTGTGTGAGCCTGTAGCCAATAAAAGGTAGAGTTCATGAACAGCACCAGAAGACAGAAGAATGCTAATTAAAACCAATGAATGCAATGGATGACCAATGACTTCAATGTGCATGCTGTCAATCCTCATGTTCCTGCCATAAATTGGTAGCAGGAATAAATGGATGACATACAGGCTCATCAATTAACACCCAGTCTCTCTGCATCCATAACACACTTTTCACACGACCCAACATGTCAACTGTCTGCGGTGGTCAATGGAGGAAGCTGAAGATTTAATTGCCACATGTGCCATTAGAAGCCACAGGTCATTTTACATGTGATGACGTCTTGCAGCCAAGACTTATTAACAACGCAGCAGTATAAACGTTACCGCAGACTGAAACGTGGAATAAAAATGTCACTTTTATTTTTGGCAACTAATTATGCAGAATAGGAGTAAGAGGAAAGATGAAACACTATATATGAATAATGAAACCAATACTTGGGCCTGCTAGATCAAGATCAGTGGTCTCCAAGCTGATAGGTCAACGTCAGTGGTCTCCAACCAGATAAGTCAAAGTCACTGGTCTCTATCCAGAGACCTTGACCTATCAGATTGGAGACCACTGTCTTTGACCTATAAGGTTGGAAACCACTGACCTTGACCTATCAGATTGGAGACCATTGTCTTTGAATAATAAGGTTGGAAACCACTGACCTTGACCTATCAGATTGGAGACCACTGTCTTTGACCTATAAGGTTGGAAACCACTGACCTTGACCTATCATATTTTAGACTACTGACCTTGACCCGTCTGGATAGAGACCACTGATTTTGACTTATCTGGTTGGAGACCACTGACCTTGACCTATCAAATTGTAGACTACTGACCTTAACAACGCAGCAGTATAAACGTTACCGCAGACTGAAACGTGGAATAAAAATGTCACTTTTATTTTTGGCAACTAATTATGCAGAATAGGAGTAAGAGGAAAGATGAAACACTATATATGAATAATGAAACCAATACTTGGGCCTGCTAGATCAAGGTCAGTAGTCTACAATTTGATAGGTCAAGGTCAGTGGTCTCCAACCAGATAAGTCAAAATCAGTGGTCTCTATCCAGACGGGTCAAGGTCAGTAGTCTAAAATATGATAGGTCAAGGTCAGTGGTTTCCAACCTTATAGGTCAAAGACAGTGGTCTCCAATCTGATAGGTCAAGGTCAGTGGTTTCCAACCTTATTATTCAAAGACAATGGTCTCCAATCTGATAGGTCAAGGTCAGTGGTTTCCAACCTTATAGGTCAAAGACAGTGGTCTCCAATCTGATAGGTCAAGGTCAGTGGTTTCCAACCTTATAGGTCAAAGACAGTGGTCTCCAATCTGATAGGTCAAGGTCAGTGGTTTCCAACCTTATAGGTCAAAGATAGTGGTCTCCAAGTTGTGGCTCCATTTGGTATATCCCTTGAGATGCCCAATCACAAAAATAAATATTTTATTTTTAATAAATATGCTGCAAAGCTTGTTTAAATGTACTCACCACATCCTTATGTCCACTAAATATATACAGAACCATCACAATCTACTAAAAAATTATCATTGTAGATAAATAATCGGACACCTGTCAAATAGGCCTTTGTTGCTGGTGTGGCAACTCTACTTTCAGCTGTGATACATTGAAACATGAACAATGTAACAACCTTGTCCTTTGATAAAATGAAGAACCATTCCCTCCTCTCTTCTAATCTTAGAATACGCAACATGTTAACTAACAAATATTTCTTCTTCTTTTGCTCGGTGGTCACAAAGGTTGAGTGTCTTTGCAACCTTCTTAATAAGTGTGTCACGGTGCAGCGCTGCGGTAGGATCGCGCTTGTACCGGTGGATAAATTACACACGTAACGCATGTATCATCAGAATTTCATTTGTTTAAGCCAGTGTCCTTGACATTACTATTTGCATATTAATAAAAATGCCAACCGACCACAGTCCCACAGAGACACTCATTACTAAAAGTAAATGCTGACACAGAGATACAGCGATCTCTGAAGACAGCGAGAGGGCAACATGCATGAAATAAAGAACCGTCACTGTCTTTCATGGATTCTCTGGGGCTTTTAAGTGCAAACACAAAATTGCTCAATATAATAGTGAAAATTATGTCAAAATGTTTCCACTGAGAAACATTTGTTCTTTCAATTTCCGGAGCTCAGAAGCTGCTCCCAGATGACCTTCATGTCCTATTAAAGTACTGTGGCATGGATGAAGACTGAAGATGAACAAATTAATCTGCCCAGGTGGTCACCAATCTGCCAGGTCCTCGCCCACAGGATAAATTAGATATAATGATATATTATTTATCTGGGTTGATACTTTGAAAATCAAACACACACAGGTCAGATTGATCCTTCCAAACATACTTTCATCTGAAGGCACCTTTCCACATGCGCTAAGTGATAGGAACATCACAGAGAGGAAAATCCTTCTTAGGACCTCTGTCTCCGAGACAGATTACCACTGGAAAGAGTGCTTAAGTAATACTACATCATCCCTCACCCCCACCATCATTAGCTGGTTCTTTGGGGGTCTTTATGGATCGGACAAACTCTTTATATTTTTTATTGCTTTTCTGTATCTCAGTCACATTCAATGGATCGAGGTCAAGCTGCAGCACCTATCACAGCCATTATACTATATGTGATGCTGTGCCTGTTATACCATGAAGGGGCTGTGGTGCTCATCTGACAAACAGCTGATCAGCGAGGGCGCAGGAGTCAGAACCCCAATGATCTGATACTGATTAACTGTATTGATGGGTCATCAATAAAATTCCTGGATAAGTCCTTGCCCTTTATATCGTTTGGATATTATAGTGTTTAGATTGATGGCATGATATCAAACATATGTGGAGATTGACTAGGGAAATTATACAGAATCAGCTGAGGCATTTGTAGTAGAGGTAAGTGATTTGGTTACTTAGAATTAAAATTAAACCCACATTTTTGAAAAAAAAAAGTTCAATCAGAATTTCTTCTGATTTGTTTGGGTATATTTAGATCTTTTGAGAGATAGAGGGGGATATATATAAATATATATATATATATATATATATATATATATATATATATATACATATAGAGAGAGAGAGAGAGAGAGAGAGAGATTGAAATAGACAGAGAGAGAGAGAGAGAGAGAGAGAGAGAGAGATTGAAATAGACAGAGAGAGAGAGAGAGAGAGAGAGAGAGAGAGATTGAAATAGACAGATAGAAGGAGAGAGAGAGATTTTTCCAGCATTAAAAGCACTAGAATTGATTTGTGAATTTCTTGGCTGATTCAGACAAATTGGACAGAAACAAATTTTAGGAAATGTGTGTATCTCTAATTTGTAGTCTAGGGGCAGCATCAGGTCAGATTCTGGGGCTTAGACAATGAAAGCTTGAGCTGTCTGATGATGACATCATGAGACCACAACAAAGCCTGCAGTGTAGGGATGAACCCCGACTAGATAGAGAGTAATTGAGAGATATACTTTGTGATGTCATCAGTCATCACCTGTCACTAATATATTAATGTGATGAATAACAAAAATTGTAGCAATAATAATTAAAGATGAGCACAATTTTGAAAAGTTTTACTCGGCAACTTTGCAGAAGTTCGCCAAGAAATGTGATTCATTATGAATTAATTCACTCTGCTTTAGGGTGCGGCCACATGGAGTAGCTGTGCTGCGGTCAGGTTGTGGCCTTGCTGCCATTAGAACCGTGAGGCCAATTAACCCACAGCTGTCTTTAATTTAATAATGAAGACTGCACTGTATAGTCTTCTTTATTTTTAGTGGCTGTGCGGTACCTTTAAACAGGGGTTGTTGCTGGTCTGGGGTTTGGTTGCTTAGGTGGGGGCACAATTTGCAGATTATTGCTGTTCTGGCTTGTAATGTCCTGCAGGTTATTTGACAGTAAACACTGAACATGAATCAGCTCTGGCATACTCACTTCTCCAACCCCAGCGCTCTCCTGTCCTATAGGTGGGAGCCCTTCTTCTGCCATCTGCTTTTCCTCCTTTTCCACATCATCTAATATCAATGAGAATATGTCATCTGGAACATCCAGCTCCTCCTCTCTCTGCCTCTTGCTGACTTTTCTAGGACATGGAGACTTTGAAGGATAATTTGGAAGAAGTAAAGCCAGCAAAAGATGAGATGGCCATCATTAAGACCTGGCCCCCCTAGGGGGTGCAGAATGGATGGTATTGGTTGGCAAGCTGGCAGTGAAATTATAAAGGCTTCTTTTTGGTATTATATTACATATATTAGTTTATGGCTGATGTAGAAAATAGTAAATGTAAGAATAAATAAAATTGACGCAGAATAAGTCTCCCTGCAGCCTCCCTGCACTCTCCCTGCATTTCCTTGCACTATCACTGCACTCTCCCTGCAGTCATCCTGAACTCTTCCTGTACTCCCCCTGTACTCTCCCTGCAGTCTCTTTGCACTCTCCCTACATTTCCCTGCAGTCTCCCTGCATTTTCCCTGAACTCTCCCTGCATTTTCCCTACACTCTCTCTGCACTCTCCATGTAGTCTCCCTACAATCTCCCTGCAACATCCCTGCACTCTCCCTCTCCAATATTTTCCTATTAACACTTTGAAGCAACACTGTCTTTAGCACATGAGCACTTGCCACGTCTCTCCCTAAGCTCGGCTCACAGGACAATGACCACACGGGATGAGGTTTTTTTTGAGCTGTGACATTACAAGGGATGACTTTCCATAGATTGGCTGGCTACTTGGCTTTATGGATGATCTTGCATTACCAGGCTTCTTACTTTCACTTTTTTAACACATGCAGATGCCATTTTTAGGAAGAACTGTGAATTGCAGCTTTCTAAAACTTTAGACTGATTTCTGCTTCAAATGCTTCACTTCGGTCAACACTAATAATAATAATAAAAATATAGAAGTAAAATAATAATAAACATTTTCAAACCTGCTAAAAGATAAGTTCTTGTTTCTTCGCCTGAGAGCTCCCTGAGGAGCAGTCTGAATGATAATGAAGTTGGTTTGACAGGAGCACGTACAAGGCTTCAAAGCCGCTTGATGTCAGAGCCTCTTAATTATTCATCTGTAATAATTGGCCTCCATGATGATCTGTGACCTTTTTCAGTAAATGTCAGATGCTCATATTTGGATCTACACTTATCAATAATGAGACACATTATATACATGTGTGGCTCTCTGCCCTTACAAGGGAGATTCCTCATGGTTTTCCATAGCTCTAATCATCGGGGGATGTGCACAGTCACCGGATCCGCTGTAAGAATTTGAACTAAATTCTGCAATAAAATGACAGTGACAATGCAGGTGAATCGGGAGTTTGTGCAGATCTTCCATACTGCGGCACTCTTATGTTTCTGCATTTGCTGGGAATTTCACCCATGTTTGTGCTTCATGTTCTCATTGGTCTTAGAGGGATATTTCAGTTTTTGAAAAATAAAAGTTATACAATTGTGCAATATATTTTCTGTATCAGTTCAGCAGGATTTTCAAGACCTCTGATTGCAGTGATTTAATAGGAACTTTCACTGTCTACTTCTAGCTGATAAAAATACGTTGTAATCTCCAACTAAAAAGGGCATTAAAAGGTTTATTCTGGTTATATAAACTTATCCCCTATCCCTAGAGGATAAATATTAGATTGGTGGGGGTCCTACCTCTAGAACCCCCACCGATCACGAGATTGGGGGCCCTGGACACCTCACAGCCTCCAAAAATAATGGTGTGACCAGTTGGACACGTGCACAGCCGCTCCATTCATTTCTACGGGAGTTCCGGAGATAGCTGAACTCCCATAGAAATTAATAGAGCGACTGTGTATATGCCTGACTGGTTGCTCCATTCAATTTGGGGGACTCCGTGGGGTAAGCGACCACCGTTCTCATGATTGGTAAGGGGCTAGGGATAAGACCCCCTCCGACCGAATAGTGATCCCCTATCCGCAGGATAGCCAGAAAACCCCTTTAAGGCTAGGGCTACACAACGACATGTGTTGCATGACATTCGGCCACACTAATCGTGCAACAATTTTTATAATGATAGTCTATGGTGTCGCAGTGCGGCATGCGGCATGCTGCAACTGTGACACGACAGTAGCAAAAATCCATCCAAGATGGATTTTTCTGCGACTGTCGCTTCACAGTTACAGCATGTCGTATGTTGCAGTGCAACACCATAGACTATTATTATAAAAATTGTCGCGTCACACATGTTGCAGTGTAGTTGTGCCCTATGTGTCGCGCAACTTATTGGCGGGCGATACATGTTGTCATGCAGCCCTAGCCTGAGTCCTGCCCTGGTATTCATTACCAGGAGAAAGAAGATTAATAAGGGGTTGCTGACAATTCCCTTTAAGACGTGCAAAATCTTCTCCTTCCTTCCATCTGGGATTTCACATCTGTGAAGACATAATACAGTTTTCTACTCTTAGTAATCTCATCTGCCTGACACGTCCTGACACGGTCCTGGCAGTGAAATATCAGGCAGTGGCGGCAGCCGCACTTCTTGTACAAGGAGAACGGGAGAAGTTCTTGCACATTTGGTTACTGTTACAAAACATGAAATCTAGTTACTCCATAATCAAAGCCGCGGTAAGGAACAGGCTGACATGACAGCGCCTCAGATTAGGCTCCAGCCGTCTTTGTTATTATTGAGACGCGTTTGTCTTTCCATTTGTGATTTGCTGAAACCTAGATTTGAGAGCGAATATCCTGCGGCAGGAACCCAGGAGACGATTCAGTAATAAGAGACATCATCGTGACACGTAATCTTTGGCGCTGTCACCAGGAATGAATATCAAACCAACGTCTGCAATGTAAACTTGTTTATTCAGCACATCCAAAAAATCCATCCTTATACTTAACAGTCCAACGTGACTGCAAAGAATCAGTCCAAACGTGAGTTACTGTCTAATTGGACTATTCCAACATAACTTTTAAAGAGGACTTGTCAGCATTATCAACCCTATCAATCCAGGCACACTGCCTGTTCGGATTGATCCTGCTGATTGCAAATATACCTGGATGGTAAAAATCTGTTGCGCCGTTCTGAAGAAAACAGAGTTTAATTCCTTAGGCAAGTAAGGGCGTCAGCATTAGTGTTGATCGAGCACCAAAGGCTTGTGTGCTCGAGTAGAACACTTCGGGATGCTTGAGTGCTCTACCAGTTACAAAAAAAATATATATATATATGAGACTTCTACTGTAGAGGGATACTTACTACTAGTAAGTATTCCTATACAGTCGAAGTCTCAAAATAGCGTAGTGGTTAAAGTTCTGGGCTTTGATGCCGAAGCTGTGAGTTCAAATCCTGTCTCAAACTTTTTCAGAAATAGAGTCTAAACTTAATTTAAACATAAAAAAGTTTTTAGCCATAAATAATATATTTACACATACTATTATATATTTAGAATATATAATATGTTATATGTAAATATATTATGGCTAAAACTTCAGTAGTAGTTTCCCACATATTATGCATTCATATCTATCAGAAGTATGAATATATATATATATATATATATATATATATATATATATATATACATACCCAAAAAATGAAACAGCACCTCCTAGAGGTAATTTAAATGCACGTGCAAGCTACACGGACAACTATACAGCAAACCAAAGAAATATCAGCACACTGCTGAATGCACTAAGAATGGGTGAACAGGTGAATGTGTGAATAGGGTCAAATACATGACTACTATACTTACTATAATATGGGGAAGAAGCTCTTAGCGTATATAATTAATCAAAAATATGTCGGGGCCGTCTACCAAGCAGCAAGGTGGCTTCTAATCATATATATCTATATATATATATATATATATATATATATATATAATAGTGGTAAACTACTACTGATGTTTTAGCCATAATATATGTGCATATATTATAATATATTACATATTCTAAATATAAAATAATATGTGTAAATATATTATGGCTAAAAACATAATGGGTAAATTGAGGTCTATTGGTTTATAAAATATGATTTGTAATTAGATTGAAAAATGGCTTCAGCCTCACATCCAAAGAGTTGTGGTCAATGATTCCCAATCTGAATGGTCCTGGTTATAAGTGGTGTACCCCAAGGTTTTGTGCTGGGTCCACTATTATATAACTTATTCATTAATGACATAGAGGATGGGAGTGGTAGCGCTGTTTCTTTTTTTGCAGATGACACCACACTTTGCAATATGGTCCAGTCTATGGAAGATGTTAATAAGTTACAAGCTGACTTCGATAAACTTACTGTTTGGGCCTCTACTTGTAAAATAAGGTTCAATATAGATGAACTAGCAGAAGGACTCGGCTTTGCACGGATATATTTCATCTATTTGATTTAATATTTGTGTGTGTGTCATTATCGTAATAAAGACAGTATACCCCATAACAGTGACCTCTACAGCACCCCGCCCCTTTAACAGTGGACTCCATAGTCCCCCCCGCCACTTTAAAATGGGACCTCCATAGCAGCCCATCCCCATAACTTTTACGTTCACACCAGCCCTTTGACAGTGAGTTTCACAGCACCCCACTTCCTTGAAGTGACCTCCTCAGGGGCCCGCCCCCTTAACAGTAACATCCACCATACCCTGCTGCCTTAACAGTGACCTCACAGTACCATGCTGCCATAACAGTGACCTCCACAGCAGTTGCCCCTTTAATAGTGGCCCCTGCCTCCTTAACAGTGACCTCCACAGTGTCCACCTCTTTAACAGTGACCTCCACAGTGGCCTGCCCCCTTAACAGTAACATCCACAGTGAACGCCTCTTTAACAGTGACCTCCACAGCGCCCTGTCCCCTTAATGCTAGGGCTACAGGACGACATGTGTCGCACAACATTTTGTCTCAGCAATTTTTATAATGATAGGCTATGGTGTCACACTGCCACATGTGACATGCTGCGACTGCGACACGACAGTTGCAAAAAATCCATCCAAGATGGAGTAAAACTGTGTGTGTAGAGACTAAGGGCAGGCAAGCTTCTATTGGCTGATAAGGGACATGTGACCGTGTGTATGGCAGTTGGGATATGAAGAGAAAGACTTGCAGGCTTGTATTGGCTAATGCAGGTCATTTTTTGGGAATGTCTCGTCCTAGAGGGCTGTGGCTCCCATAAGATTTCTTTTGGTTGCCTTTTTGAGTGATCACGGAACATATATACATACGTCCGTCTTTATATATATAAGATGTAAAGTTATGCACTTAGGGGCTAATAATCTGCATGCTGCATATGTCCTAGGGGGACCAAAACTGGGAAAGTCACTTGTTGAGAAGGATCTGGGTGTATTAGTAGATCATAGACTAAATAACAGCACAACGTCAGTCAGCTGCCTCTAAGGCTAACAGAATTTTGTCTTGTATTAAAACAGGTATGGACTCGCGGGACAGGGATGTAATATTGCACTATACAAAGCAGTAATGCGGCCTCAACTGAAATACACAGTTCAGTTCTAGGCATCAGTCCATAAAAAGGATGCCCTGGAGTTAGAAAAAGTACAGAAGAGAGCTACTAAACTGATAAAGTGCCTGGAAGATCTTAGTTATAAGTAAAGATTAAATGAACTGAATTTGTTTAGCCTTGCAAAAAAGATGTCTAAGAGGGACATGATTAACCTGTACAAGTATATAAAACGGACCATACAAAATATATCAAGGGAGGCTATTCTGTGTTAAACCCCCTAAAAAAAACATGGGGCCACTCCCTACAACTGAAGAAAAAACAAACAAAAAAAAAAAGATTCAATTATAAGAGGCAACGAGCATTCTTTACTGTAAGATCTGTGAATCTCTGGAATAGCCGCAGGAGCCGGTCACAGCAAATACAGTAGATGGCTTCAACAAAGGTTGACATTTTAATTCAAAATAATATTGAGACTTATGACAATGTATAGAAATCCTGCTCTACAAACCCTTTTCTTTTGGCCCAACCCCTTTTTAAAAAGATAATGGACATTGATCCAGGGATCGACATATATTGCTCCCTGGATCGATCCCTGGTTGGAAAAAGACAAAGGTCGATCAAGTCCAACTTGTAATCCGATGCTCAGGATTAACATACTGAGCGGGAAACCTGCAGGGGGGCACAGCGGGGCGTACGAGCAGTATTTGAAAAAAACAGGCCGGGTGACAGCATTAGAGTGGGGTACCCCGCAAGGAAAGGTATTTAATGAAACTAAAAAGCCATAAAAGGTCCTCTTTAAGTCCCCTAGACATTCAGTTGGCAGTGTGCATGCTTTATTCGAACCAAGGGACACAGGACAACCCTTTTCAGCCTCTCATTGATTTATATTGAGTGAGAGATAAATTATGTTATTTATGCCTAACAGATTTAGTAATAATTACTATTATTGTTATTGTTACTACAGTATTATAGTCGTTATATTCTTGTACATAGGAGGCAGTCTTATAGTAGTTATATTCTTGTACATAGGAGCAGTATTATAGTAGTTATATTCTTGTACATAGGAGCAGTATTATAGTAGTTATATTCTTGTACATAGGAGCAGTATTATAGTATTTATATTCTTGTACATAGGAGCAGTATTATAGTAGATATATTCTTGTACACAGGAGCAGTATTATATTAGATATATTCCTGTAAATAGGAGGCAGTATTATAGTAGTTATATTCTTGTTCATAGGAGCAGTATTATAGTAGTTATATTCTTGTACATATGGGCAGTATTATAGTAGTTATATTCTTGTACATAGGAGACAGTATTATAGAAGTTATAGTCTTGTACATAGGAGCAGTATTATAGTAGTTATATTCCTGTACATAGGAGCAGTATTATAGTAGTTATATTCTTGTACATAGGAGCAGTATTATAGTAGTTATATTCTTATACATAGGAGCAGTATTATAGTAGTTATATTCCTGTACATAGGAGCAGTATTATAGTAGTTATATTCTTGTACATAGGAGCAGTATTATAGTAGTTATATTCTTGTACATAGGAGCAGTATTATAGTAGTTATATTCTTGTACATAGCAGCAGTATTATAGTAGTTATATTCTTGTACATAGCAGCAGTATTATAGTAGTTATATTCTTATACATTGGAGCAGTGTTATAGTAGTTATATTCTTGTACATAGGAGCAGTATTATAGTAGTTATATTCTTGTACATAGGAGCACTATTATAGTAGTTATATTCTTGTACATAGGAGCAGTATTATAGTAGTTATATTCTTGTACATAGGAGCAGTATTATAGTAGTTATATTCTTATACATAGGAGCAGTGTTATAGTAGTTATATTCTTGTACATAGGAGCAGTATTATAGTAGTTATATTCTTGTTCATAGGAGCAGTATTATAGAAGTTATATTCTAGCAAATAGCAGTAGTATTATAGTAGTTATACTCTTGCACATAGGAACAGTATTATAGTACTTGTATTCTTATACATAGGAGCAGTATTATAGTAGTTATATTCTTGTACATAGGAGCAGTAGTATAGTAGTTATATTCTTGTACATAGGAGGCAATATTATAGTGGTTATATTCTTGTACATAGGAGGCAGTATTATAGAAGTTATAGTCTTGTACATAGGAGCAGTATTATAGTAGTTATATTCCTGTACATAGGAGCAGTATTATAGTAGTTATAGTCTTGTACATAGGAGCAGTATTATAGTAGTTATATTCTTATACATAGGAGCAGTATTATAGTAGTTATATTCCTGTACATAGGAGCAGTATTATAGTAGTTATATTCTTGTACATAGCAGCAGTATTATAGTAGTTATATTCTTGTACATAGCAGCAGTATTATAGTAGTTATATTCTTGTACATAGCAGCAGTATTATAGTAGTTATATTCTTATACATTGGAGCAGTGTTATAGTAGTTATATTCTTGTACATAGGAGCAGTATTATAGTAGTTATATTCTTGTACATAGGAGCAGTATTATAGTAGTTATATTCTTGTACATAGGAGCACTATTATAGTAGTTATATTCTTGTACATAGGAGCAGTATTATAGTAGTTATATTCTTGTACATAGGAGCAGTATTATAGTAGTTATATTCTTATACATAGGAGCAGTGTTATAGTAGTTATATTCTTGTACATAGGAGCAGTATTATAGTAGTTATATTCTTGTTCATAGGAGCAGTATTATAGAAGTTATATTCTAGCAAATAGCAGTAGTATTATAGTAGTTATACTCTTGCACATAGGAACAGTATTATAGTACTTGTATTCTTATACATAGGAGCAGTATTATAGTAGTTATATTCTTGTACATAGGAGCAGTAGTATAGTAGTTATATTCTTGTACATAGGAGGCAATATTATAGTGGTTATATTCTTGTACATAGGAGGCAGTATTATAGTAGTTATATTCTTGTACATAGGAGCAGTATTATAGTAGCTATATTCTTGTACATAGGAGGCAATATTATAGTAGTTATATTCCTGTACATAGGAGCAGTATTATAGTAGTTATATTCTTGCACATAGGAGCAGTATTATAGTAGATATATTCCTGTACATAGGAGCAGTATTATAGTAGTTATATTCTTGTACATAGGAGCAGTATTATAGTAGTTATAGTCTTGTACATAGGAGGCAGTATTATAGTAGTTATAATCTTGTATATAGGAGCAGTTTTAAAAAAAGAGGAATACACTTAGACTATAATACATTTTTTTCTGTGAATAAAACCTGAAGTCTGTCCTTTTTCCTAATACAGAATATCTTTGATAAACATTTGCTCTTTAACATTCAAAGTGCTGAGAATTCTTACTGCATGCATGTAATGTATTGTGTTCCATTGCTTTGTGTCAGAGGCAACATTCTTTCATTGTATGTGTCTTTTTACTTTCTTTTAAATTACAAGATCTGAGGAAATCTTTCTTAGGCCTCTTCATGTTTGATCATCGAGGAGGTGAATTCCACTAGCCTCTTATCGCATTGTATCCTAATGACTCATTTCCTTGTCGAACAAGGACTTACTCCTAATATATATATATATATATATATATATATATATATATATATTTATTAGGTATTTTTATTTATTTACAAAACACACGTAGACAAAAATACAAATAAACAACTTATATTTTTCAACCTATTTTCCCCTCTTTTCCTTGACCCATTCCCATCCAACCCACCCCTGAGAGAAAGGCGAATGGAAAGAAGAAAAGGGAAAACATTTTTTGCCTCTCTGTCTTATTATTCAACCAAAAATTCTATAATCTAAAAAACAATCCTTCTTACCCCTATTGCTATACTGTAGGTTTTCCTCTCTATCTTAAGCATATTATCAACTGATCTCCTCCATTCTGTTACAGAGGGTGGATCTTTATCCATTTCTTTAATACGGGAAGTCTTGCTTGAAACAACAATCTACAAAGTATCTGTTTATCCATTTTTAAAACCCGCAAATGGATTGTACCCCCTAATACACAAGCCAATGGATCATCCTCTATTTGTACTCCTTTAATTTTTTTAATCCTAGTCGCTATCTCAGACCAATATCTAAACAACTTGGGACATCACCATGCTAGATGAAAAAGGCCTGCGTGTGCCATACCACATCTGTGGCATTCATTCGTTTCAATAAAAGAGGAGAACGATACAATGTATGGATAATAAAGAATTGAGAAACCCCATAAGAGGCCCTCATTGAAACCAGTGATTTATTCTTCAATACATCCAGCCACTGCTCATCTGATAACCCAACAATATCTTTCTTCCATTTTTCTTTAGCCGCTATTTTGATCTTACACTGTTTAATTTTCAACAAAAATCTGTATCTTCTTGAAATAATCACTTTTATCCTTCTATCATTATCTCCGTTAAATTAATGACCCCCAATAGAATCTATGTTCCTATTATGGGGTCTATTGGTTTATTTCTGACGCATGTACATAGTGCCTTAGATCCTTATTTTCAGAGCTTGCATTTTCCTTCCACGAATGTTTGTGTTTTGTTCCCCTCCTAACCAAGTGTTAACTTAATTGTGTTAAAGTATTTTTAGCCATTAATTAGCTGTAAATATTATATCTGAACATGTGTTACCGACACTTACTTTACTGCAAGCTGTCATCTGCATATGGAGCATTAGCGGCAGCACAGAGATCTCACGTCTTTGATGTATTACTGTAGCTGAGCTCCTCAATCAGAGACGCTGCCAGCAGTAATCATTGTAATGCTACAAAACCAGCCACCTTGCAAAACAACGTCAATCTCAAGCAGCAACGTTCTGGAAGCTGCCAAGGCCGCCCTGTTCTAGAGGCAGCACATCGTGTTCTTCTTCATCAACAAAAACCTTAAGACCTTCTTTATTTGGCGAGTTTTATTAGTTGATTCAAGTAAAGTCAGAAAACAACTATTGTGAAGCTGTTCATAATAAAAAACCTATTTGCTAAGTCTGTAGACGCTCCTAAATTATGTAACTTCTTGTTGCAATCACCCATGGAGGTTCCTGCTTCATCACACCTTTCAGTTGCCTCTGTTCTTGTCCTTGCCACAGACTTTTTCCTTGGGTGAATGTGGTCATGTCTCATTCACAACCCCTTTATAGTTTATTGATGCATCTGATGCATGGACCTGCACACTGGATACATAATAACTACATGTGGAAGTGTCCAATGCACATGAGAACATGGTAGACTGGTCAGTAGACATAGGGGTTGCAAAGCTCTAGTAAGTTCTATGCTCCTTCCTCTACTGTTGAAGATGTTCTTTAAAGTTGATGAGTAATAGTCTCATTAGTTTCAATGGCAGCATTAAAGGGACCATTTATGGGGCACGGTGTTACTCAAGGCACCGCAACATGTCTAGCTGCTGCATGAGGGTGTTAAACTGGCCATAAGATGGTTATATGATGCCTCTGTCCCATGAGTGCATCCCTATGTCAATACACAACAGAAAACAGCTTGCAGCTGATTGACATTGTGCACATCAGTTATTTGGTCAGTTATTTCCAGCAGTTATTGGGATCCAAAACAAGTAGTGAAGCCTCCACAGAGATAAGGTATAATGGAGAGGTTTCCTCCAGTTCTGTGCTTTTGACCTAGATTATTTCTCAAGAAGAAAACAAGTCCGGGTCTGTTCAGGGGCAAACAAATAGTTTTACCTGCAAGTTCAATCAGCTTTGTCTGTGATTGCGCTCCGAACTTTAGTTTTTTCCGCATGGATGCTATCAGTTTTTGATGCCTCTTTTTTGATGCATGTGAAAAAAAACTGAAAAATAACACTCAAGATCTCCGAGCAACCATCAGTAAAAAACGCATTGCATCTGGATGAGTAATGCAAGCCTCGCTCACTTCTATGGAGCCAGTGCTGAGTGAAAAACGTACAACATAGAACATGCTGTGATTTTTTTCTGAATGCAAAGACGGTGCATTAAAAATGACACTCGTACACAGACCTATTGAAATGAATGGGTAAGGATTCAGGCCGAATGCTACGTGTTCACAATACGCATCACATCTGGACAGAAGACTAGCTTGCGTGAAAGAGGCCTTATACAGCTCTTAAAGGGGTTAGACCACAAATTTGCAACAGTTTTTTTTTTACCTGGAGGACTTTCTTCCCTTTCTGTGGGCAGGCATCAGCTCCTCAAGCATCTGCATCTCTCAGGATGCATTATAATTCCCTCTAGTTAACTCCTTGCTCCTCTGCACAGTCCCTCACGTATAGCCCTAGAGATACATATACCGTAGTATGTGACGTCCTAATAATTTCCTTCTCCACTGTCTAGACAGATATAGCTATATACCTCTATGAATTTAAAAGTAAAGATGAAGTAAATATTAAAGGTGTCTGGCCCGCTTCACTATTAGATCAGTACACCTGCGAAGGGGAGCAGGGAAGCTACGGGGCATGAATACAGGAGAAGGTGGACCAGAAGGAAAAACAGATGGGGGTGCTACTAGAATAAAAAAGTCAAATAATATTTTTGTTTCATGTATATGGTAACAATACTTCATTAGAAATGCCCTATTTATTGTATTCGAATATTTTTTATGTAATAATCCCTTTAATTAATGAAATTATAACCCAGAATGCAATAAGCGCCAGAGCTCCCTCTAGTGGTGGCTACAGGAAGACAGTTTGATCCTGCCACTCTTAAGCGCCTATTCTCATTAGATATATGGCCAAACCCTCTGATTTTAACAAGACTGACCAACCATCTATTGGGTATGGGGCCTCCTGATTCCACACAGATGTTGGGGGAGATGAGAATGTAGGATTTTAACAGCAGTTGGTGTTGGGGAGATAATCTTCCAGTCAAGCATGCATGTGTCTGGAGGAATCCTAAGCATAACTAAGAGGCTCACCCTGTTGTCTTGTGCTAGGACAGACACAATGTTATATCCCAGCTTATAGTGGAGGAATGCTGCCATTGGTATGTTCCCTTTACATCAGCCGCCAGGGATGGTACCGTCATAAAGCAGTGGAAACCTGAATGGCAATCCCCATAAGAGAAAACTCTTCAGCACGGACCGGCTGCTATTTTTGGGATTCATATTCTGGTTTCTACTTGTTTCTGCACATCTTGCTGATGGAAAATAAGCAATGCAAAATGTGTTGTGTGTCTGCTGCAGAATCCAAAATCCAAGGGAACGTCCTAGCTTTTGATTTTCTGGATTTGTAGTTTGAATGCTGCAGGTCTGACCCTGGATTAGCTCAATTCAATGAAACTAATCTACGTGCAAAAACTAACCACGGTTTCCATCTGACAACCATGCCCAGAAGGAACATTTCTCTTTTTCACATCATTAAAAAAAAACATATGGAAAATCCACCCTGTGACCATGCCCTAAGAGGGCATTATGACTGTGGGGCTTTAAGGGGGCCACCATTACTGAGTTAAGGGCACTGCAACACAGCTTCTTCCAAGCATATTTGTGGCCACTTTCTAAAAGAATCTCTAAAATTTAATATCAAAGGAAACCTGAAGCTCCCTTACTTGTTACCAGAGCACCCCAGTTCCACCTGGCCTTCTGGTTCAGCTGCACAGAGGCCCAATGATGCAGGAATTATGTCCCAGCCATGGAGTCTTCAAGAGGCTCGGCAATCAGTGCAGGAAGTTTTGGGGGCTGGACTGGATTCTGTGGTTGTATTCTGCTGAAGGAATGACTGAGATGTGGTGGGTTTGGATTTGGGATTTTGCTTGTCAGAGATCAAAAGTCCATTGTTGTCAGTGTCCTCTCACACATTATTTATATCTATCTGCAATGAGTCCTAGCTGTACGACTATAAGTAATCTGAAAACCAGGGGCGTAACGATCGCGGTCGTAGAGGGTGTGACCGTGACCGGGCCCGGCGGGGTGATGGTGGTGGTGGTGGGCGATTAGCAGCTGAGCCCATCCTCATACATACACCCTTTCTGCTCAATGTCGGCAAGACCCGGAATTACCCTGGAGGCCATGGGTCTCGCAGGAAGACGTGATGATGCTGCCAGGGAGATAGAATGACCGAACGTGGAACGGAGCAGAGGTAAGTATTTTCTTTTTTTTATGTATGCACACTCTGCGCACTGGGGGCACCCGCCACTCTATGAATTGAATTTAGCGTCGTGGAGGGGGGCACAAAAAGAAAATCTATACAGAGAGGGTGGCAGCCTGATAGGGGCTGTGCCATACTGGAGGCACCTGGCAGTGGCCCTATGAACTGAATTTAGAAAGGGGGGCCCGCACTAGAGATATAAGAGGGGGCCAAAAAATATATAATATATACAGAGTGAGAGGGGGGCAGGGGCTGCCAATCTTTCAATTATATACAGGGGTCAAAATGAAATATATACAGTCTGGGGGCCAAATGAAATATATACAGTCTGCGTAGGGGGCAAATGAAATATATACAGTCTGCGTAGGGGGCAAATGAAATATATACAGTCTGGGGGCCAAATTAAATATATACACTATGTTTGAGGGCCAAGTGAAATATATACAGTATGGGTGGGGGCCAAATTATATATATACAGAGCGAGTGGTGGGGGAGAGGGCGGGGATTTGGGGCTGAGGGTTAATGGGGGTGGGGGCCCCTATCCAAAGTTTGCCCTGGGGCCCATAGACCTCTAGTTACGCCACTGCTGATAACAGATCCTGCCGAGGTGCATCTGAATGTCCTCCATCATCTTGTCCAGTCACTTTGAAGTATATATCTAGAATAAGAAGATTTACAGCTCAAATCACATCCAGCGGCCGAAGTGCGACAAGAGTTCATTAGAGCCGAGATGATCAGTTGCCACAGAAAACTCAGACTGCAGCTGGAACATTACAGGGAATGAGGATTAAGCTACACACAAGATAATCAGCCACTGTCGGACCGCGGGAACGATGGACGATGCTATCTGCTGGTAATCCTGCTGCCTCCAGTCTCCATTACTCATCCAATCACACACGTTGCCTTCTCTGAGCCCAGAGACTGGAACCAACTGCTCATTCATCCTGATCGAAGTAGCCCAGGACTAGATTCATGGCTTCACTCCATACAGTTCATGTACATTTCATTATGTGCTGGGCTGAAGCACCAGGAACAATGCAATTCATAACTAATATCTGCAGGATTGAGGCTGCACCTGGGCTCTGAAGAGCCACATGTGAGAGGACGGCAGTGCTGTAGGCAGAACATGATTGTATGGGATAACGGTCAAGGAGCATCAAGATGGGCATCTAGACAATAAATGGTGAACCTCCACTACCTTAAAGTGAATCTCCTCCTTAAAACAGTATAGTTAACAATTCTGTGCGGAATCAATTAATAATATATGGATAAAGATCTATTTTTCTTTCTTTTAATTTTTTTTTTTATACAGAGCTCCAGTTCTCCTGTACAGACAAGAGTTTGAGTGCAATGATCCAAATGTCTTCCTGTATCCAACACTACATACAGATATATACAACCACCACTAGAGGGAGCTCAGGAGATTACTACATACAGATATATACAACCACCACTAGAGGGAGCTCAGGAGATTACTACATACAGATATATACAGCCACCACTAGAGGGAGCTCAGGAGATTACTACATACAGATATATACAACCACCACTAGAGGGAGCTCAGGAGATTACTACATACAGATATATACAACCACCACTAGAGGGAGCTCAGGAGATTACTAGATACAGATATATACAGACACCACTAGGGGGAGCTCAGGAGATTAATACATACAGATATATACAGCCACCACTAGAGGGAGCTCAGGAGATTACTACATACAGATATATACAGCCACCACTAGAGGGAGCTCAGGAGATTACTACATACAGATATATAAAGCCACCACTAGAGGGAGCGCAGGAAATTACTACATACAGATATATACAGCCACCACTAAAGGGAGCTCAGGAGATTACTGCATACATATATATACAGCCACCACTAGATGGAGCTCAGGAGATCACTGCATACAGATATATACAGCCACCACTAGAGGAAGCTCAGGCGATTACTGCATACAGATATATACAGCCACCACTAGAGGAAGCTCAGGTGATTACTGCATACATATATATACAGCCACCACTAGAGGGAGCTCAGGAGATTACTACATACAGATATATACAGTCACCACTAGAGAGAGCTCAGGAGATTACCGCATACAGATATATGCAGCCACCACTAGAGGGAGCTCTGGAGATTACTACATACAGATATATACAGCCACCACTAGAGGGAGCTCAGGAGATTACTACATACAGATTTATACAACCACCACTAGAGGGAGCTCAGGAGATTACTACATACAGATATACACAACCACCACTAGAGGGAGCTCAGGAGATTACTACATGCAGATATATACAGACACCACTAGGGGGAGCTCAGGAGATTACTACATACAGATATATACAGCCACCACTAGAGGGAGCTCAGGAGATTACTACATACAGATATATACAGCCACCACTAGAGGGAGCTCAGGAGATTACTACATACAGATATATACAGCCACCACTAGAGGGAGCGCAGGAAATAACTACATACAGATATATACAGCCACCACTTGAGGGAGCTCAGGAGATTGCTGCATACATATATATACAGCCACCACTAGATGGAGCTCAGGAGATCACTGCATACAGATATATACAGCCACCACTAGAGGAAGCTCAGGCGATTACTGCATACATATATATACAGCCACCACTAGAGGGAGCTCAGGAGATTACTGCATACAGATATATACAGATACCACTAGAGGGAGCTCAGAAGATTACTGCGTACAAATATATACAGCCACCACTAGGGGGAGTTCAGGAGATTACTGCATGCAGATCTATACAGCCACCACTAGAGGGAGCTCAGGAGAATACTGCATACAGATATTTACAGCCACTACTAGAGGGATCTCAGGAGATTACTGCATACAGCTATATACAGCCACCACTAAAGGGAGCTCAGGATATCACTACATACAGATATATACAACCACCACTAGAGGGAGCTCAGGAGATTACTACATACAGCTATATACAGCCACCACTAGAGGGAGCTCAGGAGATTACTACACACAGTTATATACAGCCACCACTAGAGGCAGCTCAGGAGATTTTTGCATACAGATATATACAGCCACCACTAGAGGAAGCTCAGGAGATTACTACATACAGATATATACAGCCACCACTAGAGGGAGCTCAGGAGATTACTACATACAGATATACAGCCACCACTAGAGGGAGCTCAGGAGATTACTACATACAGATATATACAGCCACCACTAGAGGGAGCTTAGGAGATTACTACATACAGATATATACAGCCACCACTAGAGGGAGCTTAGGAGATTACTGCATACAGATATATATTCACCACTAGAGGGAGCTCAGGAGATTACTACATACAGATATATACAGCCACCACTAGAGGGAGCTCAGGAGATTACTGCATACAGATATATACAGCCACCACTATAGGAAGCTCAGGAGATTACTACATACAGATATATACAGCCACCACTAGAGGGAGCAAATGAGCTTACTGCATACAGATATACACAGCCACCACTAGAGGGAGCTCAGGAGACTACTACATACAGATATAAACAGCCACCACTAGAGGGAGCTCAGGAGATTACTACATACAGATATATACAGCCACCACTAGAGGGAGCTCAGGAGATAACTACATACAGATATAAACAGCCACCACTAGAGAGAGCTCTGGAGATTACTGCATACAGATATATATAGCCACCACTAGAGGGCGCTCATAAGACTACTACATACAGATATATACAGCCACCACTAGAGGGAGCTCAGGAGACTACTACATACAGATATATACAGCCACCACTAAAGGTAGCTCAGGAGATTACTACATACTGATATATACAGCCACTACTAGATGGAGCTCAGGAGCTTACTGCATACAGATATATATGGCCACCACTAGAGGGAGCTCAGGAGACTACTACATACAGATATATACAGCCACCACTAGAGGGAGCTCAGGAGATTACTGCATACAGATATATACAGCCATCACTTTAAGTAACTCAGGAGATTACTGCATACAGATATATACAGCCACCACTAGAGGGAGCTCAGGAGATTACTGCATACAGATATATACAGCCACCACTAGAGGGAGCTCAGGAGATTACTGCATACAGATATATACAGCCACCACTAGAGGAAGCTCAGGAGATTACTGCATACAGATATATACAGCCACCACTCAAGGTAACTCAGGAGATTACTGCATACAGATATATACAGCCACCACTAGAGGGAGCTCAGGAGATTACTGCATACAGATATATACAGTGACCATTAGCGGGAGCTCAGGAGATTACGACATACAGATATATAAAGCCACCACTAGAGGGAGCTCAGGAGATTACTACATACAGATGTATACAGCCAATACTAGAGGGAGCTCAGGAGATTACTACATACAGATATATATAGGCACCCCTAGGGGAGCTCATGCGATTACTACATACATATATACAGTGACCACTAGAGGGAGCTTAGGAGATTACTACATACGGAGATATATGGGCACCACTAGGGGAGCTCAGGAGACTACTACATACAGATATATACAGCCAACACTAGAGGGAGCTCAGGAGCTTACTGCATACAGATATATACAGTGACCACTAGAGTGAGCTCGGGAGATTAATACATAGAGATATATACAGCCACCACTAGAGGGAGCTCAGGAGATTACTACATGCAGATATATACAGCCACCACTAGAGGGAGCTCAGGAGGTTACTACATACAGATATATACAGCCACCACTGAAGGGAGCTCAGGAGATTACTACACACAGATATATACAGCCACCACTAGAGGGAGCTCAGCAGATTACTGCATACAGATATATGCAACCACTACTAGAGGGAGATCAGGAGATTACTAGATACAGATATATACAGCCACCACTAGAGGGAGCTCAGGAGATTACTGCATACAGATATATACAGCCACCACTAGAGGGAGCTCAGGAGATTACTGCATACAGATATATACAGCCACCACTAGAGGAAGCTCAGGAGATTACTGCATACAGATATATACAGCCACCACTCAAGGTAACTCAGGAGATTACTGCATACAGATATATACAGCCACCACTAGAGGGAGCTCAGGAGATTACTGCATACAGATATATACAGTGACCATTAGCGGGAGCTCAGGAGATTACGACATACAGATATATAAAGCCACCACTAGAGGGAGCTCAGGAGATTACTACATACAGATGTATACAGCCAATACTAGAGGGAGCTCAGGAGATTACTACATACAGATATATATAGGCACCCCTAGGGGAGCTCATGCGATTACTACATACATATATACAGTGACCACTAGAGGGAGCTTAGGAGATTACTACATACGGAGATATATGGGCACCACTAGGGGAGCTCAGGAGACTACTACATACAGATATATACAGCCAACACTAGAGGGAGCTCAGGAGCTTACTGCATACAGATATATACAGTGACCACTAGAGTGAGCTCGGGAGATTAATACATAGAGATATATACAGCCACCACTAGAGGGAGCTCAGGAGATTACTACATGCAGATATATACAGCCACCACTAGAGGGAGCTCAGGAGGTTACTACATACAGATATATACAGCCACCACTGAAGGGAGCTCAGGAGATTACTACACACAGATATATACAGCCACCACTAGAGGGAGCTCAGCAGATTACTGCATACAGATATATGCAACCACTACTAGAGGGAGATCAGGAGATTACTAGATACAGATATATACAGCCACCACTAGAGGGAGCTCAGGAGATTACTGCATACAGATATATACAGCCACCACTAGAGGAAGCTCAGGAGATTACTACATACAGATATATACAGCCACCACTAGAGGGAGCTCAGGAGATTACTACATACAGATATATACAGTCACCACTAGAGGAAGCACAGGATTTTACTACATACAGATATATACAGTTACTATTAGGCCTCTTGCACACAAACACATTTTCTTTCTGTGTCCGTTCAGGTTTATTTTTTGCGCTCCATATGCAGAGCCATTTGTTTCAATAAGTCAGCAAAAAAAAGGAAGGTACTCTCCGTGTGCTTTCCGTTTCCGTATTTCCGTACATCTGATCCGCAAAAATATAGAAATTGTCCTATTATTGTCCGCATAACAGACAAGGATAGTACTGTTATATTAGGGGCCCGCTGTTCCGAATTTTTTGCGGATCCATTTTTTGTGGACCGTAGAATACAAGAGGCCTTTGAGAGGGAGTTCAGGATCTTACGACATACAGATATATACAGCCACCACTAGAGGGAGCTCAGGAGATTACTACATATAGATATATACAGCCACCACTAGAGAGAGCTCATGAGCTTACTGCATACAGATATATACAGCCACCACTAGAGGGAGCTCAGGAGATTACTACATACAGATATATACAGCCACCACCAGAGGGAGCTCAGGAGATTACTGCATACAGATATATACAGCCACCACTAGAGAGAGCTCAGGAGATTACTGCATACAGATATATACAGCCACCACTAGAGAGAGCTCAGGAGATTACTACATACAGATATATACAGCCACCACTAGAGGGAACTCAGGAGATTACTACATACAGATATATACAGCCACCACTAGAGGGAGCTCAGGAGATTTCTACATACAGATATATACAGCCACCACAAGAGGGAGCTCAGGAGATTATTGCATACAGATACAGCCACTTTTACATATCGTTAGTACAGCCTTATGCTATTATATTATGGTCACTGGTTCCAAAAGAAATAAAACTGATCAGAGAGGATCTTAGGAGAAAAGATAAAAATAATGATATTAAAGTTATATTTATATTGGTGTAGTATAATTAACCACTTCAGCCACCATGACGTATCAGTACATCACGATGGCTGAGGTGATGTATGGGCTGTTGCTATGAGCCCGCTTCATAGGCGGCAGGTGCCGGCTGTATAATACCGCAATTACAGGGAATGGCGATCTAGCCGAACACCGGTTAACCCATCAGATGCCACAATAAAATATGATTGCATCTGCGAAGTAAGGCAGAGGGATGGGGTTCCCTTTGCCTTCTGATTGGAGCCCCTGCAGTGAAAATGTGGGTCTATAATCAGTTACTATGGCAGCCTGGATCAGTGGTGTTGCTAGGGCTGGTGTCACCTGGTGCGGTAGAAAATTGTGTCAACCCCCCCCCCCCCAAGCACAACCCCACCCCCTCCCTTCCCATCGGCGATCTGTCTGCTTAGCTGGGACTCCTAAGCCTGGCCTGTAAGCTGGGACTCCTAAGCCGGCATTCCCTGTACAGCGATCGAGCTTCTCTTCAATTACACAGGCAAGTGCAGTGAATAAATTATCTTCTGCCGACACTGGTGTCACCCCATCAGTGGTGTCACCCGTGGCGACCCGCTCCCGCCGCACTGCACTCGCAGCGCCACTGGCCTGGATGCTTCTGATCTGAAGCTTCCCAGCCTGCCATGATAAGCTTCCTGCTAAGCTGTGCACAAAGTACAGTTCAGTAGGGAGCATATCAAAATCCTAATAGATTCTTTATTAGGGTGAATGGGACAAGGGATCAAAAGATCTCAGGTTCTAGCCCCCAAAAGGAGTTAAAAGTTAATATTAAAGTTTTTAGATATTTAAAAATAAAAAAAGTTTTAAAAAATAAAAACAGTTACATTAAAAGTTTAAAATCACCCCTCCCCTCCCTTTCCTAATTTCACATATAACATTAGAAAAGGGAGGGGTGATTTAAACAATGTAAAAATATCAAGTATTTTCATATCTGAAAGTGTCTGAACTAAAAGCATTTTTAAAAATTACCTGTGCAGTAAACGTTGTTATGAAAAAAAAAAAAGCGATTCTGTGTTTTTTTTTTTTTTTAAGTAGTAAAAAGAAAAATATACAGGTCTGGTATCACTGCATTAATATTGAGCAGCAGAATAAGGCCATCTTGTGATTGTTAGTGCACAGTAAATGCTGTGATGTTAAAACCCCAAAAACCTTGGCGGAATTTGTTTTTGTTTTTCAATTTAACCCCACAAAGAATTTTTTCAATTTTCCAACAACAGACAACTTATCCCACAAAAAATAAGCTCTGTGAATGGAAAATTAAAAGAAAGTTATGGCTATTGGAATATGGGGAGGAGAAAATGAAAATGCAAAACCTGAAATGGGCCCAGTACTTAAAGTGTTAATAGTATTAATGAGCTGTTGAAGATTAAGGAGGTCATTTATTAAGACCGACATTTTAGACGTCAGTCCTAATAAGGCCCTGTGCTGACGGTGGATCCGCCAAAGTTGTGTAGAGGCGCAGGCCTCCCCTTAATTTCGGTGGATCCTCTGCTGCTTCTAAATTTAAGAGATTCCTCACTGTGCTACATTTACACTATTTTCTACAACTAAACGAGGCGTAAAAAGTGATAAATGAGCACGGCCTGCCGATCCCTCCCCTCCCCCACCCCACCCACTTTTTTAGGCCCGACATGAGCGGGGAAGAAGTTACAGATTCAGCAGCAACATGGCGTGCAACACAATCTGTGCCAGATATATGGTAGAAAAGTGTTGTACATCTGTTGGTAACTGACCCCTAAGATTGGAAAGCCCCCCTGGACATCTATGTTAGGAACATTTCATTAACGAGGAGGATTATTGTAGGACATTGACTCTTCTTAGCCAGGAAAATGATTCTGGTTAAATGGATATTAAAAGAGTTGCCACTCTGAAAAAAATGAGAATCTTTATTAGGTGAAACTGCACAATCCGAAAAGAGATGGACTAATATAAGTGGTAAATTAGACCAATTTAACAAAAAAAGGATATTTGGATTAAGAAATAAAGTAATAACTATTATATAGTTTTAAATGTATCTCTCATCTCCTGGAATTCTATTATATTTAATTTTATTATGGTTTGTTTGTTTATTTGTTTGTTTTTGTCGCACTCGGAGCTGCCTGGTTTTGTGTTTTTCTTTTCCTTTTTTGTATATTTTTAAAATTAATAATAATAATAACATATTTACATGTGTTTAGTCTAGATGAGCTTTTTGTACCTTTCTCTGTATCAATAAGGGGAAATAAAGTTCTATTCCCACATCCTCCCATCCCCTGCTTGAACTTGATGGATGGATCTCTTATTTCAACTATGTATGCGGTGAGCTCCCCCTAGTGGTGGCAGCAGACACACAGAATTGTATCAGGGAAGCAGAGAATGTGGAGCTCTGTCTCAGGAGAATGGAGCTTTTACACTCTGGTGCCTGCACTTTGCAGGGAATACAGCAACCCAGATCTCTGTTTCTCGGGTTTGTTTTTTTCTGGTGTGGTTGAAATCAGATCTTGAGGTGCAAAATGGCATCACAACCTCAGCTCTGCTGCATATGTATGCACACCCTAAACTCCTATATATGCCTTCATTCAACCCATTGACTTAAATACCGTGGTCCCTCAAGTTACAATATTAATTGGTTCCAGGATGTTGAAACCATTGTAACTCAAAGGGGATGTCTCATGAAAAATATTCTACAGTTTTCAAACCAGCACCTGGATCTGAATATTTTTGTGATTACATGTAATTACACATTCAGCATAGCCACTGGGTTATACAATAAACTGTATCTGTACAGCATCACCGGCTGTATGTTTCTTTTCTTATTTCTTTGTCCTGCTCACTCAGAAGCCCGCACATGCTCAGTTTCATCCTTGAACTGCCTCCTGTGCTGTGATAGGGAGAGCAGAGACACGCCCCTGAGCAGTGACAGGGAGCACAGAGACACACCCCTAAGCAGTGACAGGGAAAGCAGAGACACGCCCCTAAGCAGTGACAGGGAGAGCAGAGACACGCCCCTAAGCAGTGACAGGGAGAGCAGAGACACGCCCCTAAGCAGTGACAGGGAGAGCAGAGACACGCCCGTAAGCAGTGACAGGGAGAGCCGGGGCCCCCGTTCCTGAGCAGTAATAGGGAGAGCATAGACACGCCCCTGAGCAGTGATAGGGAGAGCAGAGACACGCCCCTGAGCAGTGATAGGGAGAGCAGAGACACGCCCCTGAGCAGTGATAGGGAGAGCAGAGACACGCCCCTGAGCTGTGACAGGGAGAGCATGGACACTCCCCTGAGCTGCAGCAGAAAATACACGCCCCTTGAGCTGTCAGCTTGATACAAATCTAGTAGAGCAATAAGGGGGAGATCTCTGGATCCATGGGAGGTACAGGGCTGGTTCTAGCTTTGTTAGAAAGAGATTGTCATGTCCTACGTATATGATATGATTTTCATTTTTTACATTAGTCATGGGATCACCCCTTTAAGTAATCGGTTCCAAAGCCCCAAAATGTCATCCAAGATAGTAGAAAATAAAGGTTTAAGAAAAATAAGCAGATAACAAAGAGAAATAACAAGTCCTTACATATAACAATCAGGACTAGCTGCTCACTAGCCACTAATCCAGCTATTTTACCAGAGAGGTGGCCTTGATTGGTCGGATCTGAGTCTGAGACGTTGTATCTGTTGAGTCTGGTTATAACCTACGATGGGTCAGAAAACATCACTGTCTGTGGAAACTGTTGCATCCTGAGGGAGCGCTGCAGATAATTGTTTGTTAGATAGTTTGATGCTTTTGCTTTACCACCAGCATTATTACAGGCCAGTGCCTTATACCAGGTCAGCTCTCCACCGCTGGAAACGCTTCCTTTATTGCATCCGTTACTGTAACGTATCTCTTGTTACCCTCCCCCACTGAGCAGTAATTCTTATTTCTGGTGTTTATACCTCGTCTCATACTCAGCGTATGTGATGTGAGAGAAGCGTGCGGTGTGCATGGGCAGTGTTTCTCCCTCACCCCTATTAGTAAATAGGGGGGCTAATCAGCTCCTGCCCTGGCGCTGGCCTCTACATAACCTTGGCGCATCCACCGCTGGTCATATCTATGCCAGTTTCCTACATTTAGACCATTTTCTACGCCTTTCCTGCCCAAACCACCTTTTTTAGACCTGGCGTGAGCGGAGAATAAGTCACAGATTCTGCCGCAACATGACGTGTGACAGAATATGCGTCAGATATACACCACAAAAGTGGCTGACTTGTTTGGATGAATTTCTATGTATAGTTTTCCAGGAAGTTGCTACTATCTGTGGTGTTACATAGGACTGCAGGTGACATCCACTGCATTATCTGTACTCAGAGGGTTATCACTGTGTTATCTGCGGTGTTACATAGGACTGCAGGTGACATCTACTACATTATCTGTACTCAGAGAGTTATCACTGTGTTATCTGTGGTGTTACATAGGACTGCAGGTGACATCTACTACATTATCTGTACTCAGAGAGTTATCACTGTGTTATCTGTGGTGTTACATAGGACTGCAGGTGACATCTACTACATTATCTGTACTCAGAGAGTTATCACTGTGTTATCTGTGGTGTTACATAGGACTGCAGGTGACATCTACTACATTATCTGTACTCAGAGAGTTATCACTGTGTTATCTGTGGTGTTACATAGGACTGCAGGTGACATCTACTACATTATCTGTACTCAGAGAGTTATCACTGTGTTATCTGTGGTGTTACATAGGACTGCAGGTGACATCTACTACATTATCTGTACTCAGAGAGTTATCACTGTGTTATCTGTGGTGTTACATAGGACTGCAGGTGACATCTACTACATTATCTGTACTCAGAGAGTTATCACTGTGTTATCTGTGGTGTTACATAGGACTGCAGGTGACATCTACTACATTATCTGTACTCAGAGAGTTATCACTGTGTTATCTGTGGTGTTACATAGGACTGCAGGTGACATCTACTACATTATCTGTACTCAGAGAGTTATCACTGTGTTATCTGTGGTGTTACATAGGACTGCAGGTGACATCTACTACATTATCTGTACTCAGAGTTATCACTGTGTTATCTGTGGTGTTACATAGGACTGCAGGTGACATCTACTACATTATCTGTACTCAGAGAGTTATCACTGTGTTATCTGTGGTGTTACATAGGACTGCAGGTGACATCTACTACATTATCTGTACTTAGAGAGTCATCACTGTGTTATCTGTGGTGTTACATAGGACTGCAGGTGACATCTACTACATTATCTGTACTCAGAGAGTTATCACTGTGTTATCTGTGGTGTTACATAGGACTGCAGATGACATCTACTACATTATCTGTACTCAGAGAGTTATCACTGTGTTATCTGTGGCGTTACATAGGACTGCAGGTGACATCTCCTACATTATCTGTACTCAGAGTTATCACTGTGTTATCTGTGGTGTTACATAGGACTGCAGGTGACATCTACTACATTATCTGTACTCAGGGAGTTATTACTGTGTTATCTGTGGTGTTACATAGGACTGCAGGTAACATCTACTGCATTATCTGTACTTAGAGAGTCATCACTGTGTTATCTGTGGTGTTACATAGGACTGCAGGTGACATCTACTACATTATCTGTACTCAGAGAGTTATCACTGTGTTATCTGTGGTGTTACATAGGACTGCAGGTGACATCTACTGCATTATCTGTACTCAGAGGGTTATCACTGTGTTATCTGTAGTGTTACATAGGACTGCAGGTGACATCTACTACATTATCTGTACTCAGAGAGTTATCACTGTGTTATCTGTGGTGTTACATAGGACTGCAGGTGACATCTACTACATTATCTGTACTCAGAGAGTTATCGCTGTGTTATCTGTGGTGTTACATAGGACTGCAGGTGACATCTACTACATTATATGTACTCAGAGAGTTATCACTGTGTTATCTGTGGTGTTACATAGGACTGCAGGTGACATCTACTACATTATCTGTACTCAGAGAGTTATCACTGTGTTATCTGTGGTGTTACATAGGACTGCAGGTGACATCTACTACATTACCTGTACTCAGAGAGTTATCACTGTGTTATCTGTGGTGTTACATAGGACTGCAGGTGACATCTACTTCATTATCTGTACTCAGAGAGTTATCACTGTGTTATCTGTGGTGTTACATAGGACTGCCGGTGTCATCTACTACATTATCTTTGTGATGACTGGAATTATGGTCACATGTAAGATATCAGAAGGTACTCTATAGAGTAATACACAGAAAGGTGTCAGTGTTACAGTGCATTGTAAATTACTGGGGTATTATTAACATCTAAGGAAATGAGAAGTAATAGTTCCTGAGGGATGTGGAGCCGCACGACCCCAGGCATCATTTACTCTACGAAGACAAGCCGCTCCGCAATCTCTACATTGCAGCAAGCTGTCTGGGAACCCGCTGCGCTGCCCCGGCAGACACACAGCCGCAGCTCTCGGCTCCAGAGGACTTAACGACAGAGGGAACTTTATGCAGCCAATTAATACTTTTGCTTAATGAAGTAATGGCAGGAGAGTAACACACCGACAGGGGGACCGTGCTCCTGGAAAAAGACCCCGAAAATATCAACTGCAATGAATTATTCACAGGGTGACGCTCTGCTCGTACATTTCTCCAGTAACTACAAGCTGAAGTAGAAATGTACAGTATAGACAGACAGATACATCAACACATTAGATAGATGAGAGATAGACAGACTGATACATAGATAGATAGATAGATAGATAAATAGATAGATAGACAGATGGATAGACAGCTGTTATCTATCTATCTATCTATCTATCTATCTATCTATCTATCTATCTATCTATCTATCTCATATCTATCTATTTAGTATCTGTCTATTATTTATTATCTATCTATCTATCTATCTATCTATCTATCTATCTATTTTTCTATCTATCTCATATCTATTTCATATCTATATATCTATCTTCTATCTATCTATCTATCTATCTATCTATCTATCTATCTCATATCTATCTATCTATCTATCTATATCTCTATCTATCTATATCTCTATCTATCTATATCTCTATCTATCTATATCTCTATCTATCTATCTATCTATCTATCTATCTATCTATCTATCTATCGTCTATCTATCCATCGTACTATTAGCCCAGTAATGTTTGCTTGCAGACACAGATTTGGTCCCATGCCCTCTCTAGGTTTTGCAGCTTTCGGGCAGGTAGAGGGGGGCCCCTGTGCTCTCGCAGTAAATGGACTCCTGGATGTCCAGTAGCTCCTCCTAGAGTCCCCCTTTATTACCAGTATGTGTGAGCTATGACATTCATTAGTCCAGTGCCTTACATGCAATCTAATAGACAGAAGGAAACTGATTTTACGGTGGCGGTGCCCCGCCTTACCTATCGGACCCCCGCACAGATGCACAGGTTGCACCAATGTCATGCCCCTTTAGTGCAATCCCCTATCACACTTTGGGTAACCGTCAGTGCATTGCTAATATTTTCCCAGTCCAGTCCCACGGTTTGCACGGATTCGCTCTCCTCCTCTGACTTAAGATAAAAAGCTTCTCTTATTTCCCCCTTGTGCTGTGGATACTTTATCCACTGTGTAATCTCTTCTCTGTGTTTTCCTTGTGGTTTGTTGAATTTTAGATGATCTTGTAGTAGAGCGACGCTGACCTCTAGTGTTCAGTCTCCGGTATGACAATGTGGGGGGGAGCCAGCACCTACTGCAAGGAGCAGAATGCCCACACTTGTGCATTTCATGGGCTCAGCACCGCTGTGTCTCACGACTGTGCCCAATGCATCCGGTTTCTGGAGGCGTCTGCATGGTGGGATGGTCAAGGCGGCTTGCTGATACCTGCAGTTCAGCATGGCGCTGGGAAGCCTAGACTACTAGTAAATACAGTCATGTCCAGTCTTACCAGTTCACCCATGTAATATTTTATACCGCAGCCTGGTGATACAATTCTGTCCTATAACCACAGAACATTGCATCTCCAAGAAGCCATTAGACCTGTCAAGAAGCGCTTGGACTGTGGCTTTGCCTCTAGAATGACAAACACTTTCCCTTGGCTAAGATTGCAGCAGCAATGGCTGCAAGAGTGATGGTAACTAGATGGCAATGGTAAACTTTGAGGAGTTAGATACGCTGTGTCCATTCTGACGGTTTGACTTGGATACATTGTATCACACAGTAAGACAGAAATCATCCTCAGGCTCTGATCATGATGGGTTATGTGCCAGTCACTGACACATAGCTCCACATGCTGTACAGCAAAGCTACTAGTCTCAGGTATCATGGAAGCCTTGTAGATTGCAGCCTGCTGCCCAGAAATCTGCAATAGGTTACATGGAGCCTCCTTTGTAAGGACTACCATAAATCAGCATTTCAGTTGTAGTTGGATCTGTGTGGGCTTCCCCTGTACTCCCCTGACATATGAATCAGTGCATTCTCTATGGTTATCTTCTGGATGGAGGACACACACTAAATGCCTTACACCTCAGTACAAGGCAGATCTCAGTGAGATGAACATCTTGGAATGCATAGACCTCTTGCTAATTGCATTACATATCTTCTGGGCAACTAACTTTCCCCCCAATATTTCCAGACCCTCAGCAAAGCCACCATTGCACACATGACATGTCTGGGCACAAGACCCTGGACACTTACAGTTTGCAGCTGTTGATCCCAGATAACAAAGAGAAGGCAGCAGGCACAGGAAAGCACAAAACACTTTTGCATCCGAATCCATGTTATTGGCTGTAAATGATACAGTTTATATGTATTATCCCCAGATCTCTGTGTTGTGGCTGCTCAGACAAGCCCCTGGATCTCAGCAGCAGCATCCAGCTACTCCAACCTGAGCTGCAGACATCCCCTGCACAGACTCCTTAAAGACAGACACATCCAAAGGCAAGGAGAGCAGCTGGTGAGACGTGCAGTTCACTAAGCTGGAGAAACAATCAGCACCAGAGATGGTGGACAGCTCCTTATAGGCAAACAGTGCACTCCACCCACATCCCAGTGCAGGCTACACCCACTGGCTCCCTGGAGCAGCCATACACTCCAGCATTCCCTGTGCAGAGGCTTCAGATGAGCAGCACATACAGCCTGCTATACTGTGCAAGGACAGATTCAGTGCAAATTACATGACGTCTACAGATGAAGGGAGCTTTATTGTATCACAGACTGATGTAGAGGAAATGAGGGTCCCACAGATGACATGTAAAGGGACATCCTCTCTATGAAGCCAGGATTACAGTGCAACCATCTCCAGGGGGCTCTCCAGCGTGCAGAATGAGATACATTGTTGCAGGGTTGTTTCTATTTGTTTGTAGTGGGATCATTTTGTTTGTTTTGTAATATTTCAGATTTTGGAATGATACAATCTTTGTGTTTACAAATGTTTCTTAGATAAACACGACTCATTGTTTGCATTTCTTGCGATAATTGTCATGCAACGTTCTCGTCAAAACAATAGCTTTTGATAATATTTGCATGACAGTTGTGCCAGTGTGCAGCAGGATGGAGAATTTCTGGAGGAAATGTCATATTCTGCCACTGACAGCTGTGTAAACGGATGGGGCTGACCTGAGGACCTCTTGGGTCCTACCAGGATTTTCCTTCCGTTCAATATCATAATCACAATTTTGTCAGCGAGATGCCATTGTTTGCAAATAATCTTCCCATAAACTGGACGGTTTCATATACAATGTGGCTGTCAAGGATAACTACACCATGGAGCGCAATGTCTCTGAGTTCCTCCAGCGGATATTAGTTCTGTGGAAGCATCGCAGATAGATTCAAAGGTCAATTTGCAGCAAGTCTTAAGTGTGAAGCTGCCTCATTGATCATTAACTATGTGATTCCAGAACAGCAAATCCCTAATGTGATCTTAATGTGCTAAGCAAAAAGGTTCTCCCGCATAAAATATTTGTACACAGCACTGACTTGTCGTCAAATATATAATGTTCAAAGAAAATATGAATTATATTGGGCATTGTTATTTACCTTTGTTAGGGAAATATATATACAGTGAAATTTATCAGACAGCTTTACAATAAATTTGTAGAGTCGGTCCCGCTAATCTACAAATGCTTTGTAGATATTGAACCCACATCACTTTGGAGACACGCTGCGAATTCCAACGAAGCTAACGGACTGGAACTGTTGTATTTATTACAGCTTTACATTAAAGCCTAATATATAGAGAAAGGCCCAAGTAAGACAGTCCATAGGTGGGGTGCTTTACACTACTGCATCCCACACCTGGCATTGTGCTTGGTGATGGAAGGCAGGCATGCAGCAGCCACGGAAACCTATGCCCTGTCGATCTCGCCACAGCGCAGGTTTTGTATTGAGAGGAGGTCTGGATGTTACATGGTCTGAAAGTGGTGGCTGAGTTGCTGTGGTTCCTTCAACTTTACAATAATACCACTCACATGTGATGGTGGAAGATCTGGGAGGGAAGACATTTCAGGAAACAGACTGTTGACAGTGGTGACATCCTATTACAGGACCATGTTTTTTTAGTTGCAAGATTGTTTTTGCTTAGGCAGAGTGTATTGAGATTTTTTAGCAGTGCTCCATGGTATAGAGACTAATAGACAATGTTCCATAGGAAAAATTATGCAAAGAGGTATCTATCTTCCTGAGAGAAAGAATCATCTCACTAGTGCCATCTTCTGGAAGTGGCTTCCCATCAGTCACAGTCCAGCTTTTTAACATTTCTAGGGAAATGCAATAACAAGGGAAAATAAGTCAGAAGTGAGGGTAGTCTGTAAATAGGAGGCAGGCACAACAGATAGGAATCCCTGAGGAAGAACGAGGTACATCGTTCAAAACGCGTTGGTTGGACTGTTTAGCCTCCACCAGCAACCTGTAGTTCAGACAGAGTGACGTCACTCGCTCCTGTACGGAGCGTGAGCGCAAGGACGTTTTTGGAGCAAAGTGCTACCGGCCGGAGCATGCTCCTAGTTTGGAATACAGACACCCATCACAAGTAACATCTTGACTTTGGAACCTGCTTGAGGGACAAAAGGAGGACACTGCAAGCAACACAAACAAGGTGGGAAGATACACCAAAAGTATTCGCAATAGCAGTTAGAATCTAGCCTAGCAGGGTCACAGTAGTTGCATGTGTAGGGTGAGCACGATATCAGTAGTTTAAAAGTAAACAAGGGAAAATAGTCAAGCCAAATTTCTATCTGCAGAAGCTGTATTCGAGAGCTTGCCCTTGGCTGGCTTTGAACACACCTTAAGCAGGGTGCAGGCTCTCCTTAAATATACCAACTGTGTATGGAGACATTTTAGCAGTAAGACTAGCCATAGACGATACGAGGAATCTTCCTGGTGGACTGATGCCCACAGGACCTTTTTCTGGCTGGATACATACTGCTGGGGGCACTAAAGGGGTCATTATTAGAGGAAGGTAGAGCTAGCGTGGTGCTGTGGCCCACATATCACCTCCTAAGCCTCCTGCTCTAAATCTTGATAAGAAACAATTAGGCAATTATTGATGGCCACCACAGAGAGACAAGCTTCTGGAGATGTATTTTGTGCTGCACTGTGGTGTTTGGCATGTTATTCTGTTCTGCACTATGGTATTGCTGACCTTGGCAACTTGTATTGGCCACTTCTACTAGTGGTTCCCCACCTTCTGTCAATTTGGACCCACCTACAACATTGTGACCAGTTTTAGTTTTTTTTTCCAGGGCCACTTTAGGTTTCCAGTCTCCCCCTGTTAGATGTGCTCCATGGTAAGGATACTTGGCAATGCTCCATGGGAAAAAAATAATCAAAGATATATCTCCGAGGGACAGAAAACCATCTTGTTAGCAAACTCAAAGTCTGTCAAAGTCTGAGGAGGAGAGATCATAGATAAGAAAGAGTGGATGTTGGTTCTGAGTTACATTGTGTTTTGTAGGCAAACCAGAGCTGCGGTCAGAATTGTGCTAGCAGTTATTGGAGGCAGTCAGCAACTTAAGGACAGATGAGCTAAGCTCCTATGATTCAGAGCGACCAGATAACTGTTCAGTGACTTGATGAAGGACCTAACTTTCTAGAATGTAATGTACCAGAACAAGCTTTGGAAAGACACTGAAGAATACTGGGAGATTCATAGCAGTAGAAGACAGCAAAGCAAAACTATTGTCAGTATACAAATGTATCAAATGTTAACTTGAGTCTTCATGCATTAAATACACATTTCTAGCAAACGTTGACTTGAATTTTGAATTTCTTTTGTTGTGTTAACTGTTACTGCAACATTGCATTTAGTGCTAAGTTAACATTTGCTACATCTGTGTATTTTATTATTCTGAGACTATGTATTGTATCTGCTGGATTTCCATTGATTCTTTGACCAACCAAAACAGGCATCAAATTAATCATTCCCGCAAATCTTGGCTACAGAACCTCATGACACAAACACATGAAAACTAGTATCACATTGCAACCATGGATCAGCTGGGGTGAGAGCTTCTCCATGATAGCAGCCCTCACTCTGGCTAATACAGAGGGGACCCCATCATATCCTGTCCACTAACCTGTAATGACATTTATAGACAGCCAAGGCAAATAGTTCTGGACAATTTCCTAGCCATAGCAATGGTCTCCCAGCTGTGGCTGTTTGGCAAAAGCAAAACTACAACTCCCAAGACACTGGTGTATTGTAAGGGTATTTTTAATTACTCATTGGTTCTGTTCCCTTTAATTCTGTTTAATATTCTGTGTAATAATTTATAAGTTTCCTTGTAATGAAGGGGGTTAAAGATAGTACATATCCCCCATTGTGCTGATAAGACAACATTCCTGAGTGACTTCAGAGACAAGCGTACTGTACACTGGAGGATGGGCTAACAGGTTTAAATTCAGTGACACACATTCCCTCAGGGACTGCACTAAAGACATTATCCTAGGTAAGATGTAAGTATGACACCCTATCTCTTGTACACCAGGGGGTGTCGGTCATGTGTTATAATGTGGTAGACAGCCATGGGTTATAGCATGATTGACAGAGTCTCCACCCCATTTAGGCTAGTGCTGTTTATGTACTTTTTATTATTCTGTATATGATTTGTTTGTGTTATCGGAAATATTTAATCACACTTAGTAAATATATTTATTCACTAAGCCTGCGTAAGCTTATTCATTCTCAAATCTTTAGAATTCATGTTACGTTACACTTGGTGGCAGTGGTGGGATTTGAGCAAATTAATATTCTTACCATAGATAGGGTGTTACATTTGTGGTTTTATTAGAGCTGAAAAGACATAGGTTGCGGCCGTCAGCTTATAGAGAGGTTTATGTTATTTAAGGGGGTTTTCCTGAAGTAGAAAAAAAAGGGTTTGAATATTTATAGAAACCTTGACACACTTGTCTATAGGCTGCCTCTTGTATTGCAGCAAGTGAATGGGACAGAAGTACAATACCAGCCACCAATGGTGGATTATAATAGTGGGGTTTGGGGGGCGCTTGGGGCCCAAAGCTTCGGTGGGCCCATAGCAAAAAATGCACATCATTATCCTTATGAAAACATCCGAGGTGGCAGGGTACAAGAGCTCATGGCTCCCATCTCCATTCAATCTCATAGGCCACAGGCCACTAGGTCTCTAGTATATGAGATGCTCTTGATATGAGAATGTCATCGCAACCACCTGTGCTGGGTCTTGGGTATTGCAACTTCCTGTGTAAAAATGTAAGTGATATGAGGATGTTATCACAACCACCCATGCCAGGTTCAGGCTGCTGCTGGAAGAGTCTTGTTGGCTGCATCATAGGTGGCAGGGAATACTGGGACAACAAGAATGTGTATACTGGGGCAGTAGGAATTATTAGCAGCACGACTGAGGCAATAAAAATTATTAGGGGCACTATTCAGCCAATAAGAACTACTGGGGGCATACTGGGGAAATAGGAACTACTGGGGTCATACTGGGGCAATAAAAACAACTGGGGGCATACTAGGGCAATAAGAACTATTGGGGGCATACTGGGGCAATAAGAACTACTGGAAGCATACTGGGGCAATAAGAAATATTGGAGGCATACTGGGGCAATAAAAACTACTGGGGGCATACTAGGCCAATAAGAACTACTTGGGGCATACTGGATCAATAAGAACTATTTGAGGCATATTGGGGAAATAAAAATTACTGGGGGCATACTGGGGCAATATGAACTACCGTATGCATACTGGGGCAATAAGAACTACTGATGGTATACTGGGGAAATAAAAACTACTGGGGGCATACTGGGGTAATAAATACTACTGGGAGTATACTAGGGCAATAAAAACTACTGGGGGTATTCTGGGAAGTTAAGAACTACTGGAATCCTACTAGGACAATAAGTACTACTAGGGTCATACTGGGGAAATAAAAACTACTGGTGGCATACTGGAGCAATAAAAACTACTGGAGGCATACTGTGGCAAGAAGAATTACTGGAGGCATACTGGGGCAATAAAAACTACTTGGGACATACTAGGCCAATAAAAACTACTTGGGGCATACTGGAGCAATAAGAACTATTGGAGGCATATTGGGGAAATAAAAATTACTGGGGGCATACTGGGGCAATATGAACTACCGTATGCATACTGGGGCAATAAGAACTACTGATGGTATCCTGGGGAAATAAAAACTACTGGGGGCATACTGGGGTAATAAATACTACTGGGAGTATACTAGGGAAATAAAAACAACTGGGGGTATTCTGGGAAGTTAAGAACTACTGGAATCCTACTAGGGCAATAAGTACTACTTGGGTCATACAGGGGAAATAAAAACTACTGGCGGCATACTGGAGCAATAAAAACTACTGGAGGCATACTGTGGCAAGAAGAATTAGTGGCGGTACATACTGGGGCAATAAAAACTACTGGAGTCATACTGGGAAATAAAACTACTGGGGGCATACTGGGAGAATATAAACTACTGGGGGCATACTGGGGCAACAGGGATGGACTGGGGACTGAAAGTGGCCTGGACAAAAAGATAAAAGTGGCCCCATGTTGCAGGTGGGTCCAAATTTACAGAATGTAGGGCAACATAATTAGGAAGGTTCAACATATGTAGGCAGGGACAACAGAAGTTTGAAGGGCCAGCAATACCATAGTGCAGAACAATATACTGACCCAGCTGAACCCAATACCACAGAGCAGTACAAAATACTGCCACCTGCGCCACAGAATTCAACTGTATCGCTGTCCTGAGGACATTAATATAGTTGAATTCAGGAGGGCACTTGTGGCTGATGGCCATCTGTGTAGGAGAGAATCAGATCATTATGAACCAAACTGGCAGCCATGAGGAGGGGTTGTGTGGCCCCCCTAGGCATTGGCCCACCAGGAAATTTCCCTGTAGGGTTTATGGCCAATCCGCCCCTGTGGGGCAATAAGAACTACTGGGGGCATACTGGGAAAATAAAAACTACTGAGGGCAAACTGGAGAAAAAGGAACTAATGGAGACACTATACGCGCATTATTACTACTATGGGTACTGTAGGAGAGAATTATTACTGTTCGTGGGACTTTTAGGAGCATTATTACTATGGGGGACTATCTGTATGGCAATATAATTTTTAAGTACAGTGTTTGGGGGCATTGGGGAGCACAGTGGGCACAGTGCTGAGAATATCAGAGGATGATGGAAAAGTGAGGAACCTAAGATGTCTGTGTGGCAAACTCTGCCGAGATGAGACGAGACTGAAAGATGTCATCATGGTGGTCTGCTACCAATAGAGAAGATGAGGAAAGAGAACGTCTACATTAAAGGGGACTTCACTGGATATAAGAGGTATGTGGTGCTATGTTCTCCTGTATGTGTGATAGTGCTGTATGTAAAGTTCATCTAAATATGTCTGGAGAGGAGAGGTGTATTGTGCAGTATATGTATATATTTATATATATATATATGTATATATATATATATATATATATATATATATATATATATATATATTTATATATATATATATAATTTTTTTTTTTTTACTCATGGGGACCAAGCTGGAGGAACAACTTTGGGATACATAATCCACCCCTGTCAGTCTATGGAGATGAGTGACAATATTTCTGGGGGAAACAAAAAAACGGATCCTTTATTCTAATCCTGGACAGCCTCTTTAAACCTTCATAACCCCATCGTATCTATATTCAATTCTTAATTTTTACTTTTAGATGCTTTTCACCATAGAAGATCAATGCACAGAATGAGATGTTCTTCCCGCAGAGGTCTCGTAATGCATGGAAACTTCCTAATACAAATGGGATCTTGGTGGTAAAACATTTCCAAGCTTTTTTCCCTAATGATAGACAGTGACAAAACGTTCTCCTTCTATTATGTATTTATTCACTCCACTGTGCTCCGCTTCTCTCTTCCATTCACTGCACCCTGCAGCATAGGAGAGCATCAAGCAAAAACTGCAGCAAACAACATCATCACAATGACATTTTTAATCTTGCAGTAATTTCAGGCGGCAATAGAAGGGGTAAAGCAACCAACAGCCCGGCTCAGGTTACAGCAGGTTGACCCATTCTGCTGGAAGGAGGTTGCATTAAGTGAGCCGAGAGAGAATCTATCTAATGGGATAAAAGGAGAGAATCACCTGTCATGAGAAAGAATCAATCCTGCATCTAGTTGAAGTCAAGGGGCCCCTCCACGTCTCAGCCTTGTTTGTGCAATTTATAAGGCACTGAGTTGGGGATGTATTGGCAGATCGTGTGTAAAGAGGCGAAGGAGGAAAAAACATTAGTGATTTTCTATTATTACAGACAGACTTGTATGTACAAGGGAGAAATTCATCACTGAAGACACAAGACACTGCGGTCGGGTCTCCACAATATCCATCAGCACGAGGCTCTCAGATACACAATGTTCACCGGTTATAAACTGAGAGATGGAAGGAAGTCATGTTGTGTTGTAGACACAGCGCAAATTACCAGAAAGTGGAAGACTTACCCTATTGATTTGTTTTTAAAGGTGAGAAAATGTAAAGGGGTTATTAAGTGTGAAGTCAATAAATCTTAAAGTGTATATTCACATAAAGAATGTATCTTAAAAATTATTGTCAACTTGTAAATATGTAATATTACACTCCAGAGCTGTACTCACTATTATGCTGGTGCAGTCACTGTGTACATACATTACTTATACTGTACTGATCCTGAGTTACATCCTGTATTATACTCCAGAGCTGCACTCACTATTCTGCTGGTGCAGTCACTGTGTACATACATTACTTATACTGTACTGATCCTGAGTTACATCCTGTATTTTACTCCAGAGCTGCACTCACTATTCTGCTGGTAAAGTCACTGTGTACATACATTACATTACTTATCCTGTACTGATCCTGAGTTACATCCTGTATTACACTCCAGAGCTGCACTCACTATTCTGCTGGTGCAGTCACTGTGTACATACATTACTTATCCTGTACTGATCCTGAGTTACATCCTGTATTATACTCCAGAGCTGCACTCACTATTCTGCTGGTGCAGTCACTGTGTACATACATTACTTATCCTGTACTGATCCTGAGTTACATCCTGTATTATACTCCAGAGCTGCACTCGCTATTCTGCTGGTGCAGTCACTGTGTACATAAATAACTTATCCTGTACTGATCCTGAGTTACATCCTGTATTATACCCCAGAGCGGCACTCACTATTCTGATGGGGCAGTCACTGTGTACATACATTACTTATCCTCTACTGATCCTGAGTTACATCCTGTATTATTCTCCAGAGCTGCAGTCACTATTCTGCTGGTGCAGTCACTGTGTACATACATTACTTATCCTCTACTGATCCTGAGTTACATCCTGTATTATACTCCAGAGCTGCACTCCCTATTCTGCTGGTGCAGTCACTGTGTACATACATTACTTATCCTGTACTGATCCTGAGTTACATCCTGTATTATACCCCAGAGCGGCACTCACTATTCTGATGGTGCAGTCACTGTGTACATACATTACTTATCCTCTACTGATCCTGAGTTACATCCTGTATTATACTCCAGAGCTGCAGTCACTATTCTGCTGGTGCAGTCACTGTGTACATACATTACTTATCCTGTACTGATCCTGAGTTACATCCTGTATTATACTCCAGAGCTGCAGTCACTATTCTGCTGGTGCAGTCACTGTGTACATACATTACTTATCCTGTACTGATCCTGAGTTACATCCTGTATTATACTCCAGAGCTGCACTCACTATTCTGCTGGTGGAGTCACTGTGTACATACATTACATTACTTATCCTGTACTGATCCTGAGTTACATCCTGTATTATACGCCAGAGCTGCACTCACTATTTTGCTGGTGCAGCCACTGTGTACATACATTATATTACCTATCCTGTACTGATCCTGAGTTACATCCTGTATTATACTCCAGAGCTGCACTCCCTATTCTGCTGGTGCAGTAACTGTGTACATACATTACTTATCCTGTACTGATCCTGAGTTACATCCTGTATTATACTCCAGAGCTGCACTCCCAATTCTGCTGGTGCAGTAACTGTGTACATACATTACTTATCCTATACTGATCCTGAGTTACATCCTGTATTATACCCCAGAGCTGCACTCACTATTCTGCTGGTGCAGTCACTGTGTACATACATTACTTATCCTGTACTGATCCTGAGTTACATCCTGTATTATACTCCAGAGCTGCACTCACTATTCTGCTGGTGCAGTAACTGGTACATGCATTACTTATCCTGTACTGATCCTGAGTTACATCCTGTATTATACTCCAGAGCTGCACTCACTATTCTGCTGGTGCAGTCACTGTGTACATACATTACTTATCCTGTACTGATCCTGAGTTACATCCTGCATTATACTCCAGAGCTGCACTCACTATTCTGCTGGTGCAGTCACTGTGTACATACATTACTTATCCTGTACTAATCCTGAGTTACATCCTGTATTATACTCCAGAGCTGCACTCACTATTCTGCTGGTGCAGTCACTGTGTACATACATTCCTTATCCTGTACTAATCCTGAGTTACATCCTGTATTATACTCCAGAGCTGCACTCACTATTCTGCTGGTGCAGTCACTGTGTACATACATTACTTATCCTGTACTGATCCTGAGTTACATGCTGTATTATACTCCAGAGCTGCACTCACTTTTCTGCCGGTGGAAACCTAACAATTTCCAAACCCACTGAAAACAATCCCTAAATGGTAAGTAAAATATCATTAACAATGTTACATAAATGTAATTGACATTAATATATATGTATACATTTGGTGGCGCCTCAGTGGGACCTCTGTCTGTATACTGCTGTGTATGTTCACATGTAACATGTATCACGCCAGTTCTTAGCACACGTTGATATGTGAACATCATTCGGAGCAGTCTCCATTGTAAATACACTATAAAGAGATTCTGCTGGAACATTAATTGTCGGTAATTAGCTTCACAGTCTCTGTTGAGGAATGCAGTGATTCTAATACTGATCATAATCACCAAAAAGTGAGTAATTAGAAAAGCAAAAATTCGATGTCGCGGCTCTGCGCTGAGGAGAGACGTGGCTCCGATCCTTGGGTCATGCCCAGTGCACAGAGTCTACCGCCATCAAGGTTAAGGGGCAAACTGTGTTTAACCCTTTTAGGACTGATCCATTATAGAGCTTCAGGACAAAGCAGATTTTACAAAGTGGTGTCACTTTACCTAAGCCTGTGGCTTGTGTAGAGAGCCTGGATGACGGCACGGCCGCTGTATATTGGTGCAAATCTCATGAAAACCTCTGCCGTGAGCTCGGTATCAAGTATTCCTGGAATGAGAGACAGCACTCACATGGATAGTTCTGTAGATAAAAATCTACTGCCATCATCTATGCATCAATCACAACGTTTCTCTCAGTACGAAGCCCTTCTTCAGGATGAATCTCCAAGCCGGATTTTATGCCATGCCGTGGGCTCATGCAAGGCACTCACTCCATGAAATGCAACCTGTCGCCATTTACACTCTTCCTGGGAATTACTGCCTGAAGAAGGTCCTATGACCGCCCCAAACAGTGTGATTTGTGCATTACAAACATATCCATGTGAGAGAATTACTCGGCGGTGGTTTTGCTGCTGTAATTCTGCAGCTGGTTTTCCTTGTTCCTTTCGATAACACATCTAGGTGGATACTTTACACATTTATGTATTAAAGGAATGTGAAAAATGTTTGTTTTTTAAAGATGTCGATGTGAATGCCGAATTAATTCTCCAAAGTCTCACGTGACTTTGGGTGAATTGAAGTTTGGCTCCACGGAGCCAATGCATATGAATGCTGTACGGAGACGGCATTAAAACAAAGCGTTTGGCCGAATCGGCTTTGGATCGATGATCTGAAGCGCGATTCACTCAACACAAATAGTATTTCTATATAATGGTCTCTTTTGGTATGCCTCAATACTTTGGCTGGTACAGGGCTGCCCTGACACAATTCTCTCGAAGAGACAGGATGTTATTCTAAGTAGGTCATCTGGAGACAAGCTTTTTTGTGCCATGCCATCTGGATAGGTGCACATAGAAATTTTCTCCTACTCTTTCATGGCATTATAAGGTTTTAATATTTCATCGAAAAGATTCATCCCCCTCCTTCCCATAAATGTGTTGTACACCTGGATACAAGAAGGCTTGATAATAAATTTAGTGCATGGGTAGACACCTGTCACATGTCACATTAGCAATGGCATCAGCATCAAAGTGTAATGTGAGCTTACAGGCTTCTGTACGCAGTGACCGTGACCGGGCTGCACCTCCACCGTATATTCACAACATTTTAATCTCGATCTGCAAGATATTAAGTATCGCATATTGCACTGTGTAAAATACATACAAAAATAAATCTTCTCTATGTATCCCAGTAGGTTGGCCATGCCCTACACCTTATCACAAACCTCAAATCAGACGCATCTCTGCAAGACACCTGAGTACAGCAGAAGCCCCCCGTTCTGTAATATCAGAGCATGCATGCTATTGTAATTCATTTTAAAAAGGAATCTACATTCTGTAAGCCTCATGTGGGTCCCCAAAATTCTAGAGGCCCCTTACAATATCATTTCTGCCCTGCATAGCATAACGTAGGAAGGACATATTTGCGCATGAACGTGCCATGCAGCTCTGGAGCTCAATTAATGCATTGCATACTCACATAATTAATGATCTGGGCTGATTCGCTTTATAATTAATCAAGTCTAGGGGTTTCTTCTAAAATCATTAATAATGATTCCAATATGAAAGGAAGTAATTTCTGTTTTTAAGCAGAATTCAGAGTCAGACTGTGAGTAATTGACGAGAAGCAAATGTGCAAAAAGATGCAAGCACTTAAATTAGTCAATTACAGGAGGTGTTCTGTCAAAGTATGCAAATAAAATACAAAACCTGATTTATTTGTCACCAATTAACTTTCTTCTTCTCCTTCTTATCATTGTGTTATATAATTTATGGTGCAATGTTCTGTACCTCATTTGGTACACTGACTCACACCTCATCTAACTCCTCAGATTAACTGGCACATGGGTGAACCGCCCAATATTCTACATGCCACCCGAGACACATTTCCAAGTAGTTCCTCAGATTTACGGCTCCACAGCCCAATTGGTTGCACAGCTCAAATACAGGACCCTCCCCACCTCCCCAGCTTATTTTGTGCACTGCCCCACAATGTATCTGATGTACTGATTCACACCACATCTGGTGCACTGCTCATCACCTTATCTGGGGCACTGCACATACCTCTGGCACACTGATACTGTACCTTACCTAATGAACAGCGCTAAACCTCAGCTGGTGCGCTTCTCCACACCTCATCTACAGATTATCGCACTGCTCTATGCCTCATCTGGTACACTGCTCTATGCCTCATCTGGTGCACTGCTCTGTGACTCATCTGGGGCACTGCTCTGTGCCTCATCTGGTGCACTGCTCTATGACTCATCTGGAGCACTGCTCTATGCCTCATCTGGTGCACTGCTCTATGCCTCATCTGGTGCACTGCTCTATGCCTCATCTGGGGCACTGCTCTATGCCTCATCTGGTGCACTGCTCTGTGACTCATCTGGTGCACTGCTCTATGACTCATCTGGTGCACCTCTCTATGCCTTATCTGGTGCACCTCTCTATGCCTCATCGAGTGCACTGCTTTATGTCACATCTGATGCACTGCTTTATATCTCCTCTGATTCACCATACCTCATTGGGTGCACTGATCCATGTCTCATCTGATTCATCGCACTATATATCATCTACGTCTCGTCTGGTGCACTGCTACATTTCTCCTCTGGTGGACAGCTCAACACCTTATCTGCTTCTGCTCATACTTTATCTTGTGCATAGCTCCTTGTCTCAGCTGGTGCCCTGCTCCGAACCTCATCTGATGAAATACTTTATACCTCATCTCGTGCACTTCTCTATTCCTCATTTAGTGTTTAGCTTCATATTTTGTCTTGTGCACTGTTCCATATCTTATTTGGTGCAATCCTTTATGTCTCATCTGGTGCACTGCTTTATGTCTCATCTGATGCACTGCCCCATGTCTACTCTTGTTCATTGCTCCATCTGGAGTACTGCTCCATGTCTTATCTGATGTACTACTCTATACCACACCTCATCTAGTGATTAGCACCATATGTTATCTTGTGCACTGCCCCATGCCTTATTCAGTTAAGTCCTTTATGCCTCATCTGATGCCCAGCACCTAGTTTCATCTGGCACACTGTCCATGCCTCATCTGATGCCCAGCACCTAGTTTCATCTGGCACACTGTCCATGCCTCATCTGATGCCCAGCACCTAGTTTCATCTGGCACACTGTCCATGCCTCATCTGATGCCCAGCACCTAGTTTTATCTGGCACACTGTCCATGCCTCATCTGATGCACAGCTCCATTTCGCCTCTAGAGACAGGGCAATACCTCATCTAATACACAGCTCCATACCTCATCTGGCTCCAAAACCCAACTGGTACACAGCTGTACAGCCCAGGTATTCTACAACAGTCTAGTAGACATTTCCACAACCCAAAAATATCGGATAGAAGCTGCACTGCATTACCTTGAAAAATGCTTATAGTCCACTTATGTATAACAATCCTCATCCGGGGTAGGTGGGTACACGCAGTATTAGACCTTGGCTTGATGGTCCCAAAGATGTATTTTTCAAAGAGATCTGCAGAACTCCAAATGGTTTCAAAGTAAAAGGTGTATTTATTCACAGGGTAACATCATGATAGAGTAAAGTTTCGACTGAAAAGAGTTTAAAAAAGACTCTTTTGAGTCGAAACGTCGCTCTGTCATGATGTCATCCTGTATACACCTTTTACTTTGAAACCATTTGGAGTTCTCTTTGAAAAACACAACCCAAATAGGACACAATTGTATAGGCCAAATGACCCACAGTTATCTTGTATCTGCCGCATTGCTCCTTAGTTAATCTGATTTATAACTTCTCCAGTATTCTAAAATCTAGCAGACATTTTGCAGACTGTAGACTGCTGTACTATGATTGACAATCTGTATTCTGGTGAATTTAGAGCACCTTCAGAGATCCACTGTAGAAATACCACCCACAAGAACAGTCTATTCTCACCCCATTACAATGTGGTCCAGTTTTACCATTCCTCTTCTCCTGATATATACCCAGAGGGAAAAACATATGATGTTGATGTCCATATGTGACCACCTAGTGGTTGTCAGGTGATTTGCAGCCTGCCAAGTGTTTTTTTTGTGTGTGTGATAATTATCTATATTGTAAGAAGAGTCTATAATGATATTTTCAGAAAGACGGTGTGTACTCCTGAAATAACAGACCATAACATGGCATACAAATAAACTAGAAACCCTATATATTGTAGATCAATAGAGTCGAATAGAAACTAGAACTACGGCAATAACATTTTCAGTGCCTTCCTACACAGAGAGGTGGCAGCTAACAATTACTTCACTGAACGGTCGGTCAGTAATCACCCATTACAAGAGCCATAGATTTCAATTAGAAGCATCCAGAAGATAAATTTCTAATTGTGAACAAAAAGTCATCGAAACCAGGGAAGACATATTTGAAAAGAAATATAATATAGAACGTGTGCTCACATGGATTTCATTAGACTTGTATTTTGCAGAAAAGGTTGACAAACACGGACCTGAAACAATTGCATCACTGGTTTCTGTTCTATACATCCCGTAAATCAGTGGTGTCGAACCTAGAGCCCTCTCTGTGGGCACCCACACCATGGAAAAAGTCTACGGTGTACCAATAAGCCTTAGGGTACTTTCACACTTGCAGTAAAGTTTTCCGGTATTGAGTTCCGTCCTAGGGGCTCAATACCGGAAAAATACTGATCAGTTATATCGTAATGCATTCTGAATGGAGAGCAATCTGTTCAGGATGCATCAGGATGTCAGTTCAGTCACTCTTACGGTATTTGGCAGGAGAAAATACCGCAGAATGCTGCAGTATTTTCTCCATCCAAAATTCCGGATCACTAGCCGGAATGCTGGATCCGGCATTATTTTCCTTTGAAATGCATTAATTCCGGATCCCGCACCAAGTGTTCTGGCAAAACAGATCTGGTTTTCCGGTCTGCGCATGTGCAGACCTTAAAAAATGCAAAAAATATAAAAAAAACATGAGAGAGAGAAGGATCCGGTGTTTCAATGCATTTGTTAGACGGATCCGCATCCGGATCCGTCTACAAACGCTTTTCGGCTGCACATCGATTTCTGGATCCGGCAGGCAGTTCTGCCAACGGAAATGCCTGCCGGATTCTCACAACGCAAGTGTGGAAGTACCCTTTCCTGCCATTCATCAGCGCAGGGAGCACTATGAACAGCGCAGGCAGCGCACTGAATGTAGGCAGGATATTATAGCTAAATCATAAAGTACATGGAAGATATACAATATTGGACTGTAGTCTTCAGGGTAAATTGACGTGTTGGCACTTTGCAATAAAAAAGTGGGTCTTGTGTTGAAGTTTGGGCACTCGGTCTGTAAAAGGTTCGCCGCTGTAAATTGAACTGCACCAATTAAGCTCATTAATTATCACTATAACCATCTGTAAGTTTCAGAAACTGAATTAATTGCACATACAGATGTTTAAGTGAGGATCAGGATCAGGAGGTGGACAACTTCGAGAGAGATGTACTTTATATCATGCAAAAATATCTGCCTTGTAACATCATATTATTACAGATGTAAAATGTGCTGATTAGTTTCAAACTATAGTTTTATTAGTGGTCATTGTCTCCATCCGAGGCATAGCCATAAGGTTACACAATGAAATTCTGTCTGCCTTCAGTCACCACTAGGGGGAGCTGAGGAGATTACTGCGTATTATATGCTAAGGCAGGGCCGATAAGTCTTTAGCTTTAAAATAAAAACAACAGACTATGAGATTGAAAAATTGAATCCCTTTTCAAACTCCCACCTGAGCTCCTTACACTTTGTTCTTGCATTTTTATTTCCCAAGAGGTTAGGAAAGACGTAGTAGTGTGAAGTGGTCAGATCTTGTGAGTAGGTTGCATATTAAAGAACTTTAAGGTGAAAATCTGCAAAATTCTACTGCATGAGGGGCACACCCACCTAGTGAGGGGCACCAATGACTTGAAGAAACAGGCCTGCCTCGACATTTAAAGACCAGGTAATCTCCAAGCAAAATTCCATCTTTGCTCTAGAAGACGGACACCAACAATTAGCTGGTTGACTGCTGTGTTTTCAACTTTTTGGAAGTGTGTAACTACTATGTCTTCAGACTTTGGATTGTTCTTTGGTTTCTGGATCATAAACAGTATAAAGATGCACGTTTCAACCCTAGTTATAAGATTGTTCCAAAATTCTAAAGGACCCCACTCTCATCAGTCCAAAATGGCTTGTGAAGGAAACACTTGTCCACACTTCGGGTCGACCTTGAGACATTTGGGAACCCCTTTGGCTGAGAGCCTTCACATGTCTAAAATCTCATAAAGGATATAGACTTGTTTTTGTGATATCACCAGCGTCTCTACTATCTTATTAGCAGATATTCTTTGATTTTCTAGGATTATGGAATTAATGACACTCTCATTTTATAAAACTGCACCTCGAGTTGGTCTTTCTAAACATTCTTCATCATCAGTGATCAAATACTGTATCCTGTTCTAAACATAAGAAGGGAGTTCTTGATCAGGAAGCAGAGTCTAAAGGATCTTCTGGTCTTCACTCATTGACCCCTATTAAGGGATCTGGACTTTGCTGCTGGAGATATTCAAAGCACAACCCAAGAATAGCCATAGACTGGCAAAGTGGCAGCTGAAGGTGAACCATAGTAGTAACTAGAGCCTAGGAACATTAGCACGCGGCAGGCAAAGAGGAGGCTAGGCAATCTGAGGTCGAAATTCAACAGGAAGATAGCTGAAGCAGAATCCAGAGGAATAATCCAAAAATGCACCATGTAAACTGATAACTGGTACTGATTCTAAGACAAAAAGAACATCTAGGGCACTGATTATTCAGACAGCCAGGCTTACTGGTTGGCCATCTGAGGCTGCAGATTGGCTGGTTGTCCAGGTCTCCTGACCGGCAAGGTGGCTGAGCATTCTGATTAGGCAGACATTCACAGACTGACTAGCCAGCTGGATGTCCTAGTTGGCCAGATTGCCAAGTTTTCCAATTGACTAATTGGCCAGGTCTGCTGATTGGCCGGATAGCGGTGCGTTCTGTGCAGTCTTGACTGGACTCTCCAACAGCCCAGCTGACAAGCCTAACAGGAAGAGTCAACACTGGAGTGTGGTGAGCACTACATTATACAGTAAACTCCTGAGCTCCCCCTAGTGGTGGTGCCAGGAAGACAAACCATTTCCTAATTAACTCGGTATCTATGCAGAGAGTTTGCATCATAAAAATGAAGCTATAAAGATATAATCAAGGCCATATACACTGTAATGGCCCATGTAGTTTTCGTTTATAGTTTAATAAGCATTTTATTTCTATACTGTAAGGAATCTATGGAGTTATGATTTAATGCCTGCCCATTTGGGTGAGGGGTGGCTGGCAGAGGAAACAGGCTCCACGGGTGGCCCTATCTCAAAGCAGATCACGTGTTTACATTTCACACTCCAATCAGCCAAGCTGGGAGCAAGCTCCACTGGCAGGATGACCACCTTCTGGGGGGCTGAGTTGCTCTTCTTAGAACAAAAAGGCCTCCTCAGACATCGCGGAACCAGAATTTTATAAGAAATTATGAACCTACCATACATCCCAGAATTGCGTCTTCCGTCTTTTAGACCCTGGGACTGAGATGGACGTTCTCCCAGTCTTCATTGGCTTATAGGATGCAGGGAACGGAAGATACAGGGAACTCCTAGTAGGAACCACATAGCAGCACTGTGCTTGGTCTCCAAATGCACTAGGGATCCAGGTGGGTCCATTGGTACCAGAACTATTTCCCTGCGACCTTCCGGTGAGGAGCTTCTAGTCATAATGTGTTTTTGGATTTCTAGCTGCCAGGCCGAGGGGAGGAGGAGTGGAATCCTCCCAGGGGGTTAAAGTGCCCATACAGGGCACTGGCCATTGTCTTTTCTGAAGAGAGGTCACGCTGTTTAACGTGTTTGGAGGGACCTGGAAATCCTGCTACGTCCCTGCCTCCTGTGTGACTATAGCATCAGCATCCATGACTACAGCATATCCAGTAACTGACTTTTATCTGTTAACTTTGTTTGCACCATCATCTGTATTTGCATATCGGAAAATTCTATATAATCTCTGTGTATATATCTGTGAAGGTTCTCATTTATCCAGGTCATGGTATATCTGTAAAGAATAGATCAAGACAACTGGACTTGCTGTAGATTTTTTGAAAACTTTTCACTCGTTCTTCCAACGAGCTTTCTCAATTCTGAGTGACTTGTACAATAATTTTCTGGGAATAAATATGTCACTGAATCAACATCTTCTAATTAGGTCATTATAGCCAGCATGGGGTCAAAGGTGTTGATTCCATAGTCCTAATTGGAGTCAGTAGGTGATAATGACCTCCCAGAAAAAGGTGTCAAGACAGCATTGTAAGTTGGTGAGACATCTATTGTCTGCCACTTACAATGCTAGTAATGGTTAGACATCTATTGTCTGCCACTTACAATGCTGTCTTGACATCTTTTTCTGGGAGGTCATTTTCAACTACTCACTTCATTTAGGAGTATGGAATAAACACCTTTGACCCCATACTGGGTATAATGGCCTAATTACCAGGTGTTGATTCAGTGACATATTTATTCCCAGAGAATTCTTGTACAATTCACTCAGAATTGAGAAAGCTCGTTGGAAGAACGAGGGAAATGTTTTCAAGAAACCTACAGCAAGTCCAGTTGCCTTGATTTATTCTTTACAGATATACTCTCTGTATATAGTATTGTGTCTAGTGTGCCCTTAAGACAATTAAATATATCATTTAATCTTGCACTGTTCTTTATCTTGATCAACAAATCCCACATGTCCATGTCTCGGTATTACATTATATGCTACCTAGGTCGGTTCCTGACCCGATAAAACCCCATTAATGGATTGGGCTTATATCTCACAAGGAATCGGTTCCAGTCTACCGGGCCGGCAGGGCTCTGTTTCACTGGGGAAGTGAAAGGGCTCTCTCAGCTTGTCAGGGTTGTGAGTGAGTGTTGTGCCACGCTGGAGGTCGTGTGGACCACCCTCTCCCCCTTCCCTAGGACTCCATGTGCCCGTGTGGACAGGGGGAGTCAGTGTAAAACTGTGCCAAGCTGACCTCATGTACTCCCAGGGAGGGTGTAACGTCACATCTTGGTAACCAGCGACAAAACCAAACAGCGTGATCCCGATGTATAGTGACGTCAGGCCGGGCTGCGAGATGCGGTTCGTCACATATACTGTTTCATATGGGGTTCAGTAAGTGGTAATGGCAGTGGCTGGCACATGTTGGCTGTGGCTAGTTGGTGCTGGAAGATGGCCAGTTCTGGTAGCCATGTGCAGGAATGCTACGTTCCCCATCTGCCTGGTGCTGCACAGATAGCGCTTTTTAGCATCAAAACTCCGGCTGGTATGCAGCCTGTGTCATGATCCGGATCCAGCCTGAGCAATAGAAGCTAGAGGTTGCCCTGTAATGTATAGGAGGATAATGCCAACACATCTAATGTCAAACTGCCCCCTGCTCGATAGAAGTTGCCCGCATTGTGATCCACTTGCATCTGTACTGCTAAGAGCTGAATGTAGGTCAACCTTACCTTATCAACATAAGCCCAGAATTAGGGCAAGTAGGGCAAAAAGCCAGGGGTCATGCAAATGTTTTTTTTTTTTTTAATCAGGGACATAAAGGGGCAGTGGGGGGGGACAACAAGCCTTGGGCTGCAGTGGTTTGGGGTAGGCTTTATTTTGATCATGGGGCACTTTCCTCTCTATGGAAGTTTCTTCTTGTAGATAAAAGTCTCCCATAATGAACTTTGGCTGATTAATGCAACTTTTCTACACTGCGGCCCCGGCGATAATAAATGCTTCGGAACAGATGTTCCTCTTCTAGGTCGCTCTCGTGCCGTCTCCATCGGTAAGTACAATTTCAGGCTTTGGAAAAGTTATTGTAATAAAACACTGAAGGTCTGGATTATCAAAGGGTTTCAGATCTATTTCTGGGAATCAGAGACATTTCCCTGCGCATAATCTCTGACTTCGCAAAATGTCTTCTTAGCCGCTGAGGATATGACCTTTTTTTTTCGGCTGCTTTGTGGGTACCCACAATAAAACACTCTTGGTATCTCTTTACGATGCAGAGCTTTGCCACGTTCAGACTTTGTTCCTTCCAGAAATGTCACATTTGCAAAGTTTCTAAATAACAAATTTTCAGTCTGAAGATGCCGAGATGAAGACAATATACACACAATGCACCATTTATATGCAGCGTTGATGGCGCGACGAAACATAAATAACACTGATGATTGTAAAAAGGTTATTTTGTATCAGTTTACTGTGAAAGTGTCAAAGGATTTACAATTGGTAGTTTAGAGTGGTAACTAGGATTAAACAACCTGCCTCAGTGGTTACAGATCCCATCGAGTTTAATATAAACAAAGCTTAATTACTGTGAAATGAGCTTCAATTCAAAGGTTTCATGGACATGTGTGTAAGTAATGCTTGTATAGTCCCCACATTCTGATGTAAGAACCTGAAGATTATACAGAGATCAGCGGCACAACACAAACACTGCTTATCTCTTCCCTGCCACAGACTCCTGTGTCAGATACTGACTGACATATAGTGCTTTCACTAAAAAGGAGGTTCTTCAGCAGCTTCAGTGAATATTACACAGTTCTAGGTTGAATCTGCTGACAAACCCCCAGAATACACACCTCAGCTGCTTCAGAACCTCATAATACATACGTCAGCTGCTTCACAACCTCATAATACACACCTCAGCTGCTGCAGGACATCATATAGCACACCTCAGCTGCTGCAGGACATCATATAACACACCTCAGCTGCTGCAGGACATCATATAGCACACCTCAGCTGCTGCAGGACATCATATAACACACCTCAGCTGCTGCAGGACATCATATAACACACCTCAGCTGCTGCAGGACATCATATAGCACACCTCAGCTGCTGCAGGACATCATATAACACACCTCAGCTGCTGCAGGACATCATATAGCACACTTCAGCTGCTGCAGGACATCATATAGCACACCTCAGCTGCTGCAGAACCTCATGATACACACCTCAGCTGCTTCATAACCTCATAATACACACCTCAGCTGCTTTAAAACCTCATAATACACACCTCAGCTGCTGCAGGACATCATATAGCACACCTCAGCTGCTGCAGGACATCATATAGCACACCTCAGTTGCTGCAGGACATCATATAGCACACCTCAGTTGCTGCAGGACATCATATAACACACCTCAGCTGCTGCAGGACATCATATAGCACACATTAGCTAGTACAGGACACAATATAGCACACCTCAGCTGCTGCAGGACATCATATAGCACACCTCAGCTGCTGCAGGCAGTGGTGTACTGCCAATATAGGCAGACCACGCCATTGCTATGGAGGCCGCGGCACAGGGGACCCAGAGTGCATGGAAAGCCCCGTCCTCTACTATTTTTATGTACGCCCCTGCCCCGAGCCACTTCCCTGCTCCCTTCAGTATCTGACCACTCTCTCTTTCCGGCCCGGTGAGCCGCTGTCACGATGAGCCACATCTATCACCAGAGTGCCTTGCAGAATAAGCCTGTTCATGAGGAGCGGGTGTCGGGAGACTGGCAGCCGGCGGTGTACCAGAGGTATGGCTGTGTGCTGGGATTATAGGGGAAGTGTTGCGGGGGCGAGGGGGCTGTACACAGGGAAGAACTGGCCCTGCCCTGGTGACTGGCCACATATAGCTATGAAAGCCTATGGGCACGTCTCTGGGATATCGCAGAAACTAGTATTTCTGGCCAGCCCTTGTTCACATTAAGCGTTGTCACTACTTCAGGGATATGGATGTGTGCAGAAGTAAGCACCCCGCCATACACTGTAGTGTAACCAGAGGCTTCTGTAGTGCAGACCTGTGCCAAAGATGTGTGTTTGCCCACTGGCATTGTGTTACATGGACACCTGAGCCCACCACCCTCAGTCTGTATGCTTATGCTTCAGATGCATTGCCCAGAGGTTGCTGAACTTAAAGGGGTATTCCAGTAATAAATTGCCACCAGTTCTGGATGTCAGTCCGGCTGACTTTGAATTTAGCTGCAGGGTACATGCTAATCCCCTACCCCATTCTGGTGATCAGTGACCACACTATTCCCAGCAGTTATCGCCTGTCCAATGAACAGGTCTTCATTTATCACTGGAATACCCTTTAAGCCCCTTTACACGCCATGTGTTATGAATTGGCAAATGGGGGTGTGGCAGGGGAGGGACCAGGGCAGGAGGTGGGAGGGACCAGGGGTGGATAGTTGGCAGAGTTAGGGGGCCCAATTCAGATTATTGCTATGGGGCCCAATGATTTCTATGTATGCCCCTGGCTGCAGGACATCCTAATACACACCTCAGCTGCTACCGAACCTCATAATACACATCTCTACTGCTGCAGGACATCATAGTATAGACCACATCTGCTGCAGAACATCATAAAGCACCCCTCAGCTGCTGGGAAACATCCTAATACACAGCTCAGCTGCTGCAGAACCTCATAATATGTACCTCAGCTGCTGTAGAACCTCATAATATGTACCTCAGCTTCTGCAGAACCTCATAATACACACCTAAGCTGCTGCAACACATCATAGTACACACCTCAGCTGCTGCAGAACATTATAATACACACCTCAGCTGCTGCAGAACATCATAATACACACCTCAGCTGCTGCAGAACATCATAGCACCAACCACATATGAATTATAAATTTATATTATGCACCTTAGCTGCTGCAGAACCTCATAATATGTACCTCAGCTTCTGCAGAACCTCATAATACACACCTCAGCTGCTACAGCACATAATAATACACACCTCAGCTTCTGCAGAACCTCATAATACACACCTAAGCTGCTGCAGCACATCATAGTACACACCTCAGCTGCTGCAGAACCTCACAGCACCAACCACATATGAATTATAAATTCATATTATGCACCTCGAGTGCTATGGAGACAGCATAGTACACACTTGCTAGCTGATACATTGTTACAAACCTTCCAAAGATTACACAGTGTGTGCCATTCTCGTACTATTGTAAATTCCCTGTTTGAGAAATGTTGACACTTTGTTTGTTCGTTATAATTCATGGAGAAATATGTTGTGTCCTCTTCCTTTCAGATCTTCTGCTTCCAGTCTTTGCTTGGTTGATTGAGTGTTAAACATTCTGTTATTTTACGACTGCTCCAGTGACTGCATCATCCCTGTGATATACTGATGCCCGCAATCCCCTCCCCAGATGCCCCGATAATCTCTACAGCTGAAGTGTAAACTGCAGGATACACTATGTGTGCGTGGAAGAGAATTTCCATACAAAGATCCCATGAGGAACATTGAGGCAAATGAAGATGATTGATTATAATGGTAAATCCACTCTACTTCAGTCACAAGATGGGATTTTTCCATTGGATGTTCCATCAATCACCGATTGCCTGTTGGTTTTTGTCTAGTGTAGCATTCATAATTTATTCCAGCGGTAACAAGATGTTGGCGTGCAGACGCATTTTCTCTGACATCACAAACCCTGTTCCTGGTGGTGTTCTTGAAAAATGTCCTACATGATAGGGTGAATGTGGGTAAAAGCTTTTCAAAGCAGCTCTTATCATTCTCTTAGCAGGGCAAGCATTTATCAATGCAGCATCCATGTACTGACCCTCGAAATGCGATCTGTGATGTAAGACGCTCATGGCCAAATGGAACAAATGAGCAAAAGGGAGAATGAAAGCGTATCACATGAAAGAAAGAAAAAAAGACAGAAAGGTGAATGGATACATATACCTAGAAAGACAGACAAGCAGACAGACAGATTGACAGAAAGAGAGATAGATTAGATAGATGTCTTTCTTCTACTTTTCCCTCTTTTTCTTCCCATATTCTATTTTACTTATTCCTTTCTTCCTTTTGACTCCTTTACTTCATTTTCCCTCTTTGCTTCCTTCCTTTGCCTTCCCCCTTTTTTTTTCTTCTTTAATGTATTTCTTTCCTTCCATTCTTCCTTCATCGTTACTTTACTCTGCTTTTCATTCCTTATTATATTCCTTCTCTTCCTTCTTCCCTCCCCTTTCCCTCATTACCTCCTCTCATTTTCTTCCTTTCTTCCCATTTCTCTCTTTTTCTTTCCTTATTCTGTTTTATTTTTCCTGCCTTCCTATATTCTTACTTTCTAACATTTGTCTTCCTTCTTTCTTTACATTTTTCCCTTTCTTTCTCTATATTGTATTATTTTTTTATTGTATTTTATATCACATTCCATTCAATTCCATCCTTCTTTCTTCCCTCTTCCCTCCTTCCGTCCTTTCTTACTTCTTTCCTACCTTCCTTCCTACATTTCCTCCTTCCATCAACCATGAAAGTCGTGGATTCATAGATTCTGTGTTGAGAAAAGTAATCTGAGATACTGAGATTCAAGTAAATAGATGATATTAGATGCGGTAGGTGAACCCTGCGCCTGTTTATCCAGCCACATGCACGCTGACATCCTGATAAGACAATAGAGGCTAATATTTTACCTCTTTTCCATGTCAGGTTTCTTTCAGCTCTTTTTTGTAGGTAAAATTGAATCATTTTGTCCCACACAATTATTACAGTCTCTGCTCAAGAAATTCCTGCTCAATTCTCCTGTCTTCCAATTTCAATCTGTTGAAACATTTATAAAAATCTATCCCTCGGAGGGTGAAGTTATGATTTGCATGAAATGGTTCCCTGCTTTGATACTGTTTGAAAACCCTTCCTTGAATCCGTCATGTCGATTTATCCCATAACTGGTCAGCTCAACTTTATAGTATTGTTTCACAGGTAACTGGGTAATAATCTGAAAATGTCTTTTTTTAATAGTGCGGCCTTGTACCTTCTATCTTAAGTTAAAAGTTTGGTTCATATGCTTACCCAGAATAAAAAATAATAATAATCAAGAGTGATGAAGATAGCCCAGACTAAGTTGTCATTCTCTAACTGCCTCCAGTAAACTTTAGTGATTGTCCCAGTCCCAGTGAATTTATCCTTAGGTCCTTCTCACCCTGCAGTACATAAACATAGTCATTCACACATAGTGACACCGAAATCTTATGTTATTCTTCTTCCGTTCCAGGTAAATCACTGTTACACAATAAGAGTACTAAGGTAAAAAAACAAAAAACTTTTGGTTACTCCAGTGGTCATTCTCATAGAAATCTCAGTGAATCTGGGGCATTGGGATACAGTAGAACAGGCAGAACACTTTGGGGGACACTGACTAACCTACTTACACCATTTTTGTGGCGTAAATAGGCTTCACCTAGCGTGAAGAAAGATTTAAATCTGACTGGGCCCCACAGCAAATTTTTGAACGGGGCCTCCCAACAACTTCTTCGCAGGCCCAGCAGCCCCTTCCATCCATTTGCTACAGTGTCCCTGTAAATAATGCAATTTTATAATAGTGTTGAGGGGGCCCTGACAATGATATCATATAGTCCTCCTCCTGGGTGGGCCTGTTCTGAGTTCGGGCCCCAAAGCAGCTGCTTCCCCTATAGCTACACTCCTGAGGCTGCCATAGATTTAAATGTGTAACAATGCACAGCTGGAAGATGCGCCAAACTTATGAGAGGTGTGTGCTATTCTCAGTATACTGGGGTCATGTTCTCCATAGCTTGGTCATTCTCACACAGTAGGGACAGCAGAGCATAGACTTTGTGTTATTCCAGGTCATTCTTTCTCACACTGTTCTTGGCATTTTCGAATTATATTCTCAGTATATCTGGGTCATTCTCACAAAGTGGAAGCAACAGACTTTGCCAGGGTTGGACTGATCCAGGATAATATCAGAGGATTCTCTCTGATATTCGAGTAATGTTCACACTGTTTGCAGTATAGCATATGTGGGTAATTCTCACACAGTGGAAACAGTAAGGCATGAACTTTGTGTTCCTCAAGGTCATTCTCACATTGTTCTCGGTATACCTGGGTCATTCTTACATAGTGAAAGCAGCAGGGCATATTTTTTTTTGTTATTCCAGATCATTCTCACAATGTTATCTGTTTACCTTTGTTATTCTTACACAGAGAGAGCAGTAAGGAGCAAACACTGTGTTACTCTAGGTCACTCTCACACTTTTTTCAGTATAACTTGGTCATTCTCACACGGTGGGAGCAGTGAGGCATATACTTTGTGTTCCTCAGGGTAATTTTCACACTGTTCTCAGTATAACAGGGTCATTTTCATATAGTGTCAGCAGCAGTGAATAGATTATATGTTACTTTAGGTCATTCTCTCAATGTTATGTTATCAGTTTACCTTTGTCATTCTCACACAAGGGGAGAAGTAAGGCACAGCCTTTCTTCTACTTTAGGTCATTTTCACACTGTTCTCAGTATGCCAGTGCGAGCAATAAGGCATATATTTTGCGTTACTCCAGGTCATTCTTCAAATGTTCTGTTTACCGTTGCCATTCTCTCACAGGGAAAGCACTAATGCACACACCTTATGTTACTCTAGGTCATTCTCACACTCTTTCAGTATACCTGGGTCATTCTCACAGTTAGGTGTAAACTTTGTGTTACTTCAGGTAATTGTTTTATTGATCTTAATATACTATGGGAATTGTCACACAGTAAGAGCCATAAGGCATAATCTTTGTGTTACTTGAGGTCATTCTCATATTGTTCTCAGTATACCTGGGTCATTCTCACACAGTAGGAACAGCAAAGCATACTCTTTCTGGTACTCCAGATCACTATCATTCTGTTCTCAGTATATTTGGGTAATTTTAACACAATGTGAGCAGTAAGGCATTCTCAGTTGTCCAGTAAAGTCAGTCCTACTCCTATCAAGGAACCAGTAATTCCCAGGTTACTTCATGGATCATTCTCACACTTTAACTGTAGTATAACAAATTATCAATACAATTAGTGTCTCAGCCAAAGAGAGCATCAAAAACTACAGATTTGCACAGTCTCAGGAGCAATAGAGTACCCGCTGTTACTCTTGATCACTTTTGACAGTGGAAAGAATACAATAGTGACTCTTGGCTATCCCAGGTTTGTAGCCTTGATCGTGAGGCAATAGACTGCAATTATGTGCAAGTAATTTGCAAATCAGTGAAACAGAGATATTATTAATTTAATTAATTAAATTCATTAAATTAATTATGTGTGTTCATCTCCAGAGGTAGCATCCACTCACACACTGTAGCTAAAATGTAACTGTCTAGTAATCCCAACCTAATGAACTGAAACATTATATAAGCAATATTGCAGCATTTTAGATGCAGCTCTGGAAGCGATTGGAGTATAAAACATAGCTCTACACAATAAATAAGTAAGACAAAGTTACTTAAAACGAAAGGCTCTGTTTAAAAGTGTTTTTCTTTTAATTTTAGAACCGAGCGAAGAAACTAATACAATAGCACAGACCTCACACACTGTTCCCAGTTGTACACAATTACCGATACGTTTAGTATCAGGAGGGGTTGATGAAAATTGCTCTATGTCTCATGCCAAAGCCACTTGATAAATGAGTCTGATTATGCCTTATATAGAAGGATACAATAGATGGTTTATTTTAGTTATTGCTAATTACGCCTAATTACTACCTATTTCGTTTCTTACAGCCTAGCCATAAACACTTTGTGACAATGAAGTAAATCCCTTGGGCATGAGCTGGATGGTAGACCTCACCTCCCAACATGTATAAAATGTTTATTCTGGGCAATAAAGGACACAACATAATACAAATTATTGATTTTTCAGATGCTAATGCTCTGTCTTTCGTGAGGGTAATAAAAATTAATTGGGAGGAATGACGATGTCTTGTCTCATGAAGGTCTCATAATGAAAGGCGGCAGCTCGCTGCTTGCAGAAGAGAGTGACGAGTGTGTTGTTCGCGCTCCTCATATTTGTAAATGTTACACAAATTCAAAAGGTGCAAAACAAAACAATGGGGTGACTGCCCCGAGGTCAATGTAGGATGGGTTCTCAAGTCTCAGGTCCCAATATATAATGTGCAGCTGTATAAAAGATACAATTATTTATAGTCTGCTACCATTTAAATGAACACTTTTCTAGGCCCTCATAGATTTCTATGCAGTACTGAACACTTGTGTGGGAAAAATGTGCAATGCTGTTCACCCTGAGCTTAAAAGTAAATTGAAAAAATACAAATGTATGTGTTGTATGTATACTGTATGTAATCTATACCATAGAGACACATGGTGGAGTCCCATTATTCTGAGCAGCAGCTAATATCCAGAGTACCCGCCGCGTGCAGCACGGACAGCAGCTAGATGGGCCCGGAGTGACTCATTAAAGGGGTTGTCTCACATCGGCAAATGGCATGTATAATGTAGAGAAAGTTAATACAAGGCACTTACTAATGTACTGTGATTATCCATATTGCCTCCTTTTATGGCTGGATTCATTTTTCCATTGTATCATACACTACTTGTTTCTATGGTTACGACCACCCTGCAATCCATCAGCGGTGGTCATGCTTGCACTCTATAGGAAAAAGCACCGGCTTTTGTGAGCTCCTGCAGTCCCATTCACCAAAGAGGCCACCGCTTTTCCTATAGTGTGCAAGCGCGACCACCACTGCTGGATTACAGGGTGTCGTAACCATGGAAATGAGAAGTCTATAATGTGACGGAAAAATAAATGCAGCCAGCATAGGAAACAAAATGGAAAATTACAATACATTAGTAAGTGCCTTGTATTAACCTTCTCTACATAATACATGCCACTTGCTGAAGTGAGACAACCCCTTTAAGGTCCTAGTAGGTATCTGGAGCCATGCTGACTGCAGTGCATCCCACAGCGGCTGGAGGGGACGCGGGGGATCCATGGAGCAAACACGACCATCGAGGTGGTCCCACAGATGCTCAATTGGGTTTAAGTCTGGAGAATTAGGGGCCAGGGTAGGACTTGGAAGTCTTGGTCATGCTCTTCCAACCAATGTCAGACATTTCTAGCCGTGTGACATGTTGAATTGTCATTTTGGAAGATTCCATCCGCCCCAGAGAAGACTGGGGTAACTTGGTTAGAAGAGGTGCAAAAAGTGTCCACCTACATCAGAGCCCAGTAAACAGTAGGGTTCTCTGAACTGTTGTTTTAGACATATGTCTGGTAGCCCCTGGTACATTTTGGCAGTGAGTTTCTCCGCTGTAGTGTGTTGGGCCACCCTTGTGCACTTTTATTCCAAACATTGACATCACTTCTTCATAGCAGGCCAGACCTTTCACATCAGTGGTACGTGGCGCTCCATTGTTTCCACCTTGCTTATTCACAATGGTTCCATTTGTCTATCCGTGATACTCATGATACACTTTCACTTCAGCAGCATGCAAACAGTTGACAAACTGGGCAATTTCAGAAATACCACCATCCGGGGCCCCAAAACCAATAATCATCCCTTCCGGCACCTCTCCCCTTTTATCTATTACAGCAATGAGGGATATGTGTGCAGACCATCTAGGTGATAAAGAGACAGAATTTGACTCATGTGAGTTAATATGACGAGGCAGGTGCATTCAGCCCAAGAATGCTGGGATGTTAACCACAAAATACTGTAGCAGTTTTACTACCCCCCTTAAGACAAAGTTAATCAGGGTGGATCTAGAGGAGATCACTGGGTCATTAGGACCAAGTTCAGGTTGCCAAAAACCCACTTTGCCTTGGCCAGGGCATTTACATACAGTGATGGTGGCAACAATTGTCATGCCCTGGCTGAAAGAAAGCATAGGCATTAGTGACGGGCGAGCATGCTCGGCCGAATATCTGTTTGGCTCGAGCATCACTATGTTCGGCACATGGCGGTACTCGACTGAATACCGCATGTGCTCGGGCACAATGCTCGAGTCTCCACCCCGCACGTTTCGTGGGTTTTAAGCAGCCAAAAAAAGTGCAGGTAAGTACTGCCCTCACCGTAATGCCAGTAGCCATGTTGGCTGCTGGCATTACAGTGAATGGCTGGCCGGAACGTGTCATCAGGTGCTATATAGCACCCGATGACGCATGTTCCAAAAAAATAGAAAAGATCCAGCTTCGGTTTTTATCTGCACTGTTTTAATAAAGCATCGTCACGTTTGTATCAGAAGCTGGATCTTTTCTATTTTTTTGGAACATGCGTCATTGGGTGCTATATAGCACCCGATGATGCATTCTGGCCAGCCAATCACTGTCTTTTGTAATTTTTATTTATTTACTGCACACCGTGTTCCCGGGCGTTTTTCCGTGCTTCTGCTATGGCATATTAGCCAGGTGAGCATATCCTCTCTTTTTTGTATTTTTGGATGACGCATGTTCGGCTCAGACGTAGACAGGGAGAGCAGAGCGTAAGAAGGGAAAGACAGAGTAGGGAGTGAATTTCACAGTTTTTATTCTGAGAAAGCTTTTCCAAGACCCAAAAGTCCTTTTAAGGACTACTGTGTGTGTGTGTTTTAGAGCAGAAATCTATTTACCTCCTGCAGTCTCAGGGACAGTGCTTCAGAAGGGACAGATGCAGTGAGATAAATTTGTTATTTTTGCTACCAAAAGTTTTTCAAAGACCCCAAAGTCATTTTAAGGACTAATGTGTGTGTCTGACAGCAGCAAGTTATTTTTATTTTATACCTATTAGTGACATACTGTACATCATCCGCAGACTGTGTCTTTAATAATCTGGGTCACATGTAGTGTCCATAGTGTGTAGCTTTGTGTAAACAATACTGAACTACTGGAAACAGTGTCTGTATTACAAATTCCAATAATCTGGGCCTAATATAGTGTCCATAATCTGTGGTGTTCTGTAACCAATACTGTACTACATCTGCAAACAGTGTCTGTATTAGAAATTCCAATAATCTGGGCCTAATATAGTGTCCATATTCTGTGGGTTTCTGTGACATATACTGTCCTGCATCCGAAAACTTTGTCTTTAGCGGACAGTAAAACAATCGGCGCCACATCTAGTGACAAAACCATTTATATGAAGAAGGCGACCACTAAGGGATGGGGAAGTTGGCTTTTGCCAAGAGTCTGGTCAACCGAATCCTCACTCTGATCACCCTTCCTCCCACAATGGAGAGGCTTGCCAAACGAGTGATCCCAAACTCGGATATTCCGAGGAGCTTTTTCCAGCACCACTATTAGATTTTGCCCTCTCACCCAGCACGCTTGAAGAGGGACCTGAGATATTGTGCCCTGATTCCCATCCTCTTGAGCCTTCACAGTCTCAAGAATATTACGGTGGTGAACGGCAATCATTCATTCACGAGGTGGATGATGATGAGACACAGTTGCCAATCACTGACGTTGTGGTTTGGTCAAGTCAGGAGAATGAGCAGAGTGAGGTAGAGGAAGAGGAGGTCTTGGACGATGAAGTCACTGACCCAACATGGGAAGGTGAAAAGCTAAGCAAGGACAGCAGAAAAGAGGGGGAGGGATTCACAGCACCGCAACAGGCTGGAAAAGGCAGTGGGGTTGCAAAAGGGAGAAGTCGGCCCACACCAAACAGGCCTGCAACCATTACATTGAGCACCCCCATGCGTAAATCTACCTTGCCAAGGGGTAGGTGTTCCGCAGTATGGCGCTTTTTTGAGGAAAATGCAGACGACAAAAGGGTGGTAGTTTGCAACCTGTGCCGTACCAAAATGAGTCGGGGCGTGAACACTAGAAACTTCACCACCACCAGCATGATCCGCCACATGGCATCCAAGCACTCTAATAAGTGGGCCGAATGCCTGGGTCCACAATTTGGGTCTGCGGGTAACACTACTGCCTTCTCTTCCCCTGTGTTACGCACTGCTGGATAATCCCCTGTCGAAGTCGCAGGACCTTCGCATGAACCGTCAGCAACAACATCCATTTCTCTGTCCCAGCGCAGCGTCCAAATGTCGATAAAACAAGCATTTGAATGCAAGCGCAAATAACCACCCACCCACCCACAGGCCATAGCACTAAATGCGCAATTTTAGAAATTACTAGCCCTTGAAATGTTGCCATTTAGGATTGTGGATACTGAGGCCTTCCGCAGCCTGATGTCGGCGGCTGTCCCTCGGTAGGCAGTCTCCAGCCGCCCCTATTTTTCACAGTCTATAATTTATAATGTACCCAATCTACTGTAGTGTATTCCCATGCACCTTTTCCACCACAAAAAATTAGTATATGGTTAAATTTTGTTTTATCCTCCTCATCCAGATTGTATATATTTCCTCCACTCCAATTTTTTTATAGGGTCAGCTCAACAGCATGCACTCGCATATAATGTTTTAGAGCGTCAGCTGAACAACATGTACTCGCATATAATGTTTTAGAGCGTCAGCTCCCCTGCAGGCATTCACATATAATGTTTTAGAGTGTCAGCTCAGCAGCAGGCCCTCGCCCTTAATATTTTAGAGGGTCAGCTCTGCAGCAGGCCTTCACCCCTAATGTTTTAGAGGGTCCCCAGCAAGCCCTTGCTCCAAATGTTTTTGAGGGTCACCAGTAGTGATGAGCGGCAGGGGCAATATTCGAATTCGCGATATTTCGCGAATATTTGGGCGAATATTCGCCATATATTCGAAAATTCGCAAATTCGTAATCTCCAGCCATTATTTTCTTGTTTGCGTAAATTCGCATAAACTGGCATTTAAGATACCTTTTAAATACCAGCTTATGCGAATTTTATGCTAATTTTTGCGAATTTTTACGCTAATTTATGCGAATTTTTTATGCGAATTTTCGCAAACAAGAAAATAATGCCATTATTTTCTTGCATGCGAAAATTTGCATATAAAAAATTCGTATAAAGCGAATATTCGCGATTGCGAATATATTTTGCGATATTCTAAATATTCGCGAATTCTCGAAGTGCTGATATTCGCGATTAAAATTCGCAATTCGAAAATTCGTGATCAACACTAGTCACCAGCAGGCCACCAATCATAATTTTTCAAGAGTGTGTACGATGCCCTCCTTTATGTGTAATAAAGGGTATACTGAAGTGCTCGTTCCTTGTAATTTTTGGCAGCCCTTTCACTTAGTGCATAGGCTTTATGAGTGTAGGAGTCCCACTACCTGAACAATTGTACCACAATGTGAATGAGGCCCTCCTTTATGTGTAATAAAGGGTGTATTGGAGTGCCGGTTCCTTGTAATTTATGGCAGCACTTTCACTTAGTGCATAGGCTTTATTAGTGTAGGAGTCCCACTACCTGAACAATTGTACCACAATGTGAATGAGCCCTCCTTTATGTGATATACAGGCTGTTTCGGAGTGCCTCTTACTTGTAATTTTTGGCAGCACTTGCACTTTATATACAATTGAATATACAGAAAATAATGTTTTCTAACACTTTTTCCTGTGAATTATTATTTTTTTGGGGTGGGGGGTGGGGGGTTGGGCATATTTTTGTCAGTCTTTAAAAGTGGCATACAACTCGGACAACATGGTTCCCAGCATCGACCTGGGAGTCCAAGATGCATCCAGACATCGTGCTTATGCTGTTCCAGATCCATTTCGCTGGTGTTTCTGTCACTTTCTGACCTTTTCCAATGGACCAGGCACCCTCCCTCTTCAGGGCAGGGGGTGCCAGGTTGTCTCCCATTGACTTCCATTATACTCGGGTTCTCAAGAATATAGCAATGTGTTTGGGCCGAACACCTGAATACTTTGGTGTTCGATCATCACTAATAGGCATGACTTTTAATAGTTTTTGTTCAAAGCTCTGGAAATGGAATTTATTTCAGCTTCTAAGACAATAGATTTTGTGCTGGGTTTGTATATAGAAGGTCTGTATATTCTCCCCATGTTTTGCTATTTTGTGTTCCCCAAGTCGCTTTGTCATCCCGTTCCTGAATACACGATGTATACCTACACAATGTACTGATTGTCTTCTGTACAGCAGTGGATGAATATTAGTAATAACGGGCCAATTATGACTTTAACAAGTAAAAAATAACAATGTATTTCTAGACAAAGACACATTCTGTGCAAATCACCTTGAAGATGTAAGACTCATCATAAGGGCTTTGACAAGATAAGCAGATTAGCGCACATTATATAATGTTGAATCCACTTTATAAAGATTTAAGTGTATCAACAAAAGATGGAAATTTCATAATTTCCTGTTGTTTTTTTGACTACAGTAAAGTTCTCTGCACTTTTCTATTATAACATTTGCAAACTTGTCTTATATCTTCTGAACTTGGGGCGGAAGCCTCTGAAGCTCAGCATTATTCCAACTGGCTCATGAATAGCAATAAGATTAAGGTAAGCAATAGTCACGTTTGCCTACTGAGAATTAAAGGGGGCTCAACCAAGTTCCAAATAGTGTCTCATAAACCTGTGAGGGTATGCTACACTATACCTCTCAATCCCAAGATTATAGGAATAAGACTTAATAATTCCTTTTATTGTAGGTATTTCTCCTGGTCACAGCGAGGCAATCCCAAAACTGGGGTCAGTCCTCGGTTGTAGGAAGCTTAGGATGCCCCTTGGTTCTTCATAAGAGCCTTCTGCGAGGCTGGACTTTGCTGCTAGGAAAACCGGTTACATCTGCTAAATTAGTAGCAGAAACCTTGTGACTAGTGATGAGCGAGCATGCTCGGCCGAGTACCGGTTCGGCTTAAGCATTGCTATGCTCGGTCCATGGCGGTAGTCGGCCGAGTACCACATGTGCTTGAGCGAAATGCTCGAGTCTCCTTCCCGCACGTTTGGAGCCTCCTAAGCATCAACGTGCAAGTAAGTAATGCCCTTCAGTGTAATGCCGTAGCCATGTTAGCTACTGGCATTACACTGGTTGGCTGGCCGGAACGCGTCATCGGGTGCTATATAGCACCCGATGACACATGTTTGGCTCAGTCAGCATCAGGGAGAGCAGAGCGTAGGCAGGGAAAGACAGTGTGTGAAGCAAAATTTAACAGATTTTATTAGAAACAAGATTTGCAATGACCCAAAAGTCCTTTTAAGGACTACAGTGTGTGTGTGTGTGCGTGTTTGAGAGCAGTAATATATTTTTAGTACCTGCGCTCAATTGATCAGTCTAAGGGACAACCGTGCTGAGGAAAATACACAGTGCAGGGAGAAAAATAGCTGTTTTAACAACTACCTAAAGCTTTTCATGCAACCAATAATCCTTTTAAGGGCCAGTGTGTGTGTTTGACAGCAGAAATATATTTTTCTTTAATACCTATTAATGACATATACTGTATTTCATCCGCAAACTATGTTTTTTGAGGAAATTGAAATAATTTGTGCCACATCTGTGTGTGCGTTTAATCCACATCCATGACATATACTGTACTCCATCCGCAAACTATGTTTTTGGGGGGAATTGAAATAATTAGTGCAACATCTTTCTGTGCGTTTAATTCACATCCGTAACATATACTGTACTCCTATTGGATGTATAGTCCAGAACGGTCGGCACTGTAGACGGCGGGTGCTATGGTCCAGGGGGCGGGTAATCCCCAAGTACAATCTTGAAATTAAAGAACTGCACTCCTGAGTCGCTGAGCGAGTTTTATTGGTCGCACAATATAATACAGTGACGCGTTTCGGCACTCGAGGTGCCTTTTTCAAACCGTATCAATGTGGCAATGTGTTCAGCCCAAACATCTGAACACCCGAATAATTTGGTGCTTGATCATCACTACTTGTGACCTTTCATATTAACCAGGGAGATACAAAGAGAAGTCATCAAGCATGGCCAAAACCAGGAGAGACAGACACCGTCAATGCAGTAAACAAAGGATTAATCCACAGACAGGCCAAGGTCAGTTACTAGAAGAGTCAATATAAGCAGGAATAGCAGATACGGGGATAATTCAGAAACAAGCCAGTAGTCCATTTACAAGGAGAGTCAATATGCAAGAATAGAGCACCATACAATATAGAGCCAGGATACAAAAAAAAATCACAGGCAAGACAATTGTAGATTAGCAGATTTAAATCTCCCTCTTAGCTCTGGGATTGGACACAGAGTCAGAAGCCTGATTCAGGTAGCTTCCAGTAACTGACAGGTCAATCACACAAGAATCGACTCGTTGGCATGTCTGCCCTCCCAGTACAGCTCTACATAGTGCTGGGTGACAATTCCATATAAGAAAAGAGTATTATGAGGTTTGGATCAAGTTAAATACATACTACAGATTCACGCTATTTCTATGGTGCTCATTGTAAGGGACTGTCATAGCTGCTAACTGCAATCCCCAATAGGGGGGCTCGCTGTGTATAAAATCATACAGATCCCGTTATGTTCAGTACCTGCTGCATAAATCCGTGCAGTTAGCTCCCTGCAGTGGTGAGAGCATGCACACAGAATTTTATTATTTAACCATTGCAAAAAAAAAGTTCTTCTTTGCAAATATGGCATTAAATTAAACAAATAATTGTGGTTTTAGCATAGTGTGGCCCATTCAGATTTTATGTAGTGACAACTGTCTACTGGTTTCTCTTTGTATGTTCCTAACTCCCTTGTTTACTGACCTTAGAGGGACTTGGAAGAGAAAAACATTTATTGCTTCATACCATACATGGAATCAAATATAGCTAGAGTGCTCCATCCATCACAGCAGACACACAGGGTGCTCTATACTCCATGTTCATTTATTGTGTGCACATACACAGAATCAATCCAGTCCAGAGTGTTCTTAAACGCCATGTCCTGTAGTCCACTGCTCTACTGAAGATTCCTAACGATAATTATGACCTACTTTACAAGACTAATAACAAGACCATATTCGTAGTATTTTTAGTATATTATGAAATATGAAATAAAGTCAATAGATGATTTATTATGTATACAGAGTTTCATTGAATTATTGGACACAATTACTGCAACTACTGTATTCAGTATTTAAGTAGATTTGTAGTTTCTTGGGGAAAGGTCACATTATATAAGATTATTAAGTATGAGAATGACGAAGGAATGACAAGTGTCAGCACTTCTACCAACTCACATTCTATTAACTCATTTTTAATTATCCAAAATACACTAGCAGTGATAACTATAATCTGGCTTCCTACTGCCCAATATGTCACAAATATAACTATTATAATACATCTTCTATTGCCAAGAAGAATGCAATTAAACTACTGCCCCTATGTACAAAAATGTAACTACTATAATACTGCTTCTATGTACAAACATATAAATACTATAATACTGCTCCTATGTACAAGAATATAACTACTATGATACTGCCTCCTATGTACAAGAATATAACTACTATAATACTGCTCCTATGTACAGGAATATAACTACTATAATACTGCTCCTATGTACAAGAATATAACTACTATAATACTGCCACTATGTACAAGAATATAACTACTATAATACTGCTCCTATGTACAAGAATATAACTACAATAATACTGCTCCTATGTAACAGAATATAACTGCTATAATACTGCTCCTATGTACAAGAATATATCTACTATAATACTGCCTCCTATGTACAAGAATATAGCTACTATAATACTGCTACTATGTACAAGAATATAACTGCTATAATACTGCCTCCTATGTACAAGAATATAACTACTATAATATTGCTCCTATGTACAAGAATATAACTACTATAATACTGCCTCCTATGTACAAGAATATAACTACTATAATACTGCTCCTATGTACAATAATATAACTACTATAATACTGCTCCTATGTACAAGAATATAACTACTATGATACTGCCTCCTATGTACAAGAATATAACTACTATAATACTGCTCCTATGTACAGGAATATAACTACTATAATACTGCTCCTATGTACAAGAATATAACTACTATAATACTGCTCCTATGTACAAGAATATAACTACTATAATACTGCCTCCTATGTACAAGAATATAGCTACTATCATATTGCTCCTATGTACAAGAATATACCTACTATAATACTGCCCCCTATGTACAAGAATATAGCTACTTTAATACTGCTCCTATGTACAAGAATATAACTACTATAATACTGCTCCTATGTACAGGAATATATCTACTATAATACTGCTCCTATGTATAAGAATATAACTACTATAATACTGCTCCTATGTACAAGAATATAACTACTATAATACTGCTCCTATGTACAGGAATATAACTACTATAATACTGCTCCTATGGACAAGATTATACCTACTATAATACTGCTCCTATGTACAAGAATATAACTACTATAATACTGCCTCCTATGTACAAGAATATAACTACTCTAATACTGCCTCCTATGTAGAAGAATATAACCACTAGAATATATTGCTGTCCCCTTTAGCCTTTACCTATTGTATATGTGCTGAATATATGTAATGTCTGTCTGTCTCCACCTCTACCTTTTTACCTTTTACTTTATAATCCTCAATAATCATTCATCTTGAGCAGCTCTTTCCGGGTTGTGACTGCTTATGTTTTATTAGACGTCATCTTCATCTTACACTTGGTCTTAATTTTTATGTTTTTACGTACGTCAGATTTATATATCATAACCCTCCCCCCCCCTCCCCGCACTATAAAATGCAGCTGGAATAGCCCATACAATGTGTCACCACAAACATATTTTATTAATGACAATCATTTCTCTGTTTACTGTGATCAATTTGAAAAATGTTCATCTCATTTTCTCTGGAGCGTTGCCGCCATATATTACACGCTTTCATAAAACTTGCTATTATCCAACAAATCAACGCACTTTAGAGTAATGAAACCGAGCATGCTGGATCGGGCTGACTTATAGGGCCCGGAGCAAAAGTTGTTTTCTAATGCTGAATGTGAATGTTACGTTCTCTTCTATTATCAGGTACAAATATGACACTTGATCCTCCAGGAAACAAGGAATCAGTGGGAGGAGCCAGTGATTGTGATTTACATCCTAGACAACATGATACATTGTATCGGTGTTAGCAGAAATGCTCAAGGAAGGGTCAGCGTTCTGTCATTTAATCTGCATCGGTTGAACAAGGTCAGACTTCAAGTAATTCTACAATTCTTCATTAGGTATTTGATGAATTGCAATCTGAAAAGTCATGGCAAATGCAACTTTTTTTGGCAACTGCAGCTGTTTTTTGCAACATTTCTTGATTCTCACCACAGTGTTCATGTTTAAGCGCTAAACGTGACTTTAGAGCTGGATTATGGCTTATTTACTATGTGCAAGTTTTGCAAAAGACCCAAAAAAGTTGCACCCCACGCCAGGTAGCCCTCTTTGTCGACTTTAACACATATACCGTAAGTGTAAACCACATTGCATTCACTGCAAAAATATTATTGTTAGCCATTTCATACATTTGGTGCAACCACATAATGCAAAAACAGACTTAAAAGTGACATAATAATGATCTAAAATGATAAATGACCCCCTTTGTTGACAAAGCAACCTGCAATACCCCAGACAGGGTACAGTGGTCCCTCAAGTTACAATATTAAGAGGTTCTCGGACAACTATTGTAAGTTGAATCCGTTGTATCGAGTCTATAACTCTATGGAAAACCAGTAATTGGTTCCAAAACTCAAAAATAACAACCCCAGAATAAGAAAAAAGTGAAGTTTTCAGAAAAATTTGCAGACAGATAAAGCAAGTTCTTACATATAACAGTCAGGAATAAATGCTCGAAGCTGTAAATGACTTTCTATGGTGAGGGCAGGGACATCTTCAGGGTCTTACATTGTACACACATGTACCAGAAAAGTAACATGAAGCTGCAGCTCACCTGGTGTCCTTAGGAGTATCTCATCCCGGCATAGTGGGGGACAAAAGACTTCATAACTTTGGATCTTAAAAAATGTAAAAAATGTATCTAAAATTGTGCTCCATCTAACATCCCAAAAAATACTAAATAACATTCAGAAAATGATGCCAACATAAAGTAACCATATGGGAAATGTAAAGTAATAACTATTTTATGAGGTATTGCTCTCTCATAAGCAAAGACATTGAAATTTTTGGTTATTTTTTATTATTTTTTTTAGAAATAAAGACAAAAATTTACCAGAGACATGAAGTACAATGTGTCACGAGAAGACATTCTAAGAATGGCTTGGATAAGTAAAAGCTTTCCAAAATTATTACCACATAATGTGACACATGTCAGATTTCAAAAATTTGGACTGGTCTTTAAGGTGTAAAATGGCTGTGTCCTGAAGGGGTTAAAAAAATCCAGTTCATCGGAGTGTACCTAACATTAGTACATTACTAATACACTCCCAGTGTTAAAAAGCTTGAAAGAGGTTGGATACAGTCCTAGGAGAATACAGGGCGTCATATACAAAGTTTGATTAAATATTTTTTTTATTGTTAAAAATAGTGTAAAATTACACTCAAATGCCGCGATCATGTATGAACGCGGCATCGGAGGGGTACAACTCACGGGGGCAGCGCTATCGCAGCTCCCTGTCATTGCACCCGCTACTTACAAAAAATGCGCTTTGTGACGAAGTAATTCATCACAAATGAATTTTTTGTGAAATTCGCCGAAACGGCTGAATAGAATTTTCCGTAAATTCGCTCATCTCTAGTTATAACCACAAAAACAATAGAATCAGAACCCAAAAAATGTCAGGAAATTCCTTCGCTGTGCTCGGGCTGTTCACATTCATCAGGGTGTCGGCCGCCATCCTTACAACCATCAGAATCAGCTTTATTTTTTAAGAATAGATAAGAAAATAAAGCTTTGATTGATCAGAGTCCTCGGAGCACAGAGGCAGGAAGGTTTGTCATGGGGACATGAGCTGATAATGTGACCCTGTGAGTAAAGCAGATTAGATCTTCATGGAGTAACCTGGACAGGAGACATCAGCGCACTGGTGAATGACCCCCACATCACAGACAATTCCACATCGCAGCTCCGCACCTCTTACTAACACAAAGGACGAGGTTATACAGGAAATTACAGCAGGAATATTCATCTCAGGTCTGCTGCCTCTCTCCGTCTGATGTCATTATAAATATTCCTAAATTATGAAATATTCATAACCTATTTTCAAATTTGAAATGACTTTTATCTTCACGGTTTCGCTTTTTTTGTCTGCTGCCAGTGAGATCCCTTTATGTAGTTGGTTATTAGCTATTAATGCATCCAATGTGCGTACATAGCGTGAAGTAACCTGAAAATATATGTAAAACAGTAAATCTATCTATCCATATATAATCTACCTAATATCTATTATTAGTGATGTCGTGAACATAAAATTTTCCGTTTGCGAACGGCGAACGCGAATTTCCGCAAATGTTCGCGAACAAGCGAACATTGCGAACCGCCATAGACTTCAATAGGCAAGCGAATTTTAAAACCCACAGGGACTCTTTCTGGCCACAATAGTGATGAGAAAGTTGTTTCAAGGGGACTAACACCTGGACTGTGGCATGCCGGAGGGGGATCTATGGCAAAACGCCCATGGAAAATTACGTAGTGGACGCAGAGTCGTGTTTTAATCCATAAAGGGCATAAATCAACTAACATTCCTAAATTGTTTGGAATAACATGCTTTATAAACATCCAGTGTGTGTATACGATCAGGTATGATGTTGTATCGATCAGGTAGTGTAAGGGTTACGCCCGATTCTCAGACATTGACAGACCAAACTCCCCTTTTAATGCACCGCAAACAACCGCAAACAGTTCATTTGCACAACCGCAAACTCCCCATTTGCACAAGGTTGGATACCAAGCTAGCCACGTCCCGGCGATGTCATTGAAGGTTTCTTCCTCCACCCAGCCACGTACAACACCAAGGGTCCCCGAAAGGTGAATTGAATTGATTTTTCGAACAGGGAGATGGTTAAAAAAAACGCTGGCTCCCTCCACTCTGTTTTAATCCACGGTGACTGCGTCTGCGCCGTGCAAATTACTGTCACACCCGATATGAGTGGTATTTTCTGTAGTACTATTCTCATCAGTTTAATCCCTGTTACGTCCCCCTATCAGGACGTGTATTGAATGGCTTTTAGATAAGTGGTACTACGCGTGCTAGGTACTGTGCCGCACGGTATGAGTGGTGCGCATTAGCAGTGGGCACTGGCAGTGGGCACACTACAGTCTGTGGGCCTGACACACACACACTGGCCGGCAGGCAACTGAAATTAGACTACTGTCTAAAAATTAAATGCCTTATTTATCGGCAAGCTACTGTGCCAGCCGGTATCAGTGGTGGGCACTGGCAGTGGGCACACTACAGTCAGTGGAAGTCAGCCTGACACACACTGGCAGCAGGCAAGCAACTGAAATTACACTAAAGTGTAAAAATGAAATGCCTTTTTTTGATGCAAAGTCCTGTGCCAGCCGGTATGAGTGGTGGGCACTGGCAGTGGGCACACTACAGTCAGTGGGCCTGCAGCTCCTCACACACAGGCAGGCCAGGCAACTGCAATATATATATAGAGAAAAGAAAAAAAAGCAGACTAATGTTGCAGCCCTAAAAAGGGCTTTTTGGGGTGCTATCAGGACGCTGTCCTTACAGCAGAGATCAGATGAGTCTTTCAGGACTGGAGTGGACACTGAATACACTAGCCTAGCTATCAATTTCCCAATTAAATCAGAAGCAGCTACTACACTCTCCCTCCTCTCACTAAGACTGCAGCTTCAGAATGAATCTAAAATGGATGCTGTTCAGGAGATGGGAGGGTCTGGGAGGGAGGGTATGCTGCTGATTGTCTGGAATGTGTCTGCTGACTGTGAGGTACAGGGTCAAAGTTTATCGGCGGATAGTTTGGGCCATCTCAATCTATTATCTATCTATCTATCTATCTATCTATCTATCATCTATTATCTGTCTATCTATCTATCTATCTATCTATCTATCTATCTATTATCTATCTATCTATCTATCTATCTGTCTATCTATCTATCTATCTATCTATCTATCTAGTGTCTTTCCAAATAAGAAATTAAACTAAATGGAAATTGGAGATTTTGTGATGCCTACAACAAATCTCTTTGTTTTAATCCGGATTACTCTATGACTAGAATCATCATTCTGTCTCTGACTATTGTTGCTCTGCCTGAAATGTTTTACTTGTTAAACAGGTCATTGGGTATCAGAACAGAGACCTCAATCCTCTCCACAGATTAAACCCTAATTTTAAATTCTGGATTAAAAAAGAAAAAAAGTGTTATTATTGAACAAAACTGATTATACAAAAAATCTTTCCTGGGCAGTGCCTGTCTGCATTCGAGCCCCCTAGATCCTCATGGTGAGGGAGGGGAACTTGCTGCTTGTTTGCTCATCGCTATAATGTGGCCGCCATTAGCCAAATAAAACCTCTTCCAAATAAATGGAGCCTTGAAACATTGTATCAGCCATAAAACATTATGAGCTGCTCCAAAAGAGAGGAGTTTTCCATAGAGCACCCTATCTGTGGCCCCTCTTGGTTCCAGCAATAGGATCTTCTAATACTGTATGTATCTAGACAATATCAGAAGATGATTTGGGCTAAAGTTGCCTTTTATTCCTTTTGTGCAGATTAACCAAGAAATATTGGAAAACTGAAAAAAGAAAACAAATCTTTAATCCCCCCAGACATGACCCCCCCCCCATGCTGAATAATGTAATACAGGGGTTATGTCTCCCTTTTGTCTATTTCAGAGCTTCAAAACCACAGCTTTCCTTCAGTTACTCAACCTGCCACTAGGGGAGGCAACTTCCTGTGGGATTAAACAGATCCTATTGATCAAATTGATAAATCCATGTGCAGTGAGCTCCCCCTAGTGGTGGCTGCAGACAGCTGGATTTTTTCATGTAACAATGACTTTGTGGAAGAACACAGGTAACATTAATATCTGGGATGATTATAGCCTATCCACGGGATATGCCATAAATGTTCAATCGGTGGAGATCCCACCTTTGGGATCTGCTTCTATCTTCAGTGTGGGTCCAGGTCAGAATAGGATAGGTTCTCATGCACTTGCAATCATAGCCAAGTTTGAGCACTCCGATATTTTTGTAAGCGTTATTAAATTGAATGGAGAGGGCCATGCATGTGTGGCAGCTTTCCATTCCTGAACAGGCATAATGGAGAACCATTTTGAAGATAGGGGCAGGTCTCAGAGGTGTCCCTATGGATATGCCATAAGTGTCCCCAGTGAGAATACCCCATTAAAGGGGTTATTCAATTTCTCAAAAACCCCCACATGTGCCAGGCCCCTCACCAGTAATATACTTACCCCGCTCCTGGTCCCTGCACTGCCGCTGCTGCTTCTCCCTGCACACAGATGAAAACATCTGGTGTCGGGGGGGGGGGAAGCAGCCAATGGCAGGCGGGGATGGGGACAAGCCTCCCTAGCTCGTCCGCGCCAGCCATTGGCTGCTCCCGCCACCCCCTCCCACCGGATGTTTTCATCCGTGTGCAGGGAGGAGCAGCAGCGGCGGTGCAGGGACCAGGAGCGGCACCGGGAGCAGGGTAAGTATATAACCGGTGAGGGGCCTGGCACGTTTGGGGGGGTTTAGAGAAATTGAATAACCCCTTTAACTCTGTCTTTCTCACAACCATGGTTCCCCTGGCTTTATTAGGAGGGAACCATCAGTCTTGGAACATCTAGCTTTGAGTACGAGCAGAGTAACAGAGAATTTTGATGTAGCTCAAATAAAGGAAAGCAATTAAACAGTTATTATTTTTGTAAAATATTTCATTATTCTGAATTAGACAAGGGGGCCATAGTGAAATGCACCCCGTGTGCTCTATTCATCTTAAGTACCGTCAGGGTGGGACATCCTCAGATCAGTTAGAGGCTTTTCCTTCACGTGAGTCTTCAGGTGGGGATACATTTCTGCCCTCTTGGCCCTGCTGATTACACAGTGGCGGAGATCTTCCATAACCCACGAGACTTAAGGAATGTCTTCATTTAGCTCTACAGAAGATCTGACGTTGTAGGTTTTGTTGTCTCGTCAGTTCTCCTTTCTTCTGCATTCGGTGTCTTACATCTGTATCTTTAAATATTCATGACGGCCCCTAATTACCTCACCTTATCATTAGATGGTATTTTGAAACATGAAAGGCTCCCGGTGCAAAATATTATATATAAAAATAATAGTGTCTCCCTCTCATCTCAGACTCCTTGATCCTACAGATGTAAACATGAAGGGGAGAAGCTGTACTTTGCTTGTCAAAGAATGGGTGCAATTAGTCAGTGCAATGTACAATTCACACATTAATAAAACCAGGTCCTGCCTTTGTCATGGAACGGAGGCAGTGGATTTCCAGGGAGACGTGCTGCGTGAAATCAAAAGTAAATCTCCACTTTCAGGAAAGTTTTGTCTTTTTTTTATGCCCTTTTGGTCCTGTTGGGCCATGGATTGAAAGATATCAACGTAAGCTTCTATGTTGCAAGCAATGAGAAACCTTTATTATTTTATTGCAAGGATTTTAAAGAAACTAAGTTAGCTTTGTGTTGCCATTCAATCTAAGGAAGTATCTCTATCTGCTTATCAATAGCTTGAGGACCCTATAGAGGTAGGCATAGGCATAAAGACAAGACCTATGCCCCTGCCTTCCTGAGATCGAATATTCTGCTAGGTACAAAAAAGTATTAAAAGCAACAATTCATCTGTCTATACTCCTTATTTTTAGGCACAAAATCGGCCTGCTGTAATATAATACAATAGGCCAAATTTGTCCCTAAAAATAAGGATATAGACAGATTAATTGTTGGTTTTAATACTTTATTTTTTTATTTTTCATAAATATACTTTTTTATTTATGGTTTTAAATGATTATGGGATTAATTGATATTGTACACAAATGTTTTTCCATTGAATCAAATAGTTTTTGGATAAACAAGATGTTTTCCATAAAAAGCACCAGATAAGATAGTGCCCTCCTTTTCCATATCATTTAGAGATACTAGCAGAAGGACCCGGCTTCGCACCAGTATATTTCATCTATTTCATTTAATGTTTGTGTGTGTCGCTAAAAGATATCGACACTATCCCCCATAACAGTGACATCTACAGCACCCTGCCACTTTAACAGTGAACGCCACAGTGCCCCACCCCTTAACACTGACCCCGCAAAGCGCCCCGCCACTTTAAAATGGGACCTCCACAGCAGCCCATCCCCTTAACTTTGACCTTCACAGCAGCCTGACCCTTTAATAGTGAGTTTCACAGCACCCCACTCCCTTGACAGTGACCTCCACAGGGGCCCACCCCCCTAACAGTGACCTCCACAGTACCCCGCTGCCTTAACAGTGACCTCACAGTACCCTGCTGCCTTAACAGTGACCTCCACAGTGTCCGCCCTTTTAACAGCACAGCAGTTGCCACTTTAATAGTGGCCCCTGCCTCCTTAACAGTGACCTCCACAGTGTCGGCCCAGTGTCCGCCCTTTTAACAGTGACCTCCACAGTGGCCTGCCCCCTTAACAGTAATATCCACAGTGGATGCCTCTTTAACAGTGACCTCCACAGTGCCCGCCCCTTTAACAGTGACCTCCACAGCGCCCTGCCCCTTTAATGCTATGGCTACATGTCAACATGTGTCACGCGACATTTTGTCTCAACAATTTTTATAATGATAGTCTATGGTGTCACACTGCGACATGTGACATGCTGCGACTGCGACACGACAGTTTCAAAAAATCCATCCAAGCATGTCATATTTCACAGTTCAACACCATAGATGATCATTAAGAAAAATGTTTGCGCGACATTAATGTCACGAGACACATGTAGCAGTGTAGTTGTGCCCTATGTGTCGTGCGACTTATAGTCGCGTGGCACATGTGGTCGTGTCACCCTAGTCTAAAGCTGACCTACAGCAGTGAAGAAAAATGGCTGGATTGTTATGGAAACCTAGAGTTAAACTGTGTGTGTGTGGAGAAGAAGGGTCTTCGAGCTTCTATTGGCTGATAAGGAACATGTGACCGTGTAGATGGCAGTGGGGATATAAAGAGAAAGACTTGCAGGCTTCTATTGGCTAATGCAGGTCATTTTTTGGGAATATCTCAGGAACGGTACGTCCTAGAGAGCCGAGACCCCCACACGATTTATTTCCAGGTAGCAAGGGATATGTATACCAAGTTTCGCTGAAATCGATGTTTGCGTTTTTGAGAGATCAAGGAACATACATACATACATACATACATACATATACGTCCTTCTTTATATATATATAGTAGATAGATTTAGAGTAGGGTCAGTTCAGTATAATCTCTATTTCTGCTCACTCTCATTCATCCAGTCTCAACCTGTATGCAATTACCATATCCCATCTAGTCCACTGTTAGACTCCTATCTCCTCCATCTGTGGCTCTCATCATAACATTGCTGTAATCTGTCAGTGAATTATTTCTGTACCCTATTGATATATGCTTTTTGTACTGTATATTTCTTGCAGCCGACCAAACATTGTGCAGTTCAGCTCCGTATTGTATGTCTTAGGGCTGAGCAACAAGAGAGTGTTAGAACTTAGGAAAGGCGACTGCCATAGGGAAAGTCCAGTTCTGTGGTCCTGTGAACAAAGGAAGTCATAGATAGAAGCTATCAGGTCAATGACTGTAAAAATCTAATAAATAAGAGATGAATTTCAGTTATCAGATTCTAACCTAAAATGTTTCCTTGGTTTAGCGGACAATACCTATGACATAAGTTACCCATACACATTACTCTAAAGATGAACAAAACAGTCAGTTTCACCCAAAGCGATCATTTGTGGGGAGTTTTTTTTTTTTTTACAAATGAACAACCATTTTTGCCAAATAATAAGAAAACCTAATTGGGTATAACAGCCAATATGGACTAAAAATGTGTCTAAAGTCTAAAATGTGCATGGTTGTGTGTTCTGCCCAGCAGGGTTAGAAAACCATTACAGTCTACTTTGCCAGAGTCAGGTTATTTCATAAGTTTTTAGTGTGGTTACAGAACCATCTAGCGGTGTTAAATTGTATTACACTTTGTTTTCTTGTTATAGGTCTACTGCATTGTGGGTAGTGCATTGCATTGTGGGTTATTGCAAAGCATCCTGGGAAAGAGACACAGTACGGAGCTACCCTATGCATATGTCCTTCTCAAACTCCACTATCCTTGCAAAAGCATATCTGTTTTACCATTCAATCATATACAATCACATATATACAACCTGTCAACCAATAAACAAGTTAGACTACAAAGAACAGTCCTCTTATTTGGAAGACAGGAATGATTTATGCTGAATGTCAGACTGCACACTGTGTTGGACGTGTAAGAAGACAGAACATTGTGTCTCTGAAATAATCATTTCATTCACTGGATTGCTCATATTTTGATCTACTACTGTCTAATGTATATAGTTACCTTAAGGGTACTTTTACACTTGCTGCTGCTCCGTACCCATTGACTATAATGGGGCGGGGAGCCACGGCGCAGCACGGCAGTGCACGGCCGGAGATCGCCGGACTAAAAACCCTGCATGTCCGACTTTTCAGTCCGGCGGTGCCGTGCACTGCCGTGCTGTGCCGTAGCTCTGCCTCCCACCCCATTATAGTCCATGGGGACAGAGTGGCAGCACAGCAGTGCACGGACACTTGCGGCAGGACGGATCCGGCAGGCTGAATATCCTGCCAGATCCGTCCTGCCACAAGTGTAAAAGTACCCTAAAATGTATGAAATTGCAGATGACTTTTCAGAATAAGCTGCCATATATGTATACATAGGTAGTAGCACAATATCTGACATTATATGACTTTTAGCTGGATTTATATATTTTTTTTTTTTTTGCAGTTTTCTCCTCTGTACCCTCCATCTCTAAATCTCAGTTAGTAGCTGGTGGGTGGTAACTAGCTGTAATGATGGAATACAATAGAGTACACAGAAAGATAACAGATTCTGCTCCCTAATGCTCTCTCTCACACAGAATCACTGTAAGACATTATAGAGAAGTACTGAGCACTATAGATGTGAATAAAGCACTTGGGTGAGATATAACACTTACTATTAGCTGCTGAATCATGCCTGTGTCTCTCTGTCTCGCACTGCTACTCATTGATCCTCCTTCCCTCTCCAAAGTCTTCTATGGGATGACTTAATCTGATCCTTCAATGAGCAGGCAGATCGTCTTGACCTCTCAATACAGATTTATCACAGAATTTAGAGAGAAAGTTAATTTAAGAAAAGGGTACAGAAGAGCTGATAATTGGAGAACAAGGCATTTTTTTTAGGTATAAGGTATATATGGAAAGTCGTGTGAAAGTAGAATGACCATCTAAGACTTTTTGACCAACCTTTTCATAGGTATACTTTAAGTCAACCTTAAGATGCAGCTCTTTCTTAAAGTCATGATTGTTCAAATATCACACCTAAAACTAAGTAAACAGAGTGGGGTTTGTCACCCTTTAGACAAATCTTTTCAAAAAATAATGGTAATAATCACAGATTAATCTTAAATGTGACATTAAAACAATGTTTCCACTTGTGATGCTACAAAATGATTAATGGTTTGGAAAAATGACAAGTGTGTATAACTGTAAGAGGATTACATCTCAAAAGATCATGCAAATCCTGTTTCATCTGATCTGTGGGGGAGATGATTAGTTCTTTGGAATAATAATAAGTTTTCATCTTTTTTTAGTGACTGCCTTTGCTGCTCGTTTTCTTCTGTAGTTTCTTTGTCTTTGTAGAATTGTGCCCTTATTCTTCATAATGCCCTTTAAAACTTTCCATGTTAAAATATTTGCTTCCCTACAAAAAGAGTTTTTAGCTAAAGGGTTGTCCCACTCAAAATACAAAATGTATTATAGGCGCTGAGTTATTCAATAAAATATATCTATATAGCGCCACCTGCTGTCTTCTCTTTTTCTTACTTCTCTGTCCACTTCGCTCATGTAGGCGCACATGCTCAGTTCCATCTCTTAACTGCATATATATAATTGTAGTCCAGCTCACCTCACCGCTAATGCCGCAAGCCTGGGTTGAGTTCCCTCAATGCATAAGAAGGAAAGAAAAATCATCTCCAGCACCAGCATTCAATTTAAAACCAGCTTCCTCTTTATTGAGACGTGTTCACAAGTAGATACAATCCATTCAGTATGCGATAATTGTTGACGCGTTTCGGACAGTACGTCCTTAGTCGTAACAATGTGTCAGTCTGAAATGGCCATTCTTATGGGAGACTTCTTCCCTCCCCTTGCTCCAAAATCTTAACTCATTGGCCCTGTCAGACTTCCATTTTGGAGGGGAGGGAAGAAGTCTCCCATAAGAATGGCCATTTCAGACTGACACATTGTTACGACTAAGCACGTACTGTCCGAAACGCGTCAACAATTATCGCATACTGAATGGATTGTATCTAGTTGTGAACACGTCTCAATAAAGAGGAAGCTGGTTTTAAATCGAATGCTGGTGCTGGAGACGATTTTTCTTTTCTAACCATCTCTTAACTGCCTCCTGAGCCATGATAGCGAGAAAGCTCCAGCTGAAAGGACACACCCCTGAGCAGCAGTAGAAAGGAGATACCGCTAAGCTGCAGAAGAAAAGACAAACCTTTGAGCTGCAGCAGAAAGGACACGTGCCCTGAGCTGACAGCTTGAAATAAATCTAGCAGATCAATTGGAGCAGTTAATAGGGAGTTCCCTGGATCCAAGTGAGGTACAGGGCTGATTCTGATACTTTTATACCATGTCTGATTTTTTTTTTTTGTATTGATTATAGAATAATCCCTTTAATTTATTTTTCCAGTCTAGGTTGGCATTGTTTTTAGAATATCTGTCATGGTGCATAGAGCACTTCCTTCTGAATAATAAAAGCACTTGTTTTTACTATGGTGCTAGCGCCAATATAAGATTGTACACTGAATTATTTCCATTCTGTATACAATCCATACCATCACTATTAGTGATCAGCGAATCAAAGTCCACGGATTGGACTTAGATCCGAATTTAGCTGAAACTGAAATAGTATAAAAAACAAAAAAAAAATATTCTTACCTAATCCATTTGCTCTCAACGGGCCTCCCGCCGCCATCTTGCTTGAAGATCTCAGCCAAAATCCTGTCATGATGTCATTATGGGCTGCATGAGATTTCCCACCAGACCTTTAATTAAGGTGGTGATGGCCAGCCTGTCACGAGAAAATGGATTAGGTAAGAATATTTTCTTTTGAGGGGTACAAGGACGGAGGTGCGGAATCACCCACTAATTACAAATAAATTAGCTTTGTGTCAAAGTAATTCGTCACTGAGCAGATCTTTTTGTAAAATTCGGTAAAGCAGCTAAATCATATTTTATAATACTTCACTCTCTAATCATTTTGTCACATATCTGGAGATAACGTGTACAGACTTATTGAAAGAGAGGTTTATATGAAGATCGGGTAGAACATGTGGGTTTAAGCTCCATCTAACATCCATGTGCTGCACACAGTTGATAAATACTGTACATTTGCTGAGAAAACAGTATTACAGTAATCTTGTCAATCAGTAATCTTGTCATTTAGTTATTTTCTAACAGTTTATCTCAGGTCCAACAATACAAGAAGGAAAAAAGATTTTTCTACATCTAATGGCGGTGTCACGGTAGGGAACAGTGCACCCCATAGTCTCAAACCAACCACTGTCCCTACCTACTTGGACCATACCTCCTAGGTGATGGCCCCCAACTGGGTGAGGTTCCCTGTGCTGCTAAGTGCTGATGTAGAAAACTAATAAATGACAGACAGGCGCAAGGGTAACCGGAAAAATACACAGAGACAAAAGAAGAATTAAATAGACTGGATAAAAACCAGGAGAGGCAATCAGAGCCAAGTCAGAAGACAAGAGCAGATAAAATGCCAAACCCAGGATATTAATACGTAATCAGTGGCTCACTAGATAGTCAAGGATAGGTAAGGAGAATACTGTTTAGTATAAAAATATGTTTTACAATGTATATATATGAAAGAGATACTCTGAGCACTTCTTGAGGGATTAAATTATAAGACATATCATGTTTAAATAATTGATGCGGTATTTTACACTTATAATATGTTGTTGCGATTTTCCTGTGATCATGTGAATGGGGTGATACACCAGTTGCAAATCTAGTCCTAACATTGGATACCACCCAATCCTTAATTAGTTCAAGTGTAAAAAAGGGCACATATACATCTGCAGGCACTGCAGGAAGGGGTATGCACCCCAAAACGCGTCTGGCGTGCCCTGCAGAAAATACTTCATAAAGTAATTTGTAATTTCGCTTGCAACCCGAAACAAACTAAAGAATTCCTCCCGCAGCGCTACTTCAATACTTGGTTAATCGTATTAAAGGACCTGGGAAGGAGCTGCCCATTTCCGTGACATCATCGTCACGTGAGCTGCCGCCGGTCACGTGGGACGCCGCGCTTTGACCGCGAGACCGCACAGGACGCTGTGCTAGGTCCGGTCGGCGAATAGAGGAAAGAAAAAAACCAACTTGCTGCTATCAGAAGACTGGTAATGTACTGCAGTAATTTACTGAGAACATACGAAAGTTCTACCTGCGGTCTCCTATGTATTGAATACTACCCATATTCGGGACTTGTCATATTCGCTTAAACAGTAGAGCGCATTTCAGATTATTACAACACCTTCACTGCTAGTAGCCGCATCCAATGATTTTATTTTATTTTTAATTATTTGTGCCTCCAATTTTATGGTTTAGTATATATTGTTATTCTTAATTGTCAGTCACAATAAATGTATGATTTTTACCGAATCCATGTCCATCTGTTACTAAGTATATGAGTACTCCCCATACTCTATATATAAAATACCAAGCCAGCTCAACACTAAGAAGTAACATCAGGTTCCAAAGCGTGAGGCAGTCCAAGCAGAAAATCAGCAATACTAAAAGTAGAGAGCAAAAATGCTTGTGAGACAGAAGACCTGTATGACAAGGAAATGTGCTCAGCAGTAGTGTGAGTGCGAATATTTGCATCGTGAATTTTTATCATGACTATCGCCACTTCGAGAATTCGCGAATATTAAGAATATAGTGCTATATATTTGCATTCGCGAATAGTGTTAATAGCGAATATTCTAATCATGAATTTATCGCGAATATTTGCACTTAGCAACATCTCTAGCAACCAATGGGAAAGTTGCCTACCCCTTAGTGTTGATTGCGAATATTCAAATCGCAAATTTTTATCACAAATATATTACATTGCCAATTTTCGCAATCAAGTAAATAAATACAGGAGATCACAAATTATCAAATTTGCGAATTTATGGCAAACAGTTGTCAGTTCGTACTAGTTGTCAGAGGCCGTACTATTAGTCACAGGGAATGCCCAGATTCATGTGTCCACCGTGACAACATCACTACGGACATGCCGGTGTCTCCCTTGAGGCCTGACATATGATCCATAGAAATAGGACGGTAGAATATGTGAATATAGAAAACTTAGTTATAAGTCAACAAGAGGAATGTAATACATGAAATAGGAGAGGTAAGGGGAGGAGGGGGATGCAGCTGTCTGTCTGAGATTAATGCTGTGAGAGGGAAGGGAGGAGATGCACAAGACCAGAGAAGCTGATTTCATCTATGAATACAATACGCAACATTTCTGGCTTTTGTAATCTAATTTAGATTTACACTTGCCTATTGGATTGTTAAGTAAATATATTATACATATATAATAATAATAATAAATCTAATATGTCCAATTTAGATTGAAAATGTCAATTCTTTTTCGAAGAAACAACACATTTCAAAAGTTTTCCTGCTTAGAATGACCTTCTAGGTTACATATTACATATGCATGCATCATACTTTACATTCAGCTAAATTGAATTCATCATAATTACATGACTGCCTTAAGTATTGTGCTCCTTCCTGAGGATTTTCAGATCAGCCTCACTCAACGGCCTCCCCTTGGAGCGTCATTATAAATCGTGTAGCAAATAGGCAAATTGAGTCGAGGCACTTTGTAAATCACGCAGGGAAGACTAAGGATTATCACTTCACAAGGTCATAAAATAGAAGATGTTTAATATGTTGCGGAGATTATTTCTACTTGTTTCACGTTGCCTTTTAATACATGTTAAACATTGAAGGTGTCATTGTAAAATTCACATCGAACAGTAAAGAATGCACAGTTCACATTCCGCTCAGCAGTTAAAGCTTGTTTTCAGAGAACGCCCTGCTGGGTTTTTTATCCTTGCCAAACAAGAAGAATACAAGGAGGCTTGTAACAGCGTTCATCATTTTAATAGGATTTCCTGGTGACAAAAATAAGTTGTTGAGAAGCGTCCTCTATTCATCTGCCAAACTAATTCTTGCAGAAATGTAAATTTTTTGTGACGTCTTCAGCAGCTGCCTTAGCAGGTTGGTGGGATGAGGAGGTGACTGGGAACTCTTTGGCAGAAGTGCAGTATTTGTTTCATGAATGTCATGGATATTGTGAGATTTCGTTCCGCTGTAAAGGGATCTACAGACTGTAGTAATTTAGAAAATTATAGCATAATCCTATTATTCAGGGAAAAAAGCTTTAAAAAGGTAGGTTAATACTGTATTTGAAAGCAAGCTGACATATGAAACTTTGAGGATGTTTAAGGTAAAGTATGAACGAAATAATATGTTACAGTTTCCAAAAATTATTGAACTGAATTTATTGAGAGGATTAGGTTAGACTAATCAGTACTGTCTTCAAGAGAATCGATCAGCTCTCCTGTGCGGTGTAGTATAGAGGATCTGTCAGCTCTCCTGTGTGGTGCAGTATAGAGGATCTGTCAGCTCTCCTGTGTGGTTTAGTATAGAGGATCTGTCAGCTCTCCTGTGTGGTGTAGTATAGAGGATCTGTCGGCTCTCCTGTGTGGTGTAGTATAGAGGATCTGTCAGCTATGCTGTATGGTTTAGTATAGAGGATCTGTCGGCTCTCCTGTGTGGTGTAGTATAGAGGATCTGTCCCCTCTCCTGTGCGGTGTAGTATAGAGGATCTGTCGGCTCTCCTGTGTGGTGTAGTATAGAGGATCTGTCAGCTCTCCTGTGTGGTGTAGTATAGAGAATCAGTCAGCTCTCCTGTGTGGTGTAGTATAGAGGATCTGTCAGCTCTCCTGTGTGGTGTAGTATGGAGGATCTGTCAGCTCTCCTGTGTGGTTTAGTATACAGGATCTGTCAGCACTCCTGTGTGGTGTAGTATAGAGGATCTGTCAGCTCTCCTGTGTAGTGTAGTATAGAGGATCTGTCAGCTCTCCTGTGTGGTGTAGTATAGAGGGTCTGTCAGCTCTCCTGTGTGGTGTAGTATAGAGAATCTGTCAGCTCTCCTGTGTGGTGTAGTATAGAGAATCTGTCAGCTCTCCTGTGTGGTGTAGTATAGAGGATCTGTCAGCTCTCCTGTGTGGTGTAGTATAGAGGATCTGTCAGCTCTCCTGTGTGGTTTAGTATACAGGATCTGTCAGCTCTGCTGTGTGGTGTAGTATAGAGGATCTGTCAGCTCTCCTGTGTGGTGTAGTATAGAGGATCTGTCAGCTTTCCTGTGTGGTGTAGTATAGAGGATCTGTCCGCTCTCCTGTGCGGTGTAGTATAGAGGATCTGTCGGCTCTCCTGTGCGGTGTAGTATAGAGGATCTGTCAGCTCTCCTGTGTGGTGTAGTATAGAGGATCTGTCAGCTCTCCTGTGTGGTGTAGTATAGAGGATCTGTCAGCTCTGCTATGTTGTGTTGTATAGAGGATCTGTCAGCTCTCCTGTGTGGTGTAGTATAGAGGATCTGTCAGCTCTCCTGTGTGGTGCAGTATAGAGGATCTGTCAGCTCTCCTGTGTGGTTTAGTATAGAGGATCTGTCAGCTCTCCTGTGTGGTGTAGTATAGAGGATCTGTCGGCTCTCCTGTGTGGTGTAGTATAGAGGATCTGTCAGCTCTCATGTGTGGTGTAGTATAGAGGGTCTGTCAGCTCTCCTGTGTGGTTTAGTATACAGGATCTGTCAGCTCTGCTGTGTGGTTTAGTATAGAGGATCTGTCAGCTCTCCTGTGTGGTGTAGTATAGAGAATCAGTCAGCTCTCCTGTGTGGTGTAGTATAGAGGATCTGTCCCCACTCCTGTGCGGTGTAGTAAAGAGGATCTGTCGGCTCTCCTGTGTGGTGTAGTATAGAGGATCTGTCAGCTCTCCTGTGTGGTGTAGTATAGGGGATCTGTCAGCTCTCCTGTGTGGTGTAGTATAGAGGATCTGTCAGCTCTCCTGTGTGGTGTAGTATAGAGGATCTGTCAGCTCTCCTGTGTGGTGTAGTATAGAGGATCTGTCAGCTCTCCTGTGTGGTGTAGTATAGAGAATCTGTCAGCACTCCTGTGTGGTGTAGTATAGAGGATCTGTCAGCTCTCCTGTGTGGTGTAGTATAGAGAATCTGTCAGCACTCCTGTGTGGTGTAGTATAGAGGATCTGTCAGCTCTCCTGTGTGGTGTAGTATAGAGAATCTGTCAGCTCTCCTGTGTGGTGTAGTATAGAGGATCTGTCAGCTCTCCTGTGTGGTGTAGTATAGAGGATCTGTCAGCTCTCCTGTGTGGTGTAGTATAGAGAATCTGTCAGCACTCCTGTGTGGTTTAGTATAGAGGGTCTGTCAGCTCTCCTGTGTGGTGTAGTATAGAGAATCTGTCAGCTCTCCTGTGTGGTGTAGTATAGAGGATCTGTCAGCTCTCCTGTGTGGTGTAGTATAGAGGATCTGTCAGCTTTCCTGTGTGGTGTAGTATAGAGGATCTGTCCGCTCTCCTGTGCGGTGTAGTATAGAGGATCTGTCGGCTCTCCTGTGCGGTGTAGTATAGAGGATCTGTCAGCTCTCCTGTGTGGTGTAGTATAGAGGATCTGTCAGCTCTGCTATGTGGTGTTGTATAGAGGATCTGTCAGCTCTCCTGTGTGGTGTAGTGTAGAGGATCTGTCAGCTCTGCTGTCTGGTCTAGTATAGAGGATCTGTCGGCTCTCCTGTGTGGTGTACTATAGAGGATCTGTTAGATCTCCTGTGTGGTGTACTATAGAGGATCTGTCAGCTCTCCTGTGTGGTGTACTATAGAGGATCTGTTAGATCTGCTATGTGGTGTAGTATACAGGATCTGTCAGCTCTTCTGTGTGGTTTAGTATAGAGGATCTGTCAGCTCTTCTGTGTGGTTTAGTATAGAGGATCTGTCAGCTCTCAAGTGGTTTAGTATACAGGATCTGTCAGCTATCCTGTGTGGTTTAGCATAGAGGATCTGTCAGCTCTTCTGTGTGGTTTAGTATAGAGGATCTGTCAGCTCTTCTGTGTGGTTTAGTATAGAGGATCTGTCAGCTCTCAAATGGTTTAGTATACAGGATCTGTCAGCTGTCCTGTGTGGTTTAGTATAGAGGATCTGTCAGCTCTCCTGTGTGGTGTAGTATAGAGGATCTGTCCGCTCTCCTGTGCGGTGTAGTATAGAGGATCTGTCAGCTCTCAAGTGGTTTAGTATACAGGATCTGTCAGCTATCCTGTGTGGTTTAGCATAGAGGATCTGTCAGCTCTTCTGTGTGGTTTAGTATAGAGGATCTGTCAGCTCTTCTGTGTGGTTTAGTATAGAGGATCTGTCAGCTCTCAAATGGTTTAGTATACAGGATCTGTCAGCTGTCCTGTGTGGTTTAGTATAGAGGATCTGTCAGCTCTCCTGTGTGGTGTAGTATAGAGGATCTGTCCGCTCTCCTGTGCGGTGTAGTATAGAGGATCTGTCAGCTTTCCTTTGCGGTGTAGATTAGAGGATCTGTCAGCTCTCCTGTGTGGTGTAGTATAGAGGATCTGACAGCTCTCCAGTGTGGTTTAGTATAGAGGATCTGTCAGCTCTCCTGTGTGGTGTAGTATAGAGGATCTGTCAGCTCTCCTGTGCGGTGTAGTATAGAGGATATGTCAGCTCTCCTGTGTGGTGTAGTATAGAGGATCTGTCGGCACTCCTGTGTGGTGTAGTATAGAGGATCTGTCAGCTCTCCTGTGTGGTGTAGTATAGAGGATCTGTCGGCACTCCTGTGTGGTGTAGTATAGAGGATCTGTCAGCTCTCTTGTGTGGTGTAGTATAGAGGATCTGTCGGCACTCCTGTGTGGTGTAGTATAGAGGATCTGTCCGCTCTCCTGTGCAGTGTAGTATAGAGGATCTGTCAGCTTTCCTTTGCGGTGTAGTATAGAGGATCTGTCAGCTCTCCTGTGTGGTGTAGTATAGAGGATCTGACAGCTCTCCAGTGTGGTTTAGTATAGAGGATCTGTCAGCTCTCCTGTGTGGTGTAGTATAGAGGATCTGTCAGCTCTCCTGTGCGGTGTAGTATAGAGGATATGTCAGCTCTCCTGTGTGGTGTAGTATAGAGGATCTGTCGGCACTCCTGTGTGGTGTAGTATAGAGGATCTGTCAGCTCTCCTGTGTGGTGTAGTATAGAGGATCTGTCGGCACTCCTGTGTGGTGTAGTATAGAGGATCTGTCAGCTCTCCTGTGTGGTATAGTGTAGAGGATCTGTCAGCTCTCCTGTGTGGTGTAGTATAGAGGATCTGACAGCTCTCCTGTGTGGTGTAGTATAGAGGATCTGTCAGCTCTCCTGTGTGGTGTAGTATAGAGGATCTAATAGTTCTCCTGTGTACTGTAGTATAGAGGATCTGTCAGCTCTCTTGTGCAGTTTATTATAGAGGATCTGTCAGCTCTCCTGTGTGGTGTAGTATAGAGGATCTGTCAGCTCTCCTGTGTGGTGTAGTATAGAGGATCTGTCAGCTCTCCTGTGTGGTGTAGTATAGAGGATCTGTCAGCTCTCCTTTGTGGTGTGGTATAGAAGATCTATCAGCTCTCCTGTGTGGTGTAGTGTAGAGGATCTGTCGGCTCTCCTGTGTGGTGTAGTATAGAGGATCTGTTGGCTCTCCTGTGCGGTGTCCTATAGAGGATCTGTCAGCTCTCCTGTGTGGTGTAGTATAGAGGATATGTCAGCTCTCCTGTGTGGTGTAGTATAGAGGATCTGTCAGCTCTCCTGTGTGGTGTAGTATAGAGGATCTGTCAGCTTTCCTATGTGGTGTAGTATAGAGGATCTGTCGGCACTCCTGTGTGGTGTAGTATAGAGGATCTGTCAGCTCTCCTGTGTGGTATAGTGTAGAGGATCTGTCAGCTCTCCTGTGTGGTGTAGTATAGAGGATCTGACAGCTCTCCTGTGTGGTGTAGTATAGAGGATCTGTCAGCTCTCCTGTGTGGTGTAGTATAGAGGATCTAATAGTTCTCCTGTGTACTGTAGTATAGAGGATCTGTCAGCTCTCTTGTGCAGTTTATTATAGAGGATCTGTCAGCTCTCCTGTGTGGTGTAGTATAGAGGATCTGTCAGCTCTCCTGTGTGGTGTAGTATAGAGGATCTGTCAGCTCTCCTGTGTGGTGTAGTATAGAGGATCTGTCAGCTCTCCTTTGTGGTGTGGTATAGAAGATCTATCAGCTCTCCTGTGTGGTGTAGTGTAGAGGATCTGTCGGCTCTCCTGTGTGGTGTAGTATAGAGGATCTGTTGGCTCTCCTGTGCGGTGTCCTATAGAGGATCTGTCAGCTCTCCTGTGTGGTGTAGTATAGAGGATATGTCAGCTCTCCTGTGTGGTGTAGTATAGAGGATCTGTCAGCTCTCCTGTGTGGTGTAGTATAGAGGATCTGTCAGCTTTCCTATGTGGTGTAGTATAGAGGATCTGTCAGCTCTCCTGTGTGGTGTAGTATTGAGGATCTGTCAGCTCTTCTGTGTGGTGTAGTATAGATGATCTGTCAGCTCTCCTGTGTGGTGTAGTATAGATGATCTGTCAGCTCTCCTGTGTGGTGTAGTATAGAGGATCTGTCAGCTCTCCTGTTTGGTGTAGTAAAGACGATCTGTCAGCTCTCCTGTTTGGTGTAGTATAGAGGATCTGTCAGCTCTCCTGTTTGGTGTAGTATAGAGGATCTGTCAGCTCTTCTGTGTGGTGTAGTATAGATGATCTGTCAGCTCTCCTGTGTGGTGTAGTATAGATGATCTGTCAGCTCTCCTGTGTGGTGTAGTATAGAGGATCTGTCGGCTCTCCTGTGTGGTGTAGTATAGAGGATCTGTCGGCTCTCCTGTGTGGTGTAGTATAGAGGATCTGTCAGCTCTCCTGTGTGGTGTAGTATAGAGGATCTGTCGGCTCTCCTGTGTGGTGTAGTATAGAGGATCTGTCGGCTCTCCTGTGTGGTGTAGTATAGAGGATCTGTCAGCTCTCCTGTTTGGTGTAGTATAGAGGATCTGTCGGCTCTCCTGTGTGGTGTAGTATAGAGGATCTGTCAGCTCTCCTGTTTGGTGTAGTATAGAGGATCTGTCAGCTCTCCTGTGTGGTGTAGTATAGAGGATCTGTCAGCTCTCCTGTGTGGTGTAGTATAGAGGATCTGTCAGCTCTCCTGTTTGGTGTAGTATAGAGGATCTGTCAGCTCTCCTGTGTGGTGTAGTATAGATCATCTGTCAGCTCTCCTGTGTTATATTTAATCCTCTGCATCTGCATTTCTTTCCTCCTCATCTAGTATTACACTAAAGTGAATTTTTTCTTTCTTATTGACTTTCTGGGCATTTTTATAAAACTGGGACACAGTATTTCATTGTTCCTAATAATATGTATTATAAACTTTTATATTTTATGTGTAATTTAATTAACTGATTAATGCCACATTTTAGCAATTATGAATAAACTATTAGGATCTAAACACTAAATATATTAGTACCATTTTAGACCAAATTTTTAATTAAAAAAAACAATAATGTCTCAATTTTTTTTTTACTCATATTCTTCATGCAATCCATTCTTAACCAGTCCCCGACCGCCGTACGCAGGATTGCGTCCTGCGGGCGGCCGGGATCTTCTGTTTGGACGCGCCGGGGCGTCATCTCGCGAGACGCGAGAGTTCCTGTGAACGCTGCAGCGTCGCGCTGCGTTCACAGTGAAGCGCGGCTCGAGTTGGACTACAGCCTGCCAGCGATGATCAATCGCTGGCAGGCTGTAGATGCGATATAAATCGCATCAAACAGCTATATCAGACGCTGTTTTATGAACAGCGTCTGATATAGCTGCTACCTGGTCCTCTGGTGGTCCCATTTTCTGGGATCGACCACCAGAGGACCAGGTAACTACAATAAAAGTTGCACCAAACACTACACTTACCCCCCACCCCCCTCACCTATTAACCCCTTGATCACCCCATCTAGACCCCCTGATCACCCCCTGTCATTGATCACACCCCTTGTAAGGCTTTATTCAGACGTCCATATGTGTTTTGCGGATCCGTGGATTCACGGATCCGTGGATTCACGGATCCGCGGATCCGATCCGCAGATCCTCAAAACACGGACACCGGCAATGTGCTTTCCGCATTTTGCAGATCCGCACATTGCCAGAACTATATAGAAAATGCTTTTCTTGTCCGCAGTGCGGACAAGAATAGGACATGTTCTATATTTTTGCGGAACAGAAGTGCAGACCCGGAGCGCGGATCCGTAATTCCGGATCCGAGCGGGACAAAGTCTGTCCCCATAGAAATGAATGGGTCCGCAATTCCGTTCCGCAAACAGAATTTCGGACGTGTGAATGGGGCATAAGGGTCCCTTATCACCGCCAGTTAGTTAGCTACTTGTTAGGTAGCTAGCGCCCAGCCCACCGCACCGCAGTCACTGATTTTGGCAGAGATTTTTCATCCACATTGATCGATGCGAATGAAAAATCTGTGCCGTTCATTTTTTTTTTTCAGCGCAGAGGCTGAACGGAAAAAAATCTCATTACCCGTATGCTCAATATACGGAGAATCGCAGAAACTCCTAATGCTGGCCATACGTGTAATGATTGCGGAGACCCTCAAATGCCAGGGCAGTACAAAACCCCACATGTGACCCCATTTTAGAAAGAAGACACCCCAAGGTATTCTGTGAGGGTATGGCGAGTTCATGGAAAATTTTATTTTTTGTCACAAGTTAGTGGAATATGAGACTGTAAAAAAAAAAAAAAAAACAATTTCCGCTAACTTGTGCCAAATTTTTTTCTGTGAACTCGCCATGCCCCTCACGGATTACCTTGGGGTGTCTTCTTTCCACAATGGGGTCACATGTGGGGTATTTATACTGCCCTGGCATTTTAGGGGTCCTAAAGCGTGAGAATCCAAATGCGTAAAAATGGCCTGTGAAATCCTAAAGGTACTCATTGGTTTTAGGGCCCCTTTGCGCATCTTGGCTGCAAAAAGTGTCACTCATGTGGTATCGCCGTACTCAGGAGAAGTAGGGCAATGTGTTTTGGGGTGTATTTTTACATATACCCATACTGGGTGTGAGAAATATCGCTGTAAACGACAACTTTTTACATTTTTTTATTCAGATAGATATTTCTCTCACCCAGCATGGGTATATGTAAAAATACACCCCAAAACACATCGCCCTACTTCTCCTGAGTACGGCGATACCACATGTGTGACACTTTTTTGCAGGCAAGATGCGCAAAGGGGCCCAAATTCCAATGAGTACCTTTTAGGAGGGCATTTTTACGCATTTTTCTTCTCACGCTTTAGGGCCCCTAAAATGCCAGAGCAGTATAAATACCCCACATGTGACCCCATTTTGGAAAGAAGACACCCCAAGGTATTCGCTGAGGGGCATAATGAGTTCATGAAAAATTAAACTTTTTGTCAAAAGTTAGCGGAAAGGGAGACTTTGTGAGAAAAACAATAAAAATCAATTTCCACTAACTTGTGCCAAAAAAAAATATTCTATGAACTCGCCATGCCCTCATGGAATACCTTGGGGTGTCTTCTTTCAAAAATGGGGTCACACGTGGGTATTTCTACTGCCCTGGCATTTTAGGGGCCCTAAAGCGTGAGAAGAAAAATGCGTAAAAATGCCCTCCTAAAGGTACTCATTGGAATTTGGGCCTTTGCGCATCTTGCCTGCAAAAAGTGTCACACATGTGGTATCGCCGTACTCAGGAGAAGTAGGGCGATGTGTTTTGGGGTGTATTTTTACATATACCCATGCTGGGTGAGAGAAATATCTCTGTATATTGACAACTTTGAATAAAAAATGTAAAAGTTGTCGTTTACAGCGATATTTCTCACACGCAGCATGGGTATATGTAAAAATACACCCCAAAACACATTGCCCTACTTCTCCTGAGTACGGCGATACCACATGAGTGACACTTTTCTGCAGCCAAGATGCGCAAAGGGGCCCTAAAACCAATGAGTACCTTTAGGATTTCACAGGGCATTTTTATGCATTTGGATTCTCACACTTTAGGGGCCCCTAAAATGCCAGGTGAGTATAAATACCCCACATGTCACCCCATTTTGGAAAGAAGACACCCCAAGGTATTCTGTGAGGGGCATGGTGAGTCCACAGAATTTTTATTTTTGGCACAAGTCAGCGGAAATTGTTTTTTTTTTTTTTAATTTTGTTTTTACAAAGTCTCATATTCCACTAACTTGTGACAAAAATAAAATTTTACATGAACTCACCATACCCCTCACAGAATACCTTGGGGTGTCTTCTTTCCAAAATGGGGTCACATGTGGGGTATTTATGCTGTCCTGGCATTTTAGGGGCCCCTAAAGGGTGAGAAGAAGTCTGGAATCCAAATGCGTAAAAATGCACTGTGAAATCCTAAAGGTACTCATTGGTTTTAGGGCCCCTTTGCGCCCAGGCTGCAAAAAGTGGCACACATGTGGTATCGCCGTACTCAGGAGAAGTAGGGCAATGTGTTTTGGGGTGTATTTTTATATATACCCATACTTTGTGTGAAAAATATCTCTGTAAACGACAACTTTTAAAAATTTTTATACAAAGTTGACAATTTACAGAGATATTTCTCTCACCCAACATGGGTATATGTAAAAATACACCCCAAAACACATTGCCCTATTTCTCCTGAGTACGGCGATACCACATAAGTGCCGCTTTTGCAGCCTGGATGCGCAAAGGGCCCAAATTCCAACGAGTACCTTTAGGTTTTACATGGCGGCTCACAATTTAGCCCCGCCCAAAATGCCAGAACAGTAAACACACCCCACAAATGACTCCATTTCGGAAAGTAGACACCCCAAGGTATTCACTGAGGGGCATAGTGAGTCCGTCTGAGATTTTTTTTTTTTTGCCAGAAGTTATCAGAAATTGAAACTTTTTTTTTTTTTTTTCTCAGAAAGTGTCAATTTCCGCTAACTTGTGAAAAAAATGAAATGATACATGAACTCACCAAGCCCCTCCGCGAATACTTTGGGGTGTCTTCTTTCTAAAATGGTGTCATTTGGGGATATTCATACTATCCTGACATTATAGCACCTGAAGAAACATGACAGGCGCTCAGAAAGTCAGAGCTGCTTCAAAATGCCGAAATTCACTTTTTGCACCATAGTTTGTAAACGCTATAACTTTTACCCAAACCAATAAATATACACTTATTGGATTTTTTTATCAAAGACATGTAGAACAATAAATTTAGAGAAAAATTTATATAGAAATGTAGTTTTTTTTGAAAAATTTTACAACAGAAAGTGAAAAATGTCATTTTTTTGCAAAAATTTCGGTAATTTTTGATTAATAGCAAAAAAAGTTAAAATGTCAGCAGCAATGAAATACCACCAAATGAAAGCTCTATTAGTGAGAAGAAAAGGAGGTAAAATTCATTTGGGTGGTAAGTTGTATGACGGAGCAATAAACGGTGAAAGTAGTGTAGTGCGGAATTGTAAAAAGTGGCCTGGTCATTAAGGGTGTTTAAGCTAGGGGGGCTGAAGTGGTTAATCACCATTTTCACATCAAAAAATCTCAAATCTTTTCATCTGTAAGTAATGAAAATCTGCAGCTTAGACCCATAGAAGCTATTGTAATAATCATTGTTTGTGCAAACTCAAAATATTCACAGTGGAAAATACCTGGTACAATTATCTGAAAAAACAAAACTAAAAAACTTTTGTATATTAGAATATCACACACTAGCAACAGCCAATCTAATGACCTTCTGTGTACTATACAAGCAATGGCCAAACCAACAAAATAGCTATATGAAAGCAATGGTCAATCAATGGATCTACCACATACAATGATCTATTGATCTACTGCATATTACACAGGCAAAAGCCCCATACAAGCAGTGACCAATCTGCCAAACACAATAACCGTGAGCAACGTATAACCTTCCAAACAGCAGTCAAAGTCCCAAACCTCCAAACAACTACAGTGCTATGGAAATGGATTTCCCCTTGCCCAATTCTTTTCTGCTCTTGTGTATTTTTCACACTGGAATGTTTCAGATCATCAAACTATTTTCAATTTTCGGCACAGATCACCCAAGTAATCACAAGATACCACTTCTAATTATTGATTTCATTTATTGAAGTAAAATGCTGTGTCCGCCTTATCTGTCCTACAAGAAAAAAGTTATTGTCTCTTAGCTACTAAATCAAGCAGGTGACCAAAGTCAATTGACAACTGGGTTTCATTTCCTTCTCCAGACCAGACACGATTACTACCAGACCTGCTGAAGCTAAGCATCACTTCTATGGACACTGTATGGCAATGTGAAGCAGATCAGAAAGCAACACATGATATGGTCATGTTCTAAAGAGATCCGAATACAGAGGCCAAGCAAAATTATTGACATCCACAAGTCTCACAAAGGTTATGAAGCCAATGCTAAGTCTCTGGGACTCCCCTAGTCCTGAAACGCGTTGTTTTATACATTTAATAAATAGATTAAAAGTGACACCAGTGCCTTGAAAATCTATTCTGATTTCTCTTTCGTGATGACTTGGAATTCTGGATCTGCTCTCTGGCAGGACAACCAGGCAGCAGCCTCCCCACCTTTTTGCATCTTTGGCTCATAGGGTTTTTGTGCCCCCAGCACAATAGCATAAGGTGAGTGGTACCAACACATACTCCCCTCCGCCGAAGCGCTAAAAGGTGCTGCCCTATGTTTTCTGTCCTATCAAAATGTCACCATCAACACATCAACAACTTATGCAGGAGCTCAGTAAAGAAAAAAGGAGAACATTTATGGACTGCAGTCCTTACTTGTCTTAGTTAACGTCACAATAAGAAAGACATTGGACAAAAATATCATCCATTGGAGAGTCACAACCACTGCTGGCCAAAAAGAACACAAAGGCTCATGTTATATTTGCCAGAAAATATTTTAAAGACCCGGAGAATCTTGGGAAAACATTCTGTGGATCGATGAATGAAAGGTGGAACCTATTTGAAGACTTAGGTTTCGTTACAACCCATTCTACCAAGAATATCATATCAACAGTGAAATGTAATGCTGATAGTAGGATGTTCTGGGGCAGGACCAGCATCACTTGTCATCATGGATGAAACCACAAATAAAAAAAAAAATCCTGAAGAAGCTCCACCTGTGAGTTTCTGACCTAAAGCTCCAGCGCAGTTGGGATATACGACAGGACAATGAATGGCATCTAAATGTATCAAATTAACAAAAATAGAAGTCATGGGGTGAGGATTCTTCTCCACAGACACTTCTTCAGAGGAATGTACATGAACACCATGGCCAATCAATGAATCTGCCACACGTAAGCCATGGCCAGTCTGCTGATATACCACAATGGCCAAAGTATCCCACTAGTCAACGATTAATCTGTAGCAAGGGAATGTCCAGCGCTCAGCATGAAAGTGAAATAAAAGCTTTGTTTATTCGGTGTATATTATAAACCAGTGGTACAAAATTCCAATCCACCTCCTTTTCTTCATAGAGCCATCATTCTGGCTACCTTCAGCCACCACTGGGAGGGGGGTTACCAAATTTGGCTTTATACAAATCACGATAGGTAATGAGCGCCCTCTAGTGGCACACAAAGAGAATTGTAATATGATTGTTTATGGCTGTGTGAAAGGAGGGATGAGTGTGCTGTAGGGGTCTCCTGGTTGGATGCTGCAGCTGTCACTCAGAGCAAAGGGGAGGGGCTGTGAAGTGGCTCAATGTAGATAGTACTTTACAGTAAAACACACACTGTTGGGTAACTGCAGGAGAAGAATCTGGAAGACTTGAAGTTCATATTCACATTACACACAAGCTGAGATAAGCTTCAAAAAAAGATATGTTTGTCTTGCTTTTCCAAACCCCTACCCAGGGCTATCAGCAGTTTAGCATGATTAAAACTGCTGACAAACTCGCTGTACCTTTTTGGGGTCCGTATTTATTTATTGGTTCTGGTCTCGGGTCTGTATTTATTTAATGGGTCCGTTCTGGGGTCTGGATCTGGTCTAGGTCTGTATATATTATTTATTAGGTCTATATTTATTTCATTGGTCTGGGGTCTGTATTTGTTTAGAGGGTCTCGTCTTGGATCTGTATTTATTTAATGGGGCTGTTCTGGGGTCTGTATTATTTAATTGGTCTGGGGTCTATATTTATTTAGAGGGTCTCATCTTGGATCTATAATTGTTTAAAAGGGTTCTCTGGGAATTAAGAAAATGAAAATACAATAATTACAGACCCCAGAAAAGACCCAATAATAAATTCAGACCCCAGACCAGATCCATTAAATAAATACAGACTGAAGACAAGACCCTCTAAATAAAAACAGACCCCAGACCACACCAATTGAATAAATTCAGACCCCAGAAGAGAACTATTAAATAAATACAGATCCAAGATGAGACAATCTAAATAAATACAGACCCCAGAAAAGGACTAATAAATAATTACAGACCCAGACAAGATCCATTAGATAAATGCAGGCCTAAGAGGAGACCTTCTAAATAAATACAGACCCTAGACCAGACCAATTAAAGGGGTTCTCCAGGAATTAAGAAAATTAAAGTACTTAAATATTCCTTTAGTATAAATATATCCCCAAATACCTTTGATTAGTTATGATGGCTCGTTTTGCCGGGGGAGATGGGGGGTGGGGGGGGATAAAATGGTTCCTATCCTCAGAGCCGGATTAAGAGCATCATGGGCCTGGTGCTGAAGATTTTAATGGGCCTTTTTTTAGAAAATGAAAACACAACGCAGAGCAATTTTTTTATAATGCAAATAACGTGCATCTGTCATATGTTTTATGCATATGAAATCACCAGCAGAGCTGAATTAGCCTTTAGTTAGCTTATTTTTTTTTTTTAAATAAAACACTTCTGGGGGCCCAGAATGTGACATTGTTATCCCCACCATACCATTAATTGATCGCCCTCCTCTGCACCCGCTCCCGTTTAGCCATGTTCTTCTTATATACAGGGGCCCAATATTGAACAATACTCAATTTTAACACATTGGTGGGCCCAGTGCACGATTTTCATGATTTTATAATCTATTTGGAGATCATTAATTATACACAGTAGCATGCTATATGAAACATGGTGTTGTGAAATGGGTTTATACCCAATAAAACACATATGCAAAACTGCATGTAGAAATGTAAGCATCTTGATTAATGATAATGATTAGCAATGTTCCATAAATCGCTCTCAAAAACACAATTTTTTGCATACATGTTGCAAAAATGCTATATGTAAAAGCTCCCACATTGGGAAAGGTTTGGACTCACGGGTGACGTCTTCTCTGATCAGAGTCATCCTCTTTTCATTTCTTTTCCATCTTGCTCAGATGATGATCACTATGCCGATACGTGATTCTGTAGAATTGGAAGGCAAACATCTTAGAAACAGCAGTTTTCCAGCACCCTTAGCATCTCTATACAAACACCCCATCTATAAGTGTCCAAAATGGTAATAGCACCCTCTTGTGCCCCCATACAGTAGGTAGATAATCACATAGTAAGTTAACCCCCATTGAACAGGCAGGTAGGAAAAGCCTGCATTAACGATCCGATAATCCCCCAAGGCCCCAATAAGTAGGTCCTGACCCAATGACATATGTACAATAGGTGACCGTGAGACTTACCGCTCTATGAGTTGTTTTCTGGGGAGTATTCTATGTCACTGAACTGAAGGCTGCTGAACGCGACCCCGGCAGGTGGCAGCACCGCACTTAACTGCAAGCAGAAAGAATTTTGAACATCCGCGCACAGCAGCTGCCTTTCATTTACGTTTAGAGAAGGTGCAGGGCCCAGGGTAGGAGTCTGATATGACGACGCAGTGCGGCGCACACAGCTGACCTGTCACCTGACCTGTCACTGTCCTGGTGAGTTTTGTAAAGGGCCGGCCTGGGAGATTACTCCTTGCAGCGCTGGCCCTGTCATCATCGGACAGTCAGGTCTGGTCCTTTTAAGGGTTGTGGCTGCAGGGCGGCCGTGAGGCGACTCCAGCAAGGTGGCCTATTGTCCCCACTCCATCATGTCATCCCCGCCCATTAATGTAGTACTGCTAATTGCCCATCTCCCCCCTCATTTCTCCCCATCCATGTCACAGACTTGTCCCCAGACCATCATGTGAGACCCCCTCATTAATGTAGTACTGCTAATTGCACCCTCCCTCATTTCTCCACCTCCATGGCACAGACTTGTCCCCAGTCCATCATTGACCCCCAAACATTAATGCCGTACTGCTAATTGCACATGTGACATCTCCTCCCTATGGCACAGACTTGTCCCCACTCTCCCAGTCAATGATCCATCATGTCAGCCCCACTTCCTAGACCCAGTCCATCATGTCAGATGCCTCCCCATTGATGTTATGCAAATTTTTTCACAACCCCTCCCCCAATGGCACAGACAGACTCCCTCCCAGACCCAGTCCATCATGTCAAATTATGCTGCCTCCAAACCCCCCCATCATGTCAACCATCATGTCAAATGGTGCCTGCTGCTCCTAACCCCCGCATGTCAAATGCTGCCTGCTGCTCCCAACCCCCGCATGTCAAATGCTGCCTGCTGCAGCTGCCCCAACCCCACCCCCATCATGTCCATCATGTCAAATGCTGCCTGCTGCACCCCATCATGTCCATCATATCAGCTAATATCACCTCCCCCATCATGTCCAGCATGTCAGCCAATATCACCCCCATCATGTCCAGCATGTCAGCCAATATCACCCCCCATCATGTCCAGCATGTCAGGCTTGTCAGCCAATATCACGCCCCCCATCATGCCCAGCATGTCAGCCAATACCCACCCCCATCATGTCAGGCTTGTCTTGTCAGCCAATACCCCCACATCATGTCAGGTTTGTCTTGTCAGCCAATACCCCCACATCATGTCAGGCTTGTCTTTTCAGCCAATACCAACCCTCCCCACCCCCATCATGTCAGGCTTGTCTTGTCAGCCAATACCCCCACATCATGTCAGGTTTGTCTTGTCAGCCAATACCCCCCACATCATGTCAGGCTTGTCTTTTCAGCCAATACCCCCACATCATGTCCAGCATGTCAGGCTTGTCAGCCAATATCACTCCCCTCATCATCTCATCATGTCCAGCATGTCAGCCAATATCACCCCCATCATGTCCAGCATGTCAGCCAATATCACCCCCAATCATGTCCAGCATGTCAGCCAATATCACCCCCAATCATGTCCAGCATGTCAGCCAATACCCCCATCATGTCATGCTTGTCTTGTCAGCCAATACCCACCCCCATCATGTCAGGCTTGTCTTGTCAGCCAATACCCCCACATCATGTCAGGTTTGTCTTGTCAGCCAATACCCCCACATCATGTCAGGCTTGTCTTTTCAGCCAATACCAACCCTCCCCCATCATGTCCAGCATGTCAGGCTTGTCAGCCAATATCACTCCCCTCATCATCTCATCATGTCCAGCATGTCAGCCAATATCACCCCCCCATCATGTCCAGCATGTCAGCCAATATCACCCCCATCATGTCCAGCATGTCAGCCAATATCACCCCCAATCATGTCCAGCATGTCAGCCAATATCACCCCCATCATGTCCAGCATGTCAGCCAATATCACCCCCAATCATGTCCAGCATGTCAGCCAATATCACCCCCAATCATGTCCAGCATGTCAGCCAATATCACCCCCAATCATGTCCAGCATGTCAGCCAATATCACCCCAATCATGTCCAGCATGTCAGCCAATACCCCCCATCATGTCAGGCTTGTCTTGTCAGCCAATACACCCCCCACCCCGGAACCCACCCCACCTGCTACAAGCAACTCAGAGTCACACTCACAGTCTCAGCTCTGCCTCTCAGGACTCCGACACACAGCAGACAGGCAGCAGCAGTCACGTGTGCCTCTCTCTGGCTCAGGCTGCTGCTGTGAGAGACAGTGCCTGCGGCGCCACTCGTCTTGCCGGCCACGGCCGGGTCGGCCACGCCCCCAATTATCATGTGACCCGGGCCGGGTGAATATTATGAGCCAGCGGGGCAGCGGGGATGGATATGAGGCACACGCAGGGCGCTGGTTCTTAAAATTAAATCAAAATTAAAAGAAACTTTTTTTCTGGGCGGCTGGGACTGGGCCTATCTTCACACAGGGGCCTGGAGCAGCAGCTCCATCCGCCCCTATGTTAATCCGGCCCTGCCTATCCTATTAGTATATATAAAACCTGGTCTAATCACACAGCAGGATAGGTTACTTCACAACACTGAGCTAAAGAGCTGCCTCATCCTCCTCTCTGCTCTGCTTGTCAGGGATTATAAGCCTGAATACAGCTGATAAGATCTTCAACTGAATCTATGTAGGAACGGAGTCCATGAGGAGACATGAAGTACAGAGAGGACGGACAGGACCTGTTGTGGTAATGGAGACTGCATACAAGAGCTGATTTAGAGGGTCTCGTCTTGGGTCTTTCTTTAATGGTCTTTGGTCGGTATTTGTTATTGGGTCTTTTCTGGGGTCTGAATTTAATGGGTCTGTTCTGGGGTCTGTATTTATTTAGCGTCTTGATATCTCTTGTACAGTCCACCTCCATCCTACGTTGGATGCCTCTGACTGTCCGCTTGCCTTCTTTTGGTCTCTCTGGATGGAGCTTGCCTCAAGCAATTAATAATTTAATTTTTCTGCCTGTATTATTATATATTTGGGAGAATATTATTTGGAATAAAGAAATATCTCATAATAAGTTTGCTTTCACTTATAGCAGGATTTTTAGAGCCTGGAAGAATACAGGTAAAAAAATTAAAGGAGTTGTCTGCGTTCAGAGCTGAACCCGGATATAACCTCCCCTTCACTTATTTACCAAGCATTTCTAGCTCCGATGCACCCCCTTGACCTGAGCTGCATCGCTCAGGACAAGGGCTGTTTCTTCACTGCTGGTGACATACCTGGCTTTCTCCCGGTAAGTTAGGTGGAGGCTGTCACCTAGCAGTGATCCTGGTGACGTCACCAAGACGTCAGCCTACGGCAGCGCTAAAGACTGACCATTTGTTCTGGTGATGTAACCAGGCTCACTGCTAGGCGGAAGTCTTCGGCTAGCATACCCATGTGAAGCCCTGTACATCACCGGTAGTAAAGATAGAGCCCCTGCCCTGCACTGCAGATGCTCCACTCATACATGGTAAATGAGTGAAGGGGGCTTATGTCCGGGTTCAGTTCTGAACCTGGACAACCCCTTTAAACGTGTTCCTTCACTCCTAGGTCATCTTTCCTATTAGTCCACAGCAAATACATGATTTATAAACTTCTAATTGAAATTTTATCGCCGGAATTTATATAATGATCTTGAAACATTTAACCTCTTCATTTCTGTTACTGATATTCATGGAAACTTGGCCTAATTAGTGCAACTAATTAAGAGTAATAGGTAGAAGATATGAGAGCGGAGAGTGTAATAACTGTGAATATACACAATATAACAGACCCAAAGATCTGAGATATTTCCAGTATGCATCTGTAAATGCATCTCCTATCTATCTATCTATCTATCTATCTATCTATCTATCTATCTATCTAAAGAAAATAACAGCAGCACAAGTCATCAATGGTATGGGTGCAATCCCTTTAGGCTGCAGGTTCTTGAGCTAATGTGAGATGGGGAAACAGCTCTCCTTTTCTGAACACTGTTTGTGAAGATTAAATAATCTGGACTGACATTCTGTTGTTTGGCCACAAGATGCCGCAGTACACGGCTTACATCCTGCCGACTATGTCAAGATTTAATGTAAGCCCTGTACCGGGGTGGGCTCTCCAGAATACAGCGAAGTCGCGAATGAGTAAAACCACTCCACCACCAGCTTTGCCAAAACTGAATTTTACTTAAATGTGGTAATGAACACAAGCACAAATGCTGGGAAGATACAATAAATTTACATACACCCAGCCTGAAGGCGGAGACCCTTGTGCAACACAGTGGGGCAGCCTCCGATGGACCCACTGGCGGGCACAACTAAAGCGCCACACCTTACCTGTTAGTACCCTAGAAAAAACAAGAACCACTGTATAGGTGTGTGGTACAGGCTAGCCTGCGGTGCAGCACAACAGTTCACAATCTTAAAAAGCTCTACAGAATCCCTCTCCCATAACTGGTCCTGTAGCACCATTGGCGGATCCAGGGGGGGGGGGGCAACGGGGCAATTGCCCCCGAGATTCTGCTGAATAAATTCACTGGCCGAGGCGTGCACACACTGTAAATTTCAATACAGCGCCACAGGGCCAGGAAGGGGGGCGGAGCCGTCCGGAGCGAAGCAGCAGAGCCGAGCATGCACACGCACGCAGCATCGCAGCTGGGAGAGGAGAGCCGTTGCTAGCTCCTGCCCCAGCCCATAGAAGAAGAAGGGGGCGGAGCAACTGTGGGAGCGCAGCCAGCAGCCTGAGTGACTGTTCTTAGGCCACAGCCCAGGGCCCCAGGCAGTGCCCACAGAGAGAGAGCCAAGGAGGACAACATAGAAAGGTACATACTGTATGTAGCACAACAGATGCAGCAGTGCCAGTGTGGGAGCTGTCAGTATGTTTAAGGGGAGGGGGGGGGGACTCACTGTGGAGACTCACTGTGGAGATTGGCACATGAGAGGAGACTGGTGAGAGGGGGAGAGAAAGAAGAGTGGCACTTATTACTGGCACATGGGGGAGGGGGGACTGGCACATGATGGGGAGGAAAGTGGCACTTATTACAGGCACATAAATTATACAGGGGGTAATATAACTGAGGAGGAGTATCAGGGTATATTATACAGGTGTATTATAACTAAGGGGTATCAGGGTACATTCTACAGTCCCATGATAACCCTCCTCAGTAATATTACCCCCTGGCCCGCCGCAAAACAATCTGGAAGTGCCCCTCCCGAGATCAGGCTCTGGATCCGCCACTGTGTAGCACGTGCCTAAATATTCCTTCTGAGCAAAACATAGGCTTGGCATGAGTTTGTAGGAAGTTTATCAGCTTTCCACTGTGAAATGTCCCTTTAAATTATGGAGTCCTTGCATTGAACAATAGCAACACATGCGGCCTGACACAAACAGAAACCCTGACTAACTAACTACAGGCCTGGTCTAAGTCTCTAGGCGCCAACACTGTAATGAGGTGCGTGCACGATCTTACCGCCCCGGGTCTGCTCTGCCTCTGCTGGTGACTCTTAACAGAACAAATGCCTCTCCAACAAGCATGTGGTCCCACAGTGTATGTCGCTTTGCTCCACAGCTCTCATCAGCATTCCTGGAAGCAATCCTTGGTCTTCTGGTGTGGATCAGGGTCTTGGACACAATCAGCTTCACTTAGCTGCCGCTCTGGTCACTGAGGTATTCTCTCACACCTAGATGCAGTCAGATCCTCTGCTTACACAGTTCCTCAGTCTCAGCTGACTCTAAGATGGCTGCTCCCTTTCTCTTCCTTTCCAGGCTCTGTGTAACGTCACCTCTCATGAATATGGAAATATATGCAGTATGTAGCTGTGTTTAGGAAACAGCGACATCTTGCGGCCAAACAGCAGAATGTCAGTCCAGATCATTTAATTTAATCTACACAAACAATATTCAGACAAGGAGAGCTGTTTCCCCATCTCACACTAAGATACAATAGAGTAAAGATGAGGCAGCACTTCAATGTCAGGTAAAGAAAAGGTGGACCGCTTTACCCCAGCTGCAGCGTTTCAGCCCAACACTGAACCTTTCTCAAGCCGTGAGACATGTGTACAGATAAGATAGAATTGTAATTAGAGTCGAGCGAACTTCTATTTTTAGTTCGGCGTCCAAAGTTCGGGTTCGGGGCGTGGCTCAGCACTGGATTGGATAAGAGGTGATCCAGTACTGAGCCACGCCCCCTGCACTGATCACATGACGATGACATCACCCCAGGTCCTTAGGGTTGTCCAAGGTTCGGGTTCAATGAAGCAGCGCCTTATGGATTCCAAATGCCGTTATGGTCCGCGGTAGCGGAATCCATAAAGGGATGCTACGATAACCCGAACCCAAACTTTGGATGCCGAACTAAAAATAGAAGTTCGCTCAACTCTAATTGTAATCAATTACAAGGTCCAATCAAGAGAAATGCATGATTTAAAATCGTAAATACAAAAACAAAATCTCTGTGTCTTTTGTAAACACAGACAATTCATATTCTCCACCATAATAAATAGAGTGAGAGATGTATATCTATATGATCTAAATTGTATCATTCAATACTCGCCAAGCCCCTGCCCACTCTGCCCATAGTATAATGGGCGGCAGTAGCGAAGTGCACAGGCACAGGTCGATGTATATACCGATACATTATAGATTGCATGTGGACAAAAAGCATCATTAAAATGGGTGTAGATAATAAATTATATATAGAGAGATTTAAGAGCACTTAATGGTGGTAGCAACCGCTGTGTTTTGTGGAACAAAACCACAGATGATTGTAATTAGAGAGGAGAGAATTGAAGTTGATGAAGTGGAATTTGATCCGAATATCAGAGAAAATTTGATTCGCACCGAATCTGAATTTACTCGCGCTTCGTGGTAACGAACTCTGGGAACAAGGGATCACCCACAATGCCATGAATGCAGCCAATCAGCAGCCAGCCAGCCCTGTGATGTCACCAATAAATAGCAGCAGCCATCTTGGATTCAGCTATTTTCCAGTGTACTTAGTGCAGGGAGAGACGTCAGCAGGTACTAGAGACAGTGCTACGAAAGAATTTAAAACTTTTATTTTGCTGTATAGAAGTTCTGGGAAAGGTTAGGGAGGAATCATTCCACAGCATTGAAGCAGAACAGGGTTCAGTAGGGGAGGTTATATCCTGGGTAATAGGAACAATCCTATTACACCTTGCTGCACTGACTGGGGACCCAAATTGCCATTATACAGCTCTGTAATTTCAGCAAACTGTTCTTGTTATTGGGGTGCAAGTGCTGTGTGATACAGCCATTAAAAGGGTTTATTACAAGTTGTGCGAAGCAGTTATATGTTCTAAAGCATTTTTTGGCTTGTATTAGTGGGAAAAAAGGGCATATTAGCTGGTGTGTGGTGAAGTGGGAAAATTACAGCCCTTTTTGGTGTGTATTAGTGGCAAAAAATTATTTATTTGCTGTTCAGTGGTGCAGATATATGTTCTAAAACCCTTTTTGGCGTGTATTAGAGAGAAAAAAAAGTGGCTTATTAGCCACTGTGTGGTGAAGTGAGAAAATTACAGACTTTTTTGGGGTGTTTTAGTTTCCTTTTTATTTATTTATTTGATCTAACAGCATATCAGACAGAGAAGTTACAGGCCCTGCACAGGGGAGTAGCAGAGTCCTAAATGTTTCTGGCGCAGGCAGAGGTCGCAGCAGAGTAAGGGGTGTGGCAGCAGGAGTGGCAGCGAGAGGCCTGAGCTCCCGGTGTCATCTAGCTGTCGTGTCTTTACTAGCAACCCAGCTGTTCTTGAATGGTTGACTCGGTCATCCACTTAGTCCCAAGTAACATCAGACACCCCCAGCCAAGAGTCGGTGAGTTCGTCAGACACAGCCTTTAGTTGGCATGGCCTGGGAGCAGGCACTGTGCCCTCACCTGTCCTCAAAAGGCCTCTGTCCTTTTCTGTTCCCTCGGCCAGAGAAGTATTGTATGCTGTGGGCTCAGCTTCACTATACAGCGAGGACGAGCTACTAGAGGACAGTTAGCAGCTTCCTCCAATAGTCGGGCAAGTAGTAATTAGGAGAGAGGCGTGGGAACTGGTGTTGCGAGCGTTCAGGCTGCTGACCCAGAGACAGTTGAGGAGAACATCTGTGACGTGCAGACAGTACTCGATGATGATGATGTAGCTGATTGGACTTGGGAGCCGGGTGAATTAGGGGCTTCATCAATTAGGTCTGACCGGGGGGGACCTCTGCGCTCACATTCCTCTGCCATGGCTGCTGTGGCAGGGTGGGGGGGGTAGGAGCAGTTTCATGTGTAACTTAATACCATTGACCCTGATATCAAGTTGTCAGCCTCTACACCTCTATCGATCATGGCAGGGGTGATGAGGCTGTCAACATGTGTCTTTAAGGGGGCCCTTTAACCTGGGAATGCAATAAGTTCCTGCTAGGACATTATTTTATATAATAACTACTTTATGTTTAAGGAAAAGTTCTATGTACAATTAACGGGTACTGCTATGGGGTCAAATGTGGCCCCAACATATGCCAATATATTCATGGCTCACTTGTAAGACAGATTTTTCTATGAGTCGCACCATTAGAGTCCAGTACTGGGCTGGTGGCGATACATAGATGATATCTTCCTAATCTGGAAGGGATCAAGTGATAGTTTGGATGAATTTCATGTGTAATGTAATACCATTGACCCTGATACCAAGCTGTGGCAGGCTGGGGGGGTAGGAGCAGTTCCAGCTCCATCAGCAGCAACTTGACACACCAACACTTTGACAAAAGGGCTCTACTTGTATAATCATTTAATAGAACAAGTCCTGTAGAAATCTATGTAGAATCAGTGAATTGGTGTAAAAGGAGTACGCTCTTTCACGCTATAGTAGGATCTTGGGCCTCTGCACGGTCCTTTATACCTGGTGTTAATAATAACCTGTAACGCTCAGTTCAAACTTGAGTTATTTGTTCAGTTTTGGCCCCGTGATTGCCAAAATAAGTGAAGTGTGCATTGATTCTAAGAGCGACGACTGTCATCTGAATGTCACACGGACTCACAGTATTATTTCACTACCACAGTAGACTCCCTATGCGTGTTACTGCAAGGCACAGTGTTCTACACCACTATAAAGGCTCTCTGCAGCCAGAAAATAGCCGTTTTTTAAATTTGTATTGAACCAAATTTTTCGGAAAATTCGGCGAACCGGCTTAATCAAATTTTTCAGAAATTCGCTCAACTCTAATTGTAATCTCTAAATTAATTAAAAAGTGAACCTAGAAGCCTGGTGTCACAAAACTGTATAAAAGTATAAAAAACTCAATATTGGTATCTGTGGTATATAACCACCAAGACATGTTCCAACTGCAGTGACTGACACTTATGTATTAATGTCTCCCGATGGGGCACGTACACCCACTGTCAGTGAGTCGGGGAGTGCCCCACTGTTATGACGCCACCAGCGCGTAGCACTAACACTGTCCCAACTGGTTGCGCCAGTGTTGGCGGGAGTGATGACCCCATCAGTCAGTATAAACAGCATGCCAAAAATCATTATACAGAATCACAGATCACCAGACTGTTGCATGATCCTCTAGTATACACACATGTCAACCTCGATCCCAAATTTGAGATTAAGAGACAACTCCGCTGCACCCTTGATGGAGTATTGGTACAAGGTATTTTTGATCAGGAATTGTTTGTTTTTCTATGGGTTGAACATCCAAGGAAGCTTTTGATATATGTACTTACGAAAATCCATAAAGCTTTACATAATCCAGAGGGACATCTTATTGTCTCTGGTGGGGGGGTCAGTGTTTTCTAATATAGCTGTTTTTCTTGACAAAATGTTGCGTGATTACTCCACCAATACATATTCATACATTAGAGACATGGCTGATTTTCTACATATACTCTCTGGGGTTACTTAGGAGTCCACAGTGATTTTGGCCTCCTTTGTCGTTGTCAGCCTCTACATCCCTATCGATCACGGCAGGGGTGATGAGGCTGTCAACATGTGTCTTTAAGGGGGCCCTTTAATCTGGGAATGCAATAAGTTCCTGCTAGGACAATATTTTATATAATAACTACTTTATGTTTAAGGAAAAGTTCTATGTACAATTAATGGGTACTGCTATGGGGTCAAATGTGGCCCCAACATATGCCAATATATACATGGCTCACTTGGAAGACAGATTTTTCTATGAGTCGCACCATTAGAGTCCAGTACTGGGCTGGTGGCGATACATAGATTATATCTTCCTAATCTGGAAGGGATCAAGTGATAGTTTGGATGAATTTCATGTGTAACTTAATACCATTGACCCTGATATCAAGTTCACCTTGGTCCCATGAAGGGGCACAATTCTTAGACACAATGGTGTCCATCAATGAAAACAAAATGGTCATTGATTTATATCTGAGCCCACCGACTCCGACTGTAATAGTGTTCTCAGATTTGAGAGCTGCCACCCTCGACCAATAGTAAACACATTACCCTTCAGCCAACTGCTTGGAACCAAGAGGGTAGTGCAGGACATGGCAGTTAGGGACCACAGACAGATAGCTCACAGATTTCAACAGAGGGGATACCCAAAAAAACTAGTACAGTACCACCAGGCCAGAGTGAGGGACATGGACAATAGACAGGTGGCATCTATGAACACACATAACAGTACAACACATAAAGACCGCATACCATTCACCACTACCTTCTCTGAAAAAAGCAAATATATAAGTAAGGTTATACGTAGCCATTGGTCAATACTAACAAGCATCCCGAAACATATCCCAGAATTTTAGAATCCACCTTTGATGTCTTTTTGCAGGTCATATCATCTGAATGATAAGGTTGTTAGAGCTGACAATATGCACAGCGAAGGTAGTTTACAAATTTACATTGGTAAAAAAAAAGAATCGGGCGTTTCCCTTTGCTTGTCTTGGGTCAATTGCTCATATATGTTAAAAGGTGACAAATTCACTAATCTTATTACAGGCGACACTTTTAACATCAGGCATTACTCGACGTGCCATTCTGATCATGTGATTATATATTGATGTGTCCTTGTAAACTTTGGTATGAGGGTGAAACCACTCTAGATGTTAAAACACGTCTGAGCCCACATTGTTACACGATAAGGCACAAGCGCAAAGACTCACCAGTCCCAAAGCACTTTACAGAGGTAGGCCATAGAGAAAGGGATCTAAAACTTAGGATTATAGATCAGGTTCCCCTTCTCAGACGGGGTGGGGACAAGGAAAAACTTCTACGACGTAAAGAATTACAGTGGATTTTTAAACTACAAACTTTGAGACTTAATGGCCTCAATGTTGATTTCCATTTAGAGGCGGTTTGATAAAGATATGTAGACCTGTTATTGATGCCTTGCTGAGGGCCTCTCCATACTTCTCACTTTGGAGTAGGGGATCATGTGACATCTATACTTATGGATTGCAATCTGTTTACATTTTTCCTTTAACTCTTTTTAACGTAGGTCTCTGTAAGAATTAGCTACACTGAATTATGGCAACGTAACTCATCATATGAGAAGATTGGCGTGTGTTTCTATGTAACTACCTTGTGACTCACCTCCGGCAGTTTGGTGGTGCGGTGTGCACGTTCATGACGAAGCTCATGTGCATTGATGAAAAGTGAACGCCGACAGCCACGAACACACGACCAACTCAGATGATCGTGTGAGTTTTTACACACCGTAGCAGTTTTTATGGCACTTCTATTAGAATATCCAGTTTCACGAGTATTGGATGATACAATTTAGAACCTATAGATATACATCTCTCAATCTATATAATATGGTGGATTATATGAAATGTAGGCACAATCCTCTTCACAAAAGAAACAGAAATGTTGTTATTGTATTTACTATTTTAAATTTAGCATTTCTCTTGATTGGACTTTGTAATTGATCAATTGAGCACGGCCTCTATATACTGTACCTTATCTGCTTGAGAAAAGACTCATTGTGTTGGGCTGAAACGTTACAGTTGGGGTGATTAATGCTGCCTCATCTTTACTATCTATCTATCTATCTATCTCATATCTATCTATCTATCTATCTATCTATCTCCTATCTATCTATCTATCTATCTATCTATCTATCTATCTATCTCTCTATCTATCTCATATCTATCTATCTATCTATCTATCTATCTATCTATCTATCTATCTCCTATCTATCTATCTCCTATCTATCTATCTATCTATCTATCTATCTCTCGCCTATCTATCTATCTATCTATCTATCTATCTATCTATCTATCTCACATCTATCTATCTTTTTATCTATCAATCTGTTATGTATCTCATTTATTTTTCTTTCTTTGTTACACGGTCTGATGTGTTTCGAGTGTGCAGCCTTTTACAGGATGACCTATCCACTGTCACCTTTCTTTCCATCTCTTCCATATGAACCAGACATTCAGTTAATTGATACATTGTTGTGGCTTTTCAGCTGTTGTGAAATGCATAACTCCCATCAGAGCAGGCCTGGGAGTTGTTATTTTACAATAATGAAAGATTTGCAAGTTGGGGACAATTCATGAAGATATACAGTGAAAGTAAAATGCAGAAGTTGGGAAAGGACATTCCTTCTTGGTCAATAACTTTGAGAATGTTTTGAAGATGTATTAATGATCACATATCCCCACTAACCCTGGCTAATGTCTCTGCCTGCAGTAGAGCTACACGAAGGGGAGCAGAGAGCTCAATACTAAGAGTAAGATGTGCAGAGTCTATGCAGGGGTGGGCAGAACAGGAAGTCTGGGAGGTGAAGCTCCAGCCAATAGCTGCAGAGCAGGAAGTGATGTCACAGAACAGGGCACCATTTTGGAAACTTTTACAATACAAATGAGTTACATGCAGCATGTGGGGTATATTGTGTGCACATGTGGGTCTGGAGTGATATTTTTTTTCTGTATATGAATGTGTAGTCTGCAAAAAAAAATACTTTTTACCATAGAATTCAATGGTCAATGTATGCCATTGCACACCAATATAGTGGCATATGTATACTATCAGCAGAAGAGAAATTAAGTGTGAACAGGCACCTACAAGACTCTTTCACTTAGTGATTCTTGGCCAGGGTTCCTCACTCCTTCTAGACGCAGATTACTGCCGGTTAATGTGCTTGACATCAGAAAAATGGAAATGTGAAGTGTTAATTGTATGTAAAACATTGCAGGACTGAGCGAGGTATTAACATGAATGGAATCTATCGATTGCGCGCTGCTGCATGGCTTCCAGTGCAATACATTTTCCAGAAGTGAGTGGCGTGTAGGAGCAGGAAGCGATGCTCTGATCACAATGAGCCTCCGTCTTCCACAGTCACAGACATTGAAAAGAAAGAAACGAAAAAAACTGCTAAAAGTGATCAAGCTGAACACTATAATGAGGGCTCAGAGCGGCAAAACATATGGAGGCCGGGAAAGGCACAGCTGCGCGCATCAGTTTTCCCCCAGTTACCGCTTCCGCAGGATCATTTAAGGGGATAAATACAATAAAAAATAAAAAAGATAATAACAAAAATTCAGAAAAGAAGGTCAAATGTAACAATATCATATAACAATATTTCAGTCTTTATTGAATGTTGTGCAAACAAAGACCAACCATTAGTCTCACCACGAAACAGAAGTTTATCGGGGTTTTCACATTTATATCACATCTAGAGAATATTGTATCGACAGACCTCAGCTAACAGGAAAATGGGTCTTTCTGAAACTCCCATAGACCTGAATTCAAAGTATTATGGACCTCAACATTTACTCCCCCATATCTATCTATCTATCTATCTATCTATCTATCTATCTATCTATCTCCTATCTATCTATCTTCTATCTATCTAAGTAATTTAGCAATTTGGGAGAGCAGAAAGTTAGCCCCGATACTTCAGCTGCTGGTTGCTGGATACTACGGTATACCGGAGAGAACAGACACAGGAGACAGACATGGAGTCCTCCTGCCTCAGAGCAGTTCTCTGCTTGTAGGCTAAAATCCAGATGTAATATACTTCTAGTTATGTAACAAGTCATTAAACCAGTCAAACTAGTATAGTATATGAATACATCATAATAACTGTCACATTGGCATTTGCCCAATGCCAATGTGACAGCCTATCTGAATACTTGAGGAACAGGACCTGCTAGAGTGACCTTATCTAACCCTTGGAGAACAGACCTGGTAGAATGAGCTTCTCTAACCCTCGGGGAGCTGGATTCAATAGTCTATCTATCTATCTATCTATCTATCTATCTATCTATCTATCTATCTATCTTTCTATCTATCTATCTTTCTATCTATCTATCTATCTATCTATCTATCTATCTATCTATCTATCTCTCTATCTATCTATCTATCTATCTCTCTATCTATCTATCTATCTATCTATCTATCTATCTATCTATCTCATATCTATCTATCTATCTATCTATCTATCTATCTATCCATCTATCTCATATCTATCTATCTATCTATCTATCTATCTATCTATCTATCTATCTCATATCTATCTATCTATCTATCTATCTATCTATCTATCTCATATCTATCTACTCCTCTTCCTTCCTTGCTTCTGTCCTTCCTTTTTCCCAATCCTCTGTTTCTTCCTTTCTTCCTTCCTCCCTCCCATACTTCCTTTCTTCCTTCCTCCTCCCTCCCGTACTTCCTTCCTTCCTTTTTCATCTATTTTGGTTCAGTTTCCCAAGTCATTGTTCCAAGGTCTATTTAAAGGTCCAAGCATGAACTCACAGGCTAGCCGTCCAGTAAGAAGACGTAGAGAGCCAGCTTTTGTCCTCCGGTATAAGAGCTTATTTACATATTATAATTGTCCTTGTCTATGTATAATTCAACAGAATAAATCTCCAAACGCTTCCATTTCACCCTGGAGGCATATGAAGGTACGGTAGAGATGGCTCGTGCTTATCGGGGGCCCTATTATAGATCAGCAGAAAGCAGAGCCATAATACAGTGTGAACAAGCTCTAACCATCTTAATACTTACAGACCCCTGTGTGTGGTTGGAGGGGAGATCATAGAATAAAAAATAAATAATGAATGAATAGAAAAAAAGTTAAAAAAATAAAATAACGAACATTCTTGAGACAACAAAGAGCCTCCACTCCAGTAACCGATGCAGCACCGCCCATGGCTACGCGGCTGTGACTCCATTTTCACCTTTTCCAGTTGTCTCTCAGGGCTCTAGACATCTTGTCCCTTTTCTCATCTTCTTCTCATCCTACCTTCTACTGGCCCATGCCACCCTGCATCAGCATGTCTGGAACCCCTTCATGGGGCATTGGGGCCCTACAGCTACTGGGTCCGGTAGTAGTAGTACCTGATATGCCTTGCAGTGATATGTCTGCTTGTGTGTCTCTGAGGGGGTTGTATGAGGTTAGATATTTATTTTTCGTGGTCATGGAATTCATTTGTACTGGGCTGATCTCCAATGCGGTTTCTTGTAGACTTAGCATCTCTTCACATTTCGTCCACACTTTATGTTCAGTGTATGTGACATGAACGCTTTTCGTGGCTTCCATACAGAACATATCCATAGGTCACTATGAACCCAAGAAGGGTAAAAAAAAAACACTGAACATACCGTATGGAAACCTACTATGAAAGAATAAAAAAAAAGAAAGAAAAAAACATGAATGAATGAACAAACTAAATAAAACAATTAATTAAAATATTACACAAAAATAAGATATCATTAAATAAATTAAATAAATAAGAGTAAATAATAAATAAATAGGTAATAAATACAAATAAACAGAATACAAGATATAGACAAATGCATAACGTACTGAATAAAAATAAGGAACAATAAAACACAAATGAGTATAAATAAATAGATAACAAATACAATTAAAAAACAAACTAAATAAACACATAAATTAAAACATGATACAGAAAAAAACACAAAAAAATTGCAGACTTCTGGGTAAGGGCTCATGCACACAACTGTATGTACTTTGCGGTCTGCAAAACATGGATACGAAAAAAATACAAATGACATCCATGTGACATCCTTATTGCATTAGTTTTTTTACAGATTCATTGTAACAATGCCTATGCTTGTCTGCAAAACAGAACGGCCACGCAGACATAGGGAAACGGAATGCACACAGAGTCATTTCTGTTTATTTTGCAGACCCATTGTAGTGAATGGTTCCGCATATGGGCGGCAAAAAAATGGAAAGGACGCGGAAAAAAAATATGTTTGTGTGCATGAGCCCTAAGCCCTTACTCACACGGTCAGTGTTTGATCAGTGATTTCCATGAGTAATTGTGAACAAAAAACAGGTGCTGGTTAAAAACACAGAACAGGTGCAGATGGTTCTCTTAGGCCCCTTGCGGATGAGCGTGAGCGGATAAGATCCGGATGCGTTGTGAATGCGTTCAGTAAAACATGCGCGATTTTGCAAGCAAGTACATTGAGTTTTGTTTGTGATCGCGTTCAGTTTTGATCGAGTGGGTGCAACGTGATTTAATGCATTTTGCACGTGCGTGATAAAATACTGAATGTTTACAAACAACATCTCTTAGCAACCATTCGCTGGGACCAGCGTTGGGTGAAAATCGCAGAATATAGAACATGCAAGTGATGCGTGAAAACCAACGTTCATGTACACAGACCCATTGAAATGAATGGGTCCGGACAGGGGCGTAGCTAACGGCTCATGGGCCCTGGTGCAAGAGTTCAGCTTGGGCCCCCCTTCCCTCAGTGCTTTGTGTGTCTTCTTATGTGGCACAAGGGTCTTTGGGCCCCCTCAGGCTCCTGGGCCCGGTAGCGACTGCTACCTCTGCACCCCCTATAGCTATGCCCCTGGGTCCGGATTCTGTGCGGGCGAAATGTATTCGCATCCCGCATTGCACCCGCGCGAAATACTCGCTCATCTACAAGGGGCCTTATACCTCGTCTACTTCTGGTTTTGGCTCACAATCACTGATGGAAACCACGGATCAAACACTGATGTGTGAATAAGGCCTAAGGCGGACAATTCTCCTTCAGCTTACAGATAACTGCAATTCATTTACAAATTACGTCGCTGTTTTCCTGCTGATCACCCTGATGTATATGACCTATAAAATATCCACTGTATGTGCAAACCAGGGACGTGCGGAGCAAGCCTCGTCTCTGCACAAACACCAGATGGAGGGATTGTTTGGAAGAATTCAGACTCCCGTTTGTTATCTCATCGAGTGAAGATAAATTCCTGCAGAAAAGAGGATTTTATTACAGCCGGTGAAATAGAACTGAGCGAGGGAATAAATCTGCAGGAAGCGCCTCATCTCAACACTAGGGGGTTCTAAAAACATTGCTAAACGCAGGGTGGCGGGACCTTCCGGAGAAGGGGGGCGAAACAGTTAATCAGAGATTCATTTAGTGCAGTGTTAACCCTTTCTGAATAGAGCAATAATGTCCAGTAGACCTGACACTATGTATCAGATAAATGCTACATTCATCAACACTTTACAGCTATTAACCCCTTCAGTTCAGTTTTCCATCCCATCACAAATTCTATAGTATATAAGGACTTGTTTTTTGTTACTTCCAATACAAACTTTATTCTGTGATGCAAAACCAAATTATTACACTTTTTTATGTTTTATTACTTTTGCACAACAAAAGAACTTAAAAACATGAAAACATATCATTTGTTTTTTTTTTTGCCATGCCCTGAAATCCACAACACTTTAGTTTTTATATTAACAGAACTGCTGAGGATGTTTTTTGCAAAAACAATAAAAAGTCTTAGGCCTTGTTCACATTTCCGTATCAGTTACATATCAGTGAAAAAAAGCGTCCATGAAGCTGTCCGTGAAGGATCTGTGTTTGGTCCGTGTGTCCGTTTTTAGCATCCATGTGTCATCCGTAATTCACTGACGTTGCTCAGCAGGAAATACATTTCCAAAGAATCTCCTATCAGTCTTCAGTAAAAAATGGATGCACCATCCGTGTTGTGTCAGTGATTTTCACGGACCCGTAGACTTCTATGAGCGTGCTTGGTCCGCATCATGGATCAAAGTAGTGCATGTCTGTGATTTTTTTTACTGATCCATGGTAAATAAATACTGAAATGTGAACAGACACATTTAAACCAATGGGTACGTATGCTGTCCGTGAAAAATGCGGACAGCACACATCAGTGATAAACGGAAATGTGGACGAGGTCTTATACTGAACAATGTGCCAAGGCTATCAAGCATCATGCAACATTTCATAAATTTGATAAACAGTGGCCATGCAGACTCAAGAAAAACTGACCAAAAAATTCCCCTCATGATAAATTTCCCCCTAGTACTTTTTGGTCACCGCCATGGGGTGGGTCTATAGATTGGGTGGGGGTCACAAAGATCCAGTGGGTATTACTAGGGTAACATACAGAATGATCCAGCATGTGTTACGGGGCTGATACAAACTCCCGAGAAAAGCCTGAAACTAGGAGCAGGTTGTAAACTGAATATCTGGGGGTTTGAGAGTAAGGCCTCTTTCAGACGGGCGTTGCGGGTGCACTCCGTCAAACAGTGCGGGTGCGTTGCGGGAATCGCCGCGATTTTTCCCTGCGAGTGCAAAGCGCTGTCATGCGTTTTGCACGCGCGGGAGAAAAATCTGCACTTTTGGTACCCAGACCCGAACCTGCACTTCTTCACAGAAGTGCATGTTTGGGTCAGAAATTGTCCCGCTGGTATTATTTCACATTATAACATAGTTATAATGTAAAATAATACCCTTGGCCATCTCCCTAATGTTGAACCCGGTGCAGAATGGGTTAAAAATAATAAACTAATAATTACTTACCTGTTCCATTTGATCGCGAAGCCCGGCCTCCTCTCCGTTAGCTTGAAAGATGTAAAGGACCTGTGATGATGTCACAGCATCACATGGCCCAATCACCTGCTCCATCACTATGGTGATGGAGCATGTGATTGGTCCATGTGACCACGTGACATCATCCAAGGTCCTTAAGCACTATCCACAGCCTGAGGATAGTGATTAGGACCTTGGATGATGTCACATGGTCACATGGACCAATCACATGCTCCATCACCATAGTGATGGAGCAGGTGATTGGGCCATGTGATGTGACGTCATCACAGGTCCTTTAGATCATCGATGCTGCAGGGAAAGAGAGGACAGATCGCGACTACGCGATCAAGTGGCTAAGGTAAGTTAACTTTATTATTTTTAACCCCTTCCTCATCATTTAACAATGGATTCTTTATTAAGAATGCTATTATTTCCCCTTATAACCATGTTATAAGGGAAATAATAGAGATTGGGTCCCGTTGCTAAGCAACAATGCGGGAAAATCGCAACGCATCCGCACTTGGTTGCGGATGCTTGCGATTTTCCCGCATCCCCATTCACTTCTATGGGGCCTGCGTTGCGTGAAAAACGCAGAATATAGAACATGCTGCGATTTTCACGCAACGCAGAAGTGATGCGTGAAAATCACCGCTCATGTGCACAGCCCCATAGAAATGAATGGGTCCGGATTCAGTGCGGGTGCAATGCGTCCTCCTCACGCATTGCACCCGCGCGGAAAACTCGCCCGTGTGAAAGGGGCCTAAAAGTCTGGAACTTAGTGCAACTTTTTGATTCACGGATCACGGTCACTCACCACTTACATATAGAAAATCATTTTCTCTGTATGTCTAAGGCCTCTTGCACACGAACGTATTTTTTTTTCAGTGTTTTGCGGTCCATTTTTAACGGATCCGTGGTTCCGTTTTTCCGTTTGGCATATACAGTATACATTAATTCTATAATAAAAATTGGGCTGGTCTTAAAATTTTCAATAGATTGTTCTGCAAAAACGGAACGGATACGGAAGACATACCGATGCCTTTCCGTATGCTTTCCGTTTTTTTTGCGGACCCATTGACTTGAATGGAGCCACTGAACGTGATTTGCGGACAAGAATAGGACATGGTCTATATTTAAACGGAACAGAAAAAACTGAAAAACGGAAACAGAAGGCATATGGAGACACTTCAGTATTTTTTGCAGACCCATTGAAGGGAATGGTTCAGTATACTGTCAGTACACTGAACTGAAAAAACTGCCAGTATACGGTCCGCAAAATACTGTCGTGTGCAAGGGGCCTAAGGCTTATTGCACACGACTGTATGGTTTTGCGGTCTGTTTTTAACGGATCCGTTGTTCCGTTTTTGTTATCCGTTGTGTTTCCGTTGTGTTTCCGTTCCGTTTTTCCGTTCCGTTTTTCCGTATGGCATATACAGTATACAGTAATTACATTGGAAAAATTGGGCTGGGCTTAAAATTTTCAATAGATGGTTCCGCAAAAATGGAACAGATACGGAAGACATACGGATGCATTTCCGTATGCGTTCAGTTTTTTTTGCGGACCCATTGACTTGAATGGAGCCATGGACCGTGATTTGCGGGCAATAATAGGACATGTTCTATCTTTGCACAGAACGGAAAAACGGAAATACGGAAACGGAATGCATACGGAAACACTTTGTTTCTTTTTGCGGACCCATTGAAATGAATGGATCCGTATACGGACCGTATACGGAACTCATAAAAACGGCCCGTACACCCGCAAAAAAAACGTTCGTGTGCAAGAGGCCTAACAGAGTACAAACAGTCGGCACTCCTCTCTTGTTGGAAGCGTGGTGCTCGCGTCCAGGGAAGGTACCCACATCAACAGGCGACGGAAAGACCGGCACTTCACTTACTTGCAAGGAATTGTAGTTTTTTTTAAACATCAGAAGATTGAAGCACAAGGCGACACGTGTTTCGGCTCGAATCCGGGCATGCTTGAGAAAGACTCAAATTCGAGCCGAAACACGTGTCGCCTTGCGCTTCAATCCTCTGATGCTTTAAAATAAACTACAATTTCTTGCAAGTTTTTCCTTCGCCTCTCTATGTCTAAGGTGTCCATAGCTTTTAAGCCACATATTATAAAAATTCTGACCTCATTCACCTCTTTCAGAAAAATTAAATTAGTCATAAAAGAGAATAGTATTTGATAGTAAATTATTATTTTTTATCCTCGCTGTGCGCAGCGGGTTTATATTATCTACACAAGCAGAGGCAAATCCATTGTATGGAGGAATCTCCAATGATTCAAGGTTTTCCAAGTAACCTTTTTTATTGTTCCTCGTTGCCACATTGTTTACATTGTTACTCGCTCATCGTTATCTTCTGCGCTGTTTGATTAGATTTCGGTGGTGACTTCTTTTTATTTCACGCCTTGCTCTATTTCCAGCCTCTACGACAAATATGTCATCCTCAGACCAGTGATTTCTTCTGTCGGTTGACTCGACTAACACCCCTGTACGATCTTTATAACCTTTACAAGAAGACAACTTTCTCTCTCCCCAAATATAACGTGTTTCTCCAACCCAAGTTCTTCCTAAATCTTCGTGACTTTTATTACCCAGGAACAAATATTACCTTAGAAAAAAGCTGTTTGAGAGCAGATTTGCCCTCGTGAAGAGGATTTTGTCCTCAGCAGAGCGTCTCTGATATATTTACTTGATCCTGAAGAGGAAGAAAGATGACCTTCAGGGCTCGTGCGGTATCTGTCTCGTGTAAGCCCACTCAGCCATGCAGCAGCCACCAGGTGATTGCATCCTTGTTAGTGTGACCTATACGCTGGTGGATAATGCAAGCAGGTTGTAAATACCTGAATATGTAAAAACCTATTAAATTAAGAAGCTTCTCCCACCCCTCACATAATAAAGCTCTGACCTTTATACATGCCTGCATGATACATTTCTGAAAGGAACAGCCATCCTAGAAATTAATAATGTCAATTGTCATGCTGAAATCCGGTTACGTTCCCCCCGGTTCCTTCCATTTTCTGCAAGTAGGTGAATGAAGAGGTGAGGCTTAAGAGGAAGAGCATATGGGAGGGAGAGCTGCTGCTGCAGCCAGTTGCCTTACAGTCAGAGACAAGTCTGATTTAAAGTTTGTCACAAAGAAGGGTGGGTTGATCTCCTGGGATTCAAAGAAAAGATTCTTTATATGTTTGTTTGTTTGTTTGTTTTTTGTTACAGTTTTATTGCAATATTATACTACAAGAGAGTTTAAAGTGGGGGATAGGATTAACATAGAATTGGGAGGATTTGTTTTAATATTTGTGTATTTTCTATATTTTATGCTCCTTTTTTTGCCTAATTGAAACCAGATAGTGACAGATATTTTATTTTTAGAATCTGGTTTTATTTTCCGATTGACATCACCTACTGGGCATGGTGGATCTTGTGTTATCTATAATAAAGTGTTGCATGCCACTGTAATCTGGCTTGGGATGATAATGGGATGACTGCTAAAAAGTGTTTTCCACAGGACAGGAATTTTGAATAAAATAAATAGTGATTTCGAAACAAAAACAAAACTTATGGCAGCCTGCATGGTTAGTGCCTAGTAGCGCCCCTTTTGGCAAGTTTCATAGCTTGCAATAGCTTTTTGTAGCAGCTAAGAGTCTTTCACCTCTTGTTTCAGGGATTCTCCTCGATTCTTCCTTGCAGACGTCTTACAGTTCTGTGAGATTCCTCGGCCGTCTTGCATGCACTGATCTTTTGAGGTCTAACCACAGATTTTCACTGCTGTTTAGGTGAGGGGACAGTGAGGACCATGGTAAAACCTTCAGCAGATCAGGGGACTGTGTCTTTTGAGGTCGTCTATTGTGGATTTTGAGGTGTGTTTAGGATCATTATCTATTTGTAGAAGCCATCCTCTTTTCTACTTCACCTTTTTTACAGTTAGTCTTATGTTTGCTTCCAGAATTTGCTGGAATTTAATTGAATCCATTCTTCTCTCTACCTGTGAAATGTTTTCTGTGCCATTGTCTGTAACACAATCCCAAAGCAGGATTGATCCACCCCCATGCTTAATAGTTGGAGAGGTGTTCTTTTCATGAAATTCTGTGCCCTCTTTTTCTACAAATTTTGCCAACGGAGTTCTATTTTCCCCTCATCGGTCCACAGGACTTGTTTCCAAAATGTGTCTGGCTTGTTTAGATGTTCTTGCAAACTTCTGATGCTGAATTTTGTAGTGAGGATGCAGAAGAGATTTATTTCTTAAGACTCTTCCATGAGGGCAGTATTTGTGCAGGTGTCACTGAACAGTTGAACAATGTACCACAACTCCAGAATCTGCTAAATCTTCCTGAAGGTCTTTTGCAGTCAAGCAGGGGTTCTGATTTGCCTTTCTAGCAATACTACAAGCAGTTGTCTCAGACACTTTTATTGGTCTCCCAGACCCTCTCTTGACCTCCACTGTTCCTGTCAGCTGCCATTTCGTAATTAAATTTGGAACTGAGGAAATGACAACCTGAAAACACTATCTTCTTATATCCTTCATATTTGTGGGCCTCAACCATTTTCATTTTCAGAGTGTTAGGCGGCTGCTTAGAAGAACAAATGGCTGCTGTTTTTGGTGACCAAGATTAGAGGAGTCTGAGGATTTATAAAGATTTGAAATTTGCATCATTTGGCCTTTCCTAACAATGATTGGTAACAACCCTTAATTCTAAAAAGTTATTTAAGGTCTGAGATCTAATCAAATCTATCTGAGTACTCAAATCTGCTTGGGTTCCCATACTTTTGCAAGGTGCTCCTTTCCTTTTTACACTCTAAAATTGTACAAAACCCAAATAATACACTGATATTGCTTAAACTGTTGAAAAGTGTGTTTCATCTTTAACTTTATGCCTTTTGGAGATCATTTCATCTTCACCATACTTAGGGTGGGTTCACACTAGCGTTATGGTTTCCGTTATAGCCTTCCGTTATAACGTGGTTATAAGTAGAGATGTTGCGAACATAAAATTTTCCATGCGCGAACGGCGAACGCGAATTTACGCAAATGTTCGCGAACGGGCGAAAAGGGCGAACCGCCATAGACATCAATAGACAGGCGAATTTTAAAACCCACAGGGACTTTCTGGCCACAATAGTGATGGGAAAGTTGTTTCAAGGGGACTAACACCTGGACTGTGGCATGCCGGAGGGGGATCCATGGCAAAACTCCCATGGAAATTTACATAGTTGACGCAGAGTGTGGTAAGTTGAATTTGCAATGCGATTAATATAACCTGCATTAATCGTATTGCGATTACAAGTAAGATAGCGCTATATTCTCAATCTTCGTTATATTCTAGCAATACAACCATTAGGAATCCAGCTCTAAGTTGTAATCACAATGTGAATAATACCGGTTATATTAATCGCATTGCGATTACAACTACTAACTCTGCAGCTTCAGAATGACTCTAAGATGGATGCCGTCCTTGCTATTTCATAGGAGGTGGGAGGGTCTGGGAGGGAGGTTATGCTGATTGGCTGGACGGATCCGTTCTTTTGCCCAAAGACTTCTATTATGACAGAATGCAAAATGGAAGCCTTTAAAATAATACAAGTCTATGGGAAAGCATAACGGACCCTTCTGGTTCCCGTTATGCAAGACGGAAAACAAAGTCCTTCCGTTTTGCATTCTGTCTGGGCAGTCCGTTATTTTCTGTTATAAGCAATAACGGAATCCCTAACGCTAGTGTGAAACCACCCTTAACTGTTCAGGAACAGTAATCTTCTTGACCAGAGATGGCCAAACGTAACATAAAATAGACAAGTGATTCACATAAGAATAAAATCTCTGCTGTGCTGATATCGAGGGTGATGTAAATGATGACTGCCAATAATGGTCAATATTATATCTGAGCTAAACAGACTAGACACCACGCGAATACATTGTAGCAAAATAGCAGATATTTGGACTCTTAGCAACTATTGTAGGGAAACCTAGTGGTCAAGATGAGAATTGCAATGTCACAAAAACTAACAAAAATTAGGTTTAAATGAATTAATAAAAAATGTTCTTTCTCATAACGTCCTGTACTTAAGAGTAAAATGAACTGAAATAAATGGATATTCTGACAAGCAGGGATAAAAAGGAGTTTTTCTAAATATGCAAATGTTTAAATGTGCAATAAATGTTCAAATCACCTCTCCCGCACAATTATTAATGGATTAAGGACAGAATGAAATAAAAGTAGCGCTCTCTGGGATAACCGGAATCTACAGAAGTGGCAGCATTAAGTATTCTATAAAGGATGGTTCTGCGGAAAATCCATTTTGAAGGATTTTTTTTGCTGTTTGCCAGCTTTCAGCTCGACGCTCTATTTTTAATTGCTGGAGACTTTTGCTCAAATAATTTACAAGTTTCTTGTTTATTTCTTCATCCTTCTCCGGCAAATAACCGGATTATGCAAATGCATAAATAATCTTTAAATAAGACATGGGCTGTTAGCTGTGTTAGACATAGGCTTGGGTCAGAATTAATCAGTGACACCAGGCTGAGCAGCCAGGGTGACGTTCGGTACGTAGTAAACACATGGTGCAGCGCTCATTAGATCGGCTGCTATTCCCAGGGCTGGATGCAAATATTTCCAAGCAAGTCGCATGAATTCCCATCTCCCTGACTTGCTTGGAATTGCTCTATTACAGAAACATATAAACACGAATGTGATGGCGGAAGAAAACTCTAGAGGATTGCAAGCTCCTTATGTTTTCTATACAAAGTGTGAAACTTTAGATCATGTCTGATACGAGGCGTCAGCGGCGGCGGTTTCTCAGATTCAGGCGCTCATATTTCCCTTTATGTATCTGTAGGAGCTTGCCCCTCATATTACGAAGGCTCCATAGATGAGGATGAGAAGACATATCACATATGAGCCAGAGAGTGCCAAACTATTCGTAGTAATCCTGAAGGGGGCCGCCAAACCGTTAGTGCCTCTCAGCATTTCATCTCGAGGTTGTCTCTATTTTCCGGATCTATAAATGACACCAGATCTGTCACAGAGATCTACAAACACTAAACCCATGACGGACTGGGCAGCTCTCTAAGCCAATATACTCCGCTGCAGCACTATATGTAGCATTATAGCAGTTATATACTTGTACATGGGAAGCAGAATTATAGGAGTTATATTCTTGTAAATAGGAGGCAGTATTATAGTAGTTATTTTCTTGTACATAGGAGGCAGTATTATAGTAGTTATATTCCTGTACATAGGAGCAGTATTATAGTAGTTATATTCCTGTACATAGGAGCAGTATTATAGTAGTTATATCCTTGTACATAGGAGCAGTATTATAATAGTTATATTCTTGTACATAGGAGGCAGTATTATAGTAGTTATTTTCTTGTAAATAGGAGCAGTATTATAGTAGTTATATTCTTGTACATAGGAGCAGTATTATAGTAGTTGTACTCTTGTACATAGGAGCAGTATTATAGCAGTTATATTCTTGTACATAGGAGCAGTATTATAGTCGTTATATTCTTGTACATAGGAGCAGTATTATAGTAGTTATATTCTTGTACATAGGAGCAGTATTATAGTAGTTATATTCTTGTACATAGGAGCAGTATTATAGTAGCTATATTCTTGTACATAGGAAGCAGTATTATAGTAGTTATATTCTTGTACACTGGAGCAGTATTATAGTAGTTATATTCTTATACATAGGAGCAGTATTATAGAAATTATATTCTTATACATAGGAGCAGAATTATAGTAGTTATATTCTTGTACATAGCAGCAGTATTATAGTAGTTATAATCGTGTACATAGGAGCAGCATTGTAGTAGTTATATTCCTGTGCATAGGAGCAGTATTATAGTAGTTATATTCTTGTACATTGGCGCAGTATTATAGTAGTTATATTCTTGTACATAGGAGTAGTATTATAGTAGATATATTCTTGTACATATGAGCAATATTATAGTAGTTATATTCTTGTACCTAGGAGCAGTATTATAGTAGTTATATTCTTGTACATAGGAGCAGTATTATAGTAGTTATATTCTTGTACATAGGAGCAGTATTATAGTAGTTGTACTCTTGTACATAGGAGCAGTATTATAGTCGCTATATTCTTGTACATAGGAGCAGTATTATAGTAGTTATATTCTTGTGCATAGGAGCAGTATTATAGTAGTTATATACTTGTACATAGGAAGCACTATTATAGTAGTTATATTCTTATACATAGGAGCAGTATTATAGAAGTTATATTCTTATACATAGGAGCAGAATTATAGTAGTTATATTCTTGTACATAGCAGCAGTATTATAGTAGTTATAATCGTGTACATAGGAGCAGTATTGTAGTAGTTATATTCCTGTGCATAGGAGCAGTATTATAGTAGTTATATTCTTGTACATTGGCGCAATATTATAGTAGTTATATTCTTGTACATAGGAGTAGTATTATAGTAGATATATTTTTGTACATATGAGCAGTATTATAGTAGTTATATTCTTGTACCTAGGAGCAGTATTATAGTAGTTATATTCTTGTACACAGGAGCAGTATTGCAGTAGTTATATTCTTGTACATAGGATAGGAGGCGGTATTATAGTATTTCTATTCTTGTATATAGGAGCAGTATTATAGTAGTTATATTCCTGTACATAGGAGCAGTATTATAGTAGTTATATATTCTTGTACATAGGGGCAGTATTATAGTAGTTATATTCTTGAACATAGGAGCAGTGTTATAGTAGTTATATTCTTGTACATAGGAGTAGTATTATAGTAGTTATATTCCTGCACATAGGAGCAGTATTATAGTAGTTATATTCCTGCACATAGGAGCAGTATTATAGTAATTATAATCTTGTACATAGGAGGCAGTATTATAGTAGTTATATTCTTGTACATAGGAGCAGTATTATAGTTGTTATATTCTTGTACATAGGAGGCAGTATTATAGTAGTTATATTCTTGAACATAGGAGCAGTATTATAGTAGTTATATTCTTGATCATATTGGACAGTATTATTGTAGTGTATGTTTTGAACACAGAGGGCAGTATTATGTTAGTTTTATTTCTGTGTGTAATATCTCTATTTCTATTATTGAAGGAATATTGCTTTACTGGGGGAACAGCCAGATGTATTTCAACCGCTGTTTGTCAATCTCTTATAAAGCTTTGTAGGGGCTGACCCTGAGAAAGGTCGTCACATGTTGTATTTGCTTCATGTACATGAAAACTGTGTTTTTGTTATTGTAATTTATTTTTTCTTGGAGTGTTTACCTTGAGCACCCCCCACCCCGACCTGTTTTCTGTCTGCTTTTTTTCTTTGTTTCAGAATTCTGTTATAATCGTCTGTGATATTTATTCAAATTGGTAAAAACAGTTTATGCAAAATCGTCCTCATTTGCATTGATGATGAGATGACTGATATCCTCGCCGTGGAGTGTCTGGAGAGCGCGGTAATATACATTCACGCTTCACGATGCCACCTCTATCTGCCATCTAAATACCCTTTCATGATATGCCTCAAATTAGTTAATTGCATGCAGTTCAATCAGTGTAATTTATATTGGATTCAACCATGTATTATCCTGGCAAGGGTTTATTTCTGTTTTCCTGCAGTTCTTCCCCCAGTCGCCTGCCATGTAATTGTACGGCTCTGATAGGAGTTTCCTGTACTACATCCAGTATTCACACCTCTCTATAGCCTCTTGCGTCAAACCACAGTCACCATTTTAATTCTTTACATTTTAGGGAACCTTTTCTTATTTGTCAATGAATATTTATGAGTAAATACATTGTATAGAACCGATCCCCCGGGGGTTTCTCAGCTTGTCTTGTTTTTGTAGTGAACGTTTCCGTCATCTTTATTGCATCAGAGCTCAGCTATGATCAGTGACTTCAGCTTAGTTGCATTGTCTGTTTAAGCCTGAAGTAGTCTGACATCCACCTGTTATCAGCGGTTTTATATTTTTTTCTTTTTTTTTTCACCTGTTATCATAGGCATTTTTTACTTTCTGTCCCACAACATACTTTACACTGCAGCACTGCTTTATTAATGCATGTCTTTATTATTGACTTCAGCATGGCTGCATTAGTTTTTGGATTCTAAGATAGTCTGAAATGGATTACTACTCCATCGGGATCTTGACCCATCTGCAGATTGCAGAGATCGTAGCTCTCCAGCATATTGGTGTCTCCTTTATGTACCCGCCGTTACTGTCTCAGGGTCCAATTAGACCTGCAGAAAAAGCAGGCGATTGTCGGGAAGAAAGCATTCCTTCCCAGCAATCGCCTGCTCACTAGTGGAGGAGACCACTGCTCTACAGTATGGGGACGAGTGATCGCTAATGCCATCCCCATACTGAATCACTGTTTGTCGGCAGCAGTGATTACACAGCAAATTGTGATTTTTAAATCCTCTAAAACAGGGTGCTCAACCTGCGGCCCTCCAGCTGTTGTAAAACTACAACTCCCATAGTTCACTGCTGTAGGCTGATAGCTGTGGGCTGTCCGGGCATGCTGGGACTTGTAGTTTTGCAGCAACTGGAAGGCTGCAGTTTGGGCATCCCTGCTCTAAAAGAAAAGCGTTTGCTCGTTCATCGGGTAATCGGCGACTGTATTACACTGCCAGATCATCGCTAACGAGTGTTCATGCAAAGGATCTGATCAGTGGGGGTTCCAATCCTGGCATCCCTCTAATCAGCTGTTTAAAGGGGCGGCAGTTATAAACTCCTTTAAAAAGAGACCTGTGACCTCTCCTGACATGTCCGTAACTACTTGCATCCATTCTTACGGCTCCATGCTGTGCTATTCCTATATTATTCCTGCTTGAAGTTATGAATGAATTACTATTAGTTTGCAATGAAGGCCCAGATGGCTGTTACCAGTTAGGGGTGTGTCCCTGCCCAATCTAACACATGCAACACTGATTGGATAGCGTCTGATTATGGCAGGACACAGCTCCAACTGGTAACACCTAGAACGATCTTTATGGCCCAGTGCTGGCAATTCATAAGGTTCTAGCAAGAATAATGACACAACGTAATCATAAGGATAGATGCTCCAGAATTATTATTACATGGGAAATGCAAATGGTTGTCAGGAGAAGGTCCACTTTACATAAATTGTTGCAGCAGATGTTATCAATGGCCTCAGTTGTATCAATGTAAAGTTTGCTGCGACTGTGTATTTACTGCAGTAACTGTCCAGTTATAGATTGCTGCAGCAGCACAGTCCAGCAGGAGCAGCTGCATTTACACAGTTATAAGGTTATATTTCTTCTGAAAGTTTAAAGGTTGGTAACTATAGAAAACCACAGACTGTCTCCTTTCCAGCAATATGGGTGTTTCCCAGCAGACGCTGGGGGAGGTAAAGGTCATTTCCTTTGCAAAGGGCATTAAGTGCCAGTAATAGCTCCACTGATGGACTCTCTTCAACCATTATCTGCCTCATAGACTGGGGACAAAATGTAGATCAGCCTCAGAAGGAAACGATTATCCTTCTCTTTATTTCAGGTGCACATTCTACAAAACTGATGCCAACCTCAGAAAGTTATCACATTCTCCTTATCACTATTCTCCACAGAACATCGATGCAGATGTCTGGAGCAAGTAAAACAAAACGTAGCGCAAAGCCAAGACTCCATCTCCGCAGTTTCTGTACAGTTTAGATATTTCCCTTTAATGAGTCTGTATATTTTTGTAATTATTTTTTTTTCATAGTTGAAAAATATGAAGCATGTTTGCAAACTGTCTCGATTTAAAAAAAACATCCACTGTTTAGTGTACACAGTTACTTATGCAGAGCTCGGTAGTCAAACCAATTCTAGCACAATGCCAATACTTGATCTCTGCAAGTGCCATACAGATTGGATAGTTCCCTTTAAGGAGTGTGCATAATTTGGCAATCGTTTATTTATTGTTACAATGCATCCGAAAAAATACATTTAGCAAATTTGCAAATAGCCTTGATCAAAAACTGTCCACCGTTTAATGTACACAGCTACCTGTTCAGATCTATGTCTCCATGGTTGCAGACTACAAATAAACCGTGAGCGTAGTCTGATCCTGCAGAAAGGGGTTGCACTTCTTTCCCTGTCTCCTTTACTTCATAATGGCTCAAATTTATCGCCTCTGACCACTGGTATGTAATAAATTAGTGATTAATATGGTGCATCCCCATGTATTTCTCACACAGGTACATCAGGTGTCCGGGTAGGTTTCAGACCGGGTCTCAGCTCTCTAGCACGTTCGGTTCCTGAGATATTCCCAAAATATGACCTGCATTAGCCAATATAAGCCTGCAAGTCTTTCTCATTATATCCCAAATACCATACACATGGAAACATGTCCCTTATCAGCCAATAGAAGCTCGCAGGTCCTTAGTCTCACAGTTACACACAGTTTTACTCCAGGTTTTCATAACAACCCAGCCATTTTTCCTCACTGCTGTAGGTAAGCTTTAGGCTAGAGCTACAGGACGACAATAAGTCACACGACACATAGGGCACAACTACGCTGCTACATGCATCCATCTTCGATGGATCTTTTGCGACTGTTGTGTATAGACTATCCATAGACTATCATTATAAAAATTGTTGAGACAAAATGTCGTGCGACACATGTCGTCGTGTAGCCATAGCAATAAAGGGCTGTGGGAGTCACTGTTAAAGTGTGGGCACTGTGGAGGTCACTGTTAAAGAGGCGGGCCCTGTGAAGGTCACTGTTAAATGAGAAGGCGCTGTGAAGGTCACTGTTAAAGGGGCGGGGGCTTTGGCGGTCACTCTTAAAGAGGTGGGCACTGTGAAGGTCACTGTTAAAGAGGTGGGCACTGTGGAGGTCACTTTTAAAGGGCCGGGCACTGTGGAGGTCACTGTAAAAGGGCCGGGCACTGTGGAGGTCACTGTTAAAGGGGCGGGCACTGTGGAGGTCACTGTTAAAGAGGAAGGCGCTGTGACGGTCACTGGTAAAGAGACGGGGGCTTTGGAGGTCACTGTTAAAGAGGTGGGAACTGTGGCGGTCACTGTTAAAGAGGCGGGCACTGTGGAGGTCACTGTTAAAGGGGTGGGCACTGTGGAGGTCTCTGTTAAAGAGGCGTTCACTGTGGATGTTACTGTTAAGGGGTCAGGCCGCTGTGGAGGTCACTGTTGAAGGGGCGCATACTGTGGAGGTCACTGTTAAGGGGGCAGGGGCCACTATTAAAGGGGCAACTGCTGTGGACGTCACTTTTAAGGCAGTGGGGTACTGTGGAGGTCACTATTAAGGGGGCGGGCCCTTGAGGTAGTCACTGTCAAGAAAGTAGGGTGCCGTGAAACTCACTGTTAAAGGGACAGGCTGCTGTGAAGTTCAAAGTTAAGGGCATGGGCTGCTGTGGAGGTCACATTTTAAAGTGGCAGGGCACTGTGCGGGAGTCAGTGTTAAGGGGTGGGGGACTATGGAGTTCACTGTTAAGGGGGCGGGAGCTGTAGATGTCACTGTTATGGGGGATGCTGTTGATATCTTTTAGCGACACACACAAACATGAAATGAAATAGATGAAATATACCCGTGCAAAGCCGTGTTCTTCTGCTAGTATTTTAATATTTTAAGGTTTTTGACATGTAACTACAGTGCATCCTGTTTTCTCATCATACATCAGGTGGAGTGCAATGCTCTGCATCACCACCTAGTGGGACTGCAATTATTGCAATGTTATGCAGTGCACAAATGAAATCTACGGAATAAAAAGTCTAAATATTTTGGAACAAAACGGATACATGAGTAACTTTCGGTGCAAAGTTTGAGAGGTGGAGCTTTAGGCAGAACACTGCTAATATATTTGACCTTGAGAGCTCCTTTAAATTCAGTTGCTCCAGAAATATTAATATGTCCAGTGATTTATAGCTCAGTCTCCAGTCTGCCCCCACTTTCTGAAGGAAGGGCAGATTTCTTGTAGGTTTTTGCCACCTTTGTCACAGCTGACCACCTAGCAAAGCAATAATCTGGGTACAGCTTTCCATTGATATTAAAGTCTATGTTTTATATCTTCATCGATATTTGGCTCAGATTGGAAAAATCCATTGAGCGCTATAAAACTTTGACAATAACACATTATTATTACGGCATTTAAAGAGTTTTGCCGATATCTTTTCTTGACTTCACATCCTCGAGGGTCGAGATTCATGATTGCTAAAAAACACACAACATCAAAAAGAACAATGGAGGGAAACCGCAAACTGCCTGTGTCTTCAGAGCGCGGAGAAAAGTCTCTAGTATCCAGCTATGAAGATCACACAAATTCAAAGGTCGCTTTACCCAGACATAAATGATTCCCAAAATACATATCGACTGCAATTATTATGGAATGCACTGCTCTAGTGTGAAATGTTACTGCTATTAAGCTGGACCGGCTCCAGAATAGATTTTTACTCTAGCAGTTAAGTGAGATTTTATAAATATTTCTCTTTCTTTGCTTTGCTATTGATTAGTTTTATTAGTGAGAGACACAATGTACCAAATGTCAATGTACGCCAGAATATCACACGTTACATTACATGAGTGATCCTAATTTCAATCCTGTATTAAACTCTAGAGCTGCACTCACTATTCTGCTGGTGCAGTCAGTGTGTACATACATTACTTATCCTGTACTGATCCTGAGTTACATCCTGTATTATACTCCAGAGCTGCACTCACTATTCTGCTGGTGCAGTCACTGTGTACATACATTACTTATCCTGTACTGATCCTGAGTTACATCCTGTATTATACTCCAGAGCTGCACTCACTATTCTGCTGGTGCAGTCACTGTGTACATACATTACTTATCCTGTACTGATCCTGAGTTACATCCTGTATTATACTCCAGAGCTGCACTCACTATTCTGCTGGTGCAGTCACTGTGTACATACATTACTTATCCTGTTCCGATGCTGAGTTACATCCTGTATTATACTCCAGAGCTGCACTCACTATTTTGCTTGCGGTGTCAGTGTGTACATACAGTATGTAAGTGTTGTATTCATGCAACTTATATTGTGAGCTCTATTGGAGACAGCAAACAATAACAATGTCTGTAAAGCGCTGTGGAATATGTTATTACTATATAAGTGAGTAAAATAAATAAAAATAAATAAGTAATTAAAAGTAATTTAATTTGCACTTTTAAATTCTCTCATCCATGGCAGCCACAGAACAGGCAATTTTGGATTTGGATCCCCAAATTCTGGATCACAGATCTCCAGTCTGTCCAGATACATTAGTTGGTGATCAGTGTAATGTTGATGTAACGGGCTTTTACAAAATGAAAGCTTGAAATTTTCAGAAGAAATCTCAGTTTTCTAGAAATAACAATTTATTAATTAATTCACAGATTTTTCCCAGAGTTTCTGCCTCGGGCAGTTGACGCTTGTTCCTAAGAGTGTTACCTCCACTAAAGCGTAAAATATGTATTACTTTCAGCTCAAATTATCATGAAAATGAAATTGTTTCAATTCACATGTAAATTGCATAAATATATGGATTTCCATTGTGCACAATGATCTTCATATAGGAAATTTAGATTCAGATATTTTCTTATAAATAAAGATACAGTAGATTTAAAAATAGGAAATAATATATGATTACAGGAAGACAATGGGCAGGCCTATCACTGGTGACTGCTCTATATGAATAGTATATCAATATACTTATACATGAAATATGACACAAACCTGATCAAAGTTAAAGGGGTTTTCTGAGTGATTTATATTGATGACCTAATCTTAATATTGCCTCTTATTTACATAAACATAAGTACTATAATACCACTCCTATGTACAAGAATATAACTACTATAATACTGCTCCTATGTACAAGAATATAACCACTATAATACTGCTCCTATGTACAATAATATAACTACTATAATACTGCTCCTATGTACAAGAATATAACTACTATAATACTGCCTCCTATGTACAAGAATATAACTACTATCATACTGCTCCTATGTACAAGAATATAACTACTATAATACTGCTCCTATATGCAAGAATATAACTACTATAATACTGCTCCTATATACAAGAATAAAACTACTATAATACTGCTCCTATGTACAAGAATATAACTACTATAATACTGCCTCCTATGTACAAGAATATAACTACTATCATACTGCTCCTATGTACAAGAATATAACTACTATAATACTGCTCCTATATGCAAGAATATAACTACTATAATACTGCTCCTATATACAAGAATAAAACTACTATAATACTGCTCCTATGTACAAGAATTTAACTACTATAATACTTCCCCTATGTACAGGTATATATCTACTATAATACTGCTCCTATGTACAAGAATATAACTACTATAATACTTCCCCTACGTACAAGAATATAACTACTATAATACTGATTACTATGTACAAGAATATAACTACTATAATACTGCTCTTATGTACAAGAATATAACTACTATAATACTGCTCCTATGTACAAGAATATAACTACTATAATACTGCCTCCTATGTACAGCAATATAACTACTATAATACTGCTCCTATATACAAGAATATAACTACTATCAGTGGCGTTGCTAGGGCTGGTGTCACCCGGTGCGGTAGAAAATGGTGTCACCCCAGACCCCCCCCCCCCCCCCGAGGCAATAATGTTTTAGTCATATAACCAAAAATAACAGATACTCACTAGTGCTTAGGCCTCTTTCACACTTGCGTTTTTCCTTTCCGTGCTAGAGTTCCGTCCTCGGGGCTCTAAGACGGAAAGATACTGATCAGGATTGTCCCAGTGCATCTTGAATGGAGAGAAATCCGTTCAGGATGCATCAGGATGTCTTCAGTTCAGCATTCAAACGTTTTTTTGCCGTTAAAAAATCCACAGCATGCTGCGGATTTTCCTTGGGCCAAAAAAATTGAAGGCATGCCGCAAGGACAGATCTGGAATTAATAACCATTGAAAAGCATTAATCCAGATCCGACTTTAAGCTAAATGTTGTTTCGGCGCATCGCCGGATCTGACGTTTACCTTTCTGAATGGTAACCATGGCAGCTAGGACGCTACTAAAGTCCCGGCTGCCATGGAAAAGTAGTGGGGAGCCAGGGGAGGAGTTACTTACCGTCCGTGCGGCTCCCAGTGTGCTCCACAATGACGTCACAGCGCCCCTACATCACATGGATAATGTGATCATGCGACGTAGGGGCGCTGTGACGTCATTGTGGAGCGCCCCAGGAGCCACACGGAAGGTAAGTAGCTTCTCCCCTGGCTCCCCACTACTTTTTCATGGCAGCCGGGACTTTAGTAGCGTCCTAGCTGCCATGGTAACACTGAAAGCATTTTGAAGACTGATCAGTCTTCAAATGTTTTCAGGTGTGTTGCGTTGTGACGGATCCGGTGGGCATTTCCGGCGACGGAAGTGCACGCCGGATCCTCACAACGGTAGTGTGAAAGGGGCCTTAGTTATTAATTCACTTACAGTCCGGTGTCTACGAAGTGTCTTCACATATAACTAAAGAGGAATTGCTGCTGTTATGTTAATGGATGCTATAACATTGCACCATCTGTCATCAGCCTTACCTCATGATCCTGGAGCTGTGCTGTAGAGCTCGGCGGCCACTGTACAGCACAGCTCCAGGATCATGAGGTAAGGCGGATGACAGATGTGTATGTTCAGAAGGATGGTGCAATGTTATAGCATCCATTAACATCAGCAACAAGTCTGGGCTGGTTCAGGCTGTGCTGTGCCTGTGTGAGTGAGTCATTGCTGTCACGTGGACGTGACCTGGGCCGGTGCAAGGATTTTTTTGGCAGGTCAAGCCAAGCTACATCTTGGCGACCCCCCCGCCAGCAGCTCACCTGGTCCTGGTCCTGTGTGCAGCAGCTGGCTTTTCCTCTGTGTGGTCCTGGTATCTTCGCTATGCTTCAATCGCTTGAAGACTGTACTTTTCGCCCTATAAGACTATAACACACACATAGGTTTTAGAGGAGTATAATAAGAAACAATATTTTCCACTATACCTCAGGTCAGACCACCAATCAGACCCCCAATGTCATCACACCTCAGATCAGCCCCCCGTGTCAGCCGTCAGCCCCCATCCATCATGCCCCCCATGTCAGTCATCATGCCAGCCATCAGCCCCCCATGTCAGCCGTCAGCCCCAATCCATCATGCCCCCCCATGTCAGCCATCATGCCCTCATGTCAGCCGTCAGCCCCATCCATCATGCCCCCCATGTCAGCTGTCAGCCCCCCATGTCAGCCGTCAGCCCCCATCCATCATGCCCCCCCATGTCAGTCATCATGCCCTTATGTCAGCCATCATGCCAGCCGTCAGCCCCCCATGTCAGGCGTCTGTCAGCCGTCAGCCCCCATCCATCATGCCCCCCATGTCAGCCATCATGTTATTAGTCCCCCTCATGTGCCAGTAGCCGTCCCCTTTATGTGCCAGTAGCCGTCCCCTTTATGTGCTAGTAGCAGTCTCCCCTTATGTGCCAATAGCCGTCTCCCCTTATGTGCCATTAGGCCCCCCCTCATGTGCCATTAGGCCCCCCTCATGTGCCATTAGTCCCCCCTCATGTGCCATTAGGCCCCCCTCATGTGCCATTAGGCTCCCCTCATGTGCCATTAGTCCCCCCTCATGTGCCATTAGCCGTTCCCCCTTATGTGTTATTAGTCCCCCCTCATGTGCCAGTAGCCGTCCCCTTTATGTGCCAGTAGCCCCCTTTAGTGGTGCCAGTAGCCCCCTTTTAGTGGTGCCAGTAGCCCCCTTTTAGTGGTGCCAGTAGCCCCCTTTTAGTGGTGCCAGTAGCCCCCTTTTAGTGGTGCCAGTAGCCCCCTTTTAGTGGTGCCAGTATCCCCCTTTTAGTGGTGCCAGTAGCCCCAAGAAGAAAAAAAAAAAAAAAAAAAAGAACACTAGAGTGTTACTACTAAAAATAGAGTGCCACTAGAAAAGGGGGCCTGGCAGACCCCAGTAGCTTAAGGGCCCGGCCACAACTGCGACCCCTATAGCTCTTCCACTGCTCCTAGGTACTAGAATATAACTGCTATAATACTGTGCACTGGAGTTTTTGATTGACAGCTCTGCATTTGTCGGTGGTTGTTACAGATTATTATACGGAACAGGGATGGCGCTCAGAAGAAAAATGTAAAGAACATAATAAACTAGCCTCTCACCTTCTCTCGGCTTCGGTCTTTGCCGGCCTCAGTCAGGCTCCTCGTCCTCTGCAGATCTCCCATTTCCTCTCATCACTAAAGCCTCTATAAATAAATAAATGTATCCAGGCTGTCATAATAAGTTTTCTTTCACTTGTTTCTTCTCTTAGTTTTATTGATCCAAAACTTTTTGCAAAGAACAAACTTCTGGAAGGGATGTGAGACCTCCTTGTAGAGGACAAAATGTTTCTGGAGTTGCTCCTCCTTTCTCTAACATCAGGTCAATTTAGCAACTGTGTATCATTGTGTACTTGTATTCTAATAGCAAAAGAAGCACGAAAAGTTCTGCCAAGAACGCAGCAAGGAGGTGGCATTTTTCTAAAATTGTGGGCCACTTATCAGTCCTAGGTCACCCAACTTCCTACTACTGAATTATCATGCTGGATAAGCGTTTACTTTCCTGCTTCTCCTGCTTGTTCAGTGTCTCTACGGTTCATACCTTGATGTGACCCAGGTTGACAAAGGAGTTTATGTTTTTTTTTTAAAACACAATGAAACGATCTTCCACGAAACAAAGCAATAGAATGTCATCTTGGCTGTAAGAGATCTGCATTGTTAGAAAGCAGAATTTTGTCTGCAGCTTTAGATGGGATTGGAGTATAAGCATGAATCAGCCGAGTGGCCTAGAAAGGAGGAGGGGCTGTCCAGATGAGACGCCTGTGAATGACTTTTATGGGATTTAGATGCTCCAAGAAGAATGACAACCTTTTCCATTATTTTTTATGTTACTGCTTTGCAATACCAGTCACAGCCAAAGGACAGAGTGGCGCTGTCCCTGAAAAAAGAAGTGGGCGCCATTAGGGACAGCTTGATGCTATGGTTGTAACGCACTATGGAATATAAGTTTAAAGTGTAGTGGTGCTCATATTCTGGGATGTGGGTGCTATGTGACACCAATGATGGGTTCTTTCATTATGTGTGTAGTGCTCCACCATTGCTCATTACACCCGTTATCTGAGTATCTGAACATTGGTAACATTTGTATCTTGGCTCCCATCTTCTTCTCTCTCCTGTTAAATGTACTTCAGTGGAAAGACACAAGCAGGAATCAAGATGTTCCTCCATCCTTTTTGGCATCTTGACATTCCCGATGGTGAGTCATTACCTGACATAAGGGGTTGGTGAGTGGGACTCTGAATCAGGATTTAAGGGGAACAGATAAGCACTTTTCTTCTTCCTACCAGTGACTTCTAAAAGGAACATGATCCGAAGCCGGTGTACAACACAACAGTAGACCCCAGATCTGTAAACTGCGTAACAGATTCAGTCTCCATGAAGCAGCTTTGTTCTTTGCATGAATTTTCACGTAATTGGCACATTAACAGATAAAAGAACCGTAACACGAGGGGGAACGAAGAGTGGAAAGAATCAACGCAGCTAATCCGTGAAGTGCATTTTTTGTTTGTTTTGTTTTTAGAATGACAAAAACTTTTCTTAAGACATGAAGAGATATCAGTCATGGAAAGTAACAGAAGAGATGAGCTCACATCTGACTTCACGGCTCTCGGATGTTGAGATATTAGATCATGAACTGTCTCCATAAATTTACTTTCTCTTTGTTGATGCTTCCGATAAGACATTAAGTATTGTATAAAAATCATATTTCATGTGAGTCTCCAGGTGAATGGAATATGTTACCCTGCCCCACTGCTCACTGTGCGCCAAATGTTTTTCCAGTGTCGGTCTACCAGTCTCCTCCTCAGTCTACTAACCTTAGTGGTTAGATCAGCATGTGTCTCCCAGTCTCCTCCTCAGTCTACTAACCTTAGTGGTTACATTAGCATGTGTCTCCCAGTCTCCTCCTCAGTCTACTAACCTTAGTTATCATATCATAGTGTTTCTCCCAGTCTTCTCCTCAGTCTACTTACCATAGTGATTATATCATGGTGATTCTTCTGGTCTCCTCCTCAGTCTACTAACCTTAGTAATTATATCAGCATGTTTCTCCTGGTCTCCTCCTCAGTCTACTAACCTTAGTGATGACATCAGCATGTGTCTCCCAGTCTTCTCCTCAGTCTACTTACCATAGTGATTATATCATAGTGTTTCTCCCAGTCTTCTCCTCAGTCTACTTACCATAGTGTTTATATCATGGTGATTCTTCTGGTCTCCCCCTCAGTCTACTTACCTTAGTGATTACATCAGCACTTTTTTCCTGGTCTCCTCCTCAGTCTACTTACCTTAGTGATATCACCAGCATGTTTCAGAGCTCTTTGATCTCCTCGGCCTTCTTGGGCAAGTTCTTTCCCATTAAGGCTTTTTCTGCATTTTGCATTAGAGCAGAGACAAGCAGAGTGACAACTGCCCATAAATGTACAAACCATCTGCAGAAACAGAAAGTTTTTTTTTTCCATTGCCGCCAGCACCCACGGCCATGGTTTATTAGGTTAATACCGTATTATTATTTATCAAATTTGCACTAATCCCAGGCATGCACAGTGCAGACAGAGCTGGCAACACAACAGGGACCTCTCTTCTGGTTTCTTATGCTCCATCTCTGCCTCTGTTTGTTCTGCCACCAACTCCAGTCCTACAACCCAAGAAGACAAATGGTAGACCTGGCCGCCTCCTGTTCTGACTTCTCCATCTCTGCGAGTTGCGGGTTTTACTTCCCATTCCAGCTGTAGGGCCCTTACAGTCAGCAGCACGGCAACGGGCATGGCAGGGTGTATTACTGTGAGATCGAAAATTCTGGAAAAAAAGGAGACACTTAACATAATTTAAGTGCATAAAGAGTAAACTAAAATATGATAAAAGATGTACATACAAAAGATAGCATTCAGAGTAAATTAATTAACAGTCCCAAACATATGAGTGAGCTCCCACTCAACATGGCAGCTGGGTGACGCCATATGACACACAGAGAGGTGATGGTAGCAGAACACATCTTACCCCGATGATGTCTTCAATGGACCTTAACTTATTATTACAGGGCTAGATGATTTTTAGGCGCCTGGTCCCTCCTAAAAGTCTTCAGTGTGCAGTGCGCACCTACAGTTACTTCGGACTTCAGGAATGCGGCTAGGTACCAACAAGTACCACCAACCAACTACATTACAAGTAGTGTTGATCACGAATTTTCAAATTGCGAATTTTAATTGCGAATATCGGCACTTCGAGAATTTGCGAATATTTAGAATATCGCAAAATATATTTGCAATTGCGAATATTCGTTTTATGCGAATTTTTTATATGCAAATTTTCGCAAGCAAGAAAAGAATGTCATTATTTTCTCGTTTGCGAAAATTCGCATAAAAATGTGCATAAATTAGCATAAAATTCGCATAAACTGGTATTTAAAAGGTATCTTTTAAATGCCAATTTATGCGAATTTTTATGCTAATTTATGCGAATTTGTATGCAAAATTATGCGATTTTTTCTGCGAATTTTCGCAAACAAAAAATAATGTCTGGAGATTATGAATTTGCGAATTTTCGAATATATGGCGAAAATTCGCCCAAATATTCGCAAAATATTGCAAATTCAAATATTGCCCCTGCCGCTCATCACTAATTACAAGGACTCAAAGGGGAAAGAACCACTAAAATATGCGGCTATACACAGAGACACTCCCATGTCAGGTACCTTCCCATCTGCTGTGGATATGCCACAAATATCTTCCCTAGAAAGGGCCCCCTGGCTCTGTCTTGCTTGAATGCATTGACCAGAGGTGATGCGGACTATGGCGATAGCTAAAAGGAAAGCATTCTTGATTTTTTTATGTAGTTCTGAGCACCTCTGGCTGCTACATTCAGGAGGAAGGTGGAGTCGAGATTTGTACAGGTCCCGGAGATGGGACTCATGTCTGTCAGACATTTATGGATTAAAGATGTCTCTGTCACGGCTGTATGTGAGCAACAAGAGCATACACAGTGAGTTAGCTACTGACCGGACCCAAACTAGGGAACATAAAGGGTGACCCCTGTCAGACCCTAAAAGCTCTCCCTATGCTGCTAAGCCCATGTCCAGATCCAGATGGTGGATCGAGACATGCCCGCGTACCTAAGGCTGATGACCACTGTAACCCCTACAGTAGTGGAAGGGGCACGGCCACCGGTGCCCTGCTCAGTATATGGACGGAACCGGGGTCGCCTCGGATCCAGTCAGCAAAACAAACAGAAACACACAATGTCTGCACACTTAACTGAAGGAGCTGCAGCAGCAGTGAAAACAGATCCAAAGTCAGCAGACAATGTCCGAAGTACTTGCTTCAGCAGAACACAGGTCCAGAAAAGATATCACACCAGTGAAGATACTCAAGCGAGAGATACAGGTCAAATGAAGTAGTATAATCCGCACCGTACAAAGGAAGAGAGGTGATTTAAAGGCAGAGCAATCAAACACAGGAGGGACAGCTGGGAGGAAGGAAACAGAAAGTAAAGACCTCATCACAGGGGCGGAGAAACAGAGCTGTGGGAACGTCTCAAAGCTCTAGTAGTTACATCATCACAGGGGTGGAGAAACAGAGCTGTGAGAACGTCTCAAAGCTCTGGTAGTGACAGTACCCCCTCTACGGGTGGACTCCGGACACCCAGGACCCACCTTCTCAGGATGAGCCCTATGAAAAGTCCTGATGAGGCGAGTGGCTTTAATGTCCGACACCGGAACCCACATCCTCTCCTCAGGACCATAACCTTTCCAATGAACGAGGTACTGAAGAGAACCGCGGACAATGCGAGAGTCCACAATTCTGGAAACCTCAAACTCCAGATTGCCATCAACCAAAATCGGAGGAGGAGGCAAAGAGGAGGGTACCGTGGGCTGGACATATGGTTTTAAGAGAGATCTGTGAAATACATTATGTATCTTCCAAACCCGTGGAAGATCAAGACGGAAGGCAACAGGATTGATGACTGACAAGATTTTATAAGGCCCAATAAACTTGGGACCCAATTTCCAGGAGGGAACCTTCAGTTTAATATTTCTTGTAGACAACCACACCAGATCACCCACATTCAGGTCCGGACCAGGCACACGTCTCTTATCAGCCACACGCTTATATTTCTCACTCATCTTTCTTAGATTAGTCTGAATCTTTTGCCAAATGGTAGACAAAGACGAGGAAAATCTCTCCTCCTCAGGCAAACCAGAAGGAGCCCCTCCCGAGAATGTCCCAAACTGCGGATGGAACCCATATGCACCAAAGAATGGTGACTTATCAGAAGATTCCTGACGACGGTTGTTCAGAGCAAACTCAGCAAGAGGGAGAAACGAACACCAATCCTCCTGGTTCTCTGCAACAAAACAGCGCAAATATGTCTCCAGATTCTGATTGACGCGTTCAGTCTGACCATTCGACTGCGGGTGAAAAGCAGAAGAGAAGGACAGCCGAACCCCCAGGCGAGAACAGAAAGCCTTCCAGAATCTGGACACAAACTGCGTGCCTCTATCGGAAACAATATCAGAGGGAATGCCATGCAATTTAACAATATGGTCGACAAAAGCTTGCGCCAACGTTTTAGCATTGGGCAATCCAGGGAAGGGTATGAAATGTGCCATCTTGCTAAAACGGTCCACCACCACCAGGATCACCGACTTCCCTGAGGAACGAGGAAGATCCGTGATAAAGTCCATGGACAGGTGTGTCCAAGGACGGGAAGGTATGGGTAAGGGGAGAAGGGGACCTGAAGGCCGTGAACGAGGGACCTTAGCGCGAGCGCACGTCTCACAAGCAGCCACAAAACCCTCCACCGACTTACGAAGAGCCGGCCACCAAAATCTCCGAGCAATGAGATCTACCGTGGCTCTACTCCCGGGGTGACCAGCAAGAACCGTATCATGATGCTCCTTGAAGAGTTTGTGACGTAACTCAGGAGGCACAAACAACTTTCCAGAAGGACAACGGGCAGGTGCCTCAGTCTGGGCAGCCTGGACCTCGGCCTCCAAATCAGAATACAGAGCAGAAACAACTACCCCCTCCGCCAAAATGGGACCCGGGTCCTCGGAGTTTCCTCCTCCCGGAAAACAGCGAGAGAGAGCGTCAGCCTTCACATTTTTGATCCCAGGGCGGAATGTAACGACAAAATTGAATCTGGAGAAGAACAGAGACCATCTGGCCTGTCTCGGATTCATACGCTTGGCCGACTCCAAGTACGCCAGATTCTTATGGTCGGTAAAACGGTTATAGGGTACCTGGCCCCTCCAACCAATGGCGCCATTCCTCGAAAGCCAGCTTGATGGCCAACAATTCCCTATCTCCCACATCATAGTTTTTCTCTGCCGGTGAGAGTTTTTTAGAGAAAAAGGCACAGGGTCGCCATTTGGAAGGAGACGGACCCTGGGACAAAACCGCACCCACACCCACCTCGGAAGCATCCACCTCAACAATAAAAGGTAAGGAAACATCGGGATGCACCAAGATGGGAGCAGACGCAAAACTCTCTTTAATCTTAGAAAAAGCTGCAAGCGCCTCCTCCGACCAAGAGGAAAAATCCGCCCCTTTTTGGTCATGTCAGTGAGGGGTTTGACAACAGAGGAATAATTCAAAATGAACTTTCTGTAATAGTTTGCAAAACCCAGAAAGCGCATCAATGCCTTCTGATTCTCAGGAAGCTCCCACTCAAGCACAGCACGGACCTTCTCCGGATCCATGCGAAAACCAGAAGCAGAGAGGAGAAAACCCAGAAATTGAATCTCCGATACCATAAACACACATTTCTCCAGCTTGGCGTACAATTTATTTTCTCGCAGAATCTGCAGAACCTGAAAAGATGATCCTGATGAGTCCGAACATCAGGGGAAAAATCAAAATATCATCAAGATACACCAATACAAATTTCCCCATTAAATGGTAGAAAATACTGTTAACAAAATGCTGAAAGACGGCCGGAGCATTCATCAAGCCAAAAGGCATAACGAGATTCTCGAAATGCCCCTCGGGGGTATTAAAGGCTGTTTTCCATTCATCCCCCTCTCTGACCCTGACCAGGTTGTACGCGCCTCTCAAATCCAATTTGGAAAAACCTTGGCCCCAACAATTTGGTTGAAGAGGTCTGGGATCAGAGGAAGGGGATAGGGATCGCGAATCGTGATACGGTTCAGCTCCCTAAAATCTAGGCAAGGTCTCAGAGAGCCATCTTTCTTTTTAACAAAAAAAACCCGCGGCGACCGGTGATTTTGAGGGACGAATATGCCCCTTATCGAGACTCTCAGAGATATAGGTTCGCATTGCGATTCTCTCCGGTTGTGAGAGATTGTACAGGCGTGCTTTTGGCAGCTTGGCGCCGGGAATGAGGTTAATGGGACAGTCAAACTCCCGGTGAGGAGGTAGCTCCTGCACACCGCTCTCGGAAAACACGTCCGAGAAATCAGAGAGAAATGATGGCAAAGTTTTAGTAGATACCTCTGCAAAAGTCGCTGTGAGACAATTCTCTCTACAAAACTCACTCCACTCATTTATTTGCCTTCCTTGCCAATCAATAGTGGGGTTATGTTTAGTGAGCCAGGGTAACCCCAACACTAGAGGAGTAGGCAATCCGTTAAGGACAAAACAAGATATATCCTCCACATGAGTGTCACCTACAGCTAACCGGATATTGTGAACAATGCCCTTCAGGGATCTCTGTGAGAGTGGAGCAGAGTCAATGGCAAAAACAGGTATATCTTTTTCTAATGTGCAAACCCGAAAACCATGCCTGGCTACAAATTGAGTGTCAATAAGATTGACGGCCGCTCCACTATCAACAAAAATTTCACAAGAAATGACTTTGCTCTCTAGCGCCACCCTGGCAGAAAGGAGAAAACGAGAACTGCAGGTCAGAGGAAAAGCCCCAATTCCTACATCAACTTTGCCCAAGGTAGCAGATGAAGCAGAGTTTGATGATTTTCCTTTGAGGATTTTCTCTTATTATCACTCTTAGTACAGTTCATGAATCTCCTAGAGGGACAAACATTTGCCAAATGACCAATGCCCCCACAACAAAAACACACCATTCTCTGAGGACTAAATCCTCCTTTATCAGGGGCAAGTCGACCTAGCTGCATAGGCTCCTCCTCAGAGGGGACCGAGACAGGATGAGACCCCTGCACACTGAATGAGTCCGCACCACTGCCCCTAGAGTGACAATGGCTGGACCGAGAGGTCTCGCTTCTTTCTCTTAGACGCCTGTCAAGGCGCACCGCCAATGACATGGCAGACTCTAAAGATGTTGGTCTCTCATGGAAAGCAAACGCATCTTTCAATCTCTCTGAGAGACCATGACAGAACTGACTCCGAGTGCAGCATCATTCCAACCTGAATCAGCTGCCCATCTCCGAAATTCAGAACAATAAAGCTCAGCAGACAGTTTGTTCTGGCATAAAAACGTAAGTTAGATTCAGCCAGAGCAACACGATCCGGGTCATCATATATCTGCCCCAGGGCCACAAAAATCTTTCTGTGGATCGAAGGGAGGGATCCCCGATGGCAGTGAAAAAGCCCAAGTCTGAGCATTACCCCTGAGCAAGGAGATGACAATCCTCACCCTCTGCTCCTCATTACCAGAGGAACGGGGACACAAGCAAAAATGGAGTTTGCATGCCTCTCTGAAGCGAACAAAATTCTCACTGCCCCCGGAGAACGTTTCCGGAAGTGAGACCTTTGGCTCGCAACAGACTCCATGGGCCGGAGCCGAGCCCAATGCTTGAAGCTGAATCATAGATTGACGGAGATCCGCTACCTCCAAAGAAAGACCCTGCATGCGGTCAACCAGGTCAGAAAGCGGATCCATGTCAAAAAGGACGGTTTCGGGCGGATTATAATGTCACGGCTGTATGTGAGCAACAAGAGCATACACAGTGAGTTAGCTACTGACCGGACCCAAACTAGGGAACATAAAGGGTGACCCCTGTCAGACCCTAAAAGCTCTCCCTATGCTGCTAAGCCCATGTCCAGATCCAGATGGTGGATCGAGACATGCCCGCGTACCTAAGGCTGATGACCACTGTAACCCCTACAGTAGTGGAAGGGGCACGGCCACCGGTGCCCTGCTCAGTATATGGACGGAACCGGGGTCGCCTCGGATCCAGTCAGCAAAACAAACAGAAACACACAATGTCTGCACACTTAACTGAAGGAGCTGCAGCAGCAGTGAAAACAGATCCAAAGTCAGCAGACAATATCCGAAGTACTTGCTTCAGCAGAACACAGGTCCAGAAAAGATATCACACCAGTGAAGATACTCAAGCGAGAGATACAGGTCAAATGAAGTAGTATAATCCGCACCGTACAAAGGAAGAGAGGTGATTTAAAGGCAGAGCAATCAAACACAGGAGGGACAGCTGGGAGGAAGGAAACAGAAAGTAAAGACCTCATCACAGGGGCGGAGAAACAGAGCTGTGGGAACGTCTCAAAGCTCTAGTAGTTACATCATCACAGGGGTGGAGAAACAGAGCTGTGAGAACGTCTCAAAGCTCTGGTAGTGACAGTCTCCCCTCTGACTTTACATTGGATTTGGTTAAAGTAGTTGTCAGAGCTGAGCCTGGACATATCCCTGTTTTCACCCAGGCAGCCCTTCTGACGTGAACATTTCATGCTCCGATGCTCTCCTGAATCTCGCAGGGCAAAGGCTTTTTTCTGGAGATCCGGTGATGTACCGGGCTCTCCATGGGTAAAACTAGGCAGGAGCGGGTTTTAGTACCGCCTTATCCTGTAAAACAGCCAGTGCAGCGCTAAAGCCCGCCTATCAGTGCCGGTGACATCACCAGAAACACTACTAGGCGGAAGCCTCCACGGAGCAGTGTAAAAATATAAACAAGTAGCCATTGCCCTGTGCAATCCAGCACTGGGCCAGGGAGAGCATCTGAGATCTGTGAAATGCTCCGATGCTCATGTCAGGGGGGCTGCCTGGGTGAAAAAGGGAATATGTTCAGGTTCAGAACCCCTTAAAGGACTCCAGTTTCTTAAACAAATTCAACATTGACAGCAACACAGACTGCAGTACACAACACAGCCACTGAGCGGCAACAAGTAGACTCTTATAGGATCGATACCTTGTGGCACAACATCACAAAAAGGTGGTATCTGTCCAAGTGAAAAAGTAAGGAGGAAACATCCGTATGCTGTGTGTGTCCCATAAATGTCTTAGATGGCAGTATCTATCGCTGTTTTGGTATTCTAGAAAAATAGATGTGACACATTGCTCTTCATGGATTCGAATCACTTTCATACCTCTAGGCAGGTAAGTTTCTTCCCCAAACAACAAAGTAGTATATAAATCAGACATAGCATTGATGCTTTATTGGTAAAGACAGAGAATCATTAACATTGCTGCTTCAGCCCTGTAGTTGCGGCATGCAGAGCCATATTTACAACAAGGTACATAAGGGCATGTGCCTAGGATGTCAGGAAGGAGGGAGTGGCACTTCACAGAGAAAACTCATAATTTATGTTGATTATTTCACTTTTGTGCAGCCTCTTATGTCTCCTTATCACTCACTTTTGTCTATTGTATCTATAAATCAGGAGAGTTAACCCTCCCTCTGCTTACCTACAGCTAAGGTAAAAGTAATCTCTTTAGTAAAGCAGTGTAAGGGTTAAATCCTCGTACTTCGTGCTGTAGTTAACAAAAGTAAGTGATAAAGAGACATCAGAGCAGTCAGATGAGGAGAAAGGTGAAGCTACTATGTGACCCATATATACATTGCCAACTAGCTGCCAGGATGTCTCTGCCTGTCACACAGTAGACCGTTCCTTGATCCACACACTGACACAAAAGTAGTAAAACTCCTCAGTATTAGTTAAAAAAAATAATAATAAAATGGTGAAAACGTTTAATTCTAGTGTGAAAGTACGCTTTACTTTCACACTAGCGTTAAACTTTTCTAGCATTGGGTTCCATCCCCAGGGCTCAATACCGGAAAAAAAAAGCTTCTGTTATATCCTAATGCATTCTGAATGGAGAGAAATCCGTTCGGGATGCATCAGGATGTCTTCAGTTCAGTCACTGAACCTCATGCTGCGGTATCATCGCCGTCCAGAATTCCGGAACAGATGCCAGAATGCCGGATCTGGCATTAATTTCCATTCGGCATTCCGGCAGACCTTTAAAATTGTGAAAAAAATAAATACCAGATCCGTTTTGCCAGAAAAACGGATCTGGTATTGCAATGCATTTTTCTGACTGATCAGGCATTCTTCAGACCTGATCAGTCTTAAAGGGCTTCTGTCACCCCCACTGATGTAATTTTCACTAGCTGACATTAGCTACTTGCTAATGTCAGCTGAGTTCAAACATATGTTTCCTAACTTTTTTTCTGTTTTCTATCTTCTAAAAAACTTACTTTTGTGATATGTAAATTAGCTTCGCTACCAGCATGTTGGGCGGGTACTTGCTGGTAGCCGCCGCATCTTTATGCCCTTGGAACGCCCCCTCTTCTTTTGATAGACAGGGCCAGCGCGCTCTCCTCCTCCCGCTGGCCCTGTCTGCAGCTGCAATCCCGCGCCTGCGCCGTATCGGTCTTTAGTCGGCGCAGGCGCTCTGAGTGAAGGACGCTCGCTTAGGCGCTCCTTCCTCAGTGCGCCTGCGCCGATGACGTCAGCCCTACACCCGGAAGAAAAGACGCCGGCATCGCCTGCTCCTTACCAGGGATGCCGGCGTCTCCAACTTGCTGGTAGCGAAGCTAATTTACATATCACAAAAGTAAGTTTTTTAGAAGATAGAAAACAGAAAAAAAGTTTGGAAACATGTTTGAACTCAGCTGACATTAGCAAGTAGCTAATGTCAGCTAGTGAAAATTACATCAGTGGGGGTGACAGAAGCCCTTTAAAAATGCCTGTTCAGTCAGAAAAAAATGACTTGCGTTTGCATACAGTTTGCCTGGTCAGGCAGGCAGTTCAGGCAACGGAACTGCCTGCCGGAATCCAACAACGCAAGTGTGAACATACCCTAAAGGTGGCCATACACGTAGAAGGGTCAGGAGGACTTGTTCAGATAAGCAATGTTAAATTCGTTTTTTAGTTGATGTCCACGTCTTGTCTGTTTTTTTGTTTTTTTTGCAGAACCACTTGAGGGACTTAATCTTGAGGAGCAATCAGAGCTGGATGATTCATGCTAAGATTTTTCCAATCATAACATGCACCGTCCACTGCTGGAGACGCCTTTGGACTTGTGCATTCGGCTTATATTCTACTAGCAGCCGCTGAAGGGTATATTCGGATGAGATGTTTTTAACCACACAGTCAAAAAGGCATTTAAAACCGCAGTTTTATGGGGTTGGTGAGGTTTTGTGATGTGGTTCTTTATCATGTATTTTCCCACATTAAAAATGTAACTCTTGGTTGAACTTGATGGACTTATGCCTTTTTTCAACTATGTAACATTAATGTATTTCACTTGTATAAACTACACGGCCAACTCAATAGAAGCTATAGCCGAGCTAATAGGGGGCGTGACCATGAGCAGCAAATGTGCCCGGGCAGCAGATACTGTAAATACTGCCCTGAAGCTGTGACCCGGCTATTCATGGGTGGGACTTATTTCCCTTCCCTTCCCACAAAGCAGAAAAGCCATGAAGATTTCTTGTAAAAGTTTCTGCAGATCGATGAGGACAATAGGAAATCAGGGCTGAATGCGGTGAACATTTTTGTCAAATCGGTCAAGTTTTATGATAATTGAAAAGCACCTGAATGTAATTAGAAATTGTGAAATATTTATAAAAGATGATTAATGCAGGGACCGGGAGCAGCCACGAGCCATTCATTCTGCAGAACGATATCTCATTAGTGATTACAGAAGATTATGTGATTATGATTAAGGATTAAAGCTCCTGGCAGAATCCTGATGAGACCTCTGATATCAGGAAATATGGCTTCCGTGCATTAACTACAGGTCACAACACCGACCAAAGCTGCACCCGAAAAGTATCATCCCCCAGGACTCTGCTAAACTCCGCCCGGCTTTAAGGAAAACTTCACTTTTCAAAACATTGTAACAAAATATCACTGTATAAAGATACAAAACATGTGGTTTATACTCCAGTCACATCCTGAGCATAAAACATAATTTTTCTCAGCAAAGTGGGCAGATATGAACCTGGGAACAAGACAGATACCTTCATGGGCCAAGGTCACATGTAACAGGTCAGCCAGGGTCATAGGTACAAATCTGCTGACAGACGCCATTTAAAACATTTCGAATGCAGCATTGAATGTGAGTGGAGTAAAATGCATGATGTTTGGCAATTATCAGTACAGTATAATCAAAGAAGCTGCAAAATTGGCTGCATGAGGAAAGTTCTGCCTTCTAATATACTTGACCTGACTGTTCCTGCCCGTTTCAATATCTGAAATAACTGTCAATGAATGGAAACCTTCTTGTTTTTGTAAGCTGATAACTCTAAAGTCTGTATGACACTGGCCGATAGTGGGACAGAAATTCTCTAAGAAAGGCTCGTTAGCGATGATATGGCAGTGTAATATTGCCCCCGATTGCTTAGTAAATGAGCTAACTCCATCACTGGGCATTCAGAATTATTAAAGCGTTTGTCCTGGTTCAGCACTATATTGAGCAGGGCAAGGGCTTTCCTGGAGATCCGGTGATGCTAGGTGGAGGCTTCTGCCTAGCAGTGAGCCCAGTGACGTCACTGGCGCTAAAGCCCACTCATCAGATCCGGTGACATCAACAGGAACACTGCTAGGCTGAAGCCTCCACCTAGCAGTTTAAAAATGTAAAGAAAAAAGAGGCAAGAAAGAGCATCGGAGCATGAAATGTCAGAGGGGCTGAGTGGGGGAAGAAGGGGATATGTCTGAACCCAATCTGCTGCCAGCAAACAACAGTGATGGCATAGTGACCACTGCTCCCCATACTGTGGAGGAGATCTCTGCATTCAATAGCAGCGCTCCCCTTCACAAAGGAGCAGGCAATTGCTGGGAAGCATGGGTGTAGCTGTAGGGGGTGCAGAGGTAGCAGTCGCTACTGGGCCCAGGAGCCTGAGGGGGCCCAAAGACCCTTGTGCCGCATAAGAAGACACACAAAGCACTGAGGGAAGAGGGGCCCAAGCTGAACTCTTGCACCAGGGCCCATGAGCTGTTAGCTACGCCCCTGCTGGGAAGGAACGGCTACCTCCCGACAATCGTCTGTTTGATGATTTAATCGAATACAGCCCTTAGAATATAGCCTTGCTCCCAGCTGAGGGTTTGCTACAATTATATGCAAGGCGGGGCTGTGACAACTTCTCATTTCCTTCTATATAAAAGTTGCGAAGAAAAAGCCTCTAATATAAAACTACTAGGTTGGTGCAAGCGCCATAAAGTCAGTCTTGGAAATCCAGCAGGTGATGCTTTACCCCAGCTAAACATGGAACTCATCAATACAGAAGAGTTCCCACAATGCACTGCTCACTGATAACAGCAAGCAGGGTTATGGACGCAGCTTTGGGTGTGCTTGGAGTACAGATGAGAAGGAGGTAATGCAACCCAAATGCAAGGTATGTGCAGAACTCTGAAGGGTCACAGAGACTTCTCGGTCAATCCTTCGTCACATGAAGTCTGCTGCCTGTCGTCACAATGTGTCAGTGCGAGGATCTGCCGTCAGTACCCGCTGTGTATAATAGAGATATCAGTGTAAATCCGATGAGCACATATTGATGACATTTGGCTGCTGCAGCTTATACACGGAGTAGATGACATTTCATTAACCGTAGGATTACCTGGAAGAAAACCGCTTCTCCTTACAGTCTCCTAGCGAAGCGTCTCGAGGATAGCAGATATTAGACAAGTCTCATCTGAAGACGATCAGTTAATTAGCATCTGATTCATATTATGGGGTCTCGCCCTATTAAAGCGTCTGTAAAGGACTTATCCGCCACGCCACAGCCCCAGAGGAGAGAATTACTTAGGTCTTATCACATGCAACACAGATGAGGCAGAGCTGGGACTTAAAGGGACTGTCCAGTCTCAGCGACACTTTTCCATTAGCCGTTACGAGGACTGATCAAAGCATCCAAAGAAAGAGCAGCAAAAACAGGTGCACATCAAGATATTACCTCATTTGTTCAGTCAGGGATGTGTACACTTTTGCAAGATCCTTTTTTTACTGCTCCATTCAGTATTGCAACTTGTAGCTCCTCGGCCCGGGTGCAAATTTATTAGCAGACCCCCGTCCACCATGCTTTATTTCTCCAGTGCATCTTAAAGGGATTGTCCCATAATTTAACCCAGGCAACCCCCAAGGGCTCTTTTATTTATTTATGTACAAGGCTTCCGCCCGGCAGTGTGTTCAGTGACGTCATCGGGCTTACTGCTGGGCGGAAGCCTCCGCCCAGCAGCCTTAAGGAGAGCCCACCAGAGCGTCACCAGAACTCCAGAAAATGCCTTTGCCCTGCGCCGATGCTCAAGTCAGGGGGCTGCTTGGGTGAAAATGGGGATATGTCTGGTTTCAGGTCTGAATCCCGACAACCCCTTTAAATAGTATGAAGCAAAGCTGCATATTGTGTTCCTTAAAAATCTTCTACCGTTTTGTGTGTACAGCTCTTGGGCAACCCTACAGAATGTGTCGCCATGGAGACAGACTACAAACAATCCTTGTGTCGTCTCCGTCCTGTAGTCTTCTGTGACTTCACTTTCTTTGCCTCTTCTTCCTATGGTCAGTGGAAGAGGATGCAGAGAGGAAAGAGCAACACCTACTATACAAGGTTTTATGTTTGTAACCGTGGAAACACATAGGGCAGGATAGACGCTGTATGCAGAATACGATAGGAAAGCTTTAACCCCTTGCCAACACCCGCCATACATGTACGGCACAACCGGAAGTGACTTCTCAACAGCCGGCACAACAGACACTCAGTCACCGGGTGTAACCGCACGGTGACCGGTGTACGATACTGATCTACACAGCAGGCAGCCATCTTAACTAAGGAACCCATTATACTATATATATATATATATGTATAGGGTCAAAGCACTCGCTACATCTCTCAATAAATTCTTTGAGGGGTGTAGTCTCCAAAATGGGGTCAATTTTGGGGGGTTTTCACTGTAGGGGTAACAAATGCAACATGGCACCTGAAAACCATTCCAGCAAAATCTGCCCTCAGTTTACAACAGTTTTGGAAACTGTAGAATTAGGGTAATAAATATAAAGGTTTGTTTTTGCTTTTAACCCTTTCTGTTTTACAGGAAAAAAAATGTTTAAAATGAAAAATCTGCAAATAAAGACATTTTTAAATTTCATCTCCATTTTTAATTCGTTCCTGTGAAACACCTTAAACAGTTAACAAAGTTTGTTAAAACTGTTTCGGATAACTTGAGTTGTTAAGTTTCTAATATGGAGTCACTTTTGGGTCATTTCTGTCATGTCAGCCCCACAAAGTGACTTAATAGCTGAACTAGTCCTCAAAAAAGTCAAAAAGTTGCCTCTAAAATAATGTAAAAATGATGCCAAAATAAAAGTAGACTTATGGTGAATGTTATTGTGTAACTATTTTATATGATATCACTATTTGTTTTAAAACCAGAGAAATAAAAAAAGTTAAAATAGTGAATTTTTCCAAATTTTCTCTAAATTTTAGTATTTTTTTTAATATATATCACTGTGATGAGTACAATGTGACATGAGAAAACAATCTCAGAATGCCTTAGATAAGTAAAAGCATTCCAACACACATGTCAGATTTTCAAATTTTGGCCCCTGCAGGGAGGTGAAAACTAGCTATGTCTCGCAATGCACGGGCACGACCGCGGGGCAGCCGCATGCGGATCACGGGCCCATTTACTTAAATGAGGTCCACGATCCGCATCCGACGGTCCGCACTCCGTAGTGCTTCGATGGGGTTCCGATCCGTGCCTCAAGTGAATGGGTCCGCGATCTGTGGTGCGGGGTGCACACGGCTGATGCCCGTGTATTGCGGACCCCCTGTATGCGGGCCACGACCAGGCAACGGCCATGTGCATGAGTCCAAAATCTTAGAAACTCTCTTTTTTGTTCCTGAGTCTTTTTTCTGGAAGCCGTCAGTCAATCAGCTTTGACGATTACAACCCCCTCCCCCTCCTGGCTAATTATGGCACATCACTTTATTAGATAATTGGCTTACACTTGCGTTATGTATATTTAACAGTAGCTGAATGTTACCGTCTGCATTGTGCTACGTTGTGTCATGATTTATTTGAAACCATCTCCAGAAGTTCATCTGACAGGTTGATTGACGTGTCTCTTGTACAGTAATTGCTCTCGAGCTTCTCCTAATCCACCGATGCTGATTTTAATGTGTTTCACGTACGTTATGATTTTAAGGTCTAATGAGAAGTTCGGCTGAAGGAAGAAGCTTCCTGCAAATGTATCAGTTCATTAATGGATCGTTTCTGCAAATGGAATAATTACAGTTTTTTTTTTCTTTTTTGGGGGAGGGGGTTTGTCCAATCTCGTAGAAAATTTCATCAGCAAATGGGATGATCAGCAGATGTGTTTTTCAATTTGAAAATTTGATGTGGAAGTGGAGAAAAGGAAATTTGTAAGAATTTGCTTCACTGAAAGGAGAGAAATTTCCTGTGATGTCGCAATGTTCACAAATCATACGATGCAATGGATGGTGAAATATAGTTCTGCAATAGGAAATCCACCAGCGTCTACTGAACCAAATTTTCGTCCAATCCCAAGGGGCAAGATGGCCCATGCAATTACACGCCACCCATTCGGGGTCAGAGGTACTCAATGCTTGTTCTCCCATCCCTTTCTCAGTTCTTTGTAGGACAGGGCTTTTCCACCCGTTTGAGCTGGATGTCCTTCCCTATTGCGCCCTATAGCAGATGCACACTCCTCCCAAATGTAAATCTACAGTGGAAAATTTAAGGGAAATTCTGTACCCAAACCCCTCACCACTGCCGTTCCCATTCTGCTCCAGTTCTTACTGCTCTCCACAGAAGACATGACTTTTTTGCCCACTAAGCCAGTCACTGGCCACGGTGGTGACCTGCCTCAGCCAAAGATCGCATTCCAAGCCATTTCCTGTGCAGGAAGTAGAAAATAGCAGGAACCGGAGACGTGTGGGAACGGCAGCAGCAAGGAATCGGTGATCAGAGTAATGACTTTTTTAAACTCTTTTTGGCTACTTAAAAAAATCCCTTTAATTTAATTTTGGCTTGTGCATATGTCAGCCTGTTGTGAAATATAAAAATTCATTCACTGTCCGTTGATCTCTAGTTTTTGATTATTTTTATTTTTTCATATTTTTATAATCCACCCTTGTTCCCTGTCTGGAAATGTCTTATTATGATGAGGAGACATAACGAGGATTTGGCATACAAAAAAAAGTGAACGAGAACTGGTGGTAATTCCCCACTTACACATTTCAGTATTTGACTGTCAAAATTTAGTTAAACAGAGTGAGAAGAGGGTGAGGCTCAGCACCCGGGCCCATGGCGCTGCCAATAATGGGAGACGGGCTACCGCTCTCCCTGTAGTAAAATGCTATTTGCAAGTTCTGGGATAAAATAGATTTCAAGCAATGCACGGGCCGCCGTCATGTCTGCCTCCAAAATAGTCAAAATTATCAGAATGAAATCGAGCAAATTATTTAATTAAAAAAATATATCGAAAGGAAATGTATCGTCATGAAATTTGTACTGTCAGAATTTTTTTTTTGCAAGTTTTTTTTTAAATTTAGTGATATATATATATATATATATTTACATATTTGTGTTTAATATTGCCGTTCTCACACTGGCCACTAGAGCTGTAACAATAGGCTGACAGTTCCCGTTCACTGCAGCTCTCTTGTGAGCTTTACTATATAGACTGGGACAGAATGAGCAGAGCCATTTCGTTACCATTTATGACAGCAGGATTTTTCTACCTGGTGCCTAGATGTGGTAGCATAGCAAAGTGATACACTATATTCATAGATAAGGGGATATAGTGGATAGCTTATACATAGGTTCTATAGGCACTTCTCATGGTCAAGTGGTCTTTGGGGAGGGGCCGCACTCTGCAGACTGTAATAATCTATGACATTTATTTGTCAGTTGACTACTATTTATTTCTGCTACCATAAGGTCCGTTCACACCCTGTAACAGTGACCATGCAGGCAGCACAGGAAGGAAGATGTCTCCAATCTGGTCACCACCAGGAAAGCCACCAGTTAATAACAAAGCCCATAGCAACAGCATTTCCAAAGAGGCCCAAACAGTTTATTTATCACCTATAAATCTAAATCTAATAGATAAAACTACAATGAAATACATGATACATTCCCTTTTTAATGGATAGCTGATCATGAATCAGAGGGTTGCACAGCCGCGTGGCTTGTTACAATGTATCAGAGCTCTCTTCTGTCATCTTGACTGAAAGAGGTTTTACAGCCTCTAAGATAATCAATACATGCTGTTATTCACTGAAAGCAAGCAAAGATCTAGAAAACTCAACTAGCAGAAACGGTGTTGATGTTTACCAGAAAGGGATGTGTATTAACGGGAAAGGGAATGATACTTAAAGGGTAACTGTCATGTTTTCATCAAAAATCAATTTTAGCATATGTTACTGCTGCAGCAGCATTATGCATAAAGCAATCTTTAGTTTCTTCACACACCACTGTTTTCCTTGAGTTTTTCCCTTAGTGGTTTAAACATTTACAATATGAGGACCTTCTCAAGATGGCTTCTCTGCCAGTTCTCTGAAGCCAAAACTGCTTTCCCTCACTTCCCATACACACTTGCTGTAGCCAGCAGCTCCATGCCAGCCAATCAGATTAGATTACTTAGAGACACGCCTACTAATATCAGAGCTGCATTCTCTTCATACAGCTGATCGGTGGGGGTGCAGGGAATCGGACCGCCACCGATGATGATATTATTGACGTATCCTAAGGATAGGTCATCAAATTTGGAAACCGGACAACCCCTTTAAAGATCTAAAAACCTCTTTCAAAATTTTACCAAAATTTTGTTGCATAATAAGTAACCATAGGTAGTGCAATTCAACCTTCTACAAATGTATCATCCAGCATCAGCCATTGTGATACATTTGCTGTCTCTGTAGACTGTCTGCCCTAAATGTAATCTGTCTAAACATGAGGATTGTAGGGGGACAAATTCCCTTTATTTGTCAGTCAAGAACCCCTATGGCCTGCAGTGCATACCTGGCAGTGAAAATACTGCTGTTACATTTTTGGTTGACAAATTCCGATTTTTTGTGGTAAAAAGTACATTTTTTGGTCTGCGCTGCATTTCTGACAGTCCAATAAAACTGGTAAATATTGCATTTACATTTTTGGTTTAAAAAAGCACACTTTTTGTGCTAGATAGTACATTTGCAGCCTGCGCTGCATTTCTGACAGTCCAATAAAACCGTTAAATACTGCTGTTATATTGTTGGTAGCAAAAAACACACTTTTTGTGCTAGATAGTACATTTGCGACCTGCGCTGCATTTCTGACAGTCCAATAAAACCGTTAAATACTGCTGTTATATAGTTGTTTGAAAAAAAACACACTTTTTGTGCTGGATAGTACATTTGCATCCTGCGCTGCATTTCTGACAGTCCTATAAAACGGTTAAATACTGCATTTACATTGTTGGTAGCAAAAAACACACCTTTTGTGCTAGATAGTACATTTGCAGCCTGCACTGCATTTCTGACAGTCCAATAAAACAGTTAAAGCCAGTGCATTTTCTGAACGTGTGTTTAGCACGGCAGGGGGCATCATTACAGACAAGCGCAGCCGCCTGTCCACAGCCAACGTGGACAAGCTCACGTTCATTAAAATGAACCAGGCCTGGATTCCACAGGACTTGTCCTACCTTGTGCAGAATAGACATGTATACCGGCCTCACCCAGCCTTTGCTATACTCCAGCATACTTTCTCTTTCTATATTTCACAATGTTCTGGAGTCTACCCAAATTTAAAAAAACAAACAAAACAAAAACAAAAAACAGTGTTGTTGGCGACTACCTCATCCACCACCGCTTCCACCCACACCACCACGTCTACCACCTCCTCAACCTCCTACTCCATATGGACCTCCTCCTCCTAGTTCAAGATTATAATTTTTAATTTTTATGTATTTTATGTTATTTTAAGTCATTTCCCACATTTGTTTGCAGGGCAATTGTCCAGCTCTTACCCCCATTGTGCTTCCTTTTGCAGCCCTCTAGACCTTCATTACTTTTTTAGAGCCATTTTAGTGCCCCAAAGTTCGGGTCCCCATTGAGTTCAATAGGGTATGGGTTTAGGTCCCAAACTCGAACTTTGCGGCGAACTTCGTCCGAACCCGGTGAACCTGAATTTTCCAGGCGTTCGCTCAACTTTACGTATAAGCCTTATATTGCACCATTTTATCCTCCATTGTCTTATATAGTTAAAGGCCAGCTCTGTAACGGGGGGTTTGTAAGACAGACTAGCTCATGTTTCTGCATTATGCTGTACATGATCTGTGTCATACATTATAAAGCCACATTTTTCACAATGTTCTTACTCCATTTTTCTGTACATTAGATATAATATGGAGTGTAATGAGCTCAGGATGGGCGATCACCTCCAGGATCTTATTCCATTAGCACACAAATCATGACGGAGAAGTGTACACAGCACATAATTACAGGCTGGGCTGGTCACTTCTGCAGCCATGCATTAGGGAGGGATTTGGCTTTTGTTTGTCATTAATTACAGCGACTCACACATTTTTAACCTTTTCCATTGTTTTGTGCATTAATCAAGATTAATTAGTCTTTTTAATTACCTGTAGACTTTAGGCAGGCCATTAGAACAGCACATCCAAACCAGGGACCCAGCACAGCGTGACCGTGACAAGAGGGGAGAAGCAGCAGAAGCTGCCATTCCATTCATTAATACAGAAATAGCTGCAAATACAGAGGATCCCTGACACAGACGCCGTACGTGACACCACAATCTACAGCAATATATGAAGACGTGGCTCAGATACATGTACAAACCATACACACTGTCTCATTCCCTGTCATTTTCTGCATGAAAGGGGAATATAACCAAGTGGATATAAAAAAAACATCCCACAAAAGGAAGATGTGTGATGATGTGGGTAACTACAATGTTACAATACAGAATGATACATTATATAAAGAGAAACAAAAGAAGTACCATATTTTTTCCCTTTATAAGACACACCTGACCATGAGACACACCCTGGGTTTTACAAGAGGAAAATCAGATTTTTTTTTTCCATCAGACCTTTATGTCAAACCCCCATCAAACCTGCATGTCAGACCTCCATCAGACCTCGAAGTCAGACCCTCCATTAGACCTCAGATTAGACTTCCATGCCAGAACCCTATGGGACCTCCATGTGAGACCCCATCAGACCTCCATCAAACCTCCATGTCAGACCTCCATAAAACCTTCATGTCAGATCCCCATTAGACCTCCATGTCAGACCCTCCATTAGACCTCAGATCAGACTTCCAATGCAGAACCCTATGAGACCTCCATTTGAGACCCCATCAGACCTCCATGTCAGACCCCCATCAAGCCTCCATGTCACACCTCCATCAAACCTCCATGTCAGACCTCCATCAAACCTCCATGTCAGATCCCCATCAGACCTTCATGTCAGACCCTCCATTAGACCTCAGATCAGACTTCCATGTCAGAACCCTATGAGACCTCCATATTAGACCCCCATCAAACCTCCATGTCAGACCCCCATCAGACCTTAGATCAGACTTCCATGCCAGAACCCTATGAGACCTCCATGTCAGACCCCCATCAAACCTCCATGTCAGACCCCTATCAGACCTTAGATCAGACTTCCATGCCAGAACCCTCTGAGACCTCCATGTCAGACCCCCATCAAACCTTCATGTCAGACCCCCATCAGACCTTAGATCAGACTTTTATGCCAGAACCCTCTGAGACCTCCATGCTAAACCTTAATCAGACCTCAGATCAGAGATAAAATAAAGAACTTCACTTACCTCTCCTGTTCCACCACTCTTCTCCAGGTCCGTCAATTGCTCCTCCAGTTGCACTCCCTTGTCTTTTCCGGCCCATGCTGCACCGTCACCTGCCTCATGCAGCACCAGGCCATAGTACGCGCACTACGTCCTGATGCTGTATGCGGTCAGGACCTGTAGTGTAGCACGGCCCCAGAAAAGAAAACAAGGGATTGTGAATACCGGCACTTCACCTTCTCCCTGCACTTTATGCATGCTAGTGACTTGTATTCACTTTATAAGACACACATTTTCACCCCACATTTGGGGGGAAAAGTATGTCTTATAAAGTGGAAAATATGGTGGTTTTGAGAAAGTGGAAGAACATTGCTTTAATATTCCTGGATTTGGAAAAAATTATTTTAGAACGAAAGACACTGAGGGAGGTGAGGCAGGGGGCACAATGGAAAATAAGTTATTATTTGGGGTGTGCAGCTTGTGCGGTCATCGAAATCTCCTGGAAGGGAGCGCTACAGAAATCCCGCTACAAGGTCCAGCCCATATTTTAATGGATAAGGGTTTAATCGGAGTCCTTAAAGATAAGGGATCTAGTATTGGGTCTATATATATTTATGGGGATCTAGTCTGTGGTCTTTATAAATCAGTGATCCAGTCTGAGTTTTGTATAGATGGAGGTCTGGGTCTGATCTGGGGGCTGTAGAGATGAGGGGTCTGCTCTGGGGTATTTGTATGTGGAATGTTTAGGCTGAGATCTGTATAGATGGGAGGGTTTGATGTCTATATAAATGGGGGTCTGGTAATGTTTTTTAAAGATGGGGTGTGGTCAAGGGTTTATAGATCAGGGGTCTGGGCTGAGGTTTGTACAGATGGGGTCTGGTCAGGGTTTTTATAGATCAGGGGTCTGGGCTGAGGTTTGTACAGATGGGGGTCTGGGGTCTTTATTGATGGTGATCTAGTCTTCAGTCTGGTTCTGGGGTTAGTATAGATGAGGGGTCTGCTCTGGGGTCAGTACAGATTGAAGATCTAGCTGGGCTGTGTATAAAGGGGATCTGGTGTTCTGCGTTTGCTAAAGGGCTATGGTGTGTGGTCTGTATACATTTTGGGGTGTGCCGAAAGCAGGCATTTTTACTATTTCTGATTAAATGCTGTAGGTAGGGGGACATGTTGGAAATAAATGGGCTAGACATACAGAAAATATTTTTTTCCTTTCTTTAAAACCTTCTTGATGCCCCTTCGCAGGTTGAAGGCTATACACGGTGCCATCTATGGTGGGTGTCCACTCTTACTACAGTCCATAGAGGTGCAAGGTGCACACAACAATTAAAACGCTTCTTTACAAGCATTTGTGGCATGAGCCTTCTTGAGCCTTCTTCTTCTTGTACAGGAAGAGCCGTGTTGCTGGAGACTGTATGTTGGCACGCAGAGTCCCTGCTGCTCTGTACTATGGGGCATCCTGGTTGGTGATTTAATGGATTTATACAGAATCCAACAGAAGCTCTACATAATGTATGAACTCAGAGGTAAACGGAGGCCGCGTAGACTTCTACCATAGTAGTTCCAAGGTGGTTGGGAGTCGAGTGCCCCCATAGATGTTGGGTTCTATGATAGTACAATGACTTGCATTGTCTTCATTGATTCTGTTAATGACACAGAATATCAGAGTGTCATCTATAATCCGCTGTCATTTCAAGTGACGATGGATTCTTGGCCGAGGCTGACGTCCTGGAATCGTTCCATAAAGTGGTGACATTGATTTCAGATTAATGTATCGCTCTCTCCAATCAACAGATCCGCGTCCAATGAATCATCTCTGACACGAGATCCGAGCAAAGCTCTGTCATCGGCTAATTTCCAGCATTGATGGGACACAGCTCAGTGACCACCGTCGCCCATTTCTGAAGCAGTGAATGTAGATTGTACCCGGGGTCTCCCCGTAGATGGTTAATGACTTCCGCCGATGTCTATTTGTATTCTGAACACAGTTTTTGACTCCATCCATCTTGGTGCCAGACAAGCTGTTCTCCCCAGCGCTCGGCCACTGATTACAATTAATAACATTATGTTTTCAACATTTTTCAGAACATTTTTGTTTATTCATAAATCAAAATCTGCACGAAACGATGTAGATGACTGTAAGGACTTCAGCAAATAAAGCTGATTTATTGTGTGCTGTGAAGCTCCAAAGGTTTCTGTATTTATTCCCCATGGCTTACACAATGGCTGCTTGCTGTCAGTGAATGGGAACCTAACCTGAGCTGCTGTGTGACCATCACATGGCTAGGATAGATTTTTCGGCGCCTGGAGGTGAACAATGAAAGGCTTCATTCACTGACGATAAGCAGAGATTGATATGAAATTGATATACAAAGTACACCGAAAATGGCTAAACATTTTATTATTTTATGATTATGTTTCAATAGTTGAACCTGTATTATCCCTTTAAGAAATAAAAGTTTTAAATATACTTTTTGATAAGTATTACTATGTTGTCTTATGTGACAATTATTACTGAGAAATGTATTGTGTACCATGTATCAATGTGTCCAAGGAGATCATCCATGTCCCCTCCTCTGCCCTGTCTTGTCTGGATGTAAGACAGCTGGCTGCAGCAGGAGCCTCCCCTAAATAAAAAACTATAAAAAGTACAAATTAAAATAATATTTTGAAATGGTACAAATATTTTAAATGTTTAAGCTTTGGTTTCTGATGATACCAATCAAATACAATATTGCAACAGGCTAGCCAAAAATCTGATATCTAACTACCAAAATACATTTTTACATTTTGTTCTAGAAAAAATACTTATTATACTGCATTTATCATCAGGAATTACATGTTTCCGGTGCAGCAGTGTCTTGTAGTGGAATTACTAGTTGTGTGCTCTTATATGTTGTCTGTCTTAGCAGAAAATATAAAATATTGACTTTTTCATGTTTTTTCATAAACTTCTTACACACCCTGAGAGCCGAGCCTGGAGTGCGTTCAATACAATTCTTAAGAATATTTATCTTTTATCTGATAAGGCAATTGAAAGTCACTGGGCCAGATGCGCTGCTCCTTATTTGCAGCACTGATTGAGCTATTCACTGAGGAACCTTTATCAAAAATTGTATTTTTGGGTTGAAAAGATTTCAGGAAGTGAAAACACTGAAAAGCTTTTTGTACGTGTTATGAGAAGGTTTGGATATTTCTGCAGCATGCTGTTGTAGTTTCTAAAGGCTCGGAGGCAGAGAACGATCTGAGCAACTAAGGTCATGCATAGGAATCAGGCTCGGACAGGTCCACAGAGGAACAGGTGAATTACCCGATGGGCCCCTGAGTGGAATGAGCACCTAGCCCCTCGCCCCACATGGCACAGAAGCACTACAGATAGGCAGGCAGCGTACAGCATCTCAACCAGTCTATGTTCTGGGTACATTATTTAAGAAACGACCAAGTTTTTAATTAGAGATGCACTGGGTGACCGAGATAACTTGTGGGCACAGAGACAGGCCAGCCAGTACCACCTTGAATGACACTGTGTGAGCCGATAATATTTGCAAGTTTCAAGTTTATATTCTTAAACGACATTCCATTGCCATAAAAAAAGAAAGAATCAAAGAGTAGCCTAATATTACATTAAAACATTGATAGTTCAATAAAATGTCTCACGATTGTTTAGCTTCATGTGTTTATCGGTCCCTCTATGATGTTCTGATTCAGCATCCAAATGGTCTGCATGAAGGAACTCTTCCTCATTCTCCCGGTCAAAATGCAGTAACATTTCCCAGACCGCGGGAGACAAAACAGACCATTATTTGGGTGTCTGTGCCCCTTCACCACCTTCATGGCCATGGTCAAGCAATACAAGGTCCTCCTGTCCTGTTTCTTGCTACCGAACCAGGCTGTAATGTTTCCTGTCAGGATACTCTCCGTGACACAGGTGTAGAAGTTCTGTAGTATCCTGAGGGGTAGTCTGAAATCGCTCAGGGGTCTGAGATGATAAAGACTAGAGATGAGCGAATCGAAGCTGATGAAATGGAATTCGATCTGAATTTCAGGAAAAATTCAATTTGCACCCAAGCCGAATTTCCTCGTGCTTCGTGGTAATGAATCGCATTTTTTCCTAAAATGGCTGCTGCACGTGTGAGGACATGGAGCAAGGAACTCTGGGAAGGCGGGACCACCCATAATGCCATGCATGCAGCAATCAGCAGCCAGCCCTGTGATGTCACAGCAATATAAATAGCCTCAGCCATCTTGGATTCTGCCATTTTCCAGGGTACTTAGTGCAGGGAAAGAAGTCAGCAGGCGCTAGGGACAGTGCTAGGAAAGACTTCATTGTGCTAAAAAAACGATTTATATGTGCAGGGAAAGATTACTCAAGATGCAAGTGTTTTTGGAGTGCAAGTGCTGTGTGATACGGCCATTAACAGGACTTACTACAAGGAAATATTTCTACGTCTTATTTGCCCTTGTGCGGTGCAGTTATATGTTCTAAAGCATTTTTTGGCTTGTATTAGTGTGAAAAAAGGGCTTATTAGCCGTTGTGTGGTGAAGGGCGAAAATTACAGCCCTTTTTGTTGTTTGTTAGTGGCAAAAGTAAAATATATTTGCCGTTCAGCGGTGAATTGTGATTATTATATTAATTTTTTGGGGGTGTGTTAATAGGAAAAAGAATAAGTCTTCTTAGCCAGTCTACAGTGAATCGACATTGTTATACAGCCATCGTATTATGAGAAAAATAATTATGTGTTATTAGCCATTTTTCAGGGAATTTATATTGTCATTCAGTGGTGAAATTTGTTTGTAATACAGCCTTTTTTGGTAAAAATTATGGGTAATTGTGAACTTTCTGTATGGACTGAATTCGTCGATTTTCCATTCAGTGGTGAAATTTGTTTGTGAAACTGCCTTTTTTTGGAAAAATTGGTCTTTAGCTGTAACTATGGTCAAGGACAATGTATGTCCTTTATGGCCCACTGGGTAAATGTGGTTCCTGCCCAGCCACACCAGCAACTTGTCCGCTTCCACCGTTGGTCTTGCGAGAATGTCCACCTCAGCCTCCTCATCCTCCGTGTCCTCAGCCTCCACTGCAGGGACAATTGAATACTGATGGATTTACTGACCAAACGCTGACCGAGTGAAGGCGGATGCTCCACAGACAGGATCCATTTTCGGGGGGATATTGTTCTGACGGATCAGAGGAAGGGCAAAATAATCAGTAACATCGAAACAAACTTACTGCTGACACCCTCTCCACTCTGTCGGGGGGCTCTACTTGTATAAGCGTTTAATAAAACAGGTTCTGTAGGAATCTATGTAGAATCAGCTGACGATGGTGTAAAAGGAGTGCGCTTCTTCTTGGCGCTAACATTGACCTGTAAAGCTGAGTTCACACTTGAGTTATTGGGTCAGTTTTGGCCCCGTGACTGCCTAAAAAGTAAAGTGTGCAGTGATTCTAAGAGCGACACCTGTCATCTGCATGTCATACGGACTCACAGTATTATTTCATTACCACAGCAGACTCCGTATGTGTGTTACTGCAAGGCACAGTGTTCTACACCACTATAAAGGCTCTAAGAAGCCAGGAAATAGACGTTTTTTAACGCAATTCGCCGCAAACAAATTCGGATCGAACCAATTTTATTCTAAAAATTTGTCGAACCGGCGAATCAAATTTTTGAGAAATTCACTCATCTCTAATAAAGACTCTGAGGAGCCTTCTTTACCAAGAAGTTGATATGAATAGCCCAAGATAATTGTTGTGTAATATGTACATTAAAACTTTGCCACACGCTGCACTGTATCCCCATTAATCCTGATGGGGTGATAGATCCTCTTCCACTTGTTGCTTGAATCCACCTCCACTACCTCGGCAGTTATCTTGGCACCAGGCTACCAAGTGATTGATTTTCTCAAGGTAGGCCATCACGTTGTTATCGGAGATCAGACCTACCACAACCGTGTCATCAGCAAACTTAGAACAATTATAGAGGAACTGGAGATGGCCACACAATCATAAGTATATAATGAGTAGAACAATGGACTCAGGACACAGCATTGTGGGGGACCAACATTCAAGATGAGGGGGGATGACACATGTTTGCACAGGCATACTTTATTTGAGAGCAAGTAAGCTTTACAGTGGGCCCCTAGAATGAATTTTATTGGTGGCCCCCAGCACTGATAGGAGTAAATACAAGAGTAGTAGAAGGACTGTACTGTGACATCACTGTGTGTATTATCTCTGTACTGTGACATCACGGTGTTTATTATCTCTGTACTATGACATCACTGTGTGAATTATCCCTGTACTGTGACATCACTGTGTGTATTATCTCTGTACTGTGACATTACTGTGTTTATTATCTCTGTACTGTGACATCACTGTGTGCATTATCCCTGTACTGTGACATCACTGTGTTTATTATCCTGTACTGTGACATTACTGTGTTTATTATCTCTGTACTGTGACATCACTGTGTTTATTATCCATGTACTGTAACATCACTGTGTTTATTATCCTGTACTGTGACACCATCACTGTGTTTATTATCCCTGTACTGTGACATCACTGTGTGTATTATCTCTGTACTGTGACATCACTGTGTTTATTATCCTTGTACTGTGACATCACTGTGTTTATTATATCTGTACTGTGACATCACTGTGTTTATTATCCCTGTACTGTGACATCACTGTGTTTATTATCCCTGTACTGTGTGCATCACTGTGTTTATTATCCCTGTACTGTGTGCATCACTGTGTGTATTATCTCTGTACTGTGACATCACTGTGTTTATTATCCTTGTACTGTGAAATCACTGTGTTTATTATCTCTGTACTGTGACATCACTGTTTATTATCCCTGTACTGTGACATCACTGTGTTTATTATCTCTGTACTGTCACATCACTGCATTTATTACCTCTGTACTGTGACATCACTGTGTTTATTATCTCTGTACTGTGACATCGCTGTGTTTATTATCCCTGTACTGTGACATCACTATGTTTATTATCCCAGTACTGTGACATCACTGTGTGTATTATCTCTGTACTGTGACATCACAGTGTTTATTATCCTTGTACTGTGACATCACTGTGTTTATTATCTCTGTACTGTGACATCACTGTGTTTATTATCTCTGTACTGTGACATCACTGTTTATTATCCCTGTACTGTGACATCACTGTGTTTATTATCTCTGTACTGTGACATCACTGTGTTTATTATCCCTGTACTGTGACATCACTGTGTTTATTATCTCTGTACTGTGACATCACTGTGTTTATTATCCCTGTACTGTGACATCACTGTGTTTATTATCTCTGTACTGTGACATCACTGTGTTTATTATCCCTGTACTGTGACATCACTGTGTTTATTATCTCTGTACTGTGACATCGCTGTGTTTATAATCCCTGTACTGTAACATCACTGTGTGTATTATCCCTGTACTGTGACATCACTGTGTGTATTATCTCCGTACTGTGACATCACTGTGTATAATATCTCTGTACTGTGACATCACTGTGTATATTATCTCTGTACTGTGACATCACTGTGTTTATTATCTCTGTACTGTGACATCACTATGTTTATTATCTCTGTACTGTGACATCACTGTATTTATTATCTCTGTACTGTGACATCACTGTGTTTATTATCCCTGTACTGTGACATCACTGTGTTTATTATCCCTGTACTGTGACATCACTGTGTTTATTTTCCCTGTACTGTGACATCACTGTGTTTATTATCCCTGTACTGTGACATCACTGTGTTTATTATCTCTGTACTGTGACATCACTGTGTTTATTATAAATGTACTGTAACATCACTGTGTTTATTATCCCTGTACTGTGACATCACTGTGTTTATTATCCCTGTACTGTGACATCACTGTGTTTATTATCTCTGTACTGTGACATCACTGTGTTTATTATCCCTGTACTGTGACATCACTGTGTTTATTATCCCTGTACTGTGACATCACTGTGTTTATTTTCCCTGTACTGTGACATCACTGTGTTTATTATCCCTGTACTGTGACATCACTGTGTTTATTATCTCTGTACTGTGACATCACTGTGTTTATTATAAATGTACTGTAACATCACTGTGTTTATTATCCCTGTACTGTGACATCACTGTGTGTATTATCCCTGTACTGTGACATCACTGTGATTATTATCTCTGTACTGTGACATCACTGTGTTTATTATCCTGTACTGTGACATCACTGTGTTTATTATCTCTGTACTGTGACATCACTGTGTTTATTATCCCTGTACTGTAACATCACTGTGTTTATTATCCCTGTACTGTGACATCACTGTGTTTATTATCCCTGTAATGTGACATCACTGTGTTTATTATCTCTGTACTGTGACATCACTGTGTTTATTATCTCTGTACTGTGACGTCACTGTGTTTATTATCTCTGTACTGTGACATCACTGTGTGTATTATCTCTGTACTGTGACATCACTGTGTTTATTATCTCTGTACTGTGACATCACTGTGTTTATTATCTCTGTACTGTGACGTCACTGTGTTTATTATCCCTGTACTGTGACATCACTGTGTTTATTATCTCTGTACTGTGACATCACTGTGTTTATTATCTCTGTACTGTGACATCACTGTGTGTATTATCTGTGAACTGTGACATCACTATGTTTATTATCTCTGTACTGTGACATCACTGTGTTTATTATCCCTGTACTGGGACATCACTTTGTTTATTATCTCTGTACTGTGACATCACTGTGTTTATTATCTCTGTACTGTGACATCACTGTGTTTATTATCCCTGTACTGTGACATCAATGTGTTTATTATCCCTGTACTGTGACATCACTGTGTTTATTATCTCTGTTCTGTGACATCACTGTGTTTATTATCTCTGTACTGTGACATCACTGTGTTTATTATCCCTGTACTGTGACATCACTGTGTTTATTATCTCTGTTCTGTGACATCACTGTGTTTATTATCTCTGTTCTGTGACATCACTGTGTTTATTATCTCTGTACTGTGACATCACTGTGTTTATTATCTCTGTACTGTGACATCACTGTGTTTATTACCCTATACTGTGACATCACTGTTTATTATCCCTGTACTGTGACATCACTGTGTTTATTATCTCTGTACTGTGACATCACTGTTTATTATCCCTGTACTGTGACATCACTGTGTTTATTATCTCTGTACTGTGACATCACTGTGTTTATTACCCTGTACTGTGACATCACTGTGTGTATTATCTATGTACTGTGACATCACTGTGTTTATTACCCTGTACTGTGACATCACTGTGTTTGTTATCCCTGTACTGTGACATCACTGTGTTTATTATCCCTGTACTGTGACATCACTGTGTTTATTATCCCTGTACTGTGACATCAATGTGTTTATTATCCCTGTACTGTGACATCACTGTGTTTATTATCTCTGTACTGTGACATCACTGTGTTTATTATCTCTGTACTGTGGCATCACTGTGTTTATTATCTCTGTACTGTGACATCACTGTGTTTATTACCCTATACTGTGACATCACTTTGTTTATTATCCCTGTACTGTGACATCACTGTGTTTATTATCTCTGTACTGTGACATCACTGTGTTTATTATCTCTGTACTGTGACATCACTGTGTTTATTATCTCTGTACTGTGACATCACTGTGTTTATTATCTCTGTACTGTGGCATCACTGTGTTTATTATCTCTGTACTGTGACATCACTGTGTTTATTACCCTATACTGTGACATCACTTTGTTTATTATCCCTGTACTGTGACATCACTGTGTTTATTATCTCTGTACTGTGACATCACTGTGTTTATTATCTCTGTACTGTGGCATCACTGTGTTTATTATCTCTGTACTGTGACATCACTGTGTTTATTACCCTATACTGTGACATCACTGTGTGTATTATCTCTGTACTGTGACATCACTGTGTTTATTACCCTATACTGTGACATCACTGTATGTATTATCCTTGTACTGTGACATCACTGTGTTTATTATCTCTGTACTGTGACATCACTGTTTTTATTATCTCTGTACTGTGACATCTGTGTGTATTATCTCTGTACTGTGACATCACTGTGTTTATTATCTCTGTACTGTGACATCACTGTGTTTATTATCTCTGTACTGTGACAGCACTGTGTTTATTATCTCTGTACTGTGACATCACTGTGTTTATTATCCGTGTACTGTGACATCACTGTGTATATTATCCCTGTACTGTGACATCACTTTGTTTATTATCTCTGTACTGTGACATCACTGTGTTTATTATCTCTGTACTGTGACATCACTGTGTTTATTATCCCTGTACTGTGACATCACTGTGTTTATTATCCCTGTACTGTGACATCACTGTGTTTATTATCTCTGTACTGTGACATCGCTGTGTTTATTATCTCTGTACTGTGACATCACTGTGTTTATTATCCCTGTACTGTGACATCACTGTGTTTATTATCCCTGTACTGTGACATCACTGTGTGTATTATCCCTGTACTGTGACATCACTGTGTTTATTATCCCTGTACTGTGACATCACTGTGTTTATTATCTCTGTACTGTGACATCACTGTGTTTATTATCTCTGTACTGTGACATCGCTGTGTTTATTATCCCTGTACTGTGACATCACTGTGTTTATTATCCCTGTACTGTGACATCACTGTGTTTATTATCCCTGTTCTGTGACATCACTGTTTATTATCCCTGTACTGTGACATCACTGTGTGTATTATCTCTGTACTGTTACATCACTGTGTTTATTATCCTGTACTGTGACATCACTGTGTGTATTATCCTTGTACTGTGACATCACTGTGTGTATTATCTCTGTACTGTGACATCACTGTGTTTATTATCTCTGTACTGTGACATCACTATGTTTATTATCTCTGTACTGTGACATCACTATGTTTATTATCTCTGTACTGTGACATCACTATGTTTATTATCTCTGTACTGTGACATCACTATGTTTATTATCTCTGTACTGTGACATCACTGTGTTTATTATCTCTGTACTGTGACATCACTGTTTATTATCCCTGTACTGTGACATCACTGTGTTTATTATCCCTGTACTGTGACATCACTGTGTTTATTATCTCTGTACTGTGACATCACTGTGTTTATTATCCCTGTACTGTGACATCACTGTGTTTATTATCTCTGTACTGTGACATCACTGTGTTTATTATCCCTGTACTGTGACATCACTGTGTTTATTATCCCTGTACTGTGACTTTACTGTGTTTTTTATCCCTGTACTGTGACATCACTGTGTTTATTATCTCTGTACTGTGACATCACTATGTTTATTATCTCTGTACTGTGACATCGCTGTGTTTATTATCCCTGTACTGTGACATCACTGTGTGTATTATCTCTGTACTGTGACATCACTGTGTTTATTATCCCTGTACTGTGACATCACTGTGTTTATTATCCCTGTTCTGTGACATCACTGTTTATTATCCCTGTACTGTGACATCACTGTGTGTATTATCTCTGTACTGTTACATCACTGTGTTTATTATCCTGTACTGTGACATCACTGTGTGTATTATCCTTGTACTGTGACATCACTGTGTGTATTATCTCTGTACTGTGACATCACTGTGTTTATTATCCTTGTACTGTGACATCACTGTGTTTATTATCCCTGTACTGTGACATCACTGTGCTTATAATCCCTGTTCTGTGACATCACTGTGTTTATTATCTCTGTACTGTGACATCACTGTGTTTATTATCCCTGTACTGTGACATCACTGTGTTTATTATCTCTGAAGTATGACTGTGATGATTATCTCATACTGCGATCCTACGGCAACTAAGGGAAAGAGCCTCAATAGTGTCACTGAGGCAACAGCGCTCTGGATAACGTCACTGGGCTCGGCGCATGCCCAGTGACACTATTGAGGCTCTTGCCCTCAGTTGCCATAGGATCTCGCAGGCGCAGGGAATCGCCGGCACTGCGCCTGTGTGAGATTTTCGTCGACCAGCAGAGAGCGGAGGATCTGCGGGCAGAGAGCGGAGGTAGCTGTGGGGAGGAGCTGTTAGCCTCGCCTCTAGGTGGCGATTTCTGCAGATGGAGGCGTTCTTATGATTCAAATTTAGGCGTGCTGGGCACATCAAGGGGCGTTCCTGGGCTCCTTGGCAGAGAAAAAATCGCCCCTCTGGGCTCCTAATTTGCATATTGGATGAAGCAGTTTTTTACAGAAAATACAAGAGCCACAGCAAAAGAAGAACACTTATGGATATCAGGTACTTTATTGCCCTAGTCCAAAGGAAAAAAAAATTGTGGATAGCCAGGTGACAGATTCCCTTAATATTATCATTAAACATTCCATATTCTGATCTTGCTGGTGATGGTTCTCAATCATGATGGAGTTCAGCCCATTTCCAAGTTTTGTTATGGGGTTTCATGATTACATTTTACACTCTTGAGGTCCGGTCTGGAGTGTCAGCTCCATGATCCACCACCAAAGACTGGAAGAACAAGCTATGGACTGTTGCAGAAGCTGGAATCCAGTTAACCACTGGTGGCCTCTTTAATCTGCTTCTGTTTTTGTTGGACCCATGGTGTCCTTCTGATTCTAATAAGAACCAGACCCAGCACACTCAAATTAAGGTCGCATCCTGACCATTAATCCTGGATTGGACGGTCAGTCTCCATACTCCGATAATGCCTCAAGGTCCTTCTATTCATTACTCGATTTGCCCTCAACTTATCTTTCAACTATCCCCGAGCTTCACCTCCAGTACAGAGCGGAGGCACTAATGATGGCCACTTCTATGGGATGAATCAATTCATTGCAATAGAGTTATTGCAAGAAGAGATAAAAGGATAGGATGAAGAGGAGGAAAAGGAGGTTGAACAGCTGTAGGACGGACTGAGATAATCACAGACACCAGGATGGGGCCTGAAGATCCAGAGAGGAGAACAAGACATTATCTGTATGGACATTAATAGGCATTTTTTACCATAGACTGATACCAGGTGAGCTCATTAGGGCTAATACATTGAAGATGGTGTCCAGACGGCCCCTGAGCTCTTATCCTATACAGCACATCTTATTATCCACTAATACATGGTAGTCACTGTACTAAGTAGGTCGTTCAGCAGCTCTAAGAACCATGGTTGTGGGTCCATAAATGAGGACTGTAATTGAGTTTCAATTTGCGGCTTCTAAATATACTTTTCCAATCATTATTAGATACAGTTCACATTGGATTCAAGTGGAGCCTCAGCTGTTACACAGAACAGCAATAGATTTCCTATCAAGGATTCATTTCTCCCATAAATTGTAACGCTCCGCTGCGCTCACTGAAGCCTCCTCCATACATATCAGTGATGTATCACGTGCATTCATATACAGAGCGCATGTATAGCGAGGACCATTAATAATAATCCTTGTGATCCGTGTCATTGAGGCTTAGGAAAGCTTCATATTAGAGATGAGCCAATTGATTCTAAATTAATCGGATTCATTACGGATTTCACAAAAATTTGTCTGCCAGATGAATCCAAAGTTTTGCCAGTTTGTCACGGATGAATCGCACAAAAACTGTGAAAAGTAGTGGGGGGGGGGGGGAGATGGAGGATCACATGAAAGTGGGAGGAAGTGGGGGGAGGGCTTATCCTGATTGGCTCAGAGACTGATAGACAGCCTGATCATCCAATCAGGGGGCAGTATTCAGCCAGGTTCTTCTGATGAGAATGAGCCAGGCACCATTCTATTCTCAGCTGTGGATATGATGGGAAGTGCTGTCACACTGCCTGCCAAAAAACAATTGCAGGCACAAGTTAGTTACTAGGGACACTATAGGGCAGTATAGGGATATAGAGAAGTAATTGGGTAGATTTTAAGAGTTTTATCAGGGAAACCCTAATGTAGAGAGTGAATGAGGGACTGGTCACTGTCTCAGTTGTTTCATACAGAGTAAAGGCAACTAGTCATGCATTACAAAAGCCCTCATATTTCTTTCTGTATGAACAGCCAGCCAGCTTTTTTTTGTTTTTGTTACAGTTTATAGACTTATTGCCAGTACCCAATAGCATACATTTTACTGCAAACACTAAGGAGCCTGATTATCATTTGTACTTAAGTGCATTACACAAGTGTTATTAAAAGGGTTGTCTGGGCTTTTTCTATTGATAACCTTTTCTTCAAGATAGGTCATCATTATCAGATCGGCGGGGATCCAACACCCAGCAACCCTGCCGATCAACCGTTTAAAGAGATGACTTACGCATGTTATTGAATGCATTGTATATTACTGGAAGATACTGTTCAGTTACAGCAAATGCATTTTACTGCAAAAATTGCATTAATACCATTATAAATTGTCAATGCCAGTGTGCAGTGTGTTATTAGGAGAGGAGGAACAGTTCATTATATCTCTGTCTTTAAATTACAAAAAAAAAAAAACATTTGCTAGTACCGTTTAATAATCTGGGTATCAAACTTGTGACTTTTTGCTCATAGGGCTCATAATAAAATGTCTGGTAAAAAACAAGCAAAAAAAAACTGTGAAAATGAAAGACCCAGGCCTTATCATCTGAAAGTCAGAATGTAGGTACTTAGGCAAACAGCAGTAGAATCACCAGATGTCCAGAAAGTACTGTAGTAGTAGTAGTAGTAGTAGTAGTAGTAGGCCACAATTCTCCCTGGTTCTGATAGGCATCACATTATTATTAAGGACAAAGAGGATAATATTGTAGACTGGATAGCTCACTCCTCCTCTCAGTCACAGCAGGGTGATGTGAAGGATACCTCTGATTTTAACATTGTGCTTGGAGCCAGGGGTCATAGCATTCCTCCTGCTCCTCCATGCAGCACAACATAAACCTGTCAGTGGCATCCTCTCAGTCTTCACTGCCCCCTAATAGTGGGTCACCTTATTTTTTTCCTAAGAAAGGCAACACAACCCCACAGAATGCTATGGAAGATAGTCAAGAGAGTCTTCTTGTTGATGATTTGTGTGAGAGCAGTCAGCATTTCGACTGCCCTGAGGAGGAGGTTCAGGGGGAGGCAGGGGACCCCATGTATAGCTGAGTTGTTGATGGTGGTAGTAGTAGTGGCACCTGTAGCAACAATGATACCAGTAGGGGCAGTGGTAGTGACAGCAGCACATGAGGTACAGTTGTGTTCAAAATTATTCAACCCCCACTGAAATTGAGTGTTTTGCCCAGTTTGCCGTTGATTTTGATCATTTCCGTCGTCTTGTTTACAATTAAATCAAAGAGGCCCTTGTAAGTCAGACAAATATAACATAACATTTATAATGAAATAACCACAAATGTCTTTTCTGTGCTCACATCATTATCAGTTTTATTCACCCCCCAAGTGACATTCACTCTTAGTACTTAGTACAACATCCTTTTCCAGTTATAACAGCTTTTACACGTGAAGCATAGCCTGACACAAGTGTCTTGCAGCGATCTACGGGTATCTTCGCCCATTCTTCATGGGCAAAAGCCTCCAGTTCAGTCACATTCTTAGGCTTGTGCGCTGCAGCTGCTTTCTTTAAGTCCCACCAGAGGTTCTCAATCGGATGTAAGTCTGGTGACTGCGATGGCCTCTTCACAATGCTCCAGCCTTTAATCTGCAGCCATGCCCTAGTGGACTTGGAGGTATGCTTGGGATCATTGTCCTGGTGAAAGGTCCAACGTCTCCCAAGCCTCAGGTTTGTGACGGACTGCATCACATTTTCATCCAATATCTCCTAGTACTGAAGAGAATTCATGGTACCTTGCACACGCTGAAGCTTCCCTGTACCTGTAGAAGCAAAACAGCCCCAAAGCATGATTGACCCCCCGCCATGCTTCACAGTAGGCAAGGTGTTCTTTTCTTCATAAGCCTTGTTCTTCCTTCTCCAAACATAGCGTTGATCCATGGGCCCAGACAGTTCTAATTTTGTGTCATCAGTCCACAGAACACTATCCCAAAACTTTTGTGGTTTGTCCACATGACTTTTGGCATACTGCAGGCGACTCTTCTTATTCTTTGGAGACAGCAAGGGGGTGCGCCTGGGAGTTCTGGCATGGAGGCCTTCATTACGCAGTGTGCGCCTTATTGTCTGAGATGAAACTTCAGTACCCGCATCTAACAAATCTTTTCTCAGTTCCTCAGCAGTCACACGGGGACTTTTCTCCACTTTGCACTTCAGGTAGCGCACAGCAGTCGAAGTCAGCATCTTCTTTCTGCCACGACCAGGTAGCGCTTCAACAGTGCCCTTTGCCTTGAATTTGCGAATGATGCTTCCTATGGTGTCTCTTGGTATGTGTAACATCTCTGCAATCTTCTTATAGCCATTGCCCTTCCTGTGAAGAGAAATCCCCTCTTCTCTTGTCTTCCTGGACCATTCTCTTGACTTCACCATGTCTGTAAACACACCAGTAAATGTCTAGAAGGAACCGAGTATCACAGTCATTTTACATCGGCCTAATTGGGGCTTATTCTGCTTGATTGCTGCTCCTTGACATCCACAGGGGTTTTCAATACCTGATCGAAAACATGTGAATGAACCTCTGTTCTTAAGAGCGGTCGTCTTTAAGGGGTTGAATAATTGTGTCAATGAAGAAATCACAAAAAAACATTTAATACTGTATTACAAAAACAATTGATGTCATTTTAGTTGCATTTGGTTCTTTAAAAAGTCCTTGTAAGATTTCATTCTGAACACAATTACAAATGTGCACGGAATTCCCTAAAACCCTTTACAGCATCGGGGGTTGAATAATTTTGAACACAACTGTAAATACAGAGGAGGGAATCAGGCAGGGAGCCAAGGAGCCCACTATGACATAGGGATGTAGCAGAGTTAACAGTCATTAACTAGTTGTGATCGTTAAGTGTGTGTGTTAACTCGGTTGCATTTGCATAGACTTGCTTAGAGATGCCGCAGAGTTAGCAGTCACAGTCATAAAGTCTGCCGCCTGCATCCTGTGTGTCTGAGGCCCATCTCCGCCTCCTTCAGAGTCACCCGCAGCAGCCAGTTTATCAAAATGAGGGAGCTGTTTTTTTCACATGCCACACCAGGCTGAGGCAAATCAGCAAACAGAGACCTCCTGCCTCAACGCCTAGGTTCAGTCCTACCTAGACTCTGGCCTTTCTCCAGCACATACCCTGTTTCTGACCCCATGGGCCTCTGGGAAAGGAGTGGGCCAAACTGGCCCAGTACACTTTCTCTGCTCCCTGTTGCTCAGCCACCAGTGTCACCTCGAAGAGGGTTTTACCACAGGAGGTGTTGTGACACCCCATGTGGACAAAGCTGTCCTCCGCCAGTGGCCAAAACACCAATTTTGTCAAAATGAACAAAGCCATGAGAATTTCCACATACCTCCAGCTAAAGCTGATGAACAGATCTGCCATTGCTGAAGTGGCTATTGATCACTGGTACCATCACACCACCGCCTCTGTCTGCTTACCTGTCATCATGTTCTGTACTGTATGACTGCTGCTGCCACTACCACTGCTGCTAATTCCCCTCCTGCTATTTCAATTAACCCTATCGCCATTACCATTACTCCTACACAGCCGCCACTACTACTACGCCAACACATCTGCTCACACATCTACTGCTTAGTGTCCTACTGCTGCTGCTACCATCATGCCACGATTACCCTACTCTTTCCACATTGTCAGTGGCGTACATACAGGGGTCGCAGGGGTCGCAGTTGCGACCGGGCCCGGCACTCCAGGGGGCCCGGCCGCCTGTGGACCCTCCCCCCAGGCCAGCAAGCTACCCTAAATTATGTTGTACTAACATGTAATGGAGCGCTCTGATGGGGCCCAGCACAAAGTACAGAGCGCTCCATTACATGTATAATGTGGAGGGAGGGGGGTGCGCGCACTCACACACCCGGCTGGTCGGCATTTCTTTTCAGTAGTGAAGCAGGGAAACCTCTTTCATCCCTGCTTCACTGCTCTTCACAGCTCAGGAGCTCCCCCTGCTGGCCCCAGATCGCGCTGCTGGCTGTGGGAGGAGATCTGAAGACCCGGGAATCTGCCTGCAGCACAGCCAGAGATGAGTGAGGAGGGAGCCTGTCATCAGGGAAGAAGGTAAGTAGTTTTTTTTTTTTTTTTTCTAAGGATGCAGACTGGGGGCATAACTAATTTAAGGGGGCACTTAATCAGGCATTACTGTGAGGGGGGGGGGGGCACATATGAAGGCATAACTATGAGGATTGAGGTATACGAAAAAAGTTCCTGGACACCACTGTTGTTACTTGCTTGTGTCTTTATTAAACAGCTCAGATTACAGTATGCGGTTTGCCAGTTGTGAGTAAGTATTATAACAACGTTTCTGCGGTAAACGCCTTCATCAGGACACTGGACGTGCCGCACTGTGTAAGAATCCGTGTTGGAAAGGAGCGGTTGGAGCTCTGTGGCTCTGTTGGCAATGCTGCGCGGGGTCAGAATCCTGATTCCCTTGGCTGCCATGATTCTGACCCCGCGCAGCATTGCCAACAGAGCCACAGAGCTCCAACCACTCCTTTCCAACACGGATTCTTACACAGTGCGGCACGTCCAGTGTCCTGATGAAGGCGTTTACCGCCGAAACGTTGTTATAATACTTACTCACAACTGGCAAACCGCATACTGTAATCTGAGCTGTTTAATAAAGACACAAGCAAGTAACAACAGTGGTGTCCAGGAACTTTTTTCGTATATCTGGCCTGGGAACCTTTTCCTGCGACCCACGCCTTTCAAGGGGAGCACCACCCAACCAATCTAGAATATGAGGATTGAGGGGGCCCATATGAAAGCATAACTACTGTGAGGGGGCACGTATGTGGGCATATCGAATTTGAGGGACACATAATGTGGCATAACTACTGTGATGGGGCACATATCTGGGCATAAATATTTTGAAGGGGCACATAATCTGGCATAACCACTCTGAGGGGGCACATATCTGGGCATAGCTACTTTGAGGGGGCACATAACTGGGCATAAATACTGTGAGGGGCACATATTCTGGTCATTACTACTGTGAGGGGGAACATATTCGGCATTACTACTGTGAGGGGGCACATATCTGGGCATATTACTGTGAGGGACACATAATCTGGCATTACTACTGTGAGGGGCACATATTTGGCATTACTACTGTGAGGGGGCACATATTCTGGGCATTACTACTGTGAGGGGGCACATATCTGGGCATATTACTGTGAGGAGACACATAATCTGGGCATTACTACTGTGAGGGGACACATAACTGGGCATAACTACTGTGAGGGGGCACATATCTGAGTATACTTACTGTGACAGGAACAAAGGTGGGCATTAGTACTGTGAGGGGCCTCAAGGTGGGCATTAGTACTGTGTGGTAGCACTAGATTACCCTGCTATATATTGGCATGGCTCAGTCTTAAAGGCCAGCACAGCGCCCCCTGCTGGGGATTTCACAGGGGCAGTCGCCATCCCTTCCTTATGTAATTATTCTTTTTTTCTCCCCACAGGGACCTTGTTCTGGATCCAGCGGACATCACGCCGACACCAGCGACACTCTGGATGAGGTAGGACCAGATTTTATTAGTTAGGACTGGGTGAGTGTAGCCATGCATTGGGGTTAGGGCTCTTTAACATCCTGTACGGGTAATCTGCTGTGTGAATGAGTGCCAAGCCCCGCTCCAAACAGCAGAGAACAGAGCACTAACAGGATTGATAATGCTCCGTGCCTCTCTGTGATCTTTTTACTACAAAATCACAGAGAGATAAAGTTGTCACCGTGATTTTGTAGTTAAAAGATCACAGAGAGGCACGGAGCATTATCAGTCCTGTTAGTGCTCCGTGTCTCTGCTGTTCGGAGCGGGGCTTGGCACTCTTTCACGCAGCGGATTAGCCGCACGGAAATGGCAAGTGATAGGTTACATTTTTGTAATATACTTTATTTAGCCAAAATAATTTTAGTAGTAAACTGGGGCTGAAATGGCCATTAGCAGCGCTCTCAGAAATTAGGGGGGGCGACGGGGGGGGGGGGGGCCCGTGGATCAGTTTCGCACCGGGGCCCCATGGATTGTGTGTACGCCACTGCACATTGTGCTAATGCTGCTTCCATAGAAAAAGGAGAATTTTTCAAGGCTCGTTCAAGCCACTCTTTCCTCTAACAATTGACTCTTATGCGTGTATAAACATGGGTAGGCATTCTGCCCCCATTAAGAAATGAGTTTTGCAGAACAAGTCACTGGTGTATAGGTGGGGCTGGGGGAAAAAAATAAAAAATACATACTCAACTCATTCATCACAGCCATCTGGATTGAAGATACAGAGCGAAATCTCGCACGGGGTTACGTGTGACATCACCACACCAGTGTGCTGGCAGGGTGTGGTGATCGTCACTGCGCCCGGCCAGAGTGATGATATCATCACGTCACAGTGTGAGATTTTGCGCAGTGTCTTCAATCAAGATGGCCGAGGCGGCCTCTCCTCGAGCAAATGGATAAGATATGTTTTTTTTTTTACCGGATTAACCCCTGGAAGCCTGCAATTGTAGCATCAGATGCCACAATCAGCGATGAACGCGGCATCTGAGGGGTTCAATGATGTCGGTGGCGCAAACACTATTCCCGTCATTGCGCCCACTACATACAAACACGACAGCCCGCTACATTCGGTGAAACAGCCAAATTGAATTTTTCATAACTTCGGACACAAATCAGAATTTTTGAAAAACTTGACGAATCTGACGCAAAATTAATTTCAAGAAGTCTAGATGACATTCTAGGACATGGTCACAATGCTGAGAAACATTTCCAGGAGCCGGCACTTCAATGCAAGATGTGCAAGAAATGAGCAGCATATTTTTGATGATTTCTGATATCTGTTTAAAGCAGTGGTGCACAAACTGCAGCCCGGGGACCATATGTGGCCCTCGATACCATTCTGTGCGGCCCTCGAGCATCTGGTAACAGATATGTAAGTTTGTCATGTGGCTGACATGTATCTTTCAGGTATTCTCCCATTAGATAGGAGTCCTAGAAGTGTAATTAGACATTTATGATATATGCTGTATGTTCTATATGCCATAAGTACAATATTTCAGTTGATAAGACCCCTTTAAGTTTTATTTTCGGCCCTTGGAATTGGTCCAGGCTGTGACAATGTGGCCTCCAAACCGAAAAGGTTGTGCACCCTTGTTTAAAGGGGTCAGGATTTCAGATACCAAGCACGAGATTCCCTGCATTGAGTTGCATGATATAAATTTGTCTTCCTGCGGTCACCACTAGGGGGAGCTTACAGTATGCTATTCATGCATTGATCTGGACAGTCCTACAAGATGCTCTAGTGGTGGCTGCAGGTGTTGGATGTAGATTTGGAGATCAGAAACACAGAACACAAGGTCCAGTAAACTATATAAATGACTAAATTAGCACAGAATTGAAATTGAGAAACAAAATGTTGCAATTTATTTACAGGGAGAAATTGCATTTCTTTAAATCTATATACAGATGTAGCAGAGCTGTCTTGGCACAGTTTATTAGGTTTTTACATTGTATATTATGCCTTCCTTTATTTTCTTTCCTGTATCAGTGTTTAAGACTTATTTTTGCCTCCGTTATTTTACATTGAGGAAATGCATTAACTTAATAGGAAGTTTTCCAGGAATCTTATCTTTCCTCATTCCTCATAGACAGCGGAGGGATATAGGGGATTTTCTACATTAGAGCACTGTGTCTTTGGGATTCCACACACAATCACAATGCGCCGTCCTAGATAACAGAGCACTGACAAGGATGCAATGCCAAATTCATAAAGCAAAAGATCTTTTGACCCTAAAATTCCCTATAAAGCTCTTTGAGGTCACAGTAAAGCTCCTGCACCCAGGCGGCTGTCAGTGTCGCTTCTGTGTCTCGTTCTGGGAGATATCTGAGCTGTCACCAAAGTCACGGTGATAGTCTGTCCTGTGACAAAGGAAGTTTAGAAAAGCAATGAAATTACAAATAGCAAATAATTTACAAAGTGTCAAAGTTTTAGCTGAATGAAAAAGAAAAACGTCTCTGGTTATCTTACGGCAAATCCTCGGCGCTGCAAATCCACAAAAGTGACGTGGTATCTGTCACTACCAAAAGTTCATTTAAATAAGAGAGATTGCGCTGGTACACTCCAGGTGTACGCTCATAAAATGTTCATTTAAAATACTCACAAAATTAAAAATACAGCAAGCTCCTGAAGAAGCGTTGTGGCGAAACCCGGGTCGGGCGTCTGCAAGCTGATCTGAATGCTTGCTGTATTTTTAATTTTGTGAGTACATTAAATGAACATTTTATGTGCGTACACCTGGAGTGCTTCACTATCCTCTGCGATTTTCTGGTTTATGAGTGAACAAGGATCCAACAGAAGATCGGAGAAGATCGGAGAAGTTGGTTTGAAGCCTATAGAGTTGCGGAGACACGAGTGGTATTGGATACGCACACTGTGAAAGGAATCTTGTGAGTACGATATCTTCTTTCGGTTTTAAAACACGGGGGCAGTACTTCACCATATGGTGTTTCTATTGGCATTCTATAGGTACCTGGAGATATCAGAGAGGAAATTGCTACATCTGAATCTGGTGGAAACCCAGATTTTCCTGTTTGTCCGAGGAGAGAAGTTGTGAAGGAAAAAAAGTGTTTCCTTGGCAGCGCAATCTCAAAGTTTTAGCTCTCAGAAGAAGCAGCAGGAGTTTGTGATGTCAGAGGAAAGCTCCTGACATAAGGTACGAGACAGGCTCGGACTGGCCCACAGGGGTACAGGGGAATCCCCCGGTGGGCCCCTGAGCAAGGTGGGCCCCTAGTCCCCCCAACCCCTGCACAAGTGGCACATAACACATTAGATTTTCTGCACTTCATACATACATTCAATGTACAGCACCTCAACCAGCCTATGTTCATATAAAAAACTTGTTAGTTTATTATATTTGAATGTATTTGTAGGTGGGCCCCCAAAATAAATTTTACTGGTGGGCCCTAGGTACTCCAGTCCGACACTGGCACGAGCTGTGATGTCTTGAGGTGCAGCCTTTAATGGAGGTTACTGCAGTCATTTTGTCGGGTTGTCCCCCATTAAAGTAACCCCTGGAGAAGTAGGCTCCCTGAAGGACAGAGCCTGGAAATTATAGGCCGGTAAGTGTAACATCTGTTGTGGGTAAACTGTTTGAAGGTTTTCTGAGAGATGATATCTTAGAGGATCTCAATGAAAATAAGCAAATACCGCCATATCAGCATGGCTTCATGAGGGATCGGTCATGCCAAACAAATTTAATCAGCTTCTATGAGGAGGTAAGTTCTAGACTTGACAGAGGCGAATCAATGGATGTCGTATATCTGGACTTCTCCAAAGCATTTGACACCGTACCTCATAAAAGGTTAGTATATAAAATGAGGATGCTCGGACTGGGAGAAAATGTCTGTATGTGGTTAAGTAACTGGCTGAGTGACAGAAAACAGAGGGTGGTTATTAACGGTAGATACTCAGATTGGGTCACTGTCACTAGTGGGGTACCTCAGGGGTCAGTACTGGAAGGGTCACTGTCACTAGTGGGGTACCACGGGCGTCAGTACTGGAGGGGTCACTGTCACTAGTGGGGTACCACAGGGGTCAGTACTGGAGGGGTCACTGTCACTAGGGGGGTACCTCAGGGGTCAGTACTGGAGGGGTCACTGTCACTAGGGGGGTACCTCAGGGGTCAGTACTGGAGGGCTCACTGACACTAGTGGGGTACCTCAGGGGTCAGTACTGGAGGGCTCACTGTCACTAGGGGGGTACCTCAGGGGTCAGTACTGGAGGGGTCACTGTCACTAGGGGGGTACCTCAGGGGTCAGTACTGGAGGGCTCACTGACACTAGTGGGGTATCTCAGGGGTCAGTACTGGAGGGGTCACTGTCACTAATGGGGTACTACAGGGGTCAGTACTGGAGGGGTCACTGTCACTAGTGGGGTACCTCAGGGGTCAGTACTGGAGGGGTCACTGTCACTAGTGGGGTACCTCAGGGGTCAGTACTGGAGGGGTCACGGTCACTAGTGGGGTACCTCAGGGGTCAGTACTGGGCCCTATTCTCTTCAATATATTTATTAATGATCTGTAGAAGGCTTGCACAGTAAAATATCTATTTTTGCAGATGAAACTAAACTGTGTAAAGTAATTAACACTGAAGAGGACTGTTTTCTGCTACAGAGGGATCTGGATAGATTGGGGGCTTGGGCAGAGAAATGGCAGATGAGGTTTAACACTGACAAATGTAAAGTTATGCACATGGGAAGGAATAATGCAAGTCACCCGTACATACTAAATGGTAAAACACTCAGTAACACTGACATGGAAAAGGATCTAGGAATTTTAATAAGCAGCAAACTAAGGCCCCTTTCACATCAGCGATTTTGCTTTCCGTCCTAGAGTTCCATCCTCGGGGCTCTAAGACAGAAAGATACTGATCAGGATTATCCCAGTACATTCTGAATGGAGAGAAATCCATTCAGGATGCATCAGGTTGTCTTCCGTTCAGTATGTGAACATTTTTTGGATGTTGACAAAACCGGAATTGTCTCTGTCCAAAAATCCGGAAGACATGCTGTAACGCCGGATCCGGAATTAATGCCCATTGAAGTGCATTAATCCAGATTCGAAATTAAGCTAAGCGTCATTTCGGCGCATCGCCCGATCCGAGGTTTACCTCTGCGGATGCGCAGCAGCAGTTCGGATCGGGGCCACAGTGTAAGTTACCATGGCAGCCAGGACGCTACTGAAGTCCTGGCTGCCACGGTAAGTACTCCGCAGCAGTGTACTTACCTGCGCTGCGGCCTCCGGGCGCTCCTTCATGACGTCACAGGTCCGATCTATGCGCCGCGGGGACCTGTGACGTCATGAAGGAGCGCCCGGCAGCCGCAGTGCAGGTAAGTACACTGCTGCAGAGTACTTACCATGGCAGCCAGGACTTCAGTAGTGTCCTCGCTGCCATGGTTACCTGAAAGCATATTGAAGACTGATCAGGTGGTGATGGTGAGTACAATAAAGAAGTTCAAGAGGGGCCTGGATGTATTTCTGGAGTGTAATAATATTACAGGTTATAACTACTAGAGAGGGGTCGTTGATCCAGGGAGTTATTCTGATGCCTGATTGGAGTCGGGAAGAAATTTTTTCCCCTTAAGTGGGGAAAATTGGCTTCTGCCTCACATGGGTTTTTTGCCTTCCTCTGGATCAACTTGTAGGAAACAGGTCGAACTGGATGGACAGATGTCTTTTTTCAGTCTTATATACTATGTTACTATGTATAATCAGGCACATTCCACACAATTTTGCGTCTTGCAATTTACAGAACAACCACTAGGGGGCCAGGCAGAGTATCACGATATCATGTTTTTTTTAAACTGGTCTTCTCTCCCGGCAAGTAGTCATCTGTAATAGTCAGTAGAGGGAATTGCAGTTATTATTAGAGGTGAACAAATGTATCAATAGTTCGATTGGACTGATTGGCAAAAAAAAATTCAAAAATCGCTTTGTGACTAATTACTTCGTCACGAAGCGCATTTTTTTGTAAATAGTGGGTGTAATGACAGAGATCTGCGATAGCGCCGCTCCCCGTCATTGTACTCCTCAGATGCCGCGTTCATCACATATTATGAGTGTAATATGGCAGATCACCCGGTGTTTGTTATGCATGCAAAAAATACAAAAAGTCATCCTGGTATTGTTATTTGTTACACTATTTTTGGTGATGGATTTTTGCACAGTGTATACAATAAGGAGCACAGCTAAGGGGAGTCGTGCACAATTTTCTGCTGCAAAGAAAAGTGTTCCCACCTGCTTTGTGGATGACCCCTCTTCACTGACTCAGGGCTCATTCAAATGACCATAGGCCATCCGCGCCCATGCTGCAGACTGCAAATTGGGAATCCCGTATTGATCTGCAATATACACCAAAAGATAAGACATGTCCTAACCCAAAAGCCCATGTAAGTGCTTCATATATGCTTCCGTGTGCATTCTATCCGTGTCTCCGCTCCGCATCTTGGGGACCCATTCAGGTCCGCGATATGGGCATAAACGGCCTACAGTCATGTGATTGACCCCTTATTATAGGGTCTGCTCTGCTGAGGTGTCTATGACGTTAGAAAATTACCAGAGCCTTCCATTCAGATGTGAACAGAGCCTAACATCAACCTCCCGTTTGGCACAGGGCAGGGCGCAGAGTTGAGATGTTGGACGCACTCTCAGCATCTCCCGATGTCGTGAACAGAGGCAGCGGCGTGCGCTCCGGTGACCGCTGACCTTCACTTGTATTTCAGATCCGGCTTAGTGGAGTGTAATACAATATGTCTTCATCCAGATAGATTAAATGAATCTATGAATTTACAATAATTCTGCTGACATTTAGCCTTGTGGCGCCTGGTGCATGACAAACCATATGGAAGGAGTTTAGTCAGTCAATGAGCTGGCATCTCTGCCCGCTGGAATGTGGTCACTTCATTGACCCGCAGGCTGCGCACCATGAATGTATAAGGAGGAGAACAAATAAGTCTAAGGTAAGAGGGATCGATGCCAAACTGCTGAGCAGGTGATGGAGGGAGACGGGTAAGACAAAGAATAATACACAGGAAGACGCAAACCCCATAAAAATATACAACCACCTTCCTATGCACAGTACCACAGTGGGATGAGCTGACACCTGACAGTATTTACACATCTGACAACTGATGCTTTGCTATCGAAAACATAGTGATCAAAGCAAACCATGTTGTGCCAACTCAATTGCTTTTCCTCTTGACCTCCCATACACATCTCGTGAGAACAAGGTAAAATCCAAAATGCCTGATCCTTCTTTGCCCTAACATCTGCTGTAAGGGTTTTGGGAGACCCCCATGTACTTTACATCAAGGCTCAGTGTCCCACTCAGTGATGGTCATGGGCACTTCAATCTTTTGTATATGCTTATCTACTGGATTTCTGTGTAAGCTGTAATTCCTATTACCAGGCTGTAGAGTGTCATTACATCCATTCGCCCCTAGGTGGTGCTGGCATCACTTACATACAGAGCCTGGGGTATGCTAATAGCCAGGAGTATTCAGGTGGGTGTTGAGAGGAGAAGGTAGGAAGTTAATGGAGGAGCAGAACAGGCCTCGTCCACCATGTAGCTGCCATGTTACCCCCTTGGCTCTGGCTAGGCTGAGGGCGTATAGAGAGCAGTATTACAGCAGCACAGACCAGCGAGTCTACGTCTGGATATAGAGAAAGTCTAGTGGAGGTTGGAGGTAAATTAGCCAATGGACGTCACAAGCCCCAGTGACCATGAGGAACCTAAACGTACCTGGACACAGCCGGATGATTAATGCGCAGAATTCTCCTTTCCCACATGCCTCTATGGACATAGTGGACCGTAATTCTTCAGTGAGCATCCTGTCCAAAGAATGGAGCAGAAGACTAATGCCGCCATTAGGAACCGCCCTGTGGATTGTACTGACCAGTAAGAGTTATTATATCCAGTATCTGAGTGCTAGAGAATGGACTCAGTGCAGACTTATATAAGAAAGAGCCTTTTTCTTGCATGTTAAAGTAAAAGTCTTAGGAAAACACCTAAACTGATCATTGTCCAGCCTGTTACAAGGATTACAGCTAAACAATATCTGAGTCCTATCTTTATGCCATATAAATGACCTGTACTGACGACCTGGAGACAAGTGGTAAAAGTTCAACTGTTTTACTACAATCAACTCCTCATCTCTTCCACCACCAACCTTTGCACCTAACGGTGCTGGCGTCTCGAACAGCTGGAGTCCCAGCCTCCAAAGCACCCTAAACACTTATATCATCATAGGGCAACTCAACTACCATTTGGCTGGTAAACCCTGTACTACAGAGTGCCGGAGGATTTAGTGCTGTCTTCCCCATCACTGCACGCCGTCCAAGGGAGCTACAAATATCGTGAGTATGACTACTACCCCCATCAGCCCACCGTACACTCACAGATTGCCCCTGCAGTCCGGTTTGCTGCAAAAGGCTCTCCAGCTGTTGCAAAACTAACTCCCATAATGTCCTGAAAACCTGCAGTTATAAAGGCATAATGGGAGTATCCAGATGTTGGAGATCACTGCATTTAATGATCTAACATTGGTGGGTTCGGTCAGCTTTTGTTGAAAGTCTATGGCCAGCTCCGATGGATTGTTTGCCCCTTGGGGGTCTTTCGGCAGACCCCTTGCATGGCTGGACCTGCAGAGGCAATCAGACCTACCCGATCTTTGACAGTAGGTTGCATCTTCTTCGTTCCCTGCATGTCACTGCAGTTCTCAGGTCTCTCTACATCAACTTACAGTTTGACACAGGTCTTGTGGATGCTGCAGTCAATGACTGGCTGCAGTGGCCATGTGACCCACATCAAACAGGATGTTGACCTGAGGAGACCTGAATGCTGTAGAGGTGTGTGGGGAGCGGAGGCGCTGGAACACAGCGTCAGGGATCCGGTAGGTATGATTACCTCCGCAGGTACAGCAATGCTATGCGGTCTGCCTTAAAGGTCCCTAGGGATGAACAACCCTTTTAAGGAAGAACCTGACACTAATCTGCAGCTGTGGGAGAAGTAATAGGGAATGCACACTGTACGAGGGAACGCAGTGCATCAGAATTCAGAAGAGTTTCTTGGTATTGACATGGCTTCTATTTTGCAATGCTGTATCATTTTTGAAGAGTTCAGACTTTAAACATTGTTTCTCTGCAATCTCTAGATATTATACATTTGCAGAATCCAATTATACAGCACCATCATATTCCACAGCGCTGGAAAGATTCTTATTACTCCGGTCCCTGTCTCCACAATCTAAACTCGGGGAGAACCTACAAACTCCATGCAGAACCTATGGACTGGACTACTTGGTCAGATTCTAACCGAGGCCTCCACAGCCATACTCCCCGTGCCGTACGCTCACACTAGAACGCTGTATCCCTTCAATGTTCTCGGTATCTTCAGTTGTATCCAGCAGTGGTTTCTGACGGACATTTAGCTATTTCTACAGGAGTCATTGTAAAAGGTACTTTTTCTCCTCCATTAAAATGCACTGGAGATTTATTCCAGATCTCCGTTATCTCTGAATGCCGACATGTATTGATCAGACGGTGACATTACTGATGAGCCCACGGAGTTCTTCTAACATTTCAGAATATTTCTTTTCATTTCTCTTGACAGATCGATTTCAAGTCTTGGAAGAACAAGAGTAAAAAGAAAATCTTCCAATAGAAGTATCTTCAATATTTCTAAAACCAACTGCCTAACTCGTCTGTAGAAAGACAAGTATCCCTATCATCCCCTCAGCTGTAGCACATAGAACCTTCATGTGCGGGGGCGGGATTCAAATGTTTAACAGGTTCCCTACTCAACGGAAAATACACGGAGTCACGACACATGTTTACCTATACAGACACCATATATATGCAACACACATACACATAAATACACCGTATACGTGGTACACACACATAAATACACCGTATTTACACTGCACACATACATATAAATACACCATATACGTGGTACACATACATAAATACACCATATACGTGGTACACATACATAAATACAACATATACGTGGTACACATACATAAATACACCATATACACTACACACACATACCACCCAACTTTTAAAAAGTCTAAGGAGCTAAACTATCAGTGTCCCGTGATTATTTTTCACAGCGCTGGCTCGCACCTCTAACACCTCCCGATGTCCCAACCCTGCTTCGTCTCCATTGCGCCCCCCACACAGTACATAGTTATGCCCGATCTGGGATGGTAGGGAGGTATGCAGACATAAACCGAGTATATAGACACTACACTCACATAACCACATGTGCAATATACACCATACAGTATATAACTGACCCCTAGGCTACACTCATAGCAGATTTACCTTCACCGTATACATTTTATACACATTTGTAGCTATCACTAAATACATATTTGCATACATAGTATATTCTGTGATATCCAGAATACAGCACCACACACCTCTTACATCCAGTAACTTCTCTGATGCAGACCTTCTCTCCTCATCTTCTCCTTTCAGACCAGACCGCCATGATGATTTTTCACCCATCTCTCGTCTCTGTAGTTTGACAAAAGACATCTTAGGTTCCTACTTTTCCATCCTCCTCCTACCTTCCTAACAACTCACCTGCCACCATAATAATAATAATAATAATAATAATAATAATAATAATAATAATGTTCAAAAGTGCTCCTGTTCTGTGTGCCAGTGCAAAAAAACCTCCCTCAGTGCCCCCAGTCGAGTTAATGTCCCCATAATGTGTGCAAGTATAAAATACCCCTATATAATGCCCCTAGTAAATGCCCACATAGTGCTCCTTTCCTCTTCCCCATAATGTGCCAGTATAAGATTCCCCCATAGTGTCCCCCAGAATGTGCCTGTATAAATAGCCCTTATTAGTGCCTCCATAATGTGCCTATATAATATGCCCCCATAGTGTTCTTCTCCACTCCAACACCATAGTGTCCCCATGTGCCAGCAATGTCCCCAGTAGATGCCACCATAAGGTCCCCATGTGCCAGAAATGTCCCCAGTAGATGCCCCCATAGTGTCCCCATGTGCCAGCAATGCCCCAGTAGATGCCCCCCATAGTGTCCCCAAAGATGTGCCAGTAGATGCCCCCATAGTGTTCCTATGTGCCAGCCATGCCCCCAGTAGATGCCCCCCATAGTATCCCTAAGGATGTCCCAGTAGATGCCCACATTGTGCCCCCCATATGCCAACAATGCCCACAGTAGATACCCCCATAGTGTCCCCCATGTGCCAGCAAGGCCCGCAGCCTATCAGAGGAACAGGGAAGGGAGACGCCTCTGTCCTGCTGCAGTGTTCATCTGTATCACTGTCCTAAAGATGGTGAAACAGATGAATGTAGGGAGATGAGCGCTTCCAAAATGCAAGCGCTCGTCTCCCGCCGCACTGGATCAGGGTTCAGCCAGTAACACGGTGCTCCGATCCGGCTGTAATTTTAACAACCGGATCTGGAGAACTGGAGGGAACCGGCTTAATCCCATGCCTGTTCACGTGCCCTTATAACCTTGTCAAGACAAGTGTCACCTCAAAGACCTCCCACAAGATCAGCACACTCCTCTCCTGAAATCCTCTGTGCTGCTGGGAGACCCTGCTACTTTCACTCTGTAACTGTCAGGCTGCAACCTCCATCAGGATCAGCACGTCACCTTCCTCAAATACTCTGTGCTGTTGGGATATTCTGCTCCTTCCACGATGTGACTTCTAGAGGACCAGCACACCCCTCTCCTTAAATACTCTGCAGCTGGAAGGACGCTGCTCCTTCCATTGCGTAACTCTTAGGCCCCTTTTTACATGAGCGAGTATTCCACGCGGGTGCAATGCGTGATGTGAACGCATTATGCCCGCACGGAATCCGGACCCTTTAATTTCAATGGGTCTGTGTACATGAGCGTTGGTTTTCACGCATCACTTGTGCGTTGCGTGAAGATTGCAGCATGTTCTATATTTTCACGCAAAGCTGGCCCCATAGAAGTGAATGGAGCTGCAGGAAAATCGCTTCGCATCCGGAAGCAGGTGCGGATGCGATGTGTTTTTCACTGATGTTTGCTAAGAGATGTTGTTTGTAAACATTCGTGCAAAAATGGCCTTAAATCGTATTGCACCCGGGCGGAAAAGAATTAACAAGTGAACGCAATCGCAAACAAAACTGAATGTACTTGCTTGCAAAATGGTGCGAGTTTCACTGAACGCATCCGCAACGCATCCGGACCTGATCCGTCACGCTCGTGTGAAAGAGGCCTTAGGCCTCCTGCACCCGACCATATCCGTTTTGCAGGACTCACTGTAAAAAAGCCAATTCTTGTCTGCAAAACGGACAAGAATAGGACAGGTTCTATAATCTGTGGGCTGTTTTTTGCTTGTTTTTTGCCGACCCATAGAAATGAATGGGTCTGTGTGATCCGCAAAAATATGGATCGGACACGGACCAACAATATGATCGTGTGCATGAGGCCTTAGTTAGTGAAAAGCAATACACCTTTTTCCAGAAATGCTCTGTGCTGCTGTGGCCCTTCTAGTATCTATAGCAGATCTGTGATAGAACTATATTAGAGAGTTTAAACACAATAATGAACTCGGGGAGCTGTGAAACCCCCTCGATGGCGGCCTCTTTTCATCAGCGCCTTTTGACGCCTCCCGACTTGTAACCTTTAGGTTTTCGTTTTTTTTTTTGATAGAGTTGCTGATATCAAACTCCATAAAGCTCAGTAATAATCATAGTAATAAAGAAAGTCCTCAAAGCCGGCAACATAATAACCAACAGCAAGACAATAATCCCAGCAGCGACTTTCACTTTTAGCTTATTGATATTTTTCTTATTTTAGAGCACAATAAATCAGCTGACACGCAGACAAAGGGCAGCGGCACCGAGAGAAATGGCGCTGTCATGTTCTTCTAATCATTTTCTGCAGTTTTGGGGATTTTCTAGCACATGTTCATTATATTATTAACCGTACGTGACACATCTGGATCCATGACTGCAAAGTTGATCCAAACCCAATAAATAACGTGAGATGTAAAGACGAAAACTGATTGTCCTAAAATGAGAAATTGTCCCTGATTCGACCAAATTGAGCATCCGATTCCATCTGGATCCAAACTGATTTCACCTGAATCTCCAGTGCTTCAATCAGGGGCATTGCTAGGGTCTCATAAGAGCCCCAAGGCATATAGGGGGTCATTTATTAAGACCGGTCTTAATAACCCCTGCGCTGGATCTGCCGAAGTTACATAGAGGCACCGGTGCATCCACCGCCAGCCTAAATCTATGCCAGCTGCCTTGCTGGCTTAAATTTAGACAATTTTCTAGGCCTAGAAATTGATAAATGAGACAGGCCTGCTGGGCCGCCCCTTCCCTTTACCACGCTCACTTTTTTAGACCTGGCGTAAGTAGTCAAAAGTCGCAGATTGCAATCTGCGCCAGAATTATGCCAGAAATAGGAGATTTCTGTTAGTAGGTGACCTTCCATCATACAGTTCCATGTGAGGCTACATGCACAGGAATGTAAAAAAATAAATAAAAAAAATTAGGTTGTTAAAAACCAGTTTAATGGCCATTTTTTAACTCTTTGTGCATCCATTTTCTCGTTAACATATGTTTTGCATCTGTTTTTAACGGCTGCTAAAAACAAATGGATGAATTTCATTGGCTCATCCCAACCTCTCATATTGGGCCCCGTTGTAAATAGTATTTGCATAGTGTTCCCGAGCATAAATTATGTTTCCAATAGTGGCCCCCTTCATTAGTAATGTCCCCCATAGCGGCCCTCAGCTCCTTCCTTTCCTGCACCGATCACATGATGGTGACATCATCGCAGGTCTTCTCCACCACCGAGCTCTCTCTCTCCAGTACTAGCTGATCAGTGGGGGCCTGAACCCCCCAACCCGGCCAATCAGGTGTAGCTCCATCTCTAGAAGTCATCACTGGCGCTACGGAACACCGATCACATTGTAGTGGAGAAGTGTAGTGGTTTTTAAAAAAAAATCTAATGAAATACTGGGTAAAATAGTTTTGAAGACCATTTTTGCTTTTTTTTATATGTGCCCTCTCCTTAATGGTGCCCTAGGCTGCTGCCTACCCTGCCCACCACAGTGTGAAGAGAGAAGAATCATTAGGTTACTGTTTGTTACAATGTACAGGAAATGAAAATAACTAAAAATAAACAAAAAATTGTAAATACATAGGACATGAAAGACACAAATATACATTATTTACGATGACCAATATTTAACGTTCTGTATCTTCAGCACTAAAGTCCCTAACCAGATGATAGAAAGGAGCGCTGAGAAGAATAAAACCCTTTCCATTCACATTATTAATCTATTGAAATGAACTTTAAAAGCGACTTCTACTGCCGAGGAAGACGAGGGAGCTGCGGCTCGTGTGGTTACATTGTTCCTGTGGTTAATGCATATAGTTTTAACTGACAAAGGCTATTTTCTAATGCAGCATGAAAGCCGTGAAATTCTTTCAGCTCTGAAACTCGCTCTATTCATGGAAGTTTTAATTAAAGTTACTTTGTGACTTGATTTTCTTCCAGCCTAAATTAAGGTTGACTTGAGCGGCGAAGGAATTTGAGAAGAGTTGGCACCAAAAACCTTATGCAACGCTGGGAAATAGTGGCGTTTATTCTACGTGTTTTAAAAACTTAATAGACGTAAAAGAACAGCAACATTTCGCCTAATTAGAGCCGTGTCTGAGGAAAATATTCATTACATAGTTTCAATTGTATTTTCTCAAAGGGGAGCAAATTCTAAGTCAGTCGCACTTTTATAATTAGGTGGAAAGTGATGCAAAATGGCAAATAAATTATTTTATGTTCTATTAACAAAGTCAATTTTCTTTAACTTTTTTATTTTTTTTTTACTTTTCTACAACACACTAAAAGTACACATTTTTCTTAAAGAGGATCTGTCCCCTCTCTGGATATTAGAAGTTATGGGTGGATTGCCAACAGTCTGCAATTAGGGTCCATCTGGGGGTTACTAGCTGGGGGTGTGTCCCTGCACAGTCTGACACTATCCAATCAGTGTTGGCAGTGTCAGATTGGTGTCACACCCCCAATTGGTAACATCCTTTATTGCAGACTGCTGGCGATTTATTCACATGCTTCTAGTGGGAGGCGCATTGATAATCTTCTCAGTATCATCACCAATAATGTACCACGACTGCAATATTTTCTAAAGCCATTTCCAGTCCTTCATGGCTGCGTCTCTAGCCTGTGGGAGGGTCAGCTGCACGTCTGCTTGTTTCTAACCCAATAAACGCTGTAATATACCTGAATCTCTTCCCTCACAGATGGTCACTTCGCTCTCTTTAAAAGGAGGAAGAAAATTTATTGTGTAAGTTTCTAAATTCCAAATTGCGAGCAGGTCACAAGTAAAGTTGCAGTCACACAGGACTTGCATTGCGGTCTACTGTGGGCTTGCAATCACAAATCCAAAAGGTTTGGATTTTTTGCATCAGTCATGTCCCTGTTGCAACAGTTCATAGGTCACTTCTTGGCTCAGGTTCCTGCATCATCATCCTCCTGACCTGTCGATCAAGAAGGAGAGGAAGGTGAAGATAAGGGTATGCGGGGGAAGGGGTTCACACTTAATTTGCATATGGAATATGTTTTAATGTGAATTCAATAAAAAATATTTAGTAAATGTGATTAAATATAAGATAAACAGGCAAATCACATACAGAATAAATAATAATCAATCACATGGCCTGCACAATACAATATGGGGGTGGGGGGTGGGGAGAGACTGCTGCCATGTCATAGCGCATAGCCCAAACCCCAGGGTAATACAAGAGATAGTGGTGACCTTGATGGTGTTCTTGATGGAGTCTTTTTTCACCAGGTTTTTACCTTTCAGTCCCTAAGGATGTCCAGTGCGCAGCACACATGTCTCCGAGACAATCACTTAGGAGGGCAGCCTTCGGGGGGTTAGTTTATAGCTAACTATCCCTAACTCACTACATTACAAGGAATATAGTTACACAAGATAGAAGGTGATATTAAAGGGGGCAAGCATATGTAGCATCCCCAAGTCAGGGCTTTGTGTAGGAACTAACCTGGGGAATGCCAGTGATGGAGAGGCCGGCACGCTGCTCCTCTGGGGCACTCTCTGGGTTCTTGAGGGACACAGCCAGGTGGAAGGTGAGGTGCCCTTGGTGTTATAGTTTAACGTGCCTATGGCTAAGTCCCTGATATGTCGTGACGCCAGTGCCAGTAAACGGTGGCACACCGTATTTACAGTAGGAATAACTGAGGTACAGACTGATAACTTGAAAACAGAATCCAAACTTTACTGAAGACAGTGATGATACAGTAAGCAGTCTTTCCAACAGTTCCTTTTGCAGACAATAAAAATTGCAGTGGTCTTACATCCAGCAAGGTTAAACAGAGGGTGGTAATACAGGACTTGAAATTGCAGGTGAACCTTACTTTCTTCCTGACTCGTCCTGACTGGAATTGATGCTTCAAGGCCCCAATGCCCTACTTCTGGCTTATATCCTTGAATCTCCAGCTTTATAATTTACCTCCACTTGACGTTTAGTACCTCCTTGCTCTAGGGATTGCCTCTGGGTTCTGCATTCCTTCTCCTAGGGCACCATCTTCCTAGGGTGGATGCCTCACAGGCCGTGAGGCCTGGGTTTGGCCTTCACAGGCACATGGCCTGCACTTGTCTAAGGCACACTCTAGACTAGACTACTTTCCCTTCCCCTGACTGGGCCTTATATAGACTAGGGCAACCTAGCTCCCTCTAGTGACTAGAGCTGGAATTACACCCCTAGCCGGCCTGCACATAGGACATTTCACAGTAACAGGGAAATAAAATACACTGATTTACATTGCATGGTACAAACAGCACCTTTACCAGCCTCCTCCTAACAGAGAGGAACGACAGCAGCCAAGTGACCCTTCCGTAGTGACGGGCAGTACAACTCCCGTACACTACATACCCCGCTGCTTTAAGCTGAGTACGCCCTCGTACTCTACCAGGGTACCGCCCTACTGGAATTTCCACCTGAAAGAGACAAAAGAAAAACATGCAAGAATATATACATATCAGTACTCAATTCTATCTGCATAGACAATTGTCATCAGGTCCAGCTGACTGACGGAGAAGTGCGGTGACAAGGGGCGTCGCTCTCTTTCTTCAGGATAAAGAGTGGAACTGGGGCGCTGACCTGGCACAGCGGATGTTAGGGAATACCAGGATAGTCCATGACAATGAATGAGTCCATAAAAGCATATCACAGAGACTCGCACACAGGGGGTCCATCTCTGGGCACATAGACTTGAATATAAAAATTTTTGCAATAAATACGGTCAGCAGCACATACATAAAATCACAATACAGGACTCTGACAATACCAGGGTAACATCCTCTGGCAAGTCCCGCGTATATTTAAAGTGCTGACATAAAGTACCCTTTTCAACCTGAAATGGGGGTTAAAAAGGGATAAGGTGCAAATAAAAGCAACTAGGAAGTTATTAAAGTACTTGACGCAACAATGTTAGCAGCAGGCAGGATGTCCCGGAACAGAAAGAGGCAGGCTGGGAGCAGTGGTTCCACAGTGGCAACTTATTTGTCAAACATGCCACCGGCCGTGGGGAACTGGCAGCAAGCTCCACCAGCCTGGCAAACTTAAAGGAACAGTTCCTGCAACATGTATGATGTCCCTGTGAGGATGAGCAAAAATGGCCTAGCAGGCCTGCTCACAGGTAGGTGTCAAATGAGCCCCGTTCATCGGAGGTAGTGCAGCCCTGTGCTGCAGGTAGTCTGGGCCATGCACCAGGGCCACTTGGAGGGGGTGCCCACCAAAAGAATGGGCTGGAAACATCACCGGTATTGGGCCTACCCACCTCATTGGCCCGCTGGGTTGCGGACACACAGGAGCTGCTGGTCTCGGGACACGGGCCGGCGCTGGGGTAGACACTTCCTCTGGCCGGGACATAACACTCCCGTCACGGCGGACTCGGCTCCGGGCATATGTCAATTTATCCGCTGTTACACGGACCTTGGGTGGCTCAGCGTTAGCGGTAGGACCTTGGACTACGGGCTCGGGTGGTACAGGGGTCACAGGTAACTCACCACCGCTGGACTGCTGCGCTGTCTTCTTAGAATCTGCCACTTGCCGCAGGCCATCCAGATAGACCTGTAAGGACGCGATCCGCTCCTCCAGGGCGGAGATCTCACTGCTGGATTCCGGCACACTTGCAGCAGGCTCAGATGAGGTTCTATCTTGGCGGTTCTTCCGCAGGTCATCCATGGCTTCACTGAACTGGGCCATCCGCGCCCAATCAGCGGCTGTCTTCTCTCGTCGCGGCAGCTCTGGAGAGGGATAAGGACTGGGAGGCTTGTCCAGGATCGTCGGCTGCCAGAAGATGTTCGGGCCGAGAAAGGAACTCTTTTCCTGGTACGTATTCCGGATGGGTCCCGGCGGGTCCTCTGCCTCCACCGGATCTTCGGTTTCTTCCCAGTCTTCCGGTACCGGTCCTGGACGGGTCACCGCAGTGGCATATGGGCCTCGCAGGCCCTCTGCGGGAGTGAACTCCACTTTCTCTCCGACCGCTAGATTATGCAGTCGCCCGGGAGATAGCTGCGCTTGACGGACCGGCGATTTACATAATAGTCCCGGTTGGTGCCGGTTTCTTGGATGAAGCCAAATCCTCTGACCTTGTCAAACTCGAGCACGACTCCGGTGCGGCGTTCGAGCTGGGGCTTGCTGTCTCTGGAGTCCTCATAAATCCGCTTGGTGACTTCTTCAAAGTACTTTTTCTGAGTGGTGGTTTTTAAAGTTGCCGCCACTCGGATCTCGGCCATCAGGGCCGACCACGCGGGGTTCCGCGGGAGAAAGCCTTCTCGCTGCGGGTGGAAACGGCAGGGTTCGGCTTGTGGCCATGGACAGGTCTGGGCCATGTCGCTGGGAGTATACGCTGGGGCGCAGGGCGCTCCTTAGTTGCTCCTGAGGTCGCCTCCATTGCACCAACTACGGCCCGGATCCCTCCGATTCAGGTAGGAAACCCCGTAGCAGGGTGAGCCACTGTTCCAGCAGGCTCCACCCCGTCGATTCTTGCACGCCCCTAGGTATTCCAGTATAGGGTAGGCGGTGTCCATATTATAATCCTCAAAGGAAGGCGTTACCTCCAGGTCGTCTTCTCCTCCCTCGTGGAGGGTTTTGGCGCCACATTTTCGCGCCACTGAGGACAGTGATGGCGCAAGAAGAAGTCCAATAGCGCCGGCGGCCATCTTGGACGCCATGATGCATCAATTCAATGACAGCAAGCAGTGGTAGTAAAACAGCATAAAAGTCCACAAAAATGCACTTTGAAGTGGCGATTTTCTTCCTCTTGATAGCGCAACACTGCACAGCGCTTTCTGGAGGTTTTTGGGACACTTTTCTGTACGTTTTAGGTCCGCAAAGTTCACTTCAAATAAACAGGCGTTTTGTCACTTGGCAAACTGGTTAAGGCACAAAGTTCACGTTTTTGATCACAGTCCATAAAACGTGCGTATCCTGTTCGTGACGCCAAAATGTAGCATCCCCAAGTCAGGGCTTTGTGTAGGAACTAACCTGGGGAATGCCAGTGATGGAGAGGCCGGCACGCTGCTCCTCTGGGGCACTCTCTGGGTTCTTGAGGGACACAGCCAGGTGGAAGGTGAGGTGCCCTTGGTGTTATAGTTTAACGTGCCTATGGCTAAGTCCCTGATATGTCGTGACGCTAGTGCCAGTAAACGGTGGCACACCGTATTTACAGTAGGAATAACTGAGGTACAGACTGATAACTTGAAAACAGAATCCAAACTTTACTGAAGACAGTGATGATACAGTAAGCAGTCTTTCCAACAGTTCCTTTTGCAGACAATAAAAATTGCAGTGGTCTTACATCCAGCAAGGTTAAACAGAGGGTGGTAATACAGGACTTGAAATTGCAGGTGAACCTTACTTTCTTCCTGACTCGTCCTGACTGGAATTGATGCTTCAAGGCCCCAATGCCCTACTTCTGGCTTATATCCTTGAATCTCCAGCTTTATAATTTACCTCCACTTGACGTTTAGTACCTCCTTGCTCTAGGGATTGCCTCCAGATTCTGCATTCCTTCTCCTAGGGCACCATCTTCCTAGGGTGGATGCCTCACAGGCCGTGAGGCCTGGGTTTGGCCTTCACAGGCACATGGCCTGCACTTGTCTAAGGCACACTCTAGACTAGACTCCTTTCCCTTCCCCTGACTGGGCCTTATATAGACTAGGGCAACCTAGCTCCCTCTAGTGACTAGAGCTGGAATTACACCCCTAGCCGGCCTGCACATAGGACATTTCACAGTAACAGGGAAATAAAATACACTGATTTACATTGCATGGTACAAACAGCACCTTTACCAGCCTCCTCCTAACAGAGAGGAACGACAGCAGCCAAGTGACCCTTCCGTAGTGACGGGCAGTACAACTCCCGTACACTACACATAACATATGGACTAAGTCCTCACTCTATTAGTAAAATCTGAGACACTTGGTCAACACATTTTGATCAAAACACATCTAAGCCCACCTACCAAGCGACAAGGTGGTCTCTTTGAACTGAGACCACCTTGTCGTCTGGTAGGTGGGCTTAGATGTGTTTTGATCAAAATGTGTTGACCAAGTGTCTCAGATTTTATGAATAGAGTGAGGGCTTAGTCCATATGTCTTGCATCTATTATTACAGTGCATTATTTTCTGTGATTTTGTAAATGTAGCCATATACATCCGCGCAATTACTATCATATCGTGCAGGATGGTTTATATATAGTTTTTTCTGTGATTTTATATTAAAGGGGACAGAATTAAAGGGGGAAGAACCAACAGTCCCTAATTATGTAAAATATCCTTACAACACAGAGTAAAAGTACTTTTTCTCGAGACTGAAAGATGGCTGAGTGAAAGGTATCATTACATTCAGCTGAGCTAGCCCTACAAGGCACTGATGGGAATGTAACAAGTCCTGAAATTTATCAAGTTCTATACTCCAACATTTTCACTTAACAAAATCTTAGGCTTTAAGACTTTTTGGGCTAATCTGCATACACATTTTTGAGACAGGTTGCCTTTTTTACACCACATGCTCCACTTTTAAAAAATGGCTGGGAAAGTCTTTATGGTTAGATTGTCGAGCTGATTTAGACCAGATTTATCAACTGAGACTTTTTAAAAAGTTATCTCAGTATTATGTGCTCCATAATACTGTCAGTGTTATCCAATATATCCCAGACCTCTAAGGGTTAAATAGTATCATAAATCAATACGATGCCATGTGATTTCCGTCAGTGCTGGGAGGTCAGGACGGGAGCTGCTGCCTACCTACGCTGCGAGTCCGGAGTGTGGAACTCACCCATCAGAAAGGGGCCTCAGTCTTCATCCAGTGAAGGGGCGGTATAAAAAGTGGAGAATCTTCTCCAGACAGAAGTGTTAGATACATCCATATCAGGGATTTTGAAAACACAATTTTATAAATAGCATGATTTTTTTTAGATGTTTTTGAGTGGTTTTGGAGGGTGTATATTTTGATGTAAATCTGCATTTCTGCTTGCAGTTTTTCGCGCAGATCCACACAAAAAACAGGTAAAAAAAAAAAGTGTGGATGCATACAGAGTGTAGAGTCAGTTTTTTCCCCACTTCTCATTCATTTCTATACGGGATTCAGCACAGATTCTGCGCCTATATAGGCAGGCTGCTTCTTTTTTCCTTGCTTTTTTTTCCTTGCGGACCGCACATCGCCGGCACTCTCATAGAAAATGCCTTTTCTTGTCCACAATTGCGGACAAGAATAGGACATGTTCTATTTTTTTCGGGAACATGATTGCGGACCTGGAAGTGCAGATCCGCAATTATGGACCCGGGCGGGACATCGTCTGTCCCCATTGAAACTAATGGGTCCGCAATTCCGTTCCGCAAAATGGGGAACAGAATTGCAGACGTGTGAATGGACCCTTAGGCATAAAGATGCACCAAGTTTATCAAACTGCGGGGGTGCACAGTAATTCGACTTCCAGTCAGAATTTTACGAGCTGAGGCTGGAGATCCATTATCTATATTCAGCCATTAGTGATGTGAGAATCTCAGGACCACACAGGTGGGGTTCACTGGCTGCCGTTTGGGGACAACCCTGCCCGGTCTGAGTATAAGGAACTGCAAAAGGGTTGGTTTACTTTATCCATTGCTCAGATATATCAGCCTCAAGAATCTGGGAGACGTCACCACTGGACTTTCCCCATAATCTGAAAGGCATAACACGTCCGTAGAATGGGTCCACATCCGTTCCGCAATTTTGTGGAATGGGTGCGACGGACCCCTTCATTCTCAATGGGGACGGATAGGATGCGGACAGCACACTATGTGCTGTCCGCATCCGCATTTCCGGTCCACGGCTCCGTACTTCTGGTCCGTGGCTCCCGAAAAAAATAGAACATGTCCTATTCTTATCCGCAATAGTGGACAAGAATAGGCATTTCTATAGGGGTGGCGGCCCGGTGCATTGAAATTTGCGGATCCGCAATACACTACGGACGTGTGAATGGACCCTTAGAGTGATACACTCATGTCTATGCTTCCTTTCCCCCTATTGCTTCTGTTCTGGTGGCCACCCAATCCTTATATGTAATTGACTAAATCTGAAGTCACTGGTAGTAACTGTGTCCAGAATAAGAAGTAACGAGATTGTGTCCATTTACTACACAATGATAAAGGAGGAAGGGTGGTTATGTCCTAAAAATTCCACAAATTGAGCCAATTTTTTCAAAATCATGCAAATAGTATAATAATATATTTGGCACATCGTGCAGTGTAGGTGTTGTTGGCTTCAGAGTTCATTTCATGATCACAGCCAATTGTTATATTTTACTTTGGCAATGATTCCCTAGAAGTGAATATCAGCTAGAAGTAGAAATCCATCCTGTTACGTGGATACATTGTAGATACATTGATTACTTCTTCCAGGAAACATTTAATAAAGACTTAAAAATACAGATATTGAAGAATAACATTGCTGCTGCTTTCCTGCTCGGATCAATGGAGCGATGATGTGTGATTGCGACCATCAAACTGGTCCAAGGCCCGGGAATCCCATCGCGGGTATTCTCTGAAATGTCTCGGTGACATCAGCAGCATATAACAGGAGAGTAAGAAGTAACCATGGGGCCCTACTCCCCTAACTCCTAATGGGGCCCCATTCCCCCAGCACGACATTTAGAACATAGAAGACTCTTTTAGTCTCCCTAATGCACAAGGGATGGCGCAGTGATGTCACAACATTTAGAGAATGTGCACAGTGATGTCACAGCACTGGAGTAATACAAATAGTGATGTCACAGTACAGGGATAATGTCACCTGTGACACCATAACATAGAGCAAAAACATATAATCATGTCACATGCAGGTATAATTGACCTATGATGTCACCGTACAGAAATAATGCATGAGAGTTATCATTAATTGCACCTTCTGAATGGAGATGCCCCCCACCTGGCGCCTTCACATGTGGCAGATTTTGCTGCAGAAAATTTCCGTGACAGAAACTTAGTTCTATTCACACGAATGAGTCTTGCAGAAATCCATGCGCTTTCTGCCAAAACAGCCCCATTCAGATGAATGGAACTGCTTTTCAACCAGAGAAATCTGCAGCCTATGAAGGCCCCCCGGTAGTTGGGTCCTGCAGCAACTGCTGTGCCTGCTATTCTCTTACTTAAAGGGGTTATCCAAGACTAAAAATGTCCCCCAAATGCCCGGGCCCCGCACAATGAATCTACTTACCTGGCTCCGGTGTCAGGGGGCAGCCAATGGCAGTGCTTGACGGGGACGTGCCTCCCTAGTGTGGCCCATGATGCTAGGGAAGCCCGTTCCCATCACTGCCTGCCATTGGCTGCCCCCTGATACCGGATGTTTTCAGCTGAATCGGCGGTGCAGGGACCAGGAGCGGCGCAGGGAGCGGAGAGCCAGATAAGTAGATTCAGTGTGAGGGCCCCGGGCATATGGGCGACATTTTTTAGTCTCTGATAACCCCTTTAAGCCCATGGCACAGAGGTGATGGGGCCCTAAAGCTAAGCCTAACATGGGCCCCTTCCAGATTCTTAGGTCGGATATGTTGTAGGACCCGTGCAGAGGACCCCTGTAGAAGTTCTCACCAATCATTGAAATAAGGGTGGCAGAAAACCTGGCCGGGACCCCCTCTCTATAGGTACCCGACGGCAAAAAATTGTTCAAAAGTATACACGTATATTACCATATAAAACATAAGAAAAATAATAAAATAAATACATTAAATAAAGAATGTATAGAAAATATGACCATACTAAAAATAAGAAAGAAAATCTTGAAAACTCTGATATGATCCATGATCTTGGTGCATTAACCCCCGGGTGCAATGAGCGCCTGGTGCCTGACACATATGTGCATTATAATGATAGAAAATAAAAAGAACATAAAATGTTTCACCACCAAGAAAAACACGGTAACACAAGCGGGGCTCAGCTCCAGAATAAATGCATTTCACACCATTACTAAATGGATTTATTTGATACTGTGGGGATCTACGACCGTTCAGATAACGCTGGGCTTGTCAGCTGCTGCCCGGACACAAAATTCTTATTATTTTCTAGAAAATGGATAGGATTTTGTTATCCGCAGCCCTCACACTGGTGCCCTGGGACTCAGCATGGATTTCTAGGAACACATTGGCTTGAATTATAAAAGAGGTTTTCACAATCATTTATGTACAAACACAAAGGCAGAAGGAAACTTACGGTAAATGCGCTCATCTCTGAAAAATGCGCACTTCGCTTGAAGAAGCTGATCCAAGTACGCGCGGACGCATCAGGCTGAGCCTTGTGCGCACGCGCGAGATCTTACAGCGGGAGGGGGGGGGGGGAGGGAGAGGGAGAGGCGGCACAGAGGAGTAGGAGGCGGCACAGAACTCTGGAAAGGTGGCGCTGGGCACGAACGGCGGCGGGTGCCGACGGGCACCCTGCATGCCTGGACCTCCCCTTGGGCACCTTATTTCTTTGATTGACAGGTTAGTAAAACCTGTTTTTTGGCAAATTTAAGCTACTGATCGCATTTATGATCTCACATTAGGAATCATGAGGAAACACTGAGCATCAGCATATGTTTAGCAGACAGGGGTGAAAACTGGCGACAGAATCCCTTTAAAGGGGCTTTCCAGGTTTTTACTATTGATGACCTATGCTCAGGATTGGTCATCAATATCAGATCGATGGGGGTCCGACTCCCGGCACACCGCCAATCAGCTGGTTGAAGAGAAAACCACGCTCCGTGCGGGCGCAGCCTTCTCTTCATTGTTTACCGGCTCGCCATCGACAGCACAGCGATCAACGGTGTAATTACAAGTCGCCCCATTCACTTCTATGGGATGGCGAATACTACAGAGCCGTCCATAGAAGTGAACGGGACGGCTTCTTGTAGTTATACTGCTCACCGCTGCGAGGTCGACGGCAAGTAGGTGAACAATGAAGGACAGGCTGTGCTGGCACGGCACGCGGCCTTCTCTCATACAGCTGATCGGCGGGGGTGTCGGGTGTTGGACCCCCGCCGATCTGATATTGATCACCTATCCTGAGGATAAGTAATCAATATTCAAAGTCTGGAAAACCCTTTTAACTACCCAGTTGCACCAAATTTTAACTTAACTTTATCAAGGGCAGTCGTTGTGCGGTATCAATTTTGCTGCCAATGTGTATTTAACACTTGAATTGGCAAGTTAACATTTGCTACATCTGGATAGTAAAAAACAAAACAAACAAAAAAAACTGCAAATAAATGCAAAGAAAAAAGGAACCTCACAGCAAACACTGGGCTCCTGGATGCTGCTGGCCTATGCCTTTTCCCTACTATTCAGGAAACATACAGCCCGTCCTGTCTCCCTTCTCATGTGCTATAGGGGGGCTTTACTTCTTGATGTCACCACCCCACGTGATTGCTAATGTTCCTGTTATTGTATCAGGGAGTGTCCATAAGAATCCAAAAAGAGGAGGTGTTGGGTTTGGCCAGAGCTGGGTCCTCCTCCTTCTCAGGAGCCCCAGAGCAGATGCCTCTATTTACCAGGGGTGTTAATTGACTTTGAAGACCCCTGGGACACCATGAGGCATTGGCACGAGGACGTGGATACAATGGAGTGTGCTGTTAGTTGGTCCATGGGGCAAGTGCCCTGGTGCCTAATGCTTGCAATACCATTGATACGTATGCCCTTGGTCACATCTGGGTCATCGTTCCTTCCGGAGGAAGCTCTCCTGTAGCCTGCACCATTACGACCTTACGTTAGCTAATTATTTTTACTTTCCCTCAGTCCCCATCACCCGTGCCATTGGTCTCTGTAAGGAAGCAGCTGAGCTGAAGCTATAAAAATCTGTGCTAACCATATTGTGTGACTAAGCAGTGAAAATATTACACCGCAGAAAAAGTATGAAGGTGACGGCGTTGTCATTGTTCGCTAATTGCAAAGTGCAGATTTTCAGTCAAGTGTAAATCGCTGCTACACGCGACTCCTCTGAAGGGCCAGGCAGGACTCCATCTGTTACAGGGAAAAGGCGCCTTCGCCGTCTTCTGTACAACTTGCTTTTGTGTAAAATATAAGATATGGAGACTGAAGAGTGAAACCATTAGCAGCTTCTGCGAGGCTAAAGATAGAAAGGGAAGAGCTTCACAAAAAAATCTCACTGAAGGTTGATTACAAAATCCTAATGATAAATGTAAATGGCGTGAGCTGGGGATTATGAGGGCACCCGCTAAATACCTCGGACAGACGATAATATTTACATGCACCCCTCTCTTGGAGGGGGGTCATATCTGGATGCTTTCCTTCTGTACATAATTTCAAACCCGGAATTGTTTAAGTCCTGCCTTCCATGTAGACTACGGGGGTCATTTACGGTCAGAAATACGCCAATATTAGGCATATTCCTGGTGCAGACTGCAGTGCCAAGGTTATTTGCGCCACAATCTGCGACTTTTCCCCGCTCACACCAGGTCTAAAAAAGTGTGTGTGGCATAGGTGGGGAAGGGGACGGGTCCATCTCATTTACCATTTTCTGAGTCTGTTTTGGGGCGTAGAAAATGTTCTAAATGTAAGACAGCAAGGAAACTGTCTTACATTTAGACCGGCGCTGGATGCACGAAGTTATGGAGAGGCCAGCGCCACCGCCAATGCAGGGGCTTATTGAGACTGGTGTCTAAAACGCGGGTCTTAGTAAATGACCCCCTAGGAGCTCTCCTTCTCTTCTGACTGTCCCCAGCAGCAACATGTTCCAGACTCCATGGTTTATTCCCCACCTCAGTGATGGCACATTGTTCATTATCTGTATTAAAGGCTGGGTAAACCTAAGCATAATGTGTGTGTAGCTACAATGATAAAAAGCATCCATTTTCTAATTAGTCTTCATTAACAATATCCGGCCGTTTTGTGTCTACAGCTGCTATGTAGACCTATGCATCTCCATGGCAACAGACTACAAACAAGCCCCTTGTAGTCTGATCCTGCAGTCACACTGTCTTCGATTTGTCGTCTACTTCTTACTAACATATCAGGAAGTAAGAGTATGGCTGCAAGCCCTGACTACACTGAGTTTATTTGTAGTCTGTTTCCATGGAGATGCAAAGTTATAGATACAATTTGTAATAAAAGCTATTTACAACGTTGCTTCATATTACATTTTAGAAGCACTGGACCAATAACAAATGCAGTTTTGAAGGGTTAGTTAGCCAAGGGATTGTCTCAGGATACTAACTACTACCCGTTAGTTAGGGTCAGTGATGCTTGGGACGATATTTAGTGAAGTTTGCTGAAAGACAACCCTTTTCTCTCCTGCAGTGTAAGCATTCACAGCAGGATGATCAGTGAACTACATCACCCAGCATGCCTAGATACTGTCACAGGAGATCTGTGTACCACTCTATATGCAGAACGTTTTAGTCTATACTTCCAGTGCTCACTTGTATTATTATTATTAGAGATCAGCGAATCGAATCTCACAAAGTGGAATTCGATCCAAATTTCAGGTTAAATTTGATTCACCTCGAAGCCAAATTTCCTTGTGCTTCGTGTCAGCGAATCGATTTAACCTGAAAGAGAAAAAACAAAAAAATTCAAACTTACCTCCTCCATTTCCTCGCGACGGTCCGTCCGCTGCCCTCTTAATTGAAGATCTTGGCTGAAATCCCATGCGTCCCAGCCGGTGTTATGACGTAATCTTGCCCTGCGCAGGATCTCGCTCCAGATCTTCAAGCAAGATGACGGCGGCCGGCTCGTCACGAGCAAATGGAGGTGGTAAGTTTGATAAAAAAATAATTCAGTCGAATCAAACTTTTCAATTATTCACTCATCTCTAATTATTATTATATATTTAGGTGTAAGACGCATACAGTCAGATCTATGATATCTTACCCGAGACAGTGATAACGTGTTCTAACCTCTGCAATATCCAGCAGGGACTATTTGTGCACACAGATTATGTAGCCTTAGGCCTAGAGCCCCAGGCATCGATTCAATCAGTTATATATGGAGAGGAATGGGAGAGGGAGCTGTCAGGGGAAGGCAGGAGAAGAAGCCTCACAGATATGAATGTCGGTGACTGGTAGACCCCAGGAGAGCTAATATGGCTGACAGGAGGAAACGTCTGAGCCTAGAAGGGAAGGAGACAGCACAGCGTGACTGCTCAGGGCCTCGCAGGAGGAGTGCGGTCATTCTCCCTGATCCAGAGCTCTGGACCTCAGACTGGACCAAAGGTTCTCCTTCCAACAAGACAATGGCCCTAAGCACACGGCCAGGACAAGACAGGAGCGGCTGAGAGACCACTGTGGAATGTTCTTAAGTGGCCGGCCAGAGCCCGGAACCCAATGGAACATCTCTGGAGAGACCTGACAACCTCTGTCCACCGACGGCCCCCGTCCAACCTGACAGAGCTGGAGAGGATCTGCAGAGAAGAACGGCCGAAATCCCCAAATCCAGGTGTAAAGCTTGTGGCATCTCCAAGAAGACTGGAGGCTGGAATCTCTGTCAAAAGGGTTGAAGACTTATGTCCCGAGTAAAGGTGCTGAAGACTTATGTCCTGGGTATAGGGGCTGAAGATTTATGTCCCGAACAGGGCCAGCGCTACCGTTAGGTGAACTATGCGTTCGCCTAGGGCGCCGGCCTGCTGGGGGCGCCCTGGTGGGCTCCCCCTGTCTGGGGCTGCAGCGCTGGGTGAGCGGCTCTTGAGCCACCCCCAGCACCATTACAGGGGGCTAGAAGGTGGAGGGCCTTCTTAAATATGGCAGATCAGGCACCTGCTTACCCTGATGGCAGGTGCCTGCTCTGCCAGTAAATTTCCGGAGGAGAGGAGGCGGGCGGCAAGGGAGGCTTTCTAGCAGCTCCCCACTCCTCTCTCGCGCGCCCTCTGTGATGCCGGGAGCTGGAATATGATGTCATTCCGGCCCCATCATACTAAACGGCGCGCTGGAGGACAGAGGAGCTGCACCACACTGGACCCCAGGGAGGTGAGCGTCTGCCTGTGTGTGTCTGTCAGTGAGTGAGTGTATGTCTGTCAGTGAGTGAGTGTATGTCTGTCATTGAGTGTATGTGTGTCTGTCATTGAGTGAGTGTGTATGCCTGTCTGTCAGTGAGTATCTGAGTGATTGTATATCTGTCAGTGTGTGTCGTTCAGTGAGTTTGGGCGTGTCTGTCAGTGTGTGCGTGTCTGTCAGTGTGTGTCTGTCTGTCAGTGTGTGTGCGGGTCTGTCTGTCAGTGTGTGCGTGTCTGTCTGTCAGTGTGTGCGTGTCTGTCTGTCAGTGTGTGCTTGTCTGTCTGTCAGTGTGTGCATGTCTGTCAGTGTGTGCGTGTCTGTCAGTGAGTGAGTGACATGAGGGGGCGGCAAAATGGATCTTTGCCTAGGGCGGCAAAAATCCTTGCACCGGCCCAGTCCCGAATAAAGGGGCTGAAGACTTATGTCCTAAGTAAAGGGACTGAAGACCCTACCAAGAAAGAAGCAGAGGGACGACCTGGAGGCAGGGTGCACACAGCAGCATGGCCCTGCCCTTGGTGCACTTAAAGGAGTTGGCCCATCTGAGACATTAATGGCATGTCGTTAGGATATCAGTGTTACATAGGTCTACTCTCCATTATTCGATGCTGGAATTCAGAAAATAACTTGGTTGTTTTTGGAATGAACATAGCAGCGAATGGAGAGCTCACTGCGCATGTGCAGCCACCTCTCTATTCACCTCTATGGCACTGCCGGAAATATCTCGGCTGCTCTCTGTTCACCTTGAGGGCCACTTCTGGAGATAGAAGAAGGTCCTAGAGGTGGACACGCGGTATGCCATCAATGTCCCAGGTAGGACAAACCCTTTAACTGCTCATTTGCATTTAGCTTAAAATTACTTTTTCTCCAGAATGAAGCAAGGAAGAAGTGAACGGCATAATTACACTCAGCTGAGCTGGCTCCGCGCGGCGGTGTGCCGGGTGTAGCAGTCGACTTCCTGCTGACAGGCTCCCTTTAAAAATAACACTTGTCGGATTTATTAGATTTATGCAGGAGAAACGTTTCACTTGGATCGTGATAAGCGCGCTTTGTGACACCGATTATTTCCGATCTGAAGCCTGCGAGACTGAATGAGCTAATATTTGTACATTGTAGATCATAGCGTCCTCCCTGACAAGATGAGCGCAGATCCTGGGTCCTTCGGCTGCAAATGAAGGCTCAGACAAGAGGAGATGATGGGAGTCTCCAGAGAGAAGATTAAAATAATACGTTCTTGAAGATCCGTGACAAGCGGCAGGAATTATGACAGTTTTAGTTGGGTTTATTTCCTGATTTTGCCTCATAGAGTCTTTTTTTTCAGCGAATGGCACAATTAATAACCTCCAAGACTCCTTCCGTGCCCATCGAGGCTTCTCTGCCTAATGGGACGAGGCTCCCCCGTGTCTGAAGCTGTCGGCCGGGATAGTCTCGTGTAAGGTTTCCCTGATGGCATCATTTCTGGAGCTCGACTCTTTACATCCTGAGATCTTGAATTCGCTTACATTTTTTCAGCAAGCCGCATGTCTGTAATGATATTCAAGATTACAGATGACCATGAGCAGCAGAAACGCGTCCGCCCGCGTGACGTCTTGGCACGAGCTCAGAGCGTTCACCCTCCGGGTCACTGCTCCAGATTCCATCCAGATTGCCAGCGGCTGAAGGTCGTCATTGCTATGCAGAGCGCTACGTGACCGGCGACGGGCAGCCACACAGCTGTACGTCCCAGATGGAGGGTGACACCGCCGAGGAGAGTGACAGCTCGCCCCCGACATTTGACAGAGCTGTCAGTCACACGATCAGCAGCGTACTGACCACGTGTGCTTGCCAAGTTTTCCTTGAATAAGTTAAGAAAGTAAGAGGAAAACACACGATGCTACTTTACGGAGAGAAGGAGCTCAAAGATGAAGGTCAATTTTAGGTTCTTGGATCCACTGGTGACCCGTGACTTCAAGTTAAAGGGACCGAGTCATGAGCAGAACAGCTGTCCATATGCAATTTTTTGGGTGCTCCCCCCATAGGCGGGCATGTGCATACCTACTCTAGCCTTACATGAGACAGATGACCAGCAAGCTGGATAGACCACTTGCAATACTGCATTTCTCATGCAATGGCCGCTGCAGGGCGAAATTATCTTAACCATTTCAAGCCCAGGTTTTTTTTTTTTTTTTGCGTTATCGTTTTGCGCTCCCTGCCTTCCCAGAGCCATAACTTTTTCATTTGTCTGTTCACATAGCCATTTGAGGGCTTGTTTTTTGCAGGACAAGTTGTACTTTCCAACGCCACCATTTAATATTAACATATGATGTAGTGGGAAGCGGGAAAAAAATTCCAAATGGGGTGAAATTGCAAAAAAAAAAATTCCACCACAGTGTTACGTTTTTTTAATTTACGACGTTTGATGTGGGATAAAACTGACCAGTTACTCATATTAATTTTTTGTCACCATATTTTGACCCCTATAACTTTTTTGTAATGATGTGTACGGAGCTGTATGGGGGCGATCTGACCTTTTCATTGATACCATTTGGGGTGTGTATGACTTTTTGATCACTTTTTATTAAAAAATTTGTAGAAAATGAAGCAACTAAAAATCGCGAATCGGCCACTTGGGCGCTTTTTTCCGTTTTGCTGTTTGCCGTATGGGGAATATATTTTTATACTATGGTTGTTTTCATACGTTGCGACACCATGATGTGTATTTAAATTTTTTTTTTAATTTTATGTTTTTTTTAAAAAAAAAATTCCTTTTTTTTTACACTTTTTTATAGTTCTCATAGGGAACTATAACATGCAATCATCTGATTGCTATTATCATAGATTCCAATGCATTTACATTGGAGTCTATGATGATTTTAGTACTTTCCTATGAAGCTCTATTACAGGCAAGGGCTCCATAGGAAATACTATGCAGCAGCCTCCTGTCATTCACAGACAGGGGCTGCTGCATACACTCTCTGGCTCCTCCGATCACCACAAGGAGGAGCAGGAGCACAAGCGAAAGCTTTTGGTTTTCAGCACGCCCAGATGCCGAGGTTAGGATTGACCACGGCATCTGAGGGGTTAAATATCCATAATCGGCATTACTGCCGGTTGCGAACATTAGCTGCGGGTGTCTGCTATAGGAAGCAGACGGCCACCCGCTGTTATGGCGCCCGCAGCGGGCAGGAGCGGGTGCCATCTTTAAAGATCCTGCCCAATTACATATCTGTACGTCAAAAAATTAACTCACCTCATCCATTTGATCGCGCAGCCGACATCGTCTTCCTTCTTCTTCTTTGAGGACCTGCCAAAGGATCTGCACTGACGTCATTGCGCTCACCACGTCCTCAAAGAAGATGAAAGAAGACGATGCCTGGCTGCGCGATTAATTGGATGAGGTGAGTTATTTTTTTTTATTTTTTAACCTCTCAATCCCCATTTTAGTAAGCATTCTCTATTAAGAATGCTATTATTTTCCCTTATAACCATGTTATAAGGGAAAATATTAAAATCTACACAACACCGAACCCAAACCCGAACGTCAGTGAAGAAGTCAAGGTTCGGGTCTGAGTACCACATTAATTTTTTTATCACGCGCGTGCAAAATGCATTGTACTCGCGCGAAAAAAATTCAACAATGCAACCCAATCGCAGTCAAAACTGACTGTTATTGTGTGCGCACTCGGGCGGGTTTCCTGCAATGCACCCTGGACGCATCTGGAGAAAATCCGGGACGCCCGTGTGAAAGAGGCCTCAGCATGTACACCTGCTCCACTGTTCTGTAAACTGTCATAGAATTACATGGAGCATGTGGGGAGTTGTAGTATTACAACAGCTGGAGTGCTGAAGGTTACTGACCCCTAACATAGTAAGTGGTGCAGACACTGAACAAGTAGGAGGTGTTGGGAGATCAGCTGCCTACAACATTTTCAATGCAGATTTAGAAGAGAATGAGAAATTCCTTAAAACTGTGAAACAATATATTAAAATCTCGCAATTTCAGGTGAACCGGAGCTTCCATCTGATGAAACTGTCACAAGAAATGAACGTGGAGAAGGTCTGTGCGGCTCCTGACTTCCTTGTGGATCTGTGAATATCACACCTTTGTGACCTACTTACCAAACCTGCACTTAAAACACTAAAAAGCAGGAAAAATCTATTTTCTCGCCCTTGTTCTCAGCTATTAGGTCAGCAGAAACGCATAATGGGTGTGAAGTCGTCTCCTTTAACACATTGTAACGTGAGTGACTGCAAATCATTGAGGACTCGAGCAGATTGATGTGAAGCCATTATATATATATATATCTGCTCACAGGAATCCATCACTACAGCGGTGCCCCTGAGTGTCCTGCCTCTTGCCCCTGAGTGTCCTGCCTCCTGCCCCTGAGGGTCCTGCCTCCTGCCCCTGAGTGTCCTGCCTCCTGCCCCTTAATGTCCTGCCTCCTGCCCCTGAGTGTCCTGCCTCCTGCCCCTTAATGTCCTGCCTCCTGCCCCTGAGTGTCCTGCCTCCTGCCCCTGAGTGTCCTGCCTCCCGCCCCGTCCTGCCTGAGCTCGGATATGGAGACCGCTTAAAGCCCGACGGAAATAGCCGAGCCAGCTCTCTGCTATTTTTGGCGGCCCCATAGAAAATAAATCGAGGGCGGCTGCACATGCACAATGCACCCTCCAACACTTTTTGGGCTCCGTACTGGATGGGACCCGCACCTATAAGACAATGGGGGCATATCCTAGCGATATGCCCCCATTGTCTGTGACGAGACAACCCCTTTAATGGCAAGGAACTGGAGCTCAAAGTCTACTAAGAAGTTGTGAAATTCTTGACTTACTTTACAAAAACCTTTAAAGCCCATCTGTCAGCAGATCTGTCCCTATGACACCGGCTGACCTGTTCCATGTGCGCTCGGCAGCTGAAGGCATCTGTGTTGGTCCCATGTTCATATGTGGCCGCATTGCTGAGAAAAATTATGTTTTAATATATGCAAATGAGCCTCTAGGAGCAATGGGGGCGTTGCCATTACACCAAAATGCTCTGCTCTCTCTGAAACTGCCACACCCTCTGCAGCTTGATTGGCAGTGAGAACATCATCACACCTGCTCGGCCCTGGCAATAAAGTGCAGAGGGCGCAGAAAGAGCAGAGCCTCTAGGTGTAATGGTAACGCCCCCGTTGCTCCTAGAGGCTCATTTGCATACATTAAAACATAATTTTTCTCAGCACTGCGGACACATATGAACATGGGACCAACACAGATGCCTTCAGCTGCCGAGCGCACATGGAACAGGTCAGCCGGTGTCATAGGGACAGATCTGCAGACAGATGGGCTTTAAAGGTTTTTGTAAAGTAAGTCAAGAATTTCACAACTTCTTAGTAGACTTTGAGCTCCAGTTCCTTGCCATTAAAGGGGTTGTCTCATCACAGACAATGGGGGCATATCGCTAGGATATGCCCCTATTATCTTATAGGTGCGGATCCCATAGAGAACGGAGCCCAGAAAGTGTTGGAGGGTGCACTGTGCATGTGCAGCCGCCCTCGATTAATTTTCTATGGGGCCGCCAAAAATAGCGGAGAGCTGGCTCGGCTATTTCCGTCGGGCCCATAGAAGTGAATGGGAGAGATGGCCGGTCATGCGTGGTGCTCTACCATTCACTTCTATGGGGAGAGCGCTTGGTGGTGGCAGGACCGGAATCCTCCAGCCACCACCTTGCGGGGCTACGTTCCCGATATAGGTGGGACCCGTACGTATAAAACAATGGGGGCATATCCTAGCGATAAGCCCGCATTGTCTGTGATGAGGCAACCCCTTTAAGATTAGTGATGAGCGGCAGGGGCAATATTCAAATTCGCGATATGAATAAAATGTATTTTTCATAAAACTGAATAAGACTAGAATCACACTAGGGTTAAGAGATCCAGCAGGCTGTTCCTGTCTAAATGTCCGTCGACCCCATTAACTATTACAGGGACCATCAAAAATCCAGCCGCAGCCCTGCAAATATGTCGAGAATTAGCCGACCGTACGGCTTTTTCAGTACGGCTTTTTCAGTATTTTGCCGTCCGTTTTTAACTGATCTGTTGTTCCTTTTTTTGTTTCCGTTCTGTTTACATTTCCGTTCCATAGTTCTGCAAAAAATCTCTGTATGGTTTACGTATGCGATCCTTTGTTTGCGGATCACAAACAGAAACATAAAATTATAATCATTAATGTAATGTACAGTAACGTGTTTTAACAGTAACACATGGACAAAGTGGGCATGGATCCGCAAAAAACGGTAGACATGCGCATGTGTTGCATATGCCTTCCATATTTTTTGCGGACCCATTGACTTTAATGGAGCCACGGATCGTTATTTGCGGCCAATAATAGAACAAGTTCTATCTTTCAACGGAACAGACATACGGAAATATGCAAACGGAGTACATTCAGTTTGTTTTGAAGAATCATTGAAATGAATGGTTCTGCATATGGACCGCAAACTGAATCCGCAAAAACGGATCGGAAAAGGAAAAAAAAAAACCCGTTCATGTGCAAGAGGCCTTAGGGTATGACGGCACAGGGCAGGTTTTACAAAGCAACATTTCCTTTGTGGACGTTGCGATGATTCAGCAGCAGATTTTTCACTCTGGATTTGTTGCAGATTTTTTGCAAATGGTAACATTTCCGATGGAGATCCACAGTATACATCGACACTATAAAGGCTCTTGAAAAAAAAATTTTTTCTGTGGCTGAGATTTTGTGGCAAAGTAAGGACATCCTGAGTAATTTTGTCTTTGAGGAGAAGGATTCCTCTGACTTTGAGATGTTTTCTCGCTGGGGGCCAGGTTTGAGGGCTGGCGATCTGTACAAGAGCTTGATATCAAGCTTGACCTTCTATAGCCTGATGGACCTCACAGTTGCCTCATGGTGGACTGGGGGTGAATCATCCTGGGCTCCTCAATATGGGGACAGATGTCATAGGAAGTCCACAGAGTTCCATCAGTAGACTGCTATGCTGTGTTTAATCTGCAGGGGGCACTGCACTAAAAGGACTATGTGCTAATGTCCCCTAATTCCCAGCAATGGCACCCCTCCACTGTTCCTGGGCAGCGCCCTTGAAGAAGTGATGTATTAAAGATCCCAGCAAAGTAAGGGAGGAATGAAAGAGTTAACTTCCAAATCTCCTAAACCTGGACCCAACGCAAATATTGTTTCTGTTGTTTTCTTTTTTACCTTCAGCGATTTCTGGGTAATTTTTCAATAACTCTGCGCCTGCCGGTGTTTGTAGAATTCATATTTTTAATATAAATTTCTGGACGGTGATGAATTCTTTCCGCGCTCGGCTCCTGGATTTGATTTACCGCCACATGCCCTGAATTTCTATCTTTTTCTATAACTCGACTGATTGATTAAAGGGAAGCAAAACTCAAAGCAACAACTGCAAACAGAGGCTCCATTAACACCCACAGTACAGAAGGAGAAGATCAGCAAATGTTTCTGCTTGTGTCGGTAGATAAGTCGTCAGCAGCTACTTTCCCTCCTCTCCCGACGGCACAATACCCGCCATACCCGTCCAGCAGATCTCTTCTAGCCTTTAGACAGATGAGCCATCGGGGCTTCAAAGAGAAAGGGACTCCATCCCTCATGTCCTTCTGATGGGACTGTCTGCAAACTACTCAAAGGGACCCGCATGGTAGAAATCCCTAGATAGTGGGGACCCCTGGGAAACCTATAAGCCTACCCTGCAAAAGGCGCTATCACCCAGCGTTTCAAGTGTCTGTGACTGCATAATACAGATATTATGAGAATGAACCAGAAGGCTCAGGATGAACACTGTATGGGACCAGTCAGCAAGAATTCACTGATAATTCAGGTACAATGCCTTGTAGCACTAGCTCACCTGACATCATGGAGAGAATCAGACACAAGGGACCCTGCCTTCTGTTTCTGGTCTATAAAGGACTATTTCAGCAGGTTAAAAAGTAGCTAAAAGATGATTTATTCTCCTCCTTCTTCTTCTACTTCTTTATTATTATTATTATTATTATGTAAATATGGTTATTAATTTATCTGTTGTTGTTAGAAGGATGCGCAGTGTTGCTCGAGCCTACCATCTGTGCACTTAACTGATCATTTGCATACGGATTAAAAGTACATTTCCTCCATAATGTAGGATCCCTAAGTGAAAGGTGTTCTTACAGGTGAGCTAGTCCTACAAGGCATTGTGCCTGAATTATCAGTGAATTCTTGCTGACTGGTCCCATACAGTGTTCATCCTGAGCCTTCTGGTTCATTCTCATAATATCTGTATTATGCAGTCACAGACACTTGAAACGTTGGGTGATAGCGCTTTTTGCAGGGTAGGCTTATAGGCCACAGCCACAGTTCTCTTCACTTTCGCTAATTTGTTCTTGACTACGCTGTAGCCTCTAGGGCAGGGATGCTCAACCTGCGGCCCTCCATCTGTTGCCAGCCTACAATAAGGACCTGCTGGGAGTTGTAGTTTTGCAACAGCTGGAGGGCCGCAGGTTGAGCATCCCCTGCCCTAGGGAAATATATAAAAGTCAGATTATGAGATTTATTGGACTTGTGATTTAATAGAAATCCAGGAGGATGAAGAGATTGCAGTCAGTGCAACTGGAGAGTTACTCTTCCTTTAAGGATTTAAAAGACAAAAAAAAAAAGAGAGGAAAAAGTGCAATGCATCTGTTATGTAGAGGAGGACACATTAGAAAACATCGCTGTGACTCTGCCTTACATTAGCACCTATTTAGAAACATTTTGTACTTCTAGTTGAGTGGTGTTGTGCCGATAACAATCTAACTTGGCAGCCAGATGTGAACTCCGTGAGCGAGGCGTCTGATCGGTGCCCCATAACCAGACTGAGACGACGCATGCATTTACATAGGATGGGACTGCTTCTGTTTGCCCTAGGAGGGGGTAATAAAGGGAATAATAGAGGAGGTAATAGGGAATAATGGAGGGGGTAATAGAGGGAATAATAGAGGAGGTAATAACAGGGAATAATGGAGGGGATAATAGAGGGGGTAATTGAGGTGTAATGGAGGGGGTAATAGATGGGTAATGGAGGGGTAAGAACCAATAATGCAAGGTCATCCATTTATTTTAACAGAAAAACTGCAGTGCTGAGGGCAGGTTCGCATTCACGTTATGGAATAATTCCCTTAGGTTCCGTTATAACAGAATATAACGTAATTATAAGACGGAATGCAAGACGAAACTCTAAGAGGCATTCTGTTTTTGCATGTCTATGGGGACAAACAACGGTCCCATATACTTGACAGAAACAGAACTAATAGTCAAAAGGACTATTTTTTTCCTTCATGTAAAACGGAACCAAACAGAACTGTTATTTGTCCCATAGACATGTATTAGGACGGAGAAAAACGGAATGCCTCTTAAAGGGTTCTGTTTTGCATTCCGTCCTAAAATTCCATTATATTACATTACAACGGAACCTATAACGGAATTCCATAACGTGGTTGCGAACCGGCCCTTAGTAATGGCTCCATGGAGCCCACGTCTTCTGATCATCTTAATATCATGTATATTTGTGTCGGGGCAGAACTAGAGAAGGTAAAAGCTGAACTTCTTAAGATTTGCTGTGAACTTGTGCCAGCCAATCAGGAGTGTTGTATAAAATCATGTGATGAGCAGCGCAACACGACTGCATAAATTATCAGTTTCAAGTGGAACCTGAGCAAAATGCCAGCTTTGAAGCACTGGGGTCCTAGATTTCAATTCGACCAAGGACAAAATATACCATTTGTTTATGTTTTTATAATAATTCAAAATTCCTGTTGTTTTTTACAGGAGAGTCGGTACCCTACTCTGATGTCACTTCCTCTGTAGATCTCTATAAAGCTATTAACAATGCAATATAAAAACATAATTTAAAAAAATTTAAAAAAACAACAAACATTGCCACTTGCAGTTTATCAAGCAGGGCAAAAATAAATAAAAATGAAGCAAAAAATGATAAAACATGCACATGCTACAATAAAAAAAAAATTGCTGACTCCCCTAAAAAAGGCACCCACAGGTAAGTAATCGTTTAACTGGTTTTAATAATTCCTCTAGTTCTTTTTTTTTTTTTTTTCATACAAAATGCTCACAAAAACTCCTGGCAGGATATTTACATGCAGAACTTCCTGTTTTCATCAGCTTTCTCTTGCGTTTTCAAATCAATCCCAGCATACATGGAAGGGGGTTGCAGGGGACAAGACTAGTTCAAAGGGAACAGTGTGGCAGGTGGAGCACCGTACAGAGCAAAGCCTGCTGGGATTGGTTACAAACACCCACAAGAATCTGATGAAACAGGAAGTTCTGCTTGTAAACATCCTGCCAGGATACAGTGATGCTGAGAACAGGGAGAGGAAAGCGCTGACATGAGAAACAGGTATATGGGGCAAAGTATGAAATGTTTGAGGTAATCTTGACAGATAAAAAAATGTCATTATGAAACTGGTGAACCCCTTTAAGACAGGCATTTCTTGAACCATCTTAATTACAAATTCTGCACCAGATATAACCTTGCATCTGGATTCTGGTGTCAATTGTTCCAAAATGTCCAAGCATCCTGCTACCTCCAGCATTCATTGAGTTGAATAGAGTGCCAGATCAAATGTGTGACCAATCAGACCCATCCCCTTTACTGTGGACAGGAGATATATTTGTATTGTATGGGCAGTACGGTGGCTCAGTGGTTAGCACTGGTGCCTTGAGGTGCTGGGGTCCTGGGTTCTCCCGGCGTTTGCATGGGCTTCCTCCGGGTTCTCCTGTTTCCCCCCCCCACACTCCAAAGACATCTGATAGGGAACTTAGATTGTGAGCCCCACTGGGGAAAGTGTGATGCTAATGTCTGTAAAGCACTGCGGAATATGTCAGCGCTATAAGTGCATAAAATAAATAAAAATAGTATTTGGATAAACCCCTAGGGCAAAAAACTTCAGCATTATTGCTTTCTTTATCACGAATCAAACGAGAGGTCAAATTCACCAGAACAGTGTTGTGACTGGAGCAGAAAACACAAAGTAACTCAGCATCAGAATGAGAGAAGTAGCACTAATGATTATCACGTTATAGCATGACGCTATACTGAGGCGGGTGAATTTATCTCTCGGCATTCTTGGCACTTTCCCGTGGTCCTGTGCTCTTATTACGGAAGAAAAACTGCCTTTAATTTCTGCAATTAGTTGATTAGTTTGTTAGTCAAGAACAGAACCTAACCTCCGTGCAGTTTTAATGAGTCTTAATTTCCCTTTAACAGCAACAAGGAACAACTAACGAGATGGTGATTACTTGTTCTGCTCGGTGCCTATGGTAACAACCAGAAATAGGGCTCATTATAAAGAAGGGGGTCAAGTAATCCTAATCTTCTGCTCTAAACACTTTTTGCACCTGTTCTTGATCTACTTAAAGGGGCAATTTAAGGGTCACAGGGCTCTAGGTAGGGTCTTTAAGAAGCAAGTGTTAGAGGGCCATTGACTAACTAAATAGACCTTAGGGGTCAGGTTGTATGAGGGAGCATAAAGTGATCTGGCATAAAAGGTCTGGTATGAGGAAGTGCGGTAGTGGGGGGGTTTGGGCACACCCCAAGCATGCAGGGCCCTCTACTCAGATGCGCTAACATCTGATTAAGGGCACCCCTCAATTCTTTGGCGGAGCTTCACTTTTGAGTGAATGGGAATTTCAGCAGTAACATGGCACGGCCACCACAGTTTGAGTGGAGCTGTTTTTCTGGCCTAATTCTTAGTGGTAGTGATGGCGCAGTGGCGTCAGGGTACCTGATTGGTGGGGGAGCCGGGTGTCAGGTAACTTGCAATAATTTTGAAATGCCACATTGGACATGTTACATCTAATGTGTTACATATGTGGTATGTGGGTCTTATACCGCAGCACTCGGGGAAGGTATTGCACTATGGAGGGTAAACTATGCTGTGCGCACAGGCTCTGGACATGCTGTATATCGGTGCAAATCCTGGTGCTGGACATTGTTGTAAAGCCACAGTGAGGACAGGTGGACACACCCGGTAGTTATACACTGCACTGTGATATAGTGAAAATGTACTGAATTGCATTGTATATAATGTATGTGGGTTGAAACCACACTGAGGCTATGCTGCCCTGTGTCGGTCAATTGTATTATTACTGTTGAATAATATGTTATGGGAATGCACAAGACAAGAACCTTTTTGGCCACCTGATTTAATTTGGCAATTAGATTGGTGCGCGACTTACTGCTGGGACCCCACCAATGAGAATGGAGGCCCTTACCCCAAAAATGGAGTGGCTGGTCAAATACGCATGCACTGTGCTACTTAATTCATCTCTATGGGAAATCCAGAGATAACCAAGTGATGTACTCACTATATTAGCAGCAGTCTAATAGTGAATGAGAGTGAATAGAGCAGTGGCACACACGCTTGGCCAGTCACTTAATTCACTTTTGAGGTATTCTCGTGATTGGTGGGAGAACCAGAGGTAGATCCCGCAACATCTAATAGTTATGCCCATCTCTAACTTGAAAATCCCTTTACTTTATTCAGGTCCTTTAGGTTTAGTTATAGCACATGGCAGAGTTGTAATAAATAGTGGTGCTCTGCAGTCCTCATAGCGAGTAGCAGGAAGACAGATTTAAGAGTGAGCTGGAAAGTAGTGATAAGCGGCAGGGGCAATATTTAAATTTTCGATATTTTGCAAATATTTGGGCGAATATTCGTCATAAATTATTATTCTTATTTTCTTGATTGTGAAAATCGGCAATGTAATATGCGCATATTTTGCACATAATACAGACGTGGGTCACTATTGCTACATTTTTTAAGCTGCTAGAAGTTTGGACTGGAAAAAATGGTTGGCACGGCAGAACATTACAATAGCTTTATATGCAGGTAGAGTGCTCCGACATAGTCGCGATTGTGCAAATTGCCAAGTAATGATGCGCATATTTTTGCACAATACGTGCAACTTCACATTTTAGCAGGTCTAACTACATATGAGTGATTGGTGCACTAAGTATTGTTGTGAACTTGTGACATCACAGCACCATGTCTGTAGCATGTATGTATGGACAGCAGAACCTATCACACTACCTAACACCCTGCACTATATCACTATCTAACCCACACTGACTATCTCCCACTAACTATCTGTATTATATATAGAAGATAACTAACTAACTAACTAACTAACTAACTTACTAACTATCTAATGTAATGTGACAGCAAAGCACAGAGCACAGCAATGACACTGCTCTCTCTCAGAACTGCAAAAAACTGCAGAAAATGGCTGCTGGGGAGGTTCTTATATAGTAAGGGGTAGGTGACTTTCCTATTGGTTGCTAGGGATGTTGCTAAGTTCAGACAAAGACTTTGCATCCTTCTTATTGGCCCACAAGCAAGAAGCAGGGAGAGATCATGGGTTCAGAGGAAAAAAAATCTAGAATATTCGCAAATACGAATATATAGCACTATATTATAAATCTTCGCGAATTCTCAAAGTGGCGATATTCACGATTATAATTTGAGATGCGAATATTTAAGCCCTACACTACATTAAGCTGCTACTGGAGTCAGAGCCAGCAATACTTCTGCATACAGTTAGCTGGCAAGTAGAGGTGAATGATACTAGTCTTTAGGGAACCAAATCTCAGAGCATAGATAGGATCACAGCAGATCGTCATAGTGAAAATGAGCAGTAGAAAAAAGCTCCCTAACCCATGCATCCTGGGAGGCCTATATAACAGTCAGGCCTGTGACCAAGACCAGTCAGCCGACCACCTGAAAGCATCTCTGTGTGAGAGACAATGTGTAGCACTTTGTGTCACAAAGAACTGATTGTGCAGATTCTGCTGTTCTGCATTACATGTAGAGATAGTCATGGTAATAAATACAGATATAACCATGTTCATAGCTACCAATCTGAGGAGACCAGAACCAGTGTGTTGATACCCAGAGAGCAGAAAATTCAATGCAAGCCAAAGGGAGAATAAACTGTTGTCTCTCGTCGGGACAGTGTTATATTTGCCTGTTGCCACTTAAATACAATGTATCTAATTAACCTGTTGTTTCTAACTAGGCATATGCCTTAAATGAGAACGTGTAGCCGCTAAGTCCGTCGCCTATCACACAGCTTTTGTAACCACGGATATGAGATTTTATGGTATTTTTATATAAATGAAGCAAGTTTTACATCTTGTTAGTACAATAAAAATAATTTATTTTATTAAAAACACGGTGAGCACTATGTGCATATCCCTTTCCAGGACCTTTTTGCTGAAGTGAGGAGATATATCGAGACACTCTGCATTGAGGAAAAAGTTTTTTAACATTTTGGCTCTGAAGTACCCTGTGGGCTACAGGAACACCGTGTAATCGCACAGACATATTACACATCGCATTAAAGTACTAACTAACCATAACTAAGACTGCGCTGAACTACTCTTTCACTTTTGTTGTAACCACTTGTGGCCCCATGAGAGCATAACCATCTTAAGTTGCAAGACTGTTCTCCTAATGATCTTCGCCTTCCTAAAGGGGGGAGTCACGAGGCTCCAATGGTGCTCAGGAGGAGATTGGCAAGAAGCAAAGAAATATTGACGGATTCATGATCAGACGGCATGGAGGGTTTGTTAGTCTACAACCATGGAGACCTATAGCTCTCTATAGCATACACAAAACAAAGGTAATTATTGTAGATGGTTTGTAACTCGTCTTTGTTTTTTATTTTTATTTAGCTTTAGAGTAACCTGTGAATATAACATTTAATTACAACACTGCCAGCACCATGGTTTCTCGGATAAATCTGCTGACTGCGGCATAAAGTGGAGTGTTTTTCCATGTCTCCAGCCGATGAACGCTGTCATACTTATGTAAGACACGGACGAGCGCTGTCTCTTCTCAGCTCGTCCCTAGGTCTGATAAAGGATGACAGTGAAGCCATGAAGACACATTTGTTCTGTGAATACACATGACGCTTTCAGAGCATTTTATGTGTGACAAGGAAATAAACAGACGGGGACGGCTCCTTCCCAGTGCAATTCTCCAAAGTCGAGAGAGTAAAAGCTCTTGGTGGACTGGTTTTACCTTTAAACTCATTGAATGTTTTATGCGGAGCCATTTACTCATAGAAGAAGTAAGAGCCTTGTGCCTGGCTCAGTGATTCTGCTGCTGTAATCACCGTGATTGGCAGCCGACCTTATGTCACATCTGCAACTGTGAAGAACGTATCTTATATAAAAGGAGAAAAACATCAATTATGTATAAAATAATGCTCCATATATCTAAAAAAATCTCTCTAAATTTTCAGAAAAGAGGCAGCACTCCAAAATGTGGTGAAAGGTAGTGGACTTAACAGCAACATTTCAGCTCGACACAATGAGGCCTTTCTCAAGCTCAGGGACTTGTGCCATAATGCAAGTATATATACACCCACGACAAGCAATAAGTGAGCATGATTAATCAATCAAAACATCATTCATGTTATAAAAATAAAAAATGCATTCTTCTTATCCAAAGAGTGCAATAGTGCAATTCCACAAATGATGTGCCATCAAGTCCATGGCGCAAGTATTTAGTGTAGAGTAAAGCATATAACACTATCAGAGATGAGAGAATCGAAGCTGACGAAGTGGAATTCAATTAGAATTTCAGGAAAAATTCGATTTGCACAGAATCACATTTTTTCCTAAAGCCACAGCCCTATAAATAGCATCAGCCATCTTGGATTCTGCCATTTTCCAGTGTACTTAGTGCAGGGAAAGACGTCAGCAGGCGCTAGGGACAGTGCTAGGAAAGACTTTATTGTGCTAAAAAAAACTATTTAGAAGTTCAAGGAAATAGTATTCAAGGTGCAGGGAAAGGATAGGGAGGAATCATTCCACAGCATTAATGTAGAACAGGGTTCAGTCGGGAAGGTTACAGCCTGGGGAATAGGAACAATCCTATTACACCTTGCTGCACTGACTGCGGACCCAAATTGCCATTATACAGCCCTGTAATTCCAGCAAACCGTTCTTGTTATTGGGGTGCGAGTGCTGTGTGATACCGCCATTAACGGGGTTTATTACAAGGAAATATTTATACATCTTATTTGCCCTTGTGCGGTGCAGTTATATGTTCTAAAGCATTTTTTAGCTTGTAATAGTCGAAAAAAAGGGCTTATTAGCCGTTGTGTGGTAAAATGAGAAAATGAAAGCACTATTTGTCGGATTTTAGTGGCAAAAGTAAAATATATTTGCTGATCAGCAGTACAGTTATATGTTCTAAAGGCTTTTGTAGTGTGTATTAGTGGGAAAAGAAAAATAAATTTGGCACTTTTTTACATTTGAAATATATATATATATATATATATATATATATATGTCACCTTGCCACTCTGTGGCCTTCTGATGCTTTGCCACCTCCAGACTATGTCACCTTGCCACTCTGTGGCCTCATGTTGCTGCCGCCACCTCCACACTCTGTCATTGGGCCCCTCTGTGGCCTTCTCATGCTGCTTCCACCTCACCACTATGTCATAGGGCCACTCTGTGGACTTCTCATGCTGTTCCCAACCTCCCCACTTCATGGCTGGGCCACTATTTTGCCTTTCGGCCTGGCTGATATCATCATTTATTTGACCCTTCTTCTGATCTGTCAGAAGGAAGGAAAAATTAGACACACAATGGAACCTGTCTGTGTAGCAGCTGTAAGGCCTGTATGGTCCCATCAGAATTGGCTTACGATTTGGTAGCCAAAACCAGGAGTAGGTACAAGACGGAAGACATGCAAATATTCCATTCACGTGTCATCTCTGTTTTGCATCCACTCCTGTTTTTAGCATTAGCAATACTGATGGATTACTGAGCAAATGATGACCGATGTCAACACAAACTTACTGCTGACACTCTCTCCCCTCTGTCGCGGACTCTACTTGTATAAGCGTTTAATAGAACAGGTTCTGTAGACATCAGCTGACGACGGTGTAAAAGGAGTGCGCTTCGTCTTGGTGCTAACATCGACCTGTGAGTGACTGCCCAAATTAGTGAAGTATGCAGTGATTCTAAGAGCGTCGCATGTCATCTGCATGTCATACGGACTCACAGTATTATTTCACTACAAAAGCAGACTCACTATGCGTGTTACTGCAAGGCACAGTGTTCTACACCACTATGAAGGCTGCATACAACGTAAAGGACATACAGCACGCACTAGACCCAAAGCTGAACAGAGTCAGGTGAGAGTGCAGCATGGGCCCAGGGAAGATCAGGGAGCGAAGAATGCAGGAGAGACCACCGGACCTGGAGAGCAGCAGTAGAGCAGGAGAAGTAAGTGTATTCTTTTATTTTGGGTCTGATCTGAGGTATGATATGGAGGTCTGAGGATCTGAAAAGTTGCGCTCTCCCCTGTATCAGTACTTACTAAAAAGCATCCGTAGCAGGCAGAGCGGCTGGCGGGGTTACGTCACTCAGTGACGTTGCGTGCCTGCTCCGCCTGCTTCATTCATAAAGTGGGAGGAGCAGGCACGCAATGTCAATGAGTGACTAAACCGTGCCCCGCCGCAAGTAGCCGGACTCCAGCCCCTCCTCCCTCCCCACTGATACATCACAGGCTGTGATGTAAAATGGCAGCATTCGCCCCATAAGATGCAAAAAATACAGTAGTTATAATCTTGTACATAGAAGCAGTATTATAGTAGTTATATTCTCTTACATAGAAGCAGTATTATAGTAGTTATCTTCGTGTACATAGGAGGCAGTATTATAGTAGTTATATTCTTGTACATATGAGCAGTATTATAGTAGTTATATTCTTGTACATAGGAGCAGTATTATATTAGTTATATTCTTGTACATAGGAGGCAGTATTATAGTAGTTATATTCTTGTACATATGAGCAGTATTATAGCAGTTATATTCTTATACATAGGAGCAGTATTATAGTAGTTATATTCTCTTACATAGAAGCAGTATTATAGTAGTTATCTTCGTGTACATAGGAGGCAGTATTATAGTAGTTATATTCTTGTACATATGAGCAGTATTATAGCAGTTATATTCTTATACATAGGAGCAGTATTATAGTAGTTATATTCTTGTACATAGGAGGCAGTATTATAGTAGTTATATTCTTATACATAGGAGCAGTATTATAGTAGTTATATTCTCTTACATAGAAGCAGTATTATAGCAGTTAGATTCTTGTACATAGGAGGTAGTATTGTAGTATTTATATTCTTTTACATAGGAGGCAGTAATATAGTAGTTATATTCTTGTACATACAGTAGGAGGCAGTACTATAGTAGTTATATTCTTGTACATAGGAGCAGTATTATTTTAGTTATATGCTTGTACATAGAGCAGTATTATAGTAGTTATATTCTTGTACATAAGAGCAGTATTATAGTAGTTATATTCCTTTACATAGGAGCAGTATTTTAATAGTTATGTTCTTGTACATATGAGGCAGTATTATAGTAGTTATATTCTTGTATGTAGGAGGTAGTATTATAGTAGTTATATTATTGTATGTAGGAGGCAGTAATATAGTAGTTATATTCTTGTATATAGGAGCAGTATTATAGTAGTTATATTCTTGTACATAGTAGCAGTATTATAGTAGTTATATTCTTGTATGTAGAAGGCAGTATTATAGTAGTTATATTCTTGTATGTAGGAGGTAGTATTTTAGTAGTTATATTCTTGTACATAGGAGGCAGTATTATAGTAGTTATATTCTTGTCCATAGGAGCAGTATTATAGTAGTTATATTCTTGTACATGGGAGCAGTATTATAGTAGTTATATTCTTGTACATAGGGGCAGTATTATATTAGTTATATTCTTGTACATAGGAGCAGTATTATAGTAGTTATATTCTTGTACATAGGAGACGGTATTATAGTAGTTATATTCTTGTACATAGGAGCAGTATTATATTAGTTATATTCTTGTACATAGGAGCAGTATTATAGTAGTTATATTCTTGTACATAGGAGACGGTATTATAGTAGTTATATTCTTGTACATAGGAGCAGTATTATAGTAGTTATATTCTTGTACATAGGAGGCAGTATTATAGTAGTTATATTCTTGTACATAGGGGCAGTATTATAGTAGTTATATTCTTATACATAGGAGGCAGTAATAATATAGTAATATTATTTTACATAGGAGTAGGTAGCAGCTAAATTCATGTACTAGAAAACAATGTAATTGAAGATTCTTTGGTTCAGTAAAGTTATTCTTCGAACAGGCGAACAGGACAAACCGCCATAGACTTCAATAGACAGGCGAATTTTAAAACCCACAGGGACTCTTTCTGGCCACAATAGTGATGGAAAAGTTGTTTCAAGGGGACTAACACCTGGACCGTGGCATGACGAAGGTGGATCCATGGCAAAACTCCCATGGAAAATTACGTAGTTGACGCACAGTGTGGCGCATTGCGAATTCAACTTAGATCTGAGTTCCTAATGGTTGTATTGCTAGAATATAACGAAGATTGAGAATATAGCGCAATATTCGTTATATTCGTCAATTCTATAAGTACAACCATTAGGAACTCAGATCTAAGTTGTAATCGCAACGCGAATAATACCGGTTATATTAATCGTATTGCGATTTACAATTACTATTACTGCAGCTTCAGAATGAATCTAAGATGGATGCCGTCCTTGCTTTTTGATAGGAGTTGGGAGGGTCTGGGAGGGAGGGTATGCTGCTGATTGGCTGGAATGTGTCTGCTGACTGTGAGGTACAGGGTCAATGTTTGCTCAATGATAAAGTACAGGGGCGAACGCAAACATCGCATATGTTCGCCCACCGTGGCGAACAAGCTATGTGTGCCGGGAACCGTTCGCCGGCGAATAGTTCGGGACATCTCTATTTAGCTATTATAATGAATGTGAATTCTCGTTTCTGCTTTGTTTCTTTGTTATCCATCTTGTCCTCCTCATCTTAAACACATTGTAATTAGTTTTAGATTCTTATGAAACTGCATTGATCTCCTTGTGTTTGTATCAGATCAGAACAACAGAATTGGAGAGAAATATTTCTTTTTCCTGTCAATTTGATGTCGTTATCATAGATTTCAATACTTACAAAAAGGGGGTCATCTGACGAAGCCTCGTAAATCGAGGGAAAGAATGTCGACAGGATTTAAGGGTGAATCTATTAATTAGATGTGAGGCGCAAGTATCAGGAATCAGGATAAAACTGAAGCTCCACAAATTACTCAGATCAGATGGGTAAGAAATGAATCTTATTCTCCGTGTAATTTTGCTCTTCCCGATTCTTTGAAAAAGAAAGAAACTTTTAGAAGACCGTGAAGGATGTGATTTGACTGCAGCCGCCAAAGATTTGTTCTCTGCAGCAACAAGATATTTACAATCTTCGTATTTTGCACTTTCATAGCTTTTTTCAATTATTGGTATTTAATGGGGTCCTCCAATGATTATCATTATTTAACCCCTTCAGGACCCTCCCATTTTTCCCCTTCAGGGCCGGGCCATTTTTTGCAAATCTGACATGTGTCACTTTATGTGGTGATAACTTTAAAACGCTTTTACTTATCCAAGCCATTCTGAGATTGTTTTCTCGTCACATATTGTACTTTCTTGACAGTGTTAAATTTGAGTAAAAATAATTCATTTTTATTTATAAAAAAATACAAAATCTACTAAAAATTTAGAAAAATTCACAATTTTTCAAAATGTCAATTTCTCTGCTTTTAAAACAGTTAGTGATACCTCCTAATATCGTTATTACTTTACATTTTTCATATGTTTACTTCATGTTTGGATCATTTTGTAAATTACATTTTCGTTTTTTGGGACATAAGAAGGCTTTGAAGTTTAGAAGCAAATCGTTTCATAACATTTCCAAAACCCACTTTTTAAGGACTAGTTCACGTCTGGAGTCACTTTGTGTGGCTTACATAATAGAAACCCCCCATAAATGGCCCCATTTAAGAAATGACATCCCTCAAGGTACTCACAACTGATTTTACAAACTTTATTAACCATTTAGGTGTTCCACAAGAATTAAAGGAAAATGTAAATGAAATTTTAGAATTTAACTTTTTTGGCAGATTCTCCATTTTAATCAATTTTTTCCAGTAACAAAGCAAGGGTTAACAACCAAACAAAACTCTATATTTATTGCCCTGTGGCAATATGTGGTCTTAAACTGCTGTACAGGCACATGGCAGGGCGCAAAAGGAAAGGAGCGCCATGTGGTTTTTGGAAGGCAGATTTCACTGGGATAATTTCAAGTCACATTTGAAGCCCCCCTGATGCACCTCTAGAATAGTAACTTCAAAAAAATGACCCCATTTTGGTAACTACGGGATAAGGTGGAAGTTTTGTTGGTACTATTTTCGGGTATTTATAATTTTTGGTTGCTCTGTATTGCACTTTTTTGAGGCAAAATAAAATAGCTGTTTTGGCACTGTTTTTATTTTTTGCTATTTACAATGTTCATGTGAAAGGTTAGATCATGTGTTTTTTTTTATAGAACAGGTTGTTATATACAATACCAAATATGACTACTTTTTGTTGTTGTTTGCTTCAGTTTTACATAATAAAACATTTTTGAAAAAAATGATTTTTTAGTGTCTTCATATTATGAAAGCCATAGTTTATTTTTTAATTTTTATTCGATTGTATTAGGCACGGTCTCATTTTTTGCGGGATGAGATGTCGGTTTGATTGGAATGATTTTGCGGTGTATATGACTTTTTGATTGCTTGGTATTACACTTTTTGTGATTTAAGTTTTTAATAATTTTTTTTCACGGTGTTCATCTGAAGTATTAGATCATGTGATATTTTTATAGAGCAGGTCGTTACGGACGGGGCATTACCTAATATGTATACTTTTTTATTTAAGTGTTATGCAATAATATCATTTTTGAAACAAAACTAAAATGATGTTTTAGTGCCTCCATATTGTGAGAGACATATTTTTTTTTCATTTTTTGGGCGATTGTCTCAGGTAGGGTATCATTTTTGCGGGATGAGATGACGGTTTGATTGGCACTATTTTGGAGTGCATATGACTTTTTGATTGCTTGTTATTACACTTTTTGTGATGTAAGGTGACAAAAATGGCTTTTTTGACACCATTTTTATTTTATTTTTTCACTGTGTTCACCTGAGGAGCTAGGTCATGAGGTATTTTTATAGAGCAGGTTATTACGGACGTGGCAATACAATATATCTACTTTTTTATTTTTTTTACATTCAACACAAGAAAAGCATGTTTTAGTGTCTTTATAGTCTGAGAGCCATCTTATATTTTTATTTTTTTGGCCGATCTTAGGCAGGGGCTTATTTTTTGTAGGATGAGGTGTCGTTAGATTGGTACTATTTTGGGGTATGCCTTTTTGATCGCTTGGTGTTGCACTTTTAGTGATGTAAGGTGACAAAAAAAAGTTTTGTCAGTTGATGTTCCACAGTTTCTAAATTACTTTAGTCGTTTCACCATTTTTAAGTTATCTGCTTGCTTCCTGAGAAAATGCTTGTTTTTATTCATAGGCTTTGTAAACCCATTCTAGCCTACTCTTTCTGAAATCCTATCATTGATACATTGTAATAAATCGAGTGTTTGTGTAAGCAGGACTAGGAAAAATGCCCTCTCTGGTTCTCAATATAAACAATAATGTTTTCTTTCACTGACAGCAAACAGAAATCTTTTAAATGTATTCCCAGCTTAAAAGCTAAGATATGCCATTTTTATCTGATAGATGCAGGTCCTTCCTCTGCAACAGGCACTCTCCAAAATAGGGATCCTCCCAGCCCCTGTCCTGCCTGGTGAGGCAGTCACTGACCTTTGCCTCCAGATAGATGTTTGATAACTTTCATAAAGGTGAAAGCACAGAGATGATCATATGTGGGCGACATCTCCATCTGGACACAGAGGCCGGAAGTTGCTTCACCAGGCAAGACAGGGATCAGGGAAGTTCCTCCAAGAGGCGAGACTTGCATTTATGATATCAGATATTTGTTGCATGTCCTGTGGCCATGCATAACCATCTGAGGTAGGAGTACCCCTTTAAATGTTGGCAAACTATTTAAATAAAAACTCTGGTTTGCACTGAGGCCTTTCCCAGAACCCACCCTGATAAAGTTGGTCCTGGGTGCCCGGAGGTCACTCGTAGAAGAGGGGGGGGGGGGGGGGGTATCACCGCCGGCCCTGTGAGAGGTCTTAAAAGATCAGATAGACTGGCTGCACAGGAGTCTGTCTGACAGATCTGTCTTGTTTTCATTATTGCTGGCAGGTTTCCACCTCTCCACAGATGCTGCTCATCATCTAGTTGGGAGGCTCAATTTAAGTTCCGCCCCTCACTTGTGACCCTGCGGCTGATATTTTCTGATATTTTCTACTTGGAGTGCTCTGCTTCTTTGGTGGTTCTCCTGCTCCTGTTGCTTCTCAAGCTAAGTCCTTTTCCCCTCTTCCCAGTGTGTTTGTTCTGACTTGGCCTCAGAGATACACTAGCTCCTTCAGTGTGGAAGGAGCTGGTTGCCTCTTTCCCCGTTCACTAGCTTTGGGGCCTAGTCTACTGTTGAATTTCTGTGGTTTCATTTGGTTGTCTTCCCTCTCACACACTACCCGTGACACTTGCACAGAAAAATATAAATTTTTGCAGATGACACTAAAATGTGTAAAGTTATTGACATGAAAGAGGAGAGTATACTGTATATATATATATATATATATATATATATATATATACTACAGAGGATAGCATACTCTATGTATCTATATATATATATATATATATATATATATACTACAGAGGACAGTATACTGTATATATACTACAGAGGACAGTATACGGCTACAGATGGATTTGGGTAGATTGGAGGCTTGGGCAGAGAAATGACAGATGAGGTTTAACACTGAAAAATGTAAGGTTATGCACATGGGAAGGAATAATGCAAGTCACCCGTACATACTAAATGGTAAAACACTCGGTAACACTGACATAGAAAAGGACCTAGGAATTTTAGTGAAATGCAAACTGTAAAAGCTGTAAAAACCAGTGTCAGGCATCTGCTGCCAAGGCCAATAAGATAATGGGTTGTATTAAAAGTAGCATAGACGCCTGTGATGAGAACATAGTCCTACCACTTTACACATCACTGGTTAGACCACACATGGAGGACTGTGTACAGTTCTGGGCTTCTGTGAACAAGGCAGACATAGCAGAGCTGGAGAGGGTTCAGAGGAGGGCAACTAAAGTAATAACTGGAATGGGGCAACTACAGTACCCTGACAGATTATCAAAATTAGAGTTATTCACTTTAGAAAAAAGACGACCGAGGGGAGATCTAATAACTATGTATACATATATCAGGGGTCAGTACAGAGATCACTCCCATCATCTATTTATCCCCAGGACTATGACATAGAAACATACAAAACATAGAATGTGTGGGCAGATAAGAACCATTTGGCCCATCTAGTGGGCCCAAGATACTGAATCCTATGACTAGCCCCCGGCCCTATCTTATATGAAGGATGGCCTTATGCCTATCCCATGCATGCTTAAACTCCTTCACTGTATTTGCAGCTACCACTTCTGCAGGAAGGCTATTCCATGCGTCCACTACTCTCTCAGTAAAGTAATTCTTCCTGATGTTACTTTTAAACCTTTTCCCCTCTAATTTAAAACTATGTCCTCTTGTAGCAGTTTTTCTTCTTTTAAATATTCTCTCCTCTTTTACCGTGATGATTCCCTTTATGTATTTAACAGTTTCTATCATATCCCCTCTGTCTCTTCTTACTTCCAAGCTATACATGTTAAGGTCCTTTAACCTTTCCTGGTAAGTTTTGTCCTGCAATCCATGTACTAGTTTAGTAGCTCTTCTCTGAATATCCTTCTGCAGATCTGGTCTCCAGTCCTGCACACAATACTCCCAATGAGGTCTCCCTAGTGCTCTGTAGAGCGGCACGAGCACCTCCCTCTTTCTACTGTTAATGCCTCTCCCTATACACCCAAGCATTCTGCTGGCATTACCTGCTGCTCTATGACATTGTCTGCCCACCTTTAGGTCGTCTGATATAATGACCCCTAAATCTCTTTCTTCAGATACTGAGGTTAGGACTGTTTCACTGATTTTACTGACTGTGACGATGGGACATCCTCTGCGTCTGGAGGAAAGAAGGTTTCTACACAAACATAGAAGAGGATTCTTTATGGTAAGAGCAGTGAGACTATGGAACTCTCTGCCTGAGGAGGTGGTGATGGTGAGTACAATAAAGGAATTCAGGAGGGGCCTGGATGTATTTCTGGAGTGTAATAATATTACAGGCTACAGCTACTAGAGATGGGTCGCTGATACATAGAGTTATTCTGATGCCTGATTGGAGTCGGGAAGGAATTTTTTCCCCTTAAGTGGGGAAAATTGGCTTCTTCCTCACAGGGGTTTTTTTCTCGCCTTCCCCTGGATCAACTTGCAGGATGACAGGCCGAACTGGATGGACAAATGTCTTTTTCGGCCTTATATACTATGTTAGTATGTTATAAACTCCCAAGTTTTGTACTGAAACAGTGTCCCATGATGCACCTCTCCATCCTCCATCTGGTACATCTATCCCTCTCTGGGTGAAGCTTAGTTGTCACCTGGCTAATACTTGTTATTTGTGTAGAAAAGGGGACAATAAGATGTGTTTATGTTATGGAGATCCATTAACGGCCACGTTGCTACATTGTGAAAGTCAGACTGTAAGGCTCTGTGCACACTGTGTTATTTCTTCCTGGGGGAAGTATGTGTTAGGGTCCATTCACACGTCCGTAGTGTATTGCGGATCTGCAATACACCCGGCCAGCACCCCCATAGAACTGCCGATTCTTGTCTGCAGCACACTGTCCGCATCCATTCATGCCCCATAGAGAATGAATGAGTCCGGATCTGTTCCGCAACGTACGGATGTACTTTACAATAGGATGATATTTACTAAGACTTTTGTTCTTTATCTATCCTCTTCTCACGTCTGCTGTGGTACAATTATTAAGAGCCTCAAGGTTCTTAATAATTGTGACTCCTTTATGTAAATCCATGCACCAGACCTGAAATCTAACCCAGCAAGGGAGCAGGTGTCGAATTCCAGTATCATCTATGCCAGGTTCCTGGAGTCGTTTTTATAATAATTGTGCCAGGCTTGATAAGTCCGGCCATGCATAGCCCCTAAAAGTTTCAAATTTTTGTGCAAGCATAGTGTGCACCATAATTAGAAACATTTTGGTGGAATGATAAATGCCCCCCTATGTTTTTATGTGGTGGCACACAGTACAGGAAAGCACACTCTGCTGCGCTAAAGAAAAGGTATACCGCCATATACTGGCCATCAGGTGAATAGATCTGCATATATGCTAAGGGTAGAGTCTAACAATGACTGCAATGATCAAAATTCATTACGCTGTACAAGGAAGGCGACCATCAATCAAGATGCTCTGCAAGAGATGATGTCTTTTTTTCTTCCTTTCTATAAGACCAAGATATCCCTCTGCAAGACGGAATGACACATAGACACGGACTTACTGCCAGATTGCTCAGATACAAGAAAATGTCTTCTTCATGCTGCTCCTTAATTGCGACCATCTGTTCCTCAGCTCCTCATTTGTCTCCACAAAGGGAGAAAGAGTTATGTTATTATAGGGTCGAATCGCTAAAGAAATGTGAAGCACAGACACCCACACAAAGTGTCAGAGAGCCATCACCACATCACGCAGGACAGAAGCCAACACTTCACAGCAGACCTGAGCTCTTCATTTTAGAGAACTTCTACAAATGGAAGGATTTAAAGGAACAGTCCGGGCAAAATGTATCGCCTGTGCTATGTCTGGTGCCAGGGCTGAAGGTGTGGAGCCGGACAAAAGAATACAATGTATCGGTTTTGTTGTAGACTGTTTATTTCAATTCATTTGTCCATAGAAACATTAATTTTTAGGAAGATCTCAAGGAGCTGCAGGTGGGGTGCTTTACCCTTCCAGGTGAGTGCAGCTAAATTTGAATAGAAATGGTGTAACTTCCCATAGTATTTACTATATAAAGAGAACTTTGGAGTGGACGTGTTCTATAGTTGCAGATACCAGCACTCTGCAGGGTACAGTCACTGTAGACTATATATTGTGGGTATATACTGATGGCTACTCTTTATCATTATGGAGAGCACCTAGTATGCATGATGAATACTGTAGTCCAGGCAATATTGTTCTGGGTTTCTGGGAAAAATGCATACAAACTGACAGAACTTAGTTAATCTGGCATCAGATAGGCTTAGCATTCATATCTTTTTGGAAGGAAAGCTAATTTGAATATCTTTTTCAGAAACCCAAAGGTTCGTAAATTAGCTTTCATTTATAAAAAAAAGCACTGATTGAACAGTTTGTGGCTACCACCAGGGGGTAATCAAGTGGTAGCCTAGAAACTCTTCAATCAGTGCTTTTTTATAATAATAATATATTTTTTTTAAATCTATTGCTTTGCTTGTGTCAATAGTAGAGAGATAATAGATAATAATAATAGAGAGAGTGAGATAGAGAGAGAGATAGAGAGTGAGATAGAGAGAGAGAGAGATAGAGAGAGAGATAGAGAGAGATAGAGAGAGAGAGATAGAGAGAGTGAGATAGAGAGAGATAGAGAGTGAGATAGAGAGAGAGAGATAGAGAGAGAGATAGAGAGAGAGAGAGAGAGAGGTAGAGAGAGTGAGATAGAGAGATAGATAGATAGAGAGTGAGATAGAGAGAGAGAGAGAGATAGAGAGAGAGAGATAGAGATAGAGAGATAGAGAGAGAGAGAGAGAGAGAATAAAACTTGCAGCATATACAAAGATAGAAAAGCCACAATACCTATAATCAAATATAATACCAACCAATATAGCTCAGAATGTATTTGTATATTTAGCACTGTGCAGTTTATATTGGTGCGAACCCATGAATATTGTCCAGCAACACGAGCAAGAACAAGCAATGATATTTGGTGGAGTGAATAGATGTACAGCGTATAGCCTGCCCGGCAGCACTCTGTCCTGAGGAGGCTGATAGGAATAACCTGGTGACTTGTAAACTAACTAAGAGGAACTACTGAACTACAGATGAGACGTGTTATCTAAACAAAATGCTGTAAGCAAACACCTTTAATTGCTTTTCAATGGCTTTTGTTTTAAGATAACGCAATGAGTTAAGAAATTTGGGTTGAGTTTGTTTGTTAACCATATGGTTCCAATCCTGACAATGTTCAATCAGATGCACAAGACTGAGCGCAGCAGCGCCATCTATAGCAGCTTAGAGGTATTGACTCATGGTGACAGCTGAAGAGCAGGGCAGCAGCACCTCGCATATTCTTCACAGAGTGGGGGAACCAGCAGTAAGACAGGAATAACAAACACAGGCGAGTGTACGAACCTACCACATACTGTACACACACAATCTGTCTCTTACACTCTCACATGGGCTGTGTTAGGCAGTGTCATTTCAGAGATTTTTTCATCATTATTTTGATAAGATTTGTATTTGCTGGGCTGTGTTGTGTTTTTCTACTTTTATTTTCTAGCATGGTTCTAGTGGTAGTGTGACTAGTGTTGATCGCAAATATCGGCACTTTGAGAATTCCCGAAAATCTAGAATATAGTGCTATATATTCGTAATCGTGAATATTTAAGTTATTTTTTCATCAGTAACCTCCCTTCTTGCTTGTGGGCCAATGAGAAGGCAGCAATATATTTGTCTGAGCTTAGAATCATCCCTAGCAACCAATAGGAAAGTTGCCAACCCCTTATTATATAAGAACCTCCCCAGCAGCCATTTTCTGCAGTTTTTTGCAGTTCTGAGAGAGAAAGCAGTGTCATTGCTGTGCTCTGTGCTTTACTGTGTCACATTACATTAGATAGTTAGTTAGTTAGTTAGTTAGTTAGTTAGTTAGTTAGTTAGCTAGTTAGCTAGCTTATATATATAATACAGATAGTTAGTGGAGATAGTCAGTGTAGGTTAGATAGTGATATAGTGTAGCTGATAGGTTCCAGTACAGGGTGTTAGGTAGTGTGATAGGTTCTGCTGTCCATACATACATGCTACAGACATAGTGCTGTGATGTCACATTACATTAGATAGTTAGTTATCTTATATATATAATACAGATAGTTAGTGGGAGATAGTCAGTGTAGGTTAGATAGTGATATAGTGTAGCTGATAGGTTCCAGTGCAGGGTGTTAGGTAGTGTGATGGGTTCTGCTGTCCATACATACATGCTACAGACATAGCGCTGTGATGTCACATTACATTAGATAGTTAGTTATCTTCTATATATAATACAGGTAGTTAGTGGGAGATAGTCAGTGTAGGTTAGATAGTGATATAGTGTAGCTGATAGGTCCCAGTGCAGGGTGTTAGGTAGTGCGATAGGTTCTGCTGTCCATACATACATGCTACAGACATAGTGCTGTGATGTCACATTACATTAGTTAGTTAGTTATCTTATATATATAATACAGATAGTTGGTGGGAGATAGTCAGTGTAGGTTAGATAGTGATATAGTGTAGCTGATAGGCTCCAGTGCAGGGTGTTAGGTAGTGTGATAGGTTCTGCTGTCCATACATACATGCTACAGACATAGTGCTGTGATGTCACATTACATTAGATAGTTAGTTATCTTATATATATAATACAGATAGTTAGTGGGAGATAGTCAGTGTAGGTTAGATAGTGACATAGTGTAGCTGATAGGTTCCAGTGCAGGGTGTTAGGTAGTGTGATAGGTTCTGCTGTCCATACATACAGGCTACAGACACAGTGCTGTGATGTCACATTACATTAGTTAGTTAGTTAGTTATCTTCTATATATAATACAGATAGTTAGTGGGAGATAGTCAGTGTAGGTCAGATAGTGATATAGTGTAGCTGATAGGTTCCAGTACAGGGTGTTAGGTAGTGTGATAGGTCCTGCTGTCCATACATACAGGCTGCAGACATAGCGCTGTGATGTCACAAGTTCACAACAATACTTAGTGCACCAATCACTAATATGTAGTCAGACCGGCTAAAATGTGAAGTTGCACATATTGTGCCAAAATATGCGCATCATTAATTGCTGAATATATCGGAGCACTCTATCTGCATATAAAGCTATTGTAATGTTCTGCCGTACCAACCATTTTCTCCAGTCTCCTGGAAACTTCTAGCAGCTTGAAAAATTTAGCAAAAGTGACCCACGCCTGTATTGTGCGTGCAATACGTGCATATTACATTGCTGATTTTCGCAATCATGAAAATAATCGCTAGTTCTCAAATTCGCGAATTTATGACGAATATTCGCCCAAATATTCACAAATTCGAATATTGGCCCTGCCGCTTATCACTACTGATGAAGGGAACAGGAAACAATAGAATTGACCTCCAGATGTTCCTGCAGAGCCTGACTTTAGCTTGGTGTCAGTTTATTCCACAGGAGTAAGCCACACATTTCTTAAACACAATATTGGACAGTTGTTTTTCACACTAATTATGGTGAAATGACAGTTATATTCGGGGGCGGTTGTTATGCAACTACCAATATCATAGTCTGGCTATTAAATAGAAATACTGACACAGTGTCTGTTACCACACAACCTCCACTTGTATTTATTTCAAAGAAAACAGAAAGGTACAAAAACATTATAAGAATAACATTCGGTGTCTCAGATCCCATTTGGTAAGTTTTCATGTTAATCTTAAACTAATAAATAACGAAGCAGCATCTCACCATGTTTGCTTCTCACGTTATTCTTCACTGCTTATGTTTCTTTTTTTATTCTAGATTTTGTTTTTAAATGTCTACAAGTTTTAGCTAAAAATGCACTGAACATAGAATTGATGCATAGTAAGTCTACATACCGGACTGGTGTCTTTAAGGATATTCAGCACCCTGCCTAAGCCAATACATGAGGTCCCTAACCTTGTATGAATTATGAGGATCAGATTATGCCGGCTGAACATGTGTCGTCAGTATGCAATACTTGAAATTCCTTATGCACGTCTCATATCTACATATACATCTTTAAGAAAAAATACAAGTCCAGTTGCAAAGTCTTCTTAATACTGCTATACCATGACCTAAATGAATGAAAACCTTCATAGACATAAGCTTTATTTCTGCTAACTTTTGCGCTGAATTTAAATTCTGCTGTAGATAGAAGTTAGGACTAATATAGCAATAATCCGATATCGCGCACTCTCCCCCCCTACTTCCCCTATCTTGCCCCCTGGATGCGAACAACTACTTTATTCACTAGCAGAATCTATTGGGTAATTACCTATTTCTCTCGCTTTTCTGTGTTGTCCTTGCGATCCTGTCTGCGGGCCTCTCTGCAGGGTAGTATCAGTGGTGAGTCTCTGTATGTTTCTATGGAGCATGCTCTGGCCCATAGCACTTAGCTCCAAAAAGATCCTGTGCTCACGCACCTAGCTTGGAGCTAGTGACGTCACTATTGTTGAGCTACGGGTTTTAGGGAAAGCCAAAGTTAGTCCTGCAAACGAGTTTCAAACGATATACGTCGTTCTTTGTCTGGCCGTAAAGCTACTGGCCGGAGCACGCTCCATAGAAACATACAGAGACTCACCGCTGATACTACCCTGCAGAGAGGCCCGCAGACAGGATCGCAAGGACAACACAGAAAAGCGAGAGAAATAGGTAATTACCCAATAGATTCTGCTCATGGTGGGGAGAGTGCGCGATATCGGATTATTGCTATATAAGTCTGTTATATTGTGGCACTAAGAGTACGGCTTACCGCAATATCGCAGCCGCCATTAAGAGTTAGCGCCATAGGAAAAGGTATATTACCGAGTGTCCGTAGAAGTTAGGACTAGTTATTTATATATCAACAGAACAAAAACGTTTAAAAAGGTAAAAAGAAGCAACTCTCTACAGCAGTATCCTCCCCACACAACATGATTAAAAAATGTCTGATAAAGCAAAAAGGAGTTAAACAGAATTGCCTGTGACAAGAGCGCACGTCTGTTTTATGCTGTCTAATCGATGCCTCCATATGGTTACATGACAGCTTTTAGCACAAAATTCTTTTGAAATATGATGAAAGCTGTAAAAAAGCAAAAAAAAGGCATTGTAAAAATGTTTGGTATAAATATTTGTAGCTCTATATTTTCATGTTTTTATGATTAGTTTTAAAAAACAAATTGCCCCGTGCTCCCAAGAAAGAAAATTGTTAGTAAGCAGGCTATGTAATGCAAATGACAGAATGCTGAGCATTATCATAAGTAACAGTACTCAGACATTTATAAAATTTGCCACATTTTTTAAACAGTGTTATTGTGAACATTTCCAGGAAAAAGCAATGATCTTATGTGCTCAACTTCAGGAAAAAAACATTCTGTTGTACATTGTCAAGACACTATGTATGAGCTGCCGAAAAAAGTGAAAACTAAAGGAGACATAGTTTATGTCAAAAACATATAATTGCAACTTACATACATATAACATTGTCCCAAACTGATAAAAAAAATAAAAAATTTCCAGTTGCTTCTCCATATGTACAAGGATATAACTACTAAAGATGAGTGAATTTTTCAAAAATTCGATTCGCCGGTTCACCAAATTTTTCAAGAAAAATTTGATTTGATCCTAATATATTCGCGGCCCATTAAGTGAAAAAAAATGGCTATTTCCTGGCTGCTGAGAGCCTTTATAATGGTGTAGAACACTGTGCCTTGCAGTAACACGCGTAGGGAGTCTACTGTGGTAGTGAAATAATACTGTGAGTCCGTATGACATGCAGATGACAGGCGTCGCTCTTAGAATCACTGCACACTTCATTTATTTGGGCAGTCATGGGGCCAAAACTGACCAAATAACTTAAGTATGAACTCAGCCTTACAGGTCAATGTTAGCGCCAAGAAGAAGCGCACTCCTTTTACACCGTTGTCAGCTGATTCCACATAGATGTCTACAGAACCTGTTTTATGAAACACTTATACAAGTAGAGCCCCCGACAGAGTGGATAGAATGTCAGCAGTAAGTTTGTGTTGACGTCACAGATTAATTTTCCCAATTCTCTGATCCGTCAGAACAATTACCCAGAAAAAACGGATCCTGTCTGTTAAGCTTCCGCCTTCACTCGGTCAACATTTGCTCAATAATCCATCAGTATTGCTAAAGGCAAAAAAAAACGGACTGGATCTAAAACAGACATGACACGTGAATGGAATATTTGCATGTCTTCTGTGTTTTGTACCCACTCCTGCTTTTGGCTACCAAATCACAAGCCAATTCTGATGAGACAATACAGGCCCTACAGCTGCTACACAGACAGGATCTGTTGTGCGTCTCATTTTTCCTTCTTTCTGACAGATCATAAGTGTCAAATAAATGATGATGTCAGTCAGGCCAAAAGGCAAAATAGTGGCCCAGTCATGAAGTGGGGAGGGTGGGAATAGCATGAGAAGTCCACAGAGTGGACCTATGACATAGTGGTGAGGTGAAAGCAGCATGAGTAGACCTCAAAGTGGCCCAATCACAGGGTCAGGAGGTGGAAACAGTTAGAGGAGGCCACTGAGTGGCAAAATGACAGAGTCTGGAGGTGACAGCAACATGAGGATACCACAGAGTGGCAAAATTGCAGAGTCTGGAGGTGGCAGCAGCAGGAGTAGGACACAGAGTGGCACAATGACAGAGTGTGGAGGTGGCAGCAGCATGAGTAGGCCACAGAGTGGCACAATGACAGAGTTGGTAGCAGCATGAGGAGACCAGAGAGCGGCACAATGATAGAGTCTGGAAGTGGCAGCAGTATGAGGAGGCCACTGAGTGGCACAATGACCAAGTCTGCAGATGGCGGCAGCATGAGGAGACCACAGAGCCACACAATGACAGAGTCTGGAGGTGGCGGCAGCATGATTAGGCCACAGAGTGGCACAATGACAGAATCTGAAGGTGGCAGCAGCATGAAGAGACCACAGAGCGGCACAATGACATAGGCTGGAGGTGGCAGCAGCATGAGGAGACCACAGAGTGGCACAATGACAGAGTCTGGAGGTGGCGGCAGTATGAGGAGGCCACCGAGTGGCACAATGACCGAGTCTTTAAGTGGCGGCAGCGTGAGGAGACAACAGAGTGGCACAATGACAGAGTCTAGAGGTGGCGGCAGTATGAATAGGCCACAGGGTGGCACAATGACAGAAACTGGAGGTGGCAGCAGCATGAGGAGACCACAGAGTGGCACAATGACAGAGTCTGGAGGTGGCAGCAGAATGAGAAGACCACAGAGAGGCACAAGGACAGAGTATGGAGGTGGCAACAGCATGAGGAGACCACAGAGTGGCAATGTGACATAGTGTGGAGATGGCAGCAGCAGCAGCAGCAGCAGCAGGAGGATACCACAGAGTGGCAAGGTGACATAGTGTGGAGATGGAAATAGCAGCAGCAGCAGCAGGAGGAGACCTTAGAGTGGCAAAGTGACATAGTTTGAGGTGGCAGTAGCATGAGGGGGCCACAGAGTGGCAAGGTGACATAGTGTGGAAATAGCAGCAGCAGGAGTAGTCCACAGAGTGGCAAGGTGACATAATGTGGAGATGGCAGTAGCAGCAGCATCTGGAGGATACCACAGAGTGGCAAGGTGACATAGTTTGGAGATGGCAGCAGCAGCTGCAGCAGCAGACCACAAAGTGACCCGGTAAAAGAGTGGGGCAGTGGGTGGCAATACCAGTACCCACTGACGAGAGTGGGTGAAATAAGGAGCACTTGGCATCAGATGTGTGGCATCAGGTGGGTTTGGCAGCATCAAAGTAGTAGCTGAGGCGGGTAGTCTCTTGTAACAAAGTGTTGGTGTGGCACCATGGATGATCTAGTCTGATGCATCAGGAATTGGTGTTTGGAAATTCTGGCTGATCCACGCCTGATTAATCTTGACAAAGGTCAGTCTTTCCACATTTTGGGAGGACAGGCGAGTCCCTCTTGGGGTAACTATGGCCCCCGCCGCACTAAACACTCGCTCTGATGCCACACTACTGGCCGGGCAGGACAGCTTTTCCAGGGCAAACTCTGCTAGTTGCGGCCACAAATCCAGTTTGGCTGCCCAGTAGTCCAGCGGATCTTCAATGTGGGGTGGCAGGGTGCACTCCAAGTATGCCCCCACCTGCTGGTTCAGGTCTTGCTCCAGGTCTACCTGCTACTGCTGCTGTTGGTGAGTAGTTTCTACAGTATGCGGGTGAAGAAAGCTGATCATTAGCGACTGTACACTCAGGCTGCTGCTGATGGAACTGGTACTCCTCCTGCCACCACACCCCTCCCCAGTAGCCATGGCAGTGGAACGTGAGCGCAGAGGGCCTCCCGATCAGACCTGCAAGTGAAAGAATGATGGCGTAGATAGGCAGCGACCAACTGACTACATAAGATGTCTCTGTAGTAGTTCATTTTGTCCTTCCTCTCGGTGGGTGTAAAAAGGCCCCCATTCTGGACAGGTAGCGAGGGTCCAACAAGGTGGAGAGCCAGAAGTCATCCCTCTGCCGAAAGGTGACAATTCGGCTGTCACTACGCAAGCAACGGAGCATGCATCAGGCCATTTGTGCAAGTGACTCGGAGGGACTCCCTGCCTCCATCTCCACTGCATACTGCCACGGTGTGTCTGGGTCCTCTGTCTCATCTTCCTCATTGCTCTGTAGCTCCTCTGGCTGCTCCTGTTCCTCCTGTCCTGTCAGCTAAGTAGAAAAACCACCCATTTCGCTACACATTGCTTGTGCTCCAATGTCCTCCTCCCCCTCCTCTTCCTCTTCCAGTTCAGCCCCCATAGGGCTCATATGGCCGTAAGATCGAGACGCCACATCTCCTGTCCCCTGCCCAGCCATTGTTACCACAATCTGTTCCAGGACATGAAGCAGTGGAATGACATCATTCATACCGTAGTCCTGGTGACTGACAAATACCGTGGTGTCCTCAAAGGGCCTGAGAAAAAGGCAGGTGTCACGTATGAGCTGCCACTGGCTGCATCGAAGTTACATAGGAGAGTACTCCTGTCCTCTTGCATCATCAATAAATCGTTGATGGCCTTTCTCTGTTCGTATAGTTGGTCCAACATATGGAGGGTGGAATTCCAATGAGTGGAAACATTGCATATCAGCCTATGTTGGGGGACGCCGTTTTGCCGCTGCAGCTTAAGGAAGGTGTGCTTTGCGGTGTACGAGTGGCTGAAGTGCATGCGAAGTTTCCTGACTATTTTTGTCTTGCAGATGGGTTAAAGACCTCAGGAACCGCTTGACAACCAGATTGAACACGTGTGCCATGCAGGATGCATGGATCAGCCTTCCTTGATGCAGTGCCGACACCATGTTCTTCCCGTTGTCGGTCAGCATGGTTTCAATTTTCAGTTGTCGCGGAGAAAGCCAGAATTCGATTTCTTGATGCGTCACTCGGAGCAGTTCCTTCCCTGTGTGACTCCGTTCGCCACGGTAAACCAGGTGCAGAACAGCGTGACACCGCCGTGCCCTGCACATGTGGTATGCTGGAGGGGCACTGTGACTTGTCCCTGCAGTGGAGGCTGAGGAAAGGTGGAGGATGAGGAGGCAGAGGCGGGCATTATCTCAAGACCAACGGCTTGACAACGTAGAGGCAGAAGCTGCGTGACCTGTCCAAGTTGCTGGTGTGGCTGTGCAGGAACCACCCAGCGGGCCGTAAAGGACATGTATTGTCCCTGACCGTAGTTAAAGCTCCACACGTCGGCGTTGCCGTGCACTTTGGCAGAGACCGACCGGCTCAAGGACTGGCCCACCTTCTGTTCTACATGTGTGTGCAGGACTGGTACTGTCTTTTTCGCAAAGAAATGACGGCTTGGGACTCTTCACCTGGTTTCAGCACAAGCCATCAGTTCTCTGAAAGGTGCAGAAACCACCACTAGAAAAGCAATGGACTGAAGTACCAGCAACTTGATAGGAGCACGTTCAGCTTCAGCGCCATTGGATGCATGCACGCAAACTGTTGTCTCTTGGCAATCGCTTCGACTGACGAGGAGTAGGAGCATCTGGACCAGCAGAAGATGGCATTGACAGAAAGCTCCCTTCAACTGAGTTGGTGGAGCATTGACTGGCTGAAACTGGGTGCGTGCCACTGGGTGATGTAGCGGTAGCTGCGGCAGGCTGAACCACCACATTGGAGCCACGGTTCTCCCAGGCCACTTTATGGCGATGCTGCATATGTGGACGCAGGGCCGTCATGCCATCATGCTTCCGTGAACCCGTGTACCACTCCTTTACGGGCAAGTAGGCTGCTGCAAAGTGGGTGGTCTACCCCGTGCTCTGTTTGGCTCCCGACCTCTCCCTGCTGCCACCATGCTGACTTCTGGCCATGCTAGCGACTTGCTGTCTCAGCCGCTGCCTGACGGGAAAGCTGCCACCCTCTTCTCCTGATGATGACGAAGCCTCTTCTTCACCTAGCTCCCAAGTGCGATCAGTTTCATCATCATCAAGTAGTGTCTGCACATCACTGATGTCCTCCTCAACAGCCTCTAGGTAAGGAGCCTGACCACTCACAACACAAGCTCCCGTGCCACTCTCCTCATCACTACTTGCCTGCCTAGCTAGGGAAGTGGCAGATGTCTCCTCCACATCTTGGCTGGGCAGTAGCTGCTGACTGTCCTCTAGTAGCTTTTGCTTGCTGAAAAGTGAAACTGAGCCCACTGCATGCGGTACTTCTCATGGAGAGGGAAGAGAAAAGGCCAGAGGCAGGTTGAGGACAAGTGAGGGCACAGGGCCTGCTCCCGGGCTATGCAAACTAAGCGTTGTGTCTGACGAACCCACCGACTGTTGGCTGGGGATGTCTGATGTCACTTGGGATGACGTGGATGACTGAGTTAACTAATCAAGAACAGCTGGGTTGCTGGTCATGACATGACCGCTAGATGACACTAGGAGCTCAGGCCTTTCACTGCGACTACTGCTGCCACGACCCCTTACTCTGCTGCGACCTCTGCCTGCGCCAAAAACATTCAGGCTTCTACCACTCCTCTGTGCATGGCCTGGCACTTCTCTGACATACTTGTAGCTGAACTAAACAAAGTAAACGTAAATTAACATTCCTAAAAGCAACGAACAGAGCTGCCATCAGAAATTTTTGGGGCCCCTTACACAGCTCAAGGCCTGCCCCCCCCCTCCATTGCCCACTTCTACTCTGCCCCTTTAGAACCTGTCCTGACTCCTTCCGTCCTGACCCATTACTACACAAATACAGCGCCCCATACCTCTTACATCAAGTGATGTCTCCTTTGATGTAGATGCTCTCTGTCCTTGTCTTTTTCTTTTAGATCTTCAGACCAGACCACCATTTTGTCGCCATTTTCCGTCTCTACCGTTTGACAACAACAAAAAAATCTTATTTTACTACTTTTCCATCATCCTCCCATCTTCTGGACAAATCATCCTACTACCCCCAATACTGTGCCACTGTGCTCCCCAATACTATACTGCAGAAACAGATAATACCCCTGATAATACTGGTACCACACAGAGCACCCCATATAAAATACTCCTTCTTTGTGGCCTCAGTAGAAGAACCCATAGTTCCCCATAATAATGTGCCAGTAACAAGTGCCTCTCTTCCACCCCCCATGTGCCAGTATCAAGTGCCAAACCCCCCCATGTGCCAGTATCAAGTGTCAACCCCCCCATGTGCCAGTATCAAGTGCCAAGCCCCCATGTGCCAGTATTAAGTGCCAACCCCCATATGCCAGTATCAAGTGCCAACCCCCCATGTACCAGTATCAAGTGCCAAAACCCCCATGTGCCAATATCAAGTGCCAAACCCACCCATGTGCCAATATCACAAGCCAAACCCCCCGGTGTGCCCGTTTCAAGTGCAAAACCCCCCATGTGCCAGTATCAAATGCAAACCCCTCCCCCCCATGTGCCAATATCAAGTGCCAGTATCAAGTGCCTCCCGCTCCCCCCATGTGGCAGTAACAGATAGTCCGGTATTAGAAAAAAAAATTAAAAGCAAAAAAAACACTTACACTTACCTCCATCACACAGCGATGCAATGCAGGCCTCTTCTGGCCTGTATCCTGCGCTGTACAGCTAAGAGTATAACTACTATAATACTGCTCCTATGTACAAGAATATAACTACTATAATACGGCTCCTATGTACAAGTATATAACTACTATGATACTGCTCCTATGTACAAGAATATAACTACTATAATACTGATCCTATGTACAAGAATATAACTACTATAATACTGTTCTTATGTACAAGAATATAACTACTATAATACTGCTCCTATGTAAGAGAATATAACTACTATAATACTGCTCCTATGTGCAGAAATATAACTACTATAATACTGCTCCTATGTACAAGAATATAACTACTATAATACTGCCTCCTATGTACAAAAATATAACTACTATAATACTGCTCCTATGTACAAGAATATAACTACTATAATACTGCTCCCATGTACAAGAATCTAACTATTATAATACTGCTCCTATATACAAGAATATAACTACTATAATACAGCCTCCTCTGTACAAGAATATAACTACTATAATACTGCCTCCTATGTACAAGAATATAACTTCAATACTGCTGCTGCTATGTACAAGAATATAACTACTATAATAATTCTCCTATGTACAAGAATATAACTACTATAATACTGCCTCCTATGTACAAGAATATAACTACTATAATACTGCTCCTATGTACAGGAATATAACTACTATAATACTGCTCCTATGTACAAGAATATAACTACTATAATACTGCTCCTGTGTACAAGAATATAACTACTTTAATACTGCTCCTATGTACAAGAATATAACTACTATAGGGGTCGGAGCTTGACCGCCGACTGAGCCGGACGCATGTGAGTGAGCTCCTCTCCTCATCATCCTGCAAAGCAGTTTATTAAGCGGCTCAACTTAACTCAGCATGGGCAAAGTGGGCAGGTGGGTCGCTAAAGACACAGTGGATCCCACCAGACCAGAAAGAAGCCCCTCCGACATGGAGAAATACCTGAACAAGCGGCCGGCAGTCACGGCAGCAGAGTCTCCCAAGATGGCGCCGCCGGACATGGAGGACGGCGCGCAAGAGCAGGACAGGCCCAAGAGCCCCGCGCTGGTGGAGACACTAGATCTAACCGAGAGGCCTCGGAGCCGCTAACGCGACACTTTCTGCAGCAGACCCTGCCTACTTTCTCCTGGAAGATCAGGAAAACAGGAGCAGGCGAAAGAACGTTCGCCTCAGAGGCCTCCCTGAGACCGTACCCCACGAGGATTTACCAACGGCCATGAATGCCATTTTCACTGAGCTTTTGGGCGAGGCTCACGCCTCTGAGGTGGTGATCGAGAGAGTACATCGCTCACTAAGACCTAAGCCTAAGGAGGGAGAGCAGCCGCGGGACGTCGTTTGCGGACTTTTAAGGTACATTGATACCGCAGCCATTTTCAAAGCGGCCAGAGACCGCAAAGAAATATGCTTTGAAACAGTCAAGATCCTCCTCTTCCAGGACCTTGCGCCATCAACCTTGAATAAACGTAGGGCCCTCCGCCCTATCACTGATCTGCTGAGAACCAAGAGGATCCCGTTCAAATGGCTGTTCCCCTTTGGCCTCACCTTCTCATCGGAGGGAAAGAGATGTACAATACGCTCTCCTTGTGACCTACCAGCGGCCTGGGACTTGCTCGACGCTACACCTCAGGACATCCCTTCCTGGCTGCCTTCGGCTGATCTTGGGGTCCCGCTGCCTGACCTACCGGAGGTATCCCGTTGGTCCAAAGTCCCGCCAAGGAAGAAACCGACTTCCAGACCCAGGGACCGCTGAGGGACCAGAGACCGGATGGGTCCACTATACTTTCCTCTATACCGTTAGGGGACGCTGGACTAGGGCCTCTCACATATATGTTTATTGGCCTCATGGACGTCCCCTTACGCCACAAGAACTGTGAGGACCGGATGCATGTCCTTAAACGCCCGGTTTAGTATCTAAGTTATTCATGTTGCACTTAAGCCTTATACATACAGGCGCTGCTCGGAGCACTGCTCCCTAGCGCGGACAGTACTTGTTCTGCCTACTATAGCTCTGAATGTTTTATTGTTTATATGTTTTACATGTTTGAGCCTTTTCACAGACCCAGATCTTACTGGGTTTAATTATGTTCTGGTGCTTTGCAGGAGGGAGTACTCGCTATGCTGTCGCGACAACTAGTTAGTCGCCACAACATGCCAGCACTCCCCCCGAACCTGATTTCTGGGTTCAGTTCATCTCTCTGGTGCTACACGCACGTTCGCATTGTTCCATATCTAGTGATGTGTTTAGTTTCATCCCCCTTTGTACTCCTGGTCTGTCCGATAAGCGTTCCTGTGCCTATCAATATATACTTCCCATGGGGATGGCACTAAAGTGCACCTCTCTTAATGTGAGAGGCTTTAACACCCCCCAAAAGAGGTCCCAGATTTCCCGTCTTATGCGGAGTTCCCATGCTGATATCTGTTTCCTACAGGAACTTCACTTTAAGACTACCCGCATGCCCAACCTCCCTACTTTCTACTTTAGACACTGGTATGTGAGCACCTATGAGAAAGCCTCTAGAGGAGTGGGCATAGCTATTGCTAAACATGTTCCTTTTGTACTTTCAGCTCTGAAGCAAGATCCTGAAGGCCGCTTTGTCTTCGTCAAGGGCAAAATAGGAAACGAGATGGTAACATTGGTAAGCCTTTATGCACCGAACAGAGGTCAGTTCAAATGGTTGTCCTCCACATTGTCGCTGTTATCCACCTTTGCTGAGGGGGTGTGGCTGGTGGGTGGTGATATTAACGTGGCGCTAAACCCGTCCATCGATGCGTCCGATGGCTCATCGCAGCTGACGCAGGCTGATCTGGGACGTATTAATAAATGCTTCTCTACGGCCCATTTAGTAGATACTTGGCGGCTGTTACACCCGTCCGACCGAGATTTTACATTTTTCTCATCGGCTCATAAAGTGTACAAACGGTTAGATTACATCTTTCTCTCAAACAGTCATATGGGCCGTTTGGTAGCGTCATCTATAGGCCCCATCACGGTCTCCGATCACGCCCCGGTGTCCACTTCCCTTCATTTAGGGAACCTTCCTTGCCCTACTAGACAGTGGCGTCTCAATGAAACTCTGCTGGACAGAGAGGCAGATAGGGCTGCGGTTGCCCAGAGGTTGAGATGTTTTTTTGCAGAAAACACCACAGAAGACGTATCTGTCCCCACGATATGGGAATCACATAAGTCAGTACTAAGGGGGGAATTTATAGCGCTAGGAAGTAGAGTGAAAAGAGACAGACAGAATACATTGCAATCACTCCTGACCCGGATTGCGGCATTGGAGTCTGTGCATAAGAGATCCAGGGCGCAATCCTCACAAGAAGAACTGGTACAACTTAGGAAGGAACTAAAGGACCATCTCAACCTCTGTAATGCCAAGGCGTACCAATATGCTAAATTCCGCTTCTATGCCCATGGAGACAAGGGAACTAGACTGATGTCCTCCTTGGTGAAACAGAGGAAGGAAGCTTCATTTATACCTGCCATTAAAACGACAGATGGGCGCATGGTCCATAATACAACCGAAATTGCCTCTGAGTTCCAAAAATTTTATAGTGCCCTGTATGGACTGGGAGACCCTAGCGGGGACTCAGACATAGAAGATTTCCTCAAAGACCTGCAGCTGCCCTATCTCACCGATTCAGATAAAGATTCTTTACTGGCTCCTATTACAGAGGACGAGGTGAGAAAGGTACTAGCTTCCATGCCTCTGGGAAAAAGTCCTGGCCCTGATGGCTTCCCTGTGGGATATTATAAGAAATTTGTGGATATCCTGGCTCCCCACCTGACCCTATGGTGCAACGCTCTGTTGACGGACTCCCATCTACATAGACAATCTTTGGAGGCGACTGTCACCATTTTAGCTAAAGGAGGCAAAGACCCGTGCCAATGCGGTAGTTACCGCCCCATCTCCCTCCTCAATGTCGATGTTAAGATCTGGGCTAAAATCCTAGCGAACAGATTAGGCCCCCTCCTTCCTAAACTTATCCACCCAGATCAGTCGGGCTTTGTCCCGGGTAGAGAAGGAAACCACAACTCATGTAGACTACTGTCGCTGATCCAATTGGCCAAGGCTAAACAGATCCCTCTTGTCCTGCTGGGCATAGATGCGGAGAAGGCCTTCGACAGGGTGAGCTGGAGATTCCTAGAGAAGACACTGGAGAAATTTGGGATTCCTGTCCAGTTTCGTAAGGCCATCATGACCCTTTATGAAAACCCCAGTGCCCGTATCAGAATTAATGGGACCTTGTCACCTCCCTTCTCTATTAAGAATGGGACACGGCAGGGATGCCCACTGTCGCCGACCCTTTATGTCCTGGCCATGGAAACTCTTCTCCAGGCCATAAGGGAACATCCTGGGATTAAAGGCGTGCAATTGAATAGGAGCTCCCCAGAATATATTAACGCAGCTTATGCAGACGATCTATTAGTGATGATCTCAAACCCTGTCGAGGCCTTCCCGCATCTCCTTGCTCTGTTTGACCGCTATGGGCAAATCTCAAATTTCAAGGTTAACCACACTAAGTCTGAGGCTATTAATATATCAGCACCTCCGGCGGTGATCGCAGCATTGAAATCCTCCACTCCCTTTGTGTGGCAGTCCTCGCACCTCTCTTATCTGGGAATTAAAATCCCGGCTGATCTGGGCCAGCTGTACCACTTAAATTATGACCCATTAGTGAAAGATACTCAACAGCAATTACCCTCCCTTCGCATTCCGTACGTCTCTTGGATGGGGCGTAAAAACTTCTTAAAAGCTTTTGTTGTGCCAAAATTCTTATACATACTGCAAATGATCCCTATGTTCCTACCGCTTCCGTTCTTTGTGAAGGTCCGTAGGCTATTCAGCACCTTTCTGTGGAGCGGCAAGGGAGCTAGGATATCCCACAACACGTTAGTCCGTAACAAGAGACAGGGAGGCATCGATATGCCAGATGTGCACCTCTACTATAGAGCTATACATCTTAAAAGGTGGGTGCAGCTGCAGGTCCCGGCATACCGCACATGGGGAGGAGATGTAGAGTTAGCGCAGCTTTTCCAGAAACAAAAGGTGGGCTTGTGGGGTGTCGGACCTTCGACACTTAAATCACAAGTACTGCTCAGAGGCACGGCTCAGGTGATGAGCACTCTGATAAAGGGGGTAACATCCTCAACAACCCTTCCCTCTTATGCCAGCCGATCTGCTCCCCTTATACATTAGATCGAACGAGACACAGGCTCCCCCGATCTGGCGCAAGATGTCTACATTTTCTGTTCAAGAACTTTTGGATGGTGCGTCTGTGGGACTCCCTGATTCGCATCCACTGAGCCACACCCTCTCGACAATCAATTTTTTGGAGGCCATTGAACTTAACTCTATTTGTAAGCCACTTCTTGACGGAGACAAACATAAGGCCGACAGGACATGGTTGGAAAAGGTAATGTCCCTGACGTCCGCCCCTCGTAGGATGATTTCCCTTTTTTACTCTACCTTGGCTACCCCCAGCACCACCGGAGTCCCGCGTTACCTGAGACTCTGGGCATCAGAGCTAAATATTGACCTGTCGGAGACAGATGTTAAGCGTATCCATAATAATGCCCATGAGTTTTCCAGATGTACAAGGATTCAGGAACACTCATATAAGGTTCTAACTCAATGGTATCAGACACCAAAAAGTATGTTTGATAAGGGACTGCGGGACTCGGACCGGTGCTGGAGGTGCAAAGGGGGCACAGGGAACTTGTCCCATATCTTCTGGTCCTGCCCGATGATTCGTTCTTTCTGGACACATGTTTCAGACACTATTAAAAATATTACAGGTACCGAGGTCCCGCTATCAGCCTCTTTGGTGCTGCTCTCACTCCATCCAAGGGAAGCCTCTGCACACATCTAATTCAGGCAGCTAGACTGCTGATCCCCCAGAGATGGTTACAGACAGACCCACCCACGTTGGACCATTGGATTCATAAAGTAGATCTCATCTGCCGGATGGAGGAGTTGGCGGGTTGGGAGGCCAGGGAGCACGGTAAATTCAAGAAGATCTGGGGACCGTGGATGAGGTTTACGGAAAAGTAGGGACTCCTGGTGCTTCCTTCACTCTGGCTCAGACAGAGAGGGAGCAATGTTGATACCCAGCAAGACCTCTAATCTAATTCAATCCTCATGGGGCGTAACCTCTATTACTTTTGATCGACACACTTTGCTCTGATGATTTGCAGCTCTGACCGATAGACCAGGACATACCTACAACCTTCCCTCCCCCCCTTCCTCTCCTCTCTTCTCCTCTCCCCTTCCTTCCGTTGCCCGGCCCGGATCCCTCCCCTTGGTTTTCCCCTGTTGTTTGTTTTGAATTTGTTGAATATGTACCCTGAATTCTACCAGCTTTCAATGTGTTAATTGACGGCTAATCTTCTGTGTGGGAACACAAGTATTTGTGGACACTCCGCTTAATGATCCATGTGCTTTCCTGATTTCTGCTAAGAGTGTATATTCTGTAATGCACCTTGTCTGTATAATGTTTCTGCTACCCTCAGACTTATTATTTTTGTGACACATTGTACGTATGCTTTTATTCACAATAAAAAGATAATTGACAAGAATATAACTACTATAATACTGCTCCTATGTACAAGAATATAACTACTATAATACTGCCTCCTATGTACAAGAATATAACTACTATAATACTGCTATGTACAAGAATATAACTATGATAATACTGCTCCTATGTACAAGAATATAACTACTATAATACTGCCTCCTATGTACAAGAATATAACTACTATAATACTGCCTCCTATGTACAAGAATATAACTACTATAATACTGCTCCTATGTACAAGAATATAACTACTATAATACTGCCTCCTATGTACAAGAATATAACTACTATAATACTGCCTCCTATGTACAAGAAGACTGCTGCTGCTATGTACAAGAATATAACTACTATAATACTGCTCCTATGTACAAGAATATAACTACTATAATACTGCTCCTATGTACAAGAATATAACTACTATAATACTGCTCCTATGTACAAGAATATAACTACTATAATACTGCTCCTACGTACAAGAATATGACTACTATAATAATTCTCCTATGTACAAGAATATAACTACTATAATACTGCCTCCTATGTACAAGAATATAACTACTATAATACTGCTCCTATGTACAGGAATATAACTACTATAATACTGCCTCCTATGTACAAGAATATAACTACTATAATACTGCTGCTGCTATGTACAAGAATATAACTACTATAATAATTCTCCTATGTACAAGAATATAACTACTATAATACTGCTCCTATGTACAAGAATATAACTACTATAATACTGCTCCTATGTACAGGAATATAACTACTATAATACTGCCTCCTATGTACAAGAATATAACTACTATAATACTGCCTCCTATGTACAGGAATATAACAACTATAATACTGCTCCTATGTACAGCAATATAACTACTATAATACTGCCTCCTATGTACAAGAATATATCTACTATAATACTGCTCCTCTGTACAAGAATATAACTACTATAATACTGCTCCTATGTACAAGAATATAACTACTATAATACTGCCTCCTATGTACAGGAATATAACTACTATAATACTGCCTCCTCTGTACAAGAATATAACTACTATAATACTGCTCCTATGTATAAGAATATAACTACTATAATACTGCTCCTATGTATAAGAATATAACTACTATAGGTCTTCTTCCTGTGTCATTGGAAGTCGGTCCGGATCTTCTTATAAAAATCAGTTCTTCCAGTGATGTAATGTCAGATAGTACAATATATGGAATAAGTCATTAGACAGATTGACATTGCTTGGTGTAGATGCATACTGTATACTGTAATGTACATACATATATGTACTATGGTCTGCAGATCCTGATACTGTTGTCTGGCACAGAGGTCATGCTCATTCTTCCTGCTCCGGCTCTGTTGATAATATCTCTTCACATCCATTTAACACATTTAATGAGATATATTGCTGGAAGTGCCGGCTCCTGTGGCGTTTCCAGCAGTATTCCTGCTGTCAGTGACCCAGGTGTAATGTGTAAACTTGCAGTTTCATTACTGACATATTTCTTTATATATTCTTCACTTTTCCAATTTTGTGTTCCATAAATATTAATATAAATACATAGAAGAACATTTAGAAGGTGAAATTAGGGACCATGAGGCAGGATGACTAGGTCAGTACTTTCAGTATTGATACTCTGTACTTTACATATGAAATATTGTAACGTTAATAAAGAAATAAAGAACAAGAAACCTCACTGGTGAGCTGGACTTCATTTCCTTTATTGTATCATTATGTATCATTTGTATTTGTAAACAATGCATTAAAAGGGTCTTCCAATTATAGCATTGAAGTAAACTGTAGTTCTGTTTTGTTGTTACTTTCTTATCTCTTGGGGTCTCATCTCAGGGATCCCACTGATCACCAGATATTTGCAAAATAAGTAAAAATCTACCAAACAGTTTCTGTAAGTATTCTTGCAAACCAATTCCCATATCTATTAAAGAGCACCTGGCCTGCCTGGCTTCTCTGTTAACCCCCCCCCCCCCCCCCACCCCGTCCTACACTGCCGCCTTCCCTGGCTCCCAGTGCTAGGCCTCTCCATCTCCTGCTGCAGCCCTTTATCAGCCCTACCTTCCTCTTTTTCCTACAGTCACTTTTGGTGCCATGTTCTAATAGTGACAGTTGTCAGGTGGCCACGAGGGGATAGACACAGAGTAGTCACTGGGTGCTGCCCTGCTGAGGACCATGTGTAATGAGGCAGAATCACGTCGAAGGACCTAAATGCCATGAAATCACAGAGAACACCTACAAGGTGAGGTGGGTAGTGCTGGAAGCATAGGAGCTCATAGATAGTAACTTTTGAGAGGTGGGTGAGGTGGTGTGCCCACTCATGAGTTTTTGCACTGGGTCCACTAACATGTTAAAATAGTCCTGCATACATTGACAGATGGTATTTTCAGAGTCGCTCTTTATTAGAAGTCTTCCAGTTGCCGTAAAGGGGCTATCCCTCGGTAAAGTCCCTAGAAGGCCCTATGTACAGGGTATGTTGTGATTAGACAACCTCTTTAAGACCAAATTTGACTGCATCCTCAAGGTGACAAAAGTAACAATTTTGAACAGGTTTTCCATCTGCACGTTTTTCTTTCTGACTCTGGGAAATAAACACATAAAACTAGATTTTAAAAGAAAATCTAAAAACTTGAAATCGGATTCTTGATATGAGTCTCCCGGCTGTAGCTCCTCATTATGAGCAATCCGCTGTTACAATATCTGAAGGCCGGGATGGAAATTTCTAAAAAACAAACATTAGTTCAGTGTCGTCACGCTCCCTGGACTCGCTCAATAAACACATTTTTCTTGTATTTCTCTTTACGAATTCTAAACACTTTCCTCAAAGCGCCGAGGGAAATCCCAGCGCATCGTCCGTGTTCTTCACTGAACCTTAATTAGCTCAACCGCTCGTCCTTCGCTCCTACCTCGAACCCTAATGGAGGACGTGCTGCCACAATGTAGAATTCACAGCTTATTGTTCTAAGAAACAAGTAGAAAAAACAAGAAAGAGGAAAATATGCAATGTTCCTCATGAAGAACAGGAGATCATCACTGAATTTGGGAAATAATATAATAATATAATGATGTAGATCAAATTTTACAGGAACACTTTAGGCAAAACTGATACATTGTGTCATGATGAGATCAGGGCCTGACACTAGGAATCTCTGTGATGATCTCTGATTGCCTTTGTCAGACTCCATAAATAAGGTGGAAAAATAAGCCCCCCTTCCTTAAGAAACAGTTATTCCTTATATTATGAGTGACAACTTACCTCTATATCATGTCTGAGAGGTTGTCGCAGACCCACTCTTGTTACTGACATCACAGATATAATGACATGATCAGACATGAGATTCACACGATACTACAGTAACAATACTACAGTAACATCTATTCATCTATTACTGCTGACAACCTGCCTATATATTATGTCTGAAAGGTTGTCACAGCCTCCTGTATACCATATTAAAAGCTATATACATTTGGTATCGCCATAATACGCCATGTACAGACTCAATGTCATTTTAAGTGCGCAGTGACACTTGAAAAATACTGGTGGAATTTTTTTATTTTATTTTTTCAGTTTCACCCCACAATGTATTTTGTTCCTTTTTTGCCAAATAAGATTTGGTAAATTATATGGCACCAGTTAAAAAAAAAAAACACTTTTCAGGCAAAAAAAAAAGCCATAATGAGGGCAGAATGAAAAAAAAATTAAAAAACATATGGTTCTTGGGAGGAGGGAAGTAAAAAAAAAAAGGATAACAAAGGGGTTAAAACCATTACTAACTTTATTTATTTTCTTTTAAAAAAAGTGTTTCTATGGCAACACGGACACTATGTATCACAGCACTCTATATCGGAAATGTCATGCCATAAGTTATAGGACTTCTAAAAATGTGAGGAACATTGGTTCATCAGTTCAACTGACCACGTAATTTACAGTACGTTCCATGGAATGACCTCTCCCGGGGACTTTCTGTATTGTGGGTAGTTATTAGCACAGCACCTGACTCCACCAAAGACTCTGACTTCCTCACATAAGTAAGAGGAATTTATCATGAAGGAAATGCTTGAAGTCAGTTTTACTTGAGTCTAAAGTCATTAGAGTATTTTATGCCACATTTATAACATTTGCATATTGTTTGAAAAACTTGTCTTATAACACTTGTAACACTTTTGGCTACAAAAACGACTCGTTTATTTGTGACTTTTAAAAAAAAGTCTTAGTGATAAATCTGGAGTGAAACTCATTATCAGAGCTAGCCGTGCCCACTTTTCCACGCATATTTTATTACTGAAGTGAGTGTTGTCCAAAAAGTTGCAAAACCCTAATTTTGGAACTTTTAAAAGACAGAAATCTGGAGTGAAGGCATGATAAATCAGGGCCATAGTGTGTGTGTTATATAGGAAAAAAATCCACATCTATAGCGATGCCATCTTGTTTCCTGTCAATCCTTTTATAATGAAAGCAAAGCTTAAAGTGTAACTGTAATGTTTTACTCAAAAAAAAATCAATTTTAGCATAAATTACTGCTGCTGCAGCATTATGCATAAAGCAAGTTTTCCTTGAGCTTTTCCCTTAGTTACCGCAGTTTTGAAGCCCACATTATGATAATCTTCTCAAGATGGCTCCTCTGCCAGTTCTCTGAGGCCAAATCTGCTTTCCCTCACTTCATATACACACTTGCATTAGCTATCAGCTTCCTGCCAGCCAATCAGATTGGATTGCTGAGAGACACGCCTCCTCCTTCTGAAGCCTGATAGTATCTAAAACAGGCATGCTCAACCTGCGGCCCTCCAGCTGTTGTAAAACTACAACTCCCCCCATGCTCTGCTGTAGGCTGATAGCTGTAGGCTGTCCAGGCATGCTGGGAGTTGTAGTTTTGCAACAGCTGGAGGGCCGCTGGTTGGGCATCCCTAATCTAAAACAAACCACACCAATGTCCACGTTGTACCCTCTGGATACTGCACATTTATTTACAAAAAGGTCACCTAGACCTACTAAATCCTTTTAGGGGTTACAGCGTAGATAATAAAACGTAACCTTTATTATATTTTTATAAAAGCTGATACATTTATTGATACACCCAGTCCCATTAAAATTATCAGGGAAGGAATCAGATATTCCACTCAATACTGAATGTGTGTGATCCACTTTTAGGCCTCATGCACGCGACCGTTGCCTGCCTCCGCGTCCGCTCCTCCTTGAAATTTCGCGTCCGTCAAAAAAAACGGATGACGGACCGTTTTTTTTGACGGATCCGATTTTTATGGCAGATCCATTGTAAAAATGCCTATCCTTGTCCGCGACCGTGAAAAAAATAGGACATGCACTATTTTTTTGACGGAATGAAACCACGGATCACGGAAGCGGAACAAAAACGGTTGACCATCCGCATTTTTTGACGGACCCATTGAAATGAATGGGGAAGCATCCTATCCGTGAAAAAAAACGGAACTGACGCGGAAACAAACAACGGTCGTGTGCATGGGGCCTTACTTGGAGGTACTGCTTATGGCTGCAGTTCACTTTGCCGTGTTATAATGTGTGCATCGGCCATAGGTTAATGCACATGTTTTTCCATATTCCTATCAGAAATCCAGCGCATTCGTTGCTCAACATTGGGCTTGATGGCAACCTACAACTTTGTTGCAACACTGGAATGTGTAGCCAATTGCTCACTCTTTGAAGCTTCTTGGCAGTCAGATTCTGATTGTAAGTCAGTGTTGCAACAATGTCATTGTATAATAGAGTAGATTTCTAGGCACTAACCCTCCCGAAATGTTTCGCTGCATGTGCGGCTTCATCAAGGAAATAGGGTATTAGTGTTCGCATCCTGTTTGTTTGCATCCATGTGAGTTTTACCCCCCACCCAAGCTACCTTTGTCTTGTGTTTTGAAGCCCTGAAGATTTAATCAATAATGAGACATTTCTTCTACGGATGGTGAGTGCGGCTCATCTTTACTCTCTGGTCACTGTTTGCATTCTTGTGGAGCCTTGTACCCCGTAATTCCGATGGATCATTGAGGTCGACCTTTATATCGCGAAGATTTAGGTGAGAGGACTGGTGCCATCAGTATTCTTGCTTCATGACAGGGTCCATTCACACGAATATGTAATGGCCATGCCCATTTTGCAGGCCCCAAACCGTGGATCCACAAAACAGTCCCATTAACTTCAATGAGACCACGATCCGCAAGATGTGGCCAAAGATAGGACATATCCTATCTTTTTCGGCGCCGAGTCTTGGACACGGACACGTCTGTGTGCTTTTGGGTCAGTTGCTCCACGCTGCATCTTTGGCTGCATCTTGCAGATTGCAGATTCATTGAAGCCATTGGGCCCACGCCGTGATTCTAGGTGCTCATGGCTGGTGCCCATGTTTTGCGAATCCATGGTTTGCAGTCTGCAAAATGGGCATGGCCATCACCGGCTCACATAAATACATCCTTAGACACGAAAAAGCTTAAGGAGTTGAAATCACAAACTCGCTACTGAGTGGCCAAGTATACGATGGAACTTTCTGGAGAAACACTTTTTACTGTGTAACCAAATGTTGTTGGACATCAGGTGATGAGTGGGATGAGGGGTCCTATCAGAGGCGGGTGCTGATGAGAAGTCTTGTAAACTTCCTATCCAAGGGAGGGGTGTTACCACATGTTCAGTGGAGTGGATAAAAAAAAAGAGGAGAAGTTGTATCTGTCCTTATTCCTTTCTCTTCTTGTATGATTCTCCTCCGCTTCACTGTAATAGAAAATAAACACTCCAAATCTCAATTTTACACAAAAAGTTTTCTACACCTGCGCCACTATATAGTACAGAGATCACACTTGACGGTCTGAGGTATACTGTATGTGCCGGCTTCTGAGAATTGTGTTTTCTGGAGATAGTCTGTTTATTCGTTTGCTTTTGAGAATTTATCACCCGGACAGTTTTTGATATCTGAACAAAACATATTTTTTCTTCATAAATTTGCTTTTTTTTACTATTTATTTATAGATTTCTCTTATCAAGTTTCCACACACCTTCTACCTACAACTGTCAAATGTTCTTTCAAGTTCTTATGAAGAATAACACGTTACAAAGTATTTGCTGAAGTCAACACAAAAAAGGACAAAAGTTTAATTGGCATGAAACTTTGTGTAAGAATTTTTTAACTGTTGGTTATCTATCTATCTCAGATCCATCTACAGGGCATTCGTAAAGGCCTTTTTTCACATTTTGTAATGTTGCATTACATGTTTTGTTACATTATGTTGCGGTCTTTTGCTGCACTCAGTCCCGCATAATAAGAAAGTGAGAACAGAATGCTATACATCTTTACTAGTTTAGAAAAGGAAAAACTCAAATCTTGCAATGATATAAGTATTCACACCCTTTACTCAGGACATAAGTGTTCAACCCCTTTACTCAGGACATAAGTGTTCAACCCCTTTACTCAGGACATAAGTATTCACACCCTTTACTCAGGATATAAGTATTCACACCCTTTACTCAGGACATAAGTATTCAGCCCCTTTACTCAGGACATAAGTATTCACACCCTTTACTCAGGACATAAGTCTTCAGCCCCTTTACTCAGGACATAAGTCTTCAGCCCCTTTACTCAGGACATAAGTATTCAGCCCCTTTACTCAGGACATAAGTGTTCAACCCCTTTACTCAGGGCATAAGTATTCACACCCTTTACTCAGGACATAAGTATTCACACCCTTTACTCAGGACATAAGTATTCAACCCTTTTACTCAGGACATAAGTCTTCAGCCCCTTTACTCAGGACATAAGTCTTCAGCCCCTTTACTCAGGACATAAGTCTTCAGCCCCTTTACTTAGGACATAAGTATTCAGCCCCTTTACTTAGGACTTAGTTGAAGCCCCTTCGGCAGTGATTCCAGCCTCCAGTCTTTTTGGAGATGATGCCACAAGGTTTATACATGGATTTGGGGATTTTTGGCCATTCTTCTCTGCATATCCTCTCCAGCTTCTTTAGGTTGAATGGGGGCCGTCGGTGGACAGCCATTTTCACATCTCTCCAGAAATGTTCCATTGTGTTCAGGGCTCTACCTGGGCCCCTCAAGGGCATTCACTGAGTTGTTCCTAAGCTCAGGGCCGGCTCCAAGTTCATGTGGGCCTTTGGGCGATAAATCTCAGTGGGCCCCCTTGTGGCATTTGTCAAATGTCACCACAGCATCTGAGAGTGTCAAAAAACTGAAGCCACTGTTATGGGGGATCTGTGGATGACACTGTTATGGGGGGATCTGTGGATGAGACTGTTATGGGGGGATCTGTGGATGACACTTATGGGGGGATCTGTGGATGACACTGTTATGGGGGGGATCTGTGGATGGCACTGTTATGGGGATCTGTGGATGACACTGTTATGGGGGGATCTTTGGATGGCACTGTTATGGGAGGGATCTGTGGATGGCACTGTTATGGGGGATCTGTGGATGACACTGTTTTGGGGGGAATCTGTGGATGACACTGTTATGGGGGATCTGTGGATGGCACTGTTATGGGGGATCTGTAGATGACACTGTTATGGGGGATCTGTGGATGACACTGTTTTGGGGGGAATCTGTGGATGACACTGTTATGGGTGGATCTGTGGATGACACATATAGCATCTTATGCTATAGTGTCATCCACAGATCCCCCATAACTGTGTCCCTGTGTAAATAGTGACCACAATACAGGGGGCGGAGGCCGGCAACTGATGTTAAAATCGCAGCGGGGCCTGGTGCAGTCACTGTACTCTATTACACCGGGCCCCGCTCACACCAATATTCATATATAAACTGTGGCCATTTCATATGTAAAGTGTAGGCAAGGTAGAGCGATCCACTACTCACTTTGAAACTCTCATACTAGCAGGCACTGCAGGCTGGCCTGTCACTCACTTCATCACAGTGCATGCTCCTCCGACTTTATTAATGAAGCAGGTGGAGCATGCGCCGTGACGAAGTGAGTGACCGGCCAGCCTGCAGTGCCTGCTAGTACGGGAGTTTCATAGTGAGTAGTGGATTGCACTACCTTGCCAACACTTTACATATAGAATGGCCACACGTTATATATGAATATTGGTGTGAGCGGGGCCCGGTGTAATAGCTGATACATCGTAGGCTGCGCTGTGCAGCATCGCGGCCAGGGATGTATCAGTGTTAGCAGAGTAAAAATGGCAGCATTCGCCCCATAAGAAACACTGCCATTTCCCCTGCACTTTTGGGGGGGGGGGAGTGCGTCTTATGGGGCGAAAAATACTGTATAAAAAAAGTTATGGGGGTCACCAGAGAGCAGGATTTCTGTTAGGCTTGCCACCTTTCCCAACAAAAAATAATAGTTACACTAATTAAAAAAGATTGGTGTGTCTATTTAAGTTTTATTTAGCCTCTATTTTTTAAATGATTCTTCTGGGATTCAAACTCACAGCCTTCTACATTAAAGTCAAGAATCTTAACCACAGTGTTATAAAGCTTCATGTTAACCTGCTGTACATATATTATGACTGAAAACCTCAGTAGTAGTTTCCCACATATTATGCATTCATATATATCAGAAGTATAATTTTATATGTATATAATTTTTTTTTTAGTAATTACACATTTATTTTGTGCCATACATTTGTTTACAATTACAAAAAAAAAATATAATGATACTTCTGCTGTAAAGGAATACCTAATACATGATAAACTACTATGATGTTTTTCTAGCACAGTTTAGCATTGAGCTCCATAGATCGGAGGTTAAGGTTCTTGCCTCTAATGTAGAAGGTTGTGAGTTCAAATCCCAGCAGAAACATTCCAGAAATAGATTCAAAATTAGACTTAAATACACTGGGTTTCCCCAAGCATACTGACAATGTTTGGGGACACCCCCTTCATATTCATAGCACCTTATGACATAGCCATATATGGAGTCAGAGCAGGGACTCCTAAGCCGAGAACTAGAGTCCTGACTGTTCAGTAACACTGGGGGATTCCCCATACAGCGATCTTCTGCATAGACCTGTGTGGGCCCCCCAGGAGCAGTGGGCATGGGTTTGCCGGGTGCTGACGCCAGCCCTGCCTAAGCTGCTCCTGCGTTGTCTTGGCTGTGTGCTTAGGGTCATTGTCTTATTGAAAGCTGAACCTTTGGCCCAGTCTGAGGTCCAGAGTACTCCGTATCAGGTTTTCATTAAGAACATCTCAGTACTTTGCTCCATTCAGTTTTTCCTCCACCCTGACCAGTCTCCCCGCCTTCCTCCAGCATGATGCTACCACCACCATGCTTCACTGTAGGGATGGTATTGGTCAGGTGATGGGCAGTGCTTGGTTTCCTCCAGACATGACACTTAGAAATGAGGCCAAAAAGTTCCATATTGGTTTCATCAGACCAGAAAATCTTGTTTCTCACAGACTGAGAGTCCTTTAGGTGCAAACATTCATGTATCTTTTACTGAGGGTTCTTCCAGGCCACTCTGCCATAAAGCCCAGATTGGTGGAGGCTGCAGTGATGGATGATCTTCTGGAAGTTTCTCCCATCTGCACACAGGATCTTTGGAGCTCAGCCAGAGTGACCATTAAGTTCCTGGTCACCTCTCTTATCAAGGCCTTCCTCCACAATTACTTTGTTTGGTAGGAGCCCAGGTCTAGAAAGGGTGCTGGTTGTTCCAAACTTCTTCCATGTAAGAATTATGGAGGCCATTGTGATTTTGGGAACTTTCAGTGCAGCAGAAAGGTTTTTATCCTCTTCTCCAGATCTGAGCCTTCCCATAATCCAGTGTCTGAGCTCTACAGGCAGGTCTTTCCTCCTCATGGTATTATTTTTGCTCTGGTATACTGTACACTGTCAACTGTGATCATATATAGACAGGGCTGTATCTTTCCAAATCATGTCAATCTGTCTAGTTATCATCTACAGTATTATCCCTGCAATGGCACAATTATCAACTATTCACTTCAGGACATTGATCCAGTTGAAAACTATGAAAGAGTAGGGATTCATGGCTCATTCTCTGCTGTAAGCCACAGGAACATGACCATGGGGCCGCAGGTTGAGTACTCAACCACTACTGCTTTAGATGGTCTTTACTTTAGACATTGTTAGGCCACAGCCTACAGAACGGTTAGGGGATTGGACAGGCGTTGCCTTCTTATCATTAGGGAAATAATTGTAATTGAAATCTGAGGGGGTTCACGTTGTCATTTTCCCAGATTAAACTGGTGCCAGAAATTTATTTCCCTTCTTTAGTTCATATTCAACCAGCACTTCTGTCTATGGCCACACTTGGGAATGTCTCATACTGTACACAGCTTTGCAAAAAAATGCTAACCAAGGACTCATTCATCAAATACTTTGAAAAGAGAAGTCATCTCCATGTGGAGACATAAGAGATGTGAATGGGTGGAGTAGCAACCCCAGGTTCTGATAAACAGAGTCCATGGAAGAGACGATTTTTTGGGAATATTCAATAGAGAAACAAAGTGTAAAATTTACCCCTCGCCCTTCTCATTATCCATGTCTTTTAATATTTCCTGGTTTCACATTACATGACTCCCTGGAGATGGAGACGCTCTAAGCCACAATTCAGGGACAAAACTAAGGAGTATACAGGGGACAAGATACTGTAGGATTAATTTACAGGGACAAAACTGATGTCAAAACCAGGGTCAAAATGAAAACCACAACACACAGGAGCAGGAATCAAGAATGCTTATGAACCTGAATCAGAAGGCAACAGTTTTCAGCTGAAGTCCCCTTTAAATAGACCTCCAATAGGTCTTCTTCAGGCACTGGTTGCCTTGGGAATACCACCTTGGGGAGGGGAAGGAGAACTGTGGCCCAATCCAGCATGGCAGCAGAAGAAGGAAGGACCCATTGCTGGAGCAAAGGAAGCATCCTACTGCCTTGTATTGCTAAACGAGAACACTTGATCCCCAATAAAGAATATTGAGTTGAGGTGCAGCTCTCAACCTCTATACAGAAAGCATCAGGGAATGTTAGTCTTCAAGTTACGCCCCAACTTTGTTATACACTCGAATTTATACACATTATAAATCTACAATGTACAATGACACAATGATAGGTGGCACTTCGATGGCTCTGTATTACAGGCACTCTGCTGTATAATGCACTGTGCCCATATTATGCCATTTATTTATTCTCATAATCATAAATTCTGTATGAAATTGGGGGCATAAGTAGGGCAGTGTAATACCAATCTGTAATACTGACATGTGCTTGAGCCCTTAGATTGTGCAGCTTGACGTCCTTTCAGAATGAGATTGACATTGTTAAAATTTCCATTCAAGAGCCAACACTGATTTCACCAGAATGTCATAAAATTTACATTGTGAGCAGGATCTTCAGCCAATGGACGGCTTCACATTAACCTGTCCAAAGCAAAGCTGCGGCCAGCAATCTCAATTCATTAGGGACCTTGATGCAACGTCTCTGGGGGCTCGATGCACTTACTCTACAATCAACCTTCAATTGAAATAGAGAACATTATGAACACAGCGTCTCCGATTCATTCCCGCCTGGTTTGAAAATATATTTCATGAAATCAAAATTGGAAATGATCCCACAGTCACAGCGCGGCTGCCAGGCATTCATCCAAAGTCTTGATGTATGATTTATGGTCAATGGCAATGTGCTAACAATCGCTTGTAGAGATCTAGGATAGAGGGAAATATTGAGCCTCGTCAATGTAAATGTCACAAGTGATGAGAGATTTTATACTTGACTTTGATATGGAGTCAATGCTGAAAACTCAAGATTGGACTTCCTTTAATCCAGAACAGAACAATATTTGTCTGAAGTATCAAGCTGTATAATAATAGTGAAAGGGAGAAGTTATTTGGCAAAATCCACACCATGTTTAAGAAATAAAAAAATGGCAGAGATGAACCTATTTGATGGGCAAAAAACTAAAAATAAATATTAAACACGTGTAATGCTCAGACATAAATTCAAGCATTTACCGTTATTTCACCTAAACTAAACCTTCTTTTTTATCAGTTTTGAAATGTAACAACCAAAAATATTGCAAATTTCCAAAAGTTTCATTTTAAGTAATAAATTGCTAGAAAACACTTTCATAAATGTGGGTCGATGTTTTCTTGGGTCTTAAATAGAGAAGAAGAGGCCCAATCATAAAAGTCACAATGGGGCCTTCATCAGGTCCATACAGATGTGTCCTCCCTTACCTTTCCTCTTGGATCCTGATGTATGTGATCAGCTATAAAAACAGCTTGACTTTGTAGTACTCTGCCAGAAGATGTCTATCCTATAAGCCTATCTGTGGCCGCCAAGTGGTTGTGATGGGAATTGCAATATGTTTAGGGTTTTTCTAACACGTTGTATTAAATTTCTATCATGAGAAGCTGAACATCTTTATGAAATTTGTTGAAAGGTAATGGGGGGGCCACATCTTTATCACAGTGTAACACTAGTTGTCCTCATCCCCCAATCACCTGGTGGTATGATGCTCATTGATAATTTTGAGATCCCTTTGGAGAGAAACAGCCCCATGGTTTAATAATAAAAGGGTTATACCAAGTGAGATGATATCTTTATTATAGAGGGACGCATTTTTGCTGATGCATATAGTCATGGCCAACTATTTCAATTTTTCCCTAAAAACACTGCTATGAATATAGAATGGTGTCAAAACCTGCTTCAAGTGAAACTTCTCCCAACCTTCCATGAGCAACTTCTCTCAACCATCCATGAGGAACTTCTCTCAACCATCCATGAGCAACTTCTCTCAACCATCCAGGAGCAACTTCTTCCGTCCTTCCATGAGCAACTTCTCTCAACCATCCAGGAGCAACTTCTTCCGTCCTTCCATGAGCAACTTCTCTCAACAATCCAGGAGCAACTTCTCTCAACAATCCAGGAGCAACTTCTCTCAACAATCGAGGAGAAACTTCTCTCAACCATCCAGGAGCAACTTCTTCCGACCATCCAGGGGCAACGTCTCTCAACCATCCAGGAGCAACTTCTTCCGACCATCCAGGGGCAACGTCTCTCAACCATCTAGGAGCAACTTCTTCCGACCATCCAGGGGCAACGTCTCTCAACCATCCAGGAGCAACTTCTCTCAACCATCCAAGAGAAACATCTCCCAATCAACCAGGAACAATTTGGTGATGAAAAATGCTTTTTCAAACAATGCTGGATACCATGTCACAAGGCATGAAAGTTTTTTTTTTAAGTTTTTTAAAAATTGACTATTGAAAGAAGCAGAAAATCCATAGCTTTGATACTTCCCAATGCAGATTCCAGTCTCAGAATCCAACCTACTGCCTTCGATCAATAGACACCACACAACTTTTTAAAACTTGGGAACTTTTTGCATGCTTATATTTCTCAGATTATTAGGATTCAGCACATGAATTATACATTCTGCTATTTGTATATACAATGCATGACTGATACTTCTGCACCGCACCGAGAGGTGAATCTGCAATCCGACAGGGAATTCCTGTCATTAAAATAGAGGCCGTCCCACCGGCTATGCTGCGCTGATATTCCAGAATAAATAACACAGTTGTATTATCAGTATACATTGGATTTTTTTTTATACATTTTTGACATTTTTTCTAATATTTTATTTTTTATTGTCTTTGAATGCCATGGGTTAAAACTAATTCTCTTACATTGTCTCACCCTGTAGGCCTGGTGAATAATTGAACAATGCATTTCTGGTTCTTGTGTTCGGGAATGAAATGGCTTTTCTGTATCGCCGGCTTGTTCACTCAAAATTTGTTACTTTCCCTACAGCTAAGAGCGGAGATAAAGGACATTCATGGCTTGTTTTCATTGTGACTTTCAGGAGTAAAGAATTTAATTGCTTATATTTTCACCGTCTTCCTACAGTCAAGGGTCAAGGGCAGAGCGCAGCTCCGGGTGCAACTGACGGGAAATGTAGCTCATGAAATTACAGTATCGGTGAATAGAAAGTCAGCATTACTCTCTACCCCCGCCCCCCATGTCTGTACCACCGCTATAGACTCATGTAAAATAAAATCCAAGTGAAATCAGCTACAGCAAGTCAGTTTCATGGTCAATTTTAACCCTTCTGGATGGAAAATAGTGCATCTTGAGACCTGTAGGTCCTCGTCTCTTAGATGCCCTCTACCGTGGGTTATTCTAATAACCGTCAAATACATGTCTGCTGTAAATCTGTCAGCAACTGATTCACCCAAAAGAACCTTCTCTAAAACACAAAAAGAGCAATATTGTGAATCCCGTCGAGTGAGGAGTGCCAAGAATTGTACATTGGGGAAATAAAACAGCAGCTACACCAAGATATGATCCTGCACAGAAGAGGCAACACTTGCGGTCAGGTATCAGTTGTGTACCTACATCTTAAGGACACAGGACACTTGTTTGATAACAGCGAGGTTTCCATCTTAGACACAGGAGGACTGGATCAAAAGAGGAGGGAAATAAGTGATTTGTGTTGAGTTGAAGAAACCAAGCTTGAATAGAGGTGGATGGGTGTTAAATGTATTGTCTACCACTTACCATGCTCTTCTAACACCTCTCCCAGGGCAGTTTAATCACAAATAATGGCTTCAGTCATGCAAATGTAGTTTTCCATTACCAAAGGTGCATAACATCCATCCTCTAGCCATGCAGTCTACCATTACCACAGGTGTATAACTTCCAGCCTCCAGCCATGCAGTCTGTCATTACCACAGGTGTATAAAATCCAGCCTCTAGCCATGCAGTCTGTCATTACCACAGGTGTATAACATCCAGCCCCAGCCATGCAGTCTGCCATTACCACAGTGTATAACATCCAGCCTCTAGCCGTGCAGTCTACCATTACCACAGGTGTATAACATCCATCCTCCAGCCATGCAGTCTGCCATTACCACAGTGTATAACATCCAGCCTCCAGCCATGCAGTCTGCCATTACCAAAGGTGTATAACATCCATCCTTTAGCCATGCAGTCTACCATTACCACAGGTGTATAACATCCATCCTCTAGCCATGCAGTCTACCATTACCCCAGTGTATAACATCCAGCCTCTAGCCATGCAGTCTACCATTACCACAGTTTATAACATCCAGCCTCTAGCCATGCAGTCTACCATTACCACAGTGTATAGCATCCAGCCTCTAGCCATGCAGTCTGTCATTACCACAGGTGTATAACATCCAGCCTCTAGCCCTGCAGTCTGCCATTACCACAGGTGTATAACATCCATCTTCTAGCCATGCAGTCTACCATTACCATAAGTGTATAACATCCAGCCTCTAGCCATGCAGTCTACCATTACCACAGGTCTATAACATCCATCTTCTAGCCATGCAGTCTACCATTACCATAAGTGTATAACATCCAGCCTCTAGCCATGCAGTCTACCATTACCACAGGTGTATAACATCCAGCCTCTAGCCATGCAGTCTACCATTACCACAGGTGTATAACATCCATCTTCTAGCCCTGCAGTCTACCATTACCACAGTGTATAACATCCAGCCTCTAGCCATGCAGTCTACCATTACCACAGGTGTATAACATCCATCTTCTAGCCCTGCAGTATACCATTATCACAGACACTGGTGAAAGAATAGCTTGTTGTGAAGATATCACTGAATCCCACCTGTTTTGTCTTCCCTCCTAAATATTCCATCATCACATGTGAGCAATATTATTGTAAAGTGGAAGGAACCACAGCAACTCAGCCATGAAGTGAGGACCACATAATGTTACAGAGAAGGGTCACCAAGTGCTGATAAAAGTCACCAATACTCTGCTGATTCTATAACTGCAGAGTCCAGACCGCCTCTGCTATTAACATCGGCACAAACCTGTGCTGTGCTGGGAGTGTCCTGGCATAGATTTCCATGGCCGCTAAATGGAAGCCTTTTATCACCAAGAACAATGCCAAGCGCGGGATGGAGTGGTATAAAGCATGCCTCCACTGTGCAGTGACCAATCAGACTCCTCTATTTTAAGTCTGATGGACGAGTCTGGTAAATGCCAGGAGAACATTACTGTACCTGTCTGACGGCACGGTACCAGCTGTAGAGTCTGTCTGGTGGAGGAGGATAATGCTATGGGAGTTTTCAGGCTTTGGCCTTGGCCCCTTCGTTCCTGTGAAGGGAAATCTTAATGCTTCAGCAGACAAGACATTGTGGACAATTGTACGCTTCCAGCTTTGTGGGATCAGTTTGGGGAAGGCCTATTTCTGTTCCTGCATTATTGTGCCCCAATGTACAGTGCAAGCTCCACAAAGACATGGTTGGGGGAGTCTGGAAGAACTTTACCGGCCACACAGAGTCCTGACCTTATCCCCATCCAACACCAAAACGGAGACTGCAAACCAAGCCCTCTCCTTCAACCTCAGCGTCTGACCTCACAAATGCTCAAATGATCTTCTGGATGAAGGGGTAAATATTCCCACAGACACACTCAAAACGTTTGAAGAAAGCCATAATATCCTGCAATAGAGTCTAAGTCTGTTAAAACAGCATCTAACAAAGCTGCCATCACCTTAGACTTTCAGTGCAGTTTCTTAGGCATAAAAGATGTAATCGCCTGCGGTGGTTAGAGCAGACAAAGAGCGTAATAAACAAGTGGAATAAAATCTCCTAACAATGCTGTGCGCTCATTTACCATATGCATAGTAATCTTTTAATCAATGCTGAGATGTGCATTATACTGAAACCAGAAGGGAATCAATATCTCCAGCATAAATGTAATCAGCTGCTCGGATTGCTGCCTTTACATCAGGAGTAGCTGCAAAAATTACATTGACACAGAGAAAGTTTATGTGAATCTAAAATATGTGTGCCCTACTTTATATTGTGATTTGGGTTCAATGGAGGAGGAAACTGTCCTGGCGGCGCCTCCATCAGGTCTAGGGTGAAATGCACTTTTTGCAAACATTACTGCATCTATCGTGGTTGTTAGCTTCATTTATTGCTTAAGAGGCGTAATTTGAGTCCCCTGGACCCCAATATAAAACCTGCATCAGCCGTCCACCCCCCTCAGATATAAGGTTAGAGGGATCGACCCCTTTCTATTGCCATCATTAAGAGGACAGGAACAGCAGGTCATCTGCCCTCATAGCGAGTGAAATGCAACCGTTTGACTGTGTGCCCTGAGAATATGTAGAATAAATACATGTATGATTATATAAAGTTTGTTGATGATGAAAAAGTTTACATTCGTCTGTCTGTCTTATTCCACGACATTCAAAAAACCTGCGAGCGTCCTGCCGACTTTACATTTTGGTGTAGTCGGCAGAATCCTACTCAGCGCAGTCCATAGTCGGCATTGCCCAGTTCAGCACAGTACCTTTGGGTGCCTTCAATTACCAGGACCCAGTTGTAATAGCTACTTCTACAGCTCCATATAGCTACCCCATGTCCGTATGTGGAGGATCTTCTTAAAGTCGAGCATGTCCCATCCTTAAGGGTGCAGACAGCATAGGCACAAACCATACAGCTTCTTTAGAGCTCATGAAATAAAGTCTTATCCCTCATTTATCTGGATTGTAGGAATCTATATATCTATATACACCGTCCAGGAGATGAGAAATACAATAGGACTAGCCAGGGGCCCCATTTTTTTTCTGCTAAGAGCCACCGACTGCTCTATGTGCATGCCTTCTACTCAAGCAGCTCTAGCAATAGTTGAAATTTCTAGGTAGCATCAAAAGAGTTCAATATCGAGCACTTTATAGAGGTCCCTCTGTTGTGGCAGTCCAAACTTTAAGACCCGTAGAGATGTCTTTGAAGGTGAAGTTCCCCCTTAAAACCATTCAGTCCCATGATACACTGAGTCCTCGCTCTGACCTGGAGGATCTATTGCTGTTGTTTGTATTGCGCATGAACTCTTTCCACTTTTATGTACTTGAATATTGCATTTAGTAAATTTATGGGCTCATTGGCTGTGTGTCTATCTTCTTATCTCCCCTACACGCCATGTACAGCTCCCTGTTATGGATAGTAATGCCTTTATGGCTACAGTAAATGTATAACTGTTCTATTATTTTAACTTTTTAATTAAGTCAGCTTCGTGTTTTTCCTCCGCCATGAACATTTCCTTTAAGTAATGCTAATCTCAGGCATGTTCTCCTTAATTGTCTGAGGTCTGTTGGGCATAATAGGGACAAAGCTTCTGCGCCGGCTGATTACTTTTGTGCTGGAGGTATTGATTTCACTCTTGTTTTAGTATTATACACATTTCAGCATTGATTAAGAGATTATTATGCTTATGCTTAATGAAGATAGTGGATTATTATGCCACAGAATCAACAGTCCAATAGGTCTTCAGGAAAAACATAAATTCTGCACTTTACAAACAAAAAGCTGAAGCGAGTTCAGGCAGAGAATTGCAGATGCTGAAGACACAGCGAGTGCGGCGCCTCCGTGCAAACGGTTCAAAATGTAGCAAAAGAGCAAAGAAACAAAGTATATAAGATGATTACAGGTTTGTATTAAATGAGTCATAGAACTGATCTATGGAAACACATTTCATCTGGCATCTGATAAACCAAAAACTCTAATAATACAGCAGCAGATGAATAAGCCTTGTGGAGAAGCTTCTCCTCACCCATGGAAAATATATGATGTTCTGCGTTATATCTAAATGTTATGATCATGACTTCTTGTTGGCACCTACACTGTCACCCATATATTATGCCAAAATATCTACAGGGGTGGTAACTAGTAAGATGGTAGTTTGTAGATAGCGTCTCACCCCACTCAACTAGTGGACCTAGCTGCTCATGTTCCAGGACTGCCCCACAGCCCTATCAAAGAGTAAAAAATGGTATAGATTATGGTGGAACAGGCACTCTATCATCCGGAGTTGTAGGTAGAAAATATATATTTTATTTCAATTGTTGCTATAATTGCAACCACACTTAAAATTCCCTAAAAATAATACTGAAGGTATATTAAAAAGCATATATCATATGTGCATGTAGATATTTAGGTCGTATTCAGGCTGGATGTATTCCAACAGACACCTCCCAATAGGGGCTGTGTGTAGGAGTAGAGACAGCAGGTTAGGTCCGTTGAATATTACAAATAATATCTTCAATAAACATAAAAGAAAGTCAAAGGGTATAAAAAATTAAAAGTTTAAAAATACAAAATACAAAAGTAGTGAATTATTGGTCCTGCGGACCCCTGGGATCATAGGATATTGGAACATAAATCCATGTATTCTATGTAGTAGGTGTAAATGCACCAAATATAGGCTGGGTTAGTGAATAGTGTCCCGATGATCCTCCTTTATATGGGAGTCATATCATGCCACTTTTCTGTATGGTGCAAAAAACATGATAGAGTACATCAGGTACCAAGAACACTATACAGTTAATTGATCAATCAGATCTGCTGTAACCCAATATGGCCTGATCTGTATCTGTTTTTGAGGTGTTAGCAATTTTACATAGTCCGTTGATTGGTGCCACTTAGTATAATGTGTGATTATGTAGATGCTCCTCCTTAGCCAACAAGATTGTGGCTTGTAGAGTTAGTGTCAACAGTAGGTAATTAGTTTGGTTTTACCACATCTTCGGCGTCTGTTTCGGCAGATATCGTCCGGCTTGGTAGGACTCCGCTCACTGTAAGATATCTCCAAAAAACTGTTGTTACATTGGTGCGTTCCAGGTCTGTGGCATAATTCGGAAGATTTACTAATCCTGTCTAATAGTGTGAAAAGGTAGTTTGAAGATGGCGGCTTAAGCTGGATGGTGAATTTGGTTCAGACACTATTGTACCAATGTTTGTAGCAATGTTGGCATACATTGTAACATATTAAGCCATGCCCCCTTTTCACTAAGCCTCACCCCTCACTGAACAAGTTTTAATAGATTATACTTTTTGGTGGATTTGCTTTATAAATAGGTATAAAACGCGATGCAACATCACGCTCCAGAAATGCAAAAGAAAGAAAAAACTATGTTGGCATTTTTGGTGCAATCGCGTTAGTAAATGTGGTCCTTGTGACTTCTTACTGTCCACATGTCACAGGCGCTGGATGAGAAGTAAGCTATGGTTATTTTATTGCGTTGGTTGGTCTTTTCCTTTATTATGGTTGTGCTTCTATTCTCGGGTCAGCGGCAGGCCAACATGGTGGTGGGGAATGTCGTGATTGGTCTGCAAAAATGTAGGAATGTCTCATGTCAACCTTGATGCAGGAAGTCTAGTTTAGGGCTCGAACCTCCAGTGTGACGCTGCCTCGTAAATATTGCCATGACGGACAAGTTGCAGTAACCCGGTATGACCACTATGCGGTGTATGGAGCTGTCAGCATCCACTTTGTTATTTACAACTCTGCTCAGAACTGCTGATCGATGTTGGTGCCTGGTGTTGGATCCCCACCAATCTGATATTGATGATAAGTCAATGAGATTTAGAGTCCTGACAACCCTTTTAATTATCTACTAACTCTGTAAAAGAAATTATTAGAGAGATGGAGCAGATGCATCTGATTATGTGCAGTATGGCAGTACCCCATAGAGGTCTATAGGTGTCATATTACAATTGTATGGATTTTATACAGAAAGTTAATAAAGGTTTATATTGGGGCCTTTTCCCGGAGGTGCCAAACAATCAGATCGCCTTCCGGACTATTGGAAGCTGAACTATGAGAGTGATAATTAGGATGTAAAGATGATTCCAGTGTATTGCATACAAGATATGGTTAGGATAAAGAAATGCATTTGATTTGTCTGTTGGCAATTGCTGGCAATCATGATGCCCCCTGGTTAGTAGATCAGCGGGTAGATCTACAAATAAGACAGAATGATTCCTTACAACTACATACAGGGTGGCCTCCACAGTACCCCTCCCTCTTAACCCTTTCACCCCCGTAGGATATTTTAATTTTTTTTTGAGTTTTCGTTTTGCCCTCCCTGCCTTCCCAGAGCGATAACTTTTTTATTTGTCTATGATGGCATGTTTTTGTGGGACAAGTTGTACTTTCCAATACCACCATTTTTTATTGCATATGATGTAGTTGGAAGTGGGAAAAAAATGGGGTAAAAATGGGGTGAAATTGCAAAAAAAAAGCTATTCCACCACAGTTTTATGGGTTTTTTATTTACGGTGTTCGATGTGAGATAAAAATGACCAGTTACTTTTATTCTACAGGTCAATACTAATCCGGCGATACCTTATAAGTATAGTTTTTCTAGCGTTTTGACTATGCAGCAGCCTCCTGTCATTCACAAAGACAGGGGCTGCTGCACACAATCTCCCGCTCCTCCGATCACCACACGGGGGCGCCAGAGCACCACCGAAAGAGTGTGCTTTCGGTTTTTAGAGCGCTCAAATGCCGTGGTCAGGATTGACCATGGAATCTGAGGGGTTAAATGTCCGCGATCGGCATTACTGCCGGTTGCGGACATGAGCCACGGGTGTCTGCTATAAGAAGCAGATGGCCGCCCGAGGCTGTGGCGCCCGCAGCGCTCAGAAGCGGGCGCCGTCTTTAAAGACCGGGTCAGCGCTGGTCGGGGCGGGGTTAACAGTAACCCACACAACGGCCCCCCTTAACAGTGACCTTCACAGCACCCTGCCCCCTTAATAGTGACCTCCACAGGACTCCACCACTTAACAGTGACCTCCACAGAGGCCTGTCCTCTTAACAATGACATTCACAGTGGCATGGCCCCTTATCAGTGACCTCTACAGTGCCCTTTACTGTAACCGTGACTTCCACAGCAGCCCGCCCCCTTAACTGTGACCTCCACAGCACCCTGCCCGCTTGAGTCGTTTGGCCGAGCATAAAGAACAGACAGAAAACAGACGGATGGAAATTCCATTTTATATACATGTAAGAGATATTGAGCCTTTCTGTCACAAAGGGTTAACTGTCTAGATGTGTGAATGCACTTTTTACTTTCACTTTGTGCTCTCATCTAATGACTAGTGTTGATCGAGCACCAAAGTGCTCGGGTGCTCGGGCCGAACACCTCGGGATGCTCGGGTACTCTACAGAACACCCGAGTATAATAGAAGTCAATGGGAGAACCCGAGCATTAACTCCTTCCCGACCTATGATGTATATACTCGTCATGGAGCACTGCTATTTAGCGCTCCATGATGAGTATACACATCACGTCATTAAACTGTCACCATGTCTGCAGACATGGTGACAGCGCTGAGACCCCGGCTGTTACACACAGCCAGGGATCTCAGCTAACCAGCCTGGGACCAATGAGGGCGGTCCCGGGCAAGCGATCGCTCTGATTGGCTAGTCTGTACAGACTAGTCAATCAGAGGTTTCAAATGCGGGATGAAAGGTTTTGATCCTCACAGTCTGTATATAGAATGCCCGAATTCCCCCTCCCCCTCCCTTTCAGCCCTTCATGTGCCCGTTTCCCCTTTGTGATTGTGAGCAGGCAGATGGGTGGGCGAGCAGGCGCGCAATCCCCCGCCTGTGATTCCTCCACCTGTGATCCCCCCCCACCCCTTCTAATTTCCAGCATGGCCGAGAGGGTTTTAGCAGAGTGTCAGCACACAGCTGACACTCTGCTTAAATCTATGGACATCTGTGCTGGCTGTGCAGCTATTTTTTATTACCTTGCCACAAAAAGTGTAATATAGAGCAACCAAAAATCATATGTACCCTAAAATAGTACCAACAAAACTGCCACCTTATCGCGTAGTTTTCAAAATGGGGTCACTTTTTTGAAGTTTCTACTCTAGGGGTGCATCAGGGGGTCTTCAAATGGGACAAGGCAACTTAAAATTATCCCAGTGCAATCTGCCCTCCAAAAACCACATAGCACTCCTTTCCTTTTGTGCCCTGCCTTGTGCCCATACAGTAGTTTACGACCACATATGGGGTGTTTCTGTAAGCTACAGAATCAGGGCAATAAATATTGAGTTTTGTTTGGCTGTTAACCCTTGCTTTGTTACTGGAAAAAAGTATTAAAATGGAAAATCTGCCAAAAAAGTGAAAATCTGAAATTTCATCTCTATTTTCTATTAATTCTTGTGGAACACCAAAAGGGTTAACAAAGTTTTTCAAATCAGTTTTGAATACCTTGAAGAGTGTAGTTTTTAAAATGCGGTCATCTTTGGGTGGTTTATATTATGTAAGCCTCACAAAGTAACTTCAGACCTGAACTGGTCCTTAAAAAGTGGGTTTTGGAAATTTCAAGGTTTGCTTCTAAACTTCTACGCCTTCTAATGTCCCCAAAAAATAAAATGGCATTCACAAAATGATCCAAGCATGAAGAAGACATATGGGGAATGTAAAGTAATACCAATTTTTTGAGTACATTACTATCTATTATAAAAGTAAAGAAATTGATTTTTGGATATTTGCAAATTTTTTCAAATTTTTTGGCAAATTTGGTATTTTTTTATAAATAAAAATAAAAATTTTTGACTCAATTTTGCCACTATCTTGAAGTACAATATGTGATGAGCAGAGTTGAGCGAACCCGAACTCTAAAGTTCGGGTTTGTACCGTACTTTATGATTTTTCGCACCCCGACCCGAACATTTCCGTAAAGGTTCAGGTTCGTTGCTCAGCGATTTCTTGGCGCTTTTTAAAAGGCTGCAGGACAGCCAATCAACAAGCGTTTCACTACTTTTCCCTAACAAGTGCTGCTGGTGCTCTCAGGGAGAGAATAAGGAAGAATTCTGTGTTGAACTTGGTGGTGTTATATCTTCAAACTACAGCAATTATTTAGGGTGCTATGCTACATATTTGTACCCAGCCCTGAGCCCAGTGAGGCCAGAAAATAATTTTTAATCCATCTGTTAGTGAGGTGGGGGTCGGCGCCCATTTTAGCAACTGCAGTGTCCTTGGAACTACATGTAACCTGCATGTGTGCCAGGGACATTAGTCAAATTATTTTCTGGTAGCTCAGTGGACGAAAAATTCCTTTTTTCTGGCAGGTCAAGTCCCCCTACAGCCTGCAGTGCATACCTGGCATTGAAAATGATCACACACTGTCACACGTTTTTGTGACCTAAAGCGATTTATTTATCTGTCTGCTACAGTTAGCAGCTGCAGTTACCTTGCTGCTATAAAAAAGCACTATTTTTGTGCTAGATAGCACTTTTGCGTATAACGTACATGGCTAGTGGTAATGATGCTGTTCTTAACGTTACAATACCACTTCTATGTGTCCTTGAAAAAACAATTAGCGCAATGATGGAAGAGGATGCGGCTCAGGAGGAGGACGAAGAGGGGGCATTTCACAGGGTTCAGGCCGGTCATTAAGAAGTGGCTCAGAGGGTGGGTTCCCGCACCAGCAGTGGCCAGGTACACATTTGGCCAGCCAGGGCACAGTTCTGGCGGACGAAAAGGAGAAGGAGGAACCGGGTTCACAGCAGGGTGGCACCCAACGCAGCTCATGGGCATCACTGGAGCATGGCTGGGGGGATACGGAGGACACAGACGATACACCACCTACAGAAGACAGCTTATTCTTACCTCTGGGCAGCCTGGCACACATGAGCGACTACATGCTGCACTGCCTGCGCAACAACCGCAGACTTGCCCACATTTTAACTTGTGGTGACTACTGGGTTGCCACCTTGCTGGATCTCCATTACAAAGACAACGTGCCGTCCTTAATTCCCTCACTGGAGTGTGATAGGAAGATGTGCTCCTGAGGGCATTCCCAACTGACACCGGGGGACAAGTGGAGGCACAAGGCGAAGGCAGAGGAGGAGGAGGAAGAGGTCGCCAACGCAGCTGGGTCACGGCCAGCACCTCAGAAGGGAGGATTAGCAAGGCTAACATGTGGAAAAGCTTTGTCACCACGCCACAGCAACCGGAACCACCAGCTGATATGGAACGTCTTAGCAGGAGGCAGAATTTGAACAACATGGTGGAACAGTACATGTGCACACGCCTACACGTACTGACTGATGGTTTTGCCCCAGTCAACTTCTGGGTCTCCAAACTGGGCACATGACCTGAGCTTGCCCTTTATGCCTTGAGGTGCATTGTATGAATGTGTAGTTAGCACGCCAAGGGGCGTCATCACAGACAAGCGCAGCCGTCCGTCCACAGCCAACGTGGACAAGCTGACATTCATAAAAATAAACCAGGCTTGAATCCCACAATACTTGTATGTACCTTGTGCAAAATAGATATTTATACTCGCCTCAACCATCCATTCTTGTACACAAGTGCACTTATTCTTTGTTTTCTTTTTTTTATTTGTCCCATTATTTTGGGGGCTTCCCCAATTAAAAAAAAATAAATATTGTTGGCTACCTCCCCCCCCTCCTCCATCTCCACTTCTACCTACAACACCACATTCACCACCTCCTCAACCTCCGACTCCACATCTACCTCCTCCTCCAAATTGCAGGTTAATAATTTTTAATTTTTATTGATTTTATTTTATTTTAAATCATTTCCCTATCCTCACTTGTTTGCAGAGCACTTGCCATGCTCTTAAGCACATTTTGCTGCCTTTTGCAGCCCTCTAGCCCTTTCCAGGACTTACTCATAGCTATTTTAGTGCCCAAAAGTTCGGGTTCCTCTTGACTTCAATGGGGTTCGGGTTCGGGGTAAAGTTTGGGTTAAGTTCGGATCCCGAAGTTCGGCCGAACCCGTCAAACCCGAATTTCCAGGTCTCCGCTCAACTCTAATTGATGGTTTTTCTATCTTCATTCAGCAGGACCCGCGGCGACATCACCACGTCACCAAAGGTTCTTATCCAGCCAGGTCCTGCAGAGCGGAAGCTGACTGGAAAAACACCCTAATAGGTGGGCCGAATGCCTGGGTCCACAATCAGTGTCTGCAGGTCACACCACTGCCTCCTCTTCCCCTGTGTTACGTGCTGGCCAATCCTCTGTCCAAGATGCAGGCCCAGATGCCTCCCGCCCTGCACCTAGAACTTCGCAAGCCACCATTATCTAGCACATCCACTTCTGTGTCCCAGAATAGCCTACAGGTATCCATACCCCAGGCCTTTGAATGAAAGCGCAAATAAGTCCCTGTCACCTATGCAGAGCAGTGGTTTTTCACCGGCAAAACTGGGATGATGTCACCCACCAATGGAACATACGATTTTAAAAAATGTAGGCCTCTGGCACCCAGGCAGAGGAGGGGTTTATTTATGACAAAACAGGGTTAATGTCACCCACCAATGGAAGAGGCGATTTTTAGAAATTTAGGTCCCTGTCACCTATGCAGAGCAGGGGTTTATTCACGGTAAAATGGGGTTCATGTGACCCACCAATGGAACAGGCGATTTTTAGAAATGAAAGGCCCCTGGCACCCAGGCAAAGGACGGGTTAACTCACTGCAAAACTGGGTTAATGTCACCCACCAATGGAACAGGCAATTTTTGGAAATTTAGGTCCCTGGCACCCATGCAGAGGAGGGGTTTATTCTCAGCAAAACAGGGTTCATGTCACCCACCAATGAAACAGACAAATTTTAAAAATTTAGGCCCCTGGCACCCAGGTAGAGGAGGGGTTTATTCACGGCAAAAATGGTAATATTTCACCCAACAATTTAAAACAAGATTTTCTGCATTTTGGGTCCCTGTCACCTATGCAGAGCAGGGGTTTGTACCCAGCGAAATCGGTAATTTTGCACCCAACAATTTAAAAGAAGATTTTTCTAATTTTCGGTCCCTGTCACCTATGCAGTGCAAGTTTACTTGACAGCAAAAAATTGGAATATGCAAACCCCTGAACTCCCAGACGGATTAATTATATTATTGTCGCCGGTACATATGCAGCACAGGCCGCAAAGGTAATTCCTGGCCTTAAAAAATATGATTTTTCCACCACCCATGAATAACATGGATTTAAGTGGTATATTTTGGGGTGTAGGACCTCATCGTTCTCAACATCATCTTCCACCCAGTCTTCACCCCTGCCTTCTTTGTCGGTCTGCATACCACAGAAAGACGCAGCAGTTTGCACCTGTGTTTCGTCATCATCAGAGACGTGCTGCGGTGGACTTTCCATGTCCTCATACTCAAACCCAAGTGGTTGGGCATCCGGCAACTCAATCTCTTCCCCTACTGGGGCAGGGCTATGTGGATGGCCCTGGGAAACACTGCCAGCAGAGTCATCAAAAAGCATAAGAGACTGCTGCATGACTTGGGGCTCTGACTGCTTGGCTGATTTGCAAGGGGGTGAGTTAAAGACTGATGGGCATGGGCTGCAGGTGCCAACTCTGAGCTTTCAGCAGTGGGAGACAATGTTAAGGTACTGGAGCCACTGTCAGCCACTCAATCTACTATCACCTGTACTTGTTCTGGCCTCACCAATCGTAGAGCGGTATTCGGGCCTACTAAATAACGCTGCAGGTTCTGTCGCCTACCCACACCTGAGGAAGGTGTTTCACTTGGATCTGTAGCTGGTGCTGAACGGCTACGTCCTCTCCCAGCAACAGGTGCTCCACCAACACCACCACGACCATGCCTACATCCCTTATTTGAAGTTCTCCTCACTATTTCTGTTCACCCACCAAACTATTAGATGTTTTATGACTGCCAATAGTCAACAATTACGTTCACTAACAGTAAGGCACTGCCCGTGTCATAAACAGAATAAATTTCTTTAGGTCACACAACAGTATAATGGAGCAATTTAATACAATTACTTCACTATCAACAAAAAAGTGATTTTTCAAACCAACAATGTAACAGCAGAGGTTAACTGTTTAATTTGACTGTCAGAAATGCAGCGTACACTGCAAATGTGCTATCTACCACAAAATCGGTGTGTTTGCAACCAACTATGTAAATGTATAGTTCAAAAGCTTATTTAAAATGACTGAAATACAGGGTAGGCCTCAGATCTGCTATGTAGACTACAGAAATGCAGTATGTTTACGCTAAATTATAAAAAAGGGTTTTCAGCGTTGTATGCAAAACTGCTCTGTGGAACAACAATACGGGTTTATTTCCCCCAAATACAGGAATGCAGAATGTCACTGCTAAATTTTAAAATATGTTTTTGTGCGTTGTATGCAAACGTGCTCTGTGGCACAACAGTACGGGTTTATTAACCCAACTACAGAAATGCACTATGCCAACGCAAAATTTTTAAATAGGTTTTTCAGCGGTGTATGCAAACGTGCTCTGTGGTACGACAGTACGGGTTTATTCCCCCAACTACAGAAATGCACTATGTCACCCCAAAATTATAAAATAGGTAATGTAGGGGGACTCCACTAAGCTACCAAAAAATAATTAGACTGATGCCCCTGGCAGGCTGGCACACATTCAGGTCACATGCAGTTCCAAGGACACTGCAGTTGCTAAAATGGCCACCAACCCCCACCTCAGTAACAAATAGATTTAAAATGATTTTGCAGTATCACTAGGCTCAGGGCTGGGTACAAATATGTAGCATAGCACCCTCAATAATCGCTGTAGTTTGAAGAGCTAACACCACCAAGTTCAACAGATTTCTTCCCTAATCTCTCCCTGAGAGCACCAGCAGCAGCCTGTCCCTACACTAAGAGCGACAGAGTGACGTGCGGCACTACGTGACTCTAGCTTAAATAGAGGCTGGGTCACATGCTGCACTTAGCCAATCACAGCCATGCCAATAGTAGGCATGGCTGTAATGGCTTCTTAGGGCAAAGTAGTGAAACACTTGTTGATTGGCTGCAGCCTTTCAAAAAGTGGGAAGAAATCGCAGAACAACGAACCCGAGCTTTTACGGAAATGTTCGGGTTCGGGTCCGAGTGCGAAAAACCGTAATGTTCGATACGAACCCGAACTTTACAGTTCGGGTTTGCTCTACCCTACCTTCTATCTTCTTTTAGTAGGACCTGTGGTGACGTCACCGCGCTTACCACGTGGTGAGCGCGATGATGATGTCACCAAAGGTCCTTTTCCAGCCAGTTCCTGCAAGAAGAAGAAGAAAGAAGACGAGCCCGGCTGCGCGATCAAGTGGATGAGGTGAGTTTAATTTTTTCTCTTTTGTAACCCCTCAATGCCCATTTTATTTAGCATTCTGTCTTAAGAATGCTGTTATTTTCTGTTAGAATGGAAAATAATAAAATCACCCGAACACCGAACTTCAGTGAAAAAGTCTGGGTTCGGGTCCGGGTATCCGAACTCGCAAAGTTCGGTACGAACCCGAACTTTGCAGTTTGGGTTCGCTCAACCCTACTAATAACCCTTATCTCTAATTTACTAATAGGTCATAAAAATTTATTTAAAGGTTGATTTAGACGGTGCAATATTCGAGCACATTATCGGGAACAAACGTTCATGCGAAATCTCATTCCTGACAATCTGCCCATGTAAATGTGGGGCTGATCACCTGATCAATGAGCAAAACAGCTGTTTCTTGGCCCGCGTAAATCCTCCTTAAGCAACATTATTATCAGTAAGATAACAACTGAGCTATAATAATTGTTTATAAGGTCAGGATATCAGAGATAAGAAGCCATCAGCTGAGCTGCCTGACAGAACAAAGTGAAAATTTAGATCCTGCTACTAGAGCATCTCAGCCCTATACAGAAAAAGGACTCCTTATTTCTAATAAAGACCGATGTAAAAATTATATTTAGCTAAAAATGAGTACAATGCAATAAAAAAAAATTGGTCAGACTTATCAAAATGAAAAAATTTGACTTTTAAAATATACCTTTATTATCAAAATCAAGGGGTATTGGTACGAAAGTACTTATTAATTTGATTCTACACAAGTGATGTAACTCCCAAGAGGGGGGATAATCGGATAGTGGGGGGCTTCGATTCACTCGTCTGCACCAACTCCCATACCATCATCTCCCTCCCAAACCCTTGCTTCCTCCTCTTTTTTAGCCAACAAGCCGGTCTCTTATCAATTGAGGGATTGGACAAAGAACATTGACAACTGCCCCTGACTGATAGTTTACAAGTTATTAATTTATCCAACCACACTTTACCTGATTCTGAAATTAGTCTACTGAAAAGAGGCATTTATTTTGTACCCACTACAAAATGTAATATATTTACTTGGGTTAAGGACCTTAATTTATTTTGTAGGAGGTTAAAATGGCATAAATTCTTCCAAAACACCAACAAAAAATGTATCAATCTAAGGATTGAGACTGAGGACTTCCCTGATCTACAAACCCTTATGGATCTATGGGAGGTAGGAGTTAGAATACCTGGAAAGTGCCCATTCACTGAGTTACGTCCAGTGAGCACCAAATTACTCCCACCCCTTAACTCGGAGCATATCGACATCTTTAGTTGTATCCGACCTTGAATGTGTAAGTTTAGATCAGCGTATTTTTCAAAATCTAACTGATCTAGAATTATCGGCTCTTCACAACCTGGAGAGAAATAATCACATTATAATAAAGCCTTCTGACAAGGGTGGAAATCTGGTTGTACTTTATCACAGTAAATACCAAAAAATGTGCCGTGACTTGTTAAACGACAGGAATAGTTATAGTATCATACCCACGGACCCCTCTACCTCCTTCCTAGCCAAATTAAAAACTACCCTTAGTTGGGGTTTTGAACAGGGGGTTATTAGCAAGACCGAATTTGAGTTCCTACTCCCTAAATGTCCACAAGTCGCAACATTCTACTGCCTACCTAAGGCACATAAAGGGTTACACCCCCTGAAGGGCCGTCCAATTGTGTCCGGCGTTGACTCATTAACACACCACTGTGGGATTTACTTAAACAAAGTCCTGCGCGACTTTGTCTGGTCTTTACCATCTTTCACGAGAGACAGGATGGACTTTCTCCGCAAGATCGAGATTATAACCATCGATTCATCTAACTTCCTTGCGAGTAGAGACAACGAATCTCTATATACTTCCATTTCCCACAAAAAAGGTTTGGCAGCCACGTCTCACTTCCTCAACTCTAGAGGTACACAATTCCATACCTATAATAACTTCATTTTAAGTCTGCTGGAATACACCTTAACCCATAATTTTTTCCTGTATAACAGATCCTACTACCACCAGCTCAGGGGGACAGCAATGGGGAGCCCATTTGTCCCAACATATGCTAACCTCCTCCTGGCTGGTGGGAAGATAAATACGTTTTTCCCGATCAACATTGTTTTGGATCCGCTATATAGATGATAAATTTTTGATATGGGATGGGAATAGAGAAAGTTTTACTAGGTTTATCAACACACTTGACCATAATAAAATCGGTCTGAGTTTCACCTCTGAAATTCAATCAGAACGGATTACCTTCCTAGACGTGGAAGTTAAAAAGGTTGACAGCATTAATTATGTCAGTCTTTCGAAAACCAATGGCCACCAATAACATACTCCCTGGGAGTAGTCACCATCCTCCAGCAGTAAAGAGAGGGATTCCCAGCGGACAATACCTGCGGACCCGTAAGAACTGTTCTTCCTTGGGGAACTTTCATCAGGAGTCCAGAAAACTGCAGAATAGATTGACACAGAGGGGCTACCCACAGTGCCTGTTGAGAGATGCCTTCCAACATGCGAAGTCAAAGAGAAGGGAAGATGTTCTTACCCCCAAAATGCGATTCCCTTTTGAATCAATTAGGGTATTCGTTTATCACAATTCACACCAGTAATGTTATCATATCATCTCCATGTCATATTCCTCACTAATGGTTGCCTCCCTTAGTTCTATTTTCAGGCTCTGACACTGTATGTACGCTCTAGTGTCAGTTTAGTAATTAGCCACGCCCCTTCCAGCACACTGCGCCTACCAAATCTTTTTCTTGGGCTCAGCGATGCGCTTCATGTGCGTTCCACCGTGACTTCCGGTTTACAGGCGGTTACGTGATGCGCTCCACGGTGCGTTCCACAGCACCGGAATTAGCACATGTGGCGTCCGGACACAGAATTTGGCGCGGGGCACGAATACCTTAAATAGGAATAGCTAAGCCTGTGAATTCCCTAGCTTCCTATAGGACATGACCTGACCAGATCTCCTGCTGGATGTAAGTAAGCCCATCTATGGAATTACTTATACATCTTACCATCATCTTAGGTACTTATTTTAATACATTGTTTTATTTCACAGGTCAGTATTATTCCAGCGAGGTCTCGTTGTCTCTTAATATCAATTTGGGGAGCTAAGTATCGATTTTTGTATCTAAATTATTGACATCTGATATTTAATACTCGATCTACCCCCTGATGATCCTTTTTTTATATGAAAAGCGTTGGGGTCTTTGATAGTTTCGGCATCTAACCATCTTTAGTATACCGATCAATTGTAATATTTATATATCTGTATTCAGCCACTTATATGTTATATCCCTCTATCGCAGGGTTTTTAACAGGGATGTTCTAGAATTAGATTTGATTTTGATAATAAAGGTATATTTTAAAAGTCACGTTTTTTCTTTTTGATAAGTCTGACCTAAATCCCTAACGTGATTCAGCTGAATTGCTTAAATCTTCTGTACTCTGATATATTAAAAAATAAATTCCCCCAAAGGTATAGATAGCCTTTAAGTGTCTGCTCCCGATATACGCTCATCATGTGGTAACGGTTTATTCCCCATGAAATAAGCAATGGTGAAGCCAAGTCGGGGGTGAGCTCCCATTACTCTGGTCTCTATGGCTATGTGAGTGTTTGTCGGCTAGATGTTTTAAAATCTTTCTCTCTTCCATAAAAGGGTATTTCTGACTTATTATATCCTTGTATAAACTACATAGCTAGAAATCCATATTCTGGTGATTAGGAATTATGCCTGGGCCTATGAAGGAACGTATATTGATGTATTATGCTCTGCAAACCTCATGTTTAGGATTATTATATTTTTTTGTCATATGAGATTCACTCTTTTTTAACACTGTTTTGTATACTTTGAAATAAAGTTTGATATTTTATCAGTGTTTACTTACCTTTCAGATATTTATATAGGCGTTATATTCATGAGAAGGGTAAACCATGAGAGAAACAATCAGCCATGTTCCCGGGGGATAAGAATAAACCACAGTCACTAAGAACACATCTTTATTATCCGGAGCTCGGGGAATAGCGGATTGTTTAGTCCTGCACTGGGGTCACTGTAAATGCGAGGTCCTCTTCAGCACAGCCACCTTTCTCTCATATAGATGTTATAAAGCCTATCTCCACCTTCTAAACTACCGTATGTTCTTATAATTTTTTTCAATTAATCTAAAACTAAAATGGAGCCACTGTATAAAGCGTCTACTCTGAAAGTCCTAGTATTGTGAATGCAGCTCCCATACAGAACAAGCTACAGACAAACCTCCTGCCGACCTGCTCTCAACCTGTACCTTACTTCTTGATAGCTTACTAAATGTATAGATAGATAGATAGATAGATAGATGATATTTTTCTGTATATGCTACTGCTGCTGATTTTATATTTTTATAATTGAGGTAAAACTAATGAAGTGTATATTCTGATTAATTATATGCTGCTGTGTACCTAAAATTTTGGCGTGAATATAGATAGATAGAAGATAATAGAGATTGGATAGATCATAGATAGATAATAGATCGATAGATAGATAGATAGATATGAAATAGATAGTAGATAGATAGATAGATAGATAGATAGATAGAAAATAGATAGATAGGAGATAGATAGATAGATAGATAGATACTACTTTTTTATGCTATTATACTTTTAGTATCTGACAGTTTCCTTTCAATTCCTTGTGGGCCTCGTTTTCCCCCAGGACCCCCTTGTCTATATCTAGCCCTTAACGTTCTCTACACTAAGTCCATAATCAGGATCCCGAGCACTGAGACCCGCGCGGAACTCGCCACCTGCAATCCTCTCTGCTCTTTGATCTCACGCAGTCAATCACTGGTTAAATGTTAACAACTAGGACAGAACCGAGAGGAAGAAGAAAAGAAGTGGGAGAACAAAAAAAACAAGAAAGAGATGAAAAAGAGAAGGAAGGAAGGAGCACCTTTATAAACTGACAATTTTGAAAAATTGTTGATATTTTCGGTTTTGAGTGGAAAAAAAATGATCAACTAAAAACAATGAAAGAAAAGAAAAGATCTTTCTCAGCCAAGGACCATACATGAGCCATTGGGAGACATTTTGGCTGAAATTGCACCTAAAGAACTGTTCCTCATGCCGTGCGCCAGATTTATTAGACACTTTTTGCACCTCCCTATATAGCTTTAAAAAGTGTCTAGCTAATGGCATGGCTGAGTCCAGATCTATGAATGGTGTGCGCCGGAATCATAGAGTAAATAATTGGTCTCAAGTAAGACAACCAAGAAGTGGCAAACCATAAGTAAAAGTGTCTAACGTGTCTCAAGATGCACCAAAAGTATCCAGCAGCCATTGTGATGAATTTGGCGCATTTTCTTTCTGCCTCATCTAGGTTTATACTCTCTTTTATTTTAGACAGAATTAATAAATCTGACCCGTTATTTTTAACAAGAGGTCATCATCATTGTTTGAGGTCATGATGAAGAATGAGACGTCGTTACATTGTAACCACTGCAGATGAAGAGGTCTGTCTTCTGTAGCTTTCTGCGGACTTTCTGACTCAACAATTTCAAAGTTATGACCGTATGACTCTGAGTAATCAGATCTGTTCTGACAAGGAAAGGAGGCTTTTCCAGAAGATCTTTTACTACATCCTGTCATCTCCTATCACATTGATGCACGGAGGAAGAGAACAAGCAGAAAGCAAACAACCTCGATCCGAAGCGGCGGGGTATACAGGGACTCGAGAGTTATTTAGGACAGGTTTATAAAGAACAGAAGTAGGAAATGTCAACATAAAACTTAAAGGGGTTATCCAACCCCTATAATGACCCCACCACCCCCCATGCCGGGGCACCTCGTATAGATTATACTTACCCCGCTCCCCGGCACCTGCGTTGCTCGTGTTCCCCACAAAACATCCGGCGATGGGAGGAAAAGCCAATAGCTAGGGAGGCTCGTCTCTTTCGTGGCCTGCTATTGACTTCTCCCTCCCATCACCGGATATTTGGATTTGTGCAATGGAGAGATGCAGCAGCTGCGCAGGGATCAGGAGCGACGCGGGCGCTGGGGAGCGGGCTAAATGAGGGATTCGGGCATTGGGGGGGGTCATTATAGAGGTTGGATAACCCCTTAAACACACTAAATACATATCTGTGTATATTTAATGTATCAACATTGCACAGAGTCACATGAATACAAACATTTGATGAGTATATACAGTAGCGTCCTGATGAATTTTGTATCGTTCCCTCTTTTGCTACCAAAAAAGCTTTGACTTATCAAGGTATGGACACCATCCAGAGACGACAGTCAGCCGCTCCCGAGATGCTCTGACCCAGTCATCTTGACATGAAATTCTGGTCCTTCTCAGAGTCACTCAGATCATTTGCTCGTATTTCTGACTTCTAAAACATCATCTTTAAGCACTGACTGTCCACTTGCTGCCTAATACATCCCATTGCTTGACGCCATCGTCACCAGATAATCAATGTATTCCCATCGCTGGTTGGTAGTTTTAATGTTATGATCAGTTTATATACATCGATTGTACAGAACCACAGTACATGCATTGATATATACCGGACCGCAGTTCATACATAGGGTATACATGGAAAGATATGCTAGTGGCACATTATGAGTAACATGGAGAACAGGGCACGGGAGGGAAGCTAGCCAACAAGAGGATGACCGGCTGTGATTTTGGTACAATATGTTGTATCAGCGCCTCGGGCGATCTTTGATTGCAGAGCAAAGTGACTGTTGGGGTCAGTCAATGGAAGTCCCTAATATAAGTGAAAAAAGCTCATTTGGGTATTAATGATTACCCCGAGGGCGTAGATTTATCAATCTGACAGCTGTCATATCGCCAGTACAGGGTACAGGCCGCTGGTAAAAGAGGGAAATCTATAGCATCTATATACATGAGGGAGGAGGGAGAAGAAAGCCTGCACCATGTGTATAAGGGAGAAGTCACATCACCGTTTCATTCTCCGTTCTTCTAATCTGTCAGAAGAACAGGAAAAAAAAAATGGATCCTTTAAAGAAAAAAAGAAAAATGGATCCTGTGCATCAGTTATGCACATTTGGCATCCGCTTAAGCCATTTTCGTCAGAGATCCGTTTTTTAGGTAGGGAAAAAAGTCATGAGGCGCTGAACACATCCAAATTTGACTAATTGGAACGAATTGTGAATTGCCAACTTTCGAAAACACTTTGGGGAGAATTCCGGTGAAAAAAGTCACAAATTGTGGTACAAAATTACAGACTAAACACAGACTAAAAGCAAGACTAAAAAATTTTAAATTCTCCTCATGATGAAGTCCTTCTTTTTGTTCCAATTCCCAACAAGTTTCAAGATCTCTGCTTTCTGACAGTGTATGAGAACATTTTGTTTACACTAAGGCTACTTTCACACTAGCGTTTTGGTTTCCGTTTGTGAGATCCGTTCAGGGCTCTCAGCAGCGTCCAAACGGATCAGTTTTGCCCTAATGCATTCCGAATGGAAAAGGATCTACTCAGAATGCATCAGTTTGCCTCCGATCAGTCACCATTCCGCTCTGGAGGCTGCCTGCTGCGTTTTTCTGTCCGCCATGTGGTGCGGAGCTAAACGGATCACACAATGTAAGTCAATGGGGACGGATTCGTTTTCTCTGACACAATAGAAAACGGTATCCGTCATGGCTATAGAAGACATAATACAACTGGATCCGTTCATGACGGAGGCATGCGGTTGTATAAGGTGGATCTAATACTTCCTGCAGCTGATGATTTGTTACAAATGTATCCAGTATAACCAATGCTTTATGAACAGAACATTCTGGACTTCAGATTGTTACATTTTAAGAGCTGGTCTCATACAGTGAGAGGATTTCCTGACAGATGGAAGGCCGGGATATATCTCATGTATAGACATCCCGGGGGATATGGCTTCCCTGCAGTATACTACGCTGTATTTATACTGTATCTGCCTACGTAGGAAGGCATAGCACATGCATACCGGTCCAGCTGCAAAAAAGAACACTCTTTGGCATACTCATGGTGGCCTATGGACACATTACAGGTTTATATATATGTATATATTTATATATATACACCGGAGATATGTAGAGGCACTGGCCGTCTAAATGTAAAACAGCTTACTTGCTGGCGTAGATTTAGACAATTTTCTACGCCTAAAATTCCCGTAGAAAATGAGGAATGAGACGGGCGTGCCGGACCCTCCCTTCCCCACCCGCACTTACTTGTATACACCTGGTATGAGCGGGAAAAAGTTACAGAGCTGCAATCTGGGCCTGAAATATGCCTAATATTGGCGCATTTCTGAGAGTAAATGACCCCCAGAATGTTTCCATGCATTGACAGCAGAGAACTTGAAAATGGTGAGGACATGAAACACAAACAATATTGGAAAGTTGCAGGACTTTACAATATGGAGATTCAGCTTTACTGACATATGACGGAACAAGACCCCGAAGTTGAGCTTTATGCTTTGTATTATGCCGCCTGTTGCTTTAAGATGTGTTCAGGAAAAGGAAAATATTCCAAGACTTTCCTATATCCTAAATCACAATGAAGAAGTCTAAGAACAGGATTTCACAACCTCGAGACATAAATAGGTTTTCTTTATTTTTCCGCTGGTGTAGATAATGCTGTGTGATATTTTATTGCACTGAACTGGAATGTATGGTTGGAGAGTCTCTTTGTGTATTATACGAGTCTATTCCAGAGCAACAGAAATGTATAATAAAAACTACTCAAATCTATATAACTAAATAGATTGTATACAGTATAGAGATATAATCCACATAAACTGTAATGTCACTGTGTATATACTAAATTACTTATCCTGTACTGATCCTGAGTTACATCCTGTATTATACTCCAGAGCTGCACTCACTATTCTGCTGGTGAAGTTACTGAGTACATACATTACTTATCCTGTACTGATCCTGAGTTACATCCTGTATTATACTCCAGAGCTGCACTCACTATTCTGCTGGTGCAGTCACTGTGTACATACATTACTTATCCTGTACTGATCCTGAGTTACATCCTGTATTATACTCCAGAGCTGCACTCACTATTCTGCTGGTGGAGTCACTGTGTACATACATTACTCATCCTGTACTGATCCTGAGTTACATCCTGTATTATACTCCAGAGCTGTACTCACTATTCTGCTGGTGCAGTCACTGTGTACATACATTACTTATCCTGTACTGATCCTGAGTTACATCCTGTATTATACTCCAGAGCTGTACTCACTATTCTGCTGGTGCAGTCACTGTGTACATACATTACTTATCTTGTACTAATCCTGAGTTACATCCTGTATTATACTCCGGAGCTGCACTCACTATTCTGCTGGTGCAGTCACTGTGTACATACATTACTTATCCTATACTGATCCTGAGTTACATCCTGTATTATACTCCAGAGCTGCACTCACTATTCTGCTGGTGCAGTCACTGTGTACATATATTACATTACTTATCCTGTACTGATCCTGAGTTACATCCTGTATTATACTCCAGAGCTGTACTCACTATTCTGCTGGTGCAGTCACTGTGTACATACATTACTTATCCTGTACTGATCCTGAGTTACATCCTGTATTATACTCCAGAGCTGCACTCACTATTCTGCTGGTGCAGTCACTGTGTATATACATTACTTATCCTGTACTGATCCTGAGTTACATCCTGTATTATACTCCAGAGCTGCACTCACTATTCTGCTGGTGCAGTCACTGTGTACATACATTACTTATCCTGTACTGATCCTGAGTTACATCCTGTATTATACTCCAGAGCTGCACTCACTATTCTGCTGGTGTAGTCACTGTGTACATACATTACTTATCCTGTACTGATCCTGAGTTACATCCTGTATTATACTCCAGAGCTGGATTTACTATTCTGCTGGTGCAGTCACTGTGTATATACATTACTTATCCTGTACTGATCCTGAGTTACATCCTGTATTATACCCCAGAGCTGCACTCACTCTTCTGCTGGTGCAGTCACTGTGTACATACGTTACTTATCCTGTACTGATCCTGAGTTACATCCTGTATTATACTCCAGAGCTGCACTCACTATTCTGCTGGTGCAGTCACTTTGTATATACATTACTTATCCTGTACTGATCCTGAGTTACATCCTGTATTATACTCCAGAGCTGTACTCACTATTCTGCTGGTGGAGTCACTGGGTACATACATTACTTATCCTGTAGTGATCCAGTTACATCCTGTATTATACTCCAGAGCTGCACTCACTATTCTGCTGGTGGAGTCACTGTGTACATACATTACTTATCCTGTACTGATCCTGAGTTACATCCTGTATTATACTCCAGAGCTGCACTCACTATTCTGCTGGTGCAGTCACTGTGTACACACATTACTTATCCTGTACTGATCCTGAGTTACAGCCTGTATTATACTCCAGAGCTGCATTCACTATTCTGCTGGTGGTCACTGTGTACATACATTACTTATCCTGTACTAATCCTGTATTATACTCCAGAGCTGTATTCACAATGCTGCAGGTTTCAGATGTGATTGTCATTATTACACCGCGCTCTGTACAATGTAACGTCATCTGGAGAAGAGTCACCAATTCCCTCCTTACAAGCACACATTGTAAGAGCTCAGTAAATCTTTTGGGAATGTCAGTCCAATGCCTTGTGACTTACACCTGTACACAGATATGTCTTTATCCTTGTTGCCCAATGTGCCGTCAGGGTTCCTCCATCCATATAATGGGAGTGCTGGACCGATCACTCATAATAGCCTGCGGCTGGTGACTTCTTCTATGACTCACTTTTTATATGGATCCCTGGGGTCCAGGAATGATTGCTCTGCGCCCATTACATGCTGGTGACACAACGCCTCCATCAGTTGTTCTACAGATACATTGTAGCAAAAAGAACATTTTATCGGAAATATATGAAATTAGGAATATGTCAGTGTTAAAAGGGTTAACAGTAAATGGCTAAAGCTCTGTTCACATTTGCATTGGAGACGCTGTCTCAGATACTGTCATATTTTATATATAAGGCTGCCCATGGACGGCTCAGCGGAGTCCAGCACACCCTATTATAAGTCAGTGGGCCCATCGGGCTCAGATGGATCCGGCAGAGCTCTGTGGATTCTGTTATAATGGGAAATAATATGGCTTTAGATATGCCATCAATGCCTGAACAGGGGGTCCTGCTGCTATACCCCCACCATGCCATGTTGCTCCTCTCTCTGCTCAACCACATGGTCTAGTGGAGAGGACAAGGCAGAAAGTTGAACAATACTTTTCTAGTATGGCTGCCACCTCGTCCTGGAGATTACTTGCTGTTCATCAGTCCACGGTAAGACGAATTGTCTATAAATGGAGAAAGTTCAGCACTGCTGCTACTCTCACTAGGAGTGCCTGCCCTGTAAGGATGACAGCAAGAACACAGCGCAGACTGCTCAATGAGGTGAAAAACCTAGAGTGTCAGCTAAAGACTTACAAAAGTCTCTGGCATATGCTAACATCCCTGTTAGCGAATCTACGATACGTAAAACACTAAACAAGAATGGATTTCATGGGAGGATACCACAGAGGAAGCCACTGCTGTCCAAAAAAAAACATTGCTGCACGTTTACAGTTTGCACAAGAGCCCCTGGATGTTCCACAGCAGTACTGGCAAAATATTCTGTGGACAGATGAAACCAAAGTTGAGTTGTTTGGAAGAAACACACAACACTATGTGTGGAGAAAAAGAGGCACAGCACACCAACATCAAAACCTCATCCCAAATGTGAAGTATGGTGGCGGGGGCATCATGGTTTGGGGCCTCTTTGCTGCGTCAGGGCCTGGATGGATTGCTATCATCGAACGAAAAATGAATTCCCAAGTTTAGACATTTTGCAGGAGAACTTAAGGCCATCTGTCCACCAGCTGAAGCTCAACAGAAGATGGGTGTCGCAACAGGACAACGACCCAAAGCACAGAAGTAGATCAACAACAGAATGGCTTAAACAGAAGAAAATCCGCCTTCTGGAGCGGCCCAGTCAGAGTCCGGACCTCAACCCGACTGAAATGCTGTGGCCTGACCTCAAGAAAGCGACTCATACCAGACATCCCAAGAATATCGCTGAACTGAAACTGTTCTGTAAAGGTCGAATGGTCAAGAATTACTCCTGACCGTTGTGCACGTCTGATCTGCAACTACAGGAAACATTTGGTTGAAGTTATTGATGCCAAAGAGGTTCAACCAGTTATTAAATCCAAGGGTTCACATACTTTTTCCACCTGCACTGTGAATGTTTACATGGTGTGTTCAATAAACATGGTAACATTTAATTCTTTGTGTGTTATTAGTTTAAGAAGACTGTGATTGTCTATTGTTGACGGAAGATCAGATCACATTTTATGACCAATTTGTGCAGAAATCCATATCATTCCAAGGGGTTCACATACTTTTTCTTGCAACTGTATGTATGGAACGTTTGTGTTTGTTTATGGAGGTGCGGGCAGCACAGTGGCTCAGTGGTTGGCGTGGGCTGCATGGAGTTTGTATGTTCTCCCCGTGTTTGCGTGGGCTTCCTCCAGGTTCTCTGGTTTCCTCCCATACACCAAAGACATCCTGATAGGAATATTAGGTTGTGAGTCCCGTTGTGGACAGTGTGATGATAAAGTGCTGCAGAATAGTGTTAAGAGCAAATATTCAAATCGAGAATTTTAATCGCGAAGATCGCCACTTCGAGAATTCGCGAATATTTAGAATATAGTGCTATATATATTCGTATTCGCGAATAGTGTTGATCAGGAATATTCTAATCGCCAAATTATTGCGAATATCGGCACTTAGCAACATCCCTAGCAACCAATAGGAAAGTTGCCTACCCCTTAGTGTAGATCACGAATATTCTAATCGCAACTTTTTATGACGAATATATTACATTGCCGATTTTTGCAATTGAGTAAATAATGACTGGAGATCACAAATTCTCTAATTTGCGAATTTATGGCAAGCATTCAGACAAAAATTAGAGAAATATCGCGAATTCGAATATGGCCTATGCCACTAGATAAGTGCATAAAATAAATAATAATGGAGGTACTGTATGCATGTTTTATGTGTTTATGCTTGAATATACTTGTGAATTAGTGTAGAATATGTGATTGTTCATATACAGTATGTTTTTATAAGAACGTGTGTATGAGAGTCTATATGTGCAACGGGCGCCTCCCCCAGGGCCCTCTATAACGCGACCCAGGTGTAGGAATGCCGAGTGGTGCGATGCGGCCTACAATGTCCCTTTATATGTGTCACGGTGCTCCTACCTGGATACGGCTGGACCCCAGGCTTTGGCCTGGTATATAGTTGAACAGCAGCTTTACTTGAATAAACTTTTATCAGAAAAATCTTCAAGCTTTGTCTTGGTTCCAGCAGGCTTTAGCATTAAAACTGGCAGGCAAACTCGACACTGCTATATCTGTTTCTCTCTGGCTCTACTGTACTGACAGCCTTAAATACAATCTTTGCTTTCTTCTTAATGCTGCACTTTCTCTCTGTATGGTCTCTCTCTAGATTAGGCCAGGGAACTTTCCTCCTGGCTTCAGAGGCCCTAAGCTGAGGGTGCTCTGGCTGGCTTCCCCTAGCAGGGGGTAAGCTAGACTAACTCGAACTTGTCCCCACCCTTCCTGCCGGAATTGGGACTAGCCTACTTCTCCACAGAGGGGGGTTAGAATGGAATGGAAGGTTCCATTCTATCTAAGACAGCTCTGCCATATTTGCTGCCACCTGCTGGTGAACCAGGCACATTACATTTGGACATAACAGTTACAAACAGATTAGGAATGCACAATGTGGAGGAATAAACCTGGAATAAAATGCATAGAAGACATTAATGTTAGAAGACACAGATAGAAGCCGGGTGCAGGAGTGTTACATATGTATGTGTATAAGAACACGTGTGTATGATTGTGTACATGTGGGCTTAAGAATGTGTGTATTTGCGTGTGTATAAGAATATGTGTGTACGAGTGTGTATGTGTCTGTATAAGTGTGTGTATAAGAACATGTTTGTTTGAGTGCCTCAAAAACTGCATGTGTGACCACACAGAAGGTCCATCCAAGTGTTGCATTGGCACTGCTGTCTATTAGTACACCAGAAATATGGACATTGGATCGTTCTTTGCAGTTGAGGCAGCCTTTTTTGCTAAACTGATAACTAGAAGTGTAGCCATATTCGTTGTTACATACTTTGCTGAAATGTTGTCTCAGTCTGTAAGATTGGAATCATTTACGAAAGATCAGATCCTGGAATCAGTCAGTCCAAGTGCTCAGCGATCTGAAGGTTTCCAGCATGGCCAATGCCATTATTGTCATGAAATGTTTATGAGTAGTCATTGGGGCCAAGCTCCACTCATTTCTACTCATCTCCACTCGTATTCACTCGTCTCGACTTGAATCCATTCGTCTTTATCCATCTCCACCCGTCTCCACTCGTTTTCACTCATGTCCACTTGTCTATACTCATCTCCAGTCATCTCCGCTAGTCTCCACTCATGTTCCCTCGTCTATACTCATCTCTACTTGCCTATACTAGTCTCCACTCGTCCACTCATATATACTAATCTCCACTTGTCTATAATTATCTTCACTCATATCTGTTAGTCTCCACTCGTTTTCACTCATGTCCACTTGTCTATACTCATCTATACTCATCTCCAGTCATCCCCACTAGTCTCCACTCATGTTCCCTCGTCTATACTCATCTCCACTTGCCTATATTAGTCTCCACTCATCCACTCATATATACTAATCTCCACTTGTCTATAATTATCTCCACTCATATCTGCTAGTCTCCACTCGTCTTCATTCATGTCCACTCATTTCCCCGGATATTCACATGTTCATTAATGTCTGCCTAGACTCCTTTCTTTTAGGTTATAAAGGAACCATCAGTAGAGACACTGCACTAAGGTTACATTCAGGGGACCTTTTGGAAATTAGCCCTCCCGTTCTTTTAAATCTTCAGGTAATATGTAAATGAGAGAACTAAGAACTGATTATTTCTGTTTAATTGGATCTTCTCATTTGGTCGGTAATGTCAGATCCACACAGAGCAGTCGCTGTTAGTAGAAGATGTAGTGTGCGGAATGGCATTAGCACAACCCTATGTACATCCAACCCTTATCCGAAAAAGCTGAGAGATCCTGGGAAGTCGTCTCATCCTTCAAGGCTTCTTTAAACACTGCAGGATCACAGTATGTAACCGCGCTCTGTAAGATACCGAGGGATTCATGAATTTTACATGAAAGTTCCAGGAAAAAGACTAAACACAATCATAATCAAGAAAAGAAAACAAGGGAAGCAAAGTGTAAATACCTTCCCAATGTGAAAGGACTTGGTCATTTACTATTTACTTGGTCATTATCCTCTGAGAACCAGGAGATCCCGGAGAACCAGGGGCCCGATGTTTCATGGTAATATCTCATGGATCACACCCAGTGACTGACACATGACACAGGAATACATTCTCTTTGCAGCCCTGTGAAGGTCATGATTAGCCCACTGGCGAAACACACAGCAAAGCTGAAGTTTATGGAAGTATTTAACACTTTCCAAACACAATTTTTGGACTCTTCTGCTCATTGAGTAAAATTCTTGGTTGTAACTCCATGCATGCACACTCTGCTTCATAACACTGCTACATTTAGTTTGGTCTAATGGTTTTGTCTCTTAAAATTAATGATTTTTCTCAAAGTGAATTGTATTCATTATATCATAAAAAGTTCCACAACTTTCTTAGATACTTTATGTTCCCATTTGCTACGACTTTCAAGATCTCTTCTTGCTTTTCTGAAAACAAGAACATTCACTGGCAGGTATCCTCATATGGGCAGATAGATGTAGAAAACTTTAATTGATACTTTAATTACAATATTGCTAAAAGTTTTAAACTGACAATACAACAAAAGCTAGTAAAAAAGTCAAACTTTTGCTGCAACTATTTATTCAACGTGTCAAGAGTAGTGATGAGCGGCAGGGCAATATTCAAATTTGCGATATTTCACTAATATTTGGGCAAATATTCATAATAAACCAACTGAAAGGTGGCATGAAGCAGGATGTGCTCAACCCAAAAATGTGGTTGTGCATATATATACAGGGGAGCAGATCCTGCACTTGTGGCCCGTTGCTAATGGCGATCCCCAGCAAAAATGCATGCACCTACCTACCTACTCACCTACCTGTGCCATATGGGCAAAACCAGGGGCCATGTAAATGTAGCCTGTTTTCCATCCACAGGCTATAGTTAGATGCACCTGTGAGGCCTGGGCCATATCAGCCAGTCTTGGGTGGGGCTCACAGCCCTCTCCCCCCTCCCATTGCGGGCATGGTTACAAGCTGGAGGTAACTGAGGAGTCTGCTGCGAGTCGGCCTAATACATTCCTGTAATTTTGCCCACTGGCCCCTGGTATTGCCCATATGGCACAGGTAGGTGAGTGTTAGGTCCTGAGCTACTTGAGAGACCTTGGCGTGGTGCTCGGGCTTAAGACATGTACTCCACTGTAGGACATGTTGACTAACCTCTCAATTTTAACATCAGTTTGAGGGCTTAGTAAGACAGCAGTGTGCACCTGTTTTGTCATTTGCGAATATTCATCATAGATTATTTTCTTGATTGCGAAAATCGGCAATGTAATATGCGCTTATTGAATGCACAATACAGGCGTGGGTCACTATTGCTACATTTTTCAAGCTGCTAGAAGTTTCCTGAGACTGGAGAAAATGGTTGGCACGGCAGAACATTACAATAGCTTTATATGCAGAGAGAATGCTCCGATATATTTGCGATTGGGACATCGGCACTAATGATGCGCATATTTTTGCACAATACATGCAACTTCACATTTTAGCAGGTCTATCTACATATGAGTGATTGGTGCATTAAGTATTGTTGTGAACTTGTGACATCACAGCACTATGTCTGTAGCCTGTATGTATGGACAGCAGAACCTATCACACTATCTAACACCCTGCACTGGAACCTATCAGCTACACTATATCACTATCTAACCTACACTGACTATCTTCCACTAACTATCTGTATTATATATATAAGATAACTAACTATCTAATGTAATGTGACATCACAGCACTATGTCTGCAGCCTGTATGTATGGACAGCAGAACCTATCACACTACCTAACACCCTGCACTGGAACCTATCAGCTATACTATATCACTATCTAACCTACACTGACTATCTCCCACTAACTATCTGTATTATATATAGAAGATAACTAACTATCTAATGTAATGTGGCATCACAGCACTATGTCTGTAGCATGTATGTATGGACAGCAGAATCTATCACACTACCTAACACCCTGCACTGGAACCTATCAGCTACACTATATCACCATCTAACCTACACTGACTATCTCCACTAACTATCTGTATTATATATAGAAGATAACTAACTATCTAATGTAATGTGACATCACAGCACTATGTCTGTAGCCTGTATGTATGGACAGCAGAACATATCACACTACCTAACACCCTGCACTGGAACCTATCAGCTACACTATATCACTATCTAACCTACACTGACTATCTCCCACTAACTATCTGTATTATATATAGAAGATAACTAACTATCTAATGTAATGTGACATCACAGCACTATGTCTGTAGCATGTATGTATGGACAGCAGAACCTATCACACTACCTAACACCCTGCACTGGAACCTGTCAGCTACACTGTATCACTATCTAACCTACACTGACTATCTCCCACTAACTATCTGTATTATATATAGAAGATAACTAACTATCTAATGTAATGTGACATCACAGCACTATGTCTGTAGCCTGTATGTATGGACAGCAGAACCTATCACACTACCTAACACCCTGCACTGGAACCTATCAGCTACACTATATCACTATCTAACCTACACTGACTATCTCCCACTAACTATCTGCATTATATATAGAAGATAACTAACTATCTAATGTAATGTGACACAGCAAAGCACAGAGCACAGCAATGACACTGCTGTCTCTCTCTCAGAACTGCAAAATACTGCAGAAAATGGCTGCTGGGGAGGTTCTTATATAGGAAGGGGTCAGCAACTTTCCTATTGGTTGCTAGGGATGTTGCTAAGCTCAGACAAAGACATTGCAGCCTTCTCATTGGCCCACAAGCAAGAAGCAGTGAGGGATCATGGTTTCTGAGGAAAATAAAATCTAGAATATTCGGGAATACGAATATATAGCACTATATTCTAAATATTCACGAATTCTTGAAGTGGCGATATTCGCAATTAAAATTTGCAATTCGAATATTCGCGCTCAACACTAGTCAAGAGACAAGTCAGCATTTGCTACATCTGATTCTGTACATTCGAGAATAGCCATCAGTCATTGAGTAGCATCATCCAATTCTCACCATTTAATCAATCTCTGCCTACTTTTCAGAAATTATACAGTAAGTATCTGTTCTTCACATGCAGCTTTAGGAGTCTATAGAATACAGGAGTATGCAGGGAGGTGGGGGTACCAGTCACACCTGTTTCCTGTACCCTCTGTGCCCCTTATAACAGCACGTGGTAGGTGGGGGTCCCATTACACTTTTTGCATTACGAACTTTGTATTTACAACACTGTCACATGAGGTTCTCAACACAAGACCTCTGTAATGAAGATGGGGTTCCCAGCATTAAGGGCTTCTTTGTTAAAAAAATGGAAAATTAAAGGGTTGTCCCATCACACTGCTAGCATATGTCTAGGAGACATCTTTTTGGGTTATGCTACCAGTGTCCAAGTAGTTGGGATCTAAACACTGTGAGCAGGTTGATCACTGGAACGAAGGAAGAGGTGAAAGGAAAATGCTGCAACATGAAGCTTCCTATGGGCTCTGCCCATATTGGTCCATGTGGCCGCCAAGACAAAGTCCATTTGCTGTCAATGTCTACGACCACCCCTTTAATGTTTGATGAGCTTAGCTCAATATCCTGCTTACTTTCCAAAGTCTTATTTAATGATGCAGTGATCTGGACAGGTGTTTGCAGAGTCTTTGTTCTGATGAGCTTATCTCGTTCCCCCCCATGGGCGTAGCTATAGGGGGTGCGGAGGTAGCAGTCGCTACCGGGCCCAGGAGCCTAAGGGGGCCCAAAGCCCTTGTGCCGCATAGGAAAACACACAAAGCACTGAGGGAAGGGGGGCCCAAGCTAAACTCGGGCCCAGGAGCCTAAGGGGGCCCAAAGCCCTTGTGCCGCATAGGAAAACACACAAAGCACTGAGGGAAGGGGGGCCCAAGCTAAACTCTTGCAACAGGGCCCATGAGCCGTTAGCTACGCCCCTGTTCCCCCCATATGTGCCAATGACATAGAATAAAAAAATAACGTAATGATGTCATCGCTGCTTGCACAAGGATGGTTTGAGCAGTTTTTACAGTGAGGGCCATACATTCAGCACCCCAGATCTCAGCTGAAGATTGCAGGAAGATTGCTGAATCACAGTTCAAGTATTTTACAATGACATAATAGCGGCAGTGATCTCCAATTTAACAGTGGGGGCTAAAACCCGGTTCTGTTAGAAATGTCCTGAATGACTGGAATCAGGACCCACCATAGAATATAAAGAAAAGTTACCATTTGTGAAATGGTTAAATAGGGCAAACAAGAAACTTTACTCATCAACATGTGGCAGCAACACAAGCAACTACTGTCTTAGCCTTTGCACCACAAAGTCATTCATTTTTCCAACTATCATATACGTAGGTGTTGTAGGTTTGTATTTCTGGCCCACAGACAACACATGTATGCCTCTTAAAGAACCCATACATAACCTCATCTTCACTCATTTACCTGTATGAGTGGAGCATCGGAGCATTTCTTGCTCGATGCTCCCCTTTGCCGTGTGCAGTAAGTGCTTTTTTTTTAACAAAAAAAACCGCCAGCACAAATAGGCGATCATATAGCACTGTCCAAGATTTTAGAGTCTTGCAAGGCAAGGGGCAGCATCGGAGCTAGAAATGCAGGCTTAATAAGTGAAGATGAGGTTATGTCCGGGTTCAACTCTGAACCCGGGCAACCCCTTTTTGTTGCATCTTATTCCAGTGCATTTTTGACTAACGGTCTTATAAATATTTTCAGCTGTTTAATTTGCGAGTTTCTGGCAAAGGTGAACACAACCACCAAGAGTAGAGTACCACAGAAAGTGACCATAACTGTCAAGTGTTCTGTACTTCTGCATGAGAAAAAAATAAAATCCTTTATTAAAAATAAAGAACCTGATGAAATTTTGCAGCAAATCGTTACAGATAAGGCTACACCCTTTTCTCTAGACTATACCCTTTTCTCTAGACTATACCCATTTCTCTAGACTATACCCTTTTCTCTAGACTATACCCTTTTCTCTAGACTATACCCTTTTCTCTAAACTATACCCTTTTCTCTAGACTATACCCTTTTCTCTAGACTATACCCTTTTCTCTAAACTATACCCTTTTCTCTAGACTATACCCTTTTCTCTAGACTATACCCTTTTCTCTAGACTATACCCTTTTCTCTAGACTATACCCTTTTCTCTAGACTATACCTTTTTCTCTAAACTATACCCTTTTCTCTAGACCATACCCTTTTCTCTAGACCATACCCTTTTCTCTAGACTATACCATTTTCTCTAGACTCTACCCTTTTCTCTAGACTACACCCTTTTCTCTAGACTACACCCTTTTCTCTAGACTACACCCTTTTCTCTAGACTATACCCTTTTCTCTAAACTATACCCTTTTCTCTAGACTATACCCTTTTCTCTAGACTACACCCTCTTCTCTAGACTACACCCTTTTCTCTAGACTATACCCTTTTCTCTAAACTATACCCTTTTCTCTAGACTATACCCTTTTCTCTAGACTATACCCTTTTCTCTAGACTATACCCTTTTCTCTCTAGACTACACCCTTTTCTCTAAACTATACCCTTTTCTCTAGACTATACCCTTTTCTCTAGACTATACCCTTTTCTCTAAACTATACCCTTTTCTCTAGACTATACCCTTTTCTCTAGACTACACCCTCTTCTCTAGACTACACCCTTTTCTCTAGACTATACCCTTTTCTCTAAACTATACCCTTTTCTCTAGACTCTACCCTTTTCACTAGACTACACCCTTTTCTCTAGACTATACCCTTTTCTCTAGACTATACCCCTTTCTCTAGACTACCCCCTTTTCTCTAGACTACACCCTTTTCTCTAGACTATACCCTTTTCTCTAAACTATACCCTTTTCTCTAGACTATACCCTTTTCTCTAGACTCTACCCTTTTCTCTAGACTATACCCTTTTCTCTAGACTACCCCTTTTCTCTAGACTACACCCTTTTCTCTAGACTATACCCTTTTCTCTAAACTATACCCTTTTCTCTAAACTATACCCTTTTCTCTAGACTATACCCTTTTCTCTAGACTCTACCCTTTTCTCTAGACTACACCTTTTTCTCTAGACTACACCTTTTTCTCTAGACTACACCCTTTTCTCTAGACTATACCCTTTTCATGCCTCTTAATGAGATAAGTATAGTAGTGGATCATTATTCTAATCACTTTTGAATATAGCTCCAAAACTAGATATTCCATAAAACTCACACCATCACATCACTAAATGTAGAGCCACTGATAATAAAGACTTTCTCAGTAATTTGCAATAGTCTTTAAAGGTACTTGTGGCTACATGGCTATTAATCCCCCCACATACACAGCAAAAAAAAAACTGTTAAAAATGAGAACTAAAAACCAAGAAATTCTTTGTGTGAATCCAGCCATAGAGGAGAAAAAAACAAAATACGTAACGAAGTCTGACAATCAGCTGATCCATGGTCAGGAAGTTGATTAGGAACACAATCTTCTATGTGCTAATCTTTAAGGAGATTATCTAACATGGCATTTTAAAAAATATTGAAAGATTTATTTGTTATATCCGATCCGATTCCACTGTGCCATTTCGTAATCCTGAGATAAAATAAAATCTTATTGTAAATGACAAAGACGACGTAAAAAAATAATAAGTCAAATCTTCTTACAGTTGTGTAGAATACAAATGGTGAGGAATGTATCAGGAGATAACAGCAATCAGAAAACATCTCATGGAAAGAAAGGAATAAACCGAAAATTAAGCGGAGCCTACTTTTTGGGGGCAGGAGTTAGCTCCCCATTAGTGAAGATAACATAAAGATACCGTATTTTTCAGCCTATAAGACACACCCTTGTTTTTACATAGAGTAAAAGAGAAATTAATGTCTATCCGATCAATTGCAGTGCTCCGATTATTCAATTAACAAGACTTTGTACTTCATTAGAGTACACAATGTGCGATAATTCTTCATCCAGCTGAATAAGACAAATTATCATGTCGCTCTCACTGTCCTCAACATAACACCACCACACCCCTTTCCTATTAACCATTACATCCCCAAATACATCCCCAAATATGAATAACCATGCCTGCTCACCTTCCTACAGAACAGTAAAGCCCCATTCACACGTCCGCATTTAAGTCCGCATCAATTCCGCAATTCTGTGGAATAGATGCGGACCCATTCATTGTGAATGGGGCCGGAAGTGATGCGGAGAGTAAGGCCTTATTCACACGTCCATAGTGTTTTGCGGATCCGCAAGTATGTGGATCCGGAACACACCTTGCCACCAGCCCTATAGAGATGCCTTTACTTGTCCGCAATTGCGGGCAAGAATAGGACATACTCTATTTTTTTGCGGAGCCGACGTCTGGAAGATCGGCAGCGCGCACCGCAAATGTGTGTGCTCTCCGCATCCATCAAGTCCCCATTCAAAATAAAAATGGGTCCGCACCCGTTCCGCAAATTTGCGGAACGGGTGAGGACGAAGATTGCGGACGTGTGAATTAGGCCTAAAAGATAGAGCCTGTCCTATTCTTGTCCGCAGCCTGCGGACAAGAATAGGCATCTCTATGGGGAGTGCCGGCATGGTGTGTTGCGGATCCGCAATTTGCAGATCCGCAACACACTACGGACGTCTGAATGGGGCCTGAGGCCTCTTGCACACAACAGTATTTTGCGGACCGTATCCTGGCAGTTTTTTCAGTTCAGAATACTGAACCATTCACTTCAATGGGTCTGCAAAAAATACTTAAGTGTCTACGTATGACTTCCGTTTCCGTTTTTCCGTACGGTTTAAATATAGAACATGTCCTATTCTTGTCCGCAAATCACGTTCAGTGGCTCCATTCAAGTTAATGGGTCTGCAAAAAACGGAAAGCATACGGAAAGGCATCCGTATGTCTTCCGTATCCGTTCCGTTTTTGCTGAACAATCTATTTAAAATTTTAAGCCCAGTCCAATTTTCATTATGAAATTACTGTATACTGTATATGCCATACGGAAAAACGGAACCAAAACGGAAACATAACGGAAACAAAAAATGGAAAAACGGATCTCTTATAAACGGACCGCAAAACACTGAAAAAGCCATATCGTCGTGTGCAAGAGGCCTAAGACCGTGATCTGGGGCTGCTTTCATAGATGCATTAGGACGGTTGTATTGGTGTAAGAAGGGGGGCTTACTGTGGGTCTCATGTTTTGGAGTGTGACGTTGAATATGGTTACTCTAGTAGAGAAAGGAGAGCAGGTGTTGTAGTCATATTTAGGCGTGTGATGAACGGTCTGACTCTTCTGTAGGAAGGTGAGCAGGGGTGGTTGTTCATATTTGGGGATGTAATGGTTAGTAGGAATGGGGGGGGTGGGGTTGTTATGTTGAGGACAGTGAGAATTAGATGGAGAATTATAGTTCCTTGCATATTCTTATGAAATACAAAGTCTTGTTAATTGAATAATTGGAGTAATTAAAACATTATTTATGTTATTTTTTAATTTTATTTGAAAACAAGGGCTGAAAAATATGGTGACCCTTTGTGGACAAAAGAATCTGATTTAAAGATCCTTTCTGGATCTTCAATCCTATAAAAAAGCCCCCCAATATGCCAGGCCCATCACATTGAATATGCTTACCTGGGTCCCTGCGCCGCTCCTGGTCCCCGCACCGCTGCCGCTTCTCACCGTGCGCGGATTAAACCATCTGGTGTCGGGGCGGAGCAGCCAATGGCCAGGAGACAGGCAGTGGGGATCCAGGTAAGTATATTCAGTGTGGGTGCCCGGCATATTGGAGGCCTTTTTATAGGATTGGATAACCCCTTTAAGGAGCTTGCAGTGTAGATCTCCACCATGAACTGACGCTCTCACCCCCTCCGCACCCTGTACCACCCAATGTGAAATGATTAAGGAGATTAGGATGGGAAACCACAGACACTTGTCTCAGAGTTTTTTTTTTTTTAAATTAATACATCAAATAGATGCCTTCAGATCCTAATTTTTAATGTACCCGAAGTGCAACTGACATATTGTAAATTGCAAGTTTTGCAGGTGATTAGACGCACTCCATTAGATGTATTGCAGTTAATGTAGTGTGGGATTTTAAATATAGCGCCGCTAATGGTAGAGATAAATTCATCTGCCGCTCATCACACTACGGCAACCGCATCTATTGTGTCCACATTTAAACGATTAACGCTGTAACCAAGTACTATTCACACTGCACCTTTTTGTTCAGTAAAGAGACTTGGGGACATGTTTCTGGGTAAACTTTCAGCTTTGCGAGGCACATGAGGATTATACCACCACTGATGGGTCTGCAAACACAGGATCAGAATTAAGTACTGTGCATGGTTTTTATGATTTGACAAATGTCACAAAACTTCTGAGATCTTTCGTCTTGTCCTGTCTGCTCTTTTTAACCCATTCAGGACCATTTTCCTGTTTTGCATTAACATTTCCATAACATTTTTTTATTTTTCTGTTCACATAGCCGTGTGAGGGCTTATTTTTTGTGGGACAAGTTGTACTTTCTAAAGACACCATTTATTATTAAATACAATGTAGTAGGAAGCTGATTTTTTTTTTAATTGTGTGGAATCATATACATATAATTGTGTGGAATCACACTCATCATATACTAACCTCCATAACTTATTTTATAGTTTTGTCTATGGAGCTGTGTGAGGGACCATCTGTAGTTTTCTTTGATACCATTTTGGAGTGTGTATATGTGTGTGTGTGTTGAGATATATATATAATAATTATTTATATATACAGCCACAAAACTAGATAGCTCAAGAGATAATTACATGCAGACATATACAGCCACCACTAGAGGGAGCTCAGGAGATTACTGCATACAGATATATACAGCCACCACTAGAGGGAGCTCAGGAGATTACTACATACAGATATATACAGTCACCACTAGAGGGAGCTCAGGAGATTACTACATACAGATATATACAGCCACCACTAGAGGGAGCTCAGGAGATTACTGAATACAGATATATACAGCCACCACTAGAGGGAGCTCAGGAGATTACTACATACAGATATATACAGCCACCACTAGAGGGAGCTCAGGAGATTACTGAATACACATATATACAGCCACCACTAGAGGGAGCTCAGGAGATTACTACATACAGATATATACAGCCACTGCTAGAGGGAGCTCAGGAGATTACTACATACAGATAGATACAGCCAACACTAGGGGGATCTCAGGAGATTACTGCATACAGATATATACAGCCACCACTAGAGGGAGCTCAGGAGCTTACTACATACAGATAGATACAGCCAACACTGGGGGGATCTCAGGAGATTACTGCATACAGATATATACAGCCACCACTAGAGGGAGCTCAGGAGATTACTACATACAGATAGATACAGCCAACACTAGGGGGATCTCAGGAGATTACTGCATACAGATATATACAGCCACCACTAGAGGGAGCTCAGGAGCTTACTGCATACAGATATACACAGCCACCACTAGAGGGAGCTCAGGAGATTACTGCATACAGATATATACAGCCACCACTAGAAGGAGCTCAGGAGCTTACTAGATATAGATATATACAGCCACCACTAGAGGGAGCTCAGGAGATTACTGCAGACAGATATATACAGCCACCACTAGAAGGAGCTCAGGAGCTTACTACATACAGATATATACAGCAACCACTAGGAGAAGATCAGGAGATTACATAGAAACATAGAAACATAGAATGTGTCGGCAGATAAGAACCATTTGGCCCATCTAGTCTGCCCAATATACTGAATACTATGAATAGCCCCAGGCCCTATCTTATATGAAGGATGGCCTTATGCCTATCCCATGCATGCTTAAACTTCTTCACTGTATTTGCAGCTACCACTTCTGATATATACAGTGACCACTAGAGGGAGGTCAGGAGATTACTACATACAGAAATATACAGCCACCACTAGAGGGAGCTCAGGAGATTACTGCATACAGATATATACAGCCACAACTAGAGGGAGCTCAGGAGATTACTACATACAGACATATACAGCCACCACTAGAGGGAGCTCAGGAGATTACTACATACAGATATATACAGTCACCACTAGAGGGAGCTCAGGAGATTACTGCATACAGATCTATACAGCCACCACTAGAGGGAGCTCAGGAGATTACTGCATACAGATATATACAGCCACCACTAGAGGGAGCTCAGGAGATTACTACATACAGACATATACAGCCACCACTAGAGGGAGCTCAGGAGATTACTACATACAGACATATACAGCCACCACTAGAGGGAACTCAGGAGATAACTACATACAGATATATACAGCCACCACTAGGGGGAGCTCAGGAGATTACTGCATACAGATATATACAGCCACCACTAGAGGGAGATCAGGAGATTACTACATACAGATATATACAGCCACCACTAGAGGGTGCTCAGAAGATTACTACATACAGATATATACAGGAACCACTAGAAGAAGCTAAGGAGATTACTACATACAGATATATATAGTGACCACTAGAGGGAGGTCAGGAGATTACTACATACAGATATATACAGCCACCACTAGAGGGAGCTCAAGAGATTACTGCATACAGATATATACAACCACCACTAGAGGAAGCTCAGGAGATTACTGCATACAGATAAATACAGCCACCACTAGGGGGAGCTCAGGAGATTACTACATACAGATATATACAGCCACCACTACAGGGAGCTCAGGAGAATACTACATACAGATATATACAGCCACCACTAGAGGGAGCTCAGGAGATTACTACATACAGATATATACAGCCACCACAAGAGGGAGCTCAGGAGATTACTACATACAGATATATGCAGCCACCACTAGAGGGAGCTCAGGAGATTACTACATACAGATATATACAGCCACCACAAGAGGGAGCTCAGGAGAATACTACATACAGATATATACAGCCACCACAAGAGGGAGCTCAGGAGACTACTACATACAGATATATGCAGCCACCACTAGAGGGGTCTCAGGAGATTACTACATACAGATATATACAGCCACCACTAGAGGGAGCTCAGGAGATTATTACTTACAGATATATACAGTCAGCACTAAAGGGAGCTCAGGAGATTACAGCATACAGATATATACAGCCACCACCAGAGGGAGCTCAGGAGATTACTACATACAGATATATACAGCCACCACTAGAGGGAGCTCAGGAGACTACTACATACAGATATATACAGCCACCACTAGAGGGAGCTCAGGAGATTACTACATACAGATATATACAGCCACCACTAGAGGGAGCTCAGGAGATTACTACATACAGATATATACAGCCACCACTAGAGGGAGCTAAGGAGATTACTGCAGACAGATATATACAGCCACCACTAGAGAGAGCTCAGGAGATTACTGCATACAGATATATACAGCCACCAATAGAGGAAGGTCACCAGATTACTACATACAGATATATAGAGTCACCACTAGAGGGAGCTCAGGAAATTACTACATACAGATATATACAGCCACCACTAGAGGGAGCTCAGGAAATTACTACATATAGATATATACAGCCACCACTAGAGGGAGCTTAGGAGATTACTACATACAGATATATACAGCCACCACTAGAGGTATTACACAGTGGTCAATTAATGTGTGCCAGATGTGGCGCGTTTTCCAGGGCAAAAAACTAATTTTGTACTTGCCCCCTGCTCGAATACCGGACAAGAATCGTGACTACCCCCCCCCCCCCCGTCACCCTTATATTAAATTTCAAATTATTAAATAATTTATGAGTTTTCATCAAGACAACCCCTGTAAGCAGACGCTCTTCTGTAACTAAGGACTTGGTAATTTGCTGTATCACCTACCATGCCAGATCCGTGAAACAGCAGGGCCCCCTCCCCTACCCTGTGCATGAGGAGTGCAGATGCAGTGTGGAAATATTTTACACGCCTGTTAAAATCTCCTGTCTCTCGCCAGACACCAGCAGCTCCATTTATCCCTAATTTATAATGTTTGCCTCCAAAGAGATAAAAATGAATTAAGAGTGGAGAGCGAGTGTTTTATGGCCCCAGTATATGTGTTCTAAAGAAAATGTGTTTATAATCAGCCTGAATGAGGGGATTTATGCGGCCGCGCCATATATTAGCCAGGAACCGTTATATATAACCTATAATAGATATATACTGGAGATCCATTATAGAATGTACAATGCTTGATTTAAAGGAAAAGCGCCCCATTAGACTAATCTTTACTCGTTGCGGTGAGCTGTGCGGTTACTTCATGGTGCAGACGCAGGAACGGTGCCTACGATGTGACCAGAAGATGCTGGCCAGGACTAAGAGCTGACACTCAGTCAGGATCTGACATAACGGAGACATCTAAGGCTACACACAAACCAACAGTAAAATGGCCATTTTTGTAATGGCGGTCAAGCGGTGGTTTTCAGGACCGACACAAGTCTATGGGGCTGTTCACACTGCCATTTTTTTAAGGGTCAGTGGATAGCGGCAATGCAAAATTTGGACATTTCCTATTTTGTCCATCTACACAGCCAGACAGATCCCATTGATATCAATCGGTCCATTTCTAACGGCCATTTAGACAGAAGAGCACCCGTCTAACGGCCATTAAAAATGAGTAAAAATGCCTTTCGTGGGCAAAAAAATACTCACCTCATCCCTTTCAACACGAGGGAACACCCGCTGTACACTGGGTTTGGTCTTCATGGCAGCCAGTGGTCTAACAAAGGTCACGACATCTTCCATGGGCATGTGCCTATCACGCTTCCCCTATGGTAGGGGCTACTAGGCTGCCTGTCAGTCAAAAATACTGACAGGCACTGAGTGATGTACGGTACTAGAGAAGCAATCACAGGATAGCAGAGTCAATTATCTTCGTTAGACTTAAAAAAGTAAAAAACATTTTTAAATTAAAAGGCATAAAGTAAAACAAACACATTTGTTCTACTAAAATTCACTTTCAATTCAAAAAAAAAAAATGATAAAGTTAATATAAGGTTTATATATATCTACAGTATATAGATCTGTATAATAAAGTTCATTTCTAATTTATGCAGTACAGTGAAATATGAAAAAACAAATACACATACATACAGTGCAAGCCCACATGAAGCTTTGCTGATGGAAAAATAGTTACAAAAAAAAGTAAAATTTCTTGGAACAATTATTTTCATTTAATACATAAACAATTATTTATTTTTCAAAAGAACTAGTAAGACGATAAATATATAACATCAGTGTCAACAAAATAGAGTAAAAAATCAATGGCAGAATTGCCACGGCCCCTTTAGAAAAGATGTTACCAAAGTTATTAATAAAGTCTCGGACGCTAGATACTGTTCACAAAAACTCCATGCAATCGTGTGGCTATATGGATGGAAAAAAAGGAATAAAAAGAAATGACACTCGGGATGGGGTGATAAAAAATGTCTGACTTCGAAATACCGAAATAGGAAAGTTCTTAAAGGGGTTGTGGAGGATTTGTTCAGTTTGGATAGGCCATCAATATCAGATCGGTGGGGGTACGACATCTTGCACCCCCGCCGATCAGAAGTGTAACTCCAGGGTGGGAAATCAGTGTCAGAGCTAGACGTCTGCATCCATTCTGTGGTGGACAGAGCTGGTTACATTCACTTCAGTTAGAGCAGCTCTGCAGTAACCTGCTTCGTCCACTACATAACGGGTGGAGCTGTGTCGTTCCTGTGCTGATATTTCAGTAGAGAATTAAGCTGATCTAATGGAAGGTCAAAGGCTACATAAACCTGGAACCATGGAGGGAAAGAAACAGACTCTTATAATCCCGGGACACAATGAAGCTGTTTGGGAGCAGCCAGGACTCATGGCACAGAGAAGGCCCTTCTATTTCTATTATAAGAAGACTTTCAACATTTTCGCATGTTGCTACAGAGATGATACATTGTAATTAGAGATAAGTAAATCGAAGTTGACGAAGTAGACTTCGATCCGAATTTCAGGAAAAATTCGATTCACACTGAATCCAAATTTCCTCACGCTTCGTGGTAACGAATCACATTTTTTCCTAAAATGGCTGCTGCACGTGTGAGGACATGGAGAAAGGAACTCTGGGAACGAGGGATTCCCCACAATGCAATGCATGCAGCCAGCCAGCCCTGTGATGTCACAGCCCTATAACTAGCGGCAGCCATCTTGGATTCTGCCATTTTCCAGTGTACTTAGTGCAGGGAGAGACATCGGTAGGTGCTAGGGACAGTGCTAGGAAAGACATTAAAACTTTTATTTTGCTGTATAGAAGTTCAGGGAAAGGATAGGGAGGAATCATTCCACAGTATTGAAGCAGAACGGGGTTCAGTCTGGGAGGTTACAGCCTGGGTAATAGGAACAATCCTATTACACCTTGCTGCACTGACTGGGGATCCAAATAGCCATTATACAGCTCTGTAATTCCAGCAAACCGTTCTTGTTATTGGGGTGCAAGTGCTGTGGTATACCGCCATGAACAGAGTTTACAAGGAAATATTTCTACGTCTTATTTGCCCTTGTGCGGTGCAGTTATATGTTCTAAAGCATTTCTTGGCTTGTATTAAAAAAAGGGCTTATTAGCCATTGTGTGGTGAAGGGCGAAAATTACAGCCCTTTTTAGCGTGTATTAGTGGCACAAGAATATAAATTATTTGCTGTTCAGCAGTGCAGTTATATGTTTTAAAGCCCTTTTTGGTGTGTATTAGTGGCAAAAGTATTCACCCCCTTGACTTTTTTTGTGTTTTGTTACATTACAGCCTTAAGTTTAATGTTTTGTTAATCTGAATTTTATGTCATGGATGAGAACATAATAGTCTCAGTTGGTGAAGAGAAATGAGAAAAATATATAAATAAATCTATTGTTTAGAAATAGAAAACAGAACATTGCCCTGTGCGTATGTATTCACCCCCTTTGTTAGGAAGCCCATAAAAAGCTCTGGTCAACCGATTACCTTCAGAAGTCACATAATTAGTGACATGATGTCACCTGTGTGCAATCTAAGTGTCACATCATCTGTCATCACTTATACACACCTTTTGTGAAAGGCAACAGAGGCTGCAACACCTAAGAGGCATCAATAACCAAACACTGCCATGAAGACCAAGGAACTCTCCAAACAAGTATGGGACTATGCTGTTGAGAAGTACAAGTCAGGGTTGGGTTATAAAAAAATATCCAAATCTTTAAAGATCCCCAGGAGCGCCATCAAATCTATCATAACCAAATGAAAAGAACACGGCACAACAGCAAACCTGCCAAGAGACGGCCGCCCACCAAAACTCAGGGACCGGGAAAGGAGGGCATTAATCAGAGAGGCGGCATAGAGACCTTAGGTAACCCTGGAGGAGCTGCAGAGTTCACAGCAGAGACTGAGGATCTGTACATAGGACGACAATAAGCTGTACGCTCCATAGAGTTGGGCTTTATGGCAGAGTGGCCAGAAGAAAGCCATTACTTTCATCTAAAAACAAAAAGGCGCCTTTTGAGTTACGAAAAGGCATGTGGGTGACTCCCAAAGTGTATGGAGGAATGTGCTCAGATCTGAGGAGACTAAAATGGAGCTTTTCGGCCATCAAAGAAAACGCTCTGTCTGGTGCAAACCCAACACACCACCCAAAGAACACCATCCCCACAGTGAAACATGTAAATGTTCTGGAATAGCCGAGTCACAGCCCAGATCTCAATCCAATAGAAAATCTGTGGTCAGACTTAGAGATCGCTGTTCACAAGTGCAAACCATCCAACCTGAAGGAGCTGAAGCAGTTTTGCAAGGAGGAATAGTCCTATTTGTTGTTTGCTTCACAATAAAAAAATAAAAAAACATCTTCAAAGTTGTGGGCATGTCCTGTAAATTAAATGATGCAAATCCTCAAACAATCCATGTTAATTCCAGGTTGTGGGGCACCAAAACACGAAAAAAGTCAAGGGGGGTAAATACTTTAGCAAGGCACTGTATTTGCCATTCAGTGGTGCAGTTATATGTCCCAAAGACCTTTTGGAGTGTATTAGTGGCAAAAAATATATATATTTGCTGTTTAGCGGTACAGTTATATGTTCTAAAGGTTTTTGTGGCATGTATAAGTGGAATAAAATAAGGGCTTTTTTGCTGTTCAGTCATGCAGTTATATGTTCTAAAGCCCTTTTTGGCATGTATTAGTGGCACAAAAATATATATATTTGCCGTTCAGCAGTGCAGGTATATGTTCTAAAGCCTTTTGTGGCGTGTATAAGTGGAACAAAAATAAGGGCCTATTTGCTGTTCAGCAGTGCAGTTATATGTTTATTAGTTCTAAAGCCCTTTTTGGCGTGTATTAGTGGCCAAAAATATATATTTTTGCCATTCAGCGGTGCAGTTATATGTTCGTAAGCCCTTTTTGGCGTGTATAAGTGGGAAAAAAGAGCTTATTAGTTGTTGTGTGGTGAAGTGAGAAAATAACAGAGGTGTTTTCATTTCCTTTTTATTTATTTGATCTAACATTATGTCAGACAGAGAAGTGCCAGGCCCTTCACAGGGGAGTGGCAGAGGTCTAAATGTTTCTGGTGCAGGCACAGGTCACAGAAGAGTAAGGGGTGTGGCAGCAGGAGTTGCAGCGAGAGGCCTGAGCTCCCAGTGTCATCCAGCAGTCGTGTCTTGACCAGCAACCCAGCGGTTCTTGAATGGTTGACTCGGTCATCCACTTCGTCCCAAGTAACATCAGACACCCCTAGCCAAGAGTCGTTGGGTTCGTCAGACACAACCCTTAGTTTGCATAGGCCGGGAGCAGGCCCTGTGCCCTCACCTGTCCTCAACCTTCCTCTGTCCTTTTCTGTTCCCTCAGCTAGAGAAGTATTATATGCTGTTGGCTCAGCTCCACTATACAACGAGGACGAGCTACTAGAGGACAGTCAGCAGCTACTGGCCAGCCAAGATCCGGAGGAGACATCCGCCTCTTCCTCCGATAGGCGGGCAAGTTTTTATGAGGAGAGTGACGCGTGAGCTGGTGTTGCGAGCGGTCAGGCTCCTGACCCAGATACCGTGGAGGAGGACATCAGTGACGTGCAGACAGTACTCGATGATGATGATGTAGCTGATCGCACTTGGGAGCTGGGTGATGAAGGGGCTTCATCATTATCGGGAGAAGAGGGTGGCAGCTTGCCCGTGAGGCAGCGGTGGAGCCAGCAAGTAGCTAGCGTCACCGGGAGTCAGCAGAGTGGCAGCAGTGGGAGGTCGGGAGCCAAAAGTGCCCTGGTTAGACCACCCGCTTGCAGGAGCCTACCTGCCCAAAAAGTAGTGATGCACGGGTTCACAGAAGCAGCGACGTTAGAAGTCATTTAGTGCGGAGTGTTGGGGGTAAAATTACCTACTCGTCGGTGTGGCAGTTTTTTGTTAAGCCGCCGGAGAAGGTGAACATGGCCATTTGTAGAATCTGTGGGCAGAAGGGATAGTGTGGCCAATGTGCCAATGTTGGCACCACGGCCCTGCGTTAACATATGCAGCGCCCCCATAAAGTGGCCTGATACAACCGTGGCTCCGATGTGGTGATCCAGCCTGCCGCAGCAACTGCTGCATCACCCAGTGGCACACACCCGATTTCAGGCAGTCAAGGCTCCACCATCTCAGCCGTAGAGAGCTGTCTGTCCTTCCCATCATCTGCTGATCCTTATGCTCCTGCTCCTCCACCTACTCCTCATCATTTATTCTGTCAGCAATCGATCACCGAAGCGATTGCCAAGAGACAACAGTATGCATGCACTCATCCAACGGCGCAGAAGCTGAATGTGCTCCTGTCCAAGTTGCTGGTGCTGCAGTCCCTCCCTTTCCAAGTGGTGGACTCTGCACCTATCAGAGAACTGATGGCTTGTGTCGAGCCAAGGTGGAGAGTCCCAAGTCGTAATTTCTTTGCCAAAAAGGCAGTACCAGCCCTGCACATGTATGTAGAACAGAAGGTGGGCCAGTCCTTGAGCCTGTCGGTGTCTGCCAAAGTGCATGGCAGCGCTGATTTGTCGAGCTGTAACTACGGTCAGGGACAATACATGTCCTTTTACGGCCTACTGGGTGAATGTGGTTCCTGCACAGCCACACCAGCAACTTGGCCAGGTGACACCGCTTCTGCCTCCACATTCTCACGCCATTGGTCCTGCAACAATGTCCGCCTCTGCCTCCTCATCCTCCACCGTGTCCTCAGCCTCCACTGTACGGACAATTCACAGGGGCCCTCCAGCATACCACATGTGCTGGGCACGGTGGTGTCACGCTGTTCTGCACCTCGTTTGCCTGGGCGAACGGAGTCACACAAGGAAGGAACTGCTCCGTGTCCTTCATAAAGAAATCGAATCCTAACTTTCTCTGAGACAACTCAAAATCGGAACCATGGTGACCGACAATAAGAAGAACATGGTGTCGGCGCTGCGTCAAGGAGGGCTGAGCCATGCGCCCTGCATGGCACACGTGTTCAATCTGGTTGTCAAGCGGTTCCTGGGTCTTCCACCCATCTGCAAGACATTCTAAAAATGGCCAGGAAACTTTGCATGCACTTCAGACACTCGTACAACGCAAAGCACACCCTCCTTGAGCTGCAGCGGCAGAACGGCATCCTCCAACATAGGCTGATATATGACTTTCCACCCGTCCATATGTTGGACCGACTATACTAACAGAGAAAAGGCCATAAACGATTTCTTGATGATCCAAGCAGACAGGAGTACTACCCTGTGTAACTTCGATGTTAGCCAGCGGCAGCTCATGCGTGACACCTGCAGTTCGCTCAGGCCCTTTAAGGAGGCCACGTTATTTGTCAGTTGCCAGGACTATGGGATAAACAACATCATTCCACTGCTTCATGTCCTGGAACAGATGGTAGTAACAATGGCTGGTCAGAGGACTGGAGACGTGGCGCCTAGATCTCACGGCCACACGATTTCTGTGGAGGCTGAACTGGAAGAGGAGGAGGGGGGGGGGTATTGGAGCACAAGCAATGTGTAGCAGAATGGGTGTTTTTTCTACATCGGTGACAGGAGAGGAGGAGTGGGAGCAGCCAGAGGGGCTACAGACACAAGTGGCAGTATGCAGAGGAGATGGAGACAGTGAGTCCCTCCGAGTCACTTGCACAAATGGCCCGATGCATGGTCACTTGCTTGCGCAGTGACAGCCGAATTGTCACCATTCGGCAGAGGGATGACTTCTGGCTCTTCACCTTGTTGGACCCCGCTACCAGTCCAAAATGGGGTCCTTTTTTACACCCGCTAAGAGGAGGGTCAAACTGAACTACTATAGAGACATTCTATGTAGTCAGTTGGCCGCTGCCTATCTGCGCCATTGTCCATCCTCTCGCAGGTCTGACTGGGGGGGCCCTCTGCGCTCACGTTGCTCTGCCATGGCTGCAGCGGCAGGGTGGGGGGGGGGGGGAAGCAGTTCCAGCTTCATCAGCAGCAACTTGAGTCTAGAGTAGCTGATGAGCAGCTTTTTTCAGACACCTAATAAAGAAACTGCTCACCTGTAGCAGCAACAGCAGCTAGAGCTGGAGCAGAACCTGAACCAGAAGGTGGTGGCATACTTGGACAGAACCCTGCCACCCCACATTGAAGATCTGCTGGACTACTGGGCACCCAAACTGGATTTGCAGCCACAACCGGCAGAGTTAGCCCTGGAAAAGCTGTCCTGCCCGGCCAGTAGTGTGGCATCAGAGCGGGTGTTTAGTGCGGCAGGGGCCATAGTTACCCCAAAAAAAACTCGCCTGTCCACCCAAAATGTGGAGAGACTGACCTTTGTCGAGATGAATCAGGCGTGGATCAGCCAGGATTTCCACCCACCAATGCCTGATACATCAGACTAGATCATCCATGCTGCATCACCCAAACCTTGACAAAAGAGACCGGTTTCTTCCGGCTACTAGTGTTAAGAGCGAATATTCGAATCGCAAATTTTAATCACGAATATCACCACTTTGTGAATTAGCAAATATTTCGAATACAATGCTATATATTATTACTCGCAAATATTGTTGAGCGCAAATAATTTGTTGCGAATATCGGCACTTAGCTACATCCCTAGCGACCAATAGGAAAGTTACCTACCCCTTAGTGTTGATCGCGAATATTTTAATCGCAAATTTTTATCACGAATATATTACATTTCTGATTTTCGCAATTAAGTTAATAATGACTGGAGATCACAAATTCTGGAATTTGAGAATTCATGGCGAATATTCTGCCAAACAAATTCACGAAATATCGCGAATTCGAATATTGCCTATTCAGCTCATCACTACTGGCAACCTGCCTCAGCTTCTACTCTGATGCTGCCACCCACCTGATGCCACACATCTGATGCCAAGTGCTCCTTGTTTCACCCACCATCTACAGCTGGTACTGGTATTGCCACCCCCCTCCCCACTCTGTCACCCTGTGGTCTCCTGATGCTGCTGCCACCTCCACACTATGTCCCCTTGCAACTCTGTGGTCTCCTGATTAGTGTTGATCGCGAATATTCTAATCGCAAATTTTTATCGCGAATATCGGCACTTCAAGAATTCGAGAAAATCTGGACTATAGTGCTATACATTCGTAATCACGAATATTCAAATTATTTTTTTTTTTCAGCAGTACTACTGCTTCTTGTTTGTGGGCCAATGAGAAGGCTGGAATATCTTTGTCAGAGCTTAGCAACATCCCTAGCAACCAATAGGAAAGTTGCCTACCCCTTACTATATAAGAACCTCCCCAGCAGCTATTTTCTGCTGTATTTTGCAGTTCTGAGAGAGACAGCAGTGTCATTGCTGTGCTCTGTGCCTTCCTGTGTGTCATTACATTAGATAGTTAGTTAGCTTAAATATATATAATTCAGATAGTTAGTGGGAGATAGTGTGGGTTAGATAGTGATATAGTGTAGCTGAGGTTCCAGTGCAGGGTGTTAGGTAGTGTGATAGGGATTACTGTGCTGTGATAGGGATTACTGTGCTGTGATAGGGATTAGTGTCTCTGTTAGACACAGCACTGTGATGTCACAACAATACTTAGTGCACCAATCAGTAATATCTACTCAAACCTGATAAAATGTGAAGTCGCACGTATTGCTAAAAAAAATGTGCATCATTAGTGCCGATTTGCGCAATCGTAAAAATAATTACTAGAGATCGCAAATTCTACAATTCACAAATTTATTGCTAATATTATGCAAAAAATTTGCAAAATATCGTGAAAACTAATATTGCCTATGCTGCTCATCACTACTCCTGATGCTGCTGCCACCTCCACACTATGTCACCTTACCACTCTGTGGTCTCCTGATGCTGCTGCCACCTTAATAGTATGTCACCTTGCTACTCTTTGGTCTCCTGATGCTGCTGCCACCTCCACACTATCTCACCTTGCCACTCTGTGGCCTCCTGATGCTGCTGCTGCTACCTCCACACTGTCATTGTGCCACCCTTTGGCCTCCTCCTGATGCTGCTGCCGCCACCTCCACACTCTGCCACTGTTCCCCTCTGTGACCACCTGATGCTGCTGCCACCTCTACACTGTAATTGTGCCACCCTGTGGCCTCCTCCTGAAGCTGCTGCTGCCGCTACCTCGGCACTCTGTTATTGTGCCACTCTATGGCCTCCTGATGCTGCTGCTTCTGTCTCCACACTGTCATTGTACCACTTTGTGGCCTCCTCCTGATGCTGCTGCCACCTCCACACTCTGTGGCCTCCTGATGATGCTGCTGCCACCTCCACACTGTCATTGGTCTCCTCGTGCTGCTTCTAACTCACCACTATGTCATAGGGCCACTCTGTGGACTTCTCATGCTGTTCCAACCCTCCCCACTTCATGGCTGGGCCACTATTTAGCCTTTCAGCCTGGCTGACATCATCATTTAATTGACCCTTCTTCTGATCTATCAGAAGGAAGGAAAAATGAGACACACAACGGATCCTGTCTATGTAACAGCTGTAATGCCGGCATGACATGGTCCCAATTTTGCATCAGAATTGGTTTATTATTTGGTAGCCAAATTCAGGAGTGGGGACAAAACACAGAAGACATGCAAATATTCCATTCACGTGTCATCTCTGTTTTGGATTCACCCCTGCTTTTTTGGCTTTAGCAATACTGATGGATTACTGACCAAAGGCAGACCAAGTGAAGGCGGATGCTCCACAGACAGGATCCGTTTTTTGGGGGTTATTGTTCTGACAGATCATAGGAAGGGAAAAATAATCAGTGACATCAACACAAACTTAGTGCTGACACCCTCTCCACTCTGTCGGGGGGCTCTACTTGCATAAGCGTTTAACAGAACTGGTTCTGTAGACATATATGTGGAATCAGCTGCTGACGGTGTAAAAGGAGTGCACTTCTTCTTGACGCTAACATTGACCTGTAAGGCTGAGTTCACACTTGGGTTATTTGGTCAGTTTTGGCCACGTGACTGCCCAAATAAGTGAAGTGTGCAGTGATTCTAAGAGCGACGCCTGTCATCTGCATGTCATACTGACTCACAGTATTGTTTCACTACCACAGCAGACTCCCTATGCGTTTTACTGCAAGGCACAGTGTTCTACATCACTATGAAGGCTCTCTGCAGCCAGGAAATAGCTGTTTTTTAAAGCGATTCGCCACGAATAAATTCGTATCGAATCAAATTTTTTTGAAAAAGTTGGTGATCCGTAATTTTTGAGAAATTCGCTTATCCCTAATTGCAATGAAGAATTATTCAATGTTTTCTTCAATATGAGATTCTGTAGAGAAATAGTAAAGGGGATGCTCATAGGATATTGAGCGCCCCTTAAAGGAATAAAATGGATAAAAGTCTCTTTAATTTTGAAGGACTGAGATGTCTTCATATGCAGCAGAGATGGCGGCGCTGTTTCTATATCTTTGGTCCTTTGCCCTTTAAGAGTACTAGTACTTAGCCTCCAACTATGTATGTTGCGCCTATTTATGGCGTGACCACGCCAAAACCATAACTCCAAAAAATCCACGCCCCGCTGGTTTGATGGATTGATATTATGTAAACATATGCTAATATTTTTTATACTGTGGAATTAATAAAGTTTATATATTTTTTTACTACTTGTGGGCGTGGATTTTTTGGAGTTAGAGTACTAGTACTTGTTTCGTGAAGCCAGTTGCAATAAAGCAGCAAGGGCACAGGGCCCCTTTCTAATAATATCGTAGATGGTACCCAGATGTAGGAAGCCAGAGTGATGTAGGGTGGCCTAAATGTCCCTTATTGTTGGTGCACGTGTCACGGTGCTCCTATTTGAATACGCTGGACCCGAGGTGGTGGCCCCGAAGCAATAAAAAGGAGGGCAGTTGAATTAGGTGGTGAAGAATAAATTGAGTCCAGACCTTGTGATGAAGTTCAATCACAGCTTTACCTTAATAAACGTTTCTCCAACAGTTTCAGGCTTTGTCTTGGTTCCCAGCAGGCTTTAGCATTACCTCTGGCAGGCAAACATACTAAACTCTGCTACATCAGTTGCTCTCTGGCACTACTGTTCTGACAGGCTGACTGAATAACTTTGCTTTTGCTGTCTGCTGCAACTTCTCTCTTTGTAGCCTGACTCTTGCTTAATCCAGGGAACTCTGCTCCTGGCTTCAGAGGCTCCAAGCTGTAGCCTCCACATCCAGCAGAGCTGAAGGTGCTCCGGCTGGCTTGGGCAAGGCATGTCCAGCATGCACCTGCTCCACACCCTCCCCTGGCAGGGGGTAAACTGCAACTGACTCTAACTAACTAGTCCCCTCCCCTCCCTTAGAAAGAGAATTAGAATGGAAAGAAGAGTTCCTTTCTCTCTAAGTGTAGCTCTGCCATGTTTACTGCCACCTTCTGGTGAACCAGGCAAATTACATAAAAAAGAACAGTTACACACATTAGAAATGCACAGTGTTTGGTCCTGAAATAAATACATAGATGACATGCTATTAGCCAATTAGATATAGTAGCCGGGTGCAGATGTGGTAATGCCACTCTGGGGCGTTGCACTCTCAGTGTTCTTCTCTGCAACAAATCCCATAAAATCATCTGAAGAAGCATAAGAATCAGGTTACTGCTGAGATATTCCGGCTTTATCAAAGGCCATCTGGCATTATAGGAGAGCAGATCTGCCCAGGTCTTCACAGCTCCTTGCGTTGCACTGAGCAGGCGGAGACACCTCCACATTAACTTCATTTCACTCTGTGATTCTTCTTAACATCAAGCAAATGAATGTTCTCAGTAGAGACTGATATTATGTATGAGCAAGGAAGCCGAGATCGCTCCATAAACAGTACTTTGGCGCTAACACGTTGTATCACTGCCGTTTTGCAACAGTAAAATCGTTTAACTTTGCAAAATGGAAAATGTAACAAATTTAAGGAAATCTCCTTGTTATAAACTGTAATTCAGCAATCTGTTTATGTGAAAATGTCCGGAGGGGATTTCTCAATCAGAAGAGAAAATTAGATGAAGCACTTTGACAATGAATGAAGCTTCTGAAGCTTGTTGTAGGATTCTTAGTTTTATGTAAAATGTCTTAAAGACGCCCTGAACTTTTAAACATGTATCGTGCATCACCACTTATGTCCCCATAAAAAAAACAATGGGACCCCTCCTGGGGATACTAGTCCACAGGAGTGAGAATTACTTATTGTTCATCAGTTACAAATCTTTTGAAGGACGGAGAGCAAGAAAATAAAAAGTGTAAGGGCCCTTTCAAACTTGCGTTCTGAGGATCCGGCAGGCACTTCCGACCCGCCGGATCCGTCAGAACGCAAGTCGCCTGAAGCATTAGAAGACTGATCAGGATCCTGATCAGTCTTCAAATTGCTTTCGGGTTACTATGGCAGCCAGGACGCTACTAGCGTCCTGGTTGCCATAGAGCGGGAGCGGGAGCGGCATATTCATTCCGTGCGGCTCCGTGGCGCTCAGAATGGCGCCAGAGCGCCCCATGCGCATGGATCACGTGATCTATGCACTGGGGCGCCCTGACGTCATCCTGGAGCGTCCGGGAGCCGCGCGGAATGTAAGTATGCCGCTCCCTGCTCCCCACATTTTACCATGGTAACCAGGACTTTAGCGTCCTGGCTGCCATGGTAACCAGTCAGAAAAAGCTAAATGTCGGATCCGGCAATGCGCCGAAACGACGTTAGCTAAGGTCGGATCCGGATTAATGCCTTTCAATGGGCATTAATTCCGGATCCGGCCTTGCGGCAAGTTTCGGATTTTTGGACGGAACAAAAGCGCAGCATGCTGCGGTATTTGCTGCGTCCAAAAACGCTCGGTCCTGAACTGAAGTCATCCTGATGCATCCTGAACGGATTTCTCTCCATTCAGAATGCATGGGGATGATCCTGATCAGGATTTTTCCGGCATAGAGACCCGACGACGGATCTCTATGCCGGAAAACAAAAACGCTAGTGTGAAAGGGCCCTAATGTAGACATTTTGAATTAGCCCCCCATATTCTGGAGCTGTGTTTGTTATTCTGCTGGTGCAGTCACTGTGTACATACATTACTTATCCTGTACTGATCCTGAGTTACATCCTGTATTATACTCCAGAGCTGCACTCACTATTCTGCTGGTGCAGTCACTGTGTACATACATTACTTATCCTGTACTGATCCTGAGTTACATCCTGTATTATACTCCAGAGCTGCACTCACTATTCTGCTGGTGCAGTCACTGTGTACATACATTACTTATCCTGTACTGATCCTGAGTTACATCCTGTATTATACTCCAGAGCTGCACTCACTATTCTGCTGGTAGAATCACTGTGTACATACATTACATTACTTATCCTATACTGATCTTGAGTTAAATCATGTATTATACTCCAGAGCTGCACTCACTATTCTGCTGGTGCAGTCACTGTGTACATACATTACTTATCCTGTACTGATCTTGAGTTACATCCTGTATTATACTCCAGAGCTGCACTCACTATTCTTCTGGTGCAGTCACTGTGTACATGCATTACATTACTTATCCTGTACTGATCCTGAGTTACATCCTGTATTATACTCCAGAGCTGCACTCACTATTCTGCTGGTGTAGTCACTGTGTACATACATTACTTATCCTGTACTGATCCTGAGTTACATCCTGTATTATACTCCAGAGCTGCACTCACTGTTCTGCTGGGGGAGTCACTGTGTACATACATTACTTATCCTGTACTGATCCTGAGTTACATCCTGTATTATACTCCAGAGCTGCACTCACTATTCTGCTGGTGGAGTCACTGTGTACATACATTACTTATCCTGTACTGATCCTGAGTTACATCCTGTATTATACTCCAGAGCTGCACTCACTATTCTGCTGGTGCAGTCACTGTGTACATACATTACATTACTTATCCTGTACTGATCCTGAGTTACATCCTGTATTATACTCCAGAGCTGCACTCACTATTCTGCTGGTAGAGTCACTGTGTACATACATTACATTACTTATCCTATACTGATTCTGAGTTACATCATGTATTATACTCCAGAGCTGCACTCAGTATTCTGCTGGTGCAGTCACTGTGTACATACATTACTTATCCTGTACTGATCCTGAGTGATATGCTGTATTATACTCCAGAGCTGCACTCACTATTCTGCTGGTGCAGTCACTGTGTAAATACATTACTTATCCTGTACTGATCCTGAGTTACATCCTGTATTATACTCCAGAGCTGCACTTACTATTATGCTGGTGCAGTCACTGTGTACATACATTACATTACTTATCCTGTACTGATCCTGAGTTACATCCTGTATTATACTCCAGAGCTGCACTCAGTATTCTGCTGGTGCAGTCACTGTGTACATACATTACATTACTTATCCTGTACTGATCCTGAGTTACATCCTGTATTATACTCCAGAGCTGCACTCACTATTCTGCTGGTGCAGTCACTGTGTACATACATTACTTATCCTGTACTGATCCTGACTCTGAGTTACATCCTGTATTATACTACAGAGCTGCACTCACTATTCTGCTGGTGCAGTCACTGTGTACATACATTACTTATCCTGTACTGATCCTGAGTTACATCCTGTATTATACTCCAGAGCTGCACTCACTATTCTGCTGGTGCAGTCACTGTGTACATACATTACTTATCCTGTACTGATCCTGAGTTACATCCTGTATTATACTCCAGAGCTGCACTCACTATTCTGCTGGTGCAGTCACTGTGTACATACATTACTTATCCTGTACTGATCCTGAGTTACATCCTGTATTATACTCCAGAGCTGCACTCACTATTCTGCTGGTGCAGTCACTGTGTACTTACATTACTTATCCTGTACTGATCCTGAGTTACATCCTGTATTATACTCCAGAGCTGCACTCACTATTCTGTTGGTGCAGTCACTGTGTACATACATTACATTACTTATCCTGTACTGATCCTGAGTGATATGCTGTACTATACTCCAGAGCTGGAGTATGTGGAGTTACTGTGGACATATATTACTCGCTGGTTCTGATCCTGTGGTACATTGTCTGTGTGCCCTAACAAATCCTTACCCTTGGGTATGGAGACACAGTGGACAGTATCTAATTACCATGGACAGTGTCCCTAGTTAGCTATACCTGCTAATTATAGTTGTTATCCATGTTTCTAATCTTGCCATAGAGATGAATGGAGGAGCAGGGTGCACGTGTGACCTTCGCTCCATTCAAGGACTCTACTGACTGGTGGAGGTCCTTGTTTTCAGGATAGGTGATAAGATGACTAGGTGATAAGTTCTTCTAGTGGGACAACCCTTTTTGACAGGACCAGGCAGTGCAAACATCGTTACGCCTGGTCCTGTCAATCAAAGCGCAGAGGGAGCAGCAGTTGCAGTGAGAGCAGAGCCTCTAGGTGTAATGGTAACGCCCCCGTTGCTCCTAGAGGCTCATTTGCATATATTAAAACATAATTTTTCTCAGCTAAGCGGGCTTATATGAACATGGGACCAACACAGATGTCTTCACTCTTCAGCTGCCAAGTGTACCTGGAACAGGCCAGCCAGTGTCATAGGGACAAATCTGCTGACAGATGCCCTTTAAGAAAAGTTCTTATGGTCCCTTTACACAGGACAATATTTAAGCAGAGTGTTGGGAAGGAAGCGTTCCTTCCCGACAATCTTCTGATCACTAGCGGAGGAGAGCGGTGCATTTACATGCAGCGATCTCCTCCAGCATTTCCAGAGTTTGGGCAGAAGTGATCGCTAATGCCATTGCCCTTCCCCATGCAGACTCCTTGTTCCCCGGCAGCAGATCGTGTTTACACTGCATGATCTGCTGTCAAGAAATAAAGATTTTATTCCCAAACGATCCAATTACCCGATGAACGAGCTTTTCGCATGTTCCTCGGGTAATCGGCAGGGCATTTATACGCCAGATCATCACTAACGAGCGTTACTATCAACACTCGTTAGCGATTATCTGTTCAATTCTCGGTCCGTGTAAAGGGCCCTGCAGAGTCTAATCTTCATTATCTTTAACTACAACCCCTCACCAAAACAAAGAGGACGTTTGGGCTTATTTTATTTTTTTACTTTATTTAGCCCATGCACTGGAGTATTATCATAGAGCGGCTTGATACAATAATTCTATGTGGGCGTCATCTCTGAACCCTTGAGCTGGAGATATGGCTGCAAAACACGTCTCATCAATTCAGTTGTTTCTGAAGAGAAGATGCTCCACATGCACCATCCCAGAAAGCCAGGTTCCTGACCCTGCAACATTCCTAGGAGGTAGTGAAATAAAAGTATGAAGAAGCCTGAGAAGAAGGCCACAATAACATTACACCACAGACCCTTCAGCATCAGGGCATACAGCCACCTAAGTCCTAAAAAGCTCCACTTCTTCTGTTGCTCTTTCCATTGCTGTTGCTCATCATCCAGCTTGGCCTGGATGATTTCATACATGAGTGTGCCATCATCTTGGGGGCATCTGGACATTTGAGATTGCACACCCATTGTCTTTCTCAGAGCAATTTCTTGGGCAGAATCCTTCACTTGGGACTGTAATGTGACCATCTTATGACTGAGGACCTCTATTGTAGACGCGTACTCATTCAGTGTGGTCATCATACATCTCCTGATGGATTCCCTCTCTTGGTCATGTCCTTCTTTCTCCTCGAGCTCCAATCTCTTGTTTTGCAGCTTTTTCTCTAAGTCAGAGATCAGATGCTTCAACCTCGTGACTTCTTCATGCAGTACCATGGTCTCCTCTTGAGAGTGGTCCAACTGGTCTAACAACCACTCAAGTCTTTCTTCCATCTGCAGACATATGTTCTCCTGATTCTTCTCAGGTGGTTCCTCCATCTTTGCTAAATCTTTCTCTTGCGTCATTTTTAGCCTCAGGTTTTCCACCAGTTCTTTCAGATCTGGAAGCGGACTTATCTCCCTGTATAGGCTTTTGTTCTTTTCCTGTAGTGATGCAATCTTTTGAGACAATTCACTGACCTCAACGTCTGCTCTCCCCAAGGCATCTTGTAGATCAGAGTTTTCCTGCCGTAGTCTGGTGCACCATCTTTCCATTTCCATCAGATCATTGTCTCCTGCTTTCATTCCACCACAACATGGGTCATCTCGTAGTTCAGGGGAATCTGCTGTCATGATCTTCTTGTGTATTGACAAGGGTCACGTTCCAGAATTGTCTCTCTGAAGTCACAAGAAGATGACCTCACAATTAGCTTCAATCACTCACCACAGGCTTCTGTTAGAGAAGGATTTCTTACTTGCTCAACAGATATTTCAGTATGCATTTAACCCCTTTATGACCTCTAATGGATATATCTGTGGGTGTCAGTTCCTCCATGATCTCGTGCACTCTGCCCAAAATTATCACAAAATTGGGGGCTGTGGCTTTAAGAAGGAAGAGGGCCCCTTTTCATCACCGGCAGTGAACCACCATGACATCTGCCTATTAGGCCACACCAGGTCCCTGTCAATGTATCACATTATAAGTAATAATTCTTTGGAATACTATGTATCAAATACTATCAGGTGCTAAACATCAAAAGACATCACAGCAAGGAGCCCCGGAGGGAGACAAAAAAGTAACAATGTTTTTAGTAAGTTTTATTTTAAAAGACACCTTATTATTCAGACCAAACCATGCACTTTCTTTATGAAAATTAGTTAATAAATTATAAGTGCCCGACCATGGCACCAATAAAAAACTGCAACTCATTTTGCAAAAACCAGGCCCTCATAGAGCTACGTCAATGCAGAAAAACTAAAGTTATTTCACCCAGATGATGGAGACTATCATGACTGAAGATTTTGCACAGTGATGTGAGAACGTCATCATGCTGCCCAGGAGGAGTGAGGTACACGTCACGGTTAGTGTTGAGAGCGAATATTCGAATCACAAATTTTAATCGCGAATATCGCCACTTTGAGAATTTACGAATCTTTAGAATATAGTGCTATACATTCGTATTCGTGAATAGTGTTGATCACAAATATTTTAATTGAGAATTTATTGATGATTTTATCGGAAGTTTATCGCGAATTGTCACAAATATCGGCACTTAGCAATATCCCTAGTAACCAATAGGAAAGTTGCCTACTTCTTAGTGTTGATCGCGAATATTCTAATCGCGAATTTTACGCAAATTATCACGAATATATTACATTGCCAATTTTCGCAATCAAGTAAATAATGACTGGAGATCACGACTTCTCGAATTTGCAAATTTATGGCGAATATCGCGAATTCGAATATTGCCTATGCCGTTCATCACTAGTCACGGTTTATGCAATCAAGATGGCCGCGATGGCCTATTCACACGTAAATGGATGAGATGAGAATGTTCTTTATTTTTCTTACTGCTATTTCCTGAAAAATAGATTAGTTACCACGAAGCACAAGGAAATTCAGCTTTGCAGTTTGGATACTTTGTCCACTTTGATTTGCTCAAGTAAAAATACTAGTTACCATATATTCGGCATCATCACATTTGTACCAACTTATTAAAAAAAGATAACCGGCTAAACCTTAGATCCGGCGATGCGCCGAAACGACGTTTAGCTTAAGGCCGGATCTGGATTAATACCTTTCAATGGGCATTCATTTCGGATCCGTTGTTGCGGCGAATGTTCCGGATTTTTGGACGGAACAAAAAGTGCAGCATGCTGCGGTATTTGCTGCGTCCAAAAAACGTTCCGGTCCTGAATAGTGTTGATCACGAATTTTTGAATTGCGAATTTTAATCGCGAATATCAGCACTTCGAGAATTCGCGAATATTTAGAATATCGCAAAATATATTCGCAATTGCGAATATTCGCTTTATGCGAATTTTTTATATGAAAATTTTCGCATGCAAGAAAATAATGTCATTATTTTCTTGTTTGCGAAAATTCGCATAAAAAATTCGCATAAATTAGCATAAAAATTCGCATAAGCTGGTATTTAAATTTAATTTTTATGCAAATTTATGCGAAATTTTTATGCGAATTTTCGCAAACAAGGAAATATTGTCTGGAGATTACGAATTTGCGAATTTTCGAATATATGGCGAATATTCGCCCAAATATTCGCGAAATATCACGAATTCGAATATTGCCCCTGCCGCTCATCACTAGTCCTGAACTGAAGACATCCTGATGCATCCTGAACGGATTTCTCTCCATTCAGAATGCATTGGGATAATCCTGATCAGGATTTTTCCGGCATAGAGACCCGACGACAGATCTTTATGCCGGAAAACAAAAACGCTAGTGTGAAAGAGCCCTTATTCAGCTACTTAGACAGGAAAGAAAAGAGGCCATGGCCTCCGGAACACATTGACAAAATGACAGAAAAAAAATGCTTTGTTATTTAGTGACAAACAGGCCTGGTATTTAATGGGCAAATGTTGCCATTGGTTCAGAAATCAAGTAAAGCCACAACCCGACAATACGGGCAAGACACACCGTTTTGCGACAACCAGCGGTCGTACGATTTTGCAGTAAATTCATATCGTCATTGGCTGGCATGGCTGGTCGTGGCTACAGGCATCCATCGGCCATACACCAGTACCTGAAGGATGGTGTTTGGTTTCTGGGTGCAGCCCGGCATTGGTTACACACATGCAGATTTCCCGGAATTGCCAGTCTTCCCCTGTACTTTCTGTGGTTACCCCGGCCGGGCCGTACCCTGCCTGAGCGCCCTGCATGTTATGGACCGCATATACAGTCAGTGTTATGTTGCCGCTATATAGGTGTATAATTTAGGCTACTTTCACACTCGCGTTTGGTGCGGATCCGTCATGGATCTGCACAAACGCATCTATTCAGATAATACAACTGCATGATCCGTTCAGAACGGATACATTTGTATTATCTTTAACATAGCCAAAACGGCTATATTGTGTCAGAGAAAACGGATCTGTCCCCATTGACTTACATTGTGTGTCAGGACGGATCCGTTTGGCTAAGTTTCGTCAGACGGACACAAAAACGCTGCAGGCAGCCTCCAGAGCGGAATGGAGGTGGAACGGAGACAAACTGACGCATTCCGAGCGGATCCTTTTCCATTCAGAATGCATTAAGGGCAAAACTGATCCGTTGTGGACCGCTTCTGAGAGCCCTGAACGGATCTCACAAACGGAAACCAAAACGCGAGTGTGAAAGTAGCCTTAGTCTAAAAATATGAGAAGATGTGGCCAGTGCGGGGCTGTGCTTTTCCTCATTGCCCAGGGATCCGCTCTCCATAAAACCCAGCCTGGGCGACATGCAGCTTTCCTGGGAACAGATAATACAATAAAAAACACCAAACTGAACCAAATAACAAAACCTGGGATGAATAAATCCACAGCAATCTCATCATCAGAGATTACACAGTGCGGTTGTAGCTCGGCTGCTCCACTCGCTGCATATTCAGGTCCAGGATCTCAATTTATTAAGTCTTCTCTGAGTTTTGTAAAGATGTCTAAATCTTGCCTCGCGGTTACTAAGAAAAACAATTTCTAACCTTCTTGACACAGTCCCTGCAATTTTCCGCCTTGAAAATCTCGCTCTGCTTTGCTCCCTGAAGCTACAGCATTATTGCATCCCTATTGTCATTCTTCATGGACACAGAATGGAAAATTGCTCATCTCTGCGGCAGTCGGTGCACTCGCTTACAGTACGGTTAGGATAATGAATGCTGATCCGGCAACGTGTTCTAACATATTATTCCTGGTTCTGGAAGATGCTGCACGACTTCTGACTTTATCTGAGACACAAGGAGCCACAAACCATAGAACACCACTGTCATATAACATACAGTATATACTGAACCCACATAGACTCATCGCTGCTCTAACGTAGGCGTCACTCTGCCTTCCTAGGTTCCTGATTGGCAGATCTGTCAAGGTATAGGTACCTCAGTCTAATAGGATGAGGACGGCTTTGCTGATACTAGGCAGTTTGCCATTTTCTAGTCGGGGACAGATAATTTACACAACATCACTTCTTGATATGGACACCCTTGCACAGAATTTTTTAATTGTTCTTTTCCTAAAAATGTAAAATTAGGAAAGTTTCTATAACTCCTTATAAATTGAATACCATTTTATTTCTGCAGTGTGTGTATAAGTCCTTCACGTAGCCGCTGGTGCTGCTGAATCTGACACAGTCCATCAGAGCAAGGTTCCTGTTTGTGACGGCTTTCTCTCTCGCTGCTCTCCCTTCCGTTCGGCCTCTTTCACATGACCGTGTCCACTTTGACATCTGTGATAAGATGGTCAGTGATTCATCCATGAGGATGTCCGTATTCCACAGACACTGCTAGGTAGAGCATCTTCTACCAACGGACCACACACAAGCGAAATCCGTGTTATGTCAGTAGTTTTCGCTGACCCATAGATTTTAATATGCAGGAGGAGCCCATAATAACCGACAAAAATAGTGCATGCTTCTATGGAGTCACCACGGACCTGTGGTCTGTGGAAAACCAGTGATGTGTGAATACACACTTTAAAGCTTACATGAGTGGCCCACAGCGCATGTACAGGATTCCATGACATGTGAAGGAGGCCTTACAGATAGCAGTAGGGAGGGAGAGGTTACTGTAAATGGCAGATCAGAGATTCAGCATGTATTACTGGGGGTGGGGGCATAGATCCAGCATTTATTACTTGGGGTGGGGGCATAGATTCAGCATGTAGTACTGGGGGTGGGGGCATAGATTCAGCATGTATTACTGGGGGTGGGGGCATAGATCCTGCATGTATTACTTGGGGCAGGGGCATAGATTCAGCATGTATTACTGGGGGCGGGGGCATAGATCCAGCATGTATTACTGGGGCGGGGGCATAGATCCAGCATGTATTACTGGGGCGGGGGCATAGATCCAGCATGTATTACTGGGAGGACACACAGATCCAGCAAGTATTACTGGGGGCGGGGGCATAGATCCAGCAAGTATTACTGGGAGGACACACAGATCCAGCATGTATTACTGGGAGGACACACAGATCCAGCATGTATTACTGGGAGGACACACAGATCCAGCATGTCTTACTGGGAGGACACACAGATCCAGCATGTATTACTGGGAGGACACACAGATCCAGCATGTATTACTGGGAGGACACACAGATCCAGCATGTATTACTGGGAGGACACACAGACCCAGCATGTATTACTGGGAGGACACACAGATCCAGCATGTATTACTGGGGGGCACACAGATCCAGCATGTATTACTGGGAGGACACACAGACCCAGCATTATTACTGGGAGGACACACAGACCCAGCATGTATTACTGGGAGGACACAAAGATCCAGCATGTATTACTGGGAGGACACACAGATCCAGCATGTATTACTGGGAGGACACACAGATCCGGCATGTACTACTGGGAGGACACACAGATCCAGCATTATTACTGGGAGGACACACAGATCCAGCATGTATTACTGGGGGAGGGGGCACAGATCCAGCATGTATTACTGGGGACACACACAGACCCAGTATGTATTACTGGGAGGACACACAGATACAGCATTATTACTGGGAGGACACACAGACCCAGCATGTATTACTGGGGGAGGGGGCACAGATCCAGCATGTATTACTGGGAGGACACACCGATCCAGCATGTAATACTGGGAGGACACACCGATCCAGCATGTAATACTGGGAGGACACACAGATCCAGCCTGTATTACTGGGAGGACACACAGATCCAGCAAGTATTACTGGGGCGGGGGCATAGATCCAGCAAGTATTACTGGGAGGACACACAGATCCAGCATGTATTACTGGGAGGACACACAGATCCAGCATGTATTACTGGGAGGACACACAGATCCAGCATGTATTACTGGGAGGACACACAGACCCAGCATGTATTACTGGGAGGACACACAGATCCAGCATGTATTACTGGGGGGCACACAGATCCAGCATGTATTACTGGGAGGACACACAGACCCAGCATTATTACTGGGAGGACACACAGACCCAGCATGTATTACTGGGAGGACACAAAGATCCAGCATGTATTACTGGGAGGACACACAGATCCAGCATGTATTACTGGGAGGACACACAGATCCGGCATGTACTACTGGGAGGACACACAGATCCAGCATTATTACTGGGAGGACACACAGATCCAGCATGTATTACTGGGGGAGGGGGCACAGATCCAGCATGTATTACTGGGGACACACACAGACCCAGTATGTATTACTGGGAGGACACACAGATACAGCATTATTACTGGGAGGACACACAGACCCAGCATGTATTACTGGGGGAGGGGGCACAGATCCAGCATGTATTACTGGGAGGACACACCGATCCAGCATGTAATACTGGGAGGACACACCGATCCAGCATGTAATACTGGGAGGACACACAGATCCAGCCTGTATTACTGGGGGACACACAGATCCAGCATGTAATACTGGGAGGACACACAGATCCGGCCTGTATTACTGGGAGGACACACAGATCCAGCATGTATTACTGGGAGGACACACAGATCCAGTATGTATTACTGGGGGGCACACAGATCCAGCATGTATTACTGGGAGGACACACAGATCCAGCATGTATTACTGGGGGGCACACGCAGATTCAGTATATATTACTGGGAGGGACACACAGATCCAGCCTGTATTACTGGGAGGACACACAGATCCAGCATGTATTACTGGGAGGACACAAAGATCCAGCATGTATTACTGGGAGGGACACAGATCCAGCATGTATTACTGGGGGGCACACGCAGATTCAGTATATATTACTGGGAGGATACACACAGACCCAGTATATATTACTGGGGACACACACCGATCCAGCATTTATTACTGGGAGGGATACACAGATCCAGCATGTATTACTGGGGGCCACACAGATCCAGCATTTATTACTTGGAGGACACACAGATCCAGTATGTATTACTGGGAGGACACACAGATCCAGCATGTATTACTGGGGGCCACACGCAGATTCAGTATATATTACAGAGATGTCTTAGGTTAGGTGCAACTTACAAACTGAACACAGGGGTCTGAAAGTAAATGAAGGAATGAAGATTGCGGAATAAATTATAGAACATGTTTTATCTCTTACTCACGGTAACCACTAACATATATAAACAGCATTTTTTCCACATTAAAGGCGTCCAAAACCTTCAAATAAAATGATCCCGGAGAGGCTTACAAAGGGTTAAAGTGCTGTGTAGCATTTCTGAACTCCTGTTGGGGTAACCCTTTACGAACCTTATCTAACCCCTCTTCTAGAGTCCATTCTCTAATGACATGAAATGTGAGGACTCCAAATATAAAAAAAAACTAACAGAGGCCAAGATTGAGGAAATAGATTGTAGTTACAATGTTTCAGCGTCAATAATATTTCAGAAATTACTTTGTACATAAAATCTTTGCCTTAAAGAATCTTTTCAAAAAGATGAAGACGCCTCAATGACCCCTCTGAACTGTTTCCCAGTGTGCCAGTCAGGATTGCAGAAGAGTCAGGCCCATCCCCCCTGACTCCTCATTTCTCACATGGCCACAGAGGGGAGAGGCATAGCTGAGAAATCCGCTTTCCAACCCCCTGACACATTTTGGTGGGAGAAGATTCCATTTTTATCTAATGTGATGTGACGGACGAGTGAGGGCCCCAGTCTCTTAATCTGAGCCGCAGCGACTGTCAGCGTGAGCTAAGACAAGCGTGATTGACAGGATGATTGTAGCGCGTCGTGGCAGAAATGAAGAGAGATGGCGCTTGTCATAGAGAACTTGTACAGTAGCTGCTATATTTAGCTGCAGAGTCAGGCGCCAAATCTCTGCACAGATGAGTTCATAATTTGGCGTTATTATGGAAGACAGCGAAGAAGCTTCTGCAAATTTTAAGAAAATGAAGTCAAATCTGTGAAGTCTCATCTTTTTCCTGGAGTTTGCACAGAAAAGTGGAGATATGTGACTAATATTGGACTCCACTAGACTCGGTCCAGTGCCCAGATGTCGAGTGGGCGCAATACTCAGCGCAACACTGTATCCTGTTAGGTTGTTTTATACATAAATCAGGCAGAAAAGTAACATTTCCCAATATTGCCTTCTACTGGTCTGCCAGCGTGCCAGTCTGCTCTGAAGCCCTATTTTCATGAACCAGGAGGCTCAGGTTGAACAGTGTTGTAGGTCCCTCTGGGATATCAGTCATTAGAATTGAAGAAGAAAAGAGAAGATAATTTGGAATGGAGGGGCAGTCGTTCATGTGTATGGGACTTGTAGGGATAGCAGAGCGCTGTAACGTGCACTATGGGGCCCCTGTTCTCGTGATTGCCACTTAACCTGTATATAACGGCTTTTTGTGGAAAACCTCTTTAAGGATTTTTTTCATATGGATAGTCACATAACTAAAAAATACAACTAAATACGCAGTATAATAAAAGTTTCATTTACATAATATGACAATATTTGATGCTATATCCGCTTTAAGGACAGAAATCTCACCACCGCCTGACCGCCTGCAACCAGCATCAATGACTAGAAAAAAATACTGTTATAATGCTCACCCTGAAGTGCCCCCAGTATTTGTAATATCCTCTGCAGTGCCCCCTGTAGTTATATTTCTCCCTTCACCATACAGTCCCATGAAAAAAACATCACACCATCTCTCCAGCCCCCTTAAAAATACACAGTAAATAATATCAGCCCCCCCCCCCCAGCTGCCTCCAACATGCAATCCCGTGTAAACCTCACCCGCTCAACATTCAGGCCCATGTAAATAACATCATTCCTTCCCACAGCCGTCTTCACCATACAGTCCCATGTAAATAACATCACCCTGTCCCAGCCCCCTCCAACATTCAATCCCATGTAAATAACATCACTCCCTCCCCAGGCACCTCAAACACACAGTTCCATGTAAATAACATCCCTCCCTTCAGCCATAACATACAGTCCCATGTAAATAACATCCCTCCCTTCAGCCATAACATACAGTCCCATGTAAATAACATCCCTCCCTTCAGCCATAACATATAGTCCCAGTTAAATAACCACAACTCCCAGCATTGCTCTGCCTTTCCCTTCACTTCCCTCTCCTCATATAGCAGACATCACCACAGCTTCTTCTCCTCTTCACTGCTGTCCTCTCCTGCACTGGTCACATGATGGTGACATCATCAAAGGTCCTTCTCAACCACTGCCTGTTTTACAGGTCACATGACCTGTGATGTCACCACAGGTCCTTCAGCTCTTCCAGTGCATTACATTCAATTGCATTGCCTTCCTGAGGACTTCCAGTTGTATCTAGCAGGCAGGCATGATATTCGGGGCCTGGGACAAAACATCAGGGGCCCAGGCCCCGAATATTTTAACCTAGCAACGCCCCTGGTTCCCACATTCAGGATTTGATGAGGATCTGAGCGTAGATTCTCTGCCAGACTCCTCATCACATCTGCTAAAATTCCACCTCCAACATATATGAATGCGGATTGTTGCAGAAAATAGGAATCCTCGAGAATAAGCTGCATGCTACCTACGGTCACAGATTCCACACCCGAAAGGCTGCGGATTACCTCTACAGACCTCGTTGCCTGCGGCCACCACTAGAGGGAGCTCAGTGCATAGGAGTAGACAGTTACTGTAATGATCTGTTTGCACTGAGCTCCCCCTAGTGGCAGCTGTGTGAAAATGCTTTGTTCTTTTTTGGGAAGGGAAAGAGTTCACCTCCAGTCCCTTTTCCCTCAGGCCAAGAAGCTGCTGCATGGTCTGCCTCCACTGACAGCTCGCCACTATGTCCGCCTTGGATTTCTGCTGTGCACCATCTAGCAAATACGTGTCGGATATCTCGTTGGCACACGTTTCATCAAGGGGCGACCACCAGGATTATTGCTGTAAATAATGGATGGATGGCAGAACAGAATTTAAAGGGACAGTCACTGTTTTGCTCATTTTTACTTTCTAGACTATGGTGTCCAGTTTATGGCTTTTTGATTCCTTTTTCCCACATGATGCCAGCATGCGTCTGCACTTCCGTAGAACGTTCCGGTAAGGGTTAAATTCTGTGTTAGTACCGATGTATAGAACGGCCCAGTTATCTTCCCGCTGCTGTATTTATAGGTAATGGCTTTCTAGCAGATACAAAGAACATTCTAAGTGATTTCTGTGCATCTATTACAGGGCAATAAGAATGCGCAGAAACATCTCGGGTGCACGTATCATGCATTTTAATAAAGATGATTTTCCGTCGCTCGGAGTCTCAGGAACAGTCTCTCCGTGCGAGGCCTTTCTCCTCTGATGCAGACCCGCTTCGCAGCAGCACATAATCTATCCCTTTGGGAGCTATACTGATAATTGAACCTTATCAGAATTCATCTTGAAGTCTTTAACCTCAGCAAGAGAGCGGAAACTTCTAAAAAAGAAAAGAAAAAAGAACTAATTGTGTCGCTGGCACCGAATGGTGGATTGTTACAGCAAATTAGTTTCAGTCCTGATTTCCTAGTTAGTGGAATATGGAAAGTTATCAGAGAAACCAGCTACGTCCTAACAGCAGAAACTATCTATCTATCTATCTGTCTATCTATCTATCTATCTATCTATTTATCTATTATCTATCTATCTATCTATCTATCTATCTATCTATCTATCTATCTATCTCATATCTATCTATCTCATATCTATCTATCTATCCATCTCCTATCTATCTATCTATCTATCTATCTATCTATCTATCTATCTATCTCCTATCTATCTATCTATCTATCTATCTATCTATCTATCTATCTATGTTTTATCTATCTATCTCCTATCTATCTATGTATGTATGTATCTATCTATCTAATTTATATCTATCTATCTATCTATCTATCTATCTATCTATCTATCTATCTATCTATCTATCTATCTATCATATCTATCTCATATCTATCTATCTATCTATCTATCTATCTTCTATCTATCTCCTATCTATTTATCTATCTATCTATCTATCTATCTGTCTATCTATCTATCTCCTATCTATTTATCTATCTATCTATCTATCTATCTATCTATCTATCTATCTATCCACCCCTCTATTTTTCTAGAAATATGGTGTTTTGAAGCCATGAAACACACAGAGAATTATCTAGAACATTCTGCGGATATTCAGGGGCCATCAATGGCTAATAGAAGGTGAAGAGTCCCTTGTTCTCTGTGTCTCTCCGGGCCCGGTGATCAGAGCGTCCACCAAGACATGTCACCGTCCTCCCGTCATTTTGTCAGCCAGAATCTAATCTATGCTTGAGTCATACTTTACGGAAGACATTTCTATCCAGGCAGATAACGTGGACCAGTAATGATGAAGCCCCCGGGGGGTGCGAACAGTGACCTATGTTCCCTATGAGGAGAGGATTATGGAATGATGTCAGAGATCACTGACGCCTGATCTAGAATTCTATTTACCGCCCCCAGAACGGGAGAATCTAGGTGTGAAATTGTTTCTGCAAATGTATCGCTCTGAGCACATTAAAAGGAGCAGATAATTCCGTGTTATCACTGAGCCGGACTGGAAGGAAAGAAGAAACCGCGGACATCAGGAAGAGGAAACGTACGGCCCGGGAGCCACATCAGCAAATAGTCACCGAGCAGAAGGAGAATAATCGGAAAGAGATCCGTTATATACACAATATAGAAACTCGCAGGTCAATAACGGAGAATATCACCGAGAAGGAAATGTGTTTCAGTAATTCAATTAAAAAAGTGAAGCTGATATATTCTATAGATTCATTATACACACAGTGATCTCTCATATATTCTAAAGATCCATTATACACAGAGTGATCTCTCAAATATTCTATAGATACATTATACAGAGGGATCTCTCATATATTCTATAGCTTCATTATACACAGTGATCTCTCATATATTCTATAGATTCATTATACACAGTGATCTCTCATATATTCTATAGATTCATTATACACAGTGATCTCTCATATATTCTATAGATTCATTATACACAGTGATCTCTCATATATTCTATAGATCCATTATACACAGTGATCTCTCATATATTCTATAGATTCATTATACACAGTGATCTCTCATATATTCTATAGATTCATTATACACAGTGATCTCTCATATATTTTATAGATTCATTATACACAGTGATCTCTCATATATTCTATAGATTCATTATACACAGTGATCTCTCATATATTCTATAGATCCATTATACACAGTGATCTCTCATATATTCTATAGATTCATTATACACAGTGATCTCTCATATATTCTATAGATTCATTATACACAGTGATCTCTCATATATTTTATAGATTCATTATACACAGAGTGATCTCTCATATATTCTATAGATTCATTATACACAGTGATCTCTCATATATTCTATAGATTCATTATACATAGAATGATCTCTCATATATTCTATACATCCATTATACACAGAGTGATCTCTCATATATTCTATAGATCCTTTACACACAGAGTGATCTCTCATATATTCTATAGATCCATTATACACAGAGTGATCTCTCATATATTCTATAGATTAATTATACACAGAGTGATCTCTCATATATTCTATAGATTCATTATACACAGAGTGATCTCTCATATATTCTATAGATTAATTATACACAGAGTGATCTCTCATATATTCTATAGATCCATTATACACAGTGTGATCTCTTTTATTCTATAGATTCATTATATACACAGTAATCTCTCATATATTCTATAGATCCATTATAAACAGAGTGATCTCTCATATATTCTATAGATCCATTATACACAGAGTGATCTCTCATATATTCTATAGATCCATTATACACAGAGTGATCTCTCATATATTCTATAGATCCATTATACACAGTGATCTCTCATATATTCTATAGATTCATTATACACAGAGTGATCTCTCATATATTCTATAGATTCATTATACACAGTGATCTCTCATATATTCTATAGATTCATTATACACAGTGATCTCTCATATATTCTATAGATTCATTATACACAGAGTGATCTCTCAAATATTCTATAGATTCATTATACACAGTGATCTATCACATATTCTATAGATCCTTTACACACAGAGTGATCTCTCATATATTCTATAGATTCATTATACACAGTGATCTCTCATATATTCTATAGATTCATTATACACAGTGATCTATCACATATTCTATAGATCCATTATACACAGAGTGATCTCTCATATATTCTATAGATCCATTATACACAGAGTGATCTCTCATATATTCTATAGATTCATTATACACAGAGTGATCTCTCATATATTCTATAGATTCATTATACACAGAGTGATCTCTCATATATTCTATAGATTCATTATACACAGAGTGATCTCTCATATATTCTATAGATTCATTATACACAGAGTGATCTCTCATATATTCTATAGATCCATTATACACAGAGTGATCTCTCATATATTCTATAGATCCATTATACACAGTGATCTCTCTCATATATTCTATAGATTCATTATACACAGAGTGATCTCTCATATATTCTATAGATCCATTATACACAGAGTGATCTCTCATATATTCTACAGATCCATTATACACAGTGTGATCTCTTTTATTCTATAGATTCATTATATACACAGTAATCTCTCATATATTCTATAGATCCATTATAAACAGAGTGATCTCTCATATATTCTATAGATCCATTATACACAGAGTGATCTCTCATATATTCTATAAATCCATTATACACAGAGTGATCTCTCATATATTCTATAGATTCATTATACACAGTGATCTCTCATATATTCTATAGATCCATTATAAACAGAGTGATCTCTCATATATTCTATAGATCCATTATACACAGAGTGATCTCTCATATATTCTATAGATTCATTATACACAGTGATCTATCACATATTCTATAGATCCATTATACACAGAGTGATCTCTCATATATTCTATAGATCCATTATACACAGAGTGATCTCTCGTATATTCTATAGATCCATTATACACAGTGATCTCTCATATATTCTATAGATTCATTATTTACAGAATGATCTCTCATATATTTTATAGATTCATTATACAGAGTGATCTCTTATATGTTCTATAGATTCATTATACACAGTGATCTCTTATATATTCTATAGATTCATTATACACAGAGTGATCTCTCAAATATTCTATAAATTCATTATACACAGAGTGATCTATCATATATTTTATAGATTCATTATACACAGTGATCTCTCATACTGTATATTCTATAGATCATTATACACAGAGTGATCTATCATATATTTTATAGATTCATTATACACAGTGATCTCTCATATATTCTATAGATCATTATACACAGTGATCATCTCATATATTCTATAGATTCATTATACACAGTGATCTCTCATATATTCTATAGATCATTATACACAGTGATCATTCATATATTCTATAGATTCATTATACACAGTGATCTCTCATATATTCTATAGATCATTATACACAGTGATCTCTCATATATTCTATAGATCCATTATACAAAGTGATCTCTCATATATTCTATAGATTCATTATACACAGTGATATCTCATATATTCTATAGAGTCATTATACACACAGTGATCTCTCATATATTCTATAGATTCATTATACACAGTGATCTCTTATATATTCTATAGATTTATTATACACAGTGATCTCTCATATATTCTATAGATTCATTATACACAGTGATCTCTCATATATTTTTTAGATTCATTATACACAGAGTGATCTCTCATATATTCTATAGATTCGTTATACACAGTGATCTCTCATATATTCTATAGATTCATTATACAAAGAGTGATCTCTCATATATTCTATAGATTCATTATACACAGTGATCTCTCATGTATTTTGTAGATTCATTATACAGAGTGATCTCTTATTCTATAGATTCATCATACACAGTGATCTCTCATATATTCTATAGATTCATTATACACACAGTGATCTCTCAAATATTCTATAGATTCATTATACACAGTGATCTCTCATATATTCTATAGATTCCTTATACACAGTGATCTCTCATATATTCTATAGATTCATTATACACAGAGTGATCTCTCATATATTCTATAGATTCATTATACACAGTGATCTCTCAAATATTCTATAGATTCATTATACAAAGAGTGATCTCTCATATATTCTATAGATTCATTATACACAGAGTGGTCTCTCATATATTCTATAGATTCATTATACACAGAGTGATCTCTCATATATTCTATAGCTTCATTATACACATAGTGATCTATTATATATTCTATAGATTAATTATACAAAGAGTGATCTCTCATATATTCTATAGATTCATTATACACAGAGTGGTCTCTCATATATTCTATAGATTCATTATACACAGAGTGATCTCTCATATATTCTATAGATTCATTATACACAGAGTGATCTCTCATATATTCTATAGATACATTATACACAGTGATCTCTCATATATTCTATAGATTCATTATACACAGTGATCTCTCATATATTCTATGGATTCATTATACACAGTGATCTCTCATCTATTCTACAGATTCATTATACACAGCGATCTCTCATATATTGTATAGATTCATTATACAAAGAGTGATCGCTCATATATTCTATAGATTCATTATACACAGTGATCTCTCATATATTCTATAGATTCATTATACACAGTGATCTCTCATATATTCTATAGATTTATTATACACAGAGTGATCTCTCATATATTCTATAGATCATTATACACAGTGATCTCTCATATATTCTATATATTCATTATACACAGTGATCTCTCCTATATTCTATAGATTCATTATACACAGTGATCTCTTATATATTCTATAGATACATTATACACAGAGATCTCTCATATATTCTATAGATTCGTTATACACAGAGTGATCTCTAATATATTCTATAGATAGATTATACACAGAGTGATCTCCTATATATTCTATAGATAGATTATACACAGAGTGATCTCCTATATATTCTATAGATTCATTATACACAGTGATCTCTCATATATTCTATAGATTCATTATACACAGTGTCTCTCATATATTCTATAGATTCATTATACACAGTGATCTCTCATATATTCTATAGATTCATTATACAAAGAGTGATCTCTCATATATTCTATAGATTCATTATACACAGTGATCTCTCATATATTCTATAGATTCATAATACACAGCGATCTCTCATATATTCTATAGATTCATTATACACAGTGATCTTTTATATATTCTATAGATTCATTATACACAGCGATCTCTCATATATTCTATAGATCCATTATATACAGTGATCTCTCATATATTCTATAGATCCATTATACACAGTGATCTCTTATATATTCTGTAGATTCATTATACACAGTGATCTCTCATATATTCTATAGATTCATTATACACAGTGATCTCTCATATATTCTATAGATTCATTATACACAGAGGGATCTCTCATATATTCTATAGATTCATTATACACAGTGATCTCTTATATATTCTATAGATTCATTATACCCCGAGTGATCTCTTATATATTCTATAGATTCATTATACACAGTGATCTCTCATATATTCTATAGATTCATTATACACAGTGATCTCTCATATATTCTATAGATTCATTATACACAGTGATCTCTCATATATTCTATAGATTCATTATACCCCGAGTGATCTCTTATATATTCTATAGATTCATTATACACAGTGATTTCTCATATATTCTATAGATTCATTATACACAGTGATCTCTCATATATTCTATAGATTCATTATACATAGAGTGATCTCTCATATATTATATAGATACATTATACAGAGTGATCTCTTTTATATTCTATAGATTCATTATACACAGATTGATCTCTCATATATTCTATAGATTCATTATACAAAGAGTGATCTCTCATATATTATATTGATACATTATACACAGTGATCTCTCATCTATTCTATAGATTTATTATACATAGTAATCTCTTATATATTCTATAGATTCATTATATATAGAGTGATCTATTTCAAGTGTTTATTGTTTTTTTAATGTTGAATATTATGGCTGATAGGTAATAAAAACCCAAACTTTAGGATATCAGAAAGTTAGAATAGTATATAGGACTAATTATAAAAATGATTTTAATTTAAAAGTTTTGACCTACTGAAATGTCTGTCCAGTTTATGCCCTCAATATTTTTTCGGGGCTCATTAATGCGTTAATGTGGCCTGCAGGCGATCAGCCTATTGCCCTGCAGAGGAGTTATGGAAGCCCAGGTTGCTCTGATGGTGGCCCTCAGCTCATCTGCCGTTGGCTCTGGTGACTCCCACAGATTCTTTATGGGGTTTAGGTGAGGCTAGTTTGCTGGCCAATCACGCTCAATGATACCATGGTTATTAAACCAGGTATCGGTACCTTTGTCAGTTTGGGCCAGTGCCATGTCCTGCTGGAGAATGAAACCCGCTGTCCGTAAAGCTTGTCAGCAGAGCGAAGCATGACGTACTGTGAAGTTTCCTGGTAGATGGCCGCGCTTACTTTCGATTTGATATAACACAGTGGACCCATACCAGCAGATGACATAACTCCTCAAACCATCACTGACTGTGGAAACTTCACTCTGGACTAGTGTTGGGCGCAAATATTCGCGATGCGAATATTTCGTGCGAATATCGCATATTCGCGATTTCGCGATTTTTTCGAATACCATGCCATAAATTCAATATTGCGAATATTCGCGTTGGTTAAATTAGATGATACACAATAAGTTCAAGAACTTCAGTTCACTTGTGTTGATAAATGAGTTTGAGTGACTCTGAGTTTCAATCATTTAAGGTGTTGTTTTGCATCAAGGCTCTTTTTCAAAGCCATAGCCAAAATCCTGCCTTTTTTGCGATTTTCCGTAATGCGATTTTTTTGACAGCGATGCGAATATCTAACACTTGCTGACATGCCTGCGCATTGACTTGAAAATTGAAATATTGCCTTTATGCGATTTTTCCGAAATGCGATTTTTTTCACACTCTATGCGCTTGGTAGTCGCGATCGTCAACTTGTGAATACAAACATGCTGCGAATTGCGAATATATTCGAAAATTCGCATATTCGAATATATGTCGTCATGTTTTCCTCTTCTTATTCTCATTCACCCCCAATCATTAGTTTCACTTTCAACAAGGCTTCATTTTATATCCATTCCTCGACCCCCCTGTCCCCACTTCCCTCCTTTGTCTTTTTTTTTTTTTTTGCGATTTTTCGTAATGCGATTTTTATTAAGCGATGCGATTTCTTTGACACGTGCTATTCTTCCTGCGCATTGATTGACTTGACCATCCCGGCCATGAAAGTTAAAGTCAGTGTTTTTGCGATTTTTCGTAATGCGATTTTTATTAAGCGATGCGATTTCTTTGACACGTGCTATTCTTCCTGCGCATTGATTGACTTGACCATCCCGGCCATGAAAGTTAAAGTGTTTTTGCGATTTTTCGTAATGCGATTTTTATTAAGCGATGCGATTTCTTTCACACGTGCTATTCTTCCTGCGCATTGATTGACTTGACCATCCCGGCCATGAAAGTTAAAGTGTTTTTGCGATTTTTTTGCCATGCGATTTTTTTCCTGCTTGTGCGGAATTCTAAAAAGTGGTCTGGTCATAAAGGGGGATTAAGCTAGGGGGGCTGGAGTGGTTAAGTGGTATATAGTGTTTCGAACTATATGTGTGGTGTTTATTGTGTGGATTGATGTACAGTATGCATGTAATTAATTACTTGTCAGCTTTATATACATAAAATCCAAGCCACAAAAAAAAAAAATATTAGTCATGCGATGCGAAAAATATTTAACATAATCGCATAAAATCGCATATGCGCCTATAAAAGGTTTTAATATGCATTCACATTAAGAACAAGACTAAAAGTTGATACTTACAGTTATAAGCAGTTTGTCCTCTCGATCGCTAAATGTGCGGCCCACCATCTTCTTACTGTCTGCAACTCTGCCAGCCAACTGTCCAAGAAGATGCGCAATTTCGCATGCGAATTCCCATCAATCTTCGCGTTGCGTCGCATACAAAGACGTCATGTCCGCCGGTCGCGTCATTCGAATTAATATTGATCGCAATGCGCATGCGAATATTAGCGATTATTTAATACATGGTAAATAAAGATTGAAAAGCAGATAACATGTAGATGGTATATTTTATTGCACTAGGTAAATATGATGTAATCGATTTTGTACGAATACTGCCTTTGCCTGCCAGTAACAATGATCTTGCGCAATATGCGCATGATCATACGCATTATGCGATTATCCGCGATTTTATAAAAAAAAGATGGCGATTAAATGATGACGAATACGAATATTCGAATTTGCGAATATATCGCGAATATTTTACAAAATATTCGCGAAATATTGCGAATTCGAATATGGGCATATTCGATCATCACTACTCTGGACCTCAATCAGCTTGTATTGAGCATCACCACTCTTTCTCCAGAGTCTTGGACCTTGATTTGCAAATTAAATAAAAAATTTACTTTCATCTGATAACAGGACTTTGGAGCATTGAGAAACAGTCTAGTCCTTTTTTTCCTTATCCCAGGTAAGACACTTCTGACATTTTCTCTGGGTCATGAGTGGCTTTACTCAAGGAAAGTGACAGTTGTAGCCCATGTTCTGGATTTGTCTGTGTGTGGTGAGACTTAAAGCACTGACTCAAGCAACAGTCCACTCCTTATCAATCTCCCTCAAATTCTTAAATGGTCTTTTCTTCAGAATCATTTCAAGGCTGCACTTATTCCTGTTGCTTTTGTGCCTTTTTGTACCACATTTTTTCCTTCCACTCAATTTTCCATTAATATGCTTGGATACAGCGTTCTGTGCACAGCAGCTGCTTAAACATTGTCATTTTGTGGCTTTCTCTCCTTGTGGAGGGTGTCAATGACTGTCTTCTGGACAACTGTCAAGTCAGCAGTCTTCCCCATGATTGTGTAGCCTACTGCTTAGGAAACCTTTGCAGGACTTTTGTGTTGATTAGCTGATTAGAAGGTGACAATATCCCATGTCTACAATATCCCATGGTCTCATGCACAGTTATGTACATTATTATACAGTTACATATAATGTATAGATACAAACATTGATGACAAAGTCCTACCATTATTCTGGAGGAATTCTGGCCCACTTCATTGAGGTTTGGGTTGAGGTCTTGAATTTGTGCCATTCCAGCACCTTGATTTTTTTTTTATGTTTCAGCCATTCTGCTGTATATTTACTGATGTGCTTGCTATCATTGTCCTGTTCCATGACTCAGTTTCTGCCAAGCTTTAGCTGTTGGATGGATGCCTCAAATTAGGGTCTACAATACTTTGGTATACTGAGTTTATGGTCTACCCAACAACTACAAGGTACCCAGGTTCTATGGCTCCGAAACAAGCCCAAACCAACCCTTGTTTACCGTACCATGCATGCTTCAGCTAATCTTCAGCTGCTGGTTATATGACTTACATTCAGGTCTAGAAAACTTTGTTCTATAAAGGAGTTCATGGTTGACTTAAAGGGGTTATCTGAAAATTTGAATAGATCATCAATATCAGATCGGTGGGGTCTGACAACCGGGAGCCAAGCCAATCAAATATTAGAACAGGCTGGCACTCCATAAGTAACACAGCTTATTTCTAGGGCATGTGACATCTTTGTACATCGGTCACATGGCCTAGTTGAACCTCAGCTCTATTCAAGTCTATGGGACTGAACTGCAAGACCAAACACATCCATTACACAATGGGTCTTCATTATCAATTCCTAGATAACCCCTTTAATGACTGCAATGTGCTCAGGTCCTCTGGCTCCAAAACAAGCCCCAACCATTCCTCCTCGATCACCATGCTGGACAGTAGGTAAAAGGAGTTTGTGCTGATATGCTGGGTTTGGGGCAGTGTGCATTATGGCCAGACTTCTTCACTTTGATAACTTTTGTCTAAAGAACACTGTTTCAGAAGTCTTGCAAACTTAAGCCGTGTTGCCATGTTTTCTTTTAAAAAAAAAGAGGCTTTCTCCTGACAACCCTTCCACATAAGCCAGGTTTGTCCAGTCTTTTTCTGGTTTCGTGAACATGCAACCTGCTGACTGAGGACTGGAGAGTCTTAGTTGGATCTCTTGGGTTTGTTGCAGTTTCTCTGAGCATTGCATGTCTGACCTTGGGGTGAATTTGCTGGGACATCCACTTCCACTGGGAAGGTTGTCAGCTGCCTTGAATGTTTCCACTTATAAATAATAATTTTCATTGTAGAATCATAAACTTTAAATGATTTGGAAATGGTCTCTAACCCTCCTCAGATTGATGGGCAGCAACAATTGCTTTTCTAAGATCATTGCCTCATGTCTTTTCTTCTTGGCATTGTACTAACCTATGCCTGAATGCTCCAGGCCAGCAAGCTGCCAAAGTTTCTTCTCTTATAGAGGTGGTCTCTAGATATGCTGACATTCTTCAAGAAATTAGATTCGTTCTTAATTAATTTGTCACAAATTGCAATAAATATGGTATACCCAGTCCATACTGCATATTCACATGCATCCCACTTGGTGGCCCAATCTCACTGTGAAGACTTGGAATATAAACTGCAGGGAGAGTGCAGGGGGGGTGTATTGCTGTGTGCATTATGTTCTAGTGCACCCACATTCATAATTAATCCGTTCTGTAGGTACCGTGCCATCAGTATTAAAGGCAGCTATAATTTATCGCAATCTACATCACTGTGCAGGGCACCAAGATTCATAGCTAATCCCTTCTGTTAGCTGTGGAATTACTGTACATCAGTATTACAGGTCAATAAAAGCGCCAGGTCTAATTTATCGCCGTGGAATTAACCATGCAGTATCCCAAAATTCAAGTAGTGGCCCCATGACAGAGTGGGGAGGGGAGCAGCAGCAGCGGCAGTAGTGGCCCCATGACAGAGTGGGGATGTTGGCAGCAGCAGCAGTGGCAGTAACTGTGACTATAGCGGCCCCATGACAGAGGGGAGGGGGGGCAGCAGCAGTGGCAGTAAGGCTGTGTTAACATCACTGTTTATGTTTCCGTTATTCTGATCAATCAGAAGAACATAAAACAAACAGAAAAAAACAATCCTGTATTTTGAGCATCCATAAAGCCTCTTTCAGATGGTCAGCATTTTGTGAGTGTTTTGCATCAGTATTTGATCAGTAATTGTTTGGCAAAAACAGGAGTGGGACCAAACCAGAGATATAATGTAATGGAATTGTTTATATCTCATCTCTGTTTTGCACCCACTCCTGCTTTTGGCTTACAAACGCTGATCAAATACTGATACAAAACACTGAACAAACACTGACTAAAAGAATGTATTAGCTAAAATGCATTTGGGTCGAGTTGATGGAGTGATTTGTTTGGTTGATTCCAATAACCAACAAAATTAATCCCATATGGCAATAATCCAGTGGCCATGTTAGATTTATCCAGCAAGCTCCACACATCTGGTTTTAACCCAAATACAAGTTGAAAACAAAATACATTTACGTTCATTGTATGGAGGGATTTTTTACCTTATGGAGGGATCCACATGGGCTAAAATTTCGTTGCACTGCGAAGTAGAATTTGTTTAAAATTTGTTGAGGCTGTCAGGGTGATGCAGAATAACATTATTGATAACAGAACGTGGTAGCTAGGAATGATGAATTTGGGTCCAGTTGGTGGAGCTGTTTGTCTGGTAATATCGTCATAGTTCCGACCATAAACAATCGCAATAACACGCAGATTAATTTTTCATCTAAAAGAACTTATTAGCTATGATGAATTTTGTTTGATTCAAAGGAAGTCTTTAAATAACAGAACAGATTACGTATGAATGGCACAGCAAATGAACAAGATAAGTGCACCTCTATGTTAGACTACCTGTTGACAATGAGTCTGATACACAGTAAGTCTGTGTAAAATAACATATTAAGTATAAATGGCGCAGCAGATGAACTAGACAAACACACCTATATATTTGACCTCCTATTGACGAGTCTGATGCACTGTAAGTCTATATAACAGAACAGATTAAGTATAAATGGCACAGAAGATGAACTATAAAAACGTGCCTATATATTAGACCGCCTGTTGACAATGAGTCTGATGCACTGTATGTCTATGTATAACAGAACAAATTAATTATAAATGGTGCAGCAGATGAACTAGACAAACGTTCCTATATATTAGACCGCCTGATAAAAATGAGTCTGATGCACTGTATGTCTATGTATAACAGAACAAATTAAGTATAAATGGTGAAGCAGATGAACTAGACAAACGTTCCTATATATTAGACCGCCTGTTAAAAAATTAGTCTGATGCACAGTAAGTCTATGTATAACAGAACAGATTAAGGATGAATGGTGCAGCAGGTGAACAAGATGCACGGGACAATTACACAATGTCAGCACTGTTCCTGCTCTGTCCCTGCAGTCTCCCTATGCTTTCTCTATGTCATAAATACCACCACCCGGGGCCCAAAAGCCAATAATCATCCCTTCCTTCAACTCTGATAAATCAACCCTTCTACCCATGACAGCAACGAGGGGTATGTGTGCAGCCAGCTGATCTCACCCACCAAACCAGCTCAGCACATTTGACTTGCTTCATGAGCTACACGCTACCAATGAGGTGGAGGGGAGGGCATGCCCATTGCTAATCAAGTAAATGCATTTATGCTGTTTGCATTATTGCATATCATTTTACTGTAAGCAAAGTGGGGAGCCCATAACATTGCAAATGATAATCTGCTGGACTGGTGCAATGACGTGGGAATGAATTACATGCACAATAATAGTAGTATAAAAGGACAGAAACTTCAAGCTCCTCCTCTACAAATCATTCATTGGTAATCCAGAATAGTGAATGCAGTTTTCGATGTGACCGGAGTCAAGATCAGTATAAAATAAACACAATGCTTCCATATTATTACATCATGTGACAACATTAGTGTAAAAGATGATAAACTGAAGAGCTGACGTTCCGGTAATTGCAGCCTCATGAAATTCGCTCTTCGCTTTCCACTTGGTGTCAATATTTCTGTTGTTGGAATGAACAGATGATGATAAATTGGTATAAATCCCAATTTATTTCAATGGTCATATAATGAAAAAGCCATCGCCCGGCAGCTGGTCTGGTTATATTCATCTGGCAATGACTTAGGATACATAATTTATGGACTTAGCGTAAGCTGGGTGTTAATGCTGAAAGCCATAAATAGGCAAAATTAAAAGTGCCCTTCATGAAAATGATAATTTCATTGCCTATTTGACGTCAAAATGAAATCAATTCATCATTAGGTCTAAATATTTGAGCTCAGAAGTTATTTCCTTTCCGTCTAGCGTTTCGCTCTCCGCACTTCCTCTTCCCCCCGCGATCTGGCACCCCGCCTGGGATTTTGCTTCAGTTATACATCAAATTAAGCCTTGTTCCAGGAGAAATAGATCCAGACAATTATGTATTTAGCAGAATGAACAGGCTCTAAATTACCATTAAAATATTACTGGAGTTACCCTCGCCGGTCCATAAAATGTGCTTATCACTTCCCATTCATCTCGGCTAAACTGACATTGTGGTGACAAAGAGATTGTTCCAGGGGGAGAGAGACGTCTAGATAGAAATAAGGCTTCCACCTCAAAACTACAACCCCCAGCATGCTACTACAGTGTCACGGACGTACCGAGACATACTGACGTCCCTGCGGCAGTGAGTGGCAGGAGATCTTTGAGACTGGCAACACGTGGTTTGATTTGACATGTTTACCTTGTGGATCAATAGACGTTTAACCTCCAGGTGTTACTATTGTGGTCATTTAACTTTCCCTATTTATAGTTGTCTCTCCCACAATGCTGTGCGGTTTATAGCTTCAGTGGGACCTGTGGTTAGCTAGTGTTTGGATCTGATGCTGCCACAGCTTCTTGGAAGTTAAGTGTTACCTTTTCCCTTTGTATGTTGGCTTTTCTCTGTTTTGCATTTGTTGTTTTGTATTAAGGCCTGAAGGAGACTCTCGTTCGTCCTTCCTTTTGGAGGAACAAGTTGTCTTATTCCTGTCATTACTACCAGGGTCCTTTAGGGTTAGATAGGACTTTAGGTACAGTATTCCTGTGTATGAACTCACCTACCTCTGGGGTCTGTTCATACTGGTAGTCAGTCAGGGCTTTGATTAGGGTTTTCACTAGGAAGTGTACATCTTCCTTCCCTAAGTTTTCTGGCCTTATTTCCTTTTTCCCTTTCCCTCCTATGTTCAGTGTGGGGTTTCCCTTCAACACTAGAGTGTGACATACAGCTTGCATTATACTTCAGAGCTCAATTGATAATTCTGCAGGCTTCAGAGCTGAACTTTCCCAACATTTACTGTCATGTACAAGAAATGCTCTGTCTCGTGACCCGGGTGTGACTGCCACGGGTCGATCTATTACATGCACTCAATCTCTCACGCCCCTACGCACAGGCCTCATATTGAACCTAGATCTCTCCTCAACAAGCTGCCACCATCTATGACGTTTCAATTAATACACCAATTAATTAGGGGCTCAAAGAAAACCCTACAGCGCCCCCACTCACATGCAGGCTCACAGGAGCACAGTCCCCACTTATACTTATTGAGGTTACTGGGCTTATTCAGGGCACAAAGCAAAACCATTAAAGTTGTACTAAAAAAGGTATAGTACTTAGTTACAAAAATTACAAGAAATAAGAGACATACATAAAAGTGCACAAAACAGTTATAAAAATAAAAGGATAAAAACATAAAGGTTCTCACTACTCAGCGAAGAGTCCGGTCTGATTCCGGGGACAGGAGGACGTGGAACACAACCCAATGTTGATCGGATCCCCAAATTGCTTTAATGAAATGTTCTCAATCGTTCATTTTTATCCCCATTCGGCAGAGGGTGGGGCTGAGAGGGGTCTCCCACCCATCCTTCATCATGGGTGCCTGCTCCACCCCTGGGGTTGGGATTCCCTACAATGCCCACATTATAAGGAATGCATTTATTACAATAGTTTGTAGGTGAGTTGTATAAGAGATGAGTTGTTGCTTGTGATATATGTTCTTCATCTTCTGGCAGTCCACCTGAGAAGCTTCTGGACCCCCGCTGGGGAGGCGCCATTCTGTCTGGGTGTCTGCATTTCCAGGAAACATCTTTATTACTACTTGCAAAGGGCCAGTTTTTTAACATTCAAGTGCCCCAAGGGGAATCCGTATACCAACTGCAGGCCCAGTCTGAACGGCATCGTACAGACAATTACAGAGTGGCATGAAAAGATAAAGGATCACACGACATAGACATATAATAGACACTTAATAAAGTTATGGGGAGGGTTGTCCATTTCTCACATTTACCATTAAATGTCCATTAGCTTGCTGACTGTTTCTAATGATAACCAGTAGTATTACAAACGCATACAAAATGTATATATCATAGGAATGCATCATGTGGGGTTATTATGTTTAATATATCTGTGTTAGTGATGTACAATGTTTATTTCACAGAATATATGAGCTGTAGATTGAAGGTCTTAGGCCGTGAACCAGGGACCTTATTACTGTCAGTTTATAGCACAGCCTCCTTTCTGAGCCTCTGTAACCCACACATCACCGCTGCAGCTGGGCTTTTCTTCACCTGCAGTTTGCGTGTGCTCCTCCTAAATATAACCTTATATATGTACAGTATATACACAATACACCCACATACGTAAGCATTACATAGACATTACACATGAAGTTACACCCACATACATAAACATAACACATACATACACATTAAAGACATACGTTGCCTACATCTATACATTACAGTTACACCCACAGACACAAGTATTACACAGATATGTACACACATAAAACATATGTACATACACATCAAATAACACCCATGTACATAAACGTTATACATATAGACATAATACACTCGCATTCATACATATCAAACACACACAATACACATGTACACATTAAATAAAAACCACATTCATAAACTATATATACCGTATGTATATATATATATATATATATATATATATATAAGTATCAATTCGGGTGAAACTCGAAAAATTAGAATATCGTGCAATGTTATAATTTGGGTGATTATGGCTTACATGAAACCCCAAAGTCAAGATTTTGAGGTGCCCTTTGCTAAGGGGTATGGATTAATTGGCTGACGAGAGTCTGACACTTTGAGCCTAGAATATTAAACCTTTTCACAAAATTATAATTTTAAGCTGCATTAATGCAATTCCTTTTAATTTGCATTACTGAAATAAATGGACTTTTGCACGATATTGTAATTTTTCGAGTTTCACCTGTATATATATATATATATATATATACACACACACACACACAATTCGCACATACATACACATATTACACACACAGATCATATATATAGATTATATACACACACATTAGACACACAGACATGCATACTATACCCCCATACATACACATTGAACACACATATATACACATTAAATAACAACCACATTCATAAACATTACATATATACACACAATTCGCACATACGTACACATATTATACAGAATACAGATTAGGCTAATTTCACACTCACGTTTTGTGCGGATCTGTTACTGATAATGCAGCGTTTTGGTGTCCGTCTCCAAAGCGGATTGAAGACTGAACTGATGCATTCTAAACGGATCCTTTTCTATTCAGAATGCGTTAGAATGCAAACTGATCCGTTTTGGAGCGCTTGTGAGAGCCCTGAACGGATTTCACAAAAGGAAAGCCAAAACGCGAGTGTGAAAGTAGACATATATATATATACACACACAGTAAACACATAGACATACATACTAACCCCACACACATACATGCCATACATACATGCCCATTAAACACGCACAGATTACACACATACATACACATTTCATACAAACACCTCTACAGCAAATTGCTGTACCAACTGGGCAACGGAGAGAGAACCCTGGTGAAGAGAGCAGAGTCGGAGCCGCTCTCTCCCCCTCCCCCTCCCTCTCCTGTCTGTTCCAACTGAGCTGCCGCCTGTATCAAGTTATAACAGCCAGCAAGAAGCAGACAGGAGAGGGAGAAGGACCTCGAGAGATTCATATCCTGCACCTTTCTCCACATCTCTACTTTGACTGTGACCGGGGTAAATGTCCTACCAGCCCACCACCAACAGCCCTGCACAAATACAGAAAACCCCATAAACTGACTTAGGTTCAGCCCATAACAGTAAGACTAGGCTTCCACGTAGATTTTTCAGGCAAATTGTGATCACATTCCGACTGGATAAAGGAGCACATTCCTCTTCTTCATGGCTTCTTTCCCTTCTGGATCTGCTCTTGTACATGAAACATAACCTCTGCGGTGCGTGGACCTGGTCATCGAGGATCAGCCCCTTCCAGATCACAGTAAACATTGCGTTATCTAGATTGTTTGTTTCAAGCGTGTCTGCAGTTCATTACCCAGATAAACCCCTAGGACCTCATTCCACTTTTCTAAATTGACTACTTTCAGTTATGTTTAATTACGTTACATTTTCACAGTCATTCACAATTCTTTTTCACCTGCAATCCATTACCAGTGAAGCACACATGGTGATGGGATAAGGTTCCTATGGAGAATCAGAAGCACAAGCGGCACTGAAATGCACGTCTCTGGAGAACGGAGATGGAGGGAATGTACTATTTAACATCTGCTAAATGGGGTAATTAAATAATTCAATCCACAGTAATACAGGTTTTACTTTGTTCAGAATCACAGCAAGATAAACACGGAGGGACATTGTGGCCCCGGTGCAACCAGAGACGTAGAATGTGTTATTATAGGAAAGGTTACATTGAAATATTGCTAAAATGTTTATATTACTACTGAAACATCTTTGGGGTTTTACTCTATACATTTTGCATGTCTCATTATATTATCTTGGTTGACTTCTATCCGCTTCTCCCAGTGATATGAATGGAGAAGGAGCGTACACAGATCTCATAGACCCCCAAAGCAAAGGCTTACCTGGACCCCCATGCTCTAACCTATTGACCAGTACATATGTGTCAAAAACTACCAAGTAATGTGGAAAGTGAAGTCGGCTGCCCAAGGTTTTAAACTGTATTACGCAGAAGAAATTTTATTAAAAAGAAAAGAAGTCCCTCTACCTCATACAGTGTATTATAGAACTGTGTGGCTGAAGTCACCACTAGGACTGCAATGGAAGCTGTACAAATCTCTTTGCACTGAGCTCCCCCGAGTGGCCTCAGTGTGTTCTCGTCAGGACAGTAGAGGGAGTTCGGCGCTGGGCTTCCCTCTTCTCGGGCCTCATAGCTCTCACGTGGTCTGCTGCCATGGAAGGTATACCACTGAAATACAAACCCTAAAGGGAGGAAGAAGACTTCCAGCATGCTTGTATGTGGGCTGTAGTGTGGATCTTACCACCTCACTGTAAGCGTGCTGCCTCTGTTGGTTGAAACTACTGTGTTAACTCTGTGTGTCCCTCAAGGCTCTGTCCTGGGGCTCCTACTTTCCTCCAGTTATTCATTCAGCCTCATAGAGTCCCATGACTTCCAATACCACCTCCATGCTCAAACCACTCAGATCTACCTCTAATTCCAGATGTCGCTTCCCTAATATCCAGAATCCCAATGTGTCCATCAGCTTTATCTTCATTCTTCTCCTCCCACTTCTTCAAACTCAACATGGAGAAAATTGAATTCTCCCATGTCACTCGGCCCCCTACCTGTCCAATCCACTACAGTTAATATCACCATGCTTTCTCCAGTCTCAAAGATCTGCTGATTATATCAAAATTAATGAAAGTAACTCCTAAAATCACATTTATTATTCACTTTTAAAACCCCTTTACAATACAAAAATCCCTAATAGTTACCTACAAGGGCAGGAGGATCGGCATATCGGGACAAGATGGGTGGGGCCCTGAACTAAACTCTATCCCTCGACCCCGACACCCTAGATAAGTCTCCGCCCGAGGGCACCCCCTGATGGTGGGGACCCCTCGTCCTCGTGCCTAGACTATCTCTCCCTTATCTTATCCCTAGTCCTACTATATATAATACCTGTGCAACATAAGTTATGTCACTACAAACAAACCCGTGCATATAAGACCTTATATAGCCTGGTATCCTAACTTAGGTCCCAGACTACAAGTAATAAGGTACCACGGGACCCATACAATGGTGTATGGCAAAAACTTAAACCACCCCGACGCGTTTCCCCCAAATCTGGGTTCATCAGGGGGCAATGGCATACGAAGATCTGCTGACCTGGGATAACATTTGATTCTACCCTGTCCTTCAAACTACACATCCAAACCCTCACCTCCCGCTGCACTTTTAACTCTTGTATTGACTCCTTCGTCCTCCTCTGAGTCAAGTAAAATGCTAGGGCATGCCCTCGTCATCTCCCGCCTGAACTACTGTAACATCTTCCTCTGTGGCCTACCATCTAGCACTCTTGTGCCCTTCCAATCTATCCCCAACCCTGCTGTCCAGTTATCCCACTTCTCCTCTCATTTCTCCTCTGCCGCTTCCCTTTATCTATCCCTTCACTGTCTCCCCATTACCCCGCAAATTCAGTTCAAGATGCTACCAACAACAAATAAAGCTGTCCACAACCAGTTCCCTCCTTGCATCTCTGACCTAATCCTGTTACATCTCCACATGTAATCTCTAATCCACAACCTGTCCCCTCCTTACATCTCTCACCTGCTTTCCTGATACATCCCCAGACTTATTCTCCGATCTTCACACAACCTTCATACTTGCTTCTCCTCTTGTCTGTCCCCTATGAGATTTCTCCTGTGCCTCCCCCTTACCCTACCTCATCCGACTCTCCCCCAACATCCAAACCTTCAAAGGCAACCTGAAACACCACCTCTTCAGGAAAGCCTACCACTCGAAGTAAGCATGCTGCCACCACACAGCCCGATGAGCAGCTTTTACCCTCACCTACTATGTCCTTCCTCTTCCTTCATGGATTAATTTGTAAGCTCTTGTGGGGAGGGTCCGCTCCTCCTCTGTACCAGTCTGTGAATAAGTTCTTGATTATGTACTTGTACAGTTTGATATTATAAAAGTGTACCCCCTCTTACAGTAGATGTACAGTGCCATGTAGCACCCCCAGTCCATGTCCTTTGCCCATTAAGCCCCAACCCATTAGTGAACTGAGTGCAGTGGACATTTCTAAAACATTGATAAAAAAGCACCAAATTCTGCTAAACTGCACCCAATTGTGACATGCATTACAAAAACCTCTATGTGCAATCACATCAGCAAATGTGGGACAATACAAGGTCAATTTATTTATTTCATTGTCGGCACCATCACCTTTTAACAAAATACTCATTTTATTTTCCATTATTATTTTTATTTTTAATCATCTATGGACATTTTTAATCATTAATGTAAACATAAACTCACTAATTATTGGCACAAGTGCTTGTTTTGGGTCATAGTGGTTACAATATGGTGGATTCATATACAGTCAGATTGTGTGGATAGAAGAATTTGTTATAAAGTAACTTTTTGAAATAAGTAAAGTATAAATAAATAAATCCAGAAGTTGGCCCTGCCTCCATATGGCAATCGTCTTTGACAAACAGACGCCACTTACCTTCCTCCCAGTGGAAAATATCTTCACACTTCACCAACAAACGTCTTCTACGGAGATTTGACACCATCTCTATGTTTATGGCAAACGTCAGTCACATAATCATTTCTAAGCAAATTCCATTTTTCTTACATAGAGATGGCCGCTCCTCTGTAACCTAGACGGCCTTCTGAATAAATTCCCCAGTGCTGTAATAACAGCGGTGACAGTGTCATTTCAGAAAAGACAAATACATTGGACTGGAAAGGAGTTAAACAACAGAAAAAAACAAAAAAAAAAACAGAACATCAAATGGCATGGTAAGAGCCGCTTTAAATTGGATTGTGTCAGTGTCAAGATAAACCGAGATAAGACCTTGGTTCCAGGACTGGCTGGATGGAAAGTGCTTGATGTAAGTAACAATTTGTCAACACTCACTAAAACAGAAGTAACAATTTACTTGATGCAACACTGAAACAAACAGAACTAAAAATCTCTCATTTGCCATTTTGGTATTTTTCCTATTTTTTATTCTTTTACAATTGAGTTCAAGAGGTTAAAACCTAAAAAAAAGACTAAACAAGTCAAATGGGGAAAAAAGGATAAATTATATGGTGCATGTGCGAGCAGCCCATGTACTTTAAAAACATTACCAAGAAGAAAAAAAAGAAACACGAGAGTCTTAAAAGTGTATGAAAATATCATAACCCCACAGAGAAAAATATATAGGAGTATAAATGTGGAGAGAAAAACAGCCAAGGCAATGTGAAGAAGGAATTGTAATATTGAGAGAGAAAAAAATACTAAATGCAACAGTATATCTAAAAAATGTACTCTACCAAAAATATCCCAGTATTTAAGCCATTTAAACCTACAGGCACTTATGAAATACAAATCTTTTTCTACACTATTTCTGGGATGGAAAAAAAATTCTGTACTATTTTTATTTTCTCTTTAAAGAAATTTGATTGTGGATTGTAGAAGACTATATGAAGTTTCAAGTTTATAATTGCACCGGAAAATATCTAAGGGGAATGGAACTCAATACGAACAGCCAATGAGACGAAACTCACTGGTTCATCAGAAATTACCAGGAGCCTAATTTAATTAGATGTATACTTTTTCCGTTAGATTTTGAAACATTTGAAATTGTAACATTTGCATTTCTATTGTGTATTTTATTAAAGCAACTTTTTTATATTCTGTTCCTAAAAGGGTGTTCTTGCTACATCAAATTTTCCCCTTTCCTCAGGATTGGGTTTAACCATTAGATTAACGGAGGACCAACCTCTGAGAACCGCACCGATCATGAGAATGGGTGCCCTGTACCCCATGGGAATGGAGCACGGCCACTCCTGGCATCTCTATGGGATTGCTGGATAGATTGTACCCCCAGCAGGAGAGGCTAAAATTTGTGTTGTGAAAAATGGACAATTAAAGAGAGAGAGGGAAAGAGAGAGAGAGAGAGAGAGAGAGAGAGAGACAGTGGCATGAAAAAGTATGGGCACCCCTGGTCAAAATTACTGTTACTGTGAACAGTTAAGCAAATTGAAGATAAAATGATCTGTGAAAGTCACAAAGATAAAGATGAAACACTTTTCAACATTTTGAGCAGTAAATTCAGGCTCGGACTGGCCCACCGGGGGGATGCCGGTGAAATGCCCGGTGGGCCCCTTGCCTGTCTGCTTACACTACAGCCAGAACCACCAGCAGGGCAGTTACTATACTATCACAAGTGCCTGGATGTTATCAGGTGCTGGACTGCAGCACTGGCACACATATTTTACTTTGGCGAAAGGGACAGCACAGTACCTGCAGGGCTTGTTCCTTTCTCCAAAGTAAAAATTCACGGGACCCCATTTCAGCAGACAGTCCCCCCCCCCATCCTCTCTGCAGTGTGAGATTCCATCCTGTGTGAGGAGGGGACGGAGCCAGAGGAGCCGAGGCAGCAACACGAGATAATGGAGAGACTGCTCTGACCTCCTGTGTTACTGTGCCTCCAGTATAAAGCTCTCTCACTGGTCCCACTACTCCACACAGCAGCACTGGGGAAGGTTACTGGGGAGGGAAGTTAGGGGAGTCCTGAAGCTGCTGCCCCTGCACATCTTCTGTCTCCCTGTTGTTCCAGCCCCTCACAGACCTCTGACCACCAACTAACTCACCTATACTTTATACATAGCTAAGAAGTTATGTCTCCCAGTGATCCCCCCTTCCCTTTCATCAGTGGCATTTCACATTTTCCCAGCCACTCACTCTCCACATATGATATAATGTCGTAGGTTATATCAGTGCTGGAGCGTTATAAGAGGAGCGGCTGATATCAGTCACATATGATGTAATGTCTCAGGAGGTTATATCAGTGCTGGAGTGTTATAAGAAACGCGTTGAGCTTCAAATAAAGAAAATTCCTTGAAAAGTAGAAGGTCCTCTTGGTCATCTTTTTGCGGGACACCAAGGAATACATCTACCTACGGGCGACCTCGGCGAGGGGGTAGTGGGCTCCAAGTGTCTTGAGTTTATCTTGACCCACCACCCTGGTGAAGTGAGTAATTACTGATGCTTCTTGTGAAATATCCTATGTGTTCTTATGTAACCTTATAGGACCTAGCAGGCTGATAGCTTAAGGAGTCACATCACCCGAGAACCTCTTCTTTCCCTGACTTTCTTGGCACTCCGATTATTTTTTATTTTTTTTCTTCTTTCCATTTATTCGTACGGCCAGATCCACGTGCCGTTTATTGTGAAGCTGCCTAACCTTACACTAATCCACTGACCATCTCTAGTGGGCATCCTCTGACGCCACTCCCCCTCCCCCTTTCACATTTTTTTCCTCATCTCTCTCCATCTTTTCCCCTTTTTTACCTTTTCTTCTTCACCTCCCATTTTCCTGCTTCTTGTCTGCTTCATTTTCTCCTTGTTCATTTTTTTCTTGCTCCTTTTTGTTTGAATACATGTACATATTATGTAATGTCTCTGGAGGTTATATCAGTGCTGGAGTGTTATAAGAGGAGCGGCTGATATCAGTCACATATCATGTAATGTCTCTGGAGGTTATATCAGCGCTGGAGCGTTATAAGAGGAGCGGCTGATATCAGTCACATATGATGTAATGTCTCTGGAGGTTATATCAGCACTGGAGCATTATAAGAGGAGCGGCTGATATCAGTCACATATTATGTAATGTCTCTGGAGGTTATATCAGTGCTGGAGTGTTATAAGAGGAGCGGCTGATATCAGTCACATATGATGTAATGTCTCTGGAGGTTATATCAGTACTGGAGCGTTATAAGAGGAGCGGCTGATATCAGTCACATAGGATGTAATGTCTCTGGAGGTTATATCAGGGCTGAAGCATTATAAGAGGAGCGGCTGATATCAGTCACATGTGATGTAATGTCTCTGGAGGTTATATCAGGGCTGGAGCATTATAAGAGGAGCGGCTGATATCAGTCAGATATGATGTAATGTCTCTGGAGGTTATATCAGGGCTGAAGCATTATAAGAGGAGCGGCTGATATCAGTCACATATGACGTAATGTCTCTGGAGGTTATATCAGTACTGGAGCGTTATAAGAGGAGCGGCTGATATCAGTCACATGATGTAATGTCTCTGGAGGATATATCAGTACTGGAGCGTTATCAGAGGAAAAGCTGATGTCAGTCACATATGACTGTTGATAGGTCATCAGTATCTGATTGGTGGGGTCTGACACCTGGGACCACTGCCGATCAGCTGGTTGAGAAGGCACCGGGGCTCCTGTGAGCGCTGTGCCCTTCTCTGTGCTTTTCCTAGGCCATGTGATGTCACGTTCATTGATCACGTGACCTCAACCCCATAGAAGTGAAATATGCCGAGTGTGATACCAAGCACAGCCGCTATACAAGGGATGGCGCTGAGCTTGGTGCGCTGTGAGGAGGCCGTGGCGCTACTGCCATCACTTCAATAAACTTATCCTTTGGAATATGCCAGGAAACATTTCCTTCACTTTGGATATTGTTTAGGCTTGGGGACTGGGTGGTTCATCTAGGACACGGAATGTCCACGTGTGGGCGCTGTCCAAACTACTGACTGTAGATAACAGACACAGCTATCAACTAAAGCTAGTTTTCCATTAGCGGCACGGACCTCCGCTAGTGAACAGCGGGTGAACAGCCTGTCGGATCTGTCCTGCCGCTAGTGAACGGCGGGTGAACAGCCTGTCGCATCCATCCTGGCACTAGTGCCCTTTTTGTCCTGGGCGTCTCTACATGACGGCATACTCAGTTTATATGTTTTATCCTAATGAAAAGTCCTCTTTAATGAGAAACAATTTGATATAGAGCAGTGCACAATACTGTTCTGTTTAGCATTCTGTATTGTGTGCGCGAGACTGAAAAATGAACAAGTAATAACTCCAGCTTTAGGGTGGGCCCCCAAAATCAATTCCACTGGTGGGCCCTAGGCACCCCAGTCCGACACTGAGTGGATTATTTGGGATTTTGGAATTTTAGAGTTAAAAAAAAAGGAAAGGAGCACCTTGCAAAAGTATGAAGAGTCATCAGAAGAAAACCTCCGTCTTCAGCACAAAATTCATCGTCAGAAGTTTGCAAAAGAAGGTGTAAACAAGCCTGATGCACTTTAGAAACAAGTTCCGTGGACCGATGAGGGGAAAATGGCCACAATGAGCGACGGTATTTCTGGAGAAAAAAAGGGCCCAGAATTTAATGAAACAAAGACCTCTGCGACCATTAAGCATGGGGGTGGATCAATCCTGCTTTGGGGTTGTGTTGCAGCCAATAGTGATGTCGCGAACATAAAATTTTCAGTTCGCGAACAGCGAACGCGAACTTCCGCAAATGTTCGCGAACAGGCGAACCGGGCGAACCGCCATAGACTTCAATAGACAGGCGAATTTTAAAACCCACAGGGACTCTTTCTGGCCACAATAGTGATGGAAAAGTTGTTTCAAGGGGACTAACACCTGGACTGTGGCATGCCGGAGGGGTATCCATGGCAAAACTCCCATGGAAAATTACGTAGTGGACGCAGAGTCGGGTTTTAATCCATAAAGGGCATAAATCACGTAACATTCCTAAATTGTTTGGAATAACATGCTTTAAAATATCCAGTGTGTGTATACGATCAGGTATGATGTTGTATCGATCAGGTAGTGTAAGGGTTACGCCCGATTCTCAGACATTGACAGACCAAACTCCCCTTTTAATGCACCGCAAACAGTCCATTTGCACAACCGCAAACTCCCCATTTGCACAAGGTTGGATACCAAGCTAGCCACGTCCCGGTGATGTCATTGAAGGTTTCTTCCTCCACCCAGCCAAGTACAACACCAAGGGTCCCCGAAAGGTCAATTGAATTGATTTTTCGAACGGGGAGATGGTTAAAAAAACGCTGGCTCCCTCCCCTTTGTTTTAATCCACGGTCACTGCTTCTGCACCGTGCAATTTACTCTCACACCCGATATGAGTGGTATTTTCTGTAGTACTATTCTCATCAGTTTAATCCCTCTAACGTTCCCAATCTGGGGGCCATTTATTGAATAGATTTTTCGAACGGGGAGATGGTTAAAAAAACGCTGGCTCCCTCCACTCTGTTTTAATCCACGGTCACTGCGTCTGCGCCGTGCAATTTACTGTCACACCCGATATGAGTGGTATTTTCTGTAGTACTATTCTCATCAGTTTAATCCCTGTTACATCCCATATCAGGGATTGCCTTTTGTGAAAAAATTTTTAGGCCGGGTACCTTCGACTGCCTTCACAATGACAGACCAAACTCTCATACACCAAACTGAATTGATTTCAGGAACCGGGAGATGGAAAAAGCAGCTTGGTCGGTCCTCATACTCCCAAATTGGGGCACTGCGCGTGCACAGAGCAATGTGCTGTGACACCCTATATGAGTGGTGTCTTAATTAGTACTATTCCTATCAGCGGCGGGCGGGTGCGTGGTAACTTGAGAGCAGGTGACCAAAGCTGAGCTGCAGGAAGATGGTGCGTCAAGGTTCTTAGCGGAAGCTGTTGAAGATTGGGTGTCCTGTCTAAGCCAGTCAACTACGTCCTCGGAATTTTTCGGGTTCAGGGTACATGGCCTCTGAACACTCGGCATTATTCCAGGGACAGTGGAAATCACAGCACCACGACCACGACGGCCCCTGCGGGGTGGCCTGCCTCTGCCTGTCATTTTTTTTTTCGATAAGTGGTACTGTGCCACCCTGTATCAGTGGTGGGCACTGGCAGTGGGCACACTACAGTCTGTGGAAGTGGGCCTGACACACACTGGCAGCAGGCAAGCAACTGAAATTAGACTAATGTGTAAAAATTAAATGCCTTATTTATCGTCAAGCTACTGTGCCACCCGGTATCAGTGGTTGACACTGGCAGTGGGCACACTACAGTCTGTGGAGGTGGCCCTGACACACACTGGCAGGAGGCAAGCAACTGAAATTAGACTAATGTGTAAAAATGAAATGCCTTATTTATCGGCAAGCTACTGTGCCACCCGGTATCAGTGGTTGGCACTGGCAGTGGGCACACTACAGTCAGTGGAAGTCGGCCTGACACACACTGGCAGCAGGAAAGCAGCTGAAATTACACTAAAGTGTAAAAATTAAATGCCTATTTTGATGCAAAGTCCTCTGCCAGCCGGTATGAGTGGTAGGCACTGGCAGTGGGCACACTACAGTCACTGGAAGTCAGCCTGACACACACTGGCAGGCAACTAACCTTAGATTAAATTATAAAAATTAAATGCCTTTTTTTGAAGCAAAGTCCTGTGCCACACGGGATGACAGGGGTGGGCACTGGCAGTGGGCACACTACAGTCAGTGGAAGTCGGCCTGACACACACTAGCAGCAGGCAAGCAGCTGAAATTACACTAAAGTGTAAAAATGAAATGCCTTTTTTGATGCAAAGTCCTCTGCCAGCTGGTATGAGTGGTAGGCACTGGCAGTGGGCACACTACAGTCACTGGAAGTCAGCCTGACACACACTGGCAGGCAACTAACCTTAGATTAAAGTGTAAAAATTAAATGCCTTTTTTGATGCAAAGTCCTGTACCACACGGGATGACAGGGGTGAGCACTGGCAGTGGGCACACTACAGTCTGTGGGCCTGCAGCTCCTCACACACAGGCAGGCCATGCAACTGCAATATGCATATAAAGGGAAAAAAAGCAGACTAATGTTGCAGCCCTAAAAGGGCTTTTTGGGGTGCTGTCAGGACGCTGTCCTTACAGCAGAGATCAGATGAGTCTTTCAGGACTGGAGTGGACACTGAATTCACTAGCCTAGCTATCGATTTCCCAATTAAATCAGCAGCAATTACACTCTCCCTCCTCTCACTAAGACTGCAGCTTCCGAATGAATCTAAAATGGATGCTGTGCAGGAGATGGGAGGGTCTGGGAGGGAGGGTATGCTGCTGATTGGCTGGAATGTGTCTGCTGACTGTGAGGTACAGGGTCAAAGTTTGCTCAATGATGATGTATAGGGGGCGGACCGAACATCGCATATGTTCGCCCGGCAGAGGCGAACGCGAACAAGCTATGTTCGCCGGGAACTGTTCGCCGGCGAATAGTTCGGGCCATCTCTAGCAGCCAATGGCACGGAGAACATTTCACAGGTAGAGGGAAGAATGAATTAAATGAAATTCCAGCAAATTCTGGAAGCAAACATAAGACCAACTGTAAAAAAAAAGTTAGAAAAGTAGAAAAGAGGATGGCTTCTACAAATAGATAATGATCCCAAACACACCTCAAAATCCACAATAGACGACCTCAAAAGACACAGTCCCCTGATCTGCTGAATGTTTTACCATGGTCCTCACAGTCCCCTCACCTAAACATCATTAAAAATCTGTGGATCGACCTAAAAAAATCAGTGCATGCAAGACGGCCGAGGAATCTCACAGAACTGTAAGACGTCTGCAAGGAAGAATGGAGGAGAATCCCTCAAACAAGAGCTGAAAGAATCTTAGCTGCTACAAAAAGCGTTTTACAAGCTGTGATATTTGCCAAAGGGGGCGCTACTAGGTACTAACCATTCAGGGTGCCCAAAGTTCTTCTTTCAGACCTTTTCTTTTCTTTATTATTATTCTGAAAATGTAAAAGATGAAAATAGAAAATTGTTTTTGCTTAAAATACAAAGGGAATTTCTCATCTGTAACTATATATACCAGAGGGATGGTGCTGAATATGTCATAATGTTCTATCTACAGGGCTTTGGTGTTCTCTTTCTATATCTTCCAGATCTGATACTGACATCTTTTTCTTCTTTTACCAGGATGAAATTAAGTTAGCATAGCCATTTTTTGAGCCATAGAGCTATATTTTAGTCACTGAGTCACTCATGCTACAAAGCGATGTACATGCCCTGCTCCTCAATCTCTGAGGTTCCACACAGTGTGTGCTCTCCGCATCGTTCCGTGCCCCATTCACAGTCAATGGGTCCGCATGTATTCCGCAGAATTGCGGAATACATGCGGACGACATTGCGGACGTGTGAATAGGGCCTTAAAGCGAGTTACAGAAGTTAGGACTATGAAAGTAGGAGCAGTGGGAATATGAACTTTTATTCTGCCAGATTCTTTGCCTAAAAGAAGGCGGAGCTTCACTGTAAGGTGCTCTCTGCACTGAGCTGCTGCACAGCCCCACCCTCTGCTCTTATTGACAGCTGTGGCATCCAACCAGGAGACCACTACAGCTGCCACTCAGAGCAGAGGGGAGGGGCTGTGCAACAGCTCAATGCAGAGAGCACTTCAAAGTGAAATCCACAATGAAATCTGCACCAGAATTGCACCTCGATCTGTGGAGGATCTGCTGCTGCAGTCATCCTTGAGGATTCTCGCAGAATTGCTGAGGGATTATCCAAAGCAATGTGTGGATGGAGCCCAAAAACTTCAGCGGATTGACGTTTCATTTACAAAAGACAAAATATCTACAATATTTCATCCGGTCGCTGAGATGCGAAATCACCAGCACCGACAATATGCTGATCTCCATAATCCCTAACCAGGTGATTCGAACCTTTGTAATGAGTCATGTTTGAGAGTAGCTTATCCTTTACTAATTGGTTCTCTGGCTGAGTGGAAATTTGATGAAGGTGTTAGCTGGGAACAGCAAGGGAAACCGACATAGCAATTAACTTGCCTTTCAGACCCTTGGTTACAAATGCTTCTGCAGAAACAGTATGTACATGCGCGTCGCCTGAATTAACTGCTTTGTTGCCCCGGCTGCCTGAGACAATGAGCGACGCGAGTACACGTGCAGACAGACTTACCGCAGAGTAATGAAGAGGGCAGAGGGTCGGGGTGCCATGTTCTGTCTAGTCAATTTTGTATCTTAAAGTGTCCCTCCAGCCATACTCTCCTGCCTGATCTGATATCTGGGGTGCAGAGTAACTGCATGCTGGGCGATAGTCACATAGGTAACCATAGGACACCCCCCCAAAATGTGTGCATGATCCTGTTCTAATCACTGGGACCTATGCACGATCATCACTGGGTACCATACCTTGGAGGCTACACTCACTGGAGCTCAAGGTGGAGGTTCGGAGGGAGTCCAATGAGTCGGACCGCTGCTGATCTAATACTAATGACCTAAATGCTAGGAAACTCCTTTAAATTTGGCCAAGGACCCCTATTTTCCATTAAATAAATTCACTACAGCCTCGAAAGGTTGCAATACTCATCACCACCACTGGGTGGCTGCACATAGCTCCATATAGGATAGATATCTTGTGACAGAATATTGCAAAATTGTGTCTTCTTGTAAAGGGGCTCAGGTCATGCCTCTTAGAATATTCTGAGCCAAAAACAAAGATGTGGGAGGGCACATATGCATCTTTATTAAAAATCTCCTAGAGGGGGGGCGTGGCCTAACCTTCATGGCGTGAGGACGTGGTTCCCTTCGGCTCCGGCTCCATCCTGGTGTTATCCTGGGCATCCTTGGCCATTTTGAAGTTTTCTGGTGTGCGGTGGGTTCCTCCGGTGGTCGGCCTTCTCCGGGGCTGGTCTGCGTCCCCTGTGTCCTCCTCTTCTCCTGCGGCTGGCGGTGCGGCCTAGGTGTTGGGCCGCGGCTGTGAGCGGGCGCCATCTTGGGAGCGGTGCGGCCCTGTGAAGAGAGCCGGCGGAGCGGCTGCTTACTTACCTGCCCGGGGTCCCTGCTGTGTCCTCGGCGGGAGTCTTTCTGCGTCTGCCTGTGGCTGGGCGGCCCTCTCTGTTCCGGTGACCGGCGTGTCAGTGTCCGGTGTGCTGCTCCCCGTCACTGCTCCTCTCTGAGCTCCTGCTGCTGCTGCTCCGGCTCCCCTTCTGCGATTTGAGGAGGGAGAAGGCCCTGGATCGTAACAGGAGGATTGGAGGTGCTGGCTGGCTGGAAGGCAAGTCCAGCTTTCATCTTACAAGGTACTGTTGTGGGCCCCTGTGCCATATTCCACTAGCCATTATCTAGGGTGGCCCTCCTTTAGCCCAGCGCGGGGGTGCCTGGATCTTCAACTTCTGGACTCTGTCCGTTTTCCGCTTTACCTGGATAGCCTGCATCAGGGTCCTATCTGTCCTATAATTATTTCTCTTCATGGGCCGTAAAACTGGGGGTGCTGGCAACCCGCAACTGGTTAAATTATTTGCTGACGCAATGAGTCAAACGGAGGAAAAGGGGGTTGGAGACAACCCTGAAGGAGACCAGGTTGATTTGAGTAAAATAATGGCGGCCATTACAAAATGTCAGTCCACCCTCACGATTAAAATTGATCACTTGCAGTCTGATATCACCTGCCTTAGACACGACATTGATAAGATCCGTGAAAGGACCACCGAAGTAGAAAGGCGGCTAGGTGAGGTGGAAGATGTGGCCCACTCCGGTGGTAATATGGTGCGTACCTTGCAGCAGCAGGTTAAATCGCTGATGGCGAAAGTGGATGATGCCGAAAACCGCAATAGAAGGAATAATATACGTATTATGGGAATTCCTGAAAGAGCTGAAGGGGCATCACCGGAGCTTTTTGCTGAGCAACTCATTCAGAAGTGTCTTGACCCTATTCAACTCTCCTCTACCTTTGTGGTGGAACGTGCCCACAGGATTCCTACTAGATCTCCGCCTCCAGGGGCGCCTCCGCGTCCTTTCATCCTGAAAGTCCTGAATTATCGGGACCGTGATACAATTTTGGCGGCAGCTCGGAGAGTGCAGGAGATTCGATTTGAGAGCTCCAGATTGTCCTTTTACCCGGATTTCTCCTCTGAGGTTCAGCGGCTGAGAAGGCAATTTACAGCGGTGAGAGCCCATCTGAGAGGCAAAGGGATCCGTTACGCCATGTTATACCCGGCGAAGCTGCGAGTGCAGGATGGTGAAACCGTCCGATTCTTCACGACGGCGGAGGAGGCCTCGGAGTGGCTGGACGGTCTGGGGTGATGGCGACCTATTAGTGATGGGGTCCAGCTTGCTGTGACTCCACGGATGCCGTTCTATTCTTCTGTCTATGACTGCCGGAGCTGGGGTGCTTAGTCCCCTACCTGTTCCTTCGGCTCAGTTGCACTTGTAGTGCGTTTTCGGGACTGTTCCACGTTCCTGATTTAGCAACGGGATTGCTACTGTTAGTCAGTTTTGGGATCTGGGCTCAGATAGGTTGGGTGGTCTGGGCAGGGAGGGGGATTGCTGTTCAAGGGGGTTCATTGCCAGTTAGTGTGTTTCTTATTTGTACTTGCTTTTTCAGTGCTTATGTGTGTACGTTTTGTCCTGTGGTGTGCATGTGAGTGTGTCTGGCCCTGTGGTCCTGGTCGCCTTCCGCCTCCCGAGGTAGGTTTTGTTACGTGATGGCTAACTGTACCTTTATTTCCTGGAATGTGCGAGGGCTTAATGATAAAGTCAAACGCTCTCTTGTTTTTAATTTTCTGAGGAAATTTTCTCCAGATGTATTGTTGTTACAGGAGACGCACCTGATGGGACAGAAAACATTGGCGTTGAAGAAACCGTGGATTGGTTGGACATACCATGCGGTATATAGTAACCGGGCAAGGGGTGTGTCGGTATTGGTGGCCAGGTCTATCCCTTTCCAGTTACATACGGTCCAGACTGACCTGTTGGGGCGGTATGTCATTTTACATGCGTCTATTAGAGGTAGGGATTATATTGTGGCTGGGGTATATGTCCCTCCTCCGTTTCAGAGGCGTTTTTGGACGACCTGATGGGCAAGATTGCGACTTTTCCTGTTGCTCCCTTGCTCATTATGGGCGATTTCAACTCAGTTCTGGATCCCTGGATGGATAGACTGCACCCCCTGCTTCGCATAGTAATGCGCTGGCTCAGTGGGCGGAAGGAAACGCTCTCTCTGAGGTTTGGAGGCACTTACATCCCGGGGTTCGCCAGTATTCATGCCACTCAGCATCTTACGAGTCGTTGTCTAGGATTGACTTGGTATTTGCTGACAGAGATTTGCTACCATGGCTGTCTAAGGTGGAATATCTTCCCAGGGGTATATCTGACCATGCCCCTCTGCTGGTGTCCCTGAGAATTCCGGTGGGACTTCCCTTTAAACTTTGGCGTCTTAATCCACGCTGGTTGGAGGTACTTCCGGTGTCTTGGGCCGCTGCAGAAGGGGCAAAGGAATATTGGGAGATTAATGGAGGGTCCTCTGACCCGCTGACTGAATGGGATGCTTTTAAGGCTGTTCAAAGGGGGTCATTGCGCAGGCGATTGCGACACATAGAAAAGAGCTGGTTGCTACTAGGAATAAACTGGAGAATGAGGTGACATCTGCTGAACTGGCTTTCTCTCAGGATCCTACGATTGATAATCGCACTAGATGGGAGGAGGCGCAGCGTAATCTCCGTCTCCATTTGGTCGAGTTTACTCAAAAGAGATTGCTGTGTCAGAGGCAGGTAGTATTTGCTGAGGGGGACAAGAATGGGAGGACTTTAGCTTTTCTGGCAAAAACCGAGACCCCGCAGACGGTAGTGACTTGTATTGTTGACGGTGGAGGGGAGTCCTTTTCTCGTCCGGAGGATGTTTGTTCACAGTTTGCCAGATACTACGCAGATTTGTATGACAGTAAGTCGGTCTTTGGTGAGGTGGATATTAGGGACTACTTGAGGACAATTACGGTTACTCCTCTTTCACCGACGGACAGGGCCTATTTGGATATGCCTCTGGAGGTGTTGGAAGTCCGGGCAGCGATTGAGAGTATGTCAGTGGGGAGATCGCCTGGGCCGGATGGGCTTCCGGTGGAATGGTACAAGATGAATCTTGAACAACAAAGTAAAAGGTTGTACAAACTTTTCACCCATGCCTTTGAATGCAATAAATTGCCTGATTCTATGATGGAGGCCACGATTGTGGTTATACATAAACCGGGCGTCCACCGGAGTGCTGCAGCTCGTACAGGCCGATCTCCTTGCTTAATGTGGATGCGAAGGTGTTAGCAAAGCTTCTGGCGAGAAGATTGAGGGAGGTTATTTTGTCTGTAATTGACCCGGACCAGTCGGGATTCATGCCTGGGAAGACTACGGACATAAACCTTCGGAGACTCTTTACTAATCTGCAGGTTACTCATGACAATGCAGGGTCTCGGGCTATTGCTTCTCTGGATAATGAGAAAGCATTTGACTCGGTTGAATGGAATTTTATATGGCAGACGCTGGATCATCTGGGGTTTCCGTCCTCCTTTGTAAAATGGGTTAGGTTGCTATATCAGGCCCCGAGGGCACGAGTACGTGTGAATGGTTATTTATCGGAACCTTTTGTCCTTCATAGGGGGACCAGACAAGGGTGCCCTTTGTCTCCAATGCTGTTTGCCCTAGTCATGGAGCCCTTGACGAGACTAGTGAATGCTTCTCAGCTAATAGAGGGGTGGACAATTGCGGGGATAGAAGAAAAGATATCATTATATGCGGACGATCTGTTAGTGTATCTGGCGGATGCGGGCCCCTCTTTGGAAGCCCTGTTGGAGATTATTGATGGGTTTGGAAAGTTCTCCGGTCTTAGAGTGAACTGGAATAAGTCTAGCCTGTGTCTGGTGGATGATGAAGCTGGGAGGGGATTTCTCCGCTGTCTAGTCTGAGGGTGGTGGAACAATTTGTCTACTTGGGTGTGAGAATCCACAGGGATACAAACCGATTCTATCAATTGAATATTGTGCCGGCGGTCCAGCAAGTTTCTCGGAAGTTGGATGTGTGGACTAGTCTCCCGCTCACTTTGATGGGCAGGGTGAACTTGGTAAAGATGTCGGTGTTGCCCAAGCTTTTGTATCTCTATAGAGCGGCCCCGGTTGTATTGCCGCAATCTCACTTTGACCATCTGGACAGATTGATATCTCCCTTTCTGTGGGGTGGCCGACCTCCTAGACTGGCGAGGCAGACGCTGAAAGCCCTGTACACGCGGGGTGGCCTCAGACTCCCAGATTTCCGGGTATACTATGCTGCTGCGCAGTTGGTGTATGCTGCATGGTGGATACGAGCAGATGCGAATAACCCAGCCGTAGTACTGGAGGCTGCCTTGGCGGGATCCTTCGAGTCTTTGGCCAATCTGGTGTATAGGGGAGGTGACTTGGTCTTATACTATACTAAGGCTATGGCGGTAGTGGTGTCAGTGTGGAAACGGTGGGTGGTGACGCACTGGGAGAAAGATGGGGAGAGGTCTGGTCCCCGTATATGCCTTTGTGGAAGAATAACCGTTTGAAGGAGTTGTTTCATCTGTCGGACTTCGAGTTTTGGGCCAAAGCAGGTCTTAAGTATCTTACCCAGCTGTATGTTAATGGGGTTTTTAGTGATTTTACGGCCCTACGGCGACAGTTCAACCTGCCAAGTGCGTGTTTCTATAGATATCTCCAGTTGAGACATGCGTGCGCTATTCAATTTCAATCTCTGACTCTTACTCTACAGTGCGGCCCGCTGGAATCTGTGGCTAGAAGGGTGCAATTGTATAAGCCCATCTCCTCGTTCTACTTAGAAATTCTGTCATTGCAGGAATCGCCACTCTCTCGCTCGTTTGAGCGCTGGAGGGCTGATATTCCGGAGCTTGAAGCGGCGCACTTGGAGGAATTGTCGGTGGCGTGGAAATCATCTGTGATAAGTGCGAGGGACCAGGTAATTCAGTTGAAGTGGATGCATAGGGTGTACCTTACCCCAGTTCGGTTGTACCGCATGTGTCAACTTCCGGACCCCTTCTGTACCAGATGCGGGGGAGGGGTACCTTTTTCCATATGGTCTGGGAATGCCCAATTGTACACTACTTCTGGAAGGGAATATGTGACTTTATTGTGTCCAAGCTAGGTCTCCCAGGGATTCTGTCTCCATCAGTGTGTTTGCTGGGATTGGTCCGAGATGCGGATCCATCTAAATATGGAAGGAAGCTTTGCGCCTGCTCATGTTTTATGGGCGGAAAACCATCCTTTTACACTGGAAGCCTCCCAAGGTTCCTTCCTTGGACTCCTGGGTGCAATTGATCAATGCAGACCTCCAGTTTTACAAACTGACGTACGCAGCCAGAGGGGTTCCGGGTCGGTTTGATCTTATTTGGGGGCTTTGGATTCAGGCACAGGCGACCACTTAAGGCTCCTGGATTGGAAAGGGTGGGGGGTGATCTTGGGACTGCAGGGTGAGTGATTGTGTGTGTGAGTGCGATATCTCAGTCATACATGTATGTGGAGAATATCGCTTGATCAGTGGAATATGCCAAAATATGTTTTGTACTAGCTGAAAAGTGCTTCCTGGTTATTGGAATTTCACATTGTAATTCTTCTAATGTACTGAGATGAGCTTGTACGTATTGTGGTTTGGTCTTGTCTAATGTTCTGTTATGACCTTAAAACTGCATAAATAAATACTTTAAAAAAAAAAAAATCTCCTAGAGTTTTGTGTCTACATCTCCTCTGCAGATCTATGCGTCAAACACCTGTGTAGTCAGACCCTTCAGTCATAACCCTGTCTACCTGCCCTTGACTTTCTGTGACCTGCTGAATGTATGCTACATGTAGCAATGGCTGAACACCTTATTGGGGATCCACTGGGCGCCATTTTCAGTCATGAAGATGGTGGCATGGAAGGGTGGCTTTCTTCCTGAAGCTGGTGAAGATTATCACTCACCTTATGGGAAATAATGTGAACATGGCAGGGCCTGAGACATCGCTAGCTGCACCTCCAAAAGCCCACGTAGAGCTATATCTCTCTCTAGACTGCGGAGAAGGAAAGTCTATACATACCATAGTGCTGTTTATTAGTAGTGATGAGTGGCAGGTGCCATATTCGATTTCGACGAAATTCGCAAATATTCAAAAGAATATTCATTTCATATTCATCGAAATCGAATATTCGTCATTATTCTAGTTATCGCGATTAATATGTGATTTGAATAATCGTGTATTGCGATTTTAACTTAAGGCTACTTTCCTATTGGTTTCATATCTAGAATTATAGCGAAGATGACGAATATGACGAATGTATTCTTCATATTCCTCAAAACGAAGATAACGAAGTATTCTACATCTTCGTTTTAGCAGCCTATTCGTCAACTTCGCTAATTCTAGCAATCAAATAGGAAGGTTGACTATAGAGACAACTGTGTTTAATTCGCTATGCGATTATATTACTTTGCTTTTTTTAATAGAATAATTATATTACTTGATAATTATTATAATTATTCTATTTATTAAAAAAATAATAATAATATAATCGCATAGCGAATTAAACACAGCTGTCTCTATAGTCAACCTTCCTATTTGATTGCTAGAATTAGCGAAGTTGACGAAAAGGTTGCTAAAACGAAGATGGAGAATACTTTGTTATCTTCGTTTTGAGGAATATGACGAATACATTCGTCATATTCGCTAATTCTACCAAGCCAAGAACGTCTCCATACTAAAATGTACTGTCGGATTTGAGAATTATGTTGAAATCGCAATGCGATTAATATAACTTGAATTAATCGCATTGTGATTAAAACTTAGCACTGCTATCTTACATATTAGGCTAGAATTAACGAATATGGAATATAGCAGCGGTGCACTGCTAAGTAGAAATCGCAATGTGATTACTCCAAGTTATATTAATCGCATTGCGATTTCAACTTAGAGCTGGGTTTATAATGGGTCAGCTTGCTAGAATTAACAAAGTTAACGAATATGGAATATATTATAGCAGTGCAATGCGATTAATGTAACTTGGAGTAATCGCATTGCGATTTCTACTTAGCAGTGCACTGCTGCTATATTCCATATTCGTTAATTCTAGCCTAATACGTAAGATAGCAGTGCTAAGTTTTAATCGCAATTTCAACGTAATTCTCAAATCTGACAGTACATTTTAGTATATGGAGACGTTCCCATGGTGATGGGGACGCTTCATGAGCACGGAAGTCGGCAGAAGCAGCAACGGGCACTGACTGGAGCAGCCAGGAAGCCAGGAATCCTCAGGACAGGTAAGAACTACTTTTAGGAAGTGGGAAAGAAAAAAATATAACTAAAAAAAAAAAAAAAAAAACAATATTCGAAATAGCGAATTTATAGCGCTATATTCGAAATATTTGTGAATTAGCGAAGTGCTGATATTTGCGATAGAAATTCGCTATTCGAATATTCGCTCTAAACACTATTTATTAGTGGAATGGCAGAGCTGTGTCGGAGGGACTATTTTCTAGGCAGGGGAGTAAGGGGTTAACAAATGGAGACACAGATGATTGGTAGTGAGATGGGATGAGCTATTGCCTACCCACAGAAAGGGAAGAGAGAATCTGAGTAAAAATAAATAAAAAAGATAAAAAAGTAACTGGTTTCTTTGCAATGATATCATTAAAGGGGTTATCCCTCAAGTTAAAAATAAAATATTTGAGTAATGCTCATCCACATTTTAACTTTATCAATTGAAAAAAAAAAACGTTCTCCATTGTTATTCTCACCTTTGTTCTGTTTTTAACCTGACATTATCTGGCAAACGTGTCTCTTCCTTTTCTGTGGGTGGGCAGCAGCTCTTCCAATGTGACCATCAATCGCCTGCATGTCTCAGGAGTGAATAACCTTTTCTCCCCTGCATACAGAATAGTCCCCCACACACAGTCCGAGCCATTCCATTAATAAATAGCACTGTGGTATGTCATGCCCCCTCTGCCGAATTTCCTTCTCTACTGTCTATATAGAGACAGTGCTTATATTTCTATGAATTTAGAAGTACCGATGAATGAATGAAATCAGTGAGATCAGTATGCCCACACTTAGAGGAGGAAGGGAGCAGGAAAGCTACTGAGCATGTGCGTCCACCGCTGAAGGCAGAAGATGGTGGACCAGAAGAAGCAGCAGGGGGCGCTACCAGAGAGGAAAATGTTGTGTACAGAAATCAAACAAACTCTTAGCATGAATTTTGCAATGCTCCATTCATTGCATAGCAATTTGTGGAATACCCCTTTAACATCGACTGTACAGTAAAACCAGTGCAAAGAAGTAACTGAGAAAGGAAAAATCTCCATGTCATAGAAATTTCTAATTAAACTCACAGAGAATCATAAACAATCAACACTCTGAAAGGCTCTAATAGGACGGCGGGGGGTCCCTGCAGAGGCACAACAGTCGACATCACACACCGCAAATACATTGTGACACCAACTTCTCGGTGACTCCTGACAGATTAACAGCTCATGTTCTCTATTTATTATTCTAGACTTTGGTGTTAAATAATTTTCATGGAAGCTGTAAAGTTTCCAGCTCAATGAAATGTATAATTGTGCTATAAAAATGTGTATGTCAGGCTCCACATACTCCGTTCAGATACCTCCGCTTAATTAAAATATTGTATTGTATTTCCATGGGTCCATTTATCATTGCTACTCCATGCCTCTCACAACCAGCACTGAGAAATCTCCCTGCAAAGAACAGATCTTGGATAAACACGCGGGGACCAGCGTACAGAGGGACGGGCGGCGCCACTCTGGCGCAAAAGTGGAATTAGAACTGGTGCTGTCCGAATATAAAAAATGAGGAACGGTATATTAGGGAGCTTTATACTTGGCCAATGAGTTTCTTAATCCCTACTGTAGGCTCTGTAAGTGTTCACAAAAAGAATTCTTAAAAAAAATAATCTTATAGTAATTAGAGCACAGAGAGGAAGAGGATATGTAGCTGCAGAATCTCTCCATCAGTGTGTATGGGACAGAGAGCAGCTGCATGCTGTGAGGATGAGAGGGAGGAGGGGATGTAGCTGCAGTATATCTCTATCAGTGTCTATGTGATAGAGAGAAGCTGCATGCTGTGAGGATGAGAGGGAGGAGGGGATGTAGCTGCAGCATCTCTCCATCAGTCTGTATGTGACAGAGAGAAGCTGCATGCTGTGAGGATGAGAGGGAGGAGGGGATGTAGCTGCAGCATCTCTCCATAAGTGTGTATGGGACAGAGAGCAGCTGCATGCTGGGAGGATGAGAGGGAGGAGGGGATGTAGCTGCAGCATCTCTCCATCAGTGTGTATGTGACAGAGAGAAGCTGGATGCTGTGAGAGATGAGAGGGAGGAGGGGATGTAGCTGCAGCATCTCTCCATCAGTGTATATGTGATAGAGAGAATCTGCATGCTGTGAGGATGAGAGGGAGGAGGGGATGCAGCAGCAGCATCTCTCCATAAGTGTGTATGGGACAGAGAGCAGCTGCATGCTGTGAGGATGAGAGGGAGGAGGGGATGTAGCTGCAGCATCTCTCCATCAGTGTGTATGTTACAGAGAGAAGCTGCATGCTGTGAGGATGAGAGGGAGGAGGGGATGCAGCTGCAGCATCTCTCCATAAGTGTGTATGGGACAGAGAGCAGCTGCATGCTGTGAGGATGAGAGGGAGGAGGGGATGTAGCTGCAGCATCTCTCCATCAGTGTATATGTGATAGAGAGAAGCTGCATGCTGTGAGGATGAGAGGGGGGAGGGGATGTAGCTGCAGCATCTCTCCATTAGTGTGTATGTGACAGAGAGAAGCTGGATGCTGTGAGGATGAGAGGGAGGGGGGGTGTATCTGCAGTATATCTCTATTAGTGTGTATGTGACAGAGAGAAGCTGCATGCTGTCAGCATGAGAGGGAGGAGGGGATGTAGCTGCAGTATATCTCCATTAGTGTCTATGTGATAGAGAGAAGCTGCATGCCGTGAGGATGAGAGAGAGGAGGGGATGTAGCTGCAGCATCTCTCCATCAGTGTGTATGTGACAGAGAGAAGCTGCATGCTGTGAGGATGAGAGTGAGGAGGGGATGTAGCTGCAGCATCTCTCCATCAGTGTATATGTGATAGAGAGAAGCTGCATGCAGTGAGGGTGAGAGGGAGGGGGGATGTATCTGCAGTATATCTCTATTAGTGTGTATGTGACAGAGAGAAGCTGCATGCGGTCAGCATGAGAGGGAGGAGGGGATGTAGCTGCAGTATATCTCCATTAGTGTCTATGTGATAGAGAGAAGCTGCATGCCGTGAGGATGAGAGAGAGGAGGGGATGTAGCTGCAGCATCTCTCCATCAGTGTGTATGTGACAGAGAGAAGCTGCATGCCGTGAGGATGAGAGAGAGGAGGGGATGTAGCTGCAGCATCTCTCCATCAGTGTGTATGTGACAGAGAGAAGCTGGATGCTGTGAGGATGAGAGGGAGGGGGGATGTATCTGCAGTATATCTCTATTAGTGTCTATGTAATAGAGAGAAGCTGCATGCTGTGAGCATGAGAGGGAGGAGGGGATGTAGCTGCAGCATCTCTCCATCAGTGTGTATGTGACAGAAAGAAGCTGCATGCTGTGAGGATGAGAGGGAGGAGGCGATATAGCTGCAGCATCTCTCCATCAGTGTGTATGTGACAGAGAGCAGCTGCATGCTGTGAGGATGAGAGGGAGGAGGGGATGTAGCTGCAGAATCTCTCCATCAGTGTGTATGTGACAGAGATCAGCTGCATGCTGTGAGGATGAGAGGGAGGAGGGGATGTAGCTGCAGTATATCTCCATCAGTGTGTATGTGACAGAGATCAGCTGCATGCTGTGAGGATGAGAGGGAGGAGGGGATGTAGCTGCAGCATCTCTCCATCAGTGTGTATGTGACAGAGAGAAGCTGGATGCTAAGAGGGAGAAGGGTATGTAACTGTAGCATCTCTCCCTCAGTATGCATCTGATAGAAGCTGCATGCTGTGAGTGATGAGAGGAAGGAGAGGATGTAGCTGCAGCATCTCTCCATTAGTGTGTATGTGACAGAGAGAAGTTGCATGCTGTGAGGATAAGAGGGAGGAGGGGATGTAGCTGCAGAATCTCTCCATCAGTGTGTTTGTGAAAGAAACAAGGTGCATGCTGTGAGGATGAGAGGAAGGAGAGGATGTAGCTGCAGTATATCTACATTCGTGTGTATGTGATAGAGAGAAGCTGCATGCTGTGAGGATGAGAGGGAGGAGGGGATGTAGCTGCAGTATATCTCCATTAGTGTCTATGTGATAGATAGAAGCTGCATGCTGAGAGGGAGAAGGGTATGTAACTGTAGCATCTCTCCCTCAGTATGCATGTGATAGATAGAAGCTGCATGCTGTGAGTGATGAGAGGGGGGAGGGGATGTAGCTGCAGTATATCTTTATTAGTGTCTATGTGATAGAGAGAAGCTGCATGCTGTGAGGATGAGAGGGAGGAGGGGATGTAGCTGCAGCATTTGTCTATTAGTGTCTATGTGAAAGAAAGATGTTGCATGCTGTGAGGATGAGAGGGAGGAGGGGATGTAGCTGCAGCATCTCTCCATCAGTGTGTATGTGAAAGAAACAAGGTGCATGCTGTGAGGATGAGAGGAAGGAGGGGATGTAGCTGCAGTATATCTCTATTAATGTGTATGTGATAGAGAGAAGCTGCATGCTGTCAGCATGAGAGGGAGGAAGGGATGTAGCTGCAGTACTGAATATCTCCATTAGTGTGTATGTGATAGAGAGAAGCTGCATGCTGTCAGCATGAGAGGGAGGAGGGGATGTAGCTGCAGTATATCTCCATTAGTGTCTATGTGATAGAGAGAAGCTGCATGCTGAGACGGAAAAGGATATATAACTGTAGCATCTCTCCCTTAGTATGCATGTGATAGATAGAAGCTGCATGCTATGAGTGATGAGAGGGGGAGGGGAATTAACTGCAGTATATCTCCATTAGTGTGTATGTGATAGAGAGAAACTGCATGCTGTCAGCATGAGAGGGAGGAGGGAATGTAGCTGCAGTATATCTCCATTAGTGTCTATGTGATAGAGAGAAGCTGCATGCTGAGACGGAAAAGGATATATAACTGTAGCATCTCTCCCTTAGTATGCATGTGATAGATAGAAGCTGCATGCTATGAGTGATGAGAGGGGGAGGGGAATTAACTGCAGTATATCTCCATTAGTGTGTATGTGAAAGAGAGAAGCTGCATGCTGTGAGGGAGGAAAGCGAGGAGGGGATGTAGCTGCAGCATCTGTCTATTAGGGTCTATGTGAAAGAAACAAGCTGCATGCTGTGAGAATGAGAGGATGGAGGGTATGTAGCCGTATCGCTCCCTTAGTGTGTGTAAGAGAAAGAAAAGGATAATGTAATGCCGGCGACCCCTGCTGGCCACTGCCCTGCTACTTTGGACACACACAGGTGCCATTCCACTAACCCTGTGTTGGTCGTAGGTTTGTCACTCCAGCAGTCGGCCAGGACGTAGTTGTCCCGTGTGTCCTTTGGGGAACATGTATATTGATATTCTTCGTTGAACCTCATCCAATTCTGCAGCACTGTAAGGGTTAACCCCTCCTTCAGTTCTAGGCAGTTTGTAATGTAATAATCAGTTTCTGCTATGTATTATTCACTGTTTGTCTCAAGTGTATCTACCTTGTTAGTCCCTGTGTAAGGTGTGCTGTTCTGTTTGTCTGCCTGTCTATTGGCTTCTGCTTGTTTCCTGACTCTGACCCTCTGCTGCCTGACCTGACCAATGCCTGATCATCAGAATGATCTTTTTCTGTCTGCCCTGACCTCAGATCTTTTTCAGACTCACATGAACTCTGCCTGCCCTGACTTTGGTCTGTTTTTATGTGTTTTGCATGATCCCTTTGTACCCCGCACTGGTGTCTCTGACCAGCATGACTCAGCTGTCAGCTACACTGGGACTACTCCAGGATGTAGCAGCCTGGTGGATCCCCTGCAGCAAAGTTCAGATCCCTGTATAAGGAAGGAGCAATAGTTCTCCTATGTACAATACATGGCTTTCCAGTAAAAAGCAGGGCAGCATTGATTCTCTTACAATATATATATCTTCCTGCTCGTTGGTTTAGCTCATGCACTGTATATTTCTCTCCTTTTATTATTGCATATGAAGTTCCCTCCTTTTCTTCAAACTTTGTCAATGCCATCTTCACCCAGTCATCTTCTTATGGCCATTAATTCTATATTGAGTCCTTGCTATAAAAGCTGTGACTAATACTGGTTTGATTAACCCTAACTGTGGAGCCATTCTGCGACCCCAGATACGGAACGTTCTTGTGTTTTATCCATTGTAGATTGCTTGCTCGGTTTTTACTTGTGTGACCTCTTTTCTGGTACATTAGTTATTCCTCCCATCATTCACGCTCCAGTCCTGCCGTCTGATATAATGAGTGTACAGGAATGGATTATAATGATGCGACTAATAGGGGTTATTGATCTGCAATGTGCCAAAGAAACAAGATGAACATGAGCCGGAACAGTCTAACTCATATTAACCCAGAACATGAGAAAGTCTCCAGGATATGGACCTGGAGCTCTCCATTCATCTCCTCCTCCAGAATTGATCAGTTTTATGAATTCTCATTAGTATAATTTCTACAGGAAAATCTAGATTTTTAGCTCCTGTTCATGTACATCATGGGTTAGGAACCTCCAGCTGCTTCAACTCCTATGGGAGCTACTCTTCAGTAAGCTGCCGGTGCAAGGATTTTTGCCGCCCTAGGCAAGATAAAAATGTCCGTCCGTCCCCCCACATTAGATGATCTGCCCTTACTGTACTGTAGCGGCGGCACGAAGCGCACGGCGTCATAGCAACCAATCATGCTGTGCGCAGTGTATGCTATATGTGCATAACAAACATATTTCACATAAAAACTTACAGTTACTTGGCTTGGCCCTTGGGGATCTCGGACACCACTTCACACTTTGGCTGGGGGATCGGTGTAGAGGTATACTGTATATTGTCGGGATCGGTGTAGAGGTATACTGTATATTGTGGGGATCGGTGTAGAGGTATACTGTATACTGTGGGGATCGGTGTAGAGGTATACTGTATACTGTGGGGATCGGTGTAGAGGTATACTGTATATTGTGGGGATCGGTGTAGAGGTATACTGTATACTGTGGGGATCGGTGTAGAGGTATACTGTATATTGTGGGGATCGGTGTAGAGGTATACTGTATATTGTGGGGATCGGTGTAGAGGTATACTGTATACTGTGGGGATCGGTGTAGAGGTATACTGTATATTGTGGGGATCGGTGTAGAGGTATACTGTATATTGTGGGGATCGGTGTAGAGGTATACTGTATATTGTGGGGATCGGTGTAGAGGTATACTGTATATTGTGGGGATCGGTGTAGAGGTATACTGTATATTGTGGGGATCGGTGTAGAGGTATACTGTATACTGTGGGGATCGGTGTAGAGGTATACTGTATATTGTGGGGATCGGTGTAGAGGTATACTGTATATTGTGGGGATCGGTGTAGAGGTATACTGTATATTGTGGGGATCGGTGTAGAGGTATACTGTATACTGTGGGGATCGGTGTAGAGGTATACTGTATATTGTGGGGATCAGTGTAGAGGTATGCTGTATATTGTGGGGATCAGTGTAGAGGTATACTGTATATTGTGGGGGTCGGTGTAGAGGTATACTGTATACTGTGGGGATCGGTGTAGAAGTATACTGTATATTGTGGGGATCGGTGTAGAGGTATACTGTATATTGTGGGGATCGGTGTAGAGGTATACTGTATATTGTGGGGATCGGTGTAGAGGTATACTGTATATTGTGGGGATCGGTGTAGAGGTATACTGTATATTGTGGGGATCGGTGTAGAATTATACTGTATATTGTGGGGGTCAGTGTAGAGGTGTACTGTATACTGTGGGGATCGGTGTAGAGGTATACTGTATATTGTGGGGATTGGCATAGAGGTATACTGTATACTGTGGGGATCGGTGTAGAGGTATACTGTATATTGTGGGGATCGGTGTAGAGGTATACTGTATATTGTGGGGATCGGTGTAGAGGTATACTGTATATTGTGGGGATCGGTGTAGAGGTATACTGTATATTGTGGGGATCGGTGTAGAGGTATACTGTATATTGTGGGGATCGGTGTAGAGGTATACTGTATATTGTGGGGGTCAGTGTAGAGGTGTACTGTATACTGTGGGGATCGGTGTAGAGGTATACTGTATATTGTGGGGATTGGCATAGAGGTATACTGTATACTGTGGGGATCGGTGTAGAGGTATACTGTATATTGTGGGGATCGGTGTAGAGGTATACTGTATATTGTGGGGATCGGTGTAGAGGTATACTGTATATTGTGGGGATCGGTGTAGAGGTATACTGTATATTGTGGGGATCGGTGTAGAGGTAAACTGTATATTGTGGGGATCGGTGTAGAGGTATACTGTATATTGTGTGGATCGGTGTAGAGGTATACTGTATATTGTGGGGATTGGTGTAGAGGTATACTGTATATTGTGGGGATCGGTGTAGAGGTATACTGTATATTGTGGGGATCGGTGTAGAGGTATACTGTATATTGTGGGGATCGGTGTAGAGGTATACTGTATATTGTGGGGATCGGTGTAGAGGTATACTGTATATTGTGGGGATCGGTGTAGAGGTATACTGTATATTGTGGGGATTGGCATAGAGGTATACTGTATACTGTGGGGATCAGTGTAGAGGTATACTGTATATTGTGGGGATCGGTGTAGAGGTATACTGTATATTGTGGGGATCGGTGTAGAGGTATACTGTATACTGTGGGGATCGGTGTAGAGGTGTACTGTCTATTGTGGGGGTCGGTGTAGGGGTATACTGTATATTGTGGGGATGGGTGTAGAGGTATACTGTATATTGTGGGGATCGGTGTAGAGGTGTACTGTATATTGTGGGGATCGGTGTAGAGGTATACTGTATATTGTGGGGATCGGTGTAGAGGTATACTGTATATTGTGGGGATGGGTGTAGAGGTATACTGTATATTGTGGGGATCGGTGTAGAGGTATACTGTGTATTGTGGGGATCGGTGTAGAGGTATACTGTATATTGTGGGGATCGGTGTAGAGGTATACTGTATACTGTGGGGATCGGTGTAGAGGTATACTGTATATTGTGGGGATCGGTGTAGAGGTATACTGTATATTGTGGGGATCGGTGTAGAGGTATACTGTATACTGTGGGGATCGGTGTAGAGGTATACTGTATATTGTGGGGATCGGTGTAGAGGTATACTGTATACTGTGGGGATCGGTGTAGAGCTATACTGTATATTGTGGGGATCGGTGTAGAGGTATACTGTATATTGTGGGGATCGGTGTAGAGGTATACTGTATATTGTGGGGATCGGTGTAGAGGTATACTGTATATTGTGGGGATCGGTGTAGAGGTATACTGTATATTGTGGGGATCGGTGTAGAGGTATACTGTATATTGTGGGGATCGGTGTAGAGGTATACTGTATATTGTGGGGATCGGTGTAGAGGTATACTGTATATTGTGGGGATCGGTGTAGAGGTATACTGTATATTGTGGGGATCGGTGTAGAGGTATACTGTATATTGTGGGGATCGGTGTAGAGGTATACTGTATATTGTGGGGATCGGTGTAGAGGTATACTGTATATTGTGGGGATCGGTGTAGAGGTATACTGTATATTGTGGGGATCGGTGTAGAGGTATACTGTATATTGTGGGGATCGGTGTAGAGGTATACTGTATATTGTGGGATCGGTGTAGAGGTATACTGTATATTGTGGGATCGTAGAGGTATACTGTATATTGTGGGGATCGGTAGAGGTATACTGTATATTGTGGGGATCGTGTAGAGGTATACTGTATACTGTGGGGATCGGTGTAGAGGTATACTGTATATTGTGGGGATCGGTGTAGAGGTATACTGTATATTGTGGGGATCGGTGTAGAGGTATACTGTATATTGTGGGGATCGGTGTAGAGGTATACTGTATATTGTGGGGATCGATGGAGCTGATGATGTGTTGAGAAAGATTTCAGAATAAGGATTTAGAGAAGGATCAGAGGGAAAGCAGAGCAGGGAGAGGCTGGTGCTGCTACTGGGGGGTCATAACATGGGGGAATAATAAAGCCCATAATACCACCCCAGTAGTAATACTTCTCCTTATAATAGACAGTGCAAAAAATACCCCCTTGTAATGCCCCAGCTTAGCTATTGTCCCCATAGTGCCCCCATAATGTACCAGTATGAAATACCCCTATATAGTGCCCCTACTAAATGCCTCCATAGTGCTCCTCTCCCGCCTTCCTCCTAGTGCCCACATGCTTCATTTGCAGAGCACATCCCCCCCCCCCCACCCCCACCCATACCACATTTCTCCCCTTCCATGGCAGCACTGTTGATGAGGGTATATAGGGTATATCCCAATTCTCCCCCTCCATGACATGGCAGCACAGCTCTGTATTATTATTAATATAAAGGCCCTCTCTGTATAAATAATAATACTAATACAGTGGGGGCTATTAACATAAGAATAGTACAGAGGGGGCCATTATAATAATAATAGTACAGAGGCAGCCTTATAACAATAATAATAGCCCCCCTTAAGTGCTAGTAGTCCCCTTATGTGCCAGTAGCCCCCTTATGTGCCAGTAGCCCCCCTTATGTGCCAGCAGTCGCCCCTTATGTGCCAGTTGCCCCCTTATGTGCCAGTAGCCCCCTTATATGCCAGTAGTCCCCTCTTATGTGCCAGTAGCCAGCCTTATGTGCCAGTAGCCCCCCTTATGTGCCAGTAGCCCCCTTATGTACCAGTAGCCCCCCTAATGTGCCAGCAAGCCCCCCTTATGTGCCAGCAGTCGCCCCTTATGTGCCAGTAGCCCCCCTTATGTGCCAGCAAGCCCCCCTTATGTGCCAGCAAGCCCCCCTTATGTGCCAGTAGTCTCCTTATGTGCCAGCAGCCCCCTTATGTGCCAGTAGTCCCCTTATGTGCCAGTAGCCCCCACTTATGTGCCAGTAGCCCCCTTACGTGCCAGCAAGCTCCCTTATGTGCCAGTAGTCCCCTTATGTGCCAGCAGCCCCCTTATGTGCCAGTAGTCCCCTTATGTGCAAGTAGCCCCCCCACGTATGTGCCAGTACCCCCCCTTATGTGCCAGCAAGCCCCCCTTATGTGCCAGTAGTCCCCCTTATGTGCCAGTAGTCCCACCACCTATGTGCCAGCAGCCCCCCTTATGTGCTCCACACTGACTCCAGTTTGTTTTGTACAAAAAAAAAAAAAAACACAAAAAAACCCCACAAAAAAACACATACTTACCTCCATGGCAGCGATGCGATGCAGGCCTCTTCTGGTCTGTGTCCCGCGCTGTAGGCTCAGGCGGCGCAATGATGTAATCGCGCCTCCTGGACCGGCTTCTGATAGGCTGCCGGCCTAGTGCTGGCTGCCTATCAGATGAACAGGGGACGGGACACCCCTCCGGCCCTCCTCCTGCACGCTCCGCTGCCGCGACTCTGCTCGCTGCAGGCTACCAGCATTGGCTTGAGGCATAATGCCTATTGCCCGCAATTTGGCGCCTGGGGGCGTGGCGACCACACCGGGTGTCTCTCCAGGGACTGGTGTCACCCGGTACGGTCCACACCCCCCTCAGGCGGCGCAGCATGAGAGCGGGGCGCCGCGCTGGCCACCACGTTCCCTTCCAACCAGGTTTTTTTTTTTGTCGCAGGGTTCCGGCAGTGCCCCCTGCTAAATTGCACCCTAGGTGGTTGCCTAGGTCGCCTTACAGGTGGCGCCGGCCCTGGGTAAGCATCCACTACACAATAGACAGAGTAGACTAGTTCTGGTGCTGGAGATGCTACAAAACAGCTGATAGCTGGGGGTGCGGGGTGTTGGACCTCCAGCGGTCAGATATTGTTGGCCTATCCTGAGGATAGGTCATCAATTAAAAGGAATGGGCACTCGCTTTAAACCCAGGAGCAGGAACCTGTATAGAATACAATAAAAATGTAACTGACTCTGTAAGTGTCCCCCAGCACCGCTGCTCCAGTCTCCACACAGCCTGCAGTAATGACATCATGTCCATCCTTCACATGACAAGTGCTTCCCTTCCTTGGCCTCAGCAGTCACTAGTGATGAGCAGGAGGTGCCATATTCGATTTCACGCTATTTCGCGAATATTCGATTGAATATACGTCATATATTCGTCGAAATCGAATATTCATCATTATTATATATATTGCGAATGTTACGCGAATTTATATTCGCATTGCGAATTCAACTTAGAGCTGAGTTCCTAATGGCTGTATTGTTAGAATATAACGAAGATTGAGAATATAGCGCTATATTCGTGAATTCGTAATATTCTAGCAATACAACCATTAGGAACCCAGCTCTAAGTTGAATTCGCAATGGGAGTTTTACAGGTTATATTAATCGCATTGCGATTACAACATAGTCAAATTTGTGAAATCGTGATTCTCACATCCGACAGTACATTTAAGCATGGAGGCGTTCCCATGCACACGGGAAGTCGGCAGAAGTGGCAACGGGCATTGACTGGAGCGGGCAGGGAGCCAGGAATCCTCCGGACAGGTAAGAACAGCTTTTGGGAAGTGGGAAGACAACCAGAGAGCAGCAAGGATTAACAACTTTAAAAAACGAATATTCAAAATAGCGAATATATAGCGCTATATTCGCAATATTCCCGAATTAGCGAAGTGCCGATATTCACAAAAAAAATCGCTATTTGAATATTCGCGCTGAACACTAGCAGTCACGTGCCATTTGAGTGTATGTGACCTCTCAGACCAATCATTGGCTTGTGAAGGTTGAGGTCAGTGACTGGTTGCAGTGGTAAATGATAAATATGATGTCATTGCTGCCAGACCAATGGAAACTGGAGTAGCGGTGCTGGAGCGGGGGGCATTTATGAGGTGAGTAATGTCATTATTTTATACAGATTCCAGCTCTATGCTAATTTTAAGAAATCTCAGAAAGCATCTCGATCTTCTTCTCTTCTTCTTCTCCTAGGAGAACATCGAAGGTTGATGAATAATATGAGAAGGCTGAGAAGCAAACTTTAACTTAAACATGAAGGAAAAAATTAGATTCTACATGTGGTGTTATGGGAGGAGCTTAAATCTGACCTTCCACCTCTCCTGACATGTTTTCTTTAATAAATGCAATATTCCCTTAGAAAATAATAATTTTGCGCATCTATTCTGAAAACTCTGCAATGTGCCATTCCTCTGTTATTCTTCCTTAATAATTATGAATCAATTGACAACTGGGTGTTACCATTCTTCTGATCAAAGTGGGTGTGTCCATGCACAGTCTGATCCTGCCTGCACTGATTGGACAATGCAGAATGGGCAGGGACACACCGCTTTTCACCAGGAGAATGGTGGCACCTAGTTGTCAAAACCTGATTTCCCTATCTAAGAAATTCATACACAAAAATGCCAGTTTCATGTTTTTAGAGCATGGAAAGATAAAGGAGGACCCAGAGGAAACCCAGATATATATGATGATCCCAACAACATTTATCACTGCAGTCTATAAAGCATATTGTAAATGTCTCATGTGGAACCAGGATCCACAAAAAGTTACCTGCAATCTGCTGTTTTATATCCCCTTAAGCCCATTCAGCTGTATGAGGCTTTGTTTTTCAAAGGACAGTTTAAAGTGATTCTGTCACCCAGATCTTGAAAGCTAGCTCTTGTTCTACAAGGACAAAAGAACCACAAGAGAAATGTGTCTTACTTAGTTGATTTGGCTTGTGGGGTTCTCTTTGGGATGCTCTTTATTCATTAGAGAGAACAAAAAATATGCATGAGTATGCCAGGCGACACGACTAGGGATGAGTAAATCGACTTTGGATGAAACATCCAAAGTCGATTTGCATAAAACTTTGTTCCAATACTTTATGGAGCAGGAGCTCCCTACAGTATTAGAATGTATTGGATTAGATGAGCCGAAGATATTGCTTTGCGAAGTCTCGCACAGTGGTGTGCCTAGGGTGTTTGGCACCCAGGGCGGGTCCTTTATCTGGCAATCCCCCCCCCCCCATTACTTTAAAAAAATTGCACCCCCTTACAGTAGTATGCCCACATTGTGCCCTCTTACAGTAGTTTTGTCCTCCCTGGGCCCCTTTCACAGTTGTATTGCCCTCTTTGTGCCCTCTTACAGTAATAATCCCCATTTTCCCTCCTTCAGAGTAATAATCCCCATTGTGTCCCCTTCATAGTAATAATCCCCATTCTGCCCCCTTTATAGTAATAATGCCCACTGTGCCCCCTTCATAGTAATAATGCCCATTTTGCCCCCCTTCACAGTAATAATGCCCATTGTGCCCCCTTAATAGTAGTAATGCCCACCATGCTAGTAAAGAACTCTGTGCTCCCTCCATAGTAGAAATCCCCATTGTGCCTCCTTCACAGTAATACTGGCCACTGTGCCCCTTCACAGTAATAATGCCCACTGTGCCCCCTTCATTGTAGTAATGCCCCCTGTCTCTGTGCAACCTCCAAAGTAGAAATGCCCATTGCACATTTCTCTGAGCTCCTTCCAAAGAAGAAATGCCCATTGTGCCCCCTTCACATTAGTAATGCCTTCTGTGCCGCCTCCATAGTAGTAATGCCCTCTTTGCCTCCAGCTGTTTGAAGAGAGGGCAGCGCTCATATGAAAGCTGCTTTTCTCTGTTCTGTTTACCTGCTCGCCATAGCATTTGCCGTGATGAGCAGGTAAACAGAGCAGAGAAGGCAGCGCTCATACAAAAAAAAAGCAGACAACCCCTTTAAAGACATACTTGGAAAACATTATATACAGCGCTACAGAACATACAGGGTCATACAGCGCCACATACCTCTTACATACAGGGTCATACAGAGCCACATACCTCTTACATACAGGGTCATACAGCGCCACATTCCTCTTACATACAGGGTCATACAGCGCCACATACTTCTTACATACAGGGTCATACAGCGCCACATTCCTCTTACATACAGGGTCATACAGTGCCTCATACCTCTTACATCCAGTGAATTCTCTTCATTGATGTAGATATTCTCTTTCCTCTTCTTCTCCTGTTAGACCAGACCACCATGGTGACTTCTTTCAGTCGCACCTCGTAAAGTTTAACAAATGGACATCTTACTTTCCTACTTTTCTATCATCCTCCCACCTTCTCAACCACCCCATCCTGCCACCCCCAATACTGTGCCCACTGTGCTCCCCAATACTTTCCTGCAGAAACAGTCCCCCTGAAAATACTGGTACCACACAGTACAAAAACACCCCTTTATATTGTGCGCTAGTAATAAAAAAAACACCTTCCTTTCAGATCAGACCCCCATATAAAACCCTAAATGAGACCCCCAATCTCAGACCAAACCCCCTTTAGACCTCTATGTCAGACCCCATATAATACCCCAGTTTTAAACCTCAGATCAGACCCCTATTAAACCTCCATGTAAGACCCCGACCCAATATCAGACCTCAGATAAGACCCCATATAAGACCCCCATTAGACATCCAGACCCCCATATCAGACCTCCAGACCCACATTAAACCTCCAGACCCCCATATCTGACCCCCATTAGACCTCCAGACCCCCAATTAGACCCCCATTAGAACTGTATTAATGGAAGCACTCATTGCATCTGTTCTGGCACCACCCTGAGAGCCAGCACCCGGGGAGGACTGCCCCCCCCCCCCCCCCGGGCATGCCACTGGTCTCGTGAGACTTTACGTAATAACTTCATAAATTAATTTGTACTGTAAAAAACCTTTTCCTGAACTCGGATTCGGTTCCAAGTGGTACCTTGGAACCGAACCCGATTTCGGGAAATTGTTTTTTACAGTACAAATTAATTTATGAAGTTATTATGCGAAGTCAAGCAAGACTTCATGAAGCAATAACTTCGGCTCATCGGAGCCAATACATTCTAATACTGTATGGAGCTCCTGCTCTGTACAGTATTGGAAAGACGTTTTATGCGAATCGACTTCAGATGTTTCATCCGTAGTCAATTTGCTCATTCCTGGACATTACTCTTGATTTCCAGGAAGAGTATATCACAAATAACATATCTTAATTATTCTGACATTAGATAGGATAACCCTTCTTTTCTTTTGTTTAGTAAGACAAGCTAATTTGCATACCTTTGGCTTTCTGGGAAATATATTTAATTTCGTTGTTTTTTTTTTTCAAAACAGAAAATAATGCTAATCTTTTCTCGTGCCAGCCCAATTATGGCATGTGGTTTGCATATATTTTTTCTATAAGCCAAGAGTAGTGCCGCCTGACATACAATACTTATGCTTATTCTTTGGTCTCCCTAATGATAAAAAAAAACACCCCAAAGAGTACCCCACAAGGCAAGTCAACCAAGCAAGACACATTTCATTTGTTCTGGTTCACTTGTCCTTCTAGAAAGTGAACTAAAACTGTATATTTTGTTAAGGGGCATAAGCTTTGCAGGATGTTGTAATTCTTGTGTCTCCCTTTCAGTTGAAGGTTGCTTTGGAGGTATCTCTCTTTGAAGTAAATCCAAAATCGTGAAATAAAATTGCTGAGGGTGTTGTCTGCCTTTGCTACAGTATATTGATGATGCATTATCAGGTGAATAGGAAGCTATATTTATACCTACTTACCGCTACAATCCGCGTCAGATCCACACCAAAAACAGCAAGTAACACCTCCAAGAGACTCTGACACGTGTTTCGCGTCAGCTTCCTCTACTCCCCCTGAGGAAGCTAACACGAAACACTTGTCAGGGTCTTTTGGAGGTGCTACTAGTCGGGTCCGTATTGTGTATATGTTGTGAATCGGGGGAGCCACATGGTTTGATTTTGTATTTATTTATACTTGTTTTCCATCCCACCTTCTCCATTACTTGCAATGCTATAACTTGATGTCCCAACGTGTTTTGTGCACTCTCCATGTCGTTTTGTTTGTCTTTGCCAATTTATGCATCTGTTTATTTGTTTTATCGATTTCAATAAAGATATATTTATGGATATACATTTTTGTATTATATTTGCCCGGGCTTGTCCCATCTAGGAGATATTCATTTTTGACACTTGCGTTCTAACCTTTGCATCTATGGGTTTCTCTTCTGATCTCGTCCCAGGAAAAACTCTGATCATAAAAGACGATTTTCTGATGTAAAACATCCTATTGATGTCAATTCAGTGACACAAAGACTGCAGTGACTTTCATGTGCTCCTCTCCTCCGGGGCAAAATTCCATCAATCTCTATTCGCCGCTCGCAGATGGTCTCGTTTCATGGGAGCGAAAGCTCATATCTCTTCAAATACGTCCACTAATCAGAAAAAAAACTTTACCAAACAGCAATCTGCGCTCGATTAATTACTTCGCTCGTTTTCCTATGCATGAAAGGTCTTGGTTGTGTTCATAGGAAGAACATACTTATACATAATTCAGCCGGGAGTTCCCTGTAGATGTGATTGTGCATAATCAATGTGCTCAGTGAAGGGTTTCTCTTTGACTCTGCTCTCGAAACAATCCCAGCGCTCCTCTGTCTAAATCCATCAATAATGTGTGACTGCATCAGATTTTGTGCGGTTCTTGTAGGGCTATACAAATGAAAAGTCACCGATATAACAGGCGCCAACAGACTAACTGGCATCTGCAACCAAGGCTGGGTTACTGCGGACCATGCATGCTGCATTATAGTGGAGCGCCTGCTGAGCGACAGGGATGATAGTGTCTTTACTGCGCCATGTGCATTAGGTCCGGATAATTATTAGGCTAATCTCTAGTAATGCAATGGCAGATGTCAAAATGTGTTGAATGTGCACTTGACGCCTGTAATATGTGAGCAAGAAGGTGGACCCGCTGAAGCTGCAAACATAATTGACATCAATTTCTGCACAGAAAAAATCCACAAAGTGTACATGAAATTTGGTTTCCACGGGAATCCATGTGGAGGAAAACGCACGTATTCTGCAAGATTAGGGAGATTAGGGAGGTTAACAAGTGGCTCAAGAACTGGTGTAGGAAGGAGAAGTTTGGGTTCCTGGAGAACTGAGACAACTTCTCTGTACAGGCTCTATCGTAGGGATGGGCTGCAACTCAATGGGGAAGGGGCAGCTGTGTTGGGGAGAAGATGATTAGAAGGTTGGAGGAGTGTTTAAACTAGGGATCGGGGGGGAGGGTAATTACATTATAGGATGAGAAGATGGTGCAGATAGAGACCAGGGGCGAGGTAGTGGGACTGGGGGAGGAATGGAAGGTGGGACTAGAACAGTTCAGAAGGAAGGGGTAGGGTAAAAAATACACATAAACCTGTCAAATGTATGTATACTAATGCCAGAAGCCTGACTAACAAGACTGGTGAACTGGAATTAGTGATGCGTGAGGAGGACTATGACAGTGGGAATAACTGAGACATGGCTGGATGATAGATATGACAGTGGTGTGACGAAACCAACTGCGCCACTGGGTTTTGGAGGGGACAGATTGCCAGCCTCTTGCCCCAGGATTATGGGCCCTCTCATCAGCCCATGCTAAACTTAAACCCCATGGCGATTTGACTGTGTTTGTGGCATCTGAGCTCTGTTTGGATATATTGAGCGCTCAGATCCAAGCCATCTGGGGATATGTTAAATGTCTGTGTGTACTGTAAAGGGTGGAACATTGTATATTGAATAATGATGTCTGTCCTATTGTCCCCACGTGTGTATTGGCGATTTCCCTTTGTCCTGAGAGATAATTGAATGAGTCCTCGATTGTCTCCAGGACAGAAGACATTGTGTATTCTCCTGCCTGTGATGATTACATTAACCTGTGTAGGGGAATTGTATCACAGGCAGAGGGGAGGGATATGCTGGGGGTGTCTGTATTGTCCCATTGTGTGTGATTGGCTGCTGTATCCCATGTCGCAGTCTTCCTTCTGGTCCCCTAGGGGAGTGTCCACCAGGTGGGAGACCTGCATGAATACCGGGCAGGTAGCCCTCAATAAAGTTAGAATTCCTGTTTAACCATTAATACGGAGCCTCGTCTCGTACTTGGGGGGAATTTCTAAGTCAGAACGTTCTCTTGCCTGTTCCAGGAAAGGAGGACTTCATATGGTTCCAGTTCGGTGGATTCCAGCGGTTGTGGGTTGCTGTGCTCTTCTCCAGGGGAATCGCCCGAACGGTATTAACCCTCACTATACCGGGTTATACCGTAACAACTGGTGGCAAGCAGCGGGATCGTTCCTACAGCCAGAAGGACAGCAACAGAAGGCACCGTGGATTTTACAATTTGAGGGCAAAGCGTGTCCCAGTACAGCACCAGTATGGAACCACTAGTGGAGTATGATGAGGGTGTCATGGATGACCGAGATGCAGTCCGCAAAGGCATCTGGTACCAGGCACTGGGTATTGTGGAGTATCTGCGGGAAGAGAGGCTCCCCAAGGACGAGCAGCGACAGCAGAAGCGAGTAGCCCTGCGGATGCCCTTCCTAGGAGAGCAGCCCCTGGAAGAGTGGGTAGAAGACCTGAAGCACCTGGTAAGGCGGGAGATGTGGCTGGAAGATGCCTACCAGGCACTCTGGTGGTATGAAGCTCGGTACCTACCCCGGACAGCCGAGCATGACATGCCAGAGGGAGAGGAGTTTGATGGTCCTGGCTTGTTATGGGAGACTTTTTCAGAGCTGGAGTTTGGGAGCCCTACACAAGCCCGGTTCAGGGACCTCTTTGAGTGGCGGGAGAGCAGGTATGACTGGGACGACACTCACAAAATTGAGCAAGACCTGGTCCACCTGGTGACCCGGGAGATGGAGCTGGAACAGGACTACCAGCAGCTGTTCCACTCCAGTGAGAGGGCTCAGCGAGAGAGCAGAGTGTCAGACCCAGGTCCAGAGCCCTTCAGCTGGGAGGATCTTGTGGAGGTCTACTGGGAAGAACCCCAGGTGGCCGGTGGAGATGGGACAGAGGTCTCTCCACCGGTCCTGCAGGGAATTGGGAGCCCAGTCTCCATTCCCCAGCGGCAGGCTGAGTTACAGGGGGCAGAGACAGTCGGTCCTGTCCCCCAGCGGCAGAGTCAAGTGCAGGGAATTGGGAGCCCAGGCTCCATGTCCCATCGGCAGAGTGTCCAGCAGGGAATAGAGAGCTCAGTCTCCTTTCCCCAGCAGCAGGACACTGTATTGGGAGCGGAGACAGAAGGTCTCCCTCCCCAGAGGCTGGAAGTATGTATGGGAGAGGAGCTTGTTACCCCCTCTCCCCAGCGGCAGGCTAAGTTACAGGGGGCAGAGACAGTCGGTCCTGGCCCCCAGCAGCAGAGTGACTTACTGGGAGAGGAGAGCCTTGTCCTCCCTCCCCATCGGCAGAGAGTCCGGCAGGGAATAGAGAGCCCAGTCTCCTTTCCCCAGCAGCAGGACACTGTGTTGGGAGCGGAGACAGTCGGTCTCCCTCCCCAGCGGCTGGAAGCATGTATGGGAGAGGAGCTTGTTACCTGCTCTCCCCAGCGGCAGCCGGATTTTAAGGGAGTAGGGACAGTCGGTCCTGCTCCCCAGCGGCAGTATGTTTTGCAGGGAGAGAAGAGCATCGTCTCCATTCCCCATCGGCCGTGTGATTTACAGGGAATTGGGAGCTCGGTCTCCATCCCCCAGCGGCAGTTTAACGCACCAGGGGAGACAGTAAGCCCCACAACAGTGCAGATGGGACCGTGGTCTCTGCACTCACAGCACAGGGGTAGGGACAGTCGGTCCTGTCCCCCAGCAACAGGGCCATTTAGCCAAAGGGGAGACAGTCGGTCTCCCCCACAGCAGCATGGTGGTCTATCTAAAGGGGAGACAGTGAGTCTCTCCCTACAACAGCAGAGCTGTGTATCTAAAGGGGAGACAGTCGGTCTCCCCTACAACAACCAGGCTCCAACCAGGCTACTTCCGTGGTAGCGCTGGCACCAGGGCAGAGTACCGCTGGTCTCTGCCCACTCAGCAACCCACTCAGGCAGTCTACCAGTCCCCACACAGCTGTAGTGAGGCACATGGACATGGACAGGTTTATCCCTTGCTCAGGTGTAGTAACCATTTATTGTGGGTGGGCTGTACTGCTGTTTCTGTTTTGTGGGTGGGCTGCTGGACTAACAAGGGCACTGACCGGCAGAAGGTCAGATACCCTGTTAGTCTGTTTGGAAAAGGGGAGATGTGTGGCGAAACCAACCGCGCCACTGGGTTTTGGAGGGGACAGATTGCCAGCCTCTTGCCCCAGGATTATGGGCCCTCTCATCAGCCCATGCTAAACTTAAACCCCATGGCGATTTGACTGTGTTTGTGGCATCTGAGCGCTGTTTGGATATATTGAGCGCTCAGATCCAAGCCATCTGGGGATATGTTAAATGTCTGTGTGTACTGTAAAGGGTGGGACATTGTATATTGAATAATGATGTCTGTCCTATTGTCCCCACGTGTGTATTGGCGATTTCCCTTTGTCCTGAGAGATAATTGAATGAGTCCTCGATTGTCTCCAGGACAGAAGACATTGTGTATTCTCCTGCCTGTGATGATTACATTAACCTGTGTAGGGTAATTGTATCACAGGCAGAGGGAGGGATATGCTGGGGGTGTCTGTATTGTCCCATTGTGTGTGATTGGCTGCTGTATCCCGTGTCGCAGTCTTCCTTCTGGTCCCCTAGGGAGTGTCCACCAGGTGGGAGACCTGCATAAATACCGGGCAGGTAGCCCTCAATAAAGTTAGAATTCCTGTTTAACCATTAATACGGAGCCTCGTCTCGTACTTGGGGGAATTGCTACGTCAGAACGTTCTCTTGCCTGTTCCAGGAAAGGAGGACTTCGTATGGTTCCAGTTCGGTGGATTCCAGCGGTTGTGGGTTGCTGTGCTCTTCTCCAGGGAATCGCCCGAACGGTATTAACCCTCACTATACCGGGTTATACCGTAACAACTGGTGGCAAGCAGCGGGATCGTTCCTACAGCCAGAAGGACAGCAACAGAAGGCACCGTGGATTTTACAATTTGAGGGCAAAGCGTGTCCCAGTACAGCACCGGTATGGAACCACTAGTGGAGTATGATGAGGGTGTCATGGATGACCGAGATGCAGTCCGCAAAGGCATCTGGTACCAGGCACTGGGTATTGTGGAGTATCTGCGGGACGAGAGGCTCCCCAAGGACGAGCAGCGACAGCAGAAGCGAGTAGCCCTGCGGATGCCCTTCCTAGGAGAGCAGCCCCTGGAAGAGTGGGTAGAAGACCTGAAGCACCTGGTAAGGCGGGAGATGTGGCTGGAAGATGCCTACCAGGCACTCTGGTGGTATGAAGCTCGGTACCTACCCCGGACAGCCGAGCATGACATGCCAGAGGGAGAGGAGTTTGATGGTCCTGGCTTGTTATGGGAGACTTTTTCAGAGCTGGAGTTTGGGAGCCCTACACAAGCCCGGTTCAGGGACCTCTTTGAGTGGCGGGAGAGCAGGTATGACTGGGACGACACTCACAAAATTGAGCAAGACCTGGTCCACCTGGTGACCCGGGAGATGGAGCTGGAACAGGACTACCAGCAGCTGTTCCACTCCAGTGAGAGGGCTCAGCGAGAGAGCAGAGTGTCAGACCCAGGTCCAGAGCCCTTCAGCTGGGAGGATATTGTGGAGGTCTACTGGGAAGAACCCCAGGTGGCCGGTGGAGATGGGACCGAGGTCTCTCCACCGGTCCTGCAGGGAATTGGGAGCCCAGTCTCCATTCCCCAGCGGCAGGCTGAGTTACAGGGGCAGAGACAGTCGGTCCTGTCCCCAGCGGCAGAGTCAAGTGCAGGGAATTGGGAGCCCAGGCTCCATGTCCCATCGGCAGAGTGTCCAGCAGGGAATAGAGAGCCCAGTCTCCTTTCCCCAGCAGCAGGACACTGTATTGGGAGCGGAGACAGACGGTCTCCCTCCCCAGAGGCTGGAAGTATGTATGGGAGAGGAGCTTGTTACCCCCTCTCCCCAGTGGCAGGCTAAGTTACAGGGGGCAGAGACAGTCGGTCCTGGCCCCCAGCAGCAGAGTGACTTACTGGGAGAGGAGGCCTTGTCCTCCCTCCCCATCGGCAGAGAGTCCGGCAGGGAATAGAGAGCCCAGTCTCCTTTCCCCAGCAGCAGGACACTGTGTTGGGAAGCGGAGACAGTCGGTCTCCCTCCCCAGCGGCTGGAAGCATGTATGGGAGAGGAGCTTGTTACCTGCTCTCCCCAGCGGCAGCCGGATTTTAAGGGAGTAGGGACAGTCGGTCCTGCTCCCCAGCGGCAGTATGTTTTGCAGGGAGAGAAGAGCATCGTCTCCATTCCCCATCGGCCGTGTGATTTACAGGGAATTGGGAGCCCGGTCTCCATCCCCCAGCGGCAGTTTAACGCACCAGGGGGAGACAGTAAGCCCCACAACAGTGCAGATGGGACCGTGGTCTCTGCACTCACAGCACAGGGGGTAGGGACAGTCGGTCCTGTCCCCCAGCAACAGGGCCATTTAGCCAAAGGGGAGACAGTCGGTGGTTATTAACGGTAGATACTCAGATTGGGTCACTGTAACTAGTGAGGTACCTCAGGGGTCAGTACTGGAGGGGCCACTGTCACTAGTGGGGTACCTCAGGGGTCAGTACTGGAGGGGTCACTGTCACTAGTGGGGTACCTCAGGGGTTAGTACTGGAGGGGTCACTGTCACTAGCCAGGTACCTCAGGGGTCAGTACTGTAGGGGTCACTGTCACTAGTGGGGTACCTCCGGGGCCAGTACTGGGGTCAATATATTTATTAATGATCTTGTAGAAGGCCTGCACAGTAAAATATCTATTTTTGCAGATGACACTAAACTGTGTAAAGTAATTAACACTGAAGAGGACAGTTTTCTGCTACAGATGGATCTGGATAGATTGGGGGCTTGGGCAGAGAAATGGCAGATGAGGTGTAACACTGACAAATGTAAAGTTATTCACATGGGAAGGAATAATGCAAGTCACCCGTACATACTAAATGGTAAAACACTCGATAACACTGACAATGAAAAGGATCTAGAAATTTTAGTAAACAGCAAACTAAGCTGCAAAAACCAGTGTCAGGCAGCTGCCGCCAAGGCCAATAAGATAATGGGTTGCATCAAAAGGGGCATAGACGCCCGTGATGAGAATATAGTCCTACCACTTTACAAATCACTGGTCAGACCACACATGGAGGACTGTGTACAGTTCTGGGCTCCTGTGAACAAGGCAGACATAGCAGAGCTGGAGAGGGTTCAGAGGAGGGCAACTAAAGTAATAACTGGAATGGGGCAACTACAGTACCCTGAAAGGTTATCAAAATTTGGGATTCTTTAGAAAGTGCGCTAAGCTTGATAAAAAAATAAAAAATAAAAGAAGTCATTCTCCCCAACCCCCGATGCTCCAGTTCCTATGCTTACTGATCACCTGAAGTTCCACTTCTGATGCATATTAAACCCCTAACTGTTTTGCTGGGGTCCAGCTCCAGCAGTGGGAAAAGCAACTACCTGGAGGGGGAGGGCTGATTTAGATGCTGCTATCTCCTGAATGGTAGCAGCTAGAAACATGCAACTGGTCTTGTTTGAAAGCTGACAGTCCAGGCTTAAGAAAAGAAAAATGACAGCTAAAGTCCAGGCAACAGAGGAGAAATCACAGTTAGAAATCGAGTTGGGAATAATTGCAACCTGTTTTTAGTTTCACTTTCAGCTTCATTCACAGCATCCAAATTTCTATCAGTTATATATTCCCCTGTACTGAACATCTGAAATGTCAGCTTTCAAACAAGAACATTTGCATGTTTCTAGCTGCTACCATTCAGGAGATAGCAGCATCTAAAGCAGCCCTGCCCCCCTTCAGTTAGCTACTTTTCCCACTGCTGGAGCTGGACTGGGGCAAAACAGTTAGGGGGTTAATCTCCCTCCGCTCCTCTTTCGATGCTTACAGATCCCCTGATGTTCCTCTTCCAATGCTTACCAATCATCTGCTGATCCTGTTCTGAAACTTACTGGGTTCCCAGCAGACTCTACTCAACACACAGGAAATTACTGACGATGCTTGTTCAGCCAATCACAGGCCGCGGCAGTAATGCTCCTGAGCCAGTGATTGGCTGAACAGGCTCCTCCAGGCACAATGTGTGTTGAGGTGAGACCAGAAAGTAGAGTCCTGTGGGAACCCAGTAAGTACTGGAACAGGAGCATTGGGGATAGGTGAAAACAGTTATTTTAGTTATGCCACTTTGATCATTTTCTTAAGAATTATTCCCCCATGGACAACCCCTTTTTATGACAATCTTGTTCAATTTAGACAACACAGCATTATGTTACCACAATTTTTATAAAATATTGTTTAGATCAACGTCGCACAACTTGTTTTAATAGAGTCTGAGATAATTGACCACTAAAATCCTGCTTAAGATAGAGAGATGTGAGATGGATGATAGATAGATAGATAGATAGATAGATAGATAGATAGATATGGGATGGATAGATAGATAGATAGATAGATATGGGATGGATAGATAGATAGATAGATAGATAGATAGATAGATAGATAGATAGATAAGGACATTTCACAGCACTTCCCAAAAATAGATACGTGATATTTCACCAGATGCAATGTTTCGGTTCTCCCTTTGGAACCTTTTTCAAGTAGTGACCATAATGGTTTGACAGGAGGATCACCGCCACAGCCACTGGCACCCCTTTTTTTCAACTTTTTTCTACTATTTTTCTATTGTCTGCAGTGCTGCCCAGCCGTATTGACTTTTAGATAGATAGATAGATAGATAGATAGATAGATAGATAATGGGTAGATAGATAGATAGATAGATAGATAGATAGATAGATATGCTCTAATTGTTTTCTCTGTCACAGTTATAGACTAATAATACACACAGTGTTACTATTAATGGCTTTTATCACCTCCACCAAACTTTTGCTATAGATGGAATAAGGAACTTTGGACCATTCCTCCCTACAAATGCGCTTCAATCAATCCTTATTTTCTGGGATGCCATGTGTGCAGCACGGCATCTGACAGGTTTATGGTCTGGGCTCAGATATGGCCATTTTATTTAGTTGATTGACTTGTGTGTCTTAGATCATTGTCTTGTTACAACACCCAAAATCCAAACACTGCCGACCATCTTGTTTCCCAGAGACAACCTGAATGTCCCACAGTGCTTCTGGGAAATGTTCTATGGAGAGATAAAACAAAAGGTGAAGGTTTCATCACAAGAACACTACATACCAACTCCAAAACCACATCCCAACAGTAAAGCATGGTGGACGGTGTGTCATGTGTTGAGGCTGGTGGAGGAGGCATCATGGTTTGAGGTTGGTGATGGGAGAATCATGACCTGGGACTGATGAAGGGTTCAACATGGTTTGGGGCTTGTTAAAGCATCATCATGATCTGGAACTTGTTGGGGAGATCATGGCTTGGAGTCAATGGAATGAGCATTAAGTTTTGGAGCTGCTGGAGGGAACATCAGGGTTTGGGTCTGGTGGAGGGGACATCATGTTTGTTTTAGGGCTGGCTTAGAGTGCATCATGGTTTGTGTCCAGAGGAGGGAACATCATGGTTTAGGGCTAGTAGAAGGAACATCATAGTTGGGGACAGTGGAGGGAATATCACGGTTGGGGCCAGTAGAGAGAACGTACATTATGGTTTGAGTATAGAGAGGGCATCATGGTTTGTAGAGCTGCTTGGCTGGAGATTAGTGGTGGAATGTTTTAATTTTGAGACATTGTAATTTTCTAGATTCCAAAGATGTTAATATTTACCTCACAACTATGACTTTTTATATCATTTATAAAAATTATAACATAGTCTTGCACATTCTGACCTGCCACATTGCTTTTCAGGGTTAACTCTGTTTCACAAAACCGGAAAACCATTTTGCCTTTATTTGCCCTTTGGCACCTGTTCCCTAGAGCTGGAGACTGAAATCTGGATTTGAGAGTCAGTCATATATGTAACATGACAGGAAACACGTAAATCATTTCCAATTGGGTGACAAGACATATCTGCAATACAGAGAATTTTAGTTTAGCAGAAATCTGTCATTCTCACTTACCTATGGTAAATGAAATGGTGTCTGTGGTAAGGCCCTGGGATAAGTGAATCCGTAGCATACTGTAAGTCTACTATGCAAGAAAAGTAAGTGAGCCCCATGTTATGATAAGGCTAGTAGAGTGAGCTGCTTATCATAGTTTCTCTTTAGTCAGTCTTCATGGATGCATAGATTTCTAACATGGATTGTCTTTTTCCAGTAATTGTCAACTATAAGTCATTGCAGCCCTTCATATGCAATGATGTAGGTGGTGCACCTAGCCTTTCTGCTGCCAGAGGCGGAAACTGAAACTTCCCCTCCATGCCAATTTCTTAACCTAACCCGTTTGCCACAATGAAAGCGCTCATTGGCCATGGCCCTTCTGCTGCCCCTCTCTTGCCTCTACCTGGTGTTGCCTGAGGCGATCGCATTACCTGGCCTCATTGGTGGTGCACCCCTGTGTAGATGGCAATGGGCCTCTGTCTCGAGGACCCCAGTGCAGCTGCATCGGTAAGTATGAGATGTGTCCAATTATAAATGGATCTAAGATGGTTCTAGAATAGATTCAAGATGTCTGCCAAGGACCCTCGATTAGTTCACCACCCCAGGAAGAGTCGATATGCGACATACCCTCCGAGTTTAGATATTATGTGCTAAGTGTTCGCTTTACAGCCAAGGCTATTGATTCCTATTTCTTACCAGTTCGCTTTTGTTTCCATGTCAACCTGTAATTATACGAGTCCTCCGGTTCGGGAAGGGAATCATAAAGGAAGCCTATTATGACACCGCTTACAAATTGGGAAATTAAATATCGAGAGTGAGTGCAGATCTAGTTACTGGGCCGCAGATGGTTAATTGCATCCGGTCGCTCATAAGCCCCCAGCCGTGGCTCTATAGAATACAATAAATTGACGGTAGAAATTGATGGGCGATCCCGTATCCGACCTCTGGTCATTTGCATATATATAGCTTCTAAAATTCAATATAATTCGCCAATTGTTTTCTCTCTGAATAATATTTAATGCACATAGATAAATCATACAGATATGACACACATATATATTAATGGCCAACCGGCTACAAAGTATCTTTTATTGTATCGATGACTGCAAGTCTAAGAATAAATGATCCAAGGGTCCAGGCTAAAACATTATGTACAGATTCATCCCCATTTCAGGTAACAGTTTGTGCCCTATAAACCTACAATGTATTTCCTGTGACACCGATAATATAGGACACAATGTATCACAGAAATAGAACAACATCTGCGGCGCCTCATTACTTCACAGCCATGCCGTCCTGCATTAGAGGCAGCCAAGGCTATGCTTTCCACAAAGCTAGGTGCCACAAATAAGGTTTCCCTATTCATCTTCTCCATGGGTAGTGGCAACCTGTACACGGCTCCATCTCCCCAGGGTCCTTCACAGGAGTAAATTATGGGAAGAAGAAAGCAACGGAGGACCACACTGTCATCTGTCTTGTTACCGGGATGACATGCTGACATGAACTTCCATGCCCAAGCTAATCGGCCCACCTACCTCTATGTCTACTACTGGTGTAATGGCTGGTTGTGATGACCCTGAGAAGTCACCCCTGCTTGGAATACTCACATGTAGCAATTCATTACTTGGTATATGCCATTATAAAGCTCCTCTTTGGGGTGAAATATCTTTGTTGTTCAGAGGTAATTAGCAAGTGACACACTTTAAAGAGGTTGCCCAGTGTAGAAAGCCCATTCCCATAGAGCCTGTGAGGGATTTCTGAGTTAATCCATTGTTTACAAGTTGATTCTTACTTCTCATACAGAGTAGAGACAGGCAGGATTGCCAACCAGAAGTGTTATTTTTTTTTTGGACAACTTATCCCAAAATCATTTTTTTACGAACAAATTGGAAAACCATAATGATTGATAAAGATTCTAACTAGTATGTCTGTAGCTCAATATATTGATAAAAACTCATTACTAGCATTTACTGTGAGCTGAAAAATGATAAATACCACCAAAAAATCTACTTAAGTACCACCAGCCTCAAAAGAAAATATAATCGAGGGCACAAGAAAAAAGTTACTTAACTGTCCAGGCTCCAGCAGCACGATTCTCAGCTGCGCCGGTAGAGACGTGCTGCTGAGCCACGCCCCCTGGTGACGTGACAGCATCTTTAGTGCAATACTCTGTTTTTCCCTGCAGCGAGCATGTGCTGGAGGAGACTAGCAGCGGGCTGATTGCTCAGCTGCTCTATTACTAAGTGCTAAGTACTGACTAATGGAGCGCCAAGTCATGGACCTATCGGGTTCTGATCAAGGGACTCCGTGCTCTATTTAAATCCCATTCTGGCCATACAACAGTGCCAGTGATAGTCTCTGACTGACTAGCTCTGCTTCTGGTTCCTCATTCCTGCACTTATTGGATTGCTCGTTCCTCTGACACCGGCTTGTCTTCTGACCACTCTCCATGTTTTGCTTAGTACAGTGTTTACTGCCTGGGTCTAAACGACTTATGTACAACTCTGGTATTGTGTTTATCTGTCTTTGTTGTTTGTCCATCTCTGCATTTAAATAGTGTAGGGACCGTCGACCAGTTGTGGTCTAGATATCTAGGGCTTGTACTGCAAGTAGGTAGGGAAAGTAAGCTGGGTTCTAGCCTTCAGCCTACTGTCCTTGTCTTTCCCTACTGCAGTTGTAACAGTAATACTTAATTTCACCCGTGGTGGTGCTGCATGGACACAGAACAATTATTTCCATCTTTATTTAAATACTAAATTAAAAACTATTCATTAGTTGATCCTGCACAAATATGACATCACAAACCCTGACAATGCTATATCATCTGGCCAGAGCAGGAAATTCATATATTTAGATTAGACATGAACAAATCAATTCTAAATAAATCAAATTTTTTATACATTTTAACAATTCACACACTAAACAAATCCAATGTTTTAACAATTTGTTTTGAAGGAATCGTGTAGAAACGCTGAACATCGCTATTTTAATGTGAATATTGGCAGGGAAAACCATTAGGGAGGAAGAAGATGGAAAATCATAGGACACTGGGAGGAAGTGGGAGGGGGCGTGTCCTGATTGGCTCAGAGGCTGACAGACAGCCTAGATCAGCAGCAATCAATGAGAAGTGGAAATGAAGCTTGTTATACTAAGACAGAAAAAAATCGCCATTCTTTGTTCAGCTTGCGACATAGAAAGGATGTGTTGCAGCAGATTTTAGGGAATTTGATCAGGGAAAGCTTTGAGGATGAAGACATTTTACAGCAATAATTACATTGTGATATATGTCTTAGTGAATACATCACTGAGGCAGACCATATAGTTCAAAGATATTTTATTTCAAAAACTGCATTACCAAATTAAATTGTCAATAGCAGTGTGCAGTGTGTTTGTGGAAGGGGAAATACATTTCATTGTGCCTCTGTCTTTAAATTATAGACACTTGGAATTATGCCAGTACCATTTAATAATCTGTGCACTAAATCCATGGCTTTTCATCTATAGGAAACTTGTAACTTTTCATTTATGAAAACTGAAGAGTGGAAAATGAATGACAACATTATTGTTAAAAACAAAGAGGATGGGATTGTGTACTGGATGGCTCACTCCTCCTCCGTCATAGCAGGTTGATGTAGGGGTCACTGCTGAGTCAGACACTGTGCCTTGGAGCCAGGTGTCACAGCATTCCTCCTACTCCTTCTCCTTGCAACCCCAGAGAAGCTTTTTTGCATCCACTCAGTCTTCACTCCCCCCTACTAGTGGGGTGCCTTCTTTTTTCCTAAGAGGAGCCCATATGCTATGGAAGGAAGTCAAGATAGTCTACCTGTTGATGACTTGTGTGAGAACAGTCAACATTTGGACTGCCATGAGGACCTCATGCATAGCTGTCTTGGTGGTGGTAGTAGTTACAGCCAAAGCCACTGTGGTAGTTATAGCGACAAAGCAAATACAGAGCACAGAATCAGTATAGGGCTAAGTAGCTCAAGATAAAAGTGGTGGAGCAGGTGAGGTTGACAATAAGTGTGTGTTGGGCAGGACCTGGGAGCCTTTATTATGGTCAGCTTGAAATCTTGTGATGACGCTGATACTGTGGGTCCCACAGGCTCAAAATGTGCCAGACCAAAGCCAATCCCAGCTGCCGCAAGCTCTGTGCAGTGTGTGTGAGTATCTCCCAACTGGCAGTTTATTTCCACAGTGCAGGAACACAAAAGGATTTCCATGCACAAGATTAAATTAAGCTGAGGACGTTCAAACACAAACATAGGCAGCAAGGCTCACAGTATATGAAGTGGCATCCATTGGGAAAATAGAAGTGGCCACAAGTTACCAGAACAAGAGTGTCCTCCTTCTCCCAGTCTCCAGGCCACATCCACGTGCCGCACAGTGTCAGTGTCATTCTCATAATCAGTTACTGCTTCCCGTGCACAGATTCCTACTTCTCCTTCGCTCCAAAGCCAGGTCCTAGTGAGACCTCCACATTTGGGTCAGCCTGGCTCCATCACTTGGCACTTATCTGCCTCCTCTGCGTCCTCCATGGACATCCTCCCGTCCCCAACAGCAGCAGAGCACAGTGTCACTCCAGTGGCAGCTTTTCATCCTCATCCTCATCCTCATCCTTCATTGGAGTTTATCCTTGTGGGTCCCCAACAGCTATATGCATTAGCTGGTCTTCGTCCGCCGTCATCCGATGCTGTATGAGCGTCAGGGTCTTTTCTAAGATATATATGAGGGGAATGAGGAGGAGGAGTAATTTGTGCAGGAAGATGAGGCCGATGATGATAATGAAAACACTGGCCATGATGGCCAATCATCTCATTGGGGGGTGGAACAGGAAAGAACTGGCTCCTCGGGCATGCTGGCCAAAATAGGGACCTGTATGCTTGCTTGCTTACTACCATGACAGGCGTATCATTAACATCAAGCAGTCTGATGATTACTGGATAGCTATCCTTTTTGATTCTCGTTATCAAAGCAAAATGAGGGAATGATTTCCTTCCCCCAAAAGGGAGGCCAAATTACATTATTACTAGGAAACACTGTGTGTGCAGCTTGTCGCAGCTTTCAGAGTGCAGATACCTGCCGCGAACATGTCGGAAAGGGAGACCACTCTCCCATTCCCCGCAGAATCACCCATCTAATGCCATCTCTGCTACTAAAAGCAGCAGAAGCTGCAGCTGCCAGTTTGGAGAGTTTTTTCCATGTACTGCACCAGGCTGAGGCAAATCAGCAAATAGAGACCTACCACCTAAACACCCAGGTTCAAGTCTTCCTACACGCTGGCCTTTCTATGGCGCATACCGTATTCTCTGACCCTATAGATTTCTGGGCATGCAGACTGGACCAGTAAGCAAACTGGCTCAGTAAGCTCTGTCATGTCTCGTGCCCAGCCTCCAGTGTCATCCTGGAGAGGGTTTCCCTCGCTGTAGGGGGCCTGGTGACACCCAAACGGACCAAGTTGTCCTCCACCAGCTTCCAAAACATCACTTTTGTCAAAATGAATCAAGCCCGGATTCAGGGCGATTTTCACACTCCTCTGGCTGAGGCCGATAAATAGATCTAGCCTTGCTGACAGTGCCCCATCTTGCCATTGCTGATATCTGCCTGACTTTTTGCCTCCCTGACTATCGTCATATTGTCTGCCTACCATCATGTTCTGTAAGGCTGCTGCCACTGCCACCATCATGCCACTGCTGCTGTCTGCCCACTAAAATGTTTGGTACAGTATGGGTGCTGCTGCCACTGCAGTTACTATAAAAGCTTTGTATTTTTCTTTCAAGATAACATCTTTTCATAAAAATCTGAGACCTAAGAGACCTCACAGTGTTGTATACCAATTTTCAGGCCAGTTGAAGCATATTTGATTTGTGTAGAATCAATTCGGACATCTGAGAAATCGGACTCAAAATGTATTTCAAGAAATTTACTCAGTCAGTTCATAAGGAATTCATCAAGACAGGAAAGCCACTTTGACAACATATGCCTACAATATAATAGGAAAATGGAGTTTAAAGGGGTATTTCCATCTGGGACATTGATGGCACATCGGTAGCATATGCCATCAGTGTCGGTGTAGGTCTCACCTCTGGGACCAGCTCCTATCTCCAGAATGAGTCTCCAGAAATGAACAAAAATCAGCTGCACACGTGTGGCGTACTCTCAATTTATTACTATGGGACCAAATATTTAAGGTTTTCATTCCCTTGGTTCTGTGACCACATGTGTCCGGGAAGAGGTGTTAGTGTTAGTGCCCTGGGCTTTCTGCACTGATTGCTTCCCAGCCCTTGCCCTTGGGTCTGAGTGACAGCTCTGGTGGTCTTAATTGGGAAGGGAAGGGTCTGGGAAGTGCACAGTGCACTGAGATTGAAAGGACCACCTTCTGGATACTTGCCATCATGGGCCAGAATTTTTCAAGACTGATTTTCTAGAATTGAGCTCTAATGTATGGCAGTTTTTGATGTAAGTTAAAGCAAATCTGGTGCACCATAGGAGGCCCTCGCTCTAAGTTCAGCAGACACCATGCCAACTTTTTAAAAAGGTGGTAAAAATGTTCTGCTGTTGTACAAAAGGTTCTTGCACAAAACATAATGCTTTTTTTTTTTTTTGCAATTTTTCTGCCACATGGGCGTTGGTGCAATTTTGCCAAATCACTCTAGGCATGTCTGCTCCATTTTCTCTTGGTGTGGCTGTCAGCAGTTGTGGGGCTCCTTTTAGAGTAGTCCATAAAACGTGCTCTTCCTGCCAAGGACCCAATATTTTGACTGGATTTAACTTTTTTTTTTTTTTGACTAAACCGTGAATTGATCTCTACCATGAAATTCTTTATTTTCCAGCCTTCATCATCCTCTCTGTGCCTTCCCAGTAATGGCCATTACATATGGTGCCCGTCGAAGACACATTCATGACAATGTACGGCTGGTGGAGGTGACTTTAGTTTATAATATAACAAAATAACAATGTATAAAAGATAATGAGAAAAAAAAATCCCCTGGAAAGAACAGGTGTAACAGAAGCTGCTAATCCGAGCAGCTGTCATGTAATAATTAAGGTAAAATGTTTCTTTAACAAAGGTAATCCGGCAGATACACGCCTGCATAAATGCATCGCTAATGGGGAGCGCTGTGTGCGAATGTCACAAAGCAATTGCTCCAATTTACCCCTTACCAACGAACCTTACGGTTCATTTTTGCCTTCTAAGGCCTCTTTCACATGGGCCTCACGTTTGACGCCCGGATAGGATGCAGGTGCATTGCGGGAAAATGCGCGATTTTTCCGCGTGTGTGCAAACTTTTGTAATGCGTTTTGCACGCACGTGGGAAAAATCGCCATGTTTGGTACCCAGACCCGAACCCGGACTTCATCACTGAAGTCCGGTTTCGGGTTTAGTATTGAGTATTTTATTATTTTCCCTTATAACATGGTTATAAGGGAAAATAATAGCATTCTCAATAAAGAATGCTTTGTAAAATGTGGATAAGAGGTTAAACATAAAAAACTTAAGTCACCTTAGCCACTTGATCGCGTAGTTGGCGATCTCTCTTCTCTCTTCAAGCATTAGCTGTAGTCTAAAGGACCCGTGATGGACCATGTGATTGGACCATGTGATGTGACGTCATCACAGGTTCTTTAGACTGCAGCTAATGCTTGAAGAGAGAAAGGAAAAATAAATCAGTGTGGGACAGCACCATCGGCGGCCAGATGGCCGGTAGTCTAGGATGTGGCGGTGCCCGCGATGTCAGGTCCTGACTTGAAGAACCCCTCTAATGGTAACAGATGAAAGAAGATCGCAGCACTCCAAGGTCTTCTAATTTTCAAAGTTTATTCCACCACGTGAAATGCGACGTTTATGCTTGATAAAGACCCCCCCTGGGTCGAAACGTCGCATTTCACGTGGTAGAATAAACTTTGAAGAGAGAAGAGAGATCGCCAACTACGCGATCAAGTGGCTAAAAAGATTAAAATATACAAATCGCCAGGACCGGATGGCATACACCCCCGTATCCTAAGGGAATTAAGTGATGTCATAGCCAGACCTTTATTTCTGATATTTGCGGACTCTATACTGACAGGGAATGTTCCACAGGATTGGAGCATAGCAAATGTGGTGCCAATATTCAAAAAGGGTCCAAAAACAGAGCCTGGAAATTATAGGCCGGTAAGTTTAACATCTGTTGTGGGTAAACTGTTTGAAGGGTTTCTAAGAGATGCTATTTTGGAGTATCTCAATGAAAATAAGCAAATACCTCCATATCAGCATGGCTTCATGAGGGATCGGTCATGCCAAACGAATTTAATCAGCTTCTATGAGGAGGTAAGTTCTAGACTTGACAGCGGCGAATCAATGAATGTCGTATATCTGGACTTCTCCAAAGCATTTGACGCTGTACCACATAAAAGGTTAGTATATAAAATGAGGATGCTCGGACTGGGAGAAAATGTCTGTATGTGGGTAAGGAACTGGCTGAGTGACAGAAAACAGAGGGTGGTTATTAACGGTAGATACTCAGATTGGGTCACTGTCACTAGTGGGGTACCTCAGGGGTCAGTATTGGGCCCTATTCTCTTCAATATATTTATTAATGATCTTGTAGAAGGCCTGCACAGTAAAATATCTATTTTTGCAGATGACACTAAACTGTGTAAAGTAATTAACACTGAAGAGGACAATTTTCTGCTACAGAGGGATCTGGATAGATTGGAGGCTTGGGCAGAAAAATGGCAGATGAGGTTTAACACTGAGAAATGTAAAGTTATGCACATGGGAAGGAATAATGCAAGTCACCCGTACATACTAAATGGTAAAACACTCGGTAACACTGACATGGAAAAGGATCTAGGAATTTTAATAAACAGCAAATTAAGCTGCAAAAACCAGTGTCAGGAAGCTGCTGCCAAGGCCAATAAGATAATGGGTTGCATCAAAAGGGGCATAGACGCTCGTGATGAGAACATAGTCCTACCACTTTACACATCACTGGTCAGACCACACATGGAGGTACTGTGTACAGTTCTGGGCTTCTGTGAACAAGACAGACATAGCAGAGCTAGAGAGGGTTCAGAGGAGGGCAACTAAAGTAATAACTGGAATGAGGGATCTACAGTATCCTGAAAGGTTATCAAAAATATGGTTTTTCACTTTAGAAAAAAGACGACTGAGGGGAGATCTAATAACTATGTATAAATATATCAGGGGTCAGTACAGAGATCTCTCCCATCATCTATTGATCCCCAGGACTCTGACTGTGACGAGGGGACATCCTCTGCGTCTGGAGGAAAGAAGGTTTGTACACAAACATAGAAAAGGAGTCTTCACTGTAAGAGCAGTGAGACTATGGACTCTATACTGTAAGAGCAGTGAGACCATGGACTCTTTACTGTAAGAGTAGTGAGACCATGGGCTCTTTACTGTAAGAGCAGTGAGACTATGGACTCTTTACTGTAAGAGCAGTGAGACTATGGACTATTTACTGTAAGAGCAGTGAGTCTATGGACTCTATACTGTAAGAGCAGTGAGACTATGAACTCTATACTGTAAGAGCAGTGAGACTATGGGCTATATACTGTAAGAGCAGTGAGACTATGGACTCTTTACTGTAAGAGCAGTGAGACTATGGACTCTTTACTGTAAGAGCAGTGAGACTATGGACTCTATACTGTAAGATCAGTGAGACTATGCACTCTGTACTGTAAGAGCAGTGAGACTATGGACTATTTACTGTAAGAGCAGTGAGACTATGGACTCTATACTGTAAGATCAGTGAGGCTATGCACTCTGTACTGTAAGAGCAGTGAGACTATTGACTCTATACTGTAAGAGCAGTGAGACTATGGACTCTATACTGTAAGAGCAGTGAAACTATGGACTCTTTATTGTAAGAGCAGCGAGACTATGGACTCTGTACTGTAAGAGCAGTGAGACTATGGACTCTTCACTGTAAGAGCGGTGAGACTACGGACTCTTTACTGTAAGAGCAGTGAGACTATGGACTCTTTACTGTAAGAGCAGTGAGACTATGGACTCTATACTGTAAGCGCAGTGAGACTATGGACTCTATACTGTAAGAGCAGTGAGACTATGGACTCTGTACTGTAAGAGCGGTGAGACTATGGACTCTATACTGTAAGAACAGTGAGACTATGGACTCTTTACTGTAAGAGCAGTGAGACTATGGACTCTTTACGGTAAGAGCAGTGAGACTATGGACTCTTTACTGTAAGAGCAGTGAGACTATGGACTCTTTACTGTAAGAGCAATGAGACTATGGACCCTATACTGTAAGAGCAGTGAGACTATGGACTCTTTACTGTAAGAGCAGTGAGAATATGGACTCTTTACTGTAAGAGCAGTGAGACTATGGACTCTATACTGTAAGAGCAGTGAGACTATGGACTCTTTACTGTAAGAGCAGTGAGACTATGGACTCTATACTGTAAGAGCAGTGAGACCATGGACTCTTTACTGTAAGAGCAGTGAGACTATGGACTCTTTAGTGTAAGAGCAGTGAGACTATGTACTCTTTACTGTAAGAGCAGTGAGAATATGGACTCTTTACTGTAAGAGCAGTGAGACTATGGACTCTATACTGTAAGAGCAGTGAGACCATGGACTCTTTACTGTAAGAGCAGTGAGACTATGGACTCTTTACTGTAAGAGCAGAGAGACTATGGACTCTTTACTGTAAGAGCAGTGAGACTATGGACTCTTTACTGTAAGAGCAGTGAGACTATGGACTCTTTACTGTAAGAGCAGTGAGACTATGGACTCTTTACTGTAAGAGCAGTGAGACTATGGACTCTTTACTGTAAGAGCAGTGAGACTATGGACTCTTTACTGTAAGAGCAGTGAGACTATGGAACTCTCTGTCTGAGGAGGTGGTGATGGTGAGTACAATAAAGGAATTCAAGAGGGGCCTGGATGTATTTCTGGAGTGTAATTATATTACAGGCTACAGCTACTAGAGAGGGGTCGCTGATCCAGGGAGTTATTCTGATGCCTGATTGGAGTCGGGAAGGAATTTTTTCCCCTTAAGTGGGGAAAATTGGCTTCTGCCTCACAGGGTTTTTTGCCTTCCTCTGAATCAACTTGTAGGAAACAGGCCGAACTGGATGGACAAATGTCTTTTTTCGGTCTTATATACTATGTTACTATGTTACTATAATTCAACCTAATGCAAAGAATGAAGTAACTTCCCCAGGACTACCAGACTCCAAATGTATGCTGGCTTTATTCATCACATGTGAAGAGGTATCTCCCAGATATCCAGCCATTGGTTATTTTCCCTTCTAATGTCCCAAGGCTTGTTAAAAAGTTGGATTTTGACTCATAGGAAGCCACTTCTGCAAGGCGGTGCTAGTGAGATGGTTCTCTTTCCCTGGGAGATACCAAAGTCAAGCAAACTCCTGCAGAACGAGAAATGTGCATAGATTCAGCAGGTTACAAGAAGGGGCTCTATCTCATCCGGAAGCTTCTGGTTGCTTTAGTGGGAGAGGCCTAAACAAGTCTGTGCAGCACAGGGAGCAGTCTGTGGTATAGCTTATACTCTAGAATGTCCTATGATAAATGGAGCTTCACAAATTCATAACTAACGCACACATCTGATTAATGGGATGGTTCTGCAAGAAGAGACGTGTTCATTGCTTCATCAACATAGATAAATTAGACATTAAAGGGTTTCTCCAAAAGTTCAACACTGGTTGTCTATCCTTAGGATCAATGTTTGACCAGTTTGGTCCAACCTCCAGGACCAGGTCTGGTTAGCATAATGTAAGGTTGCAGCGCTCATGCTGCTTCCATATACCGCTTGCACCAGCGCAGAAGCTCGTATTTACAGGCTGCCGTCCCTCATGCATTTAATTCATGCTGTGGAAAACATTTGCATGTGAATTCTAAATAAAATACAGCATAATAATAGAGGAGGTGGAGGCACAACCCTGCGAGGAACATCAGTGTAATGAGAGCCAGCCTCTGGGGGAATAATGTCAGGATCCCACGCACGCTAAGTGCAGGCCTTCCCGTGCATATAATTACATAGATCCCCACATATAGTAACTGGAGATGCAGGAATTCCAGGCAATTACAGATATTGATTCCAACCCACTGTGCTAAATGCTGATCATTATAGGGAGAGTTCACGGTGAAGGCCACGTCCTGACCCCAGTCAAATGCAAAGGAAAATTACAGCCGGAGAGCCCTATACTGACAAACAGTATCCAGGGAGCAGGAAATCTCCATATTTCATAGTTTACCCTTTAGACTTACATCAGGATACAGAGTTATGGCTGAGCCTGGACAATTTACCTTCACTCACACAGGACAAATGTCTGTACCAAGAAAAGCTGTAATCAGATGTAGCCAATTGCCAATTTGGTTGCAGCAAGTAGAACAGGAAAAGTATGGGCATCCCTGAATGCTGGGAGATGATTGCCACATTAAGGCCCCATGCACATGGCCGGATCCTTAAGGCACCATGCATATGGCCCAGGTGATGGCTCCATCCAACCAGAGGGGTATAGAACAGTACCATGGCTCCTGTACAGGTGCACAGGGACTTTACTATGTTACTTTCCCTCCAATGTCATATAGAAGGATATGGAGGATAAGATTACTCGATCCTGACATGACTTGCCGTATTACACGACTGCTGCTTCTAGTTGACAATATCTACAACATATGGCATTCAACAGAGTGCCATATATAAGACTCTAGGCAAACGTTCTAATGAAAACATGAATGAAATGGCTTCAGCTTATCCTTTGGGATCATTGCAAAATACAATCATGGTGGAGGAGATTATGGGAAAGGGCAGATGGATGAAGACAATACGGACTGACTCAAGGTGAATATGGGCCATTGGACATAAGAGTCACACTTGGCTCTGTGCCGAGTATGTTCTAACATATTATCATGGCCCGGCCCCAAGCTGACTCGTTAGTGGAACATACCTAGATTTGCCTAATGCCGAGGTCAGTTGTGACTGGAGTATTGAAGAAACCTGAAGACCAAGCACAAAATGTCCTAAAGGAATACCATTCATACGGTCACCAAGAACATGGCTCTTCCTTGGGCATGAGGCCTTTTATTGAAAGCAAAGGTGATCAAACTGCTTAAGCATCATCCTATTCTTTACATTATGTGAAATCTTGGAGAAGGCAATCCTAATGGAGGAGATGATAGGTAAAGATAAAAAGGGATGGGAGGCAACAAGATGGATGGAGACAATCTGCATATGGCTCTTGTCACAGTGGTCCCCAATTTTTGGATTGGTTTAACTATAATGTCAAGCGCCTTTCAAGATATGGAATCATGAAAAAGTCAAAGCAACAAGATGGATGGAGAGAATCAGTGGAATCCAGACTGGTCAAGGTGACTGTGGGCCATCGGACAGAAGGGTCACTCCTGCCTTGGAGGATAAGATTATGTAGGAGCCCCCATGTCCAGTGGACAGTGGCCTATACCCAGGTATGTCTAGTGTTGATGTTCATACTGACTGAAATAATGAAGAAGACATCTGAAGGCCAAGCACAAGACGTCCGAGACAACTATCATTCAAATAGCCATTGACACCATAAGCTCTGCCGTGTGCATGAGGCCTTCTGCTGAACACAACTGTGGCTTCGTCCTGCTCCTAACACCATACCAAATCTTGGATCATTGGATCATTGTTAGAAGAGTTGATGGATGAAGAGAAAGAAGGATGGGAAGCAAGAAGATGGATGGAGGCAATCTGCATACGGCCCATGTCACAGTGGGCCCACTTTTTTGGCTTGATAAAGACATAACATGTTCACCTATAATGCCAAGTGCCTCCCAAGAAAATGGATAGGGAATCATAAGAATGAGGAAACCTAAAGACCAAGTACAAGACATCCTGGATAATATATCAATGGTCCAATATAAGGGGCATCATGCATTATGGCTGGAATTTACGACTCATCCTTCTTTTCATTATGAGACGTGTATTATATTGTTTACTACGCTTGAATATTAGCATCGACATCATAGGAACTAAGGAGATCTCAGCTTCAGTATGTTACTCCTATCCTGCCATCTTCTTCAGCTTCCTGCAGCCTGTTACCCTTGAAGAATGTTAGTGGTTACGGAGCGGATCGCTGTGTGCACCCTTCACTTAGCTGTTATTTTTCATTACTCTGCAATAATGTGAAGCTGCAGTGTGTTTTTATTTCAGAGAAATGCTGTGTTTTCTTTTTAGCTTTGCAATAAATGTCAACCTTAATTAGCGAAAGCTGAAGAGCTCTAATTCTTAACAAAGAATTATTAAGTGAAAGTACGCCAGCCTCCCCTGCAGCCGCGGGTCCTCCTCCTGAAAGGAAGGAAAGTGTTGTGCACAAGCCTTGAAGGAGAAAGGAAATCGGAGAAAAGAAAAAAGAAGAAATAAAAGACACAAAAATGATAAAAAGAAGGTGACAATGACTAAGAAGAAGTAATTAAAGAAACAAAAGTAGAAGTAGAAGAAGGAGCAGAAAAAGAACAGAAAAGGAGAAGAAAGAAAATACCAAGAATATACAGAAAAGAAAATAGAATAGGAGAAGATGAAGAAGTAATAAAAGGAAGCAAATAGGAAAAGACAAACAAATAGAATTAAATGTAGCGAAGGGAAAGTGGAAGGAGAAAGAGGGAAAAAAGGGAAAGGAATCAAAGAAAGAAAGTTACAGCAATCAGAGGTGCAGTTTTAGAGAAATTAGTACTTTTATTTTTGTGTTGATGAGGTGCACAGAGAGGCTGGCCTAGCCGCAGCACTTCCTCCTCTCCCCACCACCACTCTCTGTCCTGTACTGGTTGACAGGGCTAGACCTCCTCACTGTTTGGATGGCTGGTCCTGAAATCCCGTGCATGCACTTGCAAGAGTGCAGTCGTCACATGCACAGTTTCTATCTCAGAGAGAGCACAGCCATCTGCACTGAGATCAGCGAGAGTGCAGTCGTCACATGCACAGTTTCTATCTCAGAGAGAGCACAGCCATCTGCACTGAGATCAGCGACAGTGCAGTCATCACATGCACAGTTTGGACCTCAGAGAGAGCACAGCCGTGTGCACTGAGATCAGCGACAGTGCAGTCATCACATGCACAGTTTGGACCTCAGAGAGAGCACAGCCGTCTGCAATGAGATCAGCGACAGTGCAGTTGGCACATGCACAGTTTGGATCTCAGAGAGAGCACAGCCATCTGCACTGAGATCAGCGACAGTGCAGTCGTCACATGCACAGTTTCGATCTCAGAGAGAGCACAGCCGTCTGCACTGAGATCCAGCGACAGTGCAGTCAGCACATGCACAGTTTCTATCTCAGAGAGAGCACAGCCGTCTGCACTGAGATCAGCGACAGTGCAGTCATCACATGCACAGTTTGGACCTCAGAGAGAGCACAGCCGTGTGCACTGAGATCAGCGACAGTGCAGTTGGCACATGCACAGTTTCTATCTCAGGGAGAGCACAGCCGTCTGCACTGAGATCAGCGACAGTGCAGTCGGCACATGCACAGTTTGGATGTCAGAGAGAGCACTGCTATCTGCACTGAGATCAGCAACAGTGCAGTCGGCACATGCACAGTTTCTATCTCAGAGAGAGCACAGCCGTCTGCACTGAGATCAGCGACAGTGCAGTCATCACATGCACAGTTTGGACCTCAGAGAGAGCACAGCCGTCTGCAATGAGATCAGCGACAGTGCAGTCGGCACATGCACAGTTTGGATCTCAGAGAGAGCACAGCCATCTGCACTGAGATCAGCGACAGTGCAGTCGTCACATGCACAGTTTCGATCTCAGAGAGAGCACAGCCGTCTGCACTGAGATCCAGCGACAGTGCAGTCAGCACATGCACAGTTTCTATCTCAGAGAGAGCACAGCCGTCTGCACTGAGATCAGCGACAGTGCAGTCATCACATGCACAGTTTGGACCTCAGAGAGAGCACAGACGTGTGCACTGAGATCCAGCGACAGTGCAGTCGGCACATGCACAGTTTGGATGTCAGAGAGAGCACTGCTATCTGCACTGAGATCAGCAACAGTGCAGTCGGCACATGCACATTTTCTATCTCAGAGAGAGCACAGACGTCTGCACTGAGATCCAGCGACAGTGCAGTCGGCACATGCACAGTTTCTATCTCAGAGAGAGCACAGCCGTCTGCACTGAGATCAGCGACAGTGCAGTCATCACATGCACAGTTTGGACCTCAGAGAGAGCACAGCCGTCTGCAATGAGATCAGCGACAGTGCAGTCGGCACATGCACAGTTTGGATCTCAGAGAGAGCACTGCTATCTGCACTGAGATCAGCAACAGTGCAGTCGGCACATGCACATTTTCTATCTCAGAGAGAGCACAGCCATCTGCACTGAGATCAGCGACAGTGCAGTCAGCACATGCACAGTTTCCATCTCAGAGAGAGCACAGCCATCTGCAATGAGATCAGCGACAGTGCAGTTGGCACATGCACAGTTTGGATCTCAGAGAGAGCACAGCCGTCTGCAATGAGATCAGCGACAGAGCAGTCGGCACATGCACAGTTTGGATCTCAGAGAGAGCACAGCCGTCTGCACTGAGATCAGCGACAGTGCAGTCATCACATGCACAGTTTCCATCTCAGAGAGAGCACAGCCATCTGCAATGAGATCAGCGACAGTGCAGTTGGCACATACACAGTTTCGATCTCAGAGAGAGCACAGCCGTCTGCACTGAGATCCAGCGACAGTGAAGTCGGCACATGCACAGTTTGGATGTCAGAGAGAGCACAGCCATCTGCACTGAGATTAGCGACAGTGCAGTCATCACATGCACAGTTTCCATCTCAGAGAGAGCACAGCCGTCTGCACTGAGATCCAGCGACAGTGCAGTCGTCACATGCACAGTTTGGATCTTAAAGTGGTGCTCCACAAGCAGTGAGGAATCGAATGTCTGGTCGTGTCAATCAGTGTGGTGATGGGGAAGAAGAGGAGATGAAATGCACACCTTGAGGCTCTGAGAACCCCATTAAAATAATAATAAAAGTACACATTTCTCTAAAACAAAATATGTGATTGTTGCAACAGAGGAGTCATCACACTGAGTGAGATCAACCCTACCAGACAGTATGCCTGGTATACTGGGCTTGGGTAAGATCCTGAAGATAAAGGTGAAGTAAAAGGAGAAGTAGAAGGAGGTGAATTCTGAGGGAAAAGAGAGGAAGGAAAGAAAAATAAAAGAAGGGAAAAAAAGTAAAAGAACATGGATCGTTCCGCATCAGCCTTCTGACTTCATCTGCCACCTCAAATGAACGAAAGGAAAAAAGAAGTGCTAAAAAATGAGCAGAAAAGAAGTAAAAGAAAACCAAGAGGAGGTAAAGTAATAATGAAGTAGTAATAAAAGATGGCAAATAAGAACGGACAAGAAGAAGGAGAAAAGGAGGAAGGCGAAGAATGAGAAAAGGGGAAGAAGATAGAGTAGAGGGATAAGAAGTTAGATGAGAAAGGAAAGCAGTACCAACAGAAGGAGATGAAGATAGAAAAGAATGAGAGCAATAAATAATAGAAGACAATGGGAGGAGAAGAAATAGAAGTTAGAAGAAAAAGTAGAAAAGAATATGAGGAGGAATAGCAAACACAAGGAGAAAGGCATGAAGAAGAAGTAAACTATATCATGACTGCAGTCAATAACCTCTGCCTTTTACCTGCTGCTTGTAATGAGTTTGCACCAAAATTCACAATTTTTTTAAGTTGTTTCTTTTTCTACATTTCTACCTTCGATGACCTACTTAACAAGTGCCTACGAATGACATAAGTGTCACTAAAGGTTTCTGCTAGACAACAAGAAATCCTGTATAAATCCTTCTCTGAGAAAGAATTCCAGAAACTTCTGTTCATCTGTCAATAGACTGGAGACGGCGGCTATCTGACAAATATAGTCCTGGACCAGAGATAAATTGTCACCCTGATGGTCCGTGCCCGCTGCTGCCTTGCTGTCCCGGGCTGGCGAGAACGTCGCTACACTCTCCCTGTGCGCATTGAGACTGGTTCTCTGTGAACTGTCCTTCAACCCTGCAGGAGTTAATCCTTTCCCAGTCCACCTGCTGGTTAAGAAGCTGATCAACTCTCCTATGTGGCTGGGCCATGGATTCACCTCCTCACCTGAGCTTTGAGGTTGTCTGGTGATTAGTAACCAGCGAAGGTATGTCTATTAGTGTACCGTACTGTGTCTACCAATTCTGCTGCCTGCTCCCACCTTGGAATTACTATCTGGATTACACACATACTCAACCTGCCCCAACCTTGGACTCCATTCAGACTATGCTTTTTACTTGACCTCTTGGTTCTTCGCACCAAAGTCTCTGACCCCCGTGGGTCAGCCACCAACCACACATCTCAGGAGGTAGCAGCCTGGTAGCTTCCCTGCAGTGAAGTCCAGATCACTATATAGTGGTTAAAGGGTGAATAACAGGTAATTACCAGGAGAACACCCTTAGAGCTTAGCCCAAAGCCAAACCAGTTGGTTGGTACATTGGCCCCACACCCATTATCCCATTACAGAAATCCAGAATCACTGTATTGTGTAAAAAATGTTAGATGTATACCCCCAATGTCTGAGGAGAGACAACCTATTTAATATGCCATACTCTATAGAATATATAGAAAGGGGTTATTCAGTTTGAACAACCCCCTTAAAGGAATAAATCTATTGGTTGGGGAATGGGATGGATCCCCAAAAATAGACCCTGCAGCATGGAAACCATGAGAATTTTGAACCCTCAATGTTGTATCAATCTCACCATTAAAAGTAGCAACAAAGCTAACATTGTAACATTTAGGTGCACAGGAAAACTGGCTTAGCTGCCCCTTTGAACCAATCAGATTCCACCTTTTATCTTTCAGAGCTCCTTTTCATAATGAAAGGTTGAATCTGGTTGGTTGCTAGCGGCTGCTAAGCCAGTTTTCTTTTGCACAAGTTTGATAAATCAGAACCTTAGTGTCTCCTTAAAGGGTTTCTGTCACCAGATTTAACCCTATTAAACTGGCTGACACCAGCGATGTGCTAATGTCAGCAGACCCTAACTCTCCTGATCTTATGCTTCTGGATGCCCCCGTTACTGCACAATTTTAACTTTCATAATATGCTAATTAGCCTCTAGGAGCGGGGGTGGGGGGGGTGCATAGCTCCTGCTCCTAGAAGCTCAGTTCGCCCATCTCAAGTCATGCTCTGCCGTCCTTGTATGACAGGGCGAGGCAGCGCTCCTCTCCTCCTGCCGGCCCTGTGTGCTGGGACTGCGCATGCGCAAGTTTTATCCAGCATACAGGGCCAGCCGGAGAAGACGAACGCTGGCTCTGTCAATCAAGGACGGCAGGGCGTGACTTGAGGTGGGCGAACGGAGCCTCTAGGAGCAGGAGCAACACTCCCCCCTGCTCCTAGAGGCTAATTAGCATATTATAAAAGTTAAAATTGTGCAGTAACGGGGGCATCCAGAAGCATAAGAATAGGAGGGTTAGGGTCTGCTGACATTAGCACATCGCTGGTGTCAGCCAGTTTAATAGGGTTAAATCTGGTGACAGAAACCCTTTAAGACGTGTCCTGTTGTAAGGATTGAGGATGAAATGTTTCCTCTAAAGGGAAAATATCCATATTGATATATATTCCGCCCCAGCGCACAGAATCCTCAGTGGATTACTCCCCATCGGACTTCAGTAAATTGCATAGCCCAGCAGAAATTAAACCGCCCTTCGCCTCCATGATCGGCTGAGACCCTCGGGTTCCTACTTCATATGGGATCAGCCGTTGGGACTGCACTACATTATTCTAGGAGCAATTCTGAAACCGAAAAATGTGAAAGGACCAAATATGAAAAGTTATTTTACAAAGGACTTGTGGATAGGATCACGGGGGACGGCAGATGTATCATTTCAAGGTTAGACGTGTATGAGGAGGACATGAAGATGGCAGGTGCAATCAGTGCCTGATAACGGAGCAATGGGTCCATCAGACGTAAGTGATAATGGCCTGACGCATCTCGACATCTCTGTCATGTGTAAACTTCATAAACTGGAAATATCAGAATGGGGGGGGGGCGGTTAACTCTATAGACACTGGTAGGCTTTGGCCAACACAGGCAATTACACGAGACAGTCTGCAAGACTAACCTGTACGTACTGGAGGCATTCTCTCATGAAGACACACCCTGGACATATGGCCTGGCCTCCTCATATACATGTTATAGAGGAACCCCGCTCAGAAGGGAGAGGCGCTAAGGAAGATGTCTCCAGGTTTTTCCATGCATTCCCTTCCAATCAGCTGTTTTCCAGGGACCCAGGGACAGAAGGACTCTTAGTGTACTGCCATTATTATGTGGATGCTATATGATACTAATATGTGGGCACTATAGAGCAGTATTGTGTCATTCAATATCTATTCAAAATGTGTTTGTGTCAGAGGTTTGGATAGCACGGTGCAATATTGTGTGGAATTTGTACCATGAGAAATTGGAGTCAATAACCAAAGTCGAGCTAAGGTAACATAGTAACATAGTAACATAGTATATAAGACCGAAAAAAGCCCTCTGTCCATCCAGTTCGGCCTGTTTCCTACAAGTTGATCCAGAGGAAGGCAAAACACCCCTGTGAGGCAGAAGCCAATTTTTCCCACTTAAGGGGAAAAGAATTCCTTGTGAGGTGAGGGTAGACATCTATTATTATCATGTAGGTGTTGTTTGGCGGTGCTATGAGTATGGTGTATTGGGCAGTATGTGAGCACTGTGTGGTGCAATTATCAAGGCACTGTATGGCGATATTACATGGACATTGCATGTTACTATTATGTAGGTACTGTATGGCAGTACTTTACCTGTGGTGTGAATTCTGTGGATGCTGTATGTTGCTATTATTTATGCATGGCAATATTCTTCTGTTACTTTACTTCACTATTACACGGGAAGCAGTATGTTTATAATAGGCCGAGGGGCTCACATAGATGTTGCGCCCTGGAGCCCCCGCAGGTCTTGTTCCCGTCCTGACAGCACAATTTCACAATAGGCACAAAACATATTTGTACAAAGATTAAATGCGGGACGTCTGGCGCTGAAATTAAGTGCTACATTGCAGCAGGAAAAGAAATCTAACGAGGAAACATGCAAATTAGTGCCCTTTTAAAATTGAATTTGTTAATACAATCTCATTTTGATTGGATTTCTATTTATAGTCGGCAATCTGACTGCAAAACTCCACAACCCCCAGCATTCAGCGAGTGCATTCAGCCCCATTCATCTGCTAAATTTAATTTCCCGGGATCGTGTTATCAGAACCAAGCGAGTAGATTCTAATAAGGAGGAAATTAAGCATTTTTATGTTTCTTGCTCTTATTAATATTTTCATAAATTTGCCCATTTTGTCATGGAGAACAGCTCATCATGCAGTATTTACAGGGCAGAACTTACAGGAGCCCCCTTATCTGAGTACCCCAAAACTGGCCGATATCATCTGCCGCTGTTAGCCTCTCCATGTGTATCAAGAGGAAGAGGAGACCTGCGCAGGGTCACAACACCAAAAACCAAGGGTCACAGGACCTAATCGGATGGAGCCCCTGTCTGTCCCAGAATTGTGCGGCACAGTAAGTCCATGGGCTGCCTATAGGTCCCTGGTGCAAGGAAAAGCATTCTAGACAATAGGTGCAGCACTAGAGAAGCCTCGAGATGGACGGAAGAGGGTGTGATCAGGGTGGATGCAGAACTGGAGAGTAAAAGAAAGGAAAAGCATGGTGGAAAGAGCTGCAAAGCATCCTGGTCTAAAGAGCAAATATGACTAGACTAAAAAAAAGAGCATCCAGCCGATTCCGTAAGATGTGCAAGATACATCCGCGGTGAACTCCAATCCCTTCCTTATTATAATCGTTCTCCTGATTACAGATTTCATGGCATGACTGTAAAATGCAGCGATCGTCAGACTCAGGCAATCTGCCATCAAGTGCCGCTCTCCTAATCCTCTGATGCGTTATCATTAACCCAAAAGCTATTCCTCACCTCAATATTGTGAGACAACAGACGGACAGAAGATGAGAGATACTTAGACAAGGTGGAAAAACCTGATTGGTGTCACATTGACTGTTCCTCGAGAGCGCAACCCCTGAACATAATGTAATCAGAAGACACTGCAAGTATAACAGAACAAGACATTCACACAGCGGACAGATGTAGCAGAGCTGAAAGTACTGTGCCTCTTCATCCTGTGCAGAGTGCTGGGGAAGGCAGTGAGATCACCCACAAACATAAAGAAAAACAGGACAGTATTACAGTCGTTATACAGGTGAAACTCAAAAAATTAGAATATTGTGCAAAAGTTCATTTAATGCAACTTAAAAGGTGAGACTAATATATGAGAGGCTCGTTACAGGTAAAGCGAGATATTTCAAGCCTTTATTTGTTACAATTTGGATGACTATGACTTACAGCTTAGGAAAACCCCAAATTCACAATCTCAGAAAATTAGAATATTACATGAAATCAATAAAAAAAGGATATTAAATAGAAAAATGTAGGACCTCTGAAAAGTCTAATCCTGCATATGTACTCAGTCCCAGGTTTGCGGCGCGGCATGGATGCTATCGGCCTACGGCTCAGCTGAGGTGTTATGGATCAGGACGCTTCAGCTCTTCCACATTGTTCCGTCTCACGTCTCTCATCTTTCTCTTGGCAATGCCCCATAGACTCTCTGAGGGGTTCAGGTCGGGCGAGTTTGCTGGCCAATCAAGCACAGTAATCCCATAGTCATTGAACCAGGTTTTGGTACTTTTGGCAGTGTGGGCAGGTGACAAGTGGAGATGTCGCGAACATAACATTTTCCATTCGCAAACAGAGAACGCGAATTTACGCAAATGTTCGCAAACGGACGAACTGAGCAAACCGCCATAGACTTCAATAGGCAGGCGAATTTTAAAACCCACAGGGACTCTTTCTGGCCACAATAGTGATGGAAAAGTTTTTTTAAGGGCACTAACACCTGGACTGTGGCATGCCGGAGGGGGATCCATGGCAAAACTCCCATGGAAAATTACGTAGTTGACGCAGAGTCGGGTTTTAATCCATAAAGGGCATAAATCACGTAGCATTCCTAAATAGTTTGGAATAACATGCTTTAAAACATCCGGTGTGTGTATACGATCAGGTATGATGTTGTGTCGATCAGGTAGTGTAAGGGTTACGCCCACTTCACAGTGACAGACCAAACTCTGGTAGACCAAACTCCCTGTTTAACGCACCGCAAACAACCGCAAACAGTTGTCAATAGTTGACGCACTCATGACATAAATTGTATTCCTCTATGCGTCAATCTTGGTGTAGTGATGACTGTGCTCGTGCGCACGTTCGGGAGATTGCAGGCGATGGCGGTTTTTTAAAGCCTATGGTCGTGCTGAGGTAGTTCAGTGACAGTTAAGTGACCCAGAAAACAATGATTCTGCAGTGTGGCCCCATTGTTGGCCTAGCAGGCTTTAATTATCACCTCAGATGATCACAAAGAAAATTAATGTTTTTTCTATGAAATATTATCCAGCCGATCGCTTTTGGTCTGTTCACAATGAAGCAACGGCCTTATCATCTGGGGTGTGCCAACATTGCCACCACACTCATAGAGGTGATGATGATTGCTTCATTGTGATACGCAAGCCCCTTCACCACAACAAGGTAACGATCACGAAGGGGAATTGACACTTGTATGGGCCTTTTTGTTTGTTTGTTTTTGCAGCCACAGTGCTGCACCATAGGACAGAAAAATTAGGCATGTACACATGCCTGAAAAATTAGCAATTGTAGCAGCGGCCAGAAAAATTGATGTTTTCCAGGCAGAAAAGTGACTAAAACATTGCAGCTTGAACCCTAGTTGGTGGCGGAGAAGTCAGGCACAAGTCATCCGGCAAGCAGAGATGAAATACAGCAGCGTGGGGACCATTTTAAGGCCATGGCATGTAATCAGGCCTTTTGTTAGTCAAACGTATCCCCCACTGTCAGTCCCTTCGGGATCCATGCCTCATTCATCTTTATGAAGGTAAGGTAATCTAGACTTTTTTGACCGAGGCGACTTCTCTTGTCAGTGACAATGCCTCCTGCTGCACTGAAGGTCCTTTCTGACAGGACACTTGAAGCAGGGCAGGCCAGAAGTTCTATCGCGAACTGGGATAGCCCAGGCCACAGGTCAAGCCTGCACACCCGGTAGTGAAGGGGTTCATTGCTCCTCAGAGTGTCGATATCTGCTGTTAAGGCGAGGTAGTCTGCTACCTGGCGGTCGTTCTCTGAGGGTGGAACCCGAAAGGCTGTGGCGATGCGTAGGACTTAAAAAGCTCTGCATGTCCTCCATCAACAACACGTCTGTAAATCGTCCAGTCCTTGCCGCCGTGGTAGGAGGAGGATTACACTCACCTCTTCCCCTGTTAGATTCCCGTTGTGCTGTGACATCCCCCTTATAAGCTGTGTAAAGCATATTTTTTAGTTTGGTTTTGAACTGCTGCATCCTTTCCGACTTTCGGTAATTTGGTAACATTTCTGCCACTTTCTGCTTATACCGGGGGTCTAGTAGCGTGGCCACCCAGTACAGATCGTTCTCCTTTAGCCTTTTTATACGATGGTCCCTCAACAGGCATGACAGCATGAAAGACCCCATTTGCACAAGGTTGGATGCAGAGCTACTCATTTCCCATTCCTCGTCCTCACTGATGTCATTGACGGTCTGTTCTTCCCCCCAGCCACGTACAACACCATGGGTCCCAGATAGGTGACAACAACGAGCACCCTGGGGTGCCTGCTGTGGTTGGTCTTCCTCCTCCTCAAAGCCGCATTCCTCCTCTGACTCCTCCTCCTCATACTCCTCTTCCAGCGTTGCCGCAGGTCCAGCAAGCGATGATGACAAGGCTGTTTCTGGTGGTGATGGTGACCACAACTCTTCCTCTTCCTTTTCACGCTCATCTACAGCCTGATCCAGCACTCTTCGCAGGGCACGCTCCAGGAAGAAAACAAATGGGATGAGGTCGCTGATGGTGCCTTCGGTGCGACTGACTAGGTTTGTCACCTCCTCAAAACAACGCATGAGCCTACAGGCATTGCGCATGAGCGTCCAGAAATGTGGCAGAAAAATACCAAGCTCCATAGGGGCTGTCCTAGCACCCCGGTCATACAAATACTCGTTGACGGCTTTTTCTTGACACTCACTGGCAGGCAACTGCAATTATATTACAGAGGAAAAATTAAATGACTTTTTTATCTGCAAGGTACTGTGCCACCCCATATGGGTGGTGTGCACACAGTACAGTCTATGGGCCTGCGGCCTCTCACACACGGGCAGGCAACTACAATATATATATGAAAAAATAAAATAAAAGCAGACTGATGTACCAGCCCTAAAAAGGGCTTTTTGGGGTGCTGTCAGGATGCTGTCCTTACAGCAGATGAGTCTTTGAGGACTGGAGTGGACACAGAACACTGGCCTAGCGAACGCTTTCCCTATTAATTCAGCAGCAGCAGCAGCACTCTCCCTGCTGTAACTAACACTGCAGCTTCAGAATGACTCTAAGATGGCTGCCGTACTTGCTTTTTTATAGGAAGTGGGAGGGTCTGGAAAGGAGGGTATGCAGATTGGCTGGAATGTGTCTGCTGACTGTGAGGTACAGGTTAGGGTTTGCTCAATGATGACGTATAGATGGCGGACTGAACATTGCATATGTTCGCCCGCCGCGGCGAACGCGAACAAGCGATGTTCGCCAGGAACTGTTCACCAGCGAATAGATCGGGACATCTCTAGTGACATGTCCTGCTCGAAAATGAAGTCACCATCTCCATAAAGCTCGTCTGTGGAAGGAAGCATGAAGTGCTCCAAAATCTCCTGGTAGACGGTTGCGTCGACTCTGGACTTAATGAAGCACAGTGGACCAACACCAGCAGATGACATGGCTCCCCAAATCAGCACAGACTGTGGAAACTTCACACTGGACTTCAAGCATCTTGCATTGTGGGCTTCTCCATTCTTCCTCCAGACTCTGGGTCCTTGTTTTCCAAATGAGATGCAAACGTTGCTCTCATCAGAAAAGAGGACATTGGACCACTGAGCAACAGACCAGTTCTTTTTTTCTTTAGCCCAGGTAAGATGCTTCTGAGGTTGTTTGTAGTCCAGGAGAGGCTTGACAAGAGGAATATGACATTTGAAGCCCATGTCCAGGACGTGTCTGTGTGTGGTGGCCCCTGATGCATTAACTCTAGTCTCAGTCCACTCCTTGTGAAAGTCCCCAACACTTTTGAATGCCCCAGGCTGCTGCTTGTGCACCTTTGTCTTCCACACTTGTCCCTTCCACATAACTTTCTATTAATGTGCTTTGATACAAGACTTTGGGAACATCCAACCTCTTTTGCAATTACCTTTTGAGGCTTTCCCTCCTTATGGAGGGCATCAATGATGGTTTTCTGCACAACGGTCAGGTCAGCAGTCTTTCCCATGATTGTGATTCCTACTGAACCAGACTGAGAGACAATTTAAAGGCTCAGGAACCCTTCGCAGGTGTTATGGATTAATTAGCTGACGGGAGTGTGAAACTTTGAGGCTGCATTAATACGGGCGAGTTTTCCGCGCGAGTGCAATGCCCGATGTAAACGCATTGCACCAGCACTGAATCCTGACCCATTAATTTCAATGGGTCTGTGTACATGAGCGTTTTTTTTTACGCATCACTTATGCGTTGTGTGAAAATCGCAGCATGTTCTATATTCTGCGTTTTTTCACGCAGCACTGGCCCCATTGCATCCGCAAGCAAGTGTGGGTGCATTGCGTTTTTCACTGATGGTTGCTGGAGATGTTGTTTGTAAACCTTCAGTTTTTTATCACGCGCGTGAAAAACGCATCAAAACGCATTGCACCTGCGTGGAAAAAACTGAACAACTGAACGCAATCGCAGGCAAAACCGAATGGCTTTGCCTGTGAAATCTCACAGTTTTCACTGAACGCATCAGCAACGCATCCGGACCTAGAATATTGAACCTTTACACAATATTCTCATTTTCTGAGATTGTGAATTTGGGGTTTTCATGAGCTGTAAGCCATAATCATCCAAATTGTAACAAGTAAAGGCTTGAAATATCTCGCTTTGCATGGAATGAGTTTATCTCATATATTAATCTCACCTTTTCAGTTGCATCACTGAAATAAAAGAACTTTGAACGATATTCTAATTTTTCGAGTTTCACCTCTATTCTTGTACATAGGAGCAGTATTATAGTAGTTATATTCTTGTACATAGGAGGAAGTATTATAGCAGTTATATTCTTGTACATAGGAACAGTATTATAGTAGTTATATTCTTGTACATAGGAGGCAGTATTATAGTAGATATATTATTGTATATAGGAGCAGTATTATAGTAGTTATATTCTTGTACATAGGAACAGTATTATAGTAGTTATATTCTTGTACATAGGAGGCAGTATTATAGCAGTTATATTCTTGTACATAGAAGCAATATTATAGTAGTTATATTCTTGTACATAGGAGCAGTATTATAGTAGTTATATTCTTGTACATAGGAGCAGTATTATAGTAGTTATATTCTTTTACATAGAAGCAATATTATAGTAGTTATATTCTTGTACATAGGAGCAGTATTATAGTAGTTATATTCTTGTACATAAGAGCAGTATCATAGTAGTTATATTCTTGTACATAGGAGCAGTATTATAGTAGTTATATTCTTGTACATAGGGGGCAGTATTATTGTAGTTATATTCTTGTACATAGGAGCAGTATTATAGTAGTTATATTCTTGTACATAGGAGGCAGTATTATAGTAGTTATATTCTTGTACATAGGAGCAGTATTATAGTAGTTATATTCCTGTACATAGGAGCAGTATTATAGTAGTTATATTCTTTTACATAGGAGCAGTATTATAGTAGTTATATTCTTGTACATAGGAGCAGTATTATAGTAGTTATATTCTTATACATAGGAGGCAGTATTATAGTAGTTATATTCTTGTACATAGGAGGCAGTATTATAGTAGATATATTCTTGTACATAGGAGCAGTATTATAGTAGTTATATTCTTGTACATAGGAGCAGTATTATAGTAGTTATATTCTTGTACAATGGAGGCAGTATTATAGTAGTTATATTCTTGTACATAGGAGCAGTATTATAGAAGTTATTTTCTTGTATATCGGAGCAGTATTATAGTAGTTATATTCTTGTACATAGGAGCAGTATTATAGTAGTTATATTCTTGTACATAGGAGCAGTATTATAGTAGTTATATTCTTGTACATAGGAGCAGTATTATAGTAGTTATATTCTTGTACATAGGAGGCAGTATTATAGTAGTTATATTCTTGTACATAGGAGCAGTATTATAGTAGTTATATTCTTGTATATAGGAGGCAGTATTATAGGAGTTATATTCTTGTATATAGGAGGCAGTATTATAGTAGTTATATTCTTTTACATAGGAGCAGTATTATAGTAGTTATATTCTTGTACATAGGAGCAGTATTATAGTAGTTATATACAAATACAGTGGTAAACTTAAGGGTGGATGGAAGTAAGTGCCGCAGCAGTAAGTGCTATACCAACAACTGGAGCACTGCACCTACATCAGGTGCCGCACGGAGGCTGCATTAATGCAGTAAGCACTATACAAACTCATTAAAGGCTGCTGGAATATGACTTTCCTGTCATATTTTGATATTTTTGGATAAATTTATTATACGTGGCCGCATCCAATATTTTGCTCACATATTAACCACTAATTATCGACTAACAGCATAACCAAAACTTGCTACAACATCAAGTGGACTAATAAGGTGTTTTATTAACTCCTTAAGCACTAACTCAAGTGCAACAAAGCTGCTACATTTGTTGTTACACTAATGTGTTAAAGATTTTCTAATAATGCAAACTGAAGTAAGCTAACAGATAAAGTGAAAATAACGTGCTTCTAAGTTATATCTCTATTGAGAACTTCACACAATCAAAATATTCCGACACTAATTGGCTATAATATCTAACTAACATATCAACAACCGCATTTTGTATATTTAAATTTTTATGTGTGTAGCTCGGCATGTAAAGGACTGGGATCACTAATGCAAGATATTAATCTTCTGTTTATTAAATGATTTTATGAAATGTATGAGATATAAATGTGTTTATGGATTTTATTAATTGTTGAATAAGTAAATGCACATGCAAATGAATGTGAGCCGGCCTCTTTGCCAGTTTTAGCAGCATGCCTGTATCCATCAGCCTACACCCTGTCTGAGTCGTGGTATAAAAGAGGAACATATTAATGTATAATGTGAACAATGTCATAGCATTCAGCTGAAAATGAATGAGAAAAAACTACTGATTGGGATGCGGAACTTTCTGCAGCTCCTGATTCATTTATTAATTTTATTATCAAGGATTCTCTTTTTAGATGGTTTACCCTTTTATGTGCAAATTCAATGTTCCACAAAGACTATCCCCTGTCTTTTAATCTAGAATTAACCATTTGTTTCATAATGAAATAATAATAATAATAATAATAATAATCCTCTGGAACAATTTTGCAAAAGGTTAGTAAGTTCAACCAAGGATCTGTTCTTCTGGATATGAGGGGTGACAAGATATAGCGAATAACATGTTGCTTCTCTCTACAGCGGCATAGGCAATATTCGTTTTCACGATATTTTGCAAATTTTTCGCATAATATTTGCTTTAAATTAGCAAATTCTAGAATTCGCAGTCTCCAGTCATTATTTTCGCAATTGCGCAAATCGGCACTAATGATGCGCATTCTTTTCGCAATACGTGCAACTTCATATTTTATCAGGTCTGAGTAGATATTACTGATTGGTGCACTAAGTATTGTTGTGACATCACAGCGCTGTGTCTAACAGAGACACTAATCCCTATCACACTACCTAACACCCTGCACTGGAGCCTATCAGCTACACTATATCACTATCTAACCTACACTGACTATCTCCCACTAACTATCTGTATTATATATATAAGATAACTAACTATCTAATGTAATGTGACATCACAGCACTATGTCTGTAGCCTGTATGTATGGACAGTAATCCCTATCACACTACCTAACACCCTGCACTGGAACCTATCAGCTACACTATATCACTATCTAACCTACACTGACTATCTCCCACTAACTATCTGTATTATATATAGAAGATAACTAACTATCTAATGTAATGTGACATCACAGCACTATGTCTGCAGCATGTATGTATGGACAGCAGAACCTATCACACTACCTAACACCCTGCACTGGACCCTATCAGCTACACTATATCACTATCTAACCTACACTGACTATCTCCCACTAACTATCTGTATTATATATAGAAGATAACTAACTATCTAATGTAATGTGACATCACAGCACTATGTCTGTAGCATGTATGTATGGACAGCAGAACCTATCACACTACCTAACACCCTGCACTGGAACCTATCAGCTACACGATATCACTATCTAACCTACACTGACTATCTCCCACTAACTATCTGTATTATATATAGAAGATAACTAACTATCTAATGTAATGTGACATCACAGCACTATGTCTGTAGCCTGTATGTAAGGACAGTAATCCCTATTACACTACCTAACACTCTGCACTGGAACCAGCTACACTATATCACTATCTAACCTACACTAACTATCTCTCACTATCAGTATCATATATATATATATATATATATATATATGAGCTAACTAACTAGTATTAAGCAAAGACCTTTGCTGTATTTGTGGGAGGGGAGGCTGATTACAAGGCTATTTATAGGCACCTGTGGGCCCAGGCTGACGCCGATTCAGCTGATTTCACCCACCCACCCACCCACACCATCTTACAGTCACTTCATATTAGGGTGGCCCCCTTTAGGCTGCTCTACCGCAGCAGTTATGGCACAATTCTACTGCTTGTTGTAGATAGGGTTAGATAGGTTAGGTACACCTTTCTGATAGCCGATCTGACCACAAATGTAATTAAATAAGGATCCAGATGAGTCTGCAAAGCACAGAGCACAGCAATGACACTGCTCTCTCTTTCTCTCAGAACTGCAAAAATACAGCAGAAAATGGCTGCTGGGGAGGTTCTTATAAAGTAAGGGGTCGGCAACTTTCCTATTGGTTGCTAGGGATGTTGCTAAGCTCAGACAAAGACATTGCAGCCTTCTCATTGGCCAACAAGCAAGAAGCAGGGAGGGTACTGAGGAAAAAAATACAAGAATATTCGCGATTACGAATACATAGCACTATATTCCAGATTTTCGTGAATTCTTGAACTGCTGATATTCGCTATAGAAATTCACGATTAGAATATTCGCGATCAACACTAGTTCTTATATAATGACAGATCAATCAAATTAAACTGTGCAGGTCCATATGTCACATTAAACATTAATCCGAAATAATTGTCCTTTAAAAAATGTATAAGGTTTGGTGTGGAGACTCGAAACGTGTCAGAAGGTGCATTTTTTTCACTGTGTTCTATTTGAGCTTTTATCCATTTTCTTAATAAACTGAATTTTTTTATCGAGACATTGGATCATCTCTTCCTGCAATGTATTGTTAGCTCAGCATTTCTGTGCGTCTTCTACTGCATGGGTAAGCTGTGATTTATCTGTTCTAAGAAGTATTATAGTAGTTATATTCCTACACTTAGGACAGTAATATAGTAGTTATATTATTGTACATACGAGCAGTATTATAGTAGTTATATTCTTGTACATAGGAGGCAGTATTATAGTAGTTATATTCTTGTACATAGGAGCAGTATTATAGTAGTTATATTCTTGTAAATAGGAGCAGTATTATAGTAGTTATATTCTTGTACATAGGAGCAGTATTATAGTAGTTATATTCCTGTATATAGGAGGCAGTATTATAGTAGTTATATTCTTGTACGTAGGAGGCAGTATTATAGTAGTTATATTCCTGTATATAGGAGGCAGTATTATAGTAGTTATATTCTTGTACATAGGAGCAGTATTATAGTAGTTATATTCTTGTACATAGCAGCAGTATTATAGTAGTTATATTCTTGTACATAGGAGCAGTATTATAGTAGTTATATTCTTGTACATAGGAGCAGTATTATAGTAGTTATATTCTTGTACATAGGAGCAGTATTATAGTAGTTATATTCTTGTACATAGGAGCAGTATTATAGTAGTTATATCCTTGTACATAAGAGCAGTATTATAGTAGTTATATTTATGTAAATAGGAGCAGTATTATAGGAGTTATATTCTTGTACATATGAGCAGTATTATAGTAGTAATATTCTTGAACATAGGAGCAGTATTATAGTAGTTATATTCTTGTACATAGGAGGCATAGTATAGTAGTTATATTCTTGTACATAGGAGCAGTATTATAGTAGTTATATTCTTGTACATAGGAGCAGTAATATGGTAGTTATATTCTTGTACATAGGAGCAGTATTATAGTAGTTATATTCTTGTACATAGGAGCAGTATTATAGAAGTTATATTCTCGTACATAGGAGGCAGTATTATAGAAGTTAAATTCTTGTACATAGGAGGTAGTATTATAGTATTTATTTTCTTGTACATAGGAACAGTATTATAGTAGTTATATTATTGTACATAGGAGCAGTATTATAGTAGTTATATTCTTGTACATAGGAGGCAGTCGTATAGTAGTTACATTCTTGTACATAGGAGCAGTATTATAGTAGTTATATTCTTGTACATAGGAGCAATATTATAGTATTTACATTCTTGTACATATGAGGCAATATTATAGCAGTTATATTCTTGTACAGAGGAGCAGTATTATAGTAGTTCTATTCTTATATATAGGAGGCAGTATTATAGTAGTTATATTCTTGTACATAGGAGGCAGTATTATACTAGTTATATTCTTGTACATAGGAGCAGTATTATAGTAGTTATATTCTTGTACATGGGAGCAGTATTATGGTAGTTATATTCTTATACATAGGAGTCAGTATTATAGTAGTTATATTCTTGTACATTAGAGTCCCGCGATTGCGGACCCATTAATTTCAATGGGGACAGACGATGTCCCGCCCGGGTCCGCAATTGCGAATCTGCACTTCCGGGTCCGCAATCGCGTTCCCCAAAAAATATAGAACATGTCCTATTCTTGTCAGCAATTGCAGACAAGAAAATGCTTTTTCTATGTAATGCCGGCGATGTGCGGTCCGCAAATTGCGGAATGCACATCACCGAGGTCTGTGTTTTGCGGATCCGCGGAACCATGGATCCGCAAAACACACACGGACGTCTGAATGGACCCTTATAGTATTTATATTCTTGTACAATCTACCAATGTACCTCCTACTGCCTGATTTATTGATTAGACAGTTTACTTCCTGTCCTGACCTCTACCTGTTCTCCATAATCATACTGAACTGCCTGCCCTGATCTGACTTTTTTTGCCTTGCATGTTGCTGACCTTAACCTGTTGGTGACTACAGTTTTGCCTGATCCTTCAGTGCTCCAACAGGTGTCTATTCACACCTGTGTGTCAGCAGTTACTTAAACACATATTACTTCAAGAAGTGGCAGCCTAGTGGTTCCCCTGCACCATAATCTAGATTCTTGTACAGGACCTAAAGGGTGAAGACCAGGGGAGCTTCTTGTATAACACCATCTGGAGAGACAAAGCAGATGATGTTGATCTTTGTAACAGGCAGTACTATAGCGTTCTTCGGTCGTTGCACCTACTGCATCACTCCCTTGGCAGCTCATAAAACCAAATTACTCAGGAGGCGACAGATAACCCTTCAGAATACAGAAAGTAAATATTTTCTTTATTATAATATATATTTGTATCTTAGTAATGGCTACATAAAATAATTACCATGAAACATACACCTGATCAAATACAAATACCGCAAATGTAATGACTCCTTACCAGCTGCATAAATATTTGGTCTGACTGAATCCTTACCTTCCAGGTGGTCCAGAAATACGCTGAGCGCCTACAGCAGGAGAAGAATGACTCGAGATCATAATAACTGCTTGATCCGCAGGACATCGTTTTCATCTGGGATTATTAATGGCTGCAGGGTTATGTAGATATGGAAGGTTAGATTTAATATGAGGAATTTTACAAATGAGCCTGTAGAGGGTAATAAAGTAAAATCACATCTTAAACACATAATTGTGCGCAATTTTACAATTTCTTTAATCGAAGCAAAGACCCATGATAACCCCCCAAAGAACCAGCAGGTAGCATCTGGTAAATGGTCTGGGGCTCCAACCCTGAACCACTGAACCATATAATAGATTCTCGCCTTTCCTCTGCCATCTCAACTTTCTGTGCTGCCAAATGGAGCAGTGGAAGTTGGTGGTCAGAGAGAAACAATCACATATACCAACCAAAGAAAATGTCATGCCCATATGTGGGAGGGAGGCACCACACCGGACGAAGAAGGAAAGGAAACAGGAATACGGCTTGAAAGCTAGGGAAGAAAGAAGGACATCTCCTAGTAAAATGCCTAGTCACAGTCCTGACTGGCTATCAATATGAACAGATCCCAAAGGTAGATGAGTTCATACGCAGGAGTACCTAGAGTCCTAATTCACCCTATAAGACCCTAGAGATAGTGACAGGACCAAGACTACCTGTTCCTCCAGAAAGGTAGGGCGACCAGGAGTCTCCCTCAGGCCTACAACAAAGAGCAGGGGAAAAGCAATACAAAGATAAACCAAAACAAAATGCAAAAGGGAAAGGAAACACTTAACTTTCCAGTAGCTATGGCAGCAACAGGAACACAGCCGAGAACCAAACACCAGCAGACCACAGATACCACTGAAGCTTTAAACCGCACAGCATTGTGGGAGAAGCAACTATAAATAGGGAAAGGTAAATGACCACAAAAAACATCTGAGGGGTTCAATGACAGGGGGGCGGCACCATCACCGATCCCTGTCATTTCATCCACTACTCATAAAAAAATGCGCTTTGCTCATCTCTACAATACATGATAGAATAATCGCAAAATATGGGCAAGGAATAAAGTGACATTAAATACAAAAGCAAAAGTATCACTTCAATTAATCGTGCGGGCCACTAAAATGGTGGCACAAGGCAGGCAAGCCTTGTGACCAAGTGTAAAAGTATAAAACAATGTACATATGTCCACGTGAAGGAATCAAATATAAAATATAATCTGTGCTAGTAAATTATTCTAAGTATGAATACATAGTAGAAAGATAATACTGATATTAATTAGTAAATATTCTTAATTTTTTTTCTTAGTTATTTCTTGGTTCTTTCACTGTAAATAATGGCATACTCTATTGATAGCAGCTTATAGTATTACAATGGTGATCCAAATAATCCGCATAGCACAAAGGGTGAAATCGGCGAGGAATTTTATTTACAGAACCTCATCCATGGAAGTTAGACGTCACCTTGAATTGACGTGGATGCAATCAATCAGTTGCCCCTAAAAGAAAGATTCTATTTTTATTCTTTATTTGGGGTGTGACAACATTACACTCACTGGTAACACCTGACCACTTGTGGGGTGGATTGTTCTTAATTTGCGCCAGGTGTTCTGTTTTGTTGTCCTTCATTTCGGGGAGCCCGCCAGGGACATGATGTCACGCTTGGGTGTGGGAGGGAAACACCACCCCGAGCATAGGAGGGAAGGGGGGGACAGGGAATCAGGCCTGAGAACTAGTGAAGGAAGATGGACACCTCCTAGTGAAAACCCTAACCAAAATCCTGACTGACTACCAGTATGAACAGACCCCAAAGGTAGGTGAGTCCATACACAGGAATACCTAGAGTCCTATCTAGCTCTATAGGACCCTGGTACTAATGGCAGGGACTAGACTACCTGTTCCTCCAAAAAGAAGGACGAACAGGAGTCTCCTTCAGGCCTAATATAAACATTAGGGAAATGCAACACACAGAACCCAAACAAAAGGAGCAATGGAAGCACCAGGAACTCTGCCAAGATCCAACCACAAACAATCCACAGGCACAGAAGCTATAAACCGCACAGCATTGTGGGAGAATCAACTATAAATAAGGAAGGTTAAATGACCACATAAGCCTGGAGGCAAGGGGTGTGGTCATTACCAGAAACAACACAGACGCCTATTGATCCACAAGGAAAACCTGTCAGATCAAACCACTTGTTGCCAGTCTCACAGATCTCCTGCCACTCACGTCCGTGACACATGAGCTATTGTTTAATGTGTCATTCCTGTAGCTTTCTGACTTCCACGGTAACTTGAATCAACTGTGTAGGGCCTTTTAGTTTGAATAACAAGCCAGCAGATGTATGGGCATGGACCTGCTGATGACATCATCTGTGGATTGCATTAGCCCCCCTTCTGTGTATTTGGAGCCGTTCAACCTGTCTGGCTGATGTCCCAGGTTGAGACAATCAGGTCACCTGGCCACATGCCTTGCTGTGCATGGTCGGCTCCCTAAGCTTGCCACTACCTCCTCTCAGTGGGTGCCCGTCCTAAGAGGGGTGCTACTGGCTGGGGTAGTTGGTCCTGGGTCCCCTTAAACTTGCAGAAGTTTAATCCTTGGCGAGATAGCAGAAGGATGAATCGCTGTCACCTGTGCCATCCTGTGTCCTTGCTAGGACTGTACTATATGCTTCTGACTGTTTGTTACCCAAAAAGTCCTCCCGGAGAGTTGTACCCTCACCCTGTGTTGTCTGAGTAGTATTCCAATGGGAAAGGAGCATGGGCATTCTGTGGGATGAGCCCTGGCCCTGCGCGGTCTTTATGTAGATGGCCAGGCCGGCGGATGAGAGCGACCACTGACCCTCGCGTCTCCACATGGGGTTCTTCCCCTGTAAGTCTTTGCCCCGGTAATCTGACGGCAGATGCTCACAGTGAGTGACCATAGGCTCCTCCACAACCCTAACCCTTTACAGTTATTATCTTAAACTTTCCAGCTTAGAAACATTTTAACAATTTTCATAAACAAAATCCTCAACGCTCCATGCTGGGGTGTAATCCATGCTCCTGACCCTTTAATCACACATCACAGGAGTCAGCCGCCTGCCTGGAGATGAGCGGGACGCGTAGAGTCACAGAACATCTCCACTTGTGTCTGAAGAATCTTTGTGCATTACTGGAGCATAATCAAAGGGCCATCTTTCTCCTGCGCCCCCCACCGCTGCCTCATTAGTGGCTCCAGAATCTGAATTGTCTATGATTCGCTTTGAAAGTCATTGAGTCGTTTTATTGCTCCGTCAGAGGCGCCTATCTACATGTGACTAACACTTTTCACAATTCTCCATTTAATATCAGCATTTTCATTTTCAAATTGAAACCATTTTCTACACCTAAAACAGGCAGAGAAAATGATAAATGAGAGGGGCCTGGAGGCCGCCCCCTTCCCTACCCACGCTACGCCCCCATTTTTAGACCTGCTGTGAGTGGGGAAAAGTCTAAGATTATGGTGCAAACAACCTTTGCACCGCAATCTGCGACAGATAAACGTCAGAAAACTGGCGTATATGAGTTGGTGAATGACCCCCTATGTTTTAATATATGCAAATGAGCCTGATAGAAATGCAGACATTACCATTGCACTTAGAGGCTCTGCTCTCTCTGCAACTGCTGCACCCTCTGCACTTTGATTGACAGGGCCAGGCAGTGAAAAAATCATCTTGCCTGGTCCTGTCAATCAAAGCGAAGAGGACGTGGCAGTTGCAGAGAGAGCAGAGCCTCTAGGTGTAATGGCGACGCCCCCATTGCCCCTAGAGGCTCATTTGCATATATTAAAACATAGTTTTTCTCAGTTATGCAGACACATATGTACATTGGACCAACACATATGCCTTCAGCTGCCGAGCGCACATCTAACCGGTCAGCCGGTGTCATAGGGACAAAACTGCCGACAGATGCCTTTCAATGATTGTGGGGCTCCAGCGGAAATTGACCTCAATGCTGGTGCAAATTTGTGTCGGGGGTCCTACTATCAATAGGCACTATTAGAAAGGGAGTGACCATGGAAAGTCACACAGCTGCTATCACTGGGGATAATGGGAGATCATTGGTTTCCATCCCCAGAATAGACGGTTAGGTCACAGCTCCATACACATGATAGAGGCAGCCCATGAAAAAGATGGATCCTGTATGACTAGGGGCCGCCGGCTCAGGACCCCCCCCCCACAATCACAGCAGTGCCCTCGACGATTACGCGGACATAACTCAGCACCTGCAGCGCTCCCTCAACCTGCTCTTAGCTTCGATAAAGTCACCTCATTCACAGAAATAATGAAAGCTTCATTAACACAGATGGAGACTCGCTCGGCGCTATAATACGTCGGGGCTTCACAGGGGCAGTAATAGAAATGGCCTCTCAATTACCATTAATAACAGTCTAGACCAGTGGTCAGCAAACTGCGGCTCTAGAGCCACATGTGGCTCTTTAGCCCCTTGATATTGGCTCTTCCAGGTACGGGCTCACATGTACAGTGCGATCAGATTTTCGTTGCCCGTGGCAAAAATCAGCAGGAGGGGAGGACCAGGAAGAGGTGAAGGCTTTGTACTCACCGCTTCCTGGTCCTCGGCTGTAGGCTGTGCAGGGCTGCGCACAGTGTGAGGCTCTCTGTGACGTCACGCTGTGCACACCAGTTCACAGCACAGCCGACAGCAAGAGCAACAAAGAGCACGGGTGGTGAGGAGCAGCGGCATCCGGGAGCAGGAGAGGTGAGTGCTTTTCTATTTTATGAAACTTGGGGCTGATCTGAGGCAATGGGGGTGATGAGAATCATAATGGGGGATATGAGAGGCATTATGGATAATAAGAGGCATCATTGATGATAATGGGGATAATGAGAGGCATCATGGATAATAAAGGGGATGATAAGAGGCATCATAGATAATAACAGGGTTTATAAGAGGCATCATGGATAATATTAGGGATGATGAGAGGCATGGGGTTCTTATCTGAGGTCTGATTGGGGGTCATTTACTTTGGGGTCTGAGCTGACGTCTGATCTGAGGGAGGTCTTATTAACATTGGGGGTCTGATTAGTGGTTTGACCTGAGGTGTAATGACTTTTTTTTTTATATTGTCCTTCTCTAAAACCTACGTGCGTCTTATAGGGTGAAACGTTGTGGAGTGAAAGATGTAGTGTCGAGGATTGAGAAAGGTATGTTCAGATGGTTAGGAATACCCTTATTAAGTTAATAACAATGTACCTTCCTATATAGCTTAGGTTTAAAAAATTTGGCTCTCAGAAAAAATTAAAATCGCTGTATTGTTGATATTTGGCTCAGTTGACTAATAAGTTTGCCCACCTCTGGTCTAAAAGCAGGTGCAGCCTGTCTAAGGCCATACCGACCGAGCATGTGTCCTCTGTAACTAAAAGTCTGTACCCAGTGTGCCAAATCCGAAAAAAAAAAACAATCGTACCAATGAATAAGAACAGAGAAACTCATAGTTTGGTGAATTCATAAAGGAAGCATTTTTGGGTACTAGGAGTATGAACCTGACTCCATACTAGACTGCCCTTACATAGGACTGCATAGCCAGACGACAGATCCATGTATATCCAAAGTCAGGGATCAGCACTTAAATGGTGACAACCTCTGGGTTCGGTGCTTTTTGTTGTTCAGAGGGTTGTCACCTTCTCTTCCTCCACATGAATATTCTAGTTTTCTGCACATCTAATGGAAAGACGCCAAGAACTCCCTCCAACGGTCCCACCGCCACGTCCGTCCAGGATGACCACTGGTTGTCACCACCTTTCTTCATCCTTAGCAGCTTACACCAAACCACAACTCATCCGGAGTGAAAACATTCCCTATATCGTCGTTTGTACCAGAGTGGCTGAAATAGCAGCTTTTTTTATTTATTTGGGGTGATTTTGATTCAAGGGCTGATAGAATCTCACTGGAGATAATGACACATCGGATGGAAACTGCGCTACTGAAAATCCCTGTGACTTTAGCGCCACCGGTCACATGATATGAACCTCCACAATGAAAGGATTTACGAGACTTCGGACAACCATCACTTTTCTTGTATTTTGCTGTTTTTAGGTCACTTCATCCTAAACACGAGTTCGTCTACAAGTGGCGGATCCCTCCGGACACATATTTGTCTTGGCGAGGCCGGAGACAGCTCAACACTTCCAGGAAAGGCGTTCGTCACACTCTGCCTGCTTCCTCCCGTAGTTCATAAGTTAGCAGCAGAACAGATGATGAAATATGGCCGGTCACAGCTGAGGCGGCATCGCTGAGTGATCTGTCAGTCCTGATCCCTGTACCGGGTACAGCCCTGTTCTCCGGTCCTCGCAGCATGCAGCCGTGTCGCCGAAAACTGAATAAATGCATAGTAATATGCGGCGCCGGCGTCACACGTTTCCACTTTTCCAATGTTTTCTGACAGTGGAGTATTGAAGCCGCCAGATATTACTCTGCAGATTACAAAAATACTGTTAATAAAATTCAGCGAGAAAGTAAAGTCAGCTGGGGTCAGTCAGTGTCAGTGACCATGTAAAGGCCAGTGGAGGGCGCAGTCTCGAAAGGACCTTGGCTGGACAAGTCAAACCACAGGGGAGACAGGAATAATCTAGTTTCAAGGTGTTAAATGAGTTTTCTGGGACGTCTAATTCCAATGAATGCTAGGAGCTGCAGTACTGGAGACAGCCACAACCGCATGTATGGCGCTATGACTGGGCACACAGCTCGCTGGAGATCTGCTCCTGAATTCAGCTGATCAACATTAGCATTGGGTCCCAGACCCAGCAAAATCGAACATTGATGGACTAAGGACAAGCATTTAATATTAAAATCTCAAAAAACCTTTTAATGCTGTCTTGCTCACCTCCTGCCAAGGGAGTACCTACCATAGCGGCAGACCATGCGACTGCTATGGGGCCCAGGGCAAGAAGGGGCCCAGTCTTAGTTGGGATCATCTCCTCTTCTACTGGAGGTTAGAACGTGGTCAGGACTCCATCCTCTAAAAGAACAACTTTTTGCAAATAAGGCAGTGGAAAAATCGCCCGAGGGTCACTGAAAGGGGTTTAGGCAGAAACCCTTCTGTCCTGTGTGGGGGGCCCGGTTTGATCCTTGTGTTAGGGCCCTTACTTCTCTATGTATGCCACTGCCTTCTGCTAAATCTGTCACCACAGCTCTCATCTCTACCACTGACATGATGCTATTTGCTTGTAGTCTGCTCTGGGAAGCAGCTCTGCTGTTCTACGTGCATTCAGCTCTGCTATGCTTCTGTCTGTGTTTGTGATCATACTCACCGATGCAATCAAGATTTGACTTCTTGAACTGCTTTTACTTGTGATGTCATCAAGATCTGGTATTTAAGGATGTCCAATGTTCCACCGCCTAAGCAACCAGTTCCCTAGGTTCTAGCAAGTGCTAATGTGTTTTACCTGCTGCCTTCCCTGGTATGGACTTGGCGTGTCCAGACACCGTATGCCTGTGTGCCACCTGCCCAAACCTTCTCTCTGATCCTTATGTTGCAAGAACTCTGTCTCCTAGACTTTCTGCCTGATCTTCCTAATGCAAGAACTTATCTTCTGCCTGAGCTTAGTATTGCAAGAACTGAGCCTGCCCTGACCTTCTGCCTGATTTTTGTATTGCAAGAACTCTTCCTCCACTTCTTCCTGATCCTCATATTGTAAGATCTTCAGCTCCTCAGCTTTCCAGTGCTGGCCCCGCCCCCTGGTGCACTGAATCCCTCATTTGCATAAAGAATAAAAGTCTTTTTTCTTGGGAAAGCCATTCCTCGTATTGCAAGAAATCAATCAGCCCTGACTTTTTGCCTGACCCTGGCATTGCAAGAACTCTGCCAGCCCTGACTTTCTGTTGCACTAGAGCCCCACTTCCTGGTGCACTGAAGCCCTCATTTGCATAAAGACTAAAATGCTTCTTATCAATTTTCACACAACAAGTATCGTTTCAATCTGCAGAATCCACCCTACTATATGGCATGTCTGGTGTAATTGAGTTGATCCTGCTGGCAGGAGCTCTTCAAAGTACTGTATGTTTACAGGCATGTTTATCTATTTTAATGGAATTGTCCTTTAAGCCTGCTGACGAGACCCGGAGCCATCTACATGCCCTGGGGGGTTGTGCCGCGGCTCGGTGCTCTTGACTTGACGCTGCCCCTTACAAGCTCATTGAAAGCGTCCATTCGGCTTAATTTCATGTTTGGGCAAGAAGCTGATGTCAGGAAGCGCCATCTGTGAGGAATAGCGTTCACTCCAAGGAGGTGTCATGCTTGATAAAGCTGCTAATGTTGATGACTGTCGGAGGAGCTCAAGAATATTTCACATCCTGAGCAAGAAGGAAGAGAGCAATGAAGTCCCCCGAGAGCGGAGAACGGAGGCAGAGGAGGCACCGGGGATGATTATTGATGAGAAAGAGCTTCCATGAGAGGGATCTTATCTTCATCTCAAGCTAAGTTATTCTACACTGGTGTTTAAGAAGAGGGACCCC